>OX344725.1:25420993-27920993 GCA_947034835.1 Ballota nigra
AACAGACCAAGCACCCAATAGACAACCCCAAGCAACCAATCGTGGGCCAAGAGTAAGTTATCTTTTATGCTTTGCTTTACATAATTTTGCAGTCAGCTACAGATTTCAAAATTGTCTTTTTTTTTTTTTTTTTTTTGCTCATTTTACAGTATTTTTTGGGGTAAAATTGTACTCAACTAATCTAGCAGTATTGGATGGATAATTACATTATGTGGAGATTTCACTAAGCATTAATATTTGTCGATAATTCCTCTATCCAATATTTGATTTGCTCATCACTTGGATCATGATTTATTTTACCGTTCTTAGCGTTTGCTTCTTGGCTAAATTGTTCTCTTAATATGAATCAGCGGCAACTGAAAGATAGATGAGCCAACCTGGGGGTGCTGTACAAATGTCTTTGCAACTATATTTAGCTGGAAAGGTGGTCAAGTGGCTCTAATTTATTGAAGGGTATTACTAGTAAACTTAATTGTATGATGTTAAAAAGAAAAGCCTTTTCTTTCAGCTGATTTACATTGATAACAAAGCATTAACTGTATTGTGTTAAGGAGAAATGTATTCAAGTTTAGTTGGGATAAATTGGAATTAGATTTCCTAGTCTTTGTTTTTTCTTTTATTTATGAAATGGAGATAGGCAGGTAAGTCTAGTTTTTAATGTTTTGTTCAGTGTCATTGAGTGTTGCAGATATATGATTTTAATTTCATAGTAAATGGGTGTGTGTGTTCATAAATGGAATTGTACTGGGAAATTTGGCACAACGTCATTTGAATGATGCATTTTTGGAAAATGCCAACCCAATGTGTGTTTTTATTTGGTAAAAATGCCCTTAGAATGGTCGCACAAGACATTTTTACAAAAAGAACATGGGTGACATTTTTCAAAATGCAACATTAAAAGTGACATTTTGACAAATTTCCCATTGTATTCCTAGTACTACTAGTGAGTTGCGGTGGCTTTTTGTTGAATGCATATGGAATAGAAGAGACTCGAAATGTTCTCTCTTTGATCTTACTCCAACAGATTGATTATACTATGTGAATAGTACAATATGTGCATTTATTTTCAATTGTGAAACCAGGATTTAACGATTAGATTTTAAAATCATAGTTTCGCTTGGGAAAATCTAGAAATGAATAAGTCATTAGCAATATTAAGAGGAACATAATCAGTCACTTATAAGTTATAATTAGGGGACGTCGGCTGTTGAATATTTGGAACTTCTTTTCCACTTTAGGAAATAACTGAGGACACCAAGGATGCAGTTTTCAATAAATATATGTAATGTATCGTTTTATACTATGAACAAGTTTTACAGGAGAGTAAGTCATGAATTAATTACTAGCTACCAGTGTTTACATAAAAGAGTGATGACAATAGCAACAAGTCCTACGGAATATCCAAATCCAAAAGTCACTCTTGCATTAAGCCATGAATCCTGGCGAGGCTCTTGCTCTTCTTCCTCCTCCTCCTCTTTCTCATCCTCATCAACGCCACACTTTCTTGTCAATACATACCCACAGAGCCTGGGGTTTCCCTCGAATGAATCCAAAGAGAATGTTTCAAACTGCCCACCTCTCGGAATCTCCCCTTGAAGATCATTATCCGCCACGCTGAATGAAGACAAGAAATGAAGCTGTGTCCATGATTCTGGGATCTCGCCACGCAGATGGTTCCCGGACAAATCTACTCTCTCCAAATTGGTGAGCCCAGACAAGGAACTCGGCAGGCTGCCATTGAAGTTGTTGTTGCTGAGGTCCAACACGTGAAGAAGCCTCAGACGCCCTATTTCTTTCGGGATACTGCCACTCAGACTGTTATTGCCAACCTTCAACCCTCTGGGAAGGTTTAACAGGCGATTGTATTGGTGGTTATCAAATATGAAAGGCAACGCTAAACCAGTCAAGCCTGAGCTGGTATTGTCGTCCCCAATCAAGGCTGGCATCGCTCCGATTTCACGTGGAAGCTCTCCAGTGAGGAAGTTGTGGGTGAGGTTGAGGACGGAAAGGCTCGGCATTGCTCCTACCCAAGTGGGAATTCGCCCCGATAATCTGTTGTAAGCGAGATTCAAGACTCTGAGTTTCCTGAGTTTTGAGATCCAGCCAGGGATTTGACCTTCCAGATTTGCTCCTGCCAGAGTCAGTATTTGCAGATTCTGGAACCCGCTGAGATATAATTGACCATCGGGCATCATCTCATCGTGGAAGCATCTCGACAAGAACAGAACTTCAAGATTGCCACAGTGTCTCAGAATTCCCAATGCTCCAGCAATGTTAGAAAGGCGATTATCCGAGAGTGCGAGGTGTGTTAGGGATGCAAGAAACTCCATGCACGGTGGGATTTCACCATCTAGTTGGTTAAGCGCAAATCGAGCAGCACTCAGGGACCTGCATGAGCACAGGCTATCCGGGATTTTTCCGACAAAGCTGTTGTTGCCGATGTCAATGGTGTGCAGTCTCCCGAGCTTAGAGAAATCAACGGACGAAATTTCACCTCCGAAATGATTGTTCCGCAAGAGCAGGGTTGTAAGTTTTGAGCAGCGGGCCAAAGAAGGAGGCAACGTCCCGTTAAGGCTGTTGGTGTGAAGGGTGAGTTGCTCCAAATTGGAAAGTGAACCGATTTCACGAGGGATCTCTCCGCTCAGTTCATTCACTTGCAGCTCTAGTACGGTGAGGTTGGAAAGAGTGACGATGGTGTTAGTGATAGGCCCGGAAAAGTGATTGTAAGGTAGAGAGATTTGCTTCAACGTCGTTATGGCGTAAAGATGTTCGGGTAAGCGTCCGGAGAGAAGGTTAGAACCCGCCCTGATAACCTGCAGACGTCGTAAAGATGTTCGGGTAAGCGTCCGGAGAGAAGGTTAGAACCCGCCCTGATAACCTGCAGACGTCGACACTGAACAACTAAATTGCCGGTGAATTGATTGAGGGAGAAATCGAGGATTTCGAGTAGTGGGGAGGCCTTGCAGATGGATGAAGGAATATGGCCACTTAGAGTGTTGTTGCTGACGTTGAAGCTGATCAAATTCGGAAGAAAAAGAGGATGAAGGGACCCGTTAAAGAGGTTGCTGGATAGGTCCAACGTTCGGATTGAAGAGCGCTGAGGATGAGGGAGTGGACCGGAAAGACGGTTGAAACTCAAGTCAAGAATTTGGAGACGGTTCATGGAGCGTGGGAGAGGGAAAGGGCCGGAGAAGTGATTGTGAGAGAGATTAAGGTGAGAGAGAAAGGAAAGGTTAGAAAGAAAGGTTGGATTGATTGTTCCAGAGAGACGTTTCTCCGGTAACCATAAATGTGTGACTCGGCTACTTGCGCAGGAGATGCCTTCCCAGTGGCAGCAGTTACTGGCTGGAGACCAGTCCAGAGAAGAAGAAGAAGAAGAGACGACGTTGCCGTAGAATGACAGCAGGGAATCACGTTCGACTTCGTTGCAACAATGTACTTTAATTTCATGAAATGAAGAGAGCACGACAAAGAGGAATATTAGAGTAAAAATTGGCATTGACATTAAAGATGAGAAGGGGGAGGAGTTGAGACTTGATATGCAGGGAAATATGTATATTAGTAGTAATGATACTAGGATTTTTCAAAATGGGTGGGAGACTGGCATATTGATTGACTTGAATTTGCTAGTTCAATTTTAAGTAGGGGTCTTTAAACGGCATTCTGTATGAATAGTATGTAGACTTTCTTCTCTCATACTCCCTCCGTCCACGAGTAAGTTTCCCACTTCTTTTTGTTGAATGGTTTAAGAAAGTGTATTTATTTATTAATATATGGTGGGCCACATGTTGACTTTTAGGATAAAGTAATGAATAGTGTTGAAAAATAAAGTGAATGAGTGGCATTTTTGTAATATTGTGTGAGTTTGAAGGTTAAAGTTTATATATAATAGAGTGTTGTTATTTCCATTTATGGAATGAGAAACTTACTCGTGGACGACCCGAAAAGGAAAGTGAGAAGTTACTCATGGACGGAGGGAGTATATACTAATATTTCTTTTCCCTTCCTTTTTTAGCCAAGACAAAGTAGAGTGCATGGTTATTGATTTTCTTTTTCTTTTTTTCTTTTTTTTTTTGTTGAAAGGGAGTGCGTGGTTATTGAATTAATAATATACTTATCATACAAGAAATGTGAGTTATCAAGATTGACATTAGTGCCTGTATACTTACCATACGAAGAAATATTAATTCAGTGGAAATGTCAAGTGGAGTATATTTTGTTAGGGAATTCAATATGTGAATTGATTCCTCTTTTGCAAGTTTCACTTTTAAACGAGACTAAACTCGTTTAGTTGAATTGACATATTATAATTTCTTTTTTAAGATTTAACAATTTGTTTGTGAAAATGAGAATGAACGATTTTTTTTAATGAAAATAGGAGGGACTTTTTAAAAATACTCTTAAATTGCACAGCACATCTAATGCATATAAAACTAAAGCACCGTGATAATAAATTATTCTTTACTTATATATATATATATAATTTCTTATCAAAGGATACATAATTAATTAAAAAAAATCTGACATGTGTCATGCGACGAATTTAATTTATTTTTATTTTTATTTTTTATGACTCAATGTTGAAGGACCGACCAATTTATGAAATTCATAACTGACCGTCTACAAACATGAAATTTAGAGAGAAATATATTCCTATGTCTCAAGCCTTTATTATTAGGGCAACCACTAAATGTTATGAGACGAATCTAAACTATGTCCATATATTTATTTTCACTTCTTTAAATTACTCATTAACATGTACATCAATTTAATTTTTGATTAATTAATGAATTTCCATCATTCCCCGGTCTTGCAAAAGAAGAGTATTTCAATTAATTAAGACAAAGTATGGTGTGAATAAGAGTATTATCGTAAAATCTGTTTTGAGAGTATTATCTTATTTTATTAAAGAAAGTTGGGTTTTTCTACGATCAGGAAGGAAGTTCGCCCTTCCTAACGTTAGGTAGCCAATAAAAATTTGACACATCATCTAATTTCGCTTTGGGCGATCTAACTTCGCAATGAAACAAAATAATTAAATTTTTAAAATTTGTATATAAAATTACTGAAATATCCTTATAGCCTTTTTTAAACAAATTTTTTTATACAAATTTACGAACTTAATCTCCTCCTATTTGTGATAGACTAATAATAAATAAACTAAAATAATCGAGCATCCCTTTAATTAATTAAAAACATCCAGTTTCTTCAAAAAATCTCATGAACACCAGTAAAAAGTTTTAATATGAATGCGGTTTTCCAAAAATGAATAATATTAATTCTTTGAGTTCTTCAGGGTTAATGATGAATCTTGGTTAAACACATCTATCTTAAGGAGAAGTTTGACCGGTTCTATAAGTTCTTAAAATTAGGGTTTACAGTAGATTTCAATTTCAACTAAACACATCTATGTAAAGAAGAAGTTTGATTTGTTCTATATGTTCTTAAATTAGGGTTTACAGTAAATTCCAATTTTCAATTGGATCATATAACTATAATGCAAAACTATTTGATTTCACATCCCTTTAAATTATTATATTGTCGCGCAATACTTGTGGATCTATTTGATTTTTCCCCTTTCCTTTCCTTGGCGCCGCACCTCTTCCTGTCATCGATGGATTCTCTCATCGTTCTTCCCTTTTAATCTTTTTTGGAAAAAAAATTGGATCAACTTAATTATAAGACGGTAGATTGATCTTAAAAAAGGAATGAATGGTTAGGAATTATGTGTAAAAGTATATTATTTAGATATAAAATGTTAGCAGGGATATATGATTAATATTTTAAATTGTTTTAAATTAAAAAGAATATTTTTGTCATTTTGTATTTATTAATTTATTTTATTAGTAGAACGATGCAGTGCGATTGCAATATGCAGGGATTAAAACCAAATTCGTCCTCTATCTTTTCACCTTTATCAAAATGGTCCTCTATTTATTTGCTTTATCAATTTAGTCACATATCTATTCAAGTTTCGCCAAAATGATCCTAATTGGCCTAAAAATGTACAAAATTGCACCGTTTTGGTCCTCTATTTATTTACTTTACCAATTTAGTCCTGTATCAATTCACATTTCTCCAATTAGGTCCTAATTGAACGCAAAAAGTATAAAATGCCACCTTTTTAGTTATGTGCACTAGTTTTTCTGGGGAAGCCTATGATGTGGTTTTTTTTTACAATGTGGCCCATCAGGTGGCCATCTTTGCCAAATAAAATAAAATCTTGAAAATAAAATACAAAAAATCAATTCGTACCATTTCAAATAAATAAATGACCATTTGGATGAAGATGAAAAGATGGGATTTAAACCAAATTCATCCTCTATCTTTTCACCTTTATCTAAATGGTCATTTATTTATTTATTTTATCAATTTAGTCCTGTATTTCTTCAAGTTTTGCCAAATTTGTCCTAAATTGGTGAAAATGGTTCAAATTGATTTTTCGTATTTTATTTCATTTTTTTTATTTGGCAAAGCTAGCCACTAAAAAACCACATCATAGGTTTCCCCTGAAAAAACTAGTGCGCATGACTAAAAATGTGGCATTTTATGTTTTATGCGTTCAATTAGGACCTAATTGGAGAAATGTGAATTGATATAGGACTAAACTGGTAAAGAAAATAAATACAGGACCAAAACGGTGAGGTTTTGTACATTTTTTGGCCAATTAGGATCATTTTGGCGAAACTTGAATAGATATAGGACTAAATTGATAAAGCAAATAAATAGAGGACCATTTTGATAAAGGTGAAAAGATAGAGGACGGATTTGGTTTAAATCCCCAATATGCACAATGCAAATGCTCTAATGCAAAGTGCAATCATTTGAAAACAAAATTACACGTTGGATCAGAGATCTAATGGTATTTAAAGGCTTTACTGACGACAGGAAGGGCGAAACCTTCCTGACCGTAGAAAATCCCAAGAAAGTTGCTTTTACTATATAATATTTGTTTTGAAAAGTATTAATTATTCTCATTAATTAATGTTAGGCTCTAAAAAATGTAAGAAATCACATATAACTTGGGTTTCTCGGATGAAATCTATACTAATCTAATAACAAAAAATTCTGCTAAAAATAGTATTTCCTCCGTCCCAAACTCTTGTTTATTAGTATTTAAAGTGATAAAGTAGATGTTTTTGGTTATTAGTTTATGAAAAATATAATATTAAAAAAATATTGTTATTTTTTTTTGCCAAAAATAGATATAGCAAACAAGTATGAAACATACCTTTTTTTGGCAATATTGCAAACAAGTATGGAACGGAGGGAGTAACTAATTTTCAGTTACCAAATTTTATTTCCAAATTTGTTAAGAAAACACTCAAAGGTTATTGGATTTAATGGTAGTTTATTATAATAATTATTATTAATTATCAATATGTGGAAAACTGAGAAGTCGTAGGTTTTTAAAGGGCTTTTAAAGGTATAATTCTTGTCTTTTCATTTTCTGTGGTGAATTCATAAACCTTGAGCCCTACTTTTTCTCTCATAATTTTTACGGAAACTAAAATTTGGCATGCTTGGATGAGCAAAATTTCCTCTTCAGAGACCTTATTTTTGACCCGTCAAAGTCAAACTCCAACACCTGTAAGAATCACTCTTCCACTACTCCCCATTCTGAATTTCCTTTTTAATTAGGGTTTTTGTTTTGCGGATTTGATGCTTGGTAGATATTGAGAGATCTGGCCCGATGGAGAAAGCAGAAACTGTGTTGCAGTTGCCTCCTTTACCAGGTTGCATCAAATCACGACCTATTGATTTTTTTTCTCCTTGTTGCCATTGAATTTTTTCTTACTGCTATTAGGATTTATGTTTCAAGTTTTCAAAACCATTCATTGAACAACGGTGAATTGCATCTACCTTGGGCATGACAGGGAATTGGGCAGCGAAGACGACTTTATCGGGTCGGGGCTGCGACACGGTGGCATAGTGGTGATGAATAGAAGTGTGGGGTACGTTGTGCAGCGGTTGCAACTAATCTTTGTGGCGCCATGGTGTGAAGATTTTCGGCCGTGAGGAGTCGTAATTGGGGATACAACAGTGTAGCACGAATTTCTAGCCAAACAAAAACTGAATTGCAGCGTGGATTTCTTTTATGGGCATTTCTTTTTATCGACTTTTGTAGGGATTTAGATGAATGAGATTAGCCATTAGGGGAAGAGACAAAAAAAGAAAAGAAAAAAACTTGGGCTTTATTGTTTTGAGCTGACTTGAGCATGGATCTAATTTTACATAGAATGTTGGGCTCTTCTCTTAACTTGACCGTAAAATACTAGCTTTTAACTAGCAGTTACCCCATACGAGTATGAGATCACTGTAATATAGGCAAGTATAAGGACCATGTAATTTCTAACCCGTAGAAGGATTAGTATGCGAGTAAATACCTAGAAATTTAAGCGTCATAACTAATATGAATGCGATTTTTGGTAAAACAAGAATAATTCAAATCTAATTCTAAAATTCTAATATCTAGCTAACAGAGAATAAAACTATCCTAACTAATCAACTTCCCTAATCTAGCACTAAGAATTGTAAAAGTAAAAGCTCGTATATTCCTCTAATACTCTACTCTTACTAAACTTAACTTCACTAACCCACTAACCAAATCATATGAATTGTGCTTAGTTATTAAGACCATAATTTAACTAGGGTGATTCGGCCGTCCTTCCTAAATAAACCGGTTAATTATAAACCCCTTCAAAAACTCTTTCCTTAAGCCTATTCGTTGAGAAAGAGTGATTCGGTCGTCCTCTCCTTAACAATTTTTGTACTTAATTCTATGATTATTCTAGGGTTCGTTAGAAAAATTCAATAATTAAGAGAAATAAAACTCATCACACCTACAAATTATCCTAATCGCCTACCAAAATCCTAATTTCTACGAGTTCATCTTATCCTAAGCATACACGAGTTTAGGCAAACATGTTGATGATGGAATCAAAGGCAACAACTATGATAATCAAAGACATAATTAAATTAATCAAGAAATTCAGGAACATATATCTAACTATGCAATTCAATTGCAATCAAAATCTGGAAATCAATCTCAAAGTATGTATTAAAAATCTAGAATTCAATCTTAAAATCTCTAAAAGAATCAATAACAAAGAATAAAAACTAAACCGTTCAAAGAAGTAATCGTTTCGTGTGTTGTAAATCTCCAATCTACTCTAAAAAATCTTTTCAAAGTCTCAAAATCACGTTCCCAGCTTCTTCCCCTTCGAAAATCGAGTCTCGGTCTGTAAATATAGGGTTTGGGCTCGTATTTATATGAGTTCCAAATTTATCCTATGAACCCGCTCGACCAAGCATCGTGGTCGAGCACCGACGCTCGATCTGGCCTCTTGGTCGAGCGGCCTGGTTAAGTCATTTTAGCATTTTCTCTTTGTTCTAAAGTCGCACTCGATCTCTACCCTTGGTCGAGCGCCTCCTGCTCGACCAGACATAGAGCGGCTCCATCTTCCAGCACCCTGATGGCGCTCGACTAGCCTTGGTCTAGCGGCTTGTGCTCGACCAGAGTGCCTGGTCGAGCAGCTCTTCCTTCTCTCTTGCCAAATGGTACTTTTCTTCTCTCGAACTAATACTTTTTGTAATTCCTTCATATCTTCTCATCCGTGAGTCCGTTAGAGTAGATTCAAAGTCCTACGAGCTTCGTTTTTCATCCTATTTCCTATCATGCACGAGAGGCAAATTGATGAGTTTGTGAAAATAGTACTCAAATAACTCTAAAAACTAACAAAAAACACTCATAATGTGGACTAATTGAGCATCAAAACATCACAATTTTACGTCTAATGAGGAGCCATAATTGGAGATACAACAGTGCAGCATGAATTTCTGGCCAAACAAAAACTGAATTGCAGCGTGGATTTCTTTTGTGGGCATTTCTTTTTATCGGCTTTTGTAGGGATTTGGATGAATGAGATTAGCCATTAGGGAAAGAGACAAAAAAAAACTCGGGCTTTATTGTTTTGAGCTGACTTGAGCATGGATCTAATTTTACATAGAATGTTGTGCTCTTCCCTCCACATAGTAGAATTGAATTATGGTCAAGGTTACCTCCGGTCCTATGATTTTTTTTTCGAAAATTTAAAATAGTACAAACAAGTGTTACAATTTCTAAAAAATATTTTCGATTTTTTTTTTGGTGGAGTATATTAGCAAAAGAAGGAAACTTAATTTTGCATTTGAAAATATATCTAAAATTATATAAAATATATGTTGAATAGTGTATGATATTGAGAGAAAGGGGATGAAGAATGAAGAGTTCATAAGGAAAAAATACTATTTACAGTAAAATTGTTGATGATCGATTCTAATCACGTGAATTAGTGGTTGTTTTTAATCGTTAATCGTATCATCAAACAATAATGTGTGATTGATTACTACCGTAAATAGTAAATACAGATTTTTGGGATAAAAAGATAAATACGAGTATTGATTACGTATTTATTTCGTATGTATGTGTAGATTTAGGTGTATGAGTGCGTGTAGGCAATGTTTAGTTGTATTTATGAATTTGTACTTAGTTTTATTGCTGAAAATTCAATGTTTTTATACATGTCCTCTAAGTAGGAGGTGGAATGACTTTTGCTCTCCCATGTGTGCATGCTTGACACATGGGGAGTTGACTATTTGACCTTATCTAAGTTAATTTATATCCTCTAAACGGAATTGGCTCATATTAGCGAGTTGCTCGTCTCTTTTGGACTTGTCCTTGAGGAGTTCTTAGCTTGATTTTGTTGGTCGATTAGCTTTCTATCTTGGCTCTTTGGCTAAAGTAGCTCGCCATGGTCTTATTTATATTCGGAAGGTCTTCATTTTGTTGTAGCTCGTCTTGACAAAGTAGGTTGCCTAATAGTAGTAGCTCGTCTGGCTATTCCAGGTCGGCTGGGCCCGGTTTGACTTGCTTAATCTTGCTTCTTGTGGAGTTACTTGACTTAATCATGTTCACCTTAAGAGTGATGTGGCTCGCCTATCAACAAAAATCTCTATAAATTAATAATGTTGGGACCGGAAAAATTTATTATTTTAGAGAGGTATTAATTTATCTATAAATTAATAATGTTGGGACCGGGAAAATTTATTATTTTAGAGATGTATTAATTTATCTACAAATTAATAATTTATTAATTTAAGGAGTGATTTTCCAATAAGTAAAACTTTATTTTTATAAAAGTGAGTGCATTTAACTAATATATACATTATATTCATTGAACTACTATACATAATTATTTTCCTCACTGTTCGATCGGACGGTGAAGGGTCAATGATGAATTTAAATGATCCCAACATTGAAGAAGATATACAAGAAATAGAGACAATGATAAAGTGATTTTGATTACCGTAACAAAATGAAGTGCAGTATGACAGAACAATTGGATGAAATAAGAAAAGTTAGAGATGTGGTCCAGTAGAATTGAAGGTTAACAAGAAGCAATCAATAACTCCTTATTTTACTAAATTGTCTAATTGTTATTATAATTTGAAGAAATTAATAATGTATGATATTGATGAGACCACTAATTTATATAGGAATTTTTTGAGAAATTATTATCTTATTATTTTATCGAAATTGGTAAATTTTGAACTGCCTTAAGTCGGGACCTGGATTTATAAAGATTTTACTTTATCTATATTTTGCCCTCCTACTTTGGAGGTTAATGGCGCTCTCTCTCTAAAATATGCTCTTCAAACTATAATAAACCTCACAAATTCTTTTAGGCATTCCATAATAATTTTTATACCTAAAAAAATGAAAATAAAACACTTAAACATCATTCGCTTTATTTCAAAATACTTTTCATTTATTTGTTCAAAAAATTAATAAAATAATATTTTTTAAATGTGTGTCACACCACATATGAAAATTAATAGAGGATGACAAAAATACTTATTATACTAAAAATAAATGTCATAGACCATGCATCGCATAAGTGAATATACTAGTTAATTAACAATAATAAAAATAATAAAAATGGAAAGGTGCAGCCAATTGCTACCAAAATTGCTACAAGAGAGGATTTATTCCAAAATTGCTACCAAATTTGTCAATTTCCCAATAATTAATGCATTTTCAACTGCAAGTGTGTCGAAACAAATAAGAATGGAGTTTCTTCATATATAATCTACTGGCCACCGTTGAATCCTTTTTCTTCAATACCACATTTTGTTTCTCTACCCAGTCCTTTCTTCAAGTGTGTCGAAACAAATACGAATGGGGTTTCTTCAATATTACTTGCCTTCTACTCAGTTCTCCCTCATTTCCATTACTTTTTATGAATACTATTGTAAAAAAAAATTATTCATGCCTTATTTGTATTCGCTACAAGAAACCGACGTTTAAAAAGAAAAAAAAACATGTTTAAATTAGAGCTGGTGGCTTTCAAAACTAATTTTTGTTGGTGGACAACGGTTTATCGTTGTAAATTGGTTCACTTCTTTTCCCAAAAATCATTGAAAGATTATACGCGTGATAAATCATTATTGTTCAGCGTTGTTTAATGAGAATACAAAATTTTAACTTTTAAACACTAAATTTAAATTAATAAAAAGAAGATACGAGAGGCACTTTTAAATATGTTTTTTCACAAATTATTTTGTTCTTCGTTCATGCCGAGGTCCGTGTAATTACCTGGTATAAATCTGAATGGATTAGAAGCACGTTTAATGTGGATAGGAATAAAATAATAAAAGTTTGAACGATAACAGTCAATATTCTTGATGTTGAAGACATAAAAGATATTGAATGCTAAGAAGTATAAATACTCAATCTTAATGTGTATCGTGTTCATTTATGAACCCTTGAAGCCATATTTATAATATATTGATTACACTTGGTGTTGTCCTAATATATTTAGACGTGTATATTTGTCTCTACATACATGTATATATTAGATGTATGTATATTTGTCTCTATAGAGACTGCACCAAATCTGTCATAGGGAGTGGAACAAGAGAGTTTAGGACAAATAGCGACCTGCCAGCTGTGTCCCCTGGCAGAGGATTCTCTACATAAAGTAGATTTGTTTCCTAAATTAGGTATATTCTATCCAGGTATCTGCTGTGCTTCGGATATCCTTTTTCTTAAGGGATTACTTTATGGGATGAACGGTTCATGCCTTGATCCGCTCGTTGGGCGAGATCGATTCCAGCTCGCCTCGTCGTCTGTTCGTCAATGGGTTTCTTGTACGTCCGTGAGCTCGTCTTTGGCATTTTTTGGACGTCGAGGAGCTCGCTTATAGTGTGGGGTCTAAAGTCATTTGCTCACTCACCTAGTGTTTCCTTCATGGGGCTCTTCACCAACATAACTCAAAATAGGCTTCTCGCGGAGCTGACAGACTCATATTTCATGATCTCTCCTTGCCGTGGTCCGTAGGTTCTTGCCCAAGGTAGGCGAGGTTCGGCACTTGAGATAAATAGTTGCCATAACAATTATACCCCAATTTGGCCGTTGAGTGGCTTCGATGGTCAAGCTAGCCGGTTGGCGAGGTCATCTTTTGGCGAGGTTTCAAGACTCATCGGGGTCGAGGTGCGTGTGGTGACTGTTAGTGTGATGAACCGTCGTAGATTGCAGTGAAAGTGTGCAAAGCCTGTTGACAAGTGTCACGATTCCTATGCGGGACTACATAAGGTGACTGACGTGTTTTCTCTAAAAGGTGTCAAGTCTGCGCTAACAGTCACACTCGAAACAACGCTATGATGGTGCTGATGTCACGCGACTGTTCCCAAAAGAAGCATCGTCAGTTACTAGCGCGCGTAGAGACGCATCCGTTGATTAGCGTGTTCTTTGGGCGCGTCATCGTGCCTTTTCAGGGGTATACATTTTGACCCCCGAGAATTTGAAAAATAATTGCAGAATGGTCCATCCATACTCCTATAAATTGGAGGCCTTCTAGTCATTCCTCTTTTCACTTTTCCGCTGTATTCAATTTCGTGCTTTCAGCTTCTTAATTCTTGAGGATTTTGATTAGTGTGAAAATTGCTTGAAATTCATGCATTTTATTTTGCCCATTTTATTGGATTTCTTGCATTTGAGTATGTATAGAGTGAAATTGGTTTATATATGAATCACTGAAGGGTATTAGTTGTTTTCACTGAAGAGTATTAGTTTTTTTTACTGAAGAGTATTACTGATTTACACTGAAAAGTCTTAGTTCATTTTCACCGAACAACTAAGACTTTTTAGTATAAATCAGTAATACTCTTCAATAAATACAACTAATATTTTTCAGTGAAAACAACTAATACCCTTCAATGATTCATGTATAAACCAGTTTCACCCTATACTTTGTCTATGAGTTTTTAGAAGCAAACACGTGCTTATTGAAATCGAGAAGAAATTGAGATGGGCTTGCGCACATTAATTTGGTTCAAATCAAGAAAAGTGGCGGCCCATTTCTATTATGGAGAAGCCTAAAACTATTAAAAGAAAGCAGCCCCAGTTCAGCCCAATTTAAGAAGGGAAGGCCCAATTGCAATATTATTTGAAAGAAAAGCATCATGCGGGTCCCGCGGCTATTTTTAGAATCGGTCAAAGTTGGCTTTGAAAATTGGAAAACCTCTATATTCATCTTCCAGGTTCCAGCAAGATTTACGAAGAGAGAGAAATTTTCAAAAAGAAAAAAAAAATCAATAGCCATTATTGAGAGATGAAGCTTGCAACTCCGAAATAGAAATTCGTTATGCCATCAGCCGCTACCACACTCCATTGCCGGAATCCGAAATTGAAGAATGCCGCCGCAATCGATGCCGGGAATCCGTGCCTCACGCCGGAAAAGCTGCTCGAAGCCGGAATCAAGCCTCAAGATGTAATTCACGCAGGAAATTGGGCGTTTCGACGCCGGAGAACAGCAGCTGCTTTCGACTAAATTTCAGAAATTGCTCGGAAAACTGGAGCTCAACCGCAAACTCACGCCTTGAAGCCGTCGTTCACTCCACCATTGAAGCCGGAACCAAGCTCTGCTTGCCAGAAATTCACTGAGGAAGATGAAGCAAAAACGGTGTCGTTTGAGCAGAGAGTCGCACTTGGCTACGGCTCGTGCGGAAAAATCTGAGCACGGGTATGGCACGACCGTGCCAAATAGCTACGGATCGTGCCACTTAAATAGCGCACGACTTGGTTTCGAGCTGCACGACCGTGCATTGAAGATGGAAACCGTGCAGCCCTTTGCTTTGGTGTATTTTTGCAATTTTCAAGTTTTTCAAGGACCGAACTGCAAATTCGTCCCAATACCCTCATTCCACACTTTAAATACCCATTTTTCTCAGATTTTAGGGTATGCTACACAATATCATACACCCCCTTAGAGGACACACATCACACACACCAATTTAGTTAGATTTCACCTTCGTTCTTAGATTTTTATTTTCTTTCAAGTTTTAGAGTAATTTAGCTTAAAATTTGAAGAACAAATTTCAATTTCTAGTTGTAATCACTCCATTGAGGTGACTTCTATCCTTTATCTTTCAATTATTTATGGTTTATTGCAATTTTATTATGATGATTGCTTTCTTTATTATGTTTATACTTGAGTTTTGTTAGATTAGTCATGGGCTAATCCCCAAATGCTTTGGGTATTTGAATTATGATGGAATTAGTGTTATGATGTTAATTTAGTTTGGCTTGTGTTATTGAGTTGGTTTGATTGCTACTATTGATGTGTTTATCTTGAGTAGATTAATTGATTAGGTTTAGTAGCTCTTGTTAGGTTAATTTGTGCTACAACGAGAGCTGGGTGTGAGTTAATCGAACTTGTGGTGAGAAATTTGATTAATTAATTGGATTCAATTAGTAGTCTATTACATTGAGAGGGGGTAGACTGCTAAACCACCATTAATAGACACTAGGTGCTTAAATTCAAGGGTTTAGGTGCTTAGTGAAGGGGGAATACTTGGAGAACATTGTGTGCTTCAAGTCATTCACTATTTTAGGTGCTTTTGGTAGCTAATTAGGTGCTAGTTAGCTCAATTGATCACCTAAGCCTCAAAAGGGATCGGTATTCAATACAATAGCGATAACTCTTAGTTAGAACTAACAAAATATCATAAGAAAAACGAGATTAACGTACGTAGCCTTGATTCCGTCATAAGAAGACACTTGAAGCATTTCTCTCTTTTGCACTTTCTTAATTGGAAGTTAGTTTAATTGTTTAATTGCTTTCTAGATTTAATTTTTGCATTAGTTTAATTTTCAAATGCCAACTTTCTCGTCACTATAGTACCATGCCGACGCACAACTTTAGGGCTCCACTGCATTCCTAAATCCTTTGGGTTCGATAACTACTTGGTCCAAGTCTACTTTCACTACTACGACGATCCCGTACTCTTGCGGGGGAGTAGGAAAATATTTTTTTCGAAAAACTCCGATCAAGTCAGATTTCTATCGAATTTCTCAACGACTGCCCCTGGAGAGTTTGAGGTTGTCTGAGGTATATTCCGATAGGATCTTTCTTCTACATTTTTGTATTTTATTTTATTCAAATTGAAAATGGTGAGGCCCGGAGAAGGATCCTTCAGTAATACCTTTCCTGTGATGGGTAGGGAGATTACTTCTGACCATCTTTGTTCAGCTCCTTAGCTGAGGAGGTGCCTGCGCCAGATCTAGAGGATGCGGATGCCAGAGATGGTGAGGGGAACACCACAGATTTTGAAGGCCGATCTAGGGGAGGAAGGCGAGGAGCCCCCTGGGCATGAGGATAGCAAGGTCGAGAATTTGTTTCTCAAGATGGAGATGGTCGTGACCGAGGAGCAGAGAGAGGAATGCCGACAGGTTAGGGAGCATCTATACACAAAGTAGGTTATTGTTGCCTATAAGGGGTGGAAAAACTTTATTGATAGTCTCGCTAGTCCGTCTCCGAAGTTCTACTACACATAGTTCTTGGTTGAGCATCCCTGTTGTCGCCCATCTTGGGATCCACTGTTCATCCGGTGGGGCTAGGAGACTGAGTGGGCGAAAACCTTCAGTTAAGGAGGATTCAAGCCACCGACGATGAGCTCACCGAGTGGAGGGTGAAATGGAGAAACCCCTCCCCCCAAACATACATTTCTATGCCCCAGAGAGAGGCGGGATGGCTGACTAGCTGCAGCCAGAGATGGTGGAATGAATTATAAGGCGTTGGCGGTCGGGCTTTGGTTTTCACTCTATCCGAACCTCACACATCTTCTCGCCTACTGGGATATTGCCCTAATCCAATTTTATCCAATTTCTTGGTTACAGGTTCTTTCCTTGATGACCTTGTTTGACCTTCAAAGATTATATCAGATGTCCACTGTCAATGGGATTAATTACTTACTGGGGTTCAATGCCGAGTCCCAATTCTCCGGGGATGTTTATGTCCGGTTTTACCATGATAAGATCATTCTTGGTACTCTACTCAAGCTCAACAATTACCAACATAAGCAGAGTGGAGGGTGATTTCATCGATCCAGTCGATGTACTTCTTGGTACCTTAGCCTTCTCCTGTTGGATCCTCAGTAGTCAGTGCCTGCTTTCTGGGAGAGATATTTTCACCGCATAGTACGCAACGTAACAGTTGCTAATATTGGAGAAGCAGTAGATGGATCAAAAGGGTAGAGACACATACCATTTGTAGGTAGACTCCCCCAATGTCAGCGAGAACTATCTATATTTGGTTACATCAGAGCTTTCCATCCTGTCATGTAGATTCAGTACTTGCTCAGATGAGTCTTTGGGTCCATCCTTTCATCGTACAAGGGAATTGTTGGGTGAGTGATCTTGGCCTGGCCCGGGGTGTGCTCGACCTCCAAAGACAGGGGCTCGTGGGTTGTCGACATGCGTCTGGGATGTCCTTCCCTGTCATAGAAATGAGATTCCATCTTGTTAAGCCCTTTCTAGCTACATGGCGACCAACAGTGTGCCTTGAGATGTTTTTTGGCGAGCGGGGCCGCTCGAGCTCAGTCGGTCCTGGACTGATATGCGGGACCCTTCCTGCTCGAGAAGAGTGTTTGGGCAAAATTTAGCTTTCGCCTCGCGGGAGCAAGCTTGATCCCAGCAGCTGGTGGGGTAGAGTACGCTGATGACCTCGTGTAGGTCCTTGGATTTGTGCTCACCCGGATATGATAAGATTTGATTTTTGGGTTAATATCAATTTACAACTTGTACCATAATCCTTTTATTAATTTGCAACCTGTACAATTTTTTTTTTATCAAATTGCAACCTATACTATACGGAATTATTAAATTACAACCTCGAGGTTATAATCTGTCAAATTTAATATAGTAAATGTTGCAATCAGATAAAAAAAATTGGTGGCAAATTGATAAATGATCATAGATAGGTTGCAAATTGATATTAATATGTTTATGCTATGTTTAAAACTAGTTTTTTCATGTGTTCAGATTATTATAAACTTAACAATTTGTTTACACCGATTTTTTTTATGTAACTTTTATATTAAAATTATAGAGATATGCATATATTGTTTACTACCAACTGTTATTGTTAAAAAATTTGTATTATAAATATTTATTTTCATTTTATTTTGAGGTGTACTAGTGATCGTCCTACCCGTACTTCGCACGGAAGATATTTTTACATTTTTTTACTATAATAATTAATAAAATTAAACTTTAATGTTAAAAATATTTCAATTTGTTCCTTTTAATATATAACTAAACTTATAATATATTTTTTAATAAAATCATTAACATTATATATGAAAAAAAAAAAACTATTGTGTCATCAAAACAAATTCTCTTAATTTTTTTACATAATAAACAAATATTTGAACAATTTCCATTTTTTTCACATTAAAATAGTACATTCAATTTTTAAGGGATACAAAATAATATAATTAATAGTATATCAATGACATACAAAAGATATGTGATACATTCTTTACAAACATTCCATAATTTTTTTTACTAAAAATATCTACAAATTAGTTTTAATTTAAAAAAAGGGTGTGGCTATATAAAGCCCCGAAATTCCTAAGCATACCCCAAAATATTTTTAAATTTAAATGCACATATGTAAATGACAATATTAGCATCAACTGATAGTATTTGTTAACCATTTTTCATTGAAATCTGACCAGATTTATGCACACTTGATACTCAATTATTTGGCTTTCAATCCTCATGTCCTTTTCCTCAAAAAATCATATTTGAACTTTTCATTTTCCTCAAAAAAACCATATTTGAACTTGTCATTTTCCTAAAAAAAAAAAACCATATTTGAACATGTCTTTTGTTCTGAGAATGCCTAAAAGTAAAGTTAATAGTAGATCCATAGTCTATTGCACATTTGTGCTTGTCATGACTGATACTTGTGATCTAGTTAACAAAAAATTCTTGCTTTATTTTTCCTCTTTCCTCTGGCTGCAAAAGCCCTTATCCAAACGCTGCCTACACATTTAATTTTTAATTGAAAAATTAACATAATTTTCCGGGTTTAATTAAAAAAAATATGTCCTAGATTTTGATGTTTGAAAAACGGAAATTAGAATGGAAAGGGGTGTAATTTTTTTTTTTAATTTTACGAAGAGAGGATATAATTGTCAAAACTCAAAAGTGAGATTTGCTCAATAAATCCTTAATAATTTAATTATTTTTAATGAAGTTCATATAGTAAATTGGGGTTGTACTAATTTTTGGTGTATATTTAGTAACTAGTTTTGTGTCTGCCCGTGCTTTGCACGGAAGTCATTTGTATCACTGTATTTTTTTTATAATTCAATTTATGATTCTGGTGGTTTCGGAGGTTCCAGCTATAAAAGATCCAGAAACAGAGAGCCTCATTTTTTCGTCCGACTCTTTAGTTTTAAGAACAATGATTTTAAAAATAATTGATTATTACTCTCCAACTTAATTTATTATCATTCTCCAATTCTTACTACCCAGCCTGAAAATTGATAGTTAATGGATTTTCCAACGTTTACTACCAACCATGGATATTTCTCAAGATCAAGTTATATAACTCGAATGACATGTCCTATATAATTTGTAAAAATAATATTTAAATTATTTACAATATATTTCATTCGCCCTATATTAAGTTTACCGTTTTGTCAAAGTGGTCGTCCCGAGTTAAGTTTAATATTTTTTTTCCAAAAAAATTCTTGAATATAATATTATATTAAATACACTTTTTATTTTTTTACATTTTCACACACTCTCTCTCAATCTACCTTTTTACGTTTATTACACTTTACATAAAAAAAATTACAAGAAAATGTGACATTCCCCAAATATTAAATGTAATGACAGAGGGAGTAATATTTAATTAATAAACATGCACGTCACTGAATTATATTATAAACTAATTAAAATAATAAAATGATAACCAATAAAAAAATATTCACCCTTTCAAATAAACTGATGTACATAATAAAAACAAAACAACATAGTGTAAAAAATTACTACCAATAAGAATCTTAGCTTCAATTACTTTTTCACTCAACCTAGTGATTACCAATAGATTTAAAAAATGGTTTAATTGCTATTAAATCACCACCTTTTCGCGAATTGCAATCCAATCTCAACTTTTAAATTTTGGTAAACAAAACTCCACTTTGACAATCTTTTGTAATTTGAGCTAACATGCAGAAAACGATTGATTCGGAATGACATGACATCTTACGTAGAAGAATTAAACGACATCGCTTCGTCTATAAATATCATCACAATATTGTTTCGAGTTTAAACATTAAAAAAACGTTGGTTTTTGGTAAGGAGATTTGTTGTTCGTGAGCTCGAATTGCAAAAGATTGTTAAAGTGAGATTTTATTAACCAAAAATTAAAAGTTGAGATTAGATTGCAATTTGTGAAAAGATGGTGATTTTATCCGCGATTAAGCTAGTGTTAAATTTATGTTTAAAAAAAAGATAAATATTACTAAACATTATAATTAAATAATAAACTAATATGGTTCCATTACATAATAACCTTCAATGAACTATATTTCTCAAGAACAGAACATGTCTTCCAACTTTGAGATTCAATTCATGGTCAGGCACACCGCAAAATTTCAAAGTGTTGAGAAAGTTAGGAGTACGAACATCAGTAAGAGGATCAAAATTGGGATCAGACTTGTTGACACTATCAGAACTGATATAATTGCGAGACTCATTTTCATTTAACCGAACCATGTAATCATTTGTAGATCTAACATAATCAAGTGCCCGTGCAAGAATAAATTTATCCTTTAAAATTCGTGATCATATATTTGAGATTTGAAATCATGATATATATAATCAACAATTGCAACAATTGGATTATCACCACCTTTATCATCCAGACGATAATATAATCAGTCTTTGTCCCTAGAAATGTTAAAATGGGCTTGGCCCATTGGGCCAACCCAAGAAGCCCGGTTTAAGGATAAGTTAGACCTCAAAATTATAGGCCAAAAAAAGAATCGGACTTTTTATGGCCTGGACTGGATGGCCCATCGGGCCGCACAGACCCAGGTCGAGCTTGACCCAATTTTATCGGTTGGCCTAGTCGAATTATATATAATTTTTTTTAACTTCCTAAAATAAAACTCTATACATTTTTTAATTTTCTAAAAAGTCCTTTTATGTGTGTGTAGTGGATTGAGAGAAAATTAGTTTCAGTCTAGTAAATTTATTTTCTCTTAGTTATTACTCCCACGTTATGTATTTATCAGTGATGCAGAAATTGGGTTAGACGGTCTCCTCCAGACCCGATTTATACAAAGTTGTCTATTCTAGGTGTTTTCAGGCCTAGTCGGTCTAGGCGGTTCGGCTGTATGCGTACCTAGGCGGTCCTAGGTGGTACTATTATACAAAAAAAAAAAAAACTCTAGGCGGTGCCTAGCCTAGACGCTAGGCGGCCACAAAACGCCCCATTACTGATTTCCGACTTTAGCACCCTTGCTATTTATAATACAGTATGTCTACATTGAATTGACATAAATTACAATTTACCATGAATCAATTCATTTTCTTTGGGATTGACTGAATAATATCTCACATTGTTGACATTATTCTCTATTAGTTGTTCTTTGGGATATATGTTAGAAAGGAAGGATCATATCATATGTGATTTATGTAATACATAAAGCTCAAAAAAATACTTATTTACTAATTTTAGCCTAGTCCACATACCACTCAAACAAATAGTTAAGCAATGTTAGAAATTTATGCATTTTATACGTAAAATAGAAATGTCAAAAGTATTGCATTTTAAAACTCGTGTTATTGTATGTTAAGAGCTATTACTAAAAAAATTAGTTATTTTCATTGTTGCACTTATAAAATTTACGAAATTAATCAATGTTCAATTGTTGTTGGTAAATTAAACAAACTTTCACCGTTATATGAGTAGTACTTGTATACTAAATTACCAATTAATGGGGTCAATGTAGAAATCGAGTGAATAACAATATATTAAAAAAAAGGGCCAATTTGGCCCGATAGCCCGACAACCCGTCTAGGGCCAGGACGGGCTTGAAAATATGTGGCCTAAAAACAATTGGGCTGGTCCAACCCAACAATACTCATGGACCTGTGGCCTGATACTGGGTTAGTCCGACTCGGCCTATCCGATAAAAAGTTAAAAAATACATTACATATACAACGATGGTTGAAATAAATATTTGATAAAAAAGGTGTGAAGGATTTATGAAAGTAATTGACTAATTGAAATAATTAAATATTCTTATCCAGAGTTTATGGATTTATGGATACACAAATCTAATGTTAAACCTATTTATATGGGGGTATTATGGTCATTTTATGCATGCCTATTTTTATCTTAAAAATTATGGAGTATATGAATGGAGAAATTTGGGGTGTGTTTAGTAGCTCCCTACTTTAAAAAGTTATAAGTAATATTATAGATAAATGTTACTTTAAACAAATACAAGTAATATTGTAGTTTTTAGAAATTACATAAAAATGAGAAATTCAATAAAATTATTTAAAATAAAAATGATAATATATTTTTTTTAAACATAAAATAGCCAAATATTTTAATGCTAATAAAATGGAGCAATAAAGCTTGAAAAAGAGTGGTGTCAATATCCATGCTATATGCCTAGCGTATGTACAATCAGGACATGCAAAATTATGAATATGGTATTAAATAAAAAAGGTTAACATCTATTTAGAAAACTATTAAGACATTCCGTTTAGGAAAGAAGGAACATATAATTAATATGACATTAAAGCGGCCAATAAATTCATAAATTATGCAATTAATTTAAATTTAAATAACATTTATGAGAATCTAAATAAATTGAATTTATATTTAATACTGAATAATATACTCTTTTAGATTAATTTCTCTACTCTTAACTATTATATCCAATTAAATAATTAGTTTATATGTTTGCATTTTAAATATTCATATTTTTCATAATTTCACTTATAATATTTATGTCTAATAATTACCTAGCAAGTGTTTCTAGATTATGTTATAAGAATTTAATTCCTGATAAAAAAATTGTTACTATAATCTGGGATGTCCTCATACTTCAATATAATCCTTTTAAAACAATTATGTATATTATTTATGTAATTTTTAATTAAATCAAATTATAATCTCGCTTATTTAAGACATTGTGCCTAATATATAGCTATTTAGTTTGATGAATGTCATATTCTATGCATAAATTATGTAATTACTTAAAATTTATAAATCATTGCATGTTATTAGATAATTAGTTACCAGAACATGAAAATCTTAAAAATTATACATTAATAAAAATTCATTTTACATGTACCGGAAAAAGACAATAAAACATTTAAAACACCCTATTTAATTTTTAAAAAATAGACATTGATCTAATAATAACATAAACATCCAAATGAATAAGGAATTAACCCAACAAAATCATAAAAAATTTAATACAATTTTTCTCATTTGATATATTTACGTCATGCACCTCTTAATTAAACTTTGAATCTCCTAATGATGTATTATAAAATCTTCAAATCTCTAATGAGAATATTTAATTATGTACAAATATCTAGTAAATGTTTTCAAATCTTTTACAAATATGTGAAAAAAAATATTGAAAAATGTTCCAATCAATATATTGGAAAAATAATTACTATAATAATGTTAGTTTATGAATGTGTTACACAATTTTCATATCAGAAGAAGAATGTATCTCTCTATAAATAAAAAATGAATACTAAAATATATATAACCTAATTGAAATCACAATGAACAAAATACTACATTGATGGAGAAAATATATTCCAAACTAAAAAAAAAATATGGAGAAAATTTATTCTTATTCAAATCTTAAATAAAAAAATATAAAGTACATAATGAGTCCTATACAAAACATAGCAACACTACAAATCTTCAATTCTCGATAAAAAATCTATCATGATAATCTTCAACAATCTTTAATTCTCGATCAAAAAATCCATACATGATAATCTTCAACAATCTTCCATTCTCGGTCACAAACTATAAATGATAATAACAAATCATATACAATATATGATTGTTATTAAATTAAAAAAAATTAAAAATTAGAATTCCAATCTTACGCCAAATGAACGAAACCTACACCTAAAAAATAAACCATAACATTTGGAAGATGATGGTTTAGAGAAAGAAGAAAATGAAGAGTATATATAGGAAAAAATATGTATAACGGTCTCTAAATTACACAAATTAAAGATGGTAAATTAGCTAATCATAATAAATAGAAAACAAATCTAACATAGATAATTTGGCTGCATTTAATACACAAAATACTAAGTATTCACAATTCCTTATTCATCAATTAAATTATTCCATAATTAACAACCAAAAAATTGAACGGTCATGATATACCACTAAAGATTAGATCAAAGGCTGAAAAACACTCCCTCCAAAACTATTTTAGGAAAAATAGCTCCTATTATATATTATAGATTGCCTTAAAAACTAAAGTTCTACTATGGACACAAGTACATACACTTGGATTTAAAAAATTAAATTGCCAAATATATGAAGAAAAAAATGTAATATATCCTTTTATTATTCAGTAAATGACAATTAATAAACAACAATAACTTAAACAATAATCAATAATACTCCAATGAATAATCATTAATATCTCAAAAAATAATCAATAATAAATCAAGTGACGATCAACAATATATCAGTTATAGCTTGGGTAAATCCTACTTTATAACGTTAATATTTTATTAAAAATACATTTCTAATTGAAAACATTATTAAATTTATAAAATTTAAGTATATAATAAGCACTTGGATGCACTCTAAACTTTTGGGTATATATATTGCATTTTTTTTATCCCATGAGAATAGGTGATCTACAAAAATGGTCTTTTTTTTGACATTTTTGGTTCCGTAGTTTTGTTCGACATTTTTGGTCCCAAGAAAAGTGCAACATTGGTCCCAAAAGAATGTATAAATTGCAGTTTTAGTCCAAAAAATTTGCAGCTTTGGTCCCAAAAATTAATGAAAAGGACCAAATTTACATAAAATGGGACCAAAAAAGAACGTAAGACCAAAATTATTATTGAAAAATTATCATGGGACCAAATTTACAAATTTCCCCCTAAACTTTTAGAGTTAAAAATACATTAAAATTTTAAAAATTAATCTTGATAAGTATTCATTCAATAAAACATTAGTATTATATTTTTCAATTACACAACTTTAAAATTTTATGAACAAACCAACACATAAATTATACTGTATATATAAGGACATGGATAAAAAAAATATGTACATATTGAACACTATATATAAAATCAGGTACTTCCTCCATAACTTTTTATTTATATTAATTTCTCCAAAATAGTTTTATTTTTTAACTATTATTCTAATAATATCAATGCATATTATATGCATTAATCCTAATATATTCCTATGAAATAGTAGTACTAATCATCCTCTAGCAAAAAAATAAAAAATTATAAAAAATTAAGGGTGTGTGTGTGTTTTTTTTATAAAATAATAGATAATACAATTGATTTGTGTAAATGTATAAAATAATATATATAATAAACGATGGTTGAAGTACAACTATTTAATTTTCACTTTATTAATACCAATATATTTGTTACAATCTTACTTTTCTACCAATGGAACAAAAAAATAATAAAATTAATCAACATCATGTACACTCTCTGTCCCATGGATAGTTGCACCATTGGGAGTAAGAAAATGGAAAAATTAATGCCACATGGATAAAATATGTGTATATTTTTGTGAATGTGCACAAAAATAAATGTTTCATTTTTAGGTAGTGTGCAAAGTGGTGTATAACATCCAAATAAAAAAAATGTGTAAACTCCTATGAGACAGAGGGAGTAATAAATAATACTACTTTTGTCCCAGTGATATTTGCTTCCTTGGGATTCCATATGGATTAAGAAAAAGGGTAAAGTAATAACATATAAATAAATATGCGTATATTTTTGTGAGAGTGTACGCAAATCAATATTTCATTTCTAGGTAATGTGCAAATTGGTGTGGGAAATCCAAATAAAGAAAGTATGCAAATTTATTTGGGACGAAAGAAGTATTAATTAAAAAAAATTGTCCTTTGACCAAAATATAGTAAATTTGATATGTGCAATGGATAAAATAGAACAAATAATAATGAACATAGAAATTATAAATTAAGTATTGCATATTGACCATACTATATTGGATAATAACTAAAAAAATATTTTTATTACAATTTTCAATACATAATTGGGAAGGCACGTGTGTTAACTACAAAGCAACACATAAGGTCGGTTAAATCCAATAATTAATTTAAAGCAATATTTTCCATTTTCACTTCGAGGACCCTGCTATTATCCAATTTTTTTAATGAACCAAATGCAAAAATGAACATCTGCTGCAATTACCCAAAATAAAACCACAATAAATAAAATCATTCTATACTTTTTAATTGAAATCAAACCAAGAGATACATCTTTATGCAATTCTAATGGATGGTATATTTCATTTGCTTTGAATTAAAATAAAATCTTCTTTAATTTTTAAATTATTTGTATCCGCCTTGTAGATCGATTTCACAGTACTCGATATTCGTACTAATAATCGAATTCTCTCTCATAGTTCAGTTGCATGTTCGATTACGGGCCATTCGTCCGATCCAAAGAACAACCCTGTAACCCCTTTTTGTTGTTAGCAATTAAACTACCTATATCCTTCATTTCTGGAACATCAAAACACAAGACTAAGGTACAAAGATCTTTTTTTTTTTATTGTAATTAGGTACATGTTTAATAATTATTTTTAAAACATCAAGATGAATCACTACTGACAATTGATTGATTTTTAAATAGGATCAACGAAAAAATTAAGAACAATTATCAAATACAAATCCTATAGAAAAGACGAAGATCTGAGAACCAGAGTATAAATATATTAAACAAAGGGAAAGACGGCAAGTGTAATTATACAACATACAATTATTATCTTGATTATCATAGTAGATTTTTTTTAAAAGAATAAATAACTTAGTCATTTTCAAAGTAAGTGTAGCTCTCTGGCTCTAAAAATTCTCTGGATGTCTATTTAATAGTATAAAAAATGATAATTTCTTAAAGTTTCTATTAATCTTCTATATTAAGTTTCCATCAGTTTTATATTATTTTGAAATTGATTGAACAATTAAACATAAAATGAAATTTGAACAATAGTGATATATTGTTGAATAAAGTTGTATTTTAGTGATAATTTAACTTGTTAGTGATATAATAAATTGGCAAATGTCTATGATGATTTCAAATTTAAACCGATTATGAATACATTATGAGTAACTATATTTTTTTGCCGAACAATGGGTTGTAAAGAAATGATTTAGGTTCAAAAAGTTATCCTTTTTAATTTTTTGTTTAAAAAGAAATATACTCATACAACCTTATAATTTATATTTATTGTATATTAGGTTTGATATATATTAGCGAGCCGTGGAAGTAGATACTGACATATTCTACACACAAATTTTACTGTATCGTTGGATCACATGTGATTTTTTAAATTTACCCGATTTTTAATGATTCCAAAGTTATTAACAACACATTAAGCATTAGAAATATTAAAACACTTATTATATTTATAATTTCAGTAAAAAAAATAAAACAAACAAACAAAGATATATGCATACAAAGAATATAAATCACAACAATCATTGAGGAGACAAATTCGACATTATTGCATTTCACATAAGATTCAATGATTTTACCTACATATGTTGTATCTAATTTTCCTTCAACATCATCTTCCAAAATGATTGAATTGACTTTAAACCAAAACATATGGAAAACTTAATCTTTTTATAAATGATCTAGTACCATATTTCATTACTGTTCAAATATAAATTAATAAAACTAATATAGTAAAAAAAAAACAAAAAAGACTATCATTAACATTAAAAAAAATTACATATGAACAAATTACCTTTTTTCTCTTTCACATCCAATTTTAAGTCCTTCTCTACCTAATAGATACTTTTGTACGAAGATGCTAAATGCTAATTATACTTTTTGATGGTTATAGTGAAATTGAATGACATTGGTGGGTGAACTTTATAGGAAGGCGTGAATATTATATGTTGGATAAAATTGTATTTTATAATGTATATATTAAGTAAAATTTAATCCCCTTGTCCCCAAAATATATGCTCATTTATTTTGGACATGTTTTTTTTATTTAAAGGATAAAGTAGATAAAATAAGTATATTTTGGGCTATTGTGTGGTCCATTTACAAATTAAGTGGTTGTTTGTAAATGTAAAGTCAATGACATGTGAAGTAGTTAAGTGATGGTTGAATTGTGAAGAAATAAGATTATTGAAGACTGAACATACTTTTGAGGACTAAGGAAGTATAAAATTAAGGGGGTGAACTTGATAAAATAGTGTGCATAGATAATTACGCCTATTATAAGTTTATTCTCTACAAATAGAGACCCATATTGATATATTTTGAATCACAATTTCATATTCTATATTTCATCTCCTAATTTTATTGTCTCCCCTAATACCTTCCATTTTTCATACATATTTATATTCCAAATATTGTAATTTTAGTTTTGTTATTGAAATTGTATTTTATTCAAAAAGAAAATTGATATTCTTTTATTATTATAATTACGAAATTTGGATAATCATGATGTAATATATTTTGTACACCTTCAAACATGTAATTTTATCATATGCTTGACATATTTATTTATAATTTTACATTCTAATTCTTGTAATTTAAATTTTATAATGAGATTGTAACTTATTTTAAGTGTGTAGTAATTTTTTTTTATTATAGTTACAAATTTTGAATATCAAATAACTAAATATATCACTTTATAAATATAATAAATATTGATTATAGAAAATTATATCAATCAAATTAATGAAAAAGAAATTATTTAGGTTGTGTTGGATTGTTGATAAAGTATGGAAAAAGATGAAATTGGATTGAGTAGTAGGTTGTATATGTGGAGGAGAGAGAAGTGAATTATTTATTAAGAGGTTGGGTTGTGAGGGGTTGTTAATAGATATAGTCTAAGGACAATAATTTTTTAAAATAACAAATTCAGGACATCAGTCGGATCAACCCAAATCGAACCTAAGTTCAACAAAATTCATGCCAATTCGGGCCAATTAACCCGATTTTGTTTGTTGTAGGATGATTTGACTCCATCCGTGACTTTTAAAAGTTATTGTCCTGAAACTGTCTATCGTGAGAGTTAAAATTCTAATTTTGTCACCACTCTTAAGTTATGTTCCTAAAAAAGAAATTAGTACACAACCTTGATACACAAACAACGAAAACCATTCTTGCTTCGACATCATACCATTAAGCTTCTTAAAAATATTTAATCATTTATATATAAACCAACAATTCTAACAAATATAAATCAAGTTTTAGTGAGACGAAACATGTGGTGTTTGTCACCTATAAATTTGTTTTCATAATAAATTGTGAATTTTTTTAGTTCTAAAGCACTTCAATATGATAAAACTCAGTTCTTCTCCAAAATACTTACACCCGACTATGGTATCCGCTAAAAAAAATTAAAAAAATGAAAAAAAATTTACTATTTTAATAAGAATTAAAAAAATGTATCTTAAGAAATATAAATATCAACAAACGACGTGTAATTTCAGCACTGTTGCATTTCATAGAATGCCTATTGATTTCACCAACACTCCTTCAATATAATTTTCAAAATGCTCAATTTCATTTTTAGTTGAAACATTTTGAGGAAGACTATCAAATATATACACGATCAAATATATAGTTATTTTTCATCATTGTTCAAACATAAATTGAGAAAAAACAAAATATAATACAAAGTGAAAAAAACTATCACATTGACATTAAAAAATTATAATACATATTAAAAAATTATCTTTGCTTTGTTTCTTCTGCCTAATAATTTTACTCAAGTACGTTAATAATCATATTTTTCATCGATGTATAGGAGAGGTGGGGTGGGTTGAATATGTTTTGTGGATGTATTAAAAATTGAATGAAATTGGTGAGTAATTATATTTAGGAATGTGGGTGTAAATATTATAAGCTTTACAAAATTATAATTTTATAGTGGGTGTATTCAGTAAACGTTATAAAAAAAGGTGTGGGTGAATTTAGAAGTGTGTGAACTCAATAAAATAGTTGGTGTAGATAGTTACGTCCTATAATAAATTATTTATAAATAATTTAATATTTAATTGCCTGTAGATTCCAAATTGCATCATGCAAAGATTCACAATCCGAAAGTTTAGAACATGATTGTCTTCACTCAGATATCTTTTAACGAATTTATGTGGCAAGTGCTACGTTGCAATAAATAGAAAAAGACAAAGTATATAGTGAAAATTGTGCATGCATGAATCATTGAAGGATATTAGTTATTTTCACTAAAGAGTATTAGTTGTTTTCATTGAATGATATTAGTTATTTATAGTGAAGAGTCTTAGTTGTTAGTGAAAACAACTAATACTCTTTAGTGAAAAGAACTAATACTCTTCAATGATTCATGTATGAACCAATTTCACTTTATACATACTCAATTAAAAATGAATACTTACGTATAAATAGAAGTTGAATATAAAACAAACAAAACTAAATGTTATAATCTATATATATAAGAGGAGGATGGAATCCACCAGCTTACGCCAAGTGGCAATTTCAGACTTCTCTCCCTTTGACATGTGTCAATTCCACATAAGATACTTATGCCACGTGGATGCAAGATTTTTGAGGGAGTATATGGCTTTTCTTTCTTTTTATGGAAGGAAGAGTACATGCCTTTTCATTTCAACAAAAAGATGAACAATTAGTAATTAAATTCCACGCAGAAACCTCCTTTAAAGGAAAATTAACACACAAACTCTTCATCTACCCTTACTTCCAACAACTCCAAAGAAACGCTCCACAATTACTGGCCTGATTTCCAGCGTGAAGCGTGGTGGGCTATACGACGAATTTGTTTCCATAAATAGAAAAAAAAAAGGCCGGTTGAGCGTGAATATCAGATATAGCTAATACGCTGAAGAGAGAATTGAGTCGCTAAACAATTAGATTATTTTGAATGGGGAGTGAGGTGGGTAACCCGACTGTATAAGACTTGGTTACATTCACGATTGCTTCAAAGAGATCCCTTGAAAATTGATCAGGTCTTATTCTCAACAATTAATCAACCTGCTTTGTTTAATTTTGTGTTAAATTTCATGAGTATACTTTCTGAATTCCAGCCCTTGTGCATATCATAAAAGGGTTGTATTCTTTTAATCAATTGAATTGCTCGAAGAAACTATTAGTATATAAGATATAAAAAATGAGAGGAAAAAATTATGTAAAATGGTTGGATATTAGTAATTGTTAATTGAATTCTTTTTTCCCCAAAAATATATATCATCTGAGGCATCTAAATTGTTTGCAGGTCACGCGGATGCTTGAGGCCGGCAGGGATTAGCTCAATCAAAGTTTCAAGCAATATAGAAGTAAGTATGAATATTTGATTATTAGATTTATTGTTTGAACATTGCTTTGTTTCTCCAATTGAAGTTATGAAACTAAAATCCGAGTCACTAGGATAAGAGAAAAATTGAAATAAATGGTAGTGAATCGATGATACAAACAATTCTGATAGCCCTATTTCCCACACACAACAAAAATTGGTATCTTCGAAATTCCAAAATATTTCATTTCAGATGGTGCTTGTCTTTAACATTATACATTCAGATGCACCATAATGAAGAGATGCAATTCTAGATGTTCGCAGATTTTGTAACCTGGTATAATTTTTTGTTTGCTTGATATTCGTATAATCTGAATTATAGATTTTCTAATTGTTTGGTGTTCTATTCCACATTCCAAGTTCATCGAATGCTGCCGCAGTGTCCGTCCAGTCAGACTTCCATCATCCGGGATTAAGGAACGGCAACTGACTTCTGTTCCAGTGAGGTAATAAAAGTAAGTTTGGTCTTTTTAACTTTTGTCAATTTATTTGATTTTTGGTTAATTTCTGACAAGGGTTTTGTGAAATAATATTTTTGTATGTCTGATCTGGATTGATGACATTTTTTAAATGTCTGTAAATAGCCAAAAGTTTTAGAAATGTGGGTGTATATTATTTCAGCGTAAGGTTGTCTGTAAATAGCCAAAAGTTGTCTCTTTGAGTCTGCCAATTGCTTGGTTAAAAGTTTTCCTTTGGATGATTTGAATTGTTATACACAGGGTAAGGAATTATAAAGAAAAAATGACAATATTAACGAACTTGGTAAGAATTGGCAAACATGATACAAGACCGAAAATTTTAGAATAGATGTTGACATAGTTCTATAATTATAATTCATCAAGCTTTTAATTGTAGTGAAGATTGATGAGAATTGAGAAATGGAGGTTGAGAACAGTTTTGTCAACTATAATAAAAAAAATAGATAGTTTATTGATTAGGCATGTAGCTCTCCATTTTCATTACGAAGATTTTCTTAGAAACAATTAAATGGTTTTGGTGATTTTTTCTTGAAACATTAGTACTTTTATATGGTTTTCCATTGGTAGATCATTAAGTGAAGAAATTGTAAACTACGTCTTCTTTCAGCGTTTTCTTCGTAAAACTTTTCATCTACTGTCTTTTTACCCAAGAAATTAATATCGCACGTCTTGCTCGAGGCTACGGAGTTTATGTCTACTTTTATTCCTGCTCAGCATATGCATGATGGGTGTTAATTTGCTTGTCAAATTAAAAATTTATATACACCATACTTTCTGAATTACTATTTCTAATGGTGATATTTATTTCAGTTTGATTGTGAGGCATATGAGAAGGGTAATGAAGAATTCTCGATCGTGTTGCAATTATATGTAGATCGGCAATCTAAAAATTAGAGGCTGGGATATGTATGTTAAAACACACTATCATTTTTTTTATTAAATCAATCAAGTCAAAATTTATTATGGCATTTAATCGACCAAATGTAAACATGGTTATGGGTATGTGGTATAAAGTGGAAGTTGAAAAATTAAAAAGAAGCAGCTACACTGTAAAGCACCTAGAAAAAAAGCGAGAGAGGGAGAATGAATTTTGGCTTCTCTTAAAATTGTATTAAGAAAAATTAATTTTTATTGGATGGATTCCGTTTGTGATACACAACTTGAAATTTCAAATTGGAAAGACTAAATAATGATGGACTCATTTACAATAAAGACCTTTTGACTACATTTGATTGCTTTCTCTTGCACTCTGGAATATCTCAAGATAAGAGGGGGAATAAAATTGATATTTGCATTTGGTATAGAGTTCTTTGGACCATTGAAAAGTTAGAAATAAATTTATTTTTGAAGGCATAGGAGCGGAATCGTTGAAGACTTTGAATATAATTAAAAGAAGATTTTGGAGTTGATGCTTGATAAAATATTTATTCAGTTGTAATTGTTCTTTAATATTTTTTTTTATTGTGTGGTTGATTAATCCTGGAAGCATTGTTAAGTTTTAATAGCTTTTATAATCTGTAAAGTTATACCCCTAAACTCTCTTTTCTTTATTTGATCAAATAATCAATAATAATCTAACTATTTGACCAAAGAAATGAAGGCGGATGAAAGAGGTGTAGGAAAGGAAAAAAATTATTAACAAATGGGAAATGAGATATGGAATTAGAAGTAATAGATGATCCAATGGACATTGAGCATAGAGTGAAAATTAAAGGTGATATGTTTCATGGGAGATAGCATGAAAAACATACTTCAGGTCATGATAAACATGATACGAAAAGGTTTTTTTGTTTATTTTTAATAATTTGTTTCATGAAATACGAAAAGTGATGCATTTATGGAATAAGAAAAGTGCAAAAGCTGCACCCATTGGTTTACAGACAGAGGTTTGAAAATGATATTTCATCAAAATTTAGTGCATTATCTAGAAGTTCAACCGATGTTTAATTTTCACTTAAAAATTATTATTTAGTCAAGAATGTGGTTATACACTATTAAAAGAAATTAAGCCCTTCACCATTGGAATAAAATAACAAATGATTTAATGTGTCATGCAATCCACATCTCAATAAAAAAAATTGTCCGAATAAAATTTTATAACTTGCCCGTGCATCGCACATGCAAAGACCTAGTAAGACTAATTGATAGTGTTCTTAAAGGTATGATATAACTAAAAGTAATTCAGGTGAGATGGTGTTGATCCCTAAATTTTCACCGACTTCTGTTCAAGTTTCAGAAGAGACAATTCACATTAGTTGTCTAATGTAAAATGTCAATTAATAAGAGTCAATGTCAATTGCTCGCTAATATTGACATATTCTTGAAGAATCAAGTTTTTATTCACAGTAAGTCATATGTGGATATTTTAAAAGTCACCAATCGCAATAATTTGATTTTAATTTGTGGTAACTAACGACTAAAAAAAAGTGACTTTTAGAGAGGTGTTGAAATCTTACTTCGATTATTATTATTGTTTTACATTCTGTTTAATATGGATTCATAATTATTACAAAAGTTCTTACTGCATAAATCACAAAAAAATTATATGGTAAAATACAAATAATATTAAGACAGTCTCTTACAAATAAAACATACTCCCTCTGTCCCCAATTAATTTTCAGAGATGAGTGGACACATTTTTTTTAAGAAAAACTGCTTTATTGAATTTTTGGACAAATGAATTAAGAATATTTTGAAATAAATAGTTATTGTGAAAGTATTTTATTTTTATATTTGGGGTGTGAAAATTATTGTAGGACGTCCCAAAAAGTAAAGTGTGAAAATTAAGAGAGGGCGACGGGAGTAATATTTATTACATTTTATTTTCACAAAAGTTTCGGCACATCTACATTAATTTCTCTTTTAAAAAATATACCTTAAAATAAATGAATAATAATAATATTATATGTTTGAAATAAAAAAAAAATACTTTAATAGGAATACTAATAAATACTCTCAAACATAATCAAATATACTTCAACATATATTGAAGGTTCCATATATTTTTTAAATATAATTTATAATAAATATTGAAAAATAATATAAAAATATATTGAATATATATTTGAAATATATATTATGATAAATCCCTGTATTTTGAGTATAAAAGATATTTCAAATATATATATATACACACATATACAAGACGTAGTTCCCGCGAATTTCGTGGACTGAAAGAAAATTTATATTAATAATAAATAGTTAGATTTAAAAATAATTGTTAAATATTTTATCAACAAAAATATTTATAATTGATATAATTCAAATATGAAGAAAAGAGAATTAAATAATCTTTACTTATAACTATATAAACACTAATGAATCAACAAATTCAAACAATTATAATTATAACTTTTCAAAAAACTTTTTTGCAAAATATATTTGTTGTATATTTGAGTGGTCTTCAATTGGAATCGAGCTCTTTAATTGCAATCTTCTTTTATTTTTTTTTACTTTATAAAAGTTTGTGTGTGAAAATCGGCTTTAAAAGTTATAAACCTACTATCATAAGTGATTCATCACTTTCAAAGTTGTGATCCAACAATTATTATGCATTAAAATAAAAATAAATATACTTCATATAGAATATAGCAAACATTTAAAATAATTTTAATAGGTCTTGCAATACCAATTATTACATAAAGTAAGTTCATGAATTATAATTTTATAGATTAAAATTAATATCTCATCAATTGTACAACTCAATTGTTGATAGTTTAAATAATTTTCCATTGTTGAAAGGTTTTGATTGACTCATATTTGATTATATACACATATAATCAAACACAAAAGCAATTCATAAAAAATATAACAAATATGTACATAGTATGTTATAAACATGTTTGCATGTATCCAAGTGAACAATTTTCAACATTATTTTTCATAACGCAAAGAAACTATTACCTACTCATAATTTTCAGAGTTATGATCCAAAGATTATTGTGCATTAAGAGAAAAATGAATATATTTTATATATAATAAAAAATAGATATATATATATATTAATACTATTGATGATTATCATTCATGATAGAATGAATTAAACTTTATAATCAAATTCGAAATTTGTAATACTGCATGCTATATATAAATTTGTGTAATCAATCTATAATAAAATATTACACAGTATGATGAGTATGTATATATAGTGAAATTGATTCATATATGAATTATTAAAGGGTATTAATTGTTTCATTTGAGGGTATTAGTTGTCTGCAAAAAAAAAAGTCTTAGTGTATTTTTACTAAACAACTAATACTCTTCAGTGAAAACAAGTACCCTTCAATGAAAACAATTAATAATATTTAGTAAAAACAACGAATATCCTTCCTTGATTAATGTATAAATCATTTCCACTCTATAGTTTATCTTATATGATTGAATAAGATTGTGTATAACTTTAAATTTAATTCAACTTTACTTCAAGTATTTTTAAAAATAAATGCAATGAAATAGGTAAAGTCTTTTTTAAACCAAATCTTATATAAAATTTATAGGATCTCCTCCAAAGTTGTGTTTCATTTTAAATTTGATTCATATATATTTTGAATTTTTTTCCTTTTTATAAATGCAATGAAATAGGTAAAAGAGAAATTTTACACGAACTAATATACCAATAGAAAATTTCAACCACCCAACTCATATATATATTACCAGTGATCGGAGTAGGTTTTATATGAAAACTCTTCATAATAAGCTTAACATGAAATAATTTTAGAGTATAATTAATCTCATCAGGAGTACCATTAAACCTGTCAGGGGTATCATTAGTCTGAGTTCAAGAAAATTTAAAACAATTTTCTTGAACTCAGAGTAATGATACCCCTGATGAGATTAATGATACTCCCGATGAGATTAATGATACTTTAAAATTGTTTCATGATAAGCTTATCATGAACTATTTTCATATAATACTTTGCCCTAGTGATCGTCCTACCCGTGCTTAACACGGAAGACTTTAGTTACAATATTTTTACTATAGTAATTAGTTTAATTAATTTTTACTGCTAAACAAATTTCAATTTTTTTAAACATATAACTAAACTGATAAAAATATTTATAACAAAATTGTTAACATTAAAACAATTTTAAATTATATGTGTGTGTGTGTTTGTGTGTGTGTGAAAAAAAGACATTGTATCATCAAAACAGATTCTCTTAAATCTTTTACATAATAAATAAATATTTGAACAACTTACATTTTCTTACATTAAAATAGTTGTTACTTTCAACATACATGTAATTTTTAAGGAATGAAAAATAAAATAATTAATAGTATATTAATGACATACAAAAGATATATGATACATTCTTTATGAACATCCCATAATTTTTGTTACTAAAAGTATCTACAAATTAGTATGAATTAAAAAAAGGGTGCGACTATATAAACCCCCGAAATTCCTAAACATATCACGAAATATTTAAAAAAAAACATATATGTTAAATGAGAATATTACCATTAACTGATAATATTCGTTAACCCCTTTCTACGAAATCTTATCATATTAATGCACACTTGATACCCAATTATTTGACCTTCAATCCTTGTGATGCTCTTTTGCTCAAAAAACCATATTTGAACGTGTTTTTTGCTCTAAAAATACCTAAAAAATATGGTTAATGGTAGATCCATAGTCTATTCCACATTTGTGTTTCCCATAGTTATTGCTTCTGGTCTGGTTAACAAAAATTTATTGCTTTATATTCCCTCTTTCCTCTGGTTGCAAAAGCCCTTATCCAAACACTATCTACACATTTAGCTTTTAATTAAAAATTTAACATAATTTTCCAGTCCCCAATAAGGGGCACATCACTGCTGGAAAGATGTTGCAACCACACTTGGTGGAGGTGTGGTGGAGGCCGTGACTCCCAAGAGGAAATGGGGATTTCCCCAACATGAAGGAAGAAATGATAGGCGTGGTACAATCTAACACAGTAATCATCAATATTCAGAAATACATCTCATGGAATTATCTCTGATTAAACTTATGTCCATGAATCATTACTGGAGGACGCTCTGATGTTTGATATGATTCCAGAGAATACAAAATCTCTATATGATTATAAGAGTACATATAAGTCGATGGATAGACATGCACACAGATTGATGATGCATTTATTTATATTGTTGCTCAAGAAAGTATAGAGCACAACGATATCAAACCACACTCGGTTGCAAAATATCAACCAAGAGCATATATGCCTAAATAATTTAAAAGAATTAATCCAGGAAGAACTTGATTCTCTAATAAAGAGACAAGTATTTGGTCTGGTAGTGCTAGCTCGACCAAGTATAAAGCCTGTAGGACATAATTGAGTCTTTGTCATAACACGTAATGAGAAATATAAGATCATGATATATAAAACTTGCCTTATAGTGCAAGATTTCTCACAACCTCCTAGAATTGAGTATGATGAGACAAACTCCCGTAATGGACATAATAATGTTCCACCATTTAGTTATTTTCTGAAGGATTGAAGATGCAGCTTATGAATGTGGTTATGACATATCTTTATGAGGATCTTGATTTAGGGATATATAAGTAAGTGTCTGATGACATTTATTTCCCAAATTAAGTGACTCTAAACCACAAAGTGTGTTTGTAATTAGATTAAAATGCTCACTTTATTGATTGAAACAATCAGACGGAGGTGTTATACCCGTCTAGGTGGCTACTTGATTGTGATAGGTTACAAGAACAATGAATAGTTAACCCTGTGTATTTGTAAAGAAAATAAGTTTTGGATTTTCAATAATTTATGTTGATGGATGAACATAATAGGTACTCTTGATAAAATAAGAGGACCATGAACAATTTGAAATTTGTTTTTGAGATAAAAGATCTTGGGAAAACCCAGTGTAGACTTTGAATTTGTGGAATACTTACCCACCATTCTGCATATGTCTCGAAGATGTTCAGACAAATTAACATGGACAAAATACATCTGATTAACACTCCCATAATTGGTCGAAGTTTGGATTTAAAGGAAATATCCATTTCGTCTGAAGGAAGATGACAAAGAGCTATTGGGAGATGAAATTTCCTACTTAAGTGTAAATGCGCATTATCGTACTTAGCTCAATACACTTGACCAAATATTACTTTCTCAATGAACTTTTTATCTAGATTTCATCAAGTATTACTACAGTGGTGTCAGGAATATACTCTGATATTTAAGGAAAAATTATTGACAACAATCTGTTATTCATTATTGCAAATATTGAAGGGGACTACAAATGAAATTATGGACCTTAAGGAAATATTGAAGCTACCCCCTACACCTATACACCAAATGATGTACTATTTGATTTAGTATATTTCTGATCCATATAAAGTGTTCCCAACATGGTTATGAATTTACCATGGAAAACACAACGATATTTTGGAGATTAACTAATCAAACTCTTATAGACATCTCTTCGAACAATTTAGAGATCATCGTCTTACATGAAGTAGTTCAAGAGTGTATTTGGTAGAGATATAGCACCACACATGTTCAAAGAAGCAGCGACTTGAGTTCACCACTGGAGAGGCCACATGTATATATGACGAACATTGTTTCTTATGTTCGGTAGCTGAAATTAGACTACATCAAAGGTGACAATATGAAGCATATATCACCAAAGTCTTTATAACCAACAATAATTTTTTCTCAAGATTTAAGCTCTAAAATAAACGAGGTCGATTTGTTTATATAGTCATTGTCTAAGACAATCTTTGAGAAACATCTTAAAGAATTGAGATGTGTAGACTTTTTGAAATCACTTAATAGATGTACGTATCATGTGAAAGATGTAGACTTTAGGGAGAGTGTAACGCCCCAATTTTAACTTTAATAATAAATATGTGTGGAACGTAACTAAAATAAAAAAATCTTTTAATTATAAGTTAATATAATGTAGACATCAATTTATAAAATGAAGTAAAAGGTGGAATCATTATAATCATAAATACAACTGCAGCAGAAATATAAATATTATATAAACATTAATTAATTTCGTGCATTAGGAATAAAACCCATCATAGATTACAATAATACTTGTTTCTCTTCAAAGATAAAGAGGATATCATAATAATTTAATATTTTTAACTTCTTATTTGTTTGGCCTTGACATCTTGGATCACCGTGCCGATCAAACTCTTGTCCTGAAAAGTGATGAAATATAGGGGTGCGTATTAGGAAACACTCAGTGGGGTAGCTTCATAGTTGCACAAATTAAATTTTATAAATGTGAGTAATATACTGACATGACTTGTAGTGTTTGCTGGCTGAGCCAGACGTAGTTTGCTGACTGGGTCAGATGTAAAAGTAATTGCTGGCGGCGCAGACGTAAAATACAGTTGCTGGCGAGGCCAGACGTAAACATAATTGATGGCGAGACCAGACATAAATATAATTGCTGGCAAGACCAGATGTAAAAATAATTACTGGCGAGGTCAAGCGTAAATATAGTTGTTGGCGAGGCCAGACGTACACATAATTGCTGGCAAGGCTAGACGTAAAAATAATTGCTAGCGAGGTCAGAGGTAAATATAGTTGCTGGCGATGCCAGACGTAAACATAATTGCTGGCGAGGCTAGACGTAAACATAATTGCTGGCGAGGCCAGATGTAAATATATTAAATACATAGATAAATTTAATGAGAGCAATTATAACATTTGAATGTTATATCTCAATGAAGAGTTGAAGTAAAAATCCCCACCTTTCAATGTATGTAAAACTTTAAATATTTTCTTGTGCTATGTAATCACTCTCTCCTCTAAGAGTACTCTATGACCATGCATACTTAGTGAATAGGATAGTTAGTTGCATGCATGCGTCCATGATCATGTTAGTTTCCATGCATGCATGCTATATATATAAATATAAATAAGTTAGTTTTCATGCATATAAAATATATATATAAATAAATAAATAAAAGTTAGTTAATATAATTAAGTTGTCATATTTGCATGTATATAAAATAAATAATTATATATATATATATAATAAAAATAAAGTAAAATTAAAATTCTACATATATATATATATACATTTTTTTGGGTCATTATAGGGACACTCAACATAGGTGCATTGTAAATCTTTTTCCCTTCAATTAACATTTATTTTCCATTGGTTTTTTGCTACTTGTCAAGTTTTAGCAAGGTTGCATTCAAGCATCATCCACATTTTTGATTCGGCACAAGGGGGAGTATTGAAGGAAAAATATATTATTGTGCCTTCATCAACAAGTAATTGATGGAAGGTAATATGGTCATTTCATTATATTCATGTATTCCTAAAACCCTAGATTGTAACCTATATAAAGGGATCTCATACACAAGAAATAGTGAATTATCTCCTAGCTTGGTACGCCCCCAGATATAGTCATTCATGACGAACTGGGTTAACAAATTTATGTTCTTCTATTCCTCCCTTTATTTCTCTATATTCTAAAATAGCAATATCAATTTTAAGTGCAAAATTTCATCGCCTAATCATATATACCTATATATATATATATATACGGTTTTGATATGGAGCCCATTAGAACCAAATTAGTGATGTGGAAAGTCACCTCATCATTGTTTACTTAATTACAAATATAATAATTCAATCTTAGATTTTTCAAAAAAAAAAAATCTAATTTCAACCACCTTCCTATTTCCTTTACCCGTCCTTAAACTTAGTCCTCGAAACCCGAAAATTAATTTTCCCTTTCCTGTGAGTTAAAAAATATTCATAAATTTGATGATGAAGAATGGGAAGCGAATTCGAATTTGTGAGAAATGAAAAAATATTAATGAGGAGGAAAATACCTGAAATCATTTTCATATACTTAATTTTCAGAGTGCATTGATTAAATCCATTTAAAATGAATTTCATAATTATCATGCTTCAAAAGAGAGAAATTAAGTACTATGTCTTTTTAATTAGCCATGAAAAAATTAGTTTTTTGTTCCGCCATAGCAGGATTTTTGGTGTGCATGTTAGTATGTTAACATTTGAAAATTTGCTAGCGTGTTGTGGTTACATGGTGGCGTCAATTATTTATAATTCTTGTCTTGTTTTTTTTATCGCTAAATGTTAGTTGTTAGTAGTTATAGTTAGTACACCAAGCCCCCAAATACTCTCAAAATTCTCCAAACCACCTTATAACTCCCTTAATTCGTTCCCTCAATTCTTGTCTTGTTAAGTTGAATCTTTGATGTCATTACATTTGATCGTGACAAATCAACTTGTTACCATTCATATTGATTTTCAATTGTATTAAATTGAGTTTCCAGACGTAAAGGAAAGAGAAAGGCAGAGCAAGGGATTTATATTGTTGAGGGGGCGAGAGAAAAATGAAAATAATTTCAGGATTTTTCTTTCTTCTTCGATATTTTTTCATTTTCTCACGAATTGTCTTCCTATTCGTCATCATCAAATTTATGCATATTTTTAACTTACCGGGGAGGAAACATTGATGTCCGGGTTTCAAGGACCAAGTTTGAGGACGCATAAAGAAAATATTGAATTATTATATATGTAGTTAAGTAAACATTGATGAGATGGCTTGCCACATCACTAATTTGGCTCCATAAGGAGCCCACTAATGGGCTCCATTTCAAAACCGATGAAAATGCCTACACAACTTGCACACACATTTCAATATCACAACATAAGACTTTAAAAAATTATATTGATTACCCAATGTTGGATATTAAAATTTTGAATCATAACAATTGTTCTATGAGGGTACTGATAAATTCACCGATTACAACAAAAATTACATAGTCTAATCTAATGGAGTATACGAAATAGAGCATCTACTCTGTTTGAAATTGTAGGGTCCCATTTTGCATTTTCATTGTTCTCTTTAGCTACAATCGGTAAAAAAAATTGAAATGTGTAAGTGCTTGCATTAAGGTGATTTGAACATGTTATAGATTTAAAAAGTTGATCGTGGAAGGAGATATTGCTTTCAACATTAAAAGAACCTCATAATTCTTTTGCACTTTACCTTTGGTGTTCCTATTTACGCAACCATGTACTTTTTTTTATAATTTTTATATGGTGAATTCAGTTATTGCAGAAGAGCTTACGCAACCGTGTTCCTTTTCTTTTTGCTTTTTCTTCATACGGTAAAATACCCTGCACTATATTCTGCTCCTTTCTTTGTTTACATACATTATTCTGGCTAAGGGCAATACAGTAATTTTAGTTCAACTAGCCAGGCCAATCATGATAAATACAAATACATAATTAATTAAGAGTCTTAATCGCTTATGCACTCGATCAACTAGCTGCCCAAGAAAAGAAAAGAATCCACCAGAAAATGCATGAATTTGAGGAGAAATTGAGGATTTTCATACTGCGGAGTGAATTATTTGGAAACCCGTCTGAGATGGACTTACATGAAGGACTTGCGTTGAGAATCGAAGGTCTACGTGACACCAGAGTTCTGGTGGGATCGGGAATTTAGACTTCCTTAAAGGTATTTAATACTTGCAGCTTACAATTTTTATACCTAGCTTAATTCTTTGTATTCTTCTATTAACACTTCCATGGAAGCACGCTTCACAACCACTCATCCCAACTTTAGGGGTTCTAACGAGGTTAGACTCTGACTTTAATTAATTCTCCATGACCACTAATTTTTTGTCTAATAATTAGTCGTCTGTATGACCATTAAATCTTCTAATCTAATGTTGAAAACGAAATAAGGAATCTCCTAATTCAACATATCAGAAAATTGGAAATAGAATTTAATCTCAAAATTAGTTTTAATTCAGAATTTTTTTTAAATTGGGGTTAGCGAAGAAAGTATCACAACAGACTATTGATTAGGCGTGAAATTGTGATATTTTGGTGCCCGATTAGTCCATATTTTGAGTGTTTTTATGAGTATTTAGAGTTATTTAAGCTATATTTTCATAAACTCGTTAATTTATCTCTTTGATGCTCATATTAGGAAAGAGGGCAAAAAATGGAGTTTGTAGGACTTTGAATCGACTCAAACGGACTCCCGGATGAGAAGATATTGAAGAAATACGAAAAGTATTAGTTCGGGTGAAGAAAAATGTCACATAGAGCAAATTAAGAAACCACTCGAGTGGCCAAGCTCGAGTGCTAAGCACTCGAGTGAACCAACTCGAGCGTGCCTTCGCCCCTGCAAGTCAAGAACCGCTCGACCAACTCGAGCTCGAGCGCTAGGCGCTCGAGTGGTCAAGCTTGAGCGGTGATTCGTCCCTGGAAGTTATAGGCGCTCGACCATAAGGAGCTTGAGCGCAAGGCGCTCGAGCGAGGCACCTACTCGAGCGTTTCGGTGGATTTTAGCCCATGTCGGCCCACACCCTATATATACCCATTCCAAGAATATTTTTACATATCTACACATATCAACACATACTTAGACATAGTTTTTGGAGGAGAAGAACTTGGGAAGGAGTTTGAGAGTTTTTAACAAGGTTTTTCAACGTGTAATCGAGGTTTTTAGAATACGATTATGCATATGATTATGAATCTCGTTATCGCTTTTATTCTTGAAACCACCATGTTAGGCTAGAACCCTTGCATGCTTAGGATAGAATGAACTCGTAGAAGTTGGACGTTGGTACGTAATTAGGATAATTCATGATGTATAGTTTTAGTTCTCTTAATTATTGAATGTTTCTAATAAACCCTAGAATAATCTTGGAATTAAGTACGAAAATTGTTAGAGAGAAGACGACCACATCACTCTTTAATAACGAATAGGTTTAAGGAGAGGGTTTTTGAAGGGGTTTATAATTTACCGGTTTATCTAGGGAGGACGGCCGCATCACCTGAGCTAAATTAGGGCCTAAAAAATTAAGCACCATCCATATAATTTAATTAGTAGATCAGTGAAGTAGGTTGATAGAACTAAGTATTAGGATTAATTCTTGAGCTTTTATTCTTTCAATTCTTGTGCTAGATTAGGGAAGTTGATTGCCTAACTCCGTAAGTATACGTAGGGAATCCTATCCCGAGCATCACCATCATATTTGCACTTCAAACCGAAGTTAGTTTAGTTTAATTTCATTATTAGAATTTAATTAGTATAGATTAATTAGGAATATTAGTATACACCAAAACATCGCATTCATATTAGCTACGACACGTACATTTCCAGGAATTTATTCACACACACACTTTCCCTTGGGTTCGATACTACTTGGTCCCTATACTCGCCCATACTACAATGATCTCATACTCTTGTAGGGTAACTACTAATAAAGCTAGTATTTTGCGTTTAAGTCAAGTATATCAATTGGAATATGGTTTCATCACAAAAGTAAATTCGGGTTTCCATATATTTGAAACTAACAAAATTTGTACAATAAATTTGTTCATCACAAAATTATTTCTTATAGGATGGCAGTGAAGCAAAATAGTCGTCATATAACCCGGTTGTAAGAGTTGGTGTTTCCATAATTATATTATCATTAATCAAACAAGTTGCTAACCATATTTTCTTTACAACTAAACAGGATAGGCATAAATCACCATATCCACAATACTGAAACTAACAGGAAGAAAGCAATCAATTCAAATTTTGAAATTTGATCCCCTAAATTCATGGAATCGGTGATAATATTTCGTTAAATTAGGGTGATTTCTTATTTACTTTTCAACACAGTAACAAACATCTAAGCCCCCTTTTACTGGTTGATGATCGATAATTATATTATTTTATAATTTATTATATATCTGTTGTAGGTTTACCACTGTTAAATATTAATAAGGATTTATAACAGACTAATTATTCACCTAAAATATTCCATAAGTATTGCTATTAATATATATATTCTTTCAACTCAGGAATATAAACTTAATAAAGAAGATGATGAAGTCTTTGAAATGTTCCAGTTGGCTACAAGGGTATTGCCTCAGCTGCAGACAACACATGTCTAGACCCCTTGCCATCAATGTCCCAATGACGAGAGTTGCATGGAAATTACAAATTACCTGGTTGCAGACGGGCAGCTATGGAAAAGCTTCTCGAAAATGGACGATGTCGTAATGCGCAACTATTACTCTGCCTATGAATTACGCAATTCATGACAAACACGAGGAATCAACCCCCACGATCCGCCAAAATGTATCCGAGAAGGTTCTGACACATTTTGCCCAGAAAGCTAGGCAATCCTTGTGCTTCACCGTTCCTCTTAAGAGCTTACATAACCTAACACCAAAGTGGTGGAATTTTTTCTTCACTATAACTGTGCAGAAAATGAGTTCTACTACTCTTGTTTTCAATTTTTGGTACAGACAATGGAGATGAAGCTGAAAATTCTTAATTTTACATATAAAGGACTAGAAGATGCTGCTCCTGAATATCCCAACATGTTAATTTAGGAAGACTCGTCCCAAGGGGCCAAGTTGGTCTTCTTTTGTCCCATGCATATCCACGTAAGTATGATATTGATGTTCCATACTTTGCTTCCTGAAATAAGCCGGACCTTTATAAATTTGATTGAGGTAAAATGGTTGTTCTGAAACTTTTAAGTACTAAATTTCACCCTCTTGTTTAGCTCCAGAATGATGGAATTTTTTCTTTACTTTAACCGTGTGGAAAATGAGTTCTATGACTCTTATTTTCGATTGTTGTCACAGACAATGGAGATGAAGCTGAAAATTTATAAGTTTCCATATAAAGGACTAGAAGATGCTGCTCCTGAATAACAATACATGTTCAAACACTTTTCATCAATTTTCTTGATATAATCAAGACTTTTCATTTATTCAGTGTTGAGAATTTATCAAGACTTTCATCAATTCTTTTTCAACAATAATACTGGTTATACACACCTTTAATCATTTTTTTTTACAATTTATCAAGATTTTTCATCAACTTTTTGTTGAAAACCTATCAAAGACATTCATCAATACCAGTTACACACACCTTTAATCATTTTATTAGCAATTTATCAAGATATTTAATTAATTCTTTGTTAACAATTTATCAAGATATTTAAGCGGACCTATAGCAAATTGGAACTCCTATGAATGTCCCCGTAGTTACGGCTATGTTTTGCAAAATAAATGTTTCTCCAATTTTTTTCTTGAAACATATCATGATTTATCAAAATATAACGATTTATATAATTTTATTATTTTATATATGCAGAACACGGAAATGATCACATGCCCACGGTGGGCATAATATTATATACGTACCGCGAATGTATTAATGACACATAAGTAGGGGCCCACTATTATTTTAGTTGATATATTATAATTGCTTATATGTCATTAATACATTCGCGGTGGGTATATAATATTGTACCCATTGGTGGGCATATGATCAAATCCGATGCAGAACAATCCTAGCATTTCACCTGTTGTCTGTGGTATCGACGTTCAATCTCATGCCATGTGCTAAAATCATCGTCATATAGCAATTATTGAAATCACTATATATTATTAGTAGCAAAATTTTGTTGGGCTTGACTTAATTAATTAATAATTGTTGGTGATTAATTTTTATCGGGTGGATTAGTGACTGTTTAAGTTCGGTTTAAAGATCATCAATCAATTACGTGTGATTGGTTACCACCGTAAATGGTAAATCGAGGGTTCGGGTAATGAACTTGTAAACGTGAAAGTCGAAATCGTAATAATTTCGTATGTGTGTACGTTTAGGTGTGTTAGTGTGTGTTTTGGGAGTGTTTATGAATTTGAACTTGTATTTCTTAAGCTGGAGAACAACTATTTATAGAGACTAGCAAGCATGAGGTGTTCCTGACTCTTGGTCTCCCTAGCCTGCATGCTTGACATGTGTCCTTTGACTCTAGTTTGACCTTATCTAAGCTAAATCTTAGTTACAAAGTCTTCTTTGGTCTTATCTCGGACTTCATTGTTGTTCGTCCATGTCGGTTTAAATCGATCCAGGATAGATCTTTCATAGAAGTTGTTCGCTGTTTGGGTGTATGGCTCAGAAGTTGTTCGCCTTTGTGTCTTGCACAGATTGGCTTTGGGATCTTGGTCCTTTGTTCGTCAGCATACACCTCTTAGGCTGATAACTGTAACACTTTTACCAATGTTGTTCGTCATTATTGACTTGGTGGTGGGTCCATATTTGGTCTTCGATCTTTAAACCTGTTCACCAATATCTTGTTCGTCGGTATAGTTGTTCGTCACTTTATACACTCCTTGGATTAGTTTATGCACCCCGGCTTGATTTTCTTTATTGATTTGATTTGGAGTTGATTTCTCGTAATAGTAAATTGCAATTTTTTTTTTTGAAAAAAAAACAATTTTAAAATTTTCATCCACCGCCATATTTCTGCGCAGATCTAACTTGAAGATGGAATTCTCTACAACTAATTTAACTTATGAGTAATTTTAGTGTGCACTTGAGTGCATGATATACATTTGAATTTTAAAATAAATACCCTAAGCAAAAATCAGTAATACCTCAAAAGGTAATCAATAATATCTCAATTACGAAAAAAGAAAAACACAGTTCCGAGTGTTAGTGTATGTTTTGAAAAAAATTAAAATTTGAAGTCAAAATTGAGCTTAAAATCCAAGTGCATGTCATGCACGAATTTGTAACTTATATATATGCCTATCAATAATTGTTAAAACTCACGCACAAATACATACTACAAATATATATATATATATAAATTAACATATTATAATGAAATTTGGATTTTAAAAGTATATTCAATTAGAATTTTTTTTGTATGAGATGGTCTCTATTAAAATATTAATGCGTCATGCAATTTATACATATTTCCAACGTCTAATGGAATGTGATATACTCACACAAGACCTACTCATATTAGACAAAAACTTGTGTGAGATCGTCTCATAGCATGAGATGACATAAATTAATATCCACCCATTTCTTTTTTTTCTTTTTTTTTTTTAAAAAAAATATCCACCCATTTCATGTTGTTAATGCGTCTTCCTAATTTATACCTCATCTCATGTATCACGGTATGAGACGGTCTCACTCAAGATCTACTCATTGTATTGAAAATATGAAAATATTTTAATTTATATTAAGATATTATAATTAGCAAAAATAAATTTTATTATTGTTTGGTTAGTAAATATACTTTGAATTTATAAATATTAATTAAAATATAGTTAAATTTATATAAGTAAAATCTAATTAAATAATTTGTTTCTATAAGTTCGTTTTTAATATTCATATTTTTTCATAAAAACAATTGATATAATTTATAAAAAAAATGTAAATCAATCAGATTGAATTTAAAATAGTGACAATTATAAAATAAAAAGTACTTCATGAATGATCAAATATGGATCAATGATATTGAAAAGATGGATTAGGTCCGAAAATTCAGCAAATGGTGTTAGACGTGAGTACGTTTCCATTTCTAATATATTAGGGGCTTGATAATAACCATGATTAATTTTTATTTTTTTGCTGCTAATTTTACGTTATGCTGTTATGATTTCATTTAGCAGCGTAGAGGATTGCTAGAAATTAATAGTATTTATTTGAGTTATTAACAAAAGTATTTATTTGGGATATTAACAAATAACCCAAGTTTCAGTATCAATTCAGCGAGATTGGTCCTAAAATTCAACATAATCACCATCGTATACATAGTACCAACTAAAAATTAATTACAGATATTAAGAAATCCTATAAACAAACGTCATAATTAATACAACATACTATCGACTAAATATTTAGAAATAGCATGTAATCATGGTTGGGTCTTTTTAGATTAGTTTATATTAATAGTAACTACATATTTTTTCATAGAAATCTGGAAAACTCTAAGAAAAATTTTAGGAACAAATTTAATTGGATTTCTAATAATACTTGAGTGCACTAATTCAGCACACACATACACTAACTACATCAAATCATATTAAAAAACGCCACAATGAACACTACACATTTACAATTAAATATATAGAAACAATATGCAATTAAGGGTGAATTCATTTATGTTTTCATATTAACAGTAACTACACATTTTTAAATACTCCCCCGTCCCTTTTTAATTGTCTCATTTTATCTAAATTGGTATCTCTTTTTAATTGTCACTCCACATATATCAATGCATCTTTTATCTACTTTTTCCAACAATACCCTTAATTAAATGTAATATTATTCATTATTTTATAAAATGAGAATAATAAATAAGGATATAAGTGTCTTTTGATACTCTAATAAATGAGAAAATTGATTTGTGTGAATGAATAAAATGAGACATATAATAAGAGACGGATGGAGTATTTTAAACATATGGGAAATTTATAAACGCCACATGAACAAATTAATACTCATTACTAATATTAATTGCGTGTAGTAATTTATTAGATATATTAACTCCTAAACTAAACACACCAAGGAAATATTAATACACCATGTTAATATATCGTCTAATTCCATTAAAAATCACAAATAATTGAATTACTAAAAAACTGCAATCGTGCTAAATTAAAATTACACAGTTAATAGAAATAGGAAAACATGGTATTGGAGTTTCTCGGGAAAAAAAAATGGTTACACCACGATGAATGAAAAACTCAAGCAGTAGAGATTTCATCAGATCACGGACAACCGACTGTAATCCTATCTGCAACAAAAAAACAAATTTTCAGTTAAACTCCACAAAAATTGCCCGAAAAAACCCCTTATAATTTCAATACTCACAAACATTTCAACATCTCAAGATCAGAAACTGAAACAAATGCGTCACAACAGGCGAGATTCATTAAAATCAGAACACATAGTTAAAATTACATTTCACTCCAACGAAGGAAAATCATTTGAAACCAAACTGAAAACTAATTCAAAACATAATAAGAAAAAAACAGAGAAGTGAACCCCCAAACACAATAAACGATTAACCTGAATTAATCTTGGAAGCCTCATGATCGGAATTCTTGTCCCCATCTTCAAGAGCCATCTGGATCGGGTTCGACCCGAGCCCATCGGCCACAGCCAACAACATATTCTTCAACTCATCTCTGAACTCCTTCTGGTCCACGGTGTCGCTATTATCGCAGTCGAAGTGGGTGAAAATTGAGTCGTAAAGCTTCAAGATCTCCTCCGGCTTAGTGGCCACGTCCACCACGAAGTAGATCCCTCGATTACAAATGAAATACAAACCTCATATTACAATAATACAACTCGACAAAAAGGACTAACCTACCTACGCAAATACAGAAAACAATTACAGAGGTTGACCACGACAAAAAATTGATCGACCATGATAAAAATGATTTCATGAAACAAATTGCAAAGAAGCAAATACAATGGCTAAATTCGAAGAGAATGGACACCAATATATAGGCAATTCAGGGCTAGATATGGTAGCCGAAATCAAGGAATTGATGAAAAAAAAAACTTACCATATGAGTGAATCAACGGCACGGATCAAAACCAAGAAAAGAGATCAACGGATGAGGTACTCTCCCGCCAAAAAACTATAAATGGAATACTATATTGTATTATATATTTATAGATTCGTAATTTTGAAGGTAAGCACATTAAAAAAAATGTATAATTGCATTTATATTAAAAAATTAATTATTTAAAACAATAATTTTAAATTTTATCTTCAATTCCACGAGTTTGGTACTAGTTATTATAATTGTTAATTAGTAAAATTCTAGTATTTAATAATTTATTATATGACTAGGGTGGGGATGGGTGGATTGGATAAGGAGGTGGGTCATGTGGATAGACATAACATAAACATATATTAGGATAATATCAGCCTACAATTTATACTATAACTTTTAATCAATTTGCAACCGTGTACAATTCTTTTATCTGATTTCTACCTATACTATACTAAATTTGATAGATTGCAATCTCGAGGGTGTAATTTGATACATTTGTATAGTATAGGTTACAATTTGATAAAAAAAAATTGTACACATTGTAAATTGATAAATGTATCTGTAAGCAAATTAATTTTGCACCCAGTTAAATGGTGACACATGTGCAAACAATTATTAATATCAAGTTAAATCTACTACTACATTTTGAGAATTTAAATAAATTAATTCTCAAATTAAATAGTTAAACTTGGTATTAAATGTACACGGTACAAGTCGGTCATATTAAATGAGTTTTTGATACTCTCATTGGGCAATACACACAATTAATTTATCATAAGATCGAAAATTAAATGATGTCCCGTTAAAAGAGAAGGCGAACTAAATTGAATCAAATCAAATTTAATTAATTCGCAAATCAAGTTAATCAAATGGCACTGGCCAATCGTATTGTGCCGCGTGGCCTTGCGAGAAAGACAGGTCTTCCACCCTATAAATAGGGGCCCTCACCTTGTTCATTTTCACAATCGAACATCAACCGTTCAAACGATCAAACATCCAAGTCTGCAACCGTTCTTGAAGAGTCAAAGTGTTCTTCATCAACCTCAAGGCATTCTTTGTGGAAAACGATAAAAAACGGTGTCCAATCAGAGACCAAGGTCCAACACCCCTCCGATCCGGCATTTCTTCTTGAAGATTTGAAGAATCTTCAAAGGCGTTCTTCGCACAAGTCCACCACAAACAGCCTCCGATCAGAGACCAAGGTCCAACACCCCTCTAATCCGGCGTTTCTCCTTGAAGATTTGAAGAATCTTCAAGGGCGTTCTTCGCACAAGTCCACCACAAACCGCATCCGATCCGAGACCAAGGTCCAGCACCCATCCGATCCGGCGTTTCTCCTTGAAGATTTGAAAGATCTTCAAGAACATTCTTTGCATCTGTTTCGAAAATTCAAAGGACGTTCTTCACCAAATTCAAAGGCGTTCATCCCATCTTCGAAAACGTTCATCCCTCAAATTTCAAATATAACGTTTAATCCAAAATAAGGCGTTTGACCCTTGGATTACGTTATAAATTCAAATCTAATCTTAGACGAAGATTAAGACATGGACCGTTACAAAATTCGTCTGAGTCAAAGTCTGTGAAGAGAAGAATCAGAGAATCAAGTCCAGAGTTAGTAAAACCCGCACAAATTCCTAGATTGACTTCAAAAAAATTCAAGTTGTAATTTTCATTTCGAGTTTTCACGAAATTTATTGTTACATTATCATTATACAAGTTGTAAATTGATATTACCTTTGATTTTATTATATTTAGATATTATTTACCATTCTTGTTCAATAAGTTAGTTTTTCTTATTATAAATAGAGATATTATTAGAGGGGTGAATTTGATTAATAAAAAACAGAATTTTATCTGAATATCTTTTTCATACGCTTCGCTGTCTCCACTAGTCAATTAGTTTAACGTCTCTACTAATACATTTTCAATCCCCTATTATATTAATAGGGAGTTTTACTGACCTGTGGTTGATTTGGATGATGTGTCGTATTCTTATAAAGTTTGAAAATTTTCTAGATGATGTGTGTGTGTTCTATTGGTGTGTGTTCAATATGTGGCATCCATGTGACATTTTAATGATGAGTCTAACTAAAAAAATTGTAATGATACAGGTTCGAACCTTACACCTTTTGCATAATTTTTAGTATTACTTATCAACTAGACTAACTTATAGGTTTTTACATGTTTTGAATGACTATTTAAGCTTATGTATCACACTATATTTTATCAACTTATATATCTCACTATATTGATGAAGTAATTAATTAAATTTTAATAATTCTAATTACGTAAAAATTAATATTTTAATTAAATTATTCATATCGTCAGAAAACCAAAATAATTTTATTTTATTTATTTAATCTTATTATATTAATAAGCATTAGACCTTAAATTGCATGATGCACCTAAGTTGCACGAAAACTCCATATTAATATAATAAGGAATATGAGATATTCAACATACTTTAATATGTTTGAAAGGAAATATATTATGGACAAACATATACATTTCTAAAAAAAATTAATTATACTTGAAGTATTTAATATATATATATATATATATATATATATATATATATATAAGTATCTTGTGCATTTAGGTGCAATATGCAATTCAAGTGTACTTTTAAAATGTTATGGTTGTTTTTACGGAACATTTAGTGTTGTTTACATTGAACAATTATGATTGGACAACCCTAATTGTTCAGTGTAAACAACTCTTATCATTTAGTATAGATAAATTGTCCAAAATATATTTAAATTGCATGGTGCACCTGGTGCAAACAACACCTTAATATATTTAAAAAAAATTAATTTCAACCCATGTATTACGCGGGGTTATGTTCTAGTATAAGATATTTACTAGCCCTATCTTTTTCCATGTTTTTGTTAATATATTGGAGAATATTATGCAGTATTGTGATGTTTATTTATAAATGAAATGATTATTTGTAAATAATTCATAATATAAATAGTCATCATAATACCCCATTATACCCTTCTACATATAAAAAAACTTTGGAAAAAATGCAGTTTAGTAAAATTGGACGAAGGGAGGGTGTAGTCCTTCTCAATAAAAAAAACATAAATATATAAAACAAATAAACAAGACAAAGATTTGTGTGAACTCGAGTTCACGTGAATTTAATTTTTTCAAGTATCACTGTTATGTCCACATAATATCACTTTTATGTCCACATAATATCACTTTTATGCGCAATCACTATCACTATTATGCATATACACTAATACTGTCTAAAGATCAGGTATCTTTAAAAAATGTTACTAGTTGTTATTCATAACACTAATAATGTAAATATGTAGCAACATATTTAAGAAAGAAAGTTCACGTAACTTGGACTTATAAGATATCTACTCAATAAATAAATATTACTCCCTCCATTCCGAAGATAGTTTATATTTTACTGTTTGACACTTTAAACTAAATTGAGTTTAATCGATAGATTTATGTAATTATAAAAAATAATATTTTTATATTTATGAATATATTGATTAGCAAGGAACGGAATAGTTAGACTAGAAGTTTGAGATAAAGTTTTAAAAAAAAAAAAAATAATACCAAATAATATTCTCATAATATGCGGTCATTTAAAACAGCGGCGTGCCCAATATCCAAAATATAGCTGGCAAAATAAATAAGCGACGCCAAAATTAATGAATGTACGCTAATTTACAGTCTACATTCACCCGTCTCATAAAATTCACCACCTCCTTCGTCCATTTCTTCTCTCTCGCAGATTTGCCGTGAACAGTTAAACTTGGCCATCACGGAACACCTCTTCCCTGTCCTTTTCCGTCATTTCACCCCTTCTTCTCCCCCATTATATAATATATCCATCGCCATGGACTCTATTTGCCACTTGCCTTTCTCGCCATCGTCCTCATCCCAATCTCCTTTCTCTCTCCTCCCCCCTCTCTCCCCTTTTTCATTTTTATACTCTTATTCTTATCATGGTTTTGTACTTTTCTTTATAGTATAGGATGTATCGATTGTCTTTATTGCCTGTTTGTGGATTGGGGAATCATGTCTCGGGTGCGATTTTGAGTTTGACCTCGTCGGTTTTCTGAGCTCGCGTTGTTCGTTTCGTTTAGCGGAATCAAATGATTCAATTGTTTGATAGATTTATAAAATTTGGAAATTTCGAATTCGATTGACGCCTAGTTTTGTCCCCGTTCAATCTGGATTCGAATTTGTGTTTTTTCTTTTGAATTTCGCTGTTTTCGATTTTTTTTTTTAATTCCCGAACGATTCATTGTTAGTTTTCTAGACAGACTGTTGCGGACAAATATTTTTGTAAACCTCTTTTTTTTTTTTGGCAATTCTTTTATAAATCAATTTTGATTGAATTATTTATTGTGTCAAGATAATGGAATTTTGAGAGAGAATAGGAATTTGTGAATTGAATAGAACAGTGTCGTCGGCGTTAGTGGTGGGAATGAACTGCAGGGTTTATTCGTCGTCCTCCAGTGAGTTGTGGGACGGCGGAGGAGGTGGTGTAAGCCACGAGAGTGAGCATGATTTGGCGGTGATGGTCAATGATTTCTGGGAGAATGGGAATAGTGGCAGTGTTGATTCAAGATACAGCAGTGACAGTACTGATTCAAGCATCTCTGATCTTGTTCAGCTCGCTGACAAAATCTCTGTTAGTCCCCCGACTATATTTCTGCCTATGCCTTTGTCTATTTGTGTTTATGAGTTCAATTTCATAATATTGTGAAGGCATTGTGACGATATGCTGTTTGTGAACTGGAAAAACCCTGTTTATGTTTCTCATAGTTTGAATGATCGAAACCATGTGATGTTGAGTAATTATAATATTAAGTGAGAACCCTGCGTTCAAAATTAAATGGTTGCTTCTATGAGTTCTGATTCATGATGTATGTGAGCTGGATGGATAGGAGACTCTGTTTGAATTATTGAAATTGGACAGATCAATAAATGACAGCTAATTGGATTAGGTTGACGTTTACTGTTTGACTTCAATTGAAGTTAATTTGGTGTTTTTCAATTAAAATTTTATCTTACTCGTTGCTGCAAAGGGAATGATATAGCATACGAAGTACATAAATCTTTACAATTTCCTGCACAATTGTGCAAAATGAACCACTGTTGTTACCTGTGGTTGTAGGCTTTATTATCATGTTTTAAATAATAATAATAAGTGACATCTCTTATTTGCAGAATACCTGTATCCTACTTTCTTATTCTATTTCACTGATATGTACTTGCAAATTGCAATAGAAAGGAAACTGGGAGCCTTAAATTCACCTAACTTTTAAAGTGATGCATAGCGTTTTCAATTCATTGATAGGTTAAGTAATGGATGGTAATTGGCAACTCTTCCTTTTATGGTAACCCTTGGTCGCAATATGAATGACAAAGTGAAATTATTTTACCATATTTCTTTTGTTTCTATCTTTTCAGGACTTACGGATTCTTCTAATTGTATTGTGCTTAACTTTTCGTAATCATGGTTCATCTACACTTCTCTAACTACTTATTTGATTCTTCAGTACTTCAAGTTGGTGATGGATCAATATGAGAGTGACTTGTTGTTGTTGGTAAATTCTCTTGCGCTTTCAATTAAGGAAAAGGACCTTCATGCTTCAAACTCAGACCCGTGCAAAGCTAGCTGCATCAGATTCTCCCTGGTAAAGCTTCTTAGGCTCTCTGGTTATGATGCGGGTGTGTGCACATCCAGGTGGCAGGGGAGTCGCAAGGTTCCTGGAGGTAACATCATTATCCTTTTTCGCATTTTATAGTTTTCTGCTCTATGATCAGAGATCTATAATTTGTCAACTAGAGCCTTTGGGTATAATATTTGCGACAGCATAGTTGCATAGTGAGATAAAGGCTCGGTAGTTGTGGCTGCATGTGTTCTTCTATAATTTTGTGGCTTGGTAGTTGCAAGCTTTCAAAATTGAGAGCCCAAGATTTGCAGTAGGATTTTTCTTCAACTCTTTTGGTTCAAGCATGAACTTGAAAGGAAAAAGCTTGATCGTTGTGAATCAGCTCAACCTGAGTTTCTCAAGCTTGAGTGTTTGTGCATCGCCTTGGCTTAATTACATCCTGATTTGTTGGTGTGCCATAATTTATGACAAATACTTGTATAAGACAGTCTTATACATAAAACGATCCATTTAGATTTAGGAGGGGTGGGGGAAGACTATGTGGGTACATATCCATTTTGTTGGTTAAATCGAGAACACAAAGGATAGTTTCTCCCAACTATTCTGCCAGAGATTTCTTTTTTGTTTTTACAACTTGGGAGAAGCTACTAGCATTTGTGTCTTCTGATGCCATATATGTTATACTTGCAGGTGACCATGAATATATTGATATAATCCGGTACAATGACACCGGAAGTATAGAGCGTGTAATTGTCGACATTGACTTCAGAAGCCACTTTGAAATCGCTAGAGCAGTCGAATCCTATGACAGAATACTGAACTCCCTTCCAGTTATTTACGTGGGCTCTTTCACTAAACTTCAACAATTTCTTCAAGTAATGGTCGAAGCAGCTCGATCTTCCTTGAAACAGAACTCAATGCCTCTCCCACCATGGAGATCCTTGGCTTATTTGCAAGCTAAATGGCAATCGCCACATCACAGGAAGCTTGATTCTGGAGATGACAATTGTAACACCACCGGTCTTGTTGAACACGAGAAATGTGCTGGACATCTTAAGAGACTGCACACTTTACTTCTCTCGGAGATTGAAGTAGAGCGAACACTGAGGCCGTATAACCGTGACAGGAGGGCGAAATTAGAGAGACGAAGGTATCTAACTTCCCATTAATCGAGGTGGCGACATTATACTATGATTTAAGTTGAAATTATTAGCACTGTTGCACTTTTATTTCATTCTTTTTGGCTATTCATCGGAAGGTTTGGTTTGTTTTTGTTCCTAAACCAACCACGGAACTATTGTTGTTGATAAAGAGTGGAGCGGACATAAATTTATTCGTTGCGGAATTTCAATTTTTTTGTTCTTTAATTTCGTTCAAGTTTTGATCGCAGTTTTGTTGTGCTTAAATATTTCTGGTCTTTTTTTTTTTTTTTTTTTGGTGAATTGAGAACTTGGTTGCAGTTATAAACTAGTTTCACACATATTAAATTGTTCCCTTATTGAAACCTCAGCTACCAAAGTACGCTGCCATTATCTTCCACTGCTATGAAAATAAAATACACAATTACCAATTTTGACCTATATACTTATATAGAAAACTCTTTTTTGCCCTATGATTGTAAAAAACTCTATTTTGCCCTAAAATGTCATCCTACCCTTTGACCTCAAATCCTTACTTGAATCTCATCCCAAAGAGTAATTCCATAATTGTAATCCCATTCTTTCCTTAATATTATTACCTTAGATTTGTAAATAAAAAAATATATAAAAAATCTAATTACATTGAATCTCTCTCTTAGCTCTCAATTCGACAAAACCCATCCATGAGCTTGCAATTCTCCCCAAAACTCAAACCTCAGCTCTCAACCTCCCTTCACCGCTAATTCTGGCCGCCGCCGCCGGTTGTTTCAATTAAAGGGCCAATTTACATTCAATCTCTCAGCTCGCAAACCTCACACTCCCCTTCCCTTCTCTCGCAATTCTCCCCAAAACTCAGACCGCAATTCTTCCCTCTTCCCTTCGTCGGCGGACACCGTTCGTTTCAATTAATTGTGTTAAACTCTGCTCAAGAGAGACCCACGGTCACACAACCTCAAGTTGCTCTCACCTCCCCTCGCTCACACCATCGCGGTCACAGGTTGGAGGTCGGAGCGGAAAGGTCTCGCACGGTTGCTGTCTTGAACGGAAGACGGAAAAAAAGATTGAAAGTTGTTGCCGGCCACATTGCGAAATAGCAGGGTATGTATTTCAAGCTCGATTTCTTAATTCTAGTAGAATTTTTTAAATGTTCTTGAGTAGCTGTTGGCGATCTTGGGTTTCATGCCTCCCATTCCTTGTAATTTTGGGCTTCTGATCTATTATCATGGTAGCTAGCTAGATGATTATTTGAAAATTTTCCCAATTGTTTGGCTTGTTCTGTAAATGAACTCGTCCTCCATAAATGTTCATATTACCTTGCTATATATAAATGTGAAATGTATATTGACTTGTTTGGTACTATATGTTAATAATGGTTAAATGAGTCTATCTACCTATTGTTCATTCGACATCTTGTATGGTGCCTTGTTTGTACCTTTGCATCAATGGACTGCTAGTTGAGATATTAAGATAAAAATAGATATTATTTTCCCGCTGCTAGTTGAGATATTAAGACAAAAATAGATATTATTTTCCCGACGGTTAGATCTCCATCCTTATAATGTTGTTATCAACTAGTGCCCAGAAGAAAGATTCCTCAATTCATGGCGACGGTTCCATGCCGCTTATTCCGTAAATTTTGGGTTAAATTTTGGTTTTCATACCATAAATTTTGAGTGGTTGTAGCTTTTAGGCAAGATGAATTCTAGGCTTAGGCAAATTCGGCTAGATGAACAAGATGAGTTTAACACAATTGAACTAATTTAGCACAATTGCATGTTCTAATTATATTTGTGACTTTTTAACAAGTATGGATGATTGATTCGCAATAGCAAAAGTATCACAATTTTTTAGTGTATATAGACACTAGGGAAATTTTTAGTGTTTTTTGAAGATGTCGAGTAGTTTTTTGGCCCATTTAGGAGCATTGTTTGATTTTTACAATACTTGTCTAGATTTAGCTTTAACTTTTTTTTTTGGAGCAAAGTTTTGTTGTTTTAAATTTTATTTGTCATTTCGCTAGTTAAAATTCAAAGCTCATTTTGATATATTCAAGTGTGTAATAATAGGTTATGATGGCATCGTCAAAGATTACTGATTTGTCTATTATAAGAGTAAATAGACGATGTTCATTGGATATAGTAAAAAAGATAAACGATTGTCTCATAGGTGACAACATGACCAAGTTTTAGAATTTGTGCTTCTGACATCTTCTCAAAATTAAAGATCTCAAATTCAATGGACAATTAATGCTCCATTTTTTATTGAATCAAGATACCAACCGTTCGAGAAAGAAGATTGATTTCCACTGGGGCAACCAATATGTGGAATTTGGACCAAGATAATTCTCATTGATTACGGGTTTGAGATTTGGTTTGAAAACCCCATGCCCAAAATCTTCTAATCTTTTCAACAAAATATTCCCGCTAATGAGGGGGGGACTTAAACTCAAACATATTGAGGAGACTTTTCTAGATTCTGATGAAAATAGTGAAGATTGTTTGAAATTAGGGCTTCTATGGATTTTATATGGTTTGCTTCTTGCGCAACATAAGGAAAACTTGAACATAAGCATGGAATACTTTCATTTGATAGACAACTTGGAAGATTTCAACCAATTTCCATGGGGTTGTGTTGCGTTTGAGTATTTGGTTGCTGATACACGAGACAATTTTATTCGTAGATCTGAGGCTTCCCCAAATATAATTGTAAAACTTGATGGCAAAGAGTATAGTCAGATTGAGTGCAATGGTGCGCTACAATGTTGGGCCTACGAGGCAGTGCCTGAAGTTGCCAAGTTTTGTGCAAGTCCGTCGGATTTCTACAATTCACGTGGATGTCCTAGGATTTTATGGTGGAAATCAACTTCCCCACGTTCTTTCAGAAAGTTACAGATTGAAGCATTTAATGACAATGTGAGAACTTTTGTAATTGTGTATTTTTCTTTGATTATATTTTTTGTTGAATCTCTTAGCTTATTGAATGTAAGTTTACAATTATTTTATAGGTAATTGTCCATTCAAGGTTGAAGCCATTTGATTATGAGCTTGAGTCCTCTACTTATTTAACTGCTGTGAAGTGGGAAGAAGAAAATGAAGAATTTTTTTTTAACCGAAGTCATCGTCTCTCGAAAATGAGAGAAAGCGCAAGAGAATACCTGAAAATTTGGATGAGATGATCTTGGCAGTAACAGTACGGTGCAGACATGAATAGTTTGATGGTATACTTGAAGAAGTTGGATTCGAAGTTAGAATTATTTCAGACAACAATGAAAAGTGAAATTCAAAATGTTGCAACCTATGTTGAAAGTGTAGCCGCTAGACAATTAACTCTTGAAACCAAGTTCAAGTTGTTGATGGAGAAAAAATCGCAGGTTAGTTGTGATTAAAATATTTTTGCTAATTTATATTTGCACTGATTCTTTTATTTATTATCACTTATATTCATTGTTATTTTCACAGAGTCCCCAACCGGATGAACATACTTCATAAAACTACTTCACTGAAAGAAAATCAAAAGATTTTATGAACAATAGTAATGTAAGTTAAATGTTTAATTATAATTATCATTTCATTGTAATCATTTATTATCCACAATAATTATGCTTGTTTATATTTTTCCTCTATTTGTCTTGACAGTCTCCCCAGGATATAAAAGATTGTTCATGGGTTATTGATTTTGCCGAACATTTTATTGCTTTATAGTTTATGTTATTTTATAGTTTAATACATATGTTGCTTTAATGTTTGGAGAAATGTATTCTATGCTAGTCCCCCCGCTCTCCCCTGCGTTCTGTTGGTGAAGATTTCCTCCTGTCAATGTCTTTTGCACAGAACCTGATCCAATTGACCCCAATGAGAAAATCGTTGTGAGTGTTATTTGATTTTTTAGGGTTCACATCATTAAAACTCGTATTATTATGTTTGATTCTATTTTTTTGTTAATGAACATGTTTTTTTTAGTATGTAGGATTTGAAGTTATCCGATAATATCCAACAACATACTAAGGTTTGCTTCAATTTATTTTTCTTTAGAGTATAATTGTCTGACTGTTAAATTTTTTTGTATTGCACTGGTCCGCTTATTGTTACCTATGTTTATAAACAAAAATGAAGATCGAAATAAAACCAAAGTGGTAAGACGTTCATCAAAAAGGGTTTCACGACTTAATAAGCCATCTTGTGTAATAAAATCACCTTACACTGATCCCAATTACTATGGCCGAAAGGGAAAAAAAGGTAAAATTAAGGGTGAGTAATTTTCCAAAAACTATCATTCTCCTCAGGTTTAACCCATTTGATACGGTTGACAGTGAAAAATATAACAATTTTATGAGTTGGTATGAAAAGAGCAAAAATTATGTCGTCTGTCACCGTGTAAATATGGAGGTTGTTGAATATGTGAGTCCCAAATGGTTTTCTGATGTTTTAAGCACGAGGGATTGTTAAATGACGAGGTATATTTTGTTCATTACATACTTAAATTAAAGTTGTTATATATTGTATGTGACACTTCTTTTACGAATTTTCTAGTCTTTTGAACTTTGTAGCATATGGATGTGCTTATGCACATGGTGCTGGTAAAAAGGAAGTAGTCTCCTGATGATTTTTTAAAAGATTGGAGTTGTGTTGATATAGTATTTTCGGTAAAGTTTTTGTTTATATCAGTTTTTCTTATTTTTTCTGTTGATTGGACTTCTGTTGATATACAATTCTCCATTATATTTTTAAATTGTGTAGGGTTACATAAATGACAATGAAGAATTGTTGTCTGTAGATTCCAAATACAATTTGGTAGGTGGTGTGTCATTGTTGATGAAATATGTGAATGGAGTTCTACCCAAAGATGGTCCATCTTTAACTTGAAAAATGGCCAAGAAGGTTTATGGTGTTGCCCATGTGAATGCTTGTCATTGGGTGCTTTACGAGATCAACCTACCGAATTCTTATATTACCGTGTATGATTCTTTGTCAAGCAATGTGAATTGTTGGTCAAATCATCAAACAAATCTTTTTCAGAAATCTGCCAACCTTATGCCGACGTTATTGCCCGACAGCAACAATGGAAAAAAGAAATGGACCTTTGATTGTTTCCCAAATTCTCCAAAACAAAAAAATTTATTTGATTGTGGGATCCTTTGTGTTAAGTACTTTGAATGTTTGGTTACAGGTCGGTCCCTTAGTGAGATTGATGTTGCTAAAACCGTAGATTATCGAAAATTCTTTTGCTACGACCTTTGGAAATTGTCATAATTTGTCGGTGAATGAGATGTATATTTCAATTGTATATTTGTAGGATTTAGGATTTTGATACTTGATGTAACTCTAAAAACATATATATATATATATATATATATATATATATATATATATATATATATATTTGTGACAATTCAATTGATAATTTACATGCTATTAAATTTGGAGTTGTAATGTTCCATCTCAAAATTACAATTTTTTTTTTACCAAGTTTGATATATATAATAAATACTACACTAAGACATGTGTGATGTATACTAAAAGAAGACTTTAAGTATAAGTGGGAGATTGTTGGAGTTATACGTGAAAGTATGCTTTTACTTTGTATAACTCGTGTATCAAACACTCGTTTATGAGAATAATTCTTTTATCACATTTGCTTTAGTTATGATTGAATGTTGAATTTCTATTGCAAACCGTTCATATATGGTACTAGTTACATTGTAGTTAATGTGGTGATACCCGATCACGGAAGACAACATTAACAGTTTCCTTGTAACTAAACGTACATTTTCACGACCTAGGTGGAATTGAACAATCCGTCGTGAAAGGTCGATGTGCAAGGCTCAGATTGGTCTGTCTTGACTAAGAGATTGCACTAGCACATTTAGTATGTGTTGAAGAGGACCTACAGCGAGGATAAATTCTTCTGTTCTGAAATGTGAAGAATTAGACCTCAGTGGTTGTTGATTTCTTAATCCCCGTCACTTAAATAGGACTGTGTGTGCTTAATGGTTACTGCTTTGATTCATGTTGGGTGAGAATCATTGTGACTTCGAACTTTGTGTCTTGGGCAGTAATATTAATCATACGACGGTTGCTAAGATTTAATACGGAGAAACGCATGCAAGTACGGCTCGTGTGATTAGTCCCCTTGGTGGGCTCAGAAGTTTTATTGTACCAAATCTTGCAAGTGAAGAATTAGTTTCTTCGGTACGAATAATAATGTTGAGCTGTCTTTACTCCAAGGTGAAATATATTAATTAATTTAGAGCTATTCAGAAGCTTAATTAATTAATGGACTTGATAATCTTAAACGCGGGAAATAATAACCGGGAGCCCATATTATCGTAATATGGATTAAGATGGATAGTGCAATATTAATTTATTAGTGGTAATAATTAATATTAATGGATTGAATTATATTGGGGCTCAATATAGAAATTCAGAAGTCCATTAGGAGGTCCAATCTTAATTCTCCTTAAAGGCCCCTCAAGTAGCCCATTAAGTAGCCCAATAATGATAAGGTGATTAAAATAAAAAGAAATATAAATGCTGATTTTTTTCTTATTTTCGAAAATTGTATTTTGTTAGGAGAGAAAAGATTTTGTTAATTTTCTTGGAAAGATATTATGGAGGATAAGTATTCTTGGAATACAAGATTATCTCATATATTCAAGAAGATCCAAATCTTGGATTCTCTTCTTCATATTTTTCGAAAATTGCCCCATAATAAGGTGAGTGAGATTTTTGTGGAATATTTTATTGTGGAGAAGAGAATATATGAGATATATTCAAGATTTCTTAGAGACTAAGAAAAGAATTTTTCCAAGCCCAATAAACCATAAAAAATTCGGCCACTTACACTTATAAATAGGGGGTGATTATTTCATCCCCAAGTACATAATTTCATGTATTGGAAAAATCAAGAGGATATATATTTTTCTTTTTCGTTAGTTATTTAAATTGTTAGATAGCATCTCCCACCGGTGATCGAACAAGGTGAAAGGGAATACTTGAGCAGACTTTTGGGTTGATAAAGCGTGTACGTGTTAGTTCCGTTTATTCAAAGGCCAAGTCTACAAGAGGTACGTAAGTCACATATTATCTTGTTTATTCCGCCAAGATTATATGTGAATTAATTCAACATGCATGATGATAAATTAGTTGTTGGAATTATTATTTGAATTAATTAGGATTAATTCATGCTAGTAATAATTGTATTTAAATTCGTATTTAAATTTCATCCCGAATAGATTCCGGGCACCCCTATTTTCCCAACAAGGACATCTTTGATTTGATTAAGTCACTTAGCCAAAATTTTCCTTACCAATGACATTGACCCCTTGTTAGCCCCTTTGAGCTTTAAGCCTATTTTATTTGCTAGCACATATGAACATTATTCCAATTCATAAGCCTTTTTGTCCCAATTTGAGTGGAGAATAGGAAAAGTGTAAATGTGAAGGGATTGAATTGAGTTGAAAAAGGAAAATGTTATTTGTTGAGTGAGTATGAGAAGAAGGTATGATGAAGTTATGAGTTGTGGGAAAAAAAGAAAAAAATTGAGAATGAGCAAAAGAAAATGAGCTCATGTGCTTGTGCGAAAAAAAGAGAAAAAAAAATGAAGTGATTGAAAAAAGTGAAAAGAGTGAGAAAGAAAAAAAAATGGAAGTGTTGAGAGTAGTGGAATTGAAAATGTGTTGATTGAAAATATTTGAAGTATTCTGTTCCTAATCTCGAAGTGCGAAAGTTTGATTTTCTATTATCCATTCACTTGAGTCACTTTACCATATTGATTTTCACCTGTCCAAAGAGCCTACATTACAACCTTGAGAAAAGTCCTTTTTTATTCGGCATTGATTTTTAGAGTATGGTCGGAGTTAAGAGCGCTTACAAGCCTATGACTGCCAATATGTGTGATTGATTGTTTGAGTGAGTCCCTTTATCATTGATATACACTTGTGAGGGAGTGAAACACATCGTTGAGTGCACATCCATGTTTGATTTTAGTGATTCTCGCTGCTGTTGCATGAGTATGATGTTGGAAGATGAGTGAGCATACGTGTGATTAATCTTTGAAGCTCGAATTCATTTACTTGCACGATTTGATTCTTTGACTCATTCCTAACAATTTTACTTGACTTATTATTTCATTGCTTGAGGACAAGCAATATGGTAAGTTTGGGGGGGGGTTGATTAGGCGTGAAATTGTCATGATTCGTAGCTTGAAATGCCCAAGTTTTGGTCGATTTTATTGAGTTTTTAGAGTCAAATGAGCACTATTTCTTTACATTGATGAATTTGTCTCTTTGATGCTCGTAGGTGAATCGAGGGCGAAGAACGGAGTTCGTAGGACTTTGAATCGACTCAAACGGATGTCCGGATGAGAAGATATCGAAGAAATACGATTGGTATTAGTGCGTGAGAAGAAAAGTGTTAGTTGAAAAGAAAGAAGGCCCATTCGAGCACCATTGCTCGAGCGCCTCCGCTCGAGCTCAACCAGCTCGAGCGCCTAGACTTGCAGAGAACTTTCTTCGCTCGACCACCATTGCTCAAGCGCCTCCGCTCGAGTGCTTGTTTCGCTCGACCACCTGGCTCGAGCACCTCCGCTCGAGCTCAACCAGCTCGAGCGCCCCTGACTTACAGAGTATTTCCTTCGCTCGAGCTCAACCACTCGAGCACCTTCACTCGACCGCCTGCCCATTCGACCAAACAAGCTCGAGCGCCTTCGCTCGAGCGGGACAGCTCGAGCGCCTTCAAGGCTAAAGTTTCCAAGTTCGTTTTTCCGGCCCACGAGTTCCCGATTCGGCCCAAAGCTTATATATATTCGTCCCGAGCATGTTTTGGAGGAGAAACACATATCACTTGATAGATTTTGACTTTTAGAGTTCGTTTTTGGAGAGGAAGGAGAGAAGCAAGTTTTACGTTTACGTGTTTGAGGTTTTCGTTACGAATTCATATTACTATTTTACTTTTTAGTTTCGTTTCTTTATATCTTTGTTCTTGAATACATTGAGACTTCTTTTATGTTGGATAACTCCAACATTTTATTGATTTAATTTCATTCTATTCTTTTATTTCTTTAAACCCTAGTTTATGTTTGATCTCTTCTTCGTCCTAACTATCATGTTCACGCTCGTTACTTATTCAGTTGTTCTTGTTTACGTAAAACTCATGTCTAGCTAAAACCCTTGCATGCTAGGGATAGGATGAACTCGTAGAAGTAGGTTGTGGGTACGTAATTAGGATAACTTATGACGTTAGGTTTTAATTCTCTTGATTAATGAATTCTTAAAATTAATCTTAACTTTTCCTTTGAATTTAGTACGAACGTGTTAGGGAGAGGACGACTGTATCACTCTTTAATAACTAGTAGACTTAACTAGAGGGTTTAGAAGAGATTAATTCATTTGCCGGTTTAGCTATGGAGGACGGCCGTATCACCTTAGTTAAATTAGGGTCTCATTAATTAAGCACAATCTATTAACTTGTTAGTGGATTAGTGAAGTCGAGTGTTAGGGTAAAGTATTAGGGTTTAAAATCTTGAGCTTTCATCTTGCATTTTTTTACTTAGGTTAATTCTTGCGCGTCGCGATTATTTTGATTATGTACCTGCTCCGTTAGTATACGTAGAGATTCCTATCCTGAGCATCACCATCTCTCATTTAAAAACAACCCTTCGATTCTTAGTTTAATTTTACTTTTTGCATTCCTAGGATAATTTTAGTCTTTCAATTAATCTTTCAAAAAATCCAAAAACATTTCACTCATATTAGCTACGACGCGTAGATCTTCAGGGATCTGTTCGCATACACTCCATCTCGTGGGTTCGATATACTTGGCCATTATACTTACTCATACTACAGTGAACTCGTACGCTTGCGAGGAATCTACTAGTAGAAGTTAGTATATTTGCTTCAAGTCACAATCTGTCGGCCTGGGTGCATTACACTCGGCCGAGTAATAATTGGTGTTGACCGAGTGAGTTTTTCCGTAGGCAATCTATCGGTCTAGGTGCACTACACTCGGCCGAGTAATGTTAGCATTGGGCGAGTGGGTTTTTTGGTTAATTTTTTAATTCTTGGTTTTTTTTTTCCAAAATTCATATTTATATTCTTGTTAGAGTAAATCCCATTCATTTATATTCTGTGAAACAAATAGCACTTAATAAATAAAATGTTTGGTCTTTTATGTTGTTTTAAGCAATTAATATTTTAATTTTTATGATGATTGATGTACATGAAATTTTGGCATATAAAATAGGAGAAGTTGTCAATTGTGCATTTACATTATGTATTAGTCGTCCACCTGGGAAAAAAGACAAACGAATCCCAAGTTTAATTTTTTGGACTTTAGAGGCCCAATTTCATTTATTGGACTTTAGAGGCCAAAATTCATTTATTCGACTATAGACGCCCAATTTAATTTATTGGACTTTAGAAGCCCAATTAGGTTTTTATTGGACTTTAGAAGGCCAATTTATATTTTTCCACTATAGAGGCCCAAGTTTAATTTTTTGGACTTTAGAGGCCCAATTTCATTTATTGGACTTTAGATGCCCAAATTCATTTATTGGACTATAGACGTCCAAATTCATTTATTGGACTTTAGAAGCCCAATTAGGTTTTTATTGGACTTTAAAAGGCCAATTTATTTTTTTCCACTATAGAGGCCCAAGTTTAATTTTTTGGACTTTAGAGGCCCAATTTCATTTATTGGACTTTAGAGACCCAAATTCATTTATTCGACTATAGATGCTCAATTTAATTTATTGGACTTTAGAAGCCCAATTAGGTTTTTATTGAACTTTAGAAGGCCAATTTATTTTTTTCCACTATAGAGGCCCAAGTTTAATTTTTTGGACTTTGGAGGCCCAATTTCATTAATTTATTCGACTATAGACGCCCAATTTAATTTATTCGACTTTAGAAGCCCAATTAGGTTTTTATTGGACTTTAGAAGGTCAATTTATTTTTTTCCACTATAGAGGCCCAAGTTTAATTGTTTGGACTTTAGAGGCCCAATTTCATTTATTGGACTTTAGAGGCCCAAATTCATTTATTAGACTATAGACGCCCAATTTAATTTATTCGACTTTAGAAGCCTAAATTAATTTAATTTTCCTTTAGAGGCCCAATTCAACTGTACTTCATATATTAACACATTTATTGAATTAAATGTGTTTAAATTCCAAATAATAAATAATAAATTAAATTGATATTTAAAACGTTAAATTTCACGTGTCTCGTTTTAAATTGCAATTAAATTTGGTTGCTTACAAGTGGCCACAATTCATCACTAATGAATACTAAGTTGGAAATTTATTCATTATTTAACTAACAAAGAATTACATACCGAATAGAGTGGTCCAAAATAAAGTACACCATACACAACATTGGGAATGAGTTTCGTCAATGGCAAACAAAGCAATCACAATACAGTAGACTACTCAATGACAAAATAAATACAAAAGTTGACATCAGGAATCTGAATAAGCCTATAATATATCGAAATGCTAAAAGGGAAGAGATGATAGATGTTGTATCAGTGCAATTTTGTTGTGTAGCGTTGATAAGACTACTCATATACTGATCAATGAAATTTAAAAATATTTATTTTACAGTCATTTATGTTGTTTATACTACTGTACACATGTGACCATCATATTTCTATATAAAGGTTACGTTAGATATGCTACCAAATCGAATAAATTCATAAGTTAATATGGCGAAATTAAGGCAGAATGATTTCCTGTATGCCACGGATTGGGATGTTATTGTTGATACCACTTTCGTTGAAGCTCTCTCTAATCAGGCACTGAATGAGAATTTTCAGGCGTTTAAGTTTGATAACACTGACGCTATCGAAATTGCACAACTTCTGGTGAACATTTGTTGCAAAAAGGAAATCTGCTTCAACAAATGTCATCATCAAACTACAAAATTGCGAAAACAACATAGTGTTTTCTCATGGTTGCTTTCTGTACCAGGTTAACTTATGATGAGTCTTCTAACCTAATCTATGTTGATCTTAACATCTGGCGTAACATTGTTGATGTAAGATCTCTTATTTTCCATACATTAGAAATTCTCGACTTTTTGTTACTCATACGTTTGTTAATTTTGTTGATAGGCGACTGAAGCTTATGCGGTCTACGGTGATCCGTGTTGGACGGATTTGAAAGTTTTATTTGGAGATCCTTCTGCTGGTGCATCTCAAAGTGCTGAAATGGTGGAAATCATCGATATTCCATCAGATGAAGATGACAAATCTACTCTTATTCAACCTGATGTGACAGAGGTCATTGACATTGACAGTGATGACAATGATTCAATAGTATCTGCTACGGTGAACATAGGGACGAGCTCATCCAACCAAAAAAAATATTGAGGGAAGAAGAAAATTAAAGAGACAACGGACTGGCACTGTGGTCTCATTTTAAGAAATAATTGGTGTTCCTACATCTAACGACCAATGTGTCCTGCTGTGAAGTTTTTGTGTGTGTTGTTTCCGTTAACAAAATAACTAGGGCATGTACTAGGATGGAATCGTATGTACTTCAAGCTTGTGTTTATGGTGTACTAGGAAGAACTCGCATGTCTTTGTGTAGTCATTTCCTTGAATTTGGTGTATTAATGAAATATTTATTTGTGTTAAGATATTCGATATTATTTGGTGTATTAATGCAAAGTATTACTACCTCCGTCCCAGAACACATTGCGGAGTTCACTTTATCTTCGTGTTTTAGCGAGCGAGTTGTTTATTAGTATTTGAAATGATAAAATCATTTTTAAGGTAGGGTATGATAGATCTACCTCTTCTTTATTATAAAGTAATTTTAAAATTACTTTATCATTTCAAATACTAATAAAAAATTCACTCGCAAAAACACGAGAGGAATAGTAGCCCCGCAATGTGTTGTGGGACGGAGGGAGTATAATTCAGGAAAATGAATGATAACAGTTCACTTGTAGTTCTAAAGGAATGCGGGTATATAATTTTTTTTAGTATTAGTAGTTCTAAAGAAAAAAGTATTAGTTGTTTTAAAATACAGAGTATTAGTAGTTCTAAAGGAATATTATTAGTTTATTTTTACTATACAACTAATACTCTTCATTAAAAATAACTAATACTCTTCATTAAGAATAGTATTAGTTTGTTTTCCCTGAACAATTAAGACTCTTCAGTGTAAAAAGTAATACCATTCGGTCAAATCAATTAATACTCTTTAAGAAAATAACGAATATCCTTCAATGGTTCATATATGATTACGGGTGTACCGTATTAGCCCAACCGAACACCAAACCGAAATTTTTTACGAACTAAAAACTGAACCATATTTTCAAAAACCATTCGATCCCAAACCAAAATATTTCGGTTCGGTCCCAAACCGTACAAACTGAATTTTTTTACACTTTTCTTTTTTAAAACCAGCTTAATTTTTTTTAGCATCGACACACATGTTTCATTCAGTTATTTACAATATATCGGATACGCGGGAGATACGGGTGCGGGTGCGATTCGCGTCGAATTTGCACCCGATACGCCACGTGTTGTATCCGATTTTTTTTTTAAAGTCAGATACGCGTATCCCCCTCCAAGGATACACAGGGGATACGTGGGGGATACGCGAATCAGATAAAATATTGCAAAATTTATTAATTTTTGTAATATTTTTAAAATTTAATATTAAAATGTAAATAATTAAATATATTAGTCAACAAACAAATCAAATAATACATCATCCAACCAAGTATTTTAATTTTTTAATTCTTATATAATTAAATAATTTGGAGAAATTTCTAAAATATATATGTTTTCTAATTTTCTACTAATTATTCAATTTTTTATAGATAATGGTTATGACAAGTGATAATGATAATAATGTTAATGTCAGTTGGCCATTGTATAAATATGTAGATTGCAATTTTTATTATGACTTGTATAAGTTAATGACACTCTATACATACTCATATTAGACAAAGTATATAGTGAATCTGGTTTATACATGAATCACTGAAGGATATTAGTTGTTTTCATTGAAGAGTATTAATTGTTTTACTGAAAAGTATTACTGGTTTACACTGAAGAGTCTTAGTTCATTTTCACTGAACAACTAAGACTCTTTAGTGTAAATCAGTAATACTCTTCAGTAAATACAACTAATATTCTTCAATGAAAATAACTAATACCCTTCCGTGATTCATATATAAACCAATTTCACTCTATACATACTCTTAATATTTAATTGTTGCATATTTAGATAAAATTTATCTATAATTTTAATTTATTACATGTATTATATATAATAAAAATACATTTAAATAGACGTATCCTTGCCGAATCGTATCCTATTATTTTGAAAAATTATGTATCCCCACACCCGTGTCGTATCGCACCCCGCACCCGTGCAACATAGAAATTATCTAATATTAATATTATTATATTATATCAGAATATAAGCTATTAAATATTAATTTAATTAGTGAATATTAATATTAGGGGAGAGCAGAGTTCGATTAAAACCGAAAAACTGAGCCGTACCGAGCCAAAATATCAATTCGGTTCGGTATCGATTTCAAATTTTAGAAATTTTGACTTTCGATTTCGGTTATTTAGGTACCGAAATAAGAGGATATATATAAGTATCTAATTTCTAATTCTAATTACATTTACTCATTTTCAAATTTACTGTCGTGGTCTCTTCTGGTCTTCCCTTCCCTATTTTTCTAATTTTTATTGTGGGTTATTTGTTTTGGTTGCAATCTATGGGTTTTAGTGGTTAGCAGATTATAAGCGTAAAATTATGGTCAAATTTAAAAGTCTAATATAGTTTGGTTTTTCGATTATTAACCGAAACCGAACCGAAATTTTTTATTTCGGTATTTTCGGTTTTAAGAAATTTCGATTCGATTTTGGTTAGTTTTATATATAATTCAATTTATTTTAGTTATAACTTTTTGGTTCGGTTTGGTAACCGAACCGAGCCATGCTCTGTCCTAATTAATATAAATATAATATATTATTATTATTAAAAATATTTCGGTTCGGTTCGGTCTATATGGTTTTTAATTCGTTAAAATTGTAAACCGAACCGAAAAAAAATCAAACTGAGGAGTACCGTAAACAGAATCATAAACCAAAAATTGAACCAAAATTTATATTTCGGTTTAGTTTGGTCGGGTTTTTCGGTTCAGACCGTATTTTGCACACCACTATATATGATCCATTTTCACTCTATACTTTGTTAATAAATATATGATTCACTGTTGCGTTTAGTGAGCGACATGCTTATTACTCTATACGTCCCAAAGTTGTTTGCTACTTTAATATATACCACCCTAAACTAAATTGAGTTTAATTAATGAATGTGTATTAGTATGTGCATAGTATTAATATGAGATGCAAGTATACTACTTCTAAAGGAAAAGTATTAGTTGTTTTAAATGCAGAGTATTAGTAGTTCTAAAGGAATAATATTAGTTTATTTTCACTATACAAATAATACTCTTCATTAAGAATAACTAATACTCTTCATTAGTGAAACAAATAATAGTATTAGTTTATTTCCCTCTGTATTTCTTCCATTTCTCCCTTCCTTCCAAATAAGAAAACCTCCGCCACTCCACGCCAGCCTCCGCCACCATCCGCCTTTCACGCGACCGTCCTCCAGCCGACCATCCTCCAGCGCCACCACCGTCCTCCACCTTTCGCCAACCACAAAATCAGTCCAAATCTCATTTTAAGGTAAATTATTGTTAGGTTTTTGTTGAGATGTTTAGATGTTGTCTCAATTGAGTATTTGTAACTAAACATTTCTTATAAATAGTATGTTTATTATAAATTGTATGATTTAGGGTTTTAATTTTTAACCAGAGCCATTGTAGTTTGGGTTCAATTTCGTTCTTTTCGACCTGGGGTTTTTACAAAACATTCGACCCTGAAATGTGTATTAATTAACATTTGTTTTGATTTTGCAGTTAGTAATGTATCGACTTGGAAAAAGAAGTAAGTTTTACATTTCCATACAAATATTGTTGTTATGCCTTCTTTTTTTAAATGTATTAGAATACTCATTTGTTAGTGTTTTTTTTTTTTTTGTGATTGTTAGGGAATGATGTTGTTGTGTCTTATGCTTACATTGATAGATATGCAACCAGATTTTTAAATGAGAGAAAATTTTGATTTTTTCTGACTTTTGAGAAAGCAAGTGAAGAGGAGACTATAGTAAGTAATATTTTATTGGCAAAAACTTGTATGAGACGGTCTCATAGCATGAGACCACACAAATTAACACTCACCCCTATCAAAGTGTTAATGAGCAATGCCCTAATTATACACATTCTCATTGTCTCATACCGTGAGACGATCTCATACAAGACTTACTCTATTTTATTTGTGTATACTATCATTAGACAAAATATTATTTACTAAATATGTTTTTACAGTGCTTACCTTTGCAGTTCAACAAGAAAATCAAGAAAAAGAGTACCCATCCAATATTGTTTATGAACCAACATTCATTGTGCGATTCATATCGCCACAACGAACAAGTTGAATTAATATTTTCTGAAGGAATGTGGTATCTTAAATTTACTTTAAGTTTTAAATCTTATTTTGATGTGGTTTGCAATGACTTTATTTGTTTGGAGCAATATTTTTAAACCCGGACCGACCATCGAACCAGATAAGAAATTGGGTTACTGGGTCACTGGTTCGACCGGTTGAACCGTTATAAAAAAACCAGATGAACATGATATAAATATATATATATATACACACATACATATATTTATCCTAGTTTAGTTTTCTCATTTGACTTTTCTTAACTTGAATGAGATAAATAATGGAATGAGAAAATGAAATTGGGACAGAGGGAGTACGAATTTGTAAAAATAAATTAAGAATAGTTGAAATTATACACTTTTTAAAAAATTAAATAAATTAAAATTAATTAGTTATATATTTCATAAATACAACACATTACAATTAAAATTAAAGTTACAGATTTTTATACCAATTAACAAATTATAAATATTATGTATAAGCCCAAATACAAATTTACTAACAAAAATCCCATTATATATATATATATATATATATATATATATATATATTAACCCTAATCTAAAAAGTTGCGCCTCCCAAGTTCTCCCCCCACTCTTCATCTCTCACGAAATACATTCACAGGAACAACATTTGCTCAATTTATCTCTTCTATGCACACGCAGTATATAATTTTATAAAAAAAATCTCAGTTAAACTTGAGATTTTTTTGTGGAATTAGAATGGAGCAACACTGATGCAATTATGTATTCAACTAACAGTTTCTCTTCAACCTAAATCATCAATCTTCCTTCCCGATCTATTCTTTACGCCGTCTTTTTTTTTTTAATAAGAAACAGTTTTTTTGGGTTGTCGGTTTAACCCGGTTTTTGACCGGTTCCTGGCGGTTTTATTAAAGACCGTTTTAGATTGTGAATCGGACCGGTACCGTGTCCGGTTCCCGGTTGAACCGACCGGTCCGGTTTTCAAAATATTGGTTTGGAGGAACACAGTGATGATATATTCTCTTTTGTATTATTTAACGGGCTTGATGGTTGTGTTAAGGAGAATATTTGTTATACTCTACTCGACTTCCCGGTCGAGTTTATGGGTAAATATTTCAATTAGATCTCTTTTTTTTAAAAGTAAATCATGGATTTTGATTTTTACTAATTGCATGTCTCTATAATTGTTTTCACCTATCAGGGAAGGATCAATATCACAGAATAATGCCAAATTTTTTTGTTGAATTCTCTGATTGCATTGTAAGTGTAAAATGTTATTTATGAACTCGATCTTTCTTTATTTTAAGCTTTCAGTGGTGTAGTTACAAATTATCACCTTATTTTGTTCAGATAATACCAAAACTTATTATCGAGTTATTTGGAGAAACCCTTCCAAAATAATTTTGTTTAAGATTTAGAGATGAGAATCATCACAGTTGCAGATATTATTATGGAGAGAAGAGATTGCTTTTGAAAGTTAAAGAGAAATGATTTTGTGGAGGACATCAAATTAATAAAGTTAAGTACTTAACTTTGTTATTTGATGGTGGTGAAAATTTATATGTGAATGTTTATCTGGATAATGGCTGCGAGATTGGGATACTGGATGAAGAACTTGATGGTAATTTTTTTGAACTTGGTTATTAAATTAACTTTAGATGCTAGTAGTAATACCAAAACTTTAGATGCTTGTTAATTTTCTTATTTTATTGGGTTGTGATAGATGTTGGCATCGGTTCATCCCGTTCAGATTCTTCCTATTATTCTAATGGTAAGATGGAGGTTGATTATGGTTTGAACTTTTCAAATCTATATCGTTTTTCTGATGCAAAACAGCGAATGATCATTGGATGGAGTAAAATGACGAAAATGAAGTTTTCGGCATTCAAAGCATCTCTTCAAAAGATTATTGATGATGGAATTCCTCTGGTAAATTTTGGTCCTCATGGGAGACCACGCACTATAAGATCACCTGGAGTTTTGTATAGGGTATGATTTAATATATTTTCTTTTCTAGCTTAATATAGTGCCAAAAATTCATTTTAGATTCTATATGTTTTCTTCTATACGCAACAAATAAGTTAGAATGTCATTTTTTCCTAGTTCAAACAACACAAAGAGTGATTCCGATACATCTCCGATAAAAATATTATAAATTTAAATGGTGTTAAGTAGGATATACTATATTTCTCCGACAACTCATTAAAATGGATAAATGCAATGTAAATTTAAAAAAATTGTGATATGCCTCAACTAAGTTAGAAAGTTAATTTTTCTAACTAAGATCAACCCAAAGATTGATTCCGACACACCTCCGATAAAAATCTTATAAATTAAAATGGTGTTAAGTAGGATATACTATATTTCTCCGACAATTCATAAAAATATAGAAATACAATATAAAATTTAAAAAATAATTATACGCAACAAATAAGTTAGAATGTCATTTTTTCCTAGTTCAAACAACACAAAGAGTGATTCCGATACATCTCCGATAAAAATATTATAAATTTAAATGGTTTTAAGTAGGATATACTATATTTCTCCGACAACTCATTAAAATGGATAAATGCAATGTAAATTTAAAAAAATTGTGATATGCCTCAACTAAGTTAGAAAGTTAATTTTTCTAACTAAGATCAACCCAAAGATTGATTCCGACACACCTCCGATAAAAATCTTATAAATTAAAATGGTGTTAAGTAGGATATACTATATTTCTCCGACAATTCATAAAAATATAGAAATACAATATAAAATTTAAAAAATAATTATACGCAACAAATAAGTTAGAAGGTCCATTTTCCCTAGTTGAAACAACCCAAATAGTGATTCCGACACACCTACTATAAAAAACTTATAAATTAAAATGGTGTTAAGTAAGATATACTATATTTCTCCGACAATTCATAAAAATATAGAAATACAATATAAATTTTAAAAAATAGTTATACGCAACAAATAAGTTAGAAGGTCCATTTTCCCTAGTTCAAACAACTCAAATAGTGATTCCGACACACCTACGATAAAAATTTTATAAATTAAAATGGTGTTAAGTAGGATATACTATATTTCTCCGAAAATTCATAAAAATAGATAAATGCAATATAAATTTTAAAAAATAGTTATACGCAACAAATAAGTTAGAATGTCCATTTTCCCTAGTTCAAACAATCCAAATAGTGATTCCGACACATCTTCGATAAAAATATTATAAATTTAAATGGCGTTTAGTTGGATATACTATATTTCTCCGATAATTCATAAAAATAGATAAATGCAATATAAATTTTAAAAAATAGTTATACGCAATAAATAAGTTAGAAGGTCTATTTTTCCTAGTTCAAAAAACCCAAAGAGTGATTCCGACACATCTCCGACAAAAATATTATAAATTTAAATGACATTTAGTTTGATATACTATATTTCTCAAACAATTCATAAAAATAGATAAATGCAATATAAATTTTAAAAAATAGTTATACGCAACAAATAAGTTAGAAGTTCCATTTTCTCTAGTTCAAACAACCCAAAGAGTGATTCCGACACATCTCCGATAAAAATGTTATACATTTAAATGGTGTTTAGTTGGATATATTATGTTTCTCCGACAATTCATAAAAATAGATAAATGCAATATAATTTTTAAGAAATAGTTATACGCAACAAATAAGTTAGAAGGTCCATTTTCCCTAGTTCAAACAACCCAAAGAGTGATTTCGACACATCTCCGACAAAAATCTTATACATTTAAATGACATTTAGTTAAATATACGATATATCTCCGACACTTCATTAAAATGGACAAATGCAATGTAAATTTTAAAAAATATTTATATGCCACAAAAAAATTAGAAACTTAATTTTTCTAGGTCAAATCCACCCAAAGAGTGATTCCGACACATCTCCGGCAAAAATACGATTTTTCTCCTATAATTCATTTAAAATAGAAAAATGCAATGTAAATTTAAAAAAAAAATAAGGATGCACCTTATATAAATCATTCGCTTAACTTTTCTAAATAAGATCCACCCAAAGAGTGATTCCGACACATCTCCGATAAAAATATTATAAATTTAAATGGTGTTTAATAAGATATACGAGAATTTTCCGACAACTAATTAAAATGGAGAAATGCAATGTAAACTTAAAAAAATAAGGATGCACCTTAAATAAATTATTAGCTTTACTTTTATAAATAAGATTCGCCCAAAGAGTGATTCTGACACATCTCCGACAAAAATACGAATTTTCTCCGATAATTCATTTAAAAAAGAGAAATGCAATGTAAACTTAACAAAATAAGGACACACCTTAAATAAATTATTATCTTTACTTTTCTAAATAAGATTCACCCAAAGAGTGATTCCGACACATCTCCGACAAAAATACGAATTTTCTTCGATAATTCATTTAAAGTAGAGAAATGTAATGTAAACTTAAAAAAATAAGGACGCCCCTTAAATAAATTATTACCTTTATTTTTCTAAATAAGATTCACCCAAAGAGTGATTTCGACACATCTCTGATAAAAATACGAATTTTCTCCAATAATTCAGTGAAAATAGAGAAATGCAATGTAAATTTATAAAAATGGAGAAATGTAATGTAAATTTTAAAAAAATTATTATACACCTCAAATAAGTTAGAAACTTAATTTTTCTAAGTCAAATCCACCCAAAAAGTTAGAAGATGAGTCGAGAAGGTCAGAAGCTTAAAAATAAAAAAATCGGCTAAGTGCAAAGATGTCACTCGACCAAGTGAGATTGAAGAGGTCGAGTTGAATTCACTGAAAATACCACTCGGCCATAATAGGGTATCACTCGGCCGAGTATCAGAGTGAAGAGGCCGAGTGACACTCTCTGTACAAACCACTCTGTTTTTCAAACGTGGGTATTTTTCAAGACATATAAAAGGGCAAATTCAGAGCATGGGAGACTTCAACACTCCTTTAAAATTTGGAGAAATGCAAGTTTTAATTATCAATAAAAACTTCAACAAACCACTAAATAAAAAATCAACATAATTATGTTTAATACAACACAAACAAATGAAAAATAAACCATTCAAAGTTTAAATCGGTACAACACATGTGTATCCAAACATCCAAAAGCTTAGATTCTACTCATATCAAAGAAATGTGAACTTTGAACATTTTGTTTTATAATGTCCAACTTCACCGCAAACTGAACACTTACGTGGTCCATTTATCTTCTTAGAACATTGTGGCATATCGAATTGATCATCATTGTCATCTTTAGAAGATGGTGCTCCATCAATGTCAGGAACAAGAATATGCACTTGACAATTAACTCAATTTTGGTTTGGTTGCTTGCACCGTGAACATTTTTTTTCTTACGAATTGAAGACAAACTCTCGAGAGGTGAACGGTTTCTCCTCTGTTTAGGACGTCCTCTTACCTTGGACAAGATGGAGCCTCATATTTGATCAGTTTCACATCATCGGGCACCAACCATTCACTAGGGTCAGGTAAAGGCATGACACATCCACCTCACATACCCTGTAGATGTGTTGAGCTGACACAGTCATCAACAAATACATGAGTTGGATAATTTGAGAACCTGTGGAGGGAGTGAAAGTCAAAGTTATTGTATAAAGTACTCCGTTATATATCTCATACTATTTCAACTAGCATATTTGAAACCAAGAAATTACTAATTACCATACACTTAGGAATTGCATAAGAAAAACCCAAGTCAAGTATTTAACAAGCATATAAGAGTATAAATGCAGTTTGGGCCAATTACATTCAGGAACCTGTTTAAGATCAAATTGATACAATTTTTCCTTTATATAACAATATAAGAACCAAGTGATAATACATAATATTCTACAATTCTTTTTTTTTTTACCTGATTGCAGCAACGGCGTGACTGCATGGCATCTGGTCTAACTGAAACACACAACATTCACACTCTTTGTTTGCCAAATTAACTATGTGACTCTTGGTACCATGAACCACCTTAAATCGATCTCCAGCCAACGGCTCCACATTAAACGTATCAGACACCAGATTCATACGTGACAACTTAGATGTGACTCTACTACAAAAAGGCCACTCATTTAATTTTGCTTCAACAATTCTGGTATGAAACCATTTTTGAATTATTTGTCTTATGGATTCGAGCACATACATAATAGGCATCTTACGGGCTGACATAATACATTGGTTCCAAGATTCTGCTGTATTAGAAGTCATGAACTCATATCGTGGTACAAGACAATGAACTCTCGACCACCGCTCGGGCTTAGCATTATCTAAATTTTTCATTATGTTGCCGGTGTCAGTGTCAATACGTTTGATAGAAGCCATAATTCTGAAATATTATTCAAAATATAAGTTTGTGCAAGAAATATAAATATATAAACTTTATTTTACGTACGTAGAACAAAAGACACTAAAAACGGTAATACCTATCGTACTCAGTCTTCCGGTATGCATATGCAGCTTTCTTGAAAAACTTAACAACATTACGACCATTGACGATAAATTTCTTCTGGATATGGTGATAACACAGTCCATGAGATGCGGTTGGGTAGACTATGCTCATAGCATGGATTATGTTTCTGTGTTGATCAGAAATAATCAACAAATTCTTTGGACATTCATATGCCTCTCGCAATTTCTTAAGAAACCACGTCCAAGATTCATTATTCTCCACATCACCAACACCAATTGGAAGCGGAAAAATTTGATGATTGCAATTTTGAGTTACAGCAACAAAAACAACTCATTTGTACTTTCCCTTCAAATGTGTCACATCTACAACAATTACAGGTCTCCCATAATTTTTAAAGCCATCAATTGAAGCCCGAAGAGCATAGAAGATATATTTAAAAATATTATCATCATCCACCTCAAGTTTTGTATGACTTCCAGGATTCACAACTTCAAGCTGATACAAATACAATGGAAGCGACCTAAACGATTCCTTGGCATCGCCAAATATCAAATCTCTAGCACATTGTCTCGACCTAAAAGCCTTATTGTATTGTAAATCTAAACTGTACTCTTTGAACATCTCTTTCTTGATAACTCTAGGAGACTTGGCAGTTGTTTGGTCTAGTTGGTCAGCCGCAACAATAATCCAACAACTTTAGCGGGCAATGTACGTGGTGCATTGCAAAGTGGATCCAAACGACACGTGTGAGGTATGAACTATGTTATCTTCCATAAATTATCTATCCCTGTCGCTCAAAAATTAAATCATAATTTTCAAACTTACATTTCAAATACCATCTACACGGGTCATATTTACTCACACGGTACTCTGATTAGGCATGAAATTGTTATGATTTATAGCCCGAATTGCCCTTATTTTGAGTGAATTTGATGAGTATTTAGAGTCAATTGAGTACTATTTTCATAAACTAATGAACTTGCCTCTTTGATGCTCATAGATGGATAGAGGACAAAAAATTGAGTTTGTAAGACTTTGAATCGACTCAAACAGACTCCCAGATGAGAAGATATTGAAGAAATACGAAAAGTATTAGTTCGAGTGAGCAAAAGTATCATTTGGCCCGAAGGAAGAGGTGCACGAGCAACCTAGGTCAAGCACTAGGCGCTTAAGCAAGAGAAGTCGAGCGTGTGTTTGGTTCTGGAAGAATTGGGTCGCTCAAGCAAGCAAAACTCGAGTACTAGGTGCTCGAGCGGCCGAGTAGGCGCTCGAGTAAAGGTGCACGAGCGGCAATTACGATCTGGAAGATTCATGCACTCGAGTGTGCATCACTCGAGCGCTAGGCGCTCGAGTAGGGTTAGAACTCGAGCACTTTCATGGAATTTCGGCCCAAAACATTTCAAATCGGCCCATGCCTATATATACATTCTTCCAAGCATGATTTTACTTACCACTTGATACTTAGAGATAGTTTTTTTAGAGAGAATAGCTTGGGAAGGTTTGAGAAAGAGTTTGAAGCGTGTAATCGAGTTTTTGATCTTATGAATTCATAGATTAGGGTTTTATTTCGTTCTTTCTTTCTTTCTTCAACAGTTGATACTGCTAAACCTAGTTCTCGTTATTTATTAAGATTCGTTTCAAGACTTCAATTTATTGTTTTAATCTTTGGTTTATGTTATTAAGTTCTTCCATTAATTTAATCATGCTTATGTTTATCATTCGTATTATTGCTTTTGTCCTTGAAACCACCATTTTAGGCTAGAACTCTTGCATGCTTAGGATAGGATGAACTCGTAGAAGTAGGACGTTGGTACGTAATTAGGATGATTCGTGATGTTTAGTTTTAATTCTCTTAATTATTGAATATTTCTTATAAATCCTAGAATAATCTTGAAATTGAGTACGAAAACTGTTAGAGAGAAGACGATCGTATCACTCTTTAATAACGAATACGCTTAAGGAAAGGGTTTTAGAAGGGGTTATTCATCTACCGGTTTATCTAGGGAGGACGACCGCATCACCTTAGTTAAATCAGGGTCTCAATAATTAAGCATAATCCATATAACTTGATTAGTGGATTAGTGAAGTAGGTTGATTTGACAAAGTATTAGGGTTAATTCTTGAGCTTTTAGTCTTTCAATCTTGTGCTAGATTAGGGAAGTTGATTGCCTAGTTTTAGTGCACTTAGGATTATTGCTTGCACATCACGATTATTTTAGTTATTATACCAACTCCGTTACTATACGTAGGAATTTCTATCCCGAGCATCATCATCCATATTTGCATTTAAACCCACGTTATTCAGTTTAATTTAATTATTAGCATAGAAGTAGAATATAGAGTAGTATAATATAATTCTTAAACCCAGAACATACATTCATATTAGCTACGAGACGTACATCTCCAGGGATTTACTCGTGTATAAACCTTTCCTTGGGTTCGATACTACTTGGTCCCTATACTTGCCCATACTACGGTGATCCCATACTCTTGAAGGGTTACTACTAGTATAGCTAGTGTTTTGCGTTCAAGTCATACTCCACCTTCTTGTGCAGATGGTAGTGCCCAACCGATGTACACATTTCAACTTTACTAAGAAATACGCAATCGGAATTGAGTTCACCAGGAGGTGGATCGGAATCCTCAAGATCCATACACGGAAGTGGAAAAGACGAGGGTATACCGGGGATTTTCCATGGACGTCCAACCTGTTTTTTCTTGTTGCATGGGGTATTATTATTTTCTGGATGAGTTTCAGATGGATTATCAAATGACACATAATCCTTACAATCATCGGAAGAATCATTTGAAAGATCATCGGTATTTGAATCAGTACCAATATCAGTGGCTCCAAAACTATTGTGGCTTGGTGTTTTCAAGTGTTCATCGGAATCTTCATCACAGTCTTCATCAGAGTCTTCATCGGAGTCTTCCGAAATGTGTTTTGAAGGATTGCTAAAGTGACTTGACTTCTTCACATAATCAAAACTATTCATCAAATTCACAAAGCCTCTCCCTTGTGTGAATGCACTTGAAGTACCAACTTGCCCATCAAAATTCGAGTTTTCCATCCCCGTTTTTATATTAGGAAAATACACATAGAACGTTCTTTGCCAAATTAGTTAAAGCACAAATTCGAACTCACTCGCAAGTGTACGAGATCGTTGTTATAGTAAGGCAATTAACCAAGTTAAATATCGAACCACAGGACTAGTGGCTAGTATATCCCTAATGCTATACGTCGGCGCGTAATTGTAGTGCGGGCTAGTGTTTTGGAAGGGGTTTTTGAGAAACTAAAACAAAAATTAAAGCAACTAAAAAAATCAAAGCAATTAACGAAAAGAAAGCAATAAGCAATTTTTAGGAATTTCGAACAAACAAAAGAGAACGTGTTCGGGTGTTCATCATTACATGAGAATCAAGTATACGATCGATAAGTAATAACTATTCAAGTTTCCGATCAACTATAGAAGCAATCACTAAACATCACATATTCACCGTACTGGATAAGCCTAGGTAAACACGTCAAATGAAAATATCGGATCGTTAATCTTCTCACTTATCACCAATTTCTCAATTAAGCAACAAGTGTAGGAAATATGGGGTTCTAATGAAAATACCCAACTCTCGTTGCGATACCTCAATATCCACTCAAATCGCATAAATCACTCACACCCATACAAGATCATGCATCGACCCAACTCTCGTTGCGATAAACACACAATCTAAATACGAATTACAAGAACAATCATGAAATCGAACAATCAAAGTCCATATTCCTAATAGATTGACCTTCAACTAGAATAGATATCATAAATCAAATCAAATACTCAATTACCCATGTAAATCCAAACACTCAAACACAAGACAATTAACTAAGCATCATAACAAACAAACTCATATGAAATAAAGAGCAATAATCCATAATCATTAAATTAAACCAAAGGGAAATGAAATTAAGGAAATAAGTCACCTCTTGAGTGTTGATTTAGCTACAAAACTTGAGAATCCTTGCTTGAATTGAAAGAAACTACTAATTGAAAGCATAATCTAAGCTAATCTATACTAGAAATTGAAGAAAATGCAAAAGAAAAAATGAAAAGGAAAAAAAACTATTCTAGGGGATTAGGGTTCTAAAGCCCTTGAAAAACTGAGTGTAAAGTCAGGGAAAAAGGTATTTATATGTGGGTTAGAAAGCCCTTGGCCGAAATTGCATTTAAGTCCTCCAAAAGTTGAAATTTCAGATTTTTCGCGAGCAGAGGAGATCCGTATCGGTTTGGGAGGTTGATATCGGCCGGTATGAATGGTCGCAAACCGGTATGGAGGTCCTGTAGCACCTTGTACCGGTTTGGGAGGTTTGTATCGGCCGGTATGAAGTGTGCAAACCGGTATGGAGGTCCTGTAGCACCTTGTACCGGTTTGGGAGGCTTGTATCGGCCGGTATGAATACTTTTCTTGCATGTTTTGCTTCTTCTCTGCATTCCAACTTGTATTTTGACTTGATTCTTCTTCCTTTGAACATCCTTGCTCGATTCTTCTATAGTCTTTGTCATATTTCACTCATTTTCCTACACAATGAACAAAAATACCTTTTTCGACAACTAAGCACAAATGGTCACGTTAATGTAAATAAATGCAAGAAATCCAATTAAATTTAGCAAAAATAGAATACGAATTTCGAGCAAAAATCACACTAATCACCCCCCAAACTTAAAGTGTTGCTTGTCCCCGAGCAACGAAAGAAAAATAGAACAAGTGGGAGGATTGCGAAGAAATGAGTGTCAAGAAAGTAAAATAATTAAAATGCAACTCTTGCTCTTTTCATGAAGGTAAACTCAATGGATGGTGCTTCACAAATCAATCAACAAATAGGAATTCACAAGAAACAAGACAATCAAATCACCATGATCCTCACGGGAAGTGTATAGCTCAACTCGCAAAAGTGAATGGACAATTCAACACTCAAATGTCAATTCATAGACATGCACCATCATAAACTTGACAATTATCTAAGCATCTTGCCTCAAACTTGCATTTAATACTAAATCAAAAAGGACTTTTCATTTGGTTGTAATGTAGGCTCTTTGGACAAGGTGGAGAATTTTTTGATAGAGTGACTCGTAAACTAGTGGAGCGAGAGATAAAGACGCATAGACACGTCTCAAAAATCTCAAGACAAAGTTGCAATTGTACGGATTGCAACTCAAAAACTCCTACTCCAACAATTTACTTGTTTTTTTTTTCTCAAGCACAATCCTCTTCACCACACCAAGCACTTTTGAATTTTTAAGCTCTACCAAAATCTTGTACACAAGAGAGTTTCTTTTCATTTTTCAAAATTTTTTCAACTCAATCTTTTTTTGTACAACTTCTCAACTCATCTTTTTCTCTTTTTCCACTCTTTTCACTTTCACCCAAATTCATCCACCAAATTCACATTGAAACTCAATTCAACCTCACTATCCACTTTCAAGCTCCACTAGTTCATAGGGAAAAAATAGGCTCAATTTGAGGGATAATTCGGCTAAATTGTAGGTTGCCAAGAAAATTAAGTCTATCGGCTCAAAAGGGCTAACTACGGAAAAATTTCATTTGGTATGGAAAATTTGGCAAAGTGACTTTTCAAAACAAAGATGGCGTAAAATCATTTTTAGCACCTTATGCAAGTAGAGACCTAGAGCAAGACTATAGGCAAGTTCTAGAGCACAATGACTACAAATGACCACACTCAATCAATGAACAACCATTTTTTAAATTTGGTTTAGGCACAAAAGCTCACGGGTTCGTTTTGATCATGGATCATATCACATCTCATTCTCATTCACCCCTATTAGTCAACCAACTAGTTCAATCACCAACAAATTCATTCAAATTCACAATCAAAACAAGATTTACACTAAATTATTCACCTCATTAACAAGCATTCAAAAATATCAATCAAACAAATCACACATGCAAAATTCAAGAACATCTTGGTGAAAATGAAATACAAATCACAAAAATAAACCCCCCCAAACTTCGACATTGCTAAGCAATTCGAAGTTTGGGCCCATGATACGATCAATCAAAATTTACAACCAAGTGTCCTCTATATGTATTCACATGCAATCATCCAAAAATGGTGTGCCGGTGCTATGAAACAACAAGTAAATACCCCCCCCAAACTTAGACATTGCCAAGCAAGTCTAAGTTCGATCCCAGGGTCTGATTGTACCTCACAATTTGCACCAATCACACTCTCAATTCTAGCTCATCTTCTTTTATGCTCTCCCTCTTTTTGCAATTGAGCTTGAAATACCTCCAACATTCATCTCAAGTATACCCAATCCCCTACAAAACAAGACAAAACAAGAAAAGATCAAACACACACTAACATAAAAATAAAAAAAACACTTAAAAAAGGTAAAATAATGGGTTGCCTCCCATTTAGCGCTAGGTTTAATGTCCTATGCCGGACTTATTTATTGAAACCAAACTTTCTATCGGAATGGCCAAGGATATCGATCCTCCTTGCCATTGTATCTCATTCTTTGAGCTTCACAATCAAGTAGGTTCTTGTGAAATAGGGACCAATTATCCATCTTCCTCTCACATCTTTTCATGTATGGACGTCTCTTTTCCTCACTCACCATCCTCTCTCTCCATACCTTCCCTTCTTGTTCAAGGATGCCCAAGTTTTTCATCACTTCCTTTTTAGGGTCAAAATTATCAAGAGGTAAGATAAAATCAATAGGAGAAATAGCATCTAAAGTACAAATTGAAGAGATTAAAGGTTTAGAAATGCTTATTTCGGTCTTCAATTTGTCCTTCAATGCTTCTTGATTCTCTTGTTCACTGTCGCTCTTGTCCATCAAGGGACATTCCTCTTCGTAACTTTCAACCAAGGAATTTTCGGCTCCATCTTTCTCCTTTTCATCCTTCTTCCTATCAATGCAAACAAGGGAAAAATCATCATTAACATCATCAAAGAGAGGGTTATTAAAAATATGAGGATAGAAAGGGTCATGAGAATTCTCCCAAGTTTCTTCAACATAGTGCTCAATGGCATCAATCATCTTGCATTCAAGATCATCCTTCTCATCACTTGGACCCTCCTCTTTTCCATCTTCCATTTCATCCTCTTCTCGTTCATTCTTTTCTTCATCTTCTTCTTCTAAATGTATTCCTTGAAGGTATCTCAAAATACGAATATAATCTTCATCTTTGTCTTCTTCTTCTTCAAGGAAATTCCAAATATGTGCGTAGTTCAACTCTTCCCCTTCTTTCTCTTCCTCTTCTACTTCCATTCTCTCAACCTTTTCTTCAACTTCCTTGACTACTTCTTCTTTCTTTTTCTCATCTTCCTTCTTTTCTTGCTCAATGCAACTCCTAACAAGGTTGTGATCTAACTCTTCCCGGTCAATATTTGATTCGGATAGAAATCCATTTTGTTCACTTTTATAGTTTACACCGGAGCAAAGTTGATCAACTTTACATTGCAAATCATGCATTTGTTTTGCAAGATCGGGGACAATAATGGAGGGTGTTGTCTCTTCTAACTTTATCATCCTTTCTCCGGCTTGTCGAATACACTCATTGTAAGCCGTACATGCATCATTAAAAGTAGACAACGTTTCAAGGAGTCTAGAATCTTGACAAGATGGAGGAAATTGTTGTATTTGCCACTCATAGTCGAAAGCATCTCCATTATCGTACCCAACTTCTTGTTGTTGTGGAAGATATACCATACCATCTTGATCAAAACATGGATTCCAAGGGTATAGATAATATCCTTCCATCTATCCAATGAAGCACACCTACACCAAGAGAAGAGTATCAAATTCAAACAAGATAAAAGAAAATGCACTATCAATCACGTTCAACTAGCACTAAGTTACACTAAAACCAACTAGTCCCCGGCAACGGCGCCAAAAACTTGTTTGCCAAATTTTTTAAAGCACAAATTCGAACTCACTCACAAGTGTACGAGATCGTTGTTATAGTAAGGTAATTGACCAAGTTAAATATCGAACCACGGGACTAGTGGCTAGTATATCCCTAATGCTATACGTCGGCGCGTAATTGTAGTGCGGGCTAATGTTTTGGAAGGGGTTTTTGAGAAACTAAAACAAAAATTAAAGCAACTAAAAAAATCAAAGCAATTAACGAAAAGAAAGCAATAAGCAATTTTTAGGAATTTCGAACAAACAAAAGAGACGTGTTCGGGTGTTCATCATTACATGAGAATCAAGTATACGATCGATAAGTAATAACTATTCAAGTTTCCGATCAACTATAGAAGCAATCACTAAACGTCACATATTCACCGTATGATTAGGCGTGAAATTGTTATGTTTTTGTGCCCAATTTACTCATGTTTTGAGTGTTTTCGATTAGTGCTTAGAGTCAAATGAGCATCATTTCTATACATTGATAAATTTGTCTCTTTGGTGCTCATAGGTGAATAGAGGATGAAAAACGGAGTTCGTAGGACTTTGAATCGACTCAAACGGATGCCCGGATGAGAAGATATTGAAGAAATACGATTGATATTAGTGCGGACGAGGAAAAGTATCATTTGGAAGGATTAGCGATCGCTCGAGCGCATTGCTCGAGCGCCACCGCTCGAGCGAATTGCTCGAGCGCCCAAAAACATACAGAGAAGATTCAGCGCTCGAGCAGCTCGAGCGCGACCGCTCGAGCGAATGCATCATTCGAGCTACACAGCTCGAGCGGGACCGCTCGAGCGTTTTGCTCGAGCGCCCATATACTTTTGCCTCCGGATGCGTATTTTCGGCCCATTAACTCCCGTTTCGACCCGGTGCCTATATATACCTCTTCCAAACACGTTTTGAAGGACCCCCGAACTTTAGACTTAATTTTTAGAGAGAGGAAGAGGAGAAGAACGAGCAAGCTTTACTTTTACGTTGTTGAGGTTTTTCATACGAATTCTTAGTTTTCTTTTCGTTTCTTAGTTTCTTTTCATTAGCTTGATTACTCTAAACGTTCTAAACTTTGTTTTTATTAATTAAATTTCAGTTTTTAGATTTTCTTTCTTTCAAACCCTAGTTTATGTTTATTATTTTCTTCGTTCAATTCATTATGTTTTTGTTCGTTGTTTCTTCTATTGCTTTTATTTTTGTTATAACCATGTCCGGCTAAAACCCTTGCGTGCTTAGGTTAGGATGAACTCGTAGAAGTAGGATGTGGGTACGTAATTAGGGTAATTCGTGACGTTAGTTTTAATTCTCTTAATTAATGAATTCATATAATTAATCTTAACTCTACCTTTGAATTTCGTACGAAAGTGTTAGAGAGAGGACGACCGCATCACTCGATAACAATTAGTAGTCTTAACGAGAGGGTTTAGGAAAGGTTAATTCATCTACCGGTTTAGCGAAGGAGGACGACCGCATCACCTTAGTTAAATTAGGGTCTCATTAATTAAGCACAATCTAGTAACTTGTTAGTAGATTCGTGAAGTCGAGTGTTAGGGGTAAAGTATTAGGGTTTAGAATCTTGAGCTTTCACCTTGCATTCTTAGACTTAGGTTAATTCTCGTTTGTCACAGTTATTTTGATTATGTACCTGCTCCGTTAGTATACGTAGGGATTTCTATCCTAAGCATTACCATCTCCCATTAGAAAACAACCCGTAGTTAATTCGTTCTTTTTCATTCTTTAGTTTACTTAGTTTAATTCAGTCTTTTAATTAATCTTTCAAAAATCCAAAAAAAAACATTACACTCATATTAACTACGACGCGTAGATCTTCAGGGATCTATTCGCATACATACCATCCCTTGGGTTCGATAATTCTTGGTCCTTATACTTGCCCATACTACAGTGAACCCGTTCTCTTGCGGGGTAGCTACTAGTAGAAGCTAGTGTAGTTCGCTTCAAGTCAATGGCGTCGTTGCCGGGGAATGGCGTTGTATGCTTTTGAATAGGACTTGTAGATAGCTTAGTAGTTAGTAGTGAGTGCTTTCTTTTCTGTTTTATTTTTATTTTTTATTTTAGTCGGCAGTTGCGTTTTGATCCTTCTGCTAGTGTTTCAGGTTTATGAAAACACGCTCACAAGGCAATACGAGCGAAGAGAGATTACCTGCAGATCCTGAGACAATAGCCAGAAGGAACCGAGCCTTCTTGAGAAGTATGACTACTGCCGCGGGAAACAAAGACAAAATTTCTGATGAACTTGGGGAGTTAGACAAGATAGCTGCAGAGTATACTGCTCTTGTGGAACGGGCAGAGGGTGCCAATGGAAATAGCAGTAATCAGCAGATACCCATAGGGGGAACTGAGAGCCCACACCCGAACCCACAAGACACAATCAACTCTGCACAAACACAACCCCAAAACCAGAACCAAAACCTTGCTTACCCACAAAACCCAAATAACCCTTTCCACAACCCAGCATACCAACATTACCCATACCCACCTTATCCTTACCCACCATACCCGTATCCTCCACCCCCAGTCTATAACCAACCACCTGTTTACCAACCACCACCCCAACAAGTACCCGTACCAGCTGCTAATCCTCAATACGTTCCTCAGAACGTAGATCATAATATGGCGATTCGAGGGAGGTTTGCAGTGCAGCCACAACGGTACTATGATGGAGTGGCTTTGCCTCCTGTTGAGGCGAACAACTTCTCGATATCACCGGGGATTTTAAAGCTGCTGACCGAGAATCAGTTCAAAGGGGTGATCGGGAAGGAGAATCCTCATACACACTTGAGAAGCTTTCTCATGATAGCCTCAACATTTAATTACAATGGCATGTCTGAAGATGCCAAGAGGCTAAGGCTGTTCCCATTCTCACTGACGGGAATAGCCAAGGAGTGGTATGATAATACGCTCCCGCGGGGAGGTATTACCACTTGGACCGAGCTCGAGCGTCTGTTCCTCGAGCGATTCTACCCTCCATCAAGGACAATAAAGGCTAGAATTGAGATCTCGTCCTTTCGCCAGAAGTCTGGAGAGGATCTACGCCAAGCGTGGGAGAGATACTCAAACATGCTGATAGAGTGCCCGCAGCACGGGTACAATGAGGGGGATATTATGGCATTCTTCTACAGTGGTGCCAATAAGACGGGGCAAGACCATTTAGACGCCTGTGCGGGTGGAGCATTCCTCAATCAAGGCATAGAGAGGTGTAGAGAGATCGTTGACAACATTGTCACGAATGCCGGTGCTTGGAGTGGAGATGCAGATTTGCAAAGAGTGCATCAGGTTGAGGAGGGAGAAGGAACGAGAAGGCTATTGATGGCCATGATGGAGAAGATAAACAACCTCGAGTTGGGGAAGAATTTGGTTGGAGAGCATGCAATAGAGAATGAGAGAGTAGACCAGGCCAGTGGACAGCAAGAGGTAGCCAATTACATGGGAGGTCCATATTACAATCAGAATGGCTACCAAGGTGGTAATCAGTATGGAAGGCCTTCTTATGGCCAACCATTTGTGCCTCCAGGCCCTCAGCCACTTCAAAATCAATGGAGGAACACACAAGGAGTTCAAGGAAGCCAGCAGCCTCCTCAAAACACATGGAGGAAGAATGATAATTTTTCTTATGCTAACCCAAAAGCTGGTGTTACTGTTCCTGCAGGTGTTGATCCGGGGTCTAAACCTCCTGGTGGAGAAGGCGGTGCATCAACCGATGAGATGTTGAGAGCGATCCTTCAGAAGGTGGAGGAAGGGAGCAAGCGGTTGTCATCCTTGGAATACGATGTGAAGGAGTTGCATAAGAAGGGTGATCAATGAGATCAAGAGCTCCAGAAGATGAATGTTGAGTGGAATAGAACTCAACAAGAGAACAATCGAAGGTTCACTTCGTTAGAGCTCCAGATGAGCCAAATTGCAAAATCAGTGAATAGAATGCCGGAAGGGAATCCGAAAGAGCAGTGCAAGGCGATCCAGCTAAGAAGTGGAACCAACTACGAAGGTCCTCAGATGCCTGCTGATTCTGAGACGCCCCAAGAAGAGATTGAGCCTAAAGGAGATGAAGTTGAGAAGGGGATTGAAAGTAAAGGGATTGAGAAGCATGAAGATATGGATGAGTCCCAGAAGGGGAAAGACTTTGAGGAGATGGAGAGAGTTCCTAAGTGGAAAAAGGCAAAGGAAGCAAGGGAGAAAGTGAAAGAAACAGAAAGAGATGAGTGGGGGGTACCCAAATCTGTGATACCCGTCCCGTATCCACAACGCTTCATGAAAAAGAAGCTTGATGAGAAATTCGCTAAGTTCCTTGATGTTTTTAAACAATTGCATATTAATATTCCTTTTTATGATGCTTTGGAACAGATGCCGCACTATGCGAAGTTTTTGAAGGACTTGATTGCAAAAAGACGGTGAGTGGATGAGCCGAAGTTGGTGCAGCTGAACCACGAGGTGAGTGCACTAGTGCACAAGGCGCTTCCACCAAAGCTGAAGGATCCCGGGAGCTTCACCATCCTATGTGACATTGGGAACGGGATCAAGAAGGGAGCGTTGTGCGACCTTGGAGCAAGCATCAATCTCATGCCCCTGTCGCTTTTCAAGAAGTTGGAAGGGTGTGAACTTCAATCCACAATGATGACGCTTCAACTTGCCGATCGGTCTATTACTAGACCTCAAGGTGTGGTTGAAGACGTCCTAGTGAGAGTTGGAGATCACATCTTTCCAGCCGACTTTGTAGTGTTAGAAATGGAGGAAGATGAGCACGTGCCCCTGATCTTGGGAAGACCGTTTTTAGCTACGGCGGGGATGGTGCTAGACGTGGCGAATGGGAAGATCACGTTGAAGGTTGATGATCAAGAAGTGAAGATCTCCCTATATGAAGCCATGAAGCACCCGAAGGAGGATGAGAGCTTGTATTGCATGGATGCAATTGATCCTCGTGTTGAAGACACGCCTTTTATCCCTAATCTTTCTCATATTCATGATTTTGTTAGTCCTTCACTTGATTATTTAACCCATGAGCGTTATGATCTTGATTATTTTGATAGGGATAAAGTGAAGAAGTTGAAAGATAAAGAGGTGAAAAGTGTGGACGTGGTCCAGCTAGAAGGAAAAGGAGGAGTTAAGAAGAAGAAGTCAAAACTCAAGAAATTGTTTAGTAAGACTCCTCCAGATAGAGGGAAGAAGGAGTTGAGACCCATAACACTTGGGGATGAGAAGAAAGCAAAGGTACTCATGATGGTGGGGCATCAAGGAAAGAAGTTCAAACACCACTCTTATGAGAGTAAGGGAGGTAAATTTGAGTATGATGTCCCATAAGCTCCTTTGAGCACGGTCCGGCATGAGGACCTTAAAAATAGCGCTGAATGGGAGGCAACCCATTTTTATTTGCTTTCATTTATTTTTAGTGTCTTTTTATATTATTAGGGAATATTTTGAGTCGTATGTCTAACCTCGTACTCGAGAGTTTTATTTTGTAGGCTTGTCTCTAAAGGAGTAAAGGTATCATGGAGTTATTTAGATTGAAGGAACCAACTTGAGACAAGGGAGTGTGCAAAGCTATTGAGAGAAACTGAATTGTTCGGTTGAGGTAACCCACAACCCCAAACTTAGACCTCTAGCAAGGTCGAAGTTTGGGGGGTGGAGTTTTTTTTTATATATGTTTTCTTGATACATTGCACCGGAGCACCCCTTATCTTTGAGTTGAGTTAGTTATTTGGTGCCTTGAGATGCTCCTTGGACTATTATTAATTTGTTTTGTTACTCAACATTTTATGCCTATCAATCACCTTATGCTTGTTGATTGCTATCTTTGAGTATGATTTGATGAGTAGGGTGAATTGTGAGGCTGAGTTAGGAGTTTTCTTGTGTGAGTGTTTGAATTTGAGCTGAGTTGAGAAAGAACTTGTATGCTTGTGAATTTTTCTTTTGAGTACTTGTGTGATGAGAGTGAGAATTCACTAGGACTAGCATGGATGTGAAAGCCGTGAGAGTTGTGCCTTACGAGATTTAAATGCATGATTTAATCTCTTCGTTTGTGAGTGGATCGTCACCTTAGAGGATGCTAGAACTTGCATGTGCTCTTGCTTCTTGATTGTGTCTAGTTTGATATGCCGAATGTGATCTTAGGCCATCTTTGATTTAATTGAGTCACTTAGCCAAAATTTTCCTTACCAATGACATTGATCCCTTGTTAGCCCCTTTGAGCCTAGAGCCTATTTTATTTGCTAGCACATATGAACACTATTCCAATTCCTAAGCCTTTTTGTCCCAATTTGAGTGGAGAATAGGAAAGTGTGAATATGAAGGGAGTGAATTGAGTTGAAAAAGGAAAAGGTTGTTTGTTGAGTGAATATGAGAAGAAGGTGTGATGAGGTTTTGAGATGTGGGAAGAAGAAAAAGAAAATTGAGAATGAGCAAAAAGAAAAAAATGAGCTCATGTGTTTGTGCGAAAAAAAAGAGAAAAAAAAAGTGATTGGAAAAAAAAAGTGAAAGAGTGAGAAAGAAAAAATTGAAGTGTTGAGAGTAGTGGAATTAAAGTGTATTGATTGCAAATGTTGAAGTGATTCTGCTCCTAATCTCAAAGTGCCAAAGTTGATTTTTCTATTCTCCATTCACTTGAGTCACTTACCCCATATTGTTATCCCACCTGTCCAAAGAGCCTACATTACAACCTTGAGAAAAGTCCTTTTTGATTCGGCATTGATTTCTAGAGTATGGTCGAAGTTGAGAGCATTTACAAGCCTATGGCTGCCAATATGTGTGATTGATTGATTGAGTGAGTACCTTAAACACTGTTATACACTTGTGAGGGAGTGAAACACATCGTTGAGTGCACGTCCATGCTTGATCTTGGTGTTTCTTGTTGTTGTTGCATGAGTATGATGAAAGAAAGTGAGTGAGTATACGGGTGATTGATCTTTAAAGCTCGAGTTAAATTACTTGCATGATTTGATTATTGATTCATTCCTAACAATTTCACTTGACTTATTATTTCGTTGCTTGAGGACAAGCAACATGATAAGTTTGGGGGGGTTGATTAGGCGTGAAATTGTTATGTTTTTGTGCCCAATTTACTCATGTTTTGAGTGTTTTCGATTAGTGCTTAGAGTCAAATGAGCATCATTTCTATACATTGATAAATTTGTCTCTTTGGTGCTCATAGGTGAATAGAGGACGAAAAACGGAGTTCGTAGGACTTTGAATCGACTCAAACGGATGCCCGGATGAGAAGATATTGAAGAAATACGATTGGTATTAGTGCGGACGAGGAAAAGTATCATTTGGAAGGATTAGCGATCGCTCGAGCGCATTGCTCGAGCGCCCAAAAACATACAGAGAAGATTCAGCGCTCGAGCAGCTCGAGCGCGACCGCTCGAGCGAATGCATCATTCGAGCTACACAGCTCGAGCGGGACCGCTCGAGCGTTTTGCTCGAGCGCCCATATACTTTTGCCTCCGGATGCGTATTTTCGGCCCATTAACTCCCGTTTCGACCCGGTGCCTATATATACCTCTTCCAAACACGTTTTGAAGGACCCCCGAACTTTAGACTTAATTTTTAGAGAGAGGAAGAGGAGAAGAACGAGCAAGCTTTACTTTTACGTTGTTGAAGTTTTTCATACGAATTCTTAGTTTTCTTTTCGTTTCTTAGTTTCTTTTCATTAGCTTGATTACTCTAAACGTTCTAAACTTTGTTTTTATTAATTAAATTTCAGTTTTTAGAATTTCTTTCTTTCAAACCCTAGTTTATGTTTATTATTTTCTTCGTTCAATTCATTATGTTTTTGTTCGTTGTTTCTTCTATTGCTTTTATTTTTGTTATAACCATGTCCGGCTAAAACCCTTGCGTGCTTAGGTTAGGATGAACTCGTAGAAGTAGGATGTGGATACGTAATTAGGGTAATTCGTGACGTTAGTTTTAATTCTCTTAATTAATGAATTCATATAATTAATCTTAACTCTACCTTTGAATTTCGTACGAAAGTGTTAGAGAGAGGACGACCGCATCACTCGATAACAATTAGTAGTCTTAACGAGAGGGTTTAGGAAAGGTTAATTCATCTACCGGTTTAGCGAAGGAGGACGACCGCATCACCTTAGTTAAATTAGGGTCTCATTAATTAAGCACAATCTAGTAACTTGTTAGTAGATTCGTGAAGTCGAGTGTTAGGGGTAAAGTATTAGGGTTTAGAATCTTGAGCTTTCACCTTGCATTCTTAGACTTAGGTTAATTCTCGTTTGTCACAGTTATTTTGATTATGTACCTGCTCCGTTAGTATACGTAGGGATTTCTATCCTAAGCATTACCATCTCCCATTAGAAAACAACCCGTAGTTAATTCGTTCTTTTTCATTCTTTAGTTTACTTAGTTTAATTCAGTCTTTTAATTAATCTTTCAAAAATCCAAAAAAAAACATTACACTCATATTAACTACGACGCGTAGATCTTCAGGGATCTATTCGCATACATACCATCCCTTGGGTTCGATAATACTTGGTCCCTATACTTGCCCATACTACAGTGAACCCGTTCTCTTGCGGGGTAGCTACTAGTAGAAGCTAGTGTAGTTCGCTTCAAGTCACCGTACTGGATAAGCCTAGGTAAACACGTCAAATGAAAATATCGGATCGTTAATCTTCTCACTTATCACCAATTTCTCAATTAAGCAACAAGTGTAGGAAATATGGGGTTCTAATGAAAATACCCAACTCTCGTTGCAATACCTCAATATCCACTCAAATCGCATAAATCACTCACACCCATACAAGATCATGCATCGACCCAACTCTCATTGCGATAAACACACAATATAAATACGAATTACAAGAGCAATCATGAAATCGAACAATCAAAGTCCATATTCCTAATAGATTGACCTTCAACTAGAATAGATATCACAAATTAAATCAAATACTCAATTACCCATGTAAATCCAAACACCCAAACACAAGACAATTAACTAAGCATCATAACAAACAAACTCATATGAAATAAAGAGCAATAATCCATAATCATTAAATTAAACCAAAGGGAAATGAAATTAAGGAAATAAGTCACCTCTTGAGTGTTGATTTAGCTACAAAACTTGAGAATCCTTGCTTGAATTGAAAGAAACTACTAATTGAAAGCATAATCTAAGCTAATCTATACTAGAAATTGAAGAAAATGCAAAAGAAAAAATGAAAAGGAAAAAAAACTAGTCTAGGGGATTAGGGTTCTAAAGCCCTTGAAAAACTGAGTGTAAAGTCAGGGAAAAAGGTATTTGTATGTGGGTTAGAAAGCCCTTGGCCGAAATTGCATTTAAGTCCTCCAAAAGTTGAAATTTCAGATTTTTCGCGAGCAGATGAGATCCGTATCGGTTTGGGAGGTTGATATCGGCCGGTATGAATGGTTGCAAACCGGTATGGAGGTCCTGTAGCACCTTGTACCAGTTTGGGAGGTTTGTATCGGCCGGTATGAAGTGTGCAAACTGGTATGGAGGTCCTGTAGCACCTTGTACCGGTTTGGGAGGCTTGTATCGGCCGGTATGAATACTTTTCTTGCATGTTTTGCTTCTTCTTTGCATTCCAACTTGTATTTTGACTTGATTCTTCTTCCTTTGAACATCCTTGCTCGATTCTTCTATAGTCTTTGTCATATTTCACTCATTTTCCTACACAATGAACAAAAATACCTTTTTCGACAACTAAGCACAAATGGTCACGTTAATGTAAATAAATGCAAGAAATCCAATTAAATTTAGCAAAAATAGAATACGAATTTCGAGCAAAAATCACACTAATCAAACGCAGATGAATTTGATGAACTAAGTAAGTGCTTAACATCGGTGTCAGTTCCTATAATCGTCATCAACGATTGAACATCCAGCTCAACAAGGTAATAAATCCTAATCTCGTGTTCAATGATGCCTCGCATATCTAAAGTTTTAAAAACAAGTCCTGTAAGAGTTGCTAAGTCCATACCTCCATTGGGAATGAGAACTCCTCGGAGATAACCACATATGTAGGAACTACCATTCCATACTCCATTATAATGTACCTTCAAATATCTTCTTTCACTCATCTGTCAATTGAGAAAAACTAAAAAATTGGTTCCCAAAAATATAAATGAGTCCAAATAGCAGAATTCAAATCACTCGACCAGGATCGAATGAACTCGGTCGAGTGTTTGTGGTCATGGTCGAGTAGTATTTTACGTAGCTTATCTACTCGACAATAAATAAAACCACTCGACCGAGTGAAACTTTTCCGGGGTCGAGTGGTTCTTCCTGTGCAAAAACCTACCTATAGATGTGGATTTTGAATTCGAAATGGAGACAGGACTCCAACATTAAGGGAATAACGCCAGGTTTCCATTTAATTCAAGCAACTAAAGCAGCATTTAAACAACAAATGTAATACATTTTTCTACGAAATTTTTGTGTGTGACATTTCATCGAGCATGTGGTGTGCACATTACTATGTGTTCATGAAATTAACTTGGAAAAAATGGGAAATGCCGTTTTTTGCAATCACGTTTTTAACAACACAAAAACCATTAACATATGTCCATTATCAAACTAAAATAGTTGAATTCGAAAACAAATTAATACTAATTTTGAATCAAACATACCGTTGGATGGGATGGTGGTTTCCGTCGAACACTTCGAGCTTTCTATAATGGATTTTTTTTGTATTTTGGATATCTTCAATTTTGGAGTTCTTCAATTTTGGGGTTCTTGGGAGCTATGTATTTTTTTTAATGAAAGGTTGGTGTATACGTTTTTATCCATTGTTAGTTGTTAAATTATATTTGTTTGTTTACCTAAAATGTTAGTGTTAGTTTAGTGTTAGTGTTAGTTTAATGTATACGTTTAACATTTTTAACTTTAATGTTAGTGTTAGTTAGTTAAGGATGTGTTTGTTTGTTGTACTAAAATTTAGAAGAAAAAAGAGATAAATTAAGGACTTGTTTGTTTGGGATTGTAGGATACATAATCAAGAGGGATATACAAAATTTGGTGCTACCCTTATAGGGCAAAAAAAAGTTTTTTTACATTAATTATGGAGCAAAAAAGAGTTTGATATATAAAAATGGGGCAAAAAAGAGTTTCTCCCAAAATAAAAATATGATTCACAACTATAATTAGGGGTGGTCATTCGGTCCAAATGGTCGGTTCGGTCCAATTTTTGGACCGAACCAAAATACCCGAAATTTTAATTGTATGGACCGAACCGAACCGAATTAGAAAAATTCGGTTCGGTCCATTCGGTCCATTAGGGTCAATTTGGTCCAAAATACCATTTTATATAAAAAAAATATGTATTTCAATATAATAAATATTATGCATTATAAATATCATTAAATCTAATTCAATACCAACAATTTAAAGAGATACTCATACAATACGAAATAGAGTCGAATGTTAATATTTAAACGAATACAACATAATTTTGTTCAATAAAAATCTTCAACACACAAATACACCATAGTCCAAAGTTTGAAGTTCAATTAAAATCACACAATATTAATTTAAATATAAAATCACTTCATTCTTGGCTTCAATCCACCAATATTATGCAAATCTGCAATTAATATAATTTTTTTATCAAATTACAAATAAAATGTTTAAACTATAAAGATTCGGTCCATTCGGTTTTTATTTTATACAAATATTTGGTCCATTCGGTTGGTATACAAATCACGTAATTCATTCAATCATGACTACTAGTCCATATACATATATATTTTTTATTTTATATATATATATATATTTATATTATTTAATTATAAAATTCGGTCCATTCAGTTTTTTTCGGTCCGTTCGGTTTTAAAATTTAGGACCGGACCGAACGGACCGAATTTTTTAAAATTTTGGACCGAAAACCGAACCGAATTTTTTTGGACCGAACCGAATGGACCGAATTTCCTCGGTTCGGTTCGATTTTTTCGGTTTTCTACTCACCCCTAACTATAATGTTGTATGCCTAAGTATAGATTTTGAGCATGGGTGCAGAATATTTTTGTGCACGGGTGCAAAATTGTTATAGTAATGAGTATTTATTTTTAATCTATAAGTATTATTGAAGGATAGGAGTATTTTGCAGCATTAGGTGCTGAACTCTATTACTAAATCTCATTTCTTCCATCAAATACTCATGCAAAAGAAAATATAAGGGATGACTTTCAAACTCAATAAATTGAAAGTTGTAATTTTTTAATTCATTTTTTTTTATTACTTTCAGTTACAAGAATTATTATTATTTTGAAGTACAGAAAATGTAATATTTCAATATAAGTGTAAACAAAAAATAGTACATTTATATTGAATCATTGCACTAAAAAAAATACAACTCTTCGATCATTCCCCCAAAATATAATACATAAATATTAAATTGATACTGGAAAACCAAAACCCACATTTTGACATTTGTTGATGTTAGACGATGGATTGACCAGTGCAGTCTTTAGTGGTCCACCACCATAACATATGACCGACCTTCAAAATTGACGCCACGCTTCGTTTCTTTTCATTTAAATGTCGACATTACAACTATTCACCATCATCACGTGTCCTAGTCAAGAACTATTGTATGCTAATAAATAATTTGATTTGGGAAAGGTGCCTTTCAAATATCTTGATACTTAAATTCACTGAAATTTAATTAAGAATACTTTCAGATTAATATATTTTTTAATATTACTATTGATGGATAAATGATGAATCATATCTTCATCTTTACTCTAAAATAACATTTGACATCGTTAATAGCGACGCGGAAATAAGTTTGAAAGCGAGGCAAGATAATTTCCGTGTTATAGTATTCTACTCAATGTAATAACGACAAAAAATTCGTATATATTTAGTATTAATCATTATATTTAAAAATATTAATTTTGTAATTAAATAATGATGGTTGTATAAAATTACGTTAAGATGAGTACTACTCGACATTAACATATACTCCCTCCGTCCACGAGTAACTTTCCCACTTCTTTTTATTGAATGATTTAAGAAAGTGTATTTGTTTATTAATATATGGTGGACCACATGTTGACTTTTGAGATAAAATAATGAATAGTGTTGAAAAGTAAATTGAATTAGTGACATTTTTTGGTAATATTGTGTGAATTTGAAGGTTAAAGTTTATATATAGTAGAGTATTGCTTTTTCCATTTATGGGATGGGAAACTTATTGGGGGACGGCACGAAAAGGAAAGTGGGAAGTTTACCCAAGAACGAGGGGAGTACAATAACTATATTTATTGTGCAATAGAGTGCATTTATGCCCGTTTGGTGTGTTGCCCTTGCCCCTTCTACTTGTGAGGGGAGTTAAGTCCCTAATTAAACAAAATTTCCTCAGATAAGGTTTCTAACAACACTCTAACCTTAGTAGTTTTATGTTATTTGGTTTTATTTTTCTTTATTACTTTTAATCACAATACATGGAAACGTCACCCCCAAAATTCAAATTCGAAATCGAAATGGTCTGCAGTTCGACCAGCCCGCCACCCGACGACTGCGGCCCCCCGATGTCGGGCTGGTGGGGCAATTGTTACACCCGATATTTTACTACCCGACCCCTCGGGTATCGGATACAGTCACACTGCTGTAGCGGGCTCGGAGGAGAACAGTCCTCCGACCGGTCAGACAGACGGGCGGGGACCCAGACGCTGCCCGACATGAGCCTCGCTGGGATCGGCCGGGAAGGGTACTTATGATCCGCATGCCCGGATATCGGGCGGCCAGCGACGAGCCCCTGTGCAGGTACTCTACCCGCCTGCCCGCAAATGGCCAACCGGGGCATTTTCGTCCGGACTCGCTTCCCGGTACTCGAGTACCCGTCTACCCGACCCCAGGCCGCGCCAGCTGTGAGATGACATCGAGTGCCATCAATCCAGAGGATGTGACAGGGTCAAAGAGGGCCGTTGAGGCCAAGTCCAATCACCTCAGGGGTGACAGTGCCACGTGGCGTCTCCTCATTGGCTCGTAGGGGAGGCTGTAGCCACTTATTACCTTCCAGCTAGGAGTAGGAGGGACCCACGGGTCCACCTACCAAGCTTGGGGAACCCCCACCTTGTACATTATAAATAGGGCTTTGAATGCCAATTTGTAACACACATCACATTTATTGCAAAGACACACTTGAGAGCTCCTTTACTCTCACATTTATTACTCCCTGTCATCATTAATATCAAATCCTACCCGCTAGGAACCCGGCAGCGAGACCAGTCATAAATCGCTGTCAACATTTTGGCGCTAGAAGGAGGGTGACTAATATCGAAGTACACTCGGTTTCATTTATCTAGTCACCCCGAACGAATCCCCATCCACTTTCATTCAAAAATGACCTCTTCGAAGGCCACACGAACCCAGCAGCAAGTCGAGGACATCGGCGAAACCGCCACTCCGGCTCCGGCCACGGCGGAGACCCTTCAGGGTCCTTTCGAGTTCTTGTCGGCCATAAGAACTCCGGAGGATCTCCAGGCCGCAAGGGCCATGATCGAACGCCGTCAGGCCGAGATCGACGCCGCTCCTATCCGCACTCACCGACCTGGAAAGGAGCCAGCCCGGAGCAGGGCCACCTGCCAGCCCCGGCAGGAGCAAGAGGCGGCCAGGAGGGCCGCCAGCAACCCCCGGCCTCATAATCTAAAGAGGCGCCTCGACGAGGAGGCCGACTCGCAGCGGGTTTCTCGCCGACCTGCGGGATCGGTCTTCTCCCGGTTGGGAACCCAGGCTCGGGGAGCTGCCCGACCTTGTGAGTCCAACGCCAGCTCCAGGCCCCGGGAGCGAGAATAGGCACGATCTCCCAGGCGTCACAACGACACGGCCCCGAGGCCGTCGGTCCGTGACCGCTTGGGGGACAACCCTCGTCCCCGTTCTCCCCCCGCGGCCGACAACGCCATGGCCGCCATCCTAAAGAAGGTCTCGGACCTTGAGGCCAAGCTCGAGAGGCGGGACGGGCAACATCATGTCCCCTACATGCCCAACTCGCCCCTCGCAGACATCTTGGTGCGGGCCCCGGCCCAACCAAAAATCAACGTGGCCGCCGTGGGCCAATATGACGGGGAGACAGACCCCGTCACCCATCTCAGCAAATACTCCACCTACATGATCTCCATGGGGGCTACAGATGCCACCCAGTGCAGGATGTTCCCGCTAACCTTGGGGGACAGGGCTCACCGATGGTACTCCTCGCTTCCCGCGGAGAAGGTGGTTTCATTCCACCAGCTAGGGGAACTGTTCTTGGAGCACTTCTCCTCGATGGCGCCACGAATGGCCGGCGCCAACCGCATGGCCAACTTGGCCCAAGGGAAAGACGAGACGGACCGGGCGTACATCGACCGGGTAGATCGCATCATTATGGAGGGCGAGCCCGTCGGGGACGAGGTCAAGCTCGTCGGGATCATAGGCGGACTCCGCCTAAGAACCAAACTATGGAAGTCGATGAACAAGGACTACCCCAAGTCCTACACGGAGTTCCGGCAGCGGGCCGGAAAAATCATCTACAATGCGGACATCCTGGCACAGCGGCTGGGCGAGAGCGCCCCTGCCGAGAAGGAGAAACCACGCGCCTCGGCAGGCACCACATCAAGCCGGAGGAACTTTTCCTACCGGGCTCCCCAGCCTTTCAAGCCCTTCGATTCCGTCGAAGTGAAGCTGGCCGAAAAATTGTCGGCCACTCCGGAGTACGTCTATGTGCAGATACGGGACAAAAATATGATGCCCAAGGCGCGGCCGTGGGTCCACAAGCCGGGGGTACAGCTCAACCCCAACAAGTACTGCCACTACCATCAAACCGTCGGGCACAACACGAGTGAGTGCCGCGACCTCCTGAAGCAACTCTGGCGACTCTTCGAGGAGGGGAGGCTGGAGGAGTTCGTGAAGAGGCCGGCGGCTAGGCCGGAGGCTCAGGCCGCTGCCCACCCCGTGGAGCCAAACCGGGAGGTAGCCCTCATATGCCCACCGATGCCGGAACATCAAGCCCGTCGGGCAGTTAACATGCTCTCCCCGGTGGGTGGCTTTGCACCCGCCACCTCGCTGTCCAACCGCAGGCAGAAGAGCGAGCTTCGGGCTATGGACAACGTCCACCAGATCACCATGCCGGTCAACATGACGGCAAGAGAGACGGACCTCCTCGCCTTCAAGGAGGAGGATCGCACCGGGGTCATCTACCCGAACCACGACGCCCTAGTCGTGTCCGTCAACATCATGGGCGTCACCGTCCATCGCATGCTCGTCGACAACGGGGCCTACTGCAACATCCTCTTCAAAGCCGCATTCGACCAGCTGGACAGCTCCTTTGAGAAGTATGTAGAGCCATGCGACCAGGTTATCAAAGGCTTCGGCGACGCCACGGTGAAACCCTACGGGATAGTTAGGCTAGCCGTAGAATTAGTTTCTAGTATAGACGCTGAGGTTAAGGCTTCGAAACAGCTCGATTTTATCATTGTCGACCAGCCATCAACCTATAACGGGTTTCTAGGCAGGCCATTCGAGCACGAGTTCGAAGCCGCCGCCTCAGCATTCTATTATTGTATCAAGTTCCCAACCCCCTCCGGGAAGGTTGGGACTCTTAAGGGAAATCAGAAAACGACACGCGGATGTTTGGCGTATATCGATGTTATTTCAAATTTTGCAAATCTAGATTATGTCTGCACAATCGGGGAGGGAGACATGGAAATAGACGAAGAAATCCCACCCGCTGGCCACCCAATGGAAGAAGATTCGCAAACTTTTGAGAACATCCAAGTCGACCTGGAGCCAAGGCTCGGGTACGAGCCCATGGAGATTGACAAAACACTAACAGGGCAGATCGACGATCCACGCTACGGCGAGCGGGGAGCCAGCCCGATCGAGGAATTAATTTCGGTCACAATGAAGAATCGGCCAGAAGTAAGTGTCCAACTCGGTTCGTCAATGTCCGGCGAGTTGCGGGCAAAGATGACCGCATTTTTAGAGGAGAACTTAGACGTGTTCGCCTGGTCCCATGAGGACATGGTCGGGATCGATCCAGCCGTATGTTCACACCAACTGCACATCGATCCATCCCGCAAGCCGATCTCACAGAAAAGAAGAAAATTCGGCCCAGACAAATACGCGGTCATTGCCACCGAAGTCAAAAAGCTACTCGACAACAAACTCATCGGGATGGTCGAACCCGACGACAAGCCTCAATGGGTATCCAACGCTGTACTCGTCAAGAAGAGTAAAAACACATGGCGACTGTGCATCGACTTCACGGATCTAAACAAAGCTTGCCCAAAAGATCACTTCCCGATGCCGCTCATCGACCACCTGGTGGACAGCACGGCTGGGCACGAGATGCTCACTTTCATGGATGCATTTGCCGGCTATCACCAGATCCCGATGGCCGCAGACGACCAGAAACACACAACTTTCCTCACCGAGAAAAACATGTATTTTTGGAAGCGGATGCCATTCGGGCTCATGAACGCTGGGGCAACCTACCAGAGGCTGGTCAACCACATGTTCCACGATCAAATCGGGGCGACCATGGAGGTATATATCGATGACATCGTCGTCAAGAGCGAGAAGAAAGAAGACCACCTCACACACCTAGCCAAAACATTCGAGATCTTGAGAAAGTATCGGATGAGGCTCAACCCGAAAAAGTGCAGTTTCGGCATCGAGTCGGGCAAATTCTTGGGGCACATGGTCAGCCAGCGGGGAATCGAGGCAAACCCGACCAAGGTACAGGCGATCCTCGACATGAGCCCTCCCCGCACGGTAAAAGAGGTGCAGAGAGTGACGGGCAGCCTGGCCGCTCTCAGCCGTTTCATCTCCCGCATGGGGGACCGATGCAAGCCTTTATTCGACAGCATGCGGAAGGGGAAACTAAACTGGACTCCCCAGAGTCAGCTCGCTTTCGATAACTTGAAAGCATACCTGTCAAACGCCCAGGTGTTGGCCAAACACGTCCCCGGCGAGAAGCTTTTCTTATACTTGGCGGCGTCGGACTCAGCTCTCAGCGCCGTGCTAGTGCGGGCTGAGGGGCGGGCACATCTGCCAATCTACTATGTCAGCCAGACACTTCACGACGCCGAGCTACGGTACCCACCCCTGGAAAAGTTAGCATACGCCCTAGTAATGAGCGTACGCAAGTTACGCCCATACTTTTTTGATCACCAAGTAGAAGTACTGACAACAATGCCACTTCGCCAAGTACTACATCGGCCAGACACGGCGGGCAGGTGCCTCAAGTGGGCTGTTGAGATCGGGCAATTCGGAGTCACATACGCTCCCCGAACATCCATCAAAGGCCAGGCCATGGCCGACTTCATAGTCGAGCTCACTTACCCGGAGGCGATGTCCAAGATCGAGCAGCCACCTTGGAAAATGTATGTTGACGGATCCTCCACAACTACGCGGGCCGGCGCGGGAATCGTCCTTCTCAGCCCGTCCGGCCAGTCGTTCACGACAGCCATAAGATTCGGTTTCCACGCGACCAACAATGAGGCCGAGTACGAAGCATTAATTAACGGCCTGGAAATGGCCATGGCCATGGGAGTAAAGAGACTCCAGGTCTACAGCGACTCACAGCTCGTTACATGTCAAATCTCAGGAGAATACGAGGCGCGCAGCGATAGGATGTTGGCCTACCAGGGATTAGCCAAGAACCTGCTCGAAAAATTCGATCAAGTTCGCATAGATGTGGTACCCCGACTCGACAATACTCAAGCAGACGCACTTGCCCGCCTCGCAACATCCGAGGGGGCAGCCGACATGACCCAGATTACAGTCACTTACCTGACCGCCCCTACGAGCTCGAACCAGCGGGTGACCAACCTGGGACAGGAGGAGGACAGCTGGATGACCCCCATCCTGAAGTATCTCCGTGACGGCCAACTCCCTGTCGATCGGGTAGCGGCAAGACAGTTGCAGCTCCGGGCGGCCCGATACACGATCGTCGGGGACCAGTTGTACAAGCGAGGCTTCGCCCTGCCCCTCCTAAAGTGCGTAACGCCGGGGCAGGGAAGGAAAATCTTGATCGAAGTCCACGAAGGACGCTGCGGGAACCACGCCGGCGGCCAGGTGCTCGCCCAGAAGGTTATCCGGCAGGGATATTTCTGGCCCACCCTAAAAAAGGACGCAATCAACTACGCACGGGCATGCCACAAGTGTCAAATCTATTCGCCGGCCATCCACCAGGCCCCAATCGAGCTCACCTCAATCCTGAGCCCGTGGCCGTTCGCAAAGTGGGGGATCGATCTCATTGGCCCTTTGCCTACGGCCCCGGGCAGCGTCAAGTACGCAATTGTCGCCGTGGATTACTTCACCAAATGGGCGGAGGCGGAATCACTGAAAACGATCGACCAGGAACACGTGATCAGGTTCATCTGGCGCAACATAATCTGTCGATTCGGCCTCCCACAGATAATCATTTCGGACAACGGGAAGCAATTCGACGGGCTAGAGATGGAAAGATTCTGCCAAAAGCACAAGATCAAGAGGTTATTCTCGTCGCCCTACCACCCCCAGTCGAACGGACAGGTCGAGGCGGTAAATAAGATAATCAAACACACGTTGAAGACAAGGTTGGAGGAGAGCAAGGGAACATGGGCGAGCAAGCTACCCGAAGTGTTATGGTCATATAGAACGACATGTCGTACCGCAACCGGGGAAACTCCTTTTACTCTAGCCTTCGGAACAGAGGCAGTCATCCCGGCTGAAGTCGTCATCCCGAGCCTCCGCACCTCACAACCCGTGGGGACCGAGAACGACCAGGCCATGCTAAACGAGTTGGACCTGCTGGAGGAGAGAAGGCTGTCCGCAGAACAAAGAAACATAGCTTACAAACGCCGGGCTGAAAAATACTTCAACTCGAAGATCAAGATCAGGGAGTTCGAAACCGGGGACCTGGTACTCCGACGGACGGTCGGGCAGCCCAAGGGGGCATTTGGTCCAAATTGGGAGGGACCCCTAAAGGTCTCCAGCCGCCTCGCCAATGGAGCCTACGAGCTGGAAAGCCTTGAGGGCAACCCGGCCCAATACCCTTGGAACGCCTCCCTACTCAAAAAATACTACCAGTAGGAGCTCATTGTAATCGCTACTCGAAGCGCAAATTTGTAAAAGTTAATAAGCGGTTGTTAAATCAATCCCATCTTCGTGAAGACGCTACCCGATATTCGGCTATAGCACTTCATTAATTAATCTGTTGGTTAATTCTTTAAGCGGTTGTTAAATCAATCCCATCTTCGTGAAGTCGCTACCCGATATTCGGCTATAGCACTTCATTAATTAATCTGTTGGTTAATTCTTTAAGCGGTTGTTAAATCAATCCCATCTTCGTGAAGTCGCTACCCGATATTCGGCTATAGCACTTCATTAATTAATCTGTTGGTTAATTCTTTAAGCGGTTGTTAAATCAATCCCATCTTCGTGAAGTCGCTGCCCGATATTCGGCTATAGCACTTCATTAATTAATCTGTTGGTTAATTCTTTAAGCGGTTGTTAAATCAATCCCATCTTCGTGAAGTCGCTACCCGATATTCGGCTATAGCACTTCATTAATTAATCTGTTGGTTAATTCTTTAAGCGGTTGTTAAATCAATCCCATCTTCGTGAAGTCGCTACCCGATATTCGGCTATAGCACTTCATTAATTAATCTGTTGGTTAATTCTTTAAGAGGTTGTTAGATCAATCCCATCTTCGTGAAGTCGCTGCCCGATATTCGGCTATAGCACTTCATTAATTAATCTATTGGTTAATTCTTTAAGAGGTTGTTAGATCAATCCCATCTTCATGAAGTCACTGCCCGACATTCGGCTATAGCACTTCATTAATTAATTCGTGGGTAAATTCTTTTGGGCAATCGTTAAAAGTCACTACCCGACATTCGGCCAGAACACTACCGTTTATTATTTATTATCCGATTACGTTATTTACCCGGCCGGAAAACTAAAAGTTCAAGGAGACAAAGCGAAATGAAGGGCAAAGTAATTTCATTAAGGAGGAAAAGAGAAAATACAAAACGGCCAGCGGCCAGCAAACTTAACAAAACAAAAGAAAAGAAAAATCACGGGTGCGCCTCGTCCACCACCCCCAGGTCCTCATTCGCCTCCTCGTCGGCAAGCGGGTATAGGAAGGTCGCCGGGTCGCCAAGGAACGACAGATCCATCCCGCGATCGACCAAGTCCTTCAGAGTGATATCATAGTCCGGGGAGGGAGGATTGGACTCGACATAACTCCTCAGATCGGCCAGAGGCCCGGAGCAATCGGCCTGGGGATTCTGACGGAGTAGGGAGTGAATCGAGTCGGCGTAGGCATTAATGTACACCATGGACCCAGCCGACTCGCTCTCAGCGGCCAATCGGGCACGCTCGGACTCCAGGCGCCTCTCCGCCTCCGCCGCGAGAGCCTCCTTGGCTTGGCGGACTTCTTCAGCCGTCCTCGCCTCGGCCTCGGCGCGCTTCCTCCTCTCCTCCTCGAGGACCCCCTCTAGTTCAGCCCGACTCGCTCGGCCGGCCTCCAGCTCCTCCCGGAGCTTGTTGTTCTCCTCTTCCAGGCGGGTAGCTTCGTCCCGCTTCGACTGGAAGGCTGCCCTGTAGGAGGAGGCAGTCCGCATCTCCCGCTCGTATTCGAGCATAATGCCCTCCATGGCAATAGCGTTGCGGGAAGTACGGATGGCCGCCGCCCTCATCCGATCGGCGAGCGAGACGGTCCTCGTGGCCTTCTGGCAGTTGAGGGTCCAGGACCGGGGAAGATTCAGCACGGCGCGGCGTAGTTCCTCCGGCCAAGACTCAGGCACGGCCTCCAAGTACGGAGGTTCCTGCGAGCGCAGGAATTGAAGAACCTCGGGCGGGGGCAGAGGCTCAGGCCTGCATGAACACGGGAAGAGAAGATATGTTAAAAATCCTACATCGCAAAATCGACTAGAAAACTTAGAGAAGAAAACGTAATACTTACGTGAGATTATTGCCCCAGCCCAAGAATGAGAAGTCGCTGCGATCGCGGGCAGGGGAGGCCGGGCCCCCCTAAAGTCGCCTCGACGGTGCCGGCCACGAGCCCGCCAGTCGCCGGGTCCAGGTTGACCGTTACCATGGCCGGGTCGACAGATGTCTGGCCTTCGACCCGGGCCTGCTTGTGTGGGCGCTGCCCGTCTGCCGGGGAGGAGGATGTCGGAGGCACCTGGGCCGCGGGCGGGCTGCGGATCACCACCCCAGCGGCACGGACGGCTCCCCGTTTCGCCAGCTTGGCCAGGGCATTCTTCTTAGGCGCCATGTCAACGGTCTCCTCGGACGATTCAACGTTTACGACCGGGATGGCTGCCTGGCCGGCCTCGGGTGCGGTCCTTGGGGAGACTGCCGGGGAGGTCGATGGCGTGGATGAATCGGCCGGGAAACGTTGCTCTGCGAGAAAAGTGACAAGATTAGAAATCGAGAAGCGAGAACGAGTATAAGGAGAGTCGGGCAGGAAAGGGTCTTACCACCGAAATCCAAGTGGCGCGGGAAAGTCTGAAGTCCGGAGAGCCTTCTGTACTCGTCGTCGTTGAGAAGTTCGACGTCGCGATTGTCCACGCTCTCGGATCTCACTAAGGCAAGCGCCTGCCTGAAGTCGTCGGTCAGGTCGGCCTGATTTGGTACCGCGCAGCCTGCACAATGAAAGAAGAATTAGATCAGTACTAAGAAATGAAGGAAAATTCAGTATTTACCTCGACGGTTGCGCTCCCGATATTCCCGTGGAACCGGGATGGTGTGCCCGTCTATGCCAACGCTCTCCCAGGTGCCGCCGACCCACCACCACCTTTCCTGCCAGTGCGTCACCTTCGGCGAGATGCCGAAGACAATGGCATCTCCACCCCGGGGCTTCACGGAGTAATACCCAAGGTTCATCCGCCCGACCGAGGCCACGGTGTAATATAGAAAGTTGAGCTCGGACGGAGTGGGCATACGATGCAGCCCGCGCCGACCGAGAGCGACCATTGCCCCCAGGATGTAGCTCCACCCATTCGGGGTGATCTGGGTGATCGACAGATTCCAGGTTGCGAGTAGCTTGGAGATGGCCGGGTGAAGCGGGAAACGGAGCCCGGCATGAAGGGTGTCCGCATTTATGGCGATTAGGCCTTCCGGAGGTTGGTCGGCCCGTTCATTCTCCCGAGGAGCGTAGAAGAAGACGTCGGAGGGCGCCTGGAATGTCCAGTACAACTCCTTCACGTCGGCGTCCGGGGGAAGGCAGCTGGGGCGGCGAGAGGCCCCAAAGTCAGTATCCCGGGCCTCGAGATATGCGCGGGGAGGGTGCTTTCGCACGAACCGGCTCATATACTTCGAGTAATCGAACCCGATTAGCCGGCTGTCCGCGTAGTCTATTTGGTCGGGCACGGCTTCCCGCTCGAACAAGAAATCTTCGGCCCGGGGCGGGTAGGCGGAGACCGGGGAAACGCTTAGGGCTTCCCCCTCTCGTTGGGGGCTCATCCCCTCCAAATCTTCCGCGAAGGCATCCATATCCGTGGAATTGCCCTCGCCCTCTCTGGCTGCGGCGCGGGACGTTCCTTCCCCGGCCGGTTGGAAAGGCCTCTCGGCATCGGCGGCGGCACGGCGGCGGAAGTGATAAGCATCGGCGGCGCCAATACTCTCGACGGAGTCGCTCATGACGGAAATAGAATAAGAAGAAGAAGTGTCGATGAAAGAAGCAAGAAATTACCTTGGGACTCGGGAAAGATCGCCGGAATCTGAGGAATTCGCCGGAAAACTTAAAAATCCTTAAGGGGGGCACGAGTTTGCAAGAGAGGGAAAATGAGAAAATGGGCTGGGAGCCCCTATTTATAGAAGAAAAAGGGGGGACTAAACAGCAAAAAACGGGGTCGGAAATGAAATAAAACAAAGTCCTGGGGGGCGCGTGGGGGTCACGCGCGCAACGGTTGGGGAGCAGATTCGGCGGACGTGACCCCTGGATTTCTGCGCATCAGTCACGCCATCCCGTGACGTCAGCAGGCGCGGCAGACGAGGCGTCGTCTTGGAAACCGAAACGTCACCCCCAAAATTCAAATTCGAAATCGAAATGGTCTGCAGTTCGACCAGCCCGCCACCCGACGACTGCGGCCCCCCGATGTCGGGCTGGTGGGGCAATTGTTACACCCGATATTTTACTCCCGACCCCTCGGGTATCGGATACAGTCACACTGCTGTAGCGGGCTCGGAGGAGAACAGTCCTCCGACCGGTCAGACAGACGGGCGGGGACCCAGACGCTGCCCCACATGAGCCTCGCTGGGATCGGCCGGGAAGGGTACTTATGATCCGCATGCCCGGATATCGGGCGGCCAGCGACGAGCCCCTGTGCAGGTACTCTACCCGCCTGCCCGCAAATGGCCAACCGGGGCATTTTCGTCCGGACTCGCTTCCCGGTACCCGAGTACCCGTCTACCCGACCTCAGGCCGCGCCAGCTGTGAGATGACATCGAGTGCCATCAATCCAGAGGATGTGACAGGGTCAAAGAGGGCCGTTGAGGCCAAGTCCAATCACCTCAGGGGTGACAGTGTCACGTGGCGTCTCCTCATTGGCTCGTAGGGGAGGCTGTAGCCACTTATTACCTTCCAGCTAGGAGTAGGAGGGACCCACGGGTCCACCTACCAAGCTTGGGGAACCCCCACCTTGTACATTATAAATAGGGCTTTGAATGCCAATTTGTAACACACATCACATTTATTGCAAAGACACACTTGAGAGCTCCTTTACTCTCACATTTATTACTCCCTGTCATCATTAATATCAAATCCTACCCGCTAGGAACCCGGCAGCGAGACCAGTCATAAATCGCTGTCAACAGTCGGATTCTGACAAGGGTAGGAAAAAGCCTCACAAAACACTTAATTGGGTAGCTCTCTTTCACTGTTCTCTCTCTATCTCTCTCGACCGTTTATCTCACAAAGGACAAGAGGAATTACACGTTTTTATTATCCAGAGACTGCTAGGGGAAAAGTGAGTTGGGCCTAAAATGTTAGCTCAAGGACCAAAACAAATAGACCCCGAATCCAATCGTTTTGGTAATCTGATTGCATTTCTCTCAAATTCCACAAGCGGGGTAGATAAGGTGGACGATAGCCGTGGTTGTTGTAAGCTAGATGGAGGTGATTATTTTTTCTATAACAAATTTTATTGTAAATTAGTTTGAAAATATTTTATTAAAATATATTAATATTATTTTTAAAATATTAGTTTTAAATGATATTAAGTGAAAAATATTAATTATTTAATTAAAAGTATTAATATTAGTCAGTAAATATTTTTTTGTGGAATTAGTTCATAATTTTTTTTCGCAGTTGGTGAGTGAGGAGGTGAATTTGGCTCAATCGAATCAAATGTAAATGCATCACAGTACCACTGAACATGCTTTGGCTTTTGGTGCAAAAACTCAACTTGTTAAGCAATTCGAGAATCAGAGATTTGGACGAAGCAACGTTAACATGTTGTCGGCTCATCAATTTTGACCTTTTGTTGATCACTTGATCACCCCATTATTGTTCAAAAGCACATGTGAGTTGCATTTTTCCTATAGTCAGAATACAACAGTTATTATTCGTAGAATGAACTCTCCATTTAAAATAAAAATAAACTATATTATTCTTAAACTTATAGAATGGACAAGCATCATATAAATAGAAGGAAAACACTAAACCGAATTTGAAAATCATTCAAATACTTTATATTGTATTTGGACGAAGTAATTTGGAATGCAAAAAAATTAAAAATTAATGAATTTGAAATTTTGTGAATTTCAAATATCATGATTTTGTTAAGTATTTAAAATTTCTCTAATTTAAATTAGAATCAAAGCTATGAATTTATAATTCATCAATTTAAATATTTTACCCAAATAAAAAAAATATATTTAAATTATACTCATTATAGATAAAAAATTAATAGTCCAAATACCTACATCAAAACACAATGGAACAAAGAAAACAAGTAATATTAGCTCAAATCCAATCCCACAAAATAACAATGATTTCCAGATTCAAATTAAAATAATTTATTTACTCCAGGAACCATCTACAACATATCCGCAATGTCATTATGGCCTCTCACTAAAATTACCTCACCCAACCCAAAATATCATTCGTACTTTACTTTCATATATGTTCCAAAATAATTTTTACTTTCTTAAAATAAAAACTTTCCAATAACTCACTTTATAATATTCTCAATTTTATACATAAGGTAATTATTTTAGGATCCATACATACACACAATTCAGCTTAATTCCTTATTTTATGTCAAATTTATGAATTTATCTCTCAAGTTTCTAAAAATTACTTCACAACATATGTTTTTAGAGTCCCACTACTCAAACCCCAAAATCCTCTAAACAAACCCCATAATTTTAAAGACAAAAATAGACATAAATAAAATGACTAAGTTATCCTTATATATATATGGAATGAAATATACTCTAAATTTATGTTGATTTTGACTTTAGTCTTTTAAGTCATTTAATTTCAAAATTAATATTTTAACTTTTAATTGATCAATTTTTTTTTCTTACATTTTTTTAAACCCTAAAAAATATGTTTAAAAATGTATTAAATATTTAAATAATCAAATTAAATAAAATTTAAAAAATCCTTAAAAATTTGGAAAACAAAAGAAAATAAATCAACTAAATCTTCAAAATAATTTAATTAAAAAAATCCATTTTTTAAAAAATAAACTAAAAATAGTTTAAAAATTAAATTAATTCTTAAAAAATAATTAAATTAAGAAAATTATTTTAAAAAATCAAAAATTAAATTTTAATTGATTATTTAGTTTAATTATTTATGAAAATTTAATTAACATTTATAAAATATTTTTCTGATTTTTTTTATCTTTAGCCTTTTCCTTTTTGAATATTTTTTTATTCTTTTTTAAATTTTAAATTTGTTTAGATTTAGATATTTTTCTTATACTTATGTAGTTATTTTATTTTTCAAATTTTCATTTTAATCGATTTTTTATTTAATTATTTTTTTAATTTTTTAATTTTTGTCAAATTTTATTTAGGTTAAAATGATTTAAAAAAATTAACTAAACTTGTTCTAAAATTATTTTATTTTTTGAATTATTTGAAATAATTATCAATTTTACTTTTAAATTTTTATTAAATATATTATACAATTTAATTGATTATAAAAATTGTCTTTATATATTTTTTTTTTATATTTTTGAAGATATTTATTTTGATAAATACTTATTTAGAAGATTTAGTTAATTATTTATAAAAAATAATTCTAAATATATTTAATTTTTAATATATATTTTTTTAGATTTTGATTAAAACCAAAGAATATGAAAGAATAAAAAAATTAAAAGAAAGATTTTAATGAGAATATGGAATGGTGAGAATTTTTAGTAAGTGGTGTGGATTTAATGGAATTATAGGAATGTTAATGGAGGAAGGATATTATAGGAATGAAATGGGGTATGTTTAGTAATATATGTTGATTTTTAAATTTTAATGGGGTATGTTTAGTAGGTGGGGTAGATTTAGAGGATTTTGGGGTTTGAATAGTGGTTACACGTATAAAAAATTATTTCATTCTCATTTTTTTTTTTTTTTTGGTTCCCAAAATCTATTTTCATTCTTATTTATTTAGAAATTACTCCCACTATCCAATAATAATTGACAATTTTCTTTTTACACATAAATTAAAGTAGGTATAAAATTCATGATTAATTTATAATAAACTTTCTCTTTTATCCTTATTCAATTAAACTATAGAATTAAATAGAAATACTTTATAAAATTAAATAAGAGTGTATTAAGGAAAAAAATAATTAATACTCATTAAAAAAACAAAGACATCTCAAAATAATAATTTTATCTATTATTATTGTAGAAATAGAGTATTACTTTGTTATCACATTACTTACAAACAAGACAAAAACTTGTATGAGACCGTCTCATAACATGAAACAATACAAATTAACATCTACCTCTACCAAAGTATTAATAAATCAATACCTGAATTACACCAATTCTCATTTTCTCATGCGATCTCTACAAGAACTGCTCTACAAACAATTATTTTACTATATTGTCACAGGACTCTCAAAAAATTCTTGTTATTACCAGAGGAATAATTGATTTGGAGATGAGGACCATGGTGGAGTGAGTACACCGTGTATGCCTTGTTGATTATAAACTTTACAACTGTAATTTCGCCATTAATTTTGTAAAATTCAACAACTATTATCCAAACAGCGTCTATTATCACTGTATCTCCCCTGCTTATACCACTTTTCCTGAAAAAGCTAATCTCTCTCTTAAATCATCGAATCCCAATACGCGCTTTCTCTCTCTCTACAAATTCATCCCACCTCCTCCAACAAATCACTAGAACCTTCTCCCTCTCTCTACATGGCGCCCCCACTCTCTGTCCTCTGCGCTCTCCTCCTCCTCTCCGCCGCCACCAGCGCCGTACACTCCATCGGTGTGAACTACGGCACCCTGGGTGACAACCTCCCCCCACCATCCCAGGTAGCCAAATTCCTCAAGGAAAAAACCACCATCGACCGCATCAAAATCTTCGACGTCAACCCGGACATCCTCCGCGCATTCGCCGACACCGGCATCCTGGTCGCCGTCACCATCCCCAACGGCGACATTCCCTCCCTCACCGACCCCGCCACCGCCCGCCAGTGGCTCTCCTCCCACATCCTCCCCTTCTACCCCCGCACCAAAATCAACTACATCCTCGTCGGCAACGAGATCCTCCACTGGGGCCCACAAAACCTCGTTGACAACCTCGTCGCCGCCTGCCGTACCCTCCACCAAACCCTCATCGCCGCCAACATCACCGACATCAAAGTCACCACCGCCCACTCCCTCGGCATCCTCCTGTCCTCCGACCCGCCGTCCATGGCCAGGTTCCGCCCGGGATGGGACGTCGGCGTTCTAGCTCCGCTACTGAAATTCCACCGCGACTCCAAAACCCCCTTCATGGTTAACCCCTACCCGTACTTCGGGTACAACCCGGGGAACGCCAGCTTCGCCCTTTTCAAACCGAATAAGGGGTTATTCGATAAGCATACGAAAAGGACGTACGGAAACATGTTCGATTTGCTAATGGACGCCGTTTATGTTTCGATGATGAGATTGGGGTACAAAGATGTTGATATTGCCGTGGGTGAGACGGGGTGGTCCTCGCTCGGAGAGAGCTTCGAGCAGCAGTGCACGGTGGAGAACGCCTTGGCCTACAATGAGGGTTTGGTCCGGATGTACAACTCGGGACGGGGCACCCCGCTTCGGCCCCATAAGAAAATCGATATTTACATATTTGCTCTATTCAATGAGAACCAGAAGAGCGGGCTTTTGTCGGAGAAGAATTTCGGGCTTTTCCGGCCCGATTTCACTCCTGTGTATGACGCCGGTCTATTGAGGGCCGACGCTGGTGCTCCGGTGCAGGTAATTATTTCTCCTCATTAATTCTAATCTTTTGGCATTTATAGAAAGGTGGTAATTAGTTTTTAATATTTTTTTACGAAATTAGAAAAAATGTTCAATTTTGCATTAAAAGGCCTTTAAGATACTTAAATTACCATCTTTTGTTTAATTACAATTTAATCAAGAATTTTGGATAATTCAAATAAGTCATCATTTTTAAATGTTGTAAATTAATCTTCGTGGCAGTTAAATTAAACGATGTCCGTTTTTTAATTTGTTCTAGTAAATATGCTTGTTAAGGGTAGAAAAGGTTGTCCAAATGATTAATTTCCAACATTGGAAGGTTTTAGTTTATTTAAAATTCTAGATTAAATTGAAATTAAGCGAAATGTGGTTTAATTTACCGTTAAGCCTAAATTCCTTCTCTGGTTCGATGGATTAGAATTTGAAATAGAAGTTATTATAGATTGAAAAATTAAATAATGTCCTTATATGTATGTATTCATATTTTTTCAATTTTAAAATCATATTTAAAAAATTAAAAAAAATCTGTGGCTCGTAAAATTTGAAACGTGTCTAACGGATTGCATCATTGCATGTGCCTCTCCGAATTCTTTACTTTTAGTTTGTGTCGTTATCCTTCCTTCGAATCTTGTTCTAATTTTGCCCGTTACGCTAATCTATTCTCTTTTCACCTTTTTCAATTCCCATACCCCATTTCCTTTATACTGTCTCCTCTACTGCATTAATTCAATTTTGCCTTGTTTTTTGGGTGTAAAGTGTTCAATTTTTTATCTCCTCCCAACAAAAACTGTGACTAATTAATTTGGCACAAATTTTAGTAAAAATGAATTAAATAGATTAAGTAGAGGGTGAAGATAAAATGCATGTAATCATTTATGGGTAGATACACTTTTGATGGACGTACAAATAAAGAAAGTTTGCGCTGGTGTACAATTTAAGAAAGTCGTTAAATAGAATGTGTTCTCTTATTTTGTTTGTCATAAAATTAACAAAGAATGCAACTAGTTTTGCCTTTTTATTTACTAATGTATTAAGCACCGTAAAATGATAAAATTGTAATGTGATATTTAATTCTCCAATATTAATGTAAAATGACAATATTTTGGATACAAAATTCTTCTCAAATAAAATGGGTAGGGGAGAGTATTTATTCCATTTAATACACATCACGTACTTTATGTAATACTTACATCTTCTTATAGTACAAGTGGCCTACCTTAAGAAATGAAATATAAAATTAAAGCTCCATAATAAATAGATTGATGAACACACTTTAGGAGGGTGCAAAATTATAGTTATCCTTGGAACCGTGATGGAATCATCTGACCGTCCAATATTTTTAGGCTAAGAGAGTTGTGTGACACAACTCATACACAAAACGGGGTGCCATTTGGGTAAATTCTTTTCTTTAAAATATGATTCAGATAAACCCGGTAATTTTTAGGGGTTATATAATATAGTACATGAGATTCATCTCATGTTTTTAATCGTCTCATACAATTTTTTGTCCTTTTAAGCAATAAATTTGTCGTGTATGAACTTATTACCTTAGTTTATATGTTTCTCGGGTTTTCTAGTAATGCACAACACTTGTAGTCTTCCATGTTGAGAAAATAATTATTAATGAGCCTTGATAATACTGTCATCCAGCCTGTTCCAAATCCGTCTCCAAAGGCATCTCCGAAGCCAGCTCCAGCCCAAGGTGGGAAGAAGTGGTGTGTGCCGAAGCAAGATGTGAGCGACGATGCATTGCAGGCCAACATAGATTATGTGTGCAGCCAAGGACTGGACTGCACCCCCATTCAGCCTGGTGGTGCTTGCTATGATCCCGACAACAGGAGGGCTCACGCCGCTTTTGTCATGAATGAGTACTATCAAACCGAAGGGCGTCACGACTTCAACTGCGACTTCTCCGGCTCTGGTGTTATTTCCACCACTGATCCTAGTACGATTCTCTCTTCTCTTCTCCTTTTTTGGTGATGGTGGTGTCGAATTAACTTTAAATTGTCTAGTTTTTCATCGTGTTTGGTTAATTATCCATGAGATGGATTCATATCTGAGATGTGATATTTTTGTTAGTTTTTGTAATACTCATTTTTATAGTATTGCAATAACATTCCAAAAGTACAAACTTCTCATACAATGAAATTTTATTTTTGTGATATAATGAATGATTGCGACACATTAATTAATATTGTGACACCATTAAAATTAATAAAATAATAAAATAGTAAAATTCGAAGTAAGATTAATTGATTTTGATATGCTTTACAACTCTCGTCTAATATTAGTACATTTTTTAACAAAAAATAACATTATTAGCTAATTGAGCATATTAAGCCATAGTATCAGAGCTTGTTGTTGATTAATAGAATGCCTTGTTTCTGAAAATTAAACCGAACTCACCAAATCCTCTGTTTTAATTTGGTGTTCTTTTCCTACTTTTATTTCATTAATATACGTAGTAATGTATATGTTACTGAGATGCAATAAGTGTTTGGAATTATAATTTATACTTACATCCTTCGTGTTCCTCTGCAGGTAGTGGTCCTTGCAAATACCTTTCTTGAGTCAACAAGCATGGAAAGGAGATGTAATTTTACTGAAATATGTGTATTTAATAATATGTTAGTTTTAGGATCCTATTATTAGTCATGTAACTTTATCTTCAACCACCCCCCACCCCACCCCACCCAAAAGAATCAGTACGATCAATCTTGATGTATTAATATGACATCCATTCTTTATCATTTAGATCTGCCATAACATTTATTTAATCTATTGCTATGATTTTTTTATGGACATTGTTTGCTTTTGGGACTTCAGGACAAAACTTGCATGCTTAAGTAATAAGTATACAACTATTTTGAATTAAAAAAAACTGAAGAAAATAAAAATAAATTATAAATTCCTGTAACCATCTCAATAATAAATTTAAAAAACACTTCACCAAAAGCATTGTTTGTTGAAGCCTTACCGACCTTTTCAAAATACAGCTCATGACTAAAGCATTATTAGTAGAAGCCTTCCAAGTGCAGTGAAATAGGGATAAAGGCTCTCCTTGAGAAAGTCCCTTTCGAAGAGTGAACTCTCACAAAGGTTTACCATTCACAAGGTCCTAAGTGAAATACAGTCCCTTTTTTGTTAATACATTCCACTAAAAAAAATATTTGATTTAAAAAAAAAAAAAAACTTGACAGTTTAGGGATATTTTGCTGAATTTAAAAAAAAAAATACAAAAAAATACACATTTTTTAAATTCTTTTTCAAAAATTGACAAGTTTTTAGATTTTTTTTAGAACATTTATTGGGTGTAGTGTATTAACAAAAGATAGGACTATAGATAATCTGAGCCTCACCAAATTAGATATTGTAGCAGATAATATGCATGTTTATTTTCAATTCCTCTCTTTATAATAAATAAATATTTCACCCAAAATTATTAACAAAGATGGGACGATGGGTAATCTGATGCACGTTTATTTTCAATTCCTCTATTTATTATAAATACACATTTCTCCCAATTTTTTTTTATGTAATTCAAATGAATTGTATTGTACTTTTTGTCAAAGTCAACTTTGAGGATCTCTTTCTATTCTCCATTTTTTAGCGTAGTCCGCCACCTCGTTAAGGATAAAAATGTTGATCAGAATTTGTTTCTCTACCACAAAAGAACTTTGGTGTTCCGATATTACCTTTTATAATTCCTCCATTCGAGCAAGCCTTTTTGCCAATACTTTTGTGAGGATCAAGTAACTAAATAATGAGATCAGTCTAAAATTGTTCATCCGTTGCATCTTTCTTGGGGATCTAACGATGCATTTCCATCGTTAATAATTTTGTTATTAAGATGTACGTCTTCCACAAACATCATGATATCATTTACCTTTCACAATTTATTAGAAAATTTGACAGTAGAAATTGCCATTCATATCTATTTACAAAAACCCAAACAAATCCAGAAACTAATTAATCAATAGGGAAGAGAGAGAATAAACTAAGGCAGCAAATATGTGCCTAAAAGAATTTACAAACTAATTTAAGAAAAAAAAAATCAATGAGGAAAAGAATAATTTGGATCTAAATTCAAAACCCAGATGAAAAATCTTTCACATCTCAGAAAACTTAAAAAAAAAAAAAAAAAGGAGAAATTAAATAATGTTTTAAGCAAACCTACAAGGAAAGAAAGCTCGATTCACAAGAACACAAAACATTAAAGAAGAAGGAGAATTCTTGGATACAAAAATATCACAAACTGTATTTTAAGTATGAATAAAGGTAACAACAAAATGAATCTTCTACTCATTCCTAGTAAGATGCACAAAATCACCAGAGCCAATACTACAAACATTGCCTAATCGATTGAAAAATTCATGAATAGTCTCGAAGCTTGGCCAAGTTTGATTGTGTCATTTGCCTTGATGATAGGATCGAATTTTGCAGCTTCAACTGCATTTACTTGCAATGATAATTGAGTGTAAAATATATCTTCAAGTGATTACAACTAGTCACTATGTAAATAACTAGAGAAAGGATTATGTTTATTCTGCAATTTTCCATTAGGTGATCTTTCGAAAATTGAATTGAAAGAAAAAACAAAATGAAGAGAAATCAATAATTTATTATAGAGTAGTTTGATGGGGTAACAAAAACTAGCTAGATTGAAAGTGAGAAAATAAAACTGAAAGGATCAATCAACAATAAGCAGACTGTTGTATTCCTCTCCAGAAATTGCAGCTTCCATGACAGCCTCAGGATCCAAAGTAGCACCACCATTTTCTTGCAAGAACAAACTCATCAGATTCTTTGAATATCCGCTCACAAGCGCAACCCCGGGCTGGTTTGCCACCACCGGTGTCGCCCTGGTTCCCTGGCTCCGTCTGCTCACGTTCCAAAACACCATTTCCGGGATACAATCTCTGTACCCATTCTCCCTGAACTTCCTCTCTATCTCCTCATAATCCGTCCCAACATTACCATAATAATTTCGACACCCGTTGCCGAATCCCATGTCGCTGAACACAAACACCCTCTTGACCATCTCCTCACTCCTCAGTTTCCCCTTCACAGCCACTTTAAGCAACACATCAAACACCTTCTGCAAATCCTGCCGGTAACCACTCTTAATTCCTCTAGCAAACTTCATTTTCTCTCTCAAGCTCTCCCCTTGGACCATTTGAAGCTTGGGATCGTCGCTGAAAGTGATGATCTTCCCCTTCCAAGGCCCTTGGCTCAGCTCCGACACCAAAACACCCAACGCCAACGACACCTCCATCGTAACCCCCTCCATACGAGTCGAAACATCACAAATCGCCAAGCAATCCTTCTTCATCTTGCCCATTTCGTCCACCATTCTCTTCCACTGAAGCTCCGCCACCGGATCATTCAATGCGGCGATTATCTCATGAGGAAGCAACGCGCCCGAAGCCATCTTGGACTCGCCAGACTTGACTCTATCGAGATACTCCTGGAATCTCTTCTTATCGTGCTTGAAGAATTTCTCCTTGTGGGTGATCATGGCTTCACTTGCTACCCTCTCGTAAGGAATGGAGCCCCAATCGTCAGCCTCCATGTAAACCTCCGGCAACTGCGTGGCCTTACGCAGGGGCACCAGCACTTCCTTCCGCAGACGGTCCCTCACGCGATAAGCATAATGTGCCTCCTCTACGCCTTCGTACTCCGGGTATTCCTCTCTGGGAAACACCTTCTTGGCTATGGTTTCACACAGCAGCGTTGTTCTATCATATTTGGAGTCGAGAGAGGGGCACCATTTTGCAGCAAAGCTGATTTTGGCCAAATCCCCCGAATCCAACAGCTTCATGTCCGACCTTAAACACTGAGCGAAATGGTCGGATACACACTCGTGCAGAAACTTGAAATTGGGATCGTTGTTAAACCTGTCTACAACCTTTTTGGCCTTCTCAATCCTCTTCTCTTCGCGGCTCAAGCGACGCGGCTCCGCCTTCGCACCTATCCTCCTCGGCCGCACCACGCCGCCCCTGCCTCTGCCTCTGCCACCTCCCCTGCCGCCTCTCCATATGGGACTGGCGTACTCACTTCCACCGTAGTCACTCCCACAGTCACTGTCACTGTAATTGCAACTCTCCTTCCTTACTGGGTGATTGACCCCTTCTAGAATTCGCAGCAGAATCTCGAGCAAGTCCTTAAAGTAGCCCAACTGCGCAAAAGAAGCGAGGTTGGAGGCAAGGGTTCTGGGGTGATTCTTGTGTAGCCACAAGGCGGCGTTGTAGAAGCCTTGCTTATCAGATTTGCCAGTGCCACGCACTCCTCGGAGATTGGCGACCAGCTTCAGGGCCTTCAAGGGATCGTGATCCCACGCGCCTTCTAGAAGCTTGTTCAAGTCATCCGCAGGGGTGTCGGGAACGACGTGGAAGAAGAAATCCAAACAAGGATTACCCGACGACAGATAAGTGGGGGAATCATTGTTTGTCCTGCCCATGGCTGGGTTTTTATGGCATGCTATCTTATTGTAATTTGCCACGAGAAGATCCACGAGTGGATCACCTGAAGCGACGGTAGGTGTGGGGTGGGAGCCGGTGGTGGGCTGGTAGATTTCTGGTGGTCCGACTAGTGCCATAGAAGAAACAAGGGTTTAAACTTTAGACAAATTTTGTATTGGGAAGGATTTAGCAGAGAGGAGATTTATGTATCCCCTTATTTATAAGAAGGTATAACTTGGTGGCTACGCCCAATTACTTGGAGGCCACAACTACGCATAGCTTGGTGCCCAAAATTACTTGGAGGCCACACCAAAAGATTTTCCTATCTATGGAAATTATGGCTATTCCTTAAAATCACCCTTGCATCTATGTTACGATCTCCTACGTATAACCGAGTTATGTTATTTAAAGAGGTAAATTACATCAAACCCCTTTGATTTAAATTATCGGTAAAATTTCCCCTGCCTTTAAAAATTATGTGAAATTCCCTTGGAATTTCGTAAATATAACATGAAGCCCCTTGTAATTTTATAAACATATCATGAAACCCCAAATTTTGTTAAGATTTACAATAGTGTAACTAACGCGTGCTTTATGCGAATTTTAGTGGTTTTTCTTTTAATATATCATCACCTTCTTTCCTCCGGCCAAGGTAAACTCCCGATCCCTTTGCACATATGTGTTTCTCTATCACTGAATCAATTGGGTACAAACACTACACATACAGAGCAAATGTTTGATAATATCACAAAATTCTCGGTGTTTCACTCCACTAATCCGAAAAAAATTCAATTCAACTTGGAATTCAGCCGACATGGTGGTGGAAAGTATATGTTAAATGTATGGGAGTGAATTCAAATTAAAAAAAAAAGACACTAAGTTTCTTACTTAGATATTTTATGCGGGTTGTTCGTATAATTGATTTAAAAATTTATATTTTATTAACACATCACATTATTCAATATTATAACATTATATAAAACAATCTATTTAAAAAAAATATAATTCAGAAATGAAATTTTAAAAAAAACACCATAGATAACCTTAAAATTTTCCTTGAAAATCTTCACCCGTCAATTTGCAATACATAGAAAATTAACATAATATTATCAATATAGAAGATGAGAGAAATAAAGTAGAGTTTATATGAAAAAAAATATCTTTAAAAATAAAGTAATCGTCAAATATTAACAATTAGACATTTATGTGTGGACAAATAATCAAGGAACAACACTAAAATATTGTAAAAAGAAAAAGACAAAGAAAGAATAAAAAAATAGAGTTTAGAATAATAAACTGCAAATATATAATTAAGAGTCTTTCAGAAGAAAGATATAAATATAGATATAGATATATATATATATATATATACATGTATATATATTTAACTCAAGTGGTATATAATAAATATTTAAATTTCATAATAATTCATAGTTAGCTTAATTGGTAAACATAATACAAAGTATTCATGAGGTCCTTGGTTCAAACCCAACTAAAGCCAATTTTTTTTATTATACTTTTTCTTATGAAAGGTTACAATGCCACATGAATAACACATAGGACAAAGTGACGCACAATCATGTCACGTAAGACTTGACACATAAGCGAAATGTAAAGTCGACACATAAGCAAAACGCACTAGAAATCGACACATCAGCAAAAGAAACTCCCTATTAGTATAATAGGGAATGCTAATTTTGTTGGAGGATACTGAAATATTTTGTAAAAGATATTGTCACGTAAAAGATGGCAAGATTCTAAAAAAATCTTGTCATCCAATACCATATCTTACATGAATAATAGAATGTAACATTATTTTTTTGGACAATATTTTACTAACCAAAATATGTTGTCACTCAAATAACATATTATTCACAAAAAATCTTGCCATGAAATACAATATTTTATCATGTATAATACAACAATAGATGCTTTTGAAATTTATTTTTTGCAGAATATTTATACTCCCTCCGTCCAATATTAGTAGGCCTACTTTTTGTGCAGTAATTTTTTGTCATAAGTTGGAGGGTATTATGAGATATTGTGAGGTTTATTTATCAATAAAATTTTTGTTTATGGAAAATATAAGTATCATATTTTCCATAAACAATAATTTTATTGATAAATGAACCTCACAATACCTCATAATACCCTCCAACTTATGACAAAAAATAACTGCCCAAAAAGTAGGCCTACTAATATTGGACGGAGGGAGTATATGCTAATTTTGTGGGAGGATATTGAAGTATTTTGCAAAAGATATTGTCACGTAAAAGATGACAAGATTCCTAAAGAATCTTACCATCCAATATTAATCTTACCATGAATAATAGATTGTAATTTTTTTTTTGACAAGATTTTACTACCTAAAAGACATTGTCACTGAAATAGCATATCATTCCCAAAATTTTTTGCCATGAAATACAATATCTTACTATGTATAATACAATAATATAATTTTTTTGGAATTTATTTTTGCAGAATATTTATATATGTTAATTTTGTAGGAGAATATTGAAATATTTTACAAAAGATATTGTCATGTAAAAGATGACAAAATTTCCAAAGAATCTTGTCATCCAATACCATATCTTACCATGGATAATAGATTGTAACATTAATTTTTTTTTTGGACAATATTTCCCAAAAAATCTTGCCATGAAATACAATATCTTACCATGTATAATACAATAATGGATATTTTTGGAATTTATTTTTGTAGAATATTTATATAGGCTAATTTTGTAGGAGGATATTGAAATATTTTGCAAAAGATATTGTCACGTAAAAGATGGCAAGATTCCCAAATAATCTTGTTATCCAATACCATATTTTACCATGGATAATAGATTGTAAAATTAATTTTTTTTGGACAATATTTTACTACCCAAAATATATTGTCACTGAAATAGCGTATTATTCCCAAAAAAATATTGTCATGAAATACATTATCTTACCATGTATAATACAATAATAGATATTTTTGAAATTTATTTTTGCATAATATTTATATATGCTAATTTTGCAGGAGGATGTTGAAATATTTTGTAAAAGATATTGTCACGTAAAAGATGACAAAGTTCTCAAAGAATCTTGTCATCCAATATCATATCTTACCATGGATAACAGATTGTAACATTAATTTTTTTTTGTACAAGATTTTAATACCCAAAAGATATTGTCACTGAAATAATATTATTCCCAAAAAATCTTGTCATGATATACAATATCTTACCGTTACCATGTATAATATTATGTCACATAAGGTTAGCAATTTTTTTAATATAAAATACATGTATACATGAAATGTTTAGAAGGGAATTGAATTTTTTTAAATAATTCGAATTGCCGCTTAAATGTGATTCTTAGGGTTGAATTTTTCCATTATAATTATCTGCAAAATTGAATTTGAAACTGTAAAATATAGATATTGTTTTGTAGTAGGATTTCGAATTTTTTCAACAATTTCAATTTTTTAGCTCTTTTTTCGTTTTTTTTTTCAAAATATCTATAAATGTGAAATGTCCAGATGGAAAAAAGAAAAAAAAATTGACGCCTAAGGGTCAATTCTTATTGCTGAATTGTGTATTATAAATAGGGGTGTGCAAAATACGGTTTGAACCGAAAAACCGATCAAACCAAACCAAAATATAAATTTTGGTTCGGTTTTCGGTTTATGGTTCAGTTTTCGATTTTAAAATTTAATTTTTTTTATTTTGGTTCGGTTTACGGTTTTTACGAATTAAAAACCATATAAACCAAACCGAACCGAAATATTTTTAGTAATAATAATAATATATTATATTTATATTAATATTCACTAAATTAATATTTAATAGCTTATATTCTAATATAATATAACAATATTAATATTAGATAATTTAGATTCACGTATAAAAAATTTGAGTTGATTTGTGTTTTGCATAAAATACTTGAGGAATGGGGTTTTGTGTTGTATATTTTTTTCAAATTGCTGCTTAGCTTTTGAAAACTATTATGTTGATGTTTTTATTGGATTATGTAATAGGTTTATTGATGCATCTTTGCTTATATTAGTATTTAGATGTTGACATGTTGCAAATAATTGAATGAAACATGTGTATTGATGCTAAAAAAAATTAAACTGATTTTAAAAAAGAAAAGTGTAAAAAATATACGGTTTGTACGGTTTGGGACCGAACCGAACCGAAATATTTCGGTTTGGGACCAAACTGTTTTTTAAAATATGGTTCGGTTTTTTGTTTGTAAAAAAAATTTGGTTTGGTATTCGGTTTGACTAATACGGTTCGGTTTGGTGACCAAACCGACCGTTGCACACCCCTAATTATAAATACCAACACATTAGTCAAATGTTCCCACACAAACATCTACACAATATTTTATTTTAATTATGACATCATTTTTGTCAAATGTTACCTTTAGATCTGTAGAATTCTATATTTAGAGTTGAACTTTTGCTGATTGTTATCGTATCTTCATATCATGAGGTGAAATTCAAGTATACAAAAACTGTAATTTTAAATAATATTGTGTTATACTAATTTGAGATTGAATGTGTGAATTAGTTAATTTTTTTAAAATTTTATATTTATTCATGTTTAGTATTTATTATTATTTGTTGAATTATAATTATAATTTTAAAATTATATCAAAATTACAAGATATTTTTAAAAGTTAATATATACGTAATATATACAGAAATATCAAAAAGAAATCGACATACTGTATTTTGGTATATAATGTACCGTAATCCACATAATTTTTTGTTATTATTATTTAAGTAATAATAAATTTTAACAATATAAAATTTGAAGCCCTCGAACTCTAAAGTTTTCATTAATGGTAAACTATAATGATAGACTGGCTAGAGAGTAGGAGCATGTGAAGGTGAATACATGTAATGTAATGCTAAAGGATATCTATTGGTTGGCCTTTCAATTTTAGTGTGCAATGTGCATTGATATTAGCTATAATTTAATAGTTATTTGTATAAATATACAATATAAAAAAGGGTTAATTGTAAATAAAATCACAACATTTTCGCAAATTGCAATTTAATCTAAATTTTTGAATCTTTGCAAATAAAACTCTAACTTAACATTTGGTTGCAATTCTAACCAAAATGTAGATTTCAATCAGCCCGAAAATGATGATAAATTATACGTTGTCGCCCGAACCAATCTTAACATATTAATACTATTAATTATTCATTGTCAGGTAAGTGAAACATTATTTTCGGATAATAAAAAATTATTTGTTGGTTCGAATTGCAAATAAATGTTAAATTGAGATTTTGTTTGTCAAGATTCAAAAGTTTAGATTAGATTACAATTTGCGGAAATGTTGTGATTTAATTTGCAATTAACCCTATAAAAAAATTCAATTCTATAATGGCCAAATTGGGAGGGTACTGGGTACTATTATGTTGCAACTTGGGCTGAAATCGATTTTTTGGGATTGGGGTTCTATAATGATAAAGGCCCACGAGGCCCAAACTGTAGTTATGAAAGAACTCGGATATGCACTTTTTCCAGTTGTTTACCCCTTCTCCACTATTTTGTTCAGATCATTATCCATAAATTTTCAAAATTATCCATATTTTTTTTTCAGTTCTTGTTTATATTTTATAAACTCACTCCCCTCATACAAAGAGTAAGCACGAAAAATTATGACCGTCATTCCGTCGGCCGCCGTTGATTCTACCGCCGTGACCCGCCATCGAAGAGAGGTGCCCGTCCATAGCACTCATCCATAGATGAATGTTGGTTTTTTTTTTTTTAATTTGTAATCTCTCTCCCCCATTCTTTTTGTTGGTATAGAATAAGATTTTTGTTGTGTATTACCCGATTATAAATGTAATGAAACATATAATGTTTGGTTTCGTGATGGAATACAAAAAAAAATATTAAAATCCGTCGAAGAGCTTTGTTTGACATTGGTCAGTTGAGAAAATAGAAAATGTTTGACCAAAAAGGTCGAACAAATGCTCAATGTTCAAAAAATTTTCCAAACAATACGTCATTGTCCGAAAATAAAATTCGAACACAGTGTTCGAATAAATTTGTCGAAAATATGAAAAACGTTTGACAAATTTTTTCGAAAAATATGCAATTGTTTGAGAAACCAGACATGAACAAGAACCGAAATACAAAAACGATTGAAAACACGCGAAACCATATTTTCCAACATATATTTGTTCCTATACAATGTTATACTACTCAAACAACACCAATAGTAATAAAAACAAACAAATAGACATAAAAAATACAAACATCATCCAAATATTTTTAATATTTAACATAACTTTACAAAAGTCGAAGGTAACTTACAATTGTATTCGAACAATAACAATGACAGTGTTAAAATTCTAACACATTGTGGAATTTACATTTGTTTAACACCAAGAATAATGTTAGAAGCTCTCAAGATTGTTGTGAATGTTGAAATTCCGATAAAATTGAAACGAAGGGTGAACTGATCGTATTTGTCTAACTAAAATTATATATAAGGGTACTTAAGCCTTATCAAAGGTGTTTTCATATAAAGGAAAAAACCAGACGGTGATCAAATGAAAAAAGTGAGGACAAATACCAGCGTCCATCATGAAACTATGATTTCTTAGAGGATGCTAAAAGGACCACCATCTAAAGGATCCATATAAATACTGTTTAGGATGATTATCATTCTTCCTTTTCACTTGCAAAACAAATCTAAATACAGAAAAATTTATCAAACGAGAATTGAACCACATAAAATTTGATACATACTCCTATAATCATAGTTCAATTGAAAAAATAGGTTTACAATTTTTTGAAGAGTATGTAAAGAGTGAAATTGGTTCGTACATGAATTATTGAAGGTTATTAGTTAATTTCACTGAAGGGTATTAGTTGTTTTCACTGAAGAGTCTTAGTTTGTTTTTACTAAACAACTAAGACTTTTCAGTGTAAATAAGTAATATTCTTCAGTAAAAATAATTAATACTCTTTAGTAAAAACAACTAATACCCTTCAATGATTCATATATAAACCAATTTTACTCTATACGTTGTCTTTTTTTAAAAAACAGATTAAAAAATCAAAATTAATATAATTAGAACATTAAATTCCTACTTAGTTTTTCCATTTAGTTTTTATGACTATTCATTTCTCAAGACAATTATTAATGACAAGATACATCATGTAGAGACAAAGATAAAAATATAATTTTAATGATATTTTTTAAATATACCAATTAAGATATTTTTATGAGACAAATAAAAATAGAAAACACGCATGTCTCTGTGATGTGGAGGGAGTAATACATTTGAAAATTTCATCTTTATTCTTATACTTTACGATAAATTAAATAAAATTATTAATTACAATGACAATCTTTCTACACAAAATCTCATATGAAACTTTCCTAGCATGTATTCAATGATATCATTTATGAGTAAGTGAATGTATGTAATAATATCAGTAAATATATGTAATGATATTAATTTTTTTTTTACAGGACACCTACTCATCTTTCTAACTTGTTCAATAGATAACACGTTTTCCCCCTTCGAACTTTTATATTTACTTTTGTCTTTAAGATTTTGTTTTATGAGTTTATTTATTTACCCTTTCAATTCTCTAATTATTTACTTCTTGTTCATTTTCCCTTTTAATTTTTTTTTCTCTTGCACTTTTATTTTTCTTAATTTTTGTTGCACATTGCTCTTTTTTTTTTTTTTTTTCGATGAGTTAAAAAGTGAGTAAATATAAGTGTTTTTTCCAAAGGTTCACGAGGCATTGTACAGGTAAATAAAATACATGTGATAGCATTTAAAAAAATCAAAGTAGAGTGGGTAAAAGATACACTTCCATTAAATAATGTTGTCGAACTTTGTCTGAAAAATTTAGTTTCCCTACAATATCTTAAATTGCGTGAGAAAATTAATAAATTTGGCATGTCTATGTAATTGAGAATTGAGATGGAGCATCTAGCTTAAAAATGCGTTAAATTAATTATATTAATTTTCATTAAAATGTGCAAAATTATACTCAACTACAAATAAATTTTGAATTATACTATACATGTAGATCTATATAAATCAGATCCAACTTAGAAATTTACCCTAATCTTTATCCTTGAACATTGAGAATTGTATAGTGCAAACATGTACAACCTATAAACGAATGACTCTTCAAAAGAGGAAGTTTCCATAATTAGATTTGAGAAATTGTGGTCCTAATCCTCTATAATTGTGTCCGGAATAATGTAAATCTAGGTGGCCTATATAATGTTACTTTCACATTCATAATTTAGGGATGCACAGTATATTATTTATATATATATATATATATATATATATATATATATATATATATTATAAGAGTGTTCATGGTCATTGTAAAAAAAAAAAATCATATTAATTAGATCAACAAACATTATGTATACTGATGATAACACTATATACTGTGCACGCATGAAATAAACTAATTAAATAAAGCATGGGATTGAATTGCAATATATATAAGCAAATTAAATAATTTAGACTGAATAATTGCATTCAATGTTGCAGTGGAACCATATATGGGTTGTGATAATGATCTTTAATGCACCTACATGATCATGTTTATCAATTGCACCTATAATTTTCTTCTAAGGAATTTACGTCTACAAAATCTATAATTTACTTCTACGGAATTTAATTACGTCTACAAATTTATGATTTCATTATGAGCCCATTTGTTTGGGTATTAAAGTTTAAGGGATATTGTGATGCATAATTTCTCATATAAAAGTAAAAGTGAGGTACTAACATTACCACTTCAATTACATTTCCGTGTGGTACACAAAATTCGTCGAATATGAGAAATGAACAAATGTAAGAATAACAAATGCATGAATTTAGTTGGAACCAAAACATACTAATTCCTTGAAATCATGCGAAGCGCAAGCAAATTATATATATATCATATGGTGTAGATGTATAGTTATTGTTTATGGGTATGATTCAATACAATCTTATTCTGATGAATTTATTGCAAATGAAGGACAATGTCCAGAACTCAATCATTCAGGAGTATGATATTCCTGAAAATCTTGATCTGTTAAATAGATGGACTATTCCTAAAATTGAACCTAAAACGGTTTATAAAATCGGAACTTTTGAGAGAATATGTTTAAAACAAATTGTTAAAACCACGGAATCCTCAATTTCTCTTAATGAAGAAGAAATGGTTATTAAATTACTTAGTAAAGACGATATTTTACCTTTTAAAAACACTCATAAGTTTCTTCATATTGGATGTGTTCAAATTGTTTTCAGACCTCTTACCCTTAAAGGTCTCCCTGAAAGCTTTCTTGCTGCTCTTAGAGATGGCAGAAACTGTAACTGGAAACAATCCCTTATGGGAGTCATTGAGTCCAGTCTTGCGTTAGGACCTGTTTATTTCAATGTTTATCCTAACTTATCTCTTTCTTTATCTGATGAAAATATTCTTAATGCTTTGACATTAAATGTTAAAACACATGGCTATAATTATATGCCAGGGACTCAGGTTATATGTTTTTGTTATCGTATTTACTATAAGTCTCTCTTTACTCTTAATCCTAGGTGTAAAATCAGTGAGAATGATAATAATGAAACTATTCTTATTGAAACTAATTTTGGAAAATCTAGTATTACTAAAAGAAAACACATAAAATGGGAAGAAATCAACTTTCCTGATAATTGGGTTTTGGAACAATCTGTGCCAAAAATTCCTTTTATTAACAGTGATTTAAGTCACATAAAACATGATAATAATGGAGTTATCAATATTGATTTTAATAGCCAATGAAGACAAGCTTCTCTTTCAAGGTCCTTCTCAGGACACTCTTACATTTCCCCTTTAGATTATGAGGTTAAATTTCCCTCTACGTCTAGAGCTTCTACTTCTCACTACAGAGAAGACATGTTTTCAAAAAACAATGATTTTGATAATAATGATATTATTATTAATAAAAACAATATTATTCACAATGCTGAAAAAGAACCCGAAACAATTTCGGAATGCAATTTCAAATTATGATTTATGGATTTAAAACTTATCCTAGATTTTTCTAAGGGTTCTTCTACAAGAGCCTATATTAATAATGAGTTTAATGATCCTAAATGGGATGATTTTAGGTTTTGGTATTTCAAAACATTTTCTAAAGATGATCTTGATTACTTTGTCAAATAGTTTTTATAAATTTTGTGAAGAACACAATGAGATCACTTACTATGTTCCTTGGTTTATAAAAACCTTTTATATTGATTATATATCTGTGATTGAACGTGATTATAAGATTGTTGCTGGAGGGATTCAAAGATCTGTCTTTCCTCCCCATATCCCTTTCCAAATGGAAAAGAATGGCAGAACTTTTAATTTTCTTCCATTCTCTAAAATTATTGAAAATGATACTCTCCAAATCACCGCTAAGCATATCAATCATATGATTGAGCAAAATAATTTTTGCAATATTTATCTCTCTATTCTGGGAGAAGAAATAATTTCCTTACATGATAAAATCGACAGGATTATTTCCTTACATGATAAAATTGATGAGATCAATAGGATTATTTCTCAGATTAAGTCTGAAAATAAGGATGATAATGTCAATACTGTCATTAAAACTGCTTCTTCTATACAATCACCGATTGAAATAAAAGATTTCAAAATTGAAGCTTCTGTATCTGAATTTGAAAAAATTATTAATGAAAATTTTGAAAAAATGAATATTTCCGTGTTAGATAATAATCTTGAAGAAGACTCTTCTTGTTCCTATGAAATCGGCAATCCAAGTATTAATAAAATAAAATGGGCTGATAGGCCTACTTTAAATAAACATTATTATCAAAGACCTACTCCTTTAGATGTTCTCCATGAAGAACAGGAAAACTTTTTCAATACCTCTTATTCTGGAAAAAGTATTTACGAATGGAATATTGATGGCGCTAGTGATAAGCATATCTCTACTCAGTGTCATAGAATGCTCATGTATAGTTCTGCTTGCAGAATTTGTGGTAATAATGATCTACAAACTGCTCAGGCTATAACTGTTGGTTTTACTGGCCAACTCAAAGGTTGGTGGGATAACTATTTAAGTCCCCATAATAGAAATGAAATTCTTTCCTCTGTTAATACTGAGAATAATGAGGTTAAAACTGATGTTGTTTATTCTCTGGTGTGTACTATTTTAGAACACTTTACTGGTAGATTTACTAATAAATCTGAGAATACTAAAACTCTTCTTTTAAATATGAAGTGTAAAACTCTTACTGATTTCAGATGGTACAAAGATACCTTTTTTTATCTAGAATTTATGATATTCCTGACTGTAATCAGGATATTTGGAAGAATAAATTTATTGATGGTCTTCCTTATTTATTTGCTGAAAGAGTCAAGAAAATTTTAAGAAAAGACTCTGACTCGATCCGTTACGAATTACACTCTTTTGGTAAAATTATCAGTATTTGTGTGCAAGAGGGATTAAATATTTGCAACGAACTTAAATTAAGGAATCAAATGAAAAGAGATAATCTCTTAGAAAGAAAACAGTTGGGTCAATTTTGTGACCAATTTGGTTTAGATAATTCTAAACTAAATAAAAGAAATAAAAAAGAGATTAATTATAAACCTAATTACAGAAATCGTAAAAGACATCATGTTAATAAACGAGATAATAATAAAGAAAGAACCCATGTTTATAAGCATAGAAAGGATAAAAGAAATTCTTTTAAAAATAAAAATTATCTTGATAAGATTATTTGTAGAAAATGTGGCAGAAATGGCCACTATGCTAATCAATGTTATGCTAAAGATAAAATTAATAATCTAGACATTGATAATGATTTAAAAGAAACTCTTTTTAAAATCATTATGGATTCAGACAATAATATGTCTGAAGAAGAAAATATTTTTGAAAATTCTGACACTGGTTTATCTGAAGAGTCAAACTCTGATGATGAAAAAAAGTGTGAAAATTGCTTAAATGGCAAACCTTGTCTTGATTGTATTAATGACACTAATAATGGTGATGATTATTATAGATTTATGAGTCAATTTCAAGACATGAATATAAATGTCTTAGACAATAATAATAATATTCTTGATTTTCTTAAACAAATCAAAGATTCCAGTTTAAGAGACAAAATTATTGAACAATTTGAAGATTCTTCTAATAAGAATAAAACTAGCCTTACAAATAAGGTCAATAATAATAATTATTATAATATGGGAGAATTAGAAAAAAATCTAAAATATAAAAATATTAAACAAAACCCTGTAACTATTAATGATTTAGTTCAGGAAATTGATAAAATTAAAACTAATGTTAAAATCCTACAAAAACAGAACATTGATCTTTCTCTTCGTCTTTCTCTTATGGAAAAAGGAAAAGAAAAAATGGATGATTTTGATACTAACACCACTACCCTTTCTCAATTTTTAAACTCTAGTGGTGATCTCAATATTGATAAAAACCATATTTCCGCCATTAATGTGATTATGTCTCGAAAATTGTATACAAAAAATCTCTCTTCTTATTAATAATTCTTATAAAAAGGATTTTATTGCCATGATAGATAGTGGAGCCGGCCAAAATGTTATCCAGGAAGGCATTATTTCCACCAAGTTTTTTGAAAAAACTACTCAATCTCTTTCACATGCTGGAGGAGGATCTTTAAAGTTTGAATACAAACTCAGAAATGCTTCTGTTTGTATTGATAATTGTTGTATTCCCAATGATTTTCTGATTGTTAAAAATTTAACTAGCTAAATGATTGTTGACCTTCCTTTTATTCAAAAAATTTACCCTATACAGGTTAGTGAAGAAGGAATTTCTGGTGTTTATAAGGAAACACCTATTTCCTTCCGTTTCATTACTAAACCTATTAATAGTATTCTTGATATTATACATGATCAAATCAATTTTCTCAAAGATGAGATTAATTTCTTCACTAATGAAGATAGAATAAAGAACTCCAAGCTTCAGGATAAAATCCAGCTCTTATATAATAAACTCTCCATTGATATTTGCAATGATTTTCCGAATGCTTTCTGGAACAGAAAGAAACATATTGTTTCTCTTCCTTATGAAGAAAATTTTAATGATACTGATATTCCTACTAAGTCAAGGCCTTGTCAGATGAAATCTGATTATTTAGAACTTTGCAAAAAAGAAATTGAATCTTTATTACAAAAGAAACTTATTACTCCTTCTAAATCCCCCTGGTCTTGTACTGCTTTCTATGTTAATAAGCATTCCGAGCAGGAACGTGGTGCTCCGAGGTTAGTCATTAATTATAAACCTCTTAATAAAGCTTTAAAATGGGTTAGACATCATATTCCCAATAAAAAGGATCTATTAGACAGGTTAGTTAATGCACTTGTCTTTTCCAAATTTGATTTAAAATCAGAATTTTGGCAAATACAGATTAATCCTTCTGACAGGTATAAAACTGCCTTTAATGTTCCTTCTGGACATTATGAGTGGACTGTCATGCCTTTTGGTCTGAAGAATGCTCCCTCTGAATTCCAACAAATTATGAATGATATTTTTAATCCCTATAGTGATTTTATTATTGTTTATATTGATGATATCCTTGTTTTTTCTAAGGATATTGATATACATTTCAAACATCTTGATATCTTTAAAGAGATTGTCATCAAGAATGGTTTGGTAATTTCAAAACCAAAAATGGTTTTATTTCAGACAAAAATCAAATTTTTGGGTCATTTCATTGAAAAGGGAAAAATTATCCCTATTCAAAGAAGCATTGAATTTGGAAATAAATTTCCAGATATCATTACTGATAAAACTCAGTTACAGAGATTTCTTGGAAGTCTTAATTATGTCTCCTCTTATATTAAAAATCTTGCGGACGACTCTGCCATCTTATATGATAGGCTTAAAAAGAATCCTCCTCCTTGGAATGATAATCATACTAAGGATGTTATACAAATTAAAGAAAAGGTTAAAAATATTCCTTGTCTTACTATTGCAAATCCATTATGGGAAAAGTATGTTGAAACAGATGTCTCTGAGTTAGGCTATGATGGTATTTTAAAACAAATAAACCCCAATAATAAACATGAATATATTGTCAGATTTTACTCTGGAAAATGGAGTAATTCTCAAAAGAATTATTCTACCGTTGCTAAAGAAATTTTAGCTATTGTTAAAAGTATTCTTAAATTCCAAGATGATTTATACAATAAAAAATTTACTATAAAAACTGATTGTAAAGCGGCTACTTTTATGTTTACTAAAGATGTTGAACACAATGTGTCCAAGCAAATGTTTGCCAGATGGCAATCACATCTTGCTTACTTTGATTTTGATATTGTCCATTTGAAAGGAAATGATTATCATATTCCTGATTTTCTAACCCGAGAATTTATTTCTTAAATGACAGAAATGAGCCAGTCCGGCAGAAGTACATATTCCTCTTATAGAGGAAGAGGAGGCAGAGGAGGAAGACCTCCTATCATTCAAATGGGACAAAGATCCCTTTATCACCAGAATATTTCTGGTGAAAGCTCTTCAAAAGACCAAAAGGAATTCCAAGAATTCCTTAAACAACATGGTAAAGCCACATCAACAGATAAGGCTTCTCTTGATCCCGAGGAAGTATCATATGCTTCAACAGTACAGACAGAGACTAAGTTCTTTGATTCTCATAATAAGGAAATGATTCTTCTTTTAGAAGATGATGATGAAAAGCTCAGAGAATCCCCATGGACTCTCATGGAGAAATATGTCCCAAATAATGGTTGGGATGTTCAGACTTATAAGTCTAGAGGTTTCTATAGAAACATTCTTATTGAATTAGGTAGTGTTGATATTCAACATTATTCGGTCAAGAATAATATAAATTATTCAAAATTTATTATTAAAAAAATTTCTCCATCCAAGAATGGGGAATTTCGCCTTTTGCTGAAAGAAAAGTGACTAATAAAGTTAGTCAAAGTACTTTCCAGTATAATTACTGGGATTATGTAGAGAGTTTTTATAAAACTCTTTTCCACCAAAATACTAAGCATACCCATACTTGGTTGTTTAAAATTTGTAAAAATATTGGAAGGAATCAAATTCCTAACTGGTTCACCTCTTGGTGGAATACTTTCAGGGCTTCGGTAGATATTCTACCCGACAATTTGAAAGGCCTCCTTGAAGATTACTCCATTGCCTCTTCCTCGTTTAAAACACATAATACAAGTGGTAAAACCACCTTCATGTTTTTTGTTGACTCAGGTATTCCATGGGTCTGGAAATGGAGAGCAGAATTTGGTTATACTGAATTCGGTTTACCCTGTCTGTGGAGAAGGAGTGCCACAAGATTTTGGGGCAGCTTAAATGTTGTCATTTCTGGCTCCGAGGACCCCCCCCATACAAGAGAATATTGATAGAATTCATTCTAAGATTGAGGAATTTAAAAAATACATTCCCTCTGATACTTTTCCTTCACTCTCTGATTATACCAAAAAGTATCAGGGAATTATCCCTAAGGGAAGGATTATTGATCTTTATATGGATCACCTAAAGAAAGATCTTTTTAAAGATATTAATTTTTCAGATTTAAAATCTGATTCCTCTATGGCTTCTGGGTCTGATATGCAAGACTCCCAAGACCCCAATGAAGATTATCAAGACTTCTCTCTCCAGGAGAGTTTCGATCTTCTGAAGAATTCTCTTAAAGAGAAATTCAAAGAAAGAGAATAACGATGGAGGAAAGAATTCCTGAAGAATGGAGAAGGTTCAGAGTAGGACTGCATCATGAAATCTGGCAGATTCTTATTCATATTAATTTTGATCAGAATCAAAATATAATTAAAGATAAAAAAATTATCTTAAAGGACTCAAAAAGAAAATCAGAGTTCTTGAAATTTTTATCCCTATCCTTGAAGGTTCTTACTATGGACAAACATATAATTTCCGACAATTGGAAAGATTCAAGAAGACTTTAAGTCTTCTACAAAAGCAAGCTTCCCTAATGGCAATCTAACCGAGAAGAGATTCAGGGAAAAAAGACGAATCAAATTTCGTCATTGCATAGGTCACCAACAGACCAAGCTCTGTTCATGAATAGTATGTACTATTCACTTTTGACTTTTTTACTATTCACCTTTTTGTTTTGGAATTCGGGGTTTCATGTCCGGCTCTTCTTTTTCTATAAATAGGTCTTTTCCCCTTTGAGAGAAGTACGCTTGAGTTTAGACTCGCTCTCTCTTTCTCTCTCTATAACCCTATGTTGCCTTTTAGCTGCAACCTTGTAGATTTCCTGTATAAACACTTTGCCCTGGTGGTTGTTTAAGGTATATTGTTTTGATTAAATTCTGAATTTACATTTTTATTTTATTTTCGCCACCTTAATGGTCGGCTAAATTATTTGTATTGAATCATGGCCTAACATAGCTACACTCTACTCTCATATGCATTTGGGAACTTATTTCTATTGAATCTGTATGATGTTATATCAAAGGTAGAGTTGGTTTAACCGGTAGGTTTGAGATTTCTAGTGATATTTATGAGTTAACCATGTGGGCGTGCCCTTTTAGCCGTTATGCCGATGGATAGGCGCAGGCGTTTGTGGGCGTAATGCTTTTTTTCAGGTTAACTCATAGACTATGAAATTTCTCAGTCAAGTCCTATCTGTGTTTGGAAAAGATCCACATGATACTATTGATATAATAAGATGCACGATCCGGTATAATATATATATATATATATATATATATATATATATATGTGTGTGTGTGTGTGTGTGTTGGTGGGTGGTGATATTTTACGGTTCAATTAACGATTTTTATTTTATATTAATTTTATATAGACTGTGCATAATATTATATTAATATTATGCATAATATTAATAGACTGTGCAGGTGATGTTTTTGTAATTTTCAAGATTTCTGATTTTTGGTGGGCTAAACTGATCATCGTATAAATACTGCAAATCTATTAGAATTCAATTGAGACTATAAGAATTTAATTGAGATTATAAATTGTTTTTTGTTGAAAAATAATTATGATACGAATTCATTGACTTCATGAAATGTGAAAAAGTTGTTAGGCTTCACCGGAATAAAATATAATTCATTTTAAATTTGTGACAAGCTTAATAATATAGATCTAATTTTAAATGTATTATTAATAAAATTGTAAAAGATTTTAATAATCACAAAAATATGCAAGAATACATGGAGTTTAGTAATATGGGTTTTATTTATATAAGTTTCCAGTTTACCTGTTAAATAAAATTTTGATATTACATTTCATATATATTTGAGACAATCACATATAAAAAAAAAATTATATTTCAAATTTATAAACTTTGAATCTGGAAAACATTGAAACGCAATTTAATTATGAGTAACATTCTTGTACGTCATTTATGCTTTATAATTGTATACCGTTAATATTTTTTTATAAAAACAACCAATAAAAAAAAATCAATATTATATGTCCTTTTACACTTTGTAGTTTTTTTTTTCCCGATCCGTCCCGAAAAATTTTGCATTCCACCAAAAAGAAAATTTCTCAATAAATTTTACTCTCGCAATATTCATTTATTTATTTTATTTATGCCCCACATATACACTCAATTAAACTATTTCTTTTTTACCTTATGCATAACAATTTACAAATTTATCTTTTATTACTCTATTTATTACAGTTTTTATTTAAAAAAATTGTGTGTCCAAAAAGTGGTGCAAAATATGTATGGAGTATTTTCTTAATAAAACATTGTTCCTCAACCCATGAAACATTTACTACTTGCAAAAATTTTAATGTAAAAATTGTTTATTATTATAAAGTTGATAAAATCCATTTTTTAAAGGTAGCTTTGTCATTTCAAATAGATTATTGTTTGAAATAATGAAATATAATATGATGTCAAATGGAGATATTTGAATGGTATATGTATTGATAGGGGTATACTTTGATAAATTTGTTTTATCTCATTTTAGGGAAATGTTTCATGAGTTAAGGGACGGACTGTTTTAACAATTATTTCATAAGTTGAAGGACTAACAGGGTAATGTTATTTAAGAATACACTTGAATTATACTACAGTAAAACCTCTAAAAAAAAAATACTCTATTAAGGAATAAACTCTCTTTAGGAATAAAAATTCATGGTCCCAACTTGGGACCAGTTATAATTTGTAATAAACTCCATATTGTTATAATTCATATTTTTTCAAGTCCCAACATAAAGAAATACACCTCCATTTAGGAATAAATCATAATAATATATATAATTTTACAATAGATTTAAGTTGATTTAAAATACTTGTTCAAGGTTGATTGTGACAATGATTTAATCTTTTGTGTTGTAACCTTATCCTTCAACTTGTGTGTGCGCATTAGCTCGTCCACATGACCACCTTCTTGTTGAACCCAAAACATTTCCAACTTGTCGAGTAAGCTTAAAGCTTCTTCACATGAAACTTTTTGTACTTCTATGCTATCATCCTCTAGATTATTTTCCTCATTTTCTTGTCTAATTCCTTCAATAATTTCTTCATCCTTTAAAGCATAAACAATTTGTTGCTCATTTGGATGATTAAGGAAAATATCCATCTCCATCTCGTTGGTGTAGTGAAGATCTTTTACCTGACTTTTCAACTCTTTAAGTAGTTTTTTATTCTCCCCATCCATTTCTTTTACAACTTGCAACTCGTCAACTTCAACGGTCCGAATTTTGCAGTGCTTAAAGCAATTCTCGATCGTCCTTGGTTTCACATCTATCGACCATGCAGCAACTGCATTTATCATTCCATCGAGGAGAGAGATCTTTGACGGTTCCAAAACACGATCCTCGATTCGTTTCAAAAGTAGACGATTAAATCGCTGACGATAATAACCTTTAAAATTTCTAATGATACCTGCATCACATGGTTGAATCTTGGAAGTGCTATTTGGTGGTAAGAACATAACATTTGTGTGGTGAAGTGGCGGGAGATGTTCTTTCTTCCCATGAGCTGTACAATTATCCAAAAGAAGCAAGACATTTCTGTCTAAACGGCTATCAAACCACTTTAGCCATTCAACAAAGAATAAAGATGTCATCCCGCGCCCGCGCCCGTGGCCGTGGCCTTAGCCTTGGCCTTGGCCTTGGACTTGGACTTGGTCTTGGTCTTGGTTCTTGGTTCTTGGTTCTTGGCAATTGGTGGCCTGGCCACGAATTCAGAAATCTTCTCCTCTCTCTCTGTCTCTCTGCATATAGAGTCTTAAGAGCCAGTCCAGTTCGAAGCGCTCGTTTTGTTCGCCGGAGCTCCAAGACCTGGGGTGCTACACTCTTGGAGACGTTGTGACATTTTACCTTTGGGGACGAATTTCCGAGACCGAAGAGCACTACCGGGGAAATTTTGTCTTGCGGGAAGAGGGCTTCCTCGACTCGTCACCTTTGCTGCTTCTTTTCTTTATTTTTTCTCACTCTGTAATCTGTTATTCGAGTTGTATTTTCTTTTATTGTTGAATTATTATTTCCGCAGTCAAAACTATTTTCTTATTTTTACAATCGCAAGACAAAATCCTTTTCTGTTTTCAAAATGACTGACGGAAATAACAATTCGGAGTCTGCTAACCAGGGAAACACTGTTGTTCCTCTTGGTAACCCCACTCTCCAGGGCACCACTACCCCCGTTCCCCCTGTAACTGTCCATTTTGGGCAAACTTCTAATCCCTCAGTGGTGAGCCCTTTCCCCTTTGACAATTCGAGACCTTTTGTGGTCCAAAGTGAGAGACCCGAAAAGTTTTCGGGTAAAAACTTCAAGAGGTGGCAACAGCGTATGCTGTTCTTTCTGACCACCTTGAGGTTGGCGAGGTTCCTTACTGAGGACCCGCCTGCGGTCGTTGAGAATGATGCGCAGAATGAGGAAGTTCGTGCCCGCTGGTGGGAACACGACTTCTATGCTTAGAACTACATTCTGAGTGGTCTGGCAGATGCTTTGTATAGTGTCTACCAGAAGTGCAAAACGGCCAAGGAAATGTGGAATTCCTTGGAGGCCAAATATGTGGCCAAGGATGCCGGTACTAAGAAGTACTTGGTTGGGAAGTTCTTGAACTTCAAGATGGTGGACTCGAAGTCTGTCGTTGAACAAGTTCAAGAATTCCAGTTGATTCTGCATGACATTGCTGCAGAAGGAATGATACTGCCAGACGCTTTCCAAGCCGCTGCAGTCATTGAGAAACTGCCTCCAAGCTGGAAAGAGTTTCAAAGCCACTTGAAGTTGAAGAAGAAGAGTATGACCTTGGAAGAGGTCATAGGCAAACTTCAGATTCGCGAAGGTGGGCTGGAAAGGAACAAGGGTCAGGAAGAGGCCAAAGCTAATTTGATGGAGTCAAAGAAGTGTAAGAGGCCAAATTCTGACAAAGACAAACAACCAGTTGTAACTCGACCCAAATTTACGGGTGATTGTTACAACTGTGGAAAGCCGAACCACATTGCAAGATTCTGCAAGGCCCCGAAGAAAGATGACAAAGGCAAAGGCAAGCAGTCCAATGCGAACGTGGTTGAAGGAGAGTTCACTGAAGAGGACCTTGCTGCGGTGACCACTGAAGTGAACCTCGTGGGCAACCCAAAGGAATGGTTCATTGATACGGGGGCTACCTGTCATGTCTGTTCTGACAGGAATGCTTTCTCGACCTATGAGCCAGCCAATGGCAGAAAGCTGCACATGGGGAATCAAGCCACGTCTGAGGTGGCTGGGATTGGCAACGTTGTTCTGAAGCTGACCAGTGAGAAGAACATCACACTGAGAGATGTCCTGCATGTCCCGGACATTCGCAAGAACCTCATCTCCGGCTCTGTACTAGTGAAGAATAATTTTAAACTTGTATTTGAGTCTAATAGGGTTGTTCTTAGCAAGTACTCAGTGTACTTAGGTCGTGGGTATGTCCACGATGGTCTGTTTAAGATGAGTGCCATTGTTGTACACCCCAAGGGAAAATCTGTTATGAATAAAGAAGCTTCTACTTCTTCTTATATCGCTGAGTTTTCAGATTTATGGCACTGCAGATTGGGACATGTAAACGTTAAATCGATAAAACGACTAGTAAGCTTAAATTTACTAGACATAAAAAATGTCGATTTAAATAACAAATGCGAAATTTGTGTAGAAGCTAAAATGACAAAGTTGCCTTTCCCTTCGGTTGAAAGGAACTCAGAACCTCTAGAATTAATTCACACTGATGTGTGTGACTTAAAATTCGTACAAACTAGAGGTGGGAAAAAGTACTTCATCACTTTTATAGATGATAGTACAAGGTTTTGCCATGTTTACCTTTTGCACAGTAAGGATGAAGCGTTAGACGTTTTTAAACTGTACAAAAGTGAAGTGGAAAACCAGTTGAATAGACGAATCAAAATGGTTCGTAGTGATAGAGGAGGAGAGTATGTAGCACCGTTTGAGAAGATATGCTCCGAATCCGGAATCATACATCAAACTACTGCTCCTTACTCGCCTCAATCTAATGGTGTTGCGGAACGAAAGAACCGAACACTCAAAGAGATGATGAATGCTATGCTTATTAGCTCCGGTTTACCGCAAAACTTGTGGGGAGAAGCCATTCTGTCGGCTAACCACATTTTGAACAAAATTCCACATAAGAGTAAAGATGCTACTCCTTATGAATTGTGGAAGGGGCGGAAACCGTCATATAAATACCTCAAAGTGTGGGGGTGTTTAGCAAAGGTTGAAGTGCCTCTACCTAAACAAATTAAAATCGGCCCTAAAACGGTTGATTGCATATTTGTTGGGTATGCATTAAACAGTAGTGCCTATCGGTTTATAATTCACAAATCAGGAGTTCCCGATAAGACAGAAGGCACTTATATAGAGTCGAGAAACGCTGTGTTTTTCGAAAATATCTTTCCTTGCAAGTCCAAGGAAGATGAGATATCAACCAAAAGACCTCGTAATGAGGAGGTTGATAATGATGCTGGTCCATCCACTCAAGATAGTGGCGAGTTACGACGCAGCAAGAGAGCTAAGATAGTTAAAACCTTTGGTCCCGATTTCATCACTTACGTGTTGGAAGAAGAACCAAGGACTATCAAAGATGCTCTATCTAGGCCAGACGCTCCGCTCTGGCAAGAGGCGATTAACAGTGAAATCGACTCTATCATGCAAAACCACACGTGGGAGTTGGTTGATCTCCCACAAGGTTGCAAGCCCTTAGGATACAAATGGATCCTTAAAAGAAAGTATAAAGCAGATGGGTCAGTTAAAAAATACAAAGCCCGCTTAGTGGCCAAAGGGTTCAAACAAATCGAAGGGTACGATTTCTTTGATACCTATTCACCGGTAACGAGGATTACTTCCATTAGGGTGCTAATCGCGATTGCTGCTTTGCACAATCTCAAAATTCACCAAATGGATGTTAAAACTGCATTTCTAAATGGTGAAATGGATACAGATATATATATATGGATCAACCAGAAGGGTTTGTAGCACCTGGAAATGAGAAAAAGGTGTGCAAACCAGTGAGGTCGTTGTATGGACTTAAGCAAGCTCCAAAACAATGGCATTTGAAATTTGATAGCACCATGTTATCAAATGGCTTTCGTATTAATGAGTGTGACAAATGTGTGTACGTGAAAAGTACACCGAAAGGGTTTGTCATATTGTGTCTATACGTTGATGACATGCTCATTATGAGTAATGATCGTGATTTACTCATTAGTACGAAACACATGTTAAGTCGAAACTTCGACATGAAAGACTTGGGTGTTGCTGACGTGATTCTAGGGATCAAGATCAGTAGGACATCAAATGGTATATCTTTAACACAATCTCACTATGTAGAGAAAGTGCTAAAGAAGTTCAATGCCTTTGATGATCCACCTGCAAAGTCCCCTTTGGACATGAGTGTGCATTTGAGCAAAAACAGAGGTAGTCCTGTAGCTCAACAAGAATATGCTAGAGTTATCGGTAGCATAATGTACATTTCGAATTGTACGCGTCCCGATATAGCATGTGCGGTGAATAAACTCAGTAGATTCACAAGCAATCCAAGCAATGAGCATTGGAATGCACTCAGGAGAGTCTTGAGGTACTTAAAGTATACTCTCGACGTTGGGCTACAGTACACTAGGTATCCTGCTGTACTTGAAGGGTATTGCGATGCTAATTGGATCTCAGACACGAAAGAGTCATTCTCCACTAGTGGATTTGTATTCACTATAGGAGGAGCGGCTGTGTCCTGGAGATCGACTAAGCAAACATGCATAGCCCGATCCACCATGGAATCAGAATTTATAGCTTTAGATATAGCTGGTGAAGAAGCAGAGTGGCTTCGAAATTTCCTCGAGGATATTCCATGTTGGGATAAACCCGTACCTACGATAATGGTACATTGCGACTGTCAAGCCGCAATTGGTAGGGCTTTAAGTGACATGTATAACGGAAAGTCTAGACACATTCGTCGTAGACATAATTCCGTGAGACAATTGATCTCAAGTGGTGTAATGTCAATAGACTATGTGAGGTCTAAGGACAATCTTGCAGATCCGTTAACTAAGAGTATAAATCGAGATCAATTGTCTAAACTGTCAGAAGGAATGGGTCTAAAATCCACAAAGTAAGCTGAAACAGTGGTAACCCAACCAAGTTGACTGGAGATCCCAAGATCTTGGTTCAATGGGAAAACTAAGCTGTGGAAGTTAGGGAATGCACTTGGTAACCCGACCATTCCTTATAGGACAGTACACCAAGTGAGAACCCGTGTGTGGTACAGGCTAAGTCTATACGACTTTTAATGAATCCTAAGTCCATGTGGGGGACGGAGTATTACGGGATACTCAAGAGGAGTTCACCTATGTAAGTGTGAGGTGAGAGGCCGCCTCAAATATCAGTGGATATTAAACACTTATGAATCCAAAGGGTGTCCATGGCCGAAACGGACAAAAACGTGAGAACAAGAAATGAGCGTAGAAATATTATTGTGTCAGTACTACTGTCTAAGTACACACCAAGGCGGAATGGTTCAAAGCAATGTGTCCACCAGGCTACCGGTGTACTCGGTAATGCTTGACTATGGAAGGTTCAAAGCCACAAACTACCTATCCAAATGCAGTAATATTTTGTGTTTGAACTGGACTGTGAGTCTGCATGTCTATAGGTTCAATTTCCACTCATGTGGGGGATTGTTAGAGAAAATTGGTTGGTTGTATTATTTTATAATTAATTGGTATTAAAGTTTATTTGAGACTTTAATAGTTGACCAATTAATTCTTGGTGTTGAAATTAATTTCTCGGAAATTAATTGTTACAAGTGCGTTCTACTCTTGGAGTAGATGAGAATTGTGTATTCATACTCGCAAAATCGATTTTCGGTGAGTGAGAAATTGAATCGGAAAGTCGAAAGGTTCAACACCTAATTTGGGAATTAAATGAGTCATTTAATTCATCTCACATTGGATTTTTGGAATACTAATATACATGATATTAGTATGGGAATAATGAAGTATAATAAATTGTAGTTGATTGCTAGTCAATCAAAATTGCCACACGCGCGCGCGCGCGCCGAGCCGAGCCGCGCCGCGCCCGTGGTCTTAGTTCTTGGCAATTGGACTTTGGGTGGACTTTGGGCCTTGGGCCCAGTGGGTATCTAATTTTTTGGAGAACAAAAATTAGGATATCAGGTCCACAAAGTTTGGGTCGATTCGGATCAGAGACCCACCCGGTTAGAAAAGTCAAACCGGACCATACTTCATAAGAGCACATAAAACACGTGTGCTAAATTCGTGGGACGTTACCAGCGTGATTTACGGAAACGCGTTCTGGGTCAACTCTTGCCACCAACGAAAACGCGTCCGCATTTAATGCCCACGCGGTTTTTCCTTCTGCATTGAGTGGATGTTCGCCTATAAATAGCGTCCTCATGCATTTGCCTAGCCACGAATTCAGAAATCTTCTCCTCTCTCTCTGTCTCTCTGCATATAGAGTCTTAAGAGCCAGTCCAGTTCGAAGCGCTCGTTTTGTTCGCCGGAGCTCCAAGACCTGTGGTGCTACACTCTTGGAGACGTTGTGACGTTTTACCTTTGGGGACGAATTTCCGAGACCGAAGAGCACTACCGGGGAAATTTTGTCTTGCGGGAGCTGCTTCTTTTCTTTATTTTTTCTCACTCGGTAATCTGTTATTCGAGTTGTATTTTCTTTTATTGTTGAATTATTATTTCCGCAGTCAAAACTATTTTCTTATTTTTACAAAAACTATGCAAATATACAACAAATATTTTTTGCAAAGAAATTTTCTGAATAATTATAATTTTAATTGTTTGAATTTGTTGATTCATTAGTGTTTATATAGTTATCAAGTAAAAAGTATTTAATTCCATTTTCTTCATATTTGAATTATAATTTTTATTTGAATTATATCATGTATTATAAATGCTTTTGTTAATAAAAATATTTAACAATTTTTTTAATCTAATTATTTATTATAATATAAATTTTCTCCATGTCCGCGAAATTTACGGGAACTACGTCTAAGCGTATATATATGTCCTAATTTAATTGATATTTTTATAAATGCAGAACGGTGGGTATCTAATGCATGAAACATGATATTTCTATAATTTTATTGATAGTTTTATAAAAAAAAAAAAATACAAGTCCTTTAGATAATATCATGGTTCATGGCTAAGCTATGTTGTGAGTTTCTTGATGTGCCGCATCACATGTGACATCCTCATAAAAGAAGTTTACCATTGCGTTCTGTGGTGGGTTCATTAATTAAAGAAAAAGTAAAAAAAAAAAAAAAAATCCAACAGAAACATTTACCAGAAAATATACATTTAATTCCTAAATATAAATTGCCCCGTTTATTGGCAAATAGTATCTGTATTAATCACTCATTCATTACTAATACTCCTACTATCACTCCAACCCACACCGAAAATCACTCCCTACTCACTACCCCCTCCACCGCCTCTTTCTGGCATCCATGGAAGACAAATCGAAGAATAAGAACAAGAACAAAAAACAAAAGCACCAGCATCCTAACGACCAAACGGCCAAAACCACCTCCGATTTCTCATTCAAACCCTCTGCCGACGTGAAAGGCCTCCGATTCGGCGGTCAATTCATCGTTAAATCGTTTACAGTACGGCGCGCCCGCCCGCTCGAGCTCCTCCGCCTCCTCGCGCTTCCGCCGACCAAATCCGCGTTCGCCTCCGCCGCCGCTTACCTTCCGACGAATTTCACGATCCTGGCGCACCACGCGTGGCACACGCTCACGCTCGGCCTCGGGACGAAGAAATCGAAGGTAGTGGTCTTCGTTTTCGAGTCGGAGAGTATGAAGGCGGCGGTGGAGCGGCTCTGGCCGCCGGAGATTCCGCTCGGAGAGGTGAATAAGAAATTGATTAGAGGATTGACAGGTTGCGAAATGTCGCGGTTCAAATTCCGGAAAGGTTGCGTGACTTTCTACGTTTACGCTGTACGGAGGAGTGGGAATTTAGGGTTTGTGTGCGCCGATGATCTGAGGACGATTTTGCAGTCGGTGGTGGCGCTGAAAGATTTCATTGACCACACGGCGATGTTGGCGATGCCGAATCAGAGAAGTATCAGCTACGCGCCGCCACTCGCCGTCGCGCATTAAGCTACGCGTGTTTCTTTTTCTCTTTTACTTTTTTTTCTTTTATGGATTTGACTCAAATTATATTTTTTCTTTTGTTTCATTTTTTTTATTTTAATTGGCAAGGAGGTGGTGGGCTTATTGATTTTAGGGGAAATTCTGTAATATACAAAAATCCAAGTGCTTATTTTATTTCAGATTTTAATAATTGGAGGAGACAAAATCTTGGTCAAAATTAATGTTAGATGTGGTGTGAGATAAAATTAAATTACTAGTATTTATTAAATGGATTTGAACTTTATCATTTATTACATCAAATTTCATTAGCGTGCCTCGTTTCATTTAAACTTAGTGTGATGTTTTAAGTCAAAATTAATGTTACGTTATATTTTATGTTTTAAGTAAAGCGAATGATGTTCATAGTGAAATTTAGTTGGGGATATTTGTTATTTTTACCAAAGATATTAATAAATTGCACAAAATATATAGGTTTCAAAAAATATTAGTTATTTATATTAAAAAATTAATTATTTTTACTAAATGTATAAATTGTTTCAAATAATTTGTTTTTTACGGTCTTTATAGTTTGTTTTTCACCGGTATACCCAATTACATGATACAAATGATAGCACAACAAACTAATTTCATTTATTAATTCTTAATGTAAAATGCAAATATTAAATGTCAATTTCTACATTGGGCTTGTGAATACACGGGGTAGAAGTAGAACCCAACTAATATAATTCATCAAATACGAGTTACGTCATTTTCGTGACACCCACAATGTGTCGAGGGAAATATTCATAGATAGGGATTCTATATTTTATTTCAATATTTTATACATTTAAGTGTGGCTAAAGCTATCTTTTGTAGAATTGATGTGATTGATCATATATAGTTGTAGATAAGATTATAAGAACATCTAAATAAAAATATAAGAAACTAAATTAGCTAAAAATATTACTAGGACTTAGGAAAGAAAAAGCGTGCCTTTATTTAAGAAAGAAAAAGAAATTGGACAAGAGTTGGCATGGGATACATAAAGTAAGGTTGCAGTGTACCTGCAGATTGACCTCTTTTATTATTTTGTTTATAATCATGAATTGCCATTTAGTTGGCTCACCTAACTAATGATGTTTGTCCTACAAAAGCCAGCCACTTTTCTTGTTTCCCTTTGTTTTTGCTTTCTCCTTTTTACAATTGATTACAAATTGACGGAATTGGGTGTGATCTATGATATATTTGATGAATTTTAGAACATATATATGCAAAAGTAATTTATAAATATATTTACCAAAAAGTGTTTTGATTTAATAGAGGAAGTAAATAGAATTTCATGAGTTCAAATCACCACAAATTCTAGCACCCATTTAGATTTTAAACTCAATTTTGATTTCAATTTATTTTTTCAAAATGCACATAAACACACCAAATTGTGTATTTTTTTTTCGGTTGGAGTATTATTGATTACTTCTTGGGGTATTATTGGGGTATCATGCACTCAAGTACACACCAGAACTATTATCAAATGAAATACAAATTCTCTCTACATCTTTTGATAAAAAATTCTTGTAAATTTGAAAAGAAATAAATATATAATTAAATAATGAGTGAAAATATAAAAAGTGAAACACATATGCCTATCCCAGACTCTGAATTTACAAGTAATTTATAAAAAAAGTTCAACTCTTCTACATAAGTTTATCTTTCTTAGGGTAGTTCGCGTGTGGATATATGATTGAGCTAGTCGAATGAACCTGTTTTATAGTGGCTATATATTTTCTTGCAGTAGTTTGTAATTTTGTGAGTGGATCCATGACAATTTACTGGTTAAAATGTAATATAAGAATGTAGTTATTTTAGTGCTTATTTTAAAGGCGTAGTATATGATGATAGGTATTGATTTGGTAGCACAATTGTAAATAAAAACAAACTAAAGTGAACGCTTGGTTACCAATTTTTCAATGGTAATGAGAATGAGATTAAAAATTAGTGTAATTAGCATGGTTCATGAGAACAAAATCACTACCCCTCCTTCTAAATAAGATAATCACTACTCCATTTTGATTACTCTATTGAGGGTTGTAAACGAATCAAACAATTTTGATTCGATTTGATATTTGTATTCGAAATTCGGTATTCGTATTCGAAATTTTATAATTAGAATTCGAGTACAAATAATTTTTTTTATTCGATTAGTTATCAAATACAAATACAAATACAAATACAATGATATTTGATTCGATATTCGTAAATATTCGGTAAAATATATAATTACATAATTACATAATAATAGTAATAACAAATATAATTATTTATAAATTTAAGTCCATTATAATTATTTTAAGGATATTAACCTTTATAACTTCACCTAATAAGCGAGCTTTTTGGCAATTCTTAATAAAATATTTAATTAAAAAATATTTAATGTAATTTAATTATTAAAAACTTAACAAGTTAAAAAAGAATTGCAGGTCAACACTCTTAATTTGATTATTAAAGTATTTTTTCATGAATTTGATATTAATTTTTTTTTCATTTACTTACTTGATTATGTTATGCCAATTTTTAGTTTATAGCTTGTTTGTGAATTCAAACAATGATAATTTTGAAATGAATATTTGAATATTGACAAAGTATTATGTGAATACTACTCACGATAATTATTACTGTGAAAAAAAAAACTATTAATATTTGACGAAGTGGTGTAACTCAAGTGATTAAAATCTCACTACCTATGATACAAAGGATGAATTCGAGTCACAACTTTATCGATAAAAATACTAATACCTTATGTTGAAACAACTAATATCTTTAGTGAGAATAACTAATACCACTTCAACTAATACATTTAATAAAAACAACTAAATACCCTTTGGAGCTGATAACTTTAGTGCAATTCACTGATACTTTTAGTTTAATTTACCAATACCCTTCAAACAAGTTTCATTGTGAATATTGTTCACATAATACCTTCTCTTGAATATTATTTGCTAGGAACATGCTTGAGAAAAAATCGATTCGAATATTCGACTCAAGTATTCGTATATTTTCTAATAATTCGATATGAGTTTCAAATCAAATATAAATCACATTTATTGTTCGAAAAATATTCGATTCGAATTCGATATTCGAAATAAATTCACAAATACAAATTCAAACATAGTGGTATTCGACTCGATTCGATTCATTTACATCCCTACTCTATTCTCTTCCTACAATCATCCTCCTCAATCACTCCCCCATTCCTCCACCAACAACCATTTGTTGTCAACTTCTATTCCAAAATTGGGGCATGCCAATAGCAATGGTGATACCATTTGAACACTTTTTCCACTAACATATCATTTTTCTTATGAGGGCGTATATGGAAATAAATTTTCATTTTCATTCTCATTACCATTGAAGAATTGCTAATCAAACGCCCCCTAATATTATTTAAACATATATTTGAGCTTTTATGATAAAATTAGTGTACAATTTTTCTTTAAAAAAATTTGTCATTAGAAGAAGAAAAACCTTAGTCCCACTTTCTCCTGAATCTACTTTCATTGGAATAGACAATGGTTTAAAGGAAAATAAGATAAGACAAGATAAATTAAGAATATTATGAGGTCAAACTAAAATAATATATATATTTTTTTAAATAGAATGTAAATGGATGTGAAGAATGGAATAAAAGAAAAAGGGAATAAATTTGAAAAACGGGGTTTATATGATTGTTACAAGTATAACAAATGTAACAAAAATATAAAAAATGAGAAATTAAAATTTTATATTTATAGGTTCACAAAAATTTACAGTAAACTAGGTATCTTGTAGTATATAAAATAATAATTTTTTCACCTATATAGGTTTTAGTGATGTTTGAGAAAATTAATATTTAAAATCAAATGCCACTGTCGTCATCTACAAAAAATTGTCTTGATTTATTACACAAAGTATAGAGCGATATTTTGGAGGGCATTATAAAGTATTGTGAGGATCTGTTTATGAATAAAATAACTGATAATAGAAAATATACATATATATTTTTTATAAACAATCATTTTACTTATTAACGGACCTTACAATACCTCATAATACCTTACAATACCTCATAATACCTTCGACATATTGCATTAAAATCTGTAAAAAAAAAGCAATATCATTTTTTGTAGATCGAGGTAGTATTATTTTTAAACATGTAATTCTAAATATAGTAAAAACTACTCTTTTTGTTCTTTGGTAAAGCTTCCTTCTTTTTTCTTTTTCCCAAAACGAGTGTCCAAGTTAAGTTTTTTTTTCTTAATATGGAAAGTTTATGTTCCTTCATTTATCTCTTTTTTTTTTTTTTTTAACTTTTATCTCTCTCAACTACAAATTTAATATTATATTTTTTAATTCTAGTAAAACTGCTTGATTTTGGCTGAGGAAGGAGCCGTCTCCCTCTACCAAATCTGATCTACTTATTTCTATTATTTTATTGAAGGTACTTTTTGGTGTTTTTATTTGAGTTTGTTTTAATTTTTCTCTGTTTATTGCTATTTTTGTTAGCTTTTGTATTTTTTTGGGGTACCGTTCGCAATCTCTAAGGATCGATCGTGATCTATTTTATTTTTCTCCTGATTTAAGAGCATTTGATTTCCTCCTGCGTTGAGAGTCTTTGTTTTATCTCCTGTATTGATAACTTTTGTTTTTTCACCTATATTTAGAGTTGTTTTTTATGGTTTTTTTTTTTTTTTTGGTGAAATCAATAATTTTGAGATCAAGGTCTCCAAAAATTGCAACGATGAGCGTCAATTACATTGTGAAAATATGGATCAACAAAAAATATCATTACTCTATTAAGACACGCAAAAATTTACAGACATATAGAGTTTTCCCTGCTACGATGATCATTTTTCAATATCATGACTGCGAAATTCATCATATTCGTAGAAATGTCAATAACTTGACTATTCATTTTGTTAGAGCATCTGGATCCTTTTTAAATTTTTATTATTGAGTCGAATCTTCAACTTAAGTGAATAATTTTCTAGATAGTTGTTGTACTTATTTTCTTTATTTTATATGATTCTTTTTTGTTTAAAAAGTAAATAATTAAAAAAGCCAAAATGTAGTAGAACATGATTTAGGGGAGATCTATCCAAAAAACAAAAGGGACAGATAAATAGTGAATATGGTAAAAGCATATCCATGCATTCGTGAGACCCTGTAGTGGCGGCGAGATTCAGTGAATCACTACATATATTGCCACCTACAATATTTTTTTCTTTTTCTTTTTCTAAAATATTGGTACACACGCACTGTATATATATTATTAAGGAATTCTTTTTATCGGTAAAGTAAAATTCATTCAATCCACTTTATAACGAGTAGGAATTAACAATTAAGAACCAAACGTGGATTAGCCAACCAATCATTAAAGGAAAAATTACAACATCCTAAATTTCTAATAGAGAACCAACTCCAAAGCCTTGACTTATTATCTTCCACCGCTTTATCAATTGAAAAATCACCACCATTGAACAATGCCTCGTTCCTCCCTCTACACAATCTCCATGTCACACAAAGTCAAACCATAGATGCAATTATTTTTCTAATTTTACCCCTCAAAGTACTACTTTGAGCAATAAGATTAGAAAAAGAATGAGAGTGTAAAACAGAGGAGATTCCAAACCAATTAGAATATTCCATCCATACCTTGTACGAGACTTGACATTCGAAGAAAAAGTGCTTTGCAGTTTTGTATGGATTCCACAAAAAATACACCTCGGGTCGACATTTGAGCCAATAATATTTCTTCTAACCAAATTCGATTTTGTCGGCAGTCTATCCCAAAGCAATCTCCAAGCATGACCAATAACTTTCACAGGAGCAAAGCTTTTCCAAATTAATTTAAAGCATAACTTCTTCTCAGGATCGATCGTTGCAGTTTGTTGATGGTTGATCAGTAGGTTGTAGGCGTCTTTCGTGCAAAAACGCCCCTTCGGCGATCCCGTCCATCTCCATGAATCCTCGGCTCTTTGCCTCACCAGACACCTATTGATCAAAGAAATCAAAGCATTAAAAGACTCCATATCTCGCTCACGTAGTTCCCTCCTCCATCTCAACTTCCATGACCAACCTCCACCTTCCCACGTCCCCAATTCCCCGACCTTACAGCCCCCATCTAAGCTAAGTTGAAACAAACGAGAAAGTTTTAGCTTTAAAGACCCCTCTCCTGCCCATACATCTTTCCAAAAACTCGTACTCATCCCATCACCTTGCACTCTCTCCAGTTTATTCTTTAACCAATTTCCTTCCCCCACAAAAGGGAACTTAACAATATCCCTCCACCAACCCGACCACCGATTTCTACCTCCTGTTTCTATAAACACTAACCCAAAGCCCCCCCCTCCCCCCCCCCCCCCCCCCCTCATCTCCATACCTAGACTCCACTACCCTTGTCCACAAGCTATTATTTTCATTCAAGAACCTCCAAGCCCATTTACTCAATAATGCTCTATTGAACAAATCCAAATCCCTTACCCCAAGTCTCCCTTGATTTCTTGACTTACAAACAGATCGCCATTAAAAAATACTCAAAACTCAACTTATATTTTTTTTCAATTTAATTTATACCACTCTCGTCCCCTAAATTTATTCTCATTTTCTTTTCGTTCATACACCAAATATATTCTCATTGTGTTTTTAGAAATTAAAATGTTATTAATTTCATCGCAAACAATCACTTCATTCATCAATAAATTTCACAATACCTTTACTTTATTTATTTTATTTCATTTTCTTTTAATTTGTGTTCATTTCAAAGGAAATAGATTTGGGGGTGAAAGAGTATTCAATGACAACAACAACTACATCTTTGATCTATTTTAATAAATTCTTAAACAAATTAATACCGGAGGTTACTTAATTTTTAAAAATTCATATCATGATGTCCATTTTAATGGGTTGTTAAAAGTACTAATCTAATAATTTTTTTATTATTATTCAAGATCTCAAAATGACATTACAAAATATTTTCATCTGTTAATTAAGATATCTAACCTCACATATTTTGCTTAAAATGTCCTTCTTTTAAACCTCAGCGACCATTTTGGCACCCCATCAATTAATTTTAGAGACTTTTAAGATGTAAATTTTCAAAATGAAAAAGATAGTTCATACTCCCTCCGTCAAAAATAAATTTTTTTACGTGAGTTTTAAAAAAAGTGGATATTTTGTATAAAAAGTAAGAATATTATAGTTAAATTAAGTATAAAATAAAATAATTTAAAACTATAGTGTGTAGTTCAATAACAATGATATAAATAAATGGATATTGAAGAGTATAATAAAAATAATTATTTTCAAATTTAAAAAAATATAATATTTTTATCGACAGACTAATAAAATAATGTTGACCATTTTTAACGAACGAAGAAAGTTGCATTTAGTCTTAATGTTCATATACTAGCAATCAAACTATAGTTTTCATCACAAGTCATTCTAATTTTAAAGAAGAGTTACTCCCTTGTGCACATGGTGTATGTTGTATTCACTCAACAATTGATATTGTTTACACTAAAAAGTACGATTTGATTACACTGAAAAATGTAGTTAGGTTACATTGAAAAAATCTACACTTTTAGTGCAATTAACCTACACTTTTCAGTGTAAACAACCTCAACTGTTGAATGAGTGCATTGTGCACCAGATGCATATGAGATTGTGTCTTTAACGAAATAATTTTGAAGTTCACTTTTAAAAAAAAAAAATTAAGAAAATGTGTAGGCTACCAGACCATTGCTAGTCTATGTTCTGTTCTACATTTTTGAAAAGTTCATTTAACTTCTAAATTTTTAATTGAGAATATGTATTTACGCATTTCATCATTTTTCGAATAATAGGTCTTAATATCCTAAAATAATTGCTTATTACTATTATTATTACTTTGATCTTTCGAAATGAAATTATGTTAATGATTTAGAAGTAGTAATATATGTGCATTTTATATATTGCGAGGAAAATTCTATTAACCCAAATGTTCCTCTTAGTCCAGAGGAAGTCTTTCTAAATTAATTTTACCGTTTAATTCAAAACGGTACTCCCTCTATCCCAGTTTTATTTTTCCGCCGCACTATTCACCATCCTCTAACATTTCTAAATTACATCTAATTTCATTTAAATACTACTCCCTCCGTTCCAAATCAGTTTTCACACTTTCCTTTTCTATCCGTCCCACGTTAGTTTTCACACCCTAAAAAGGAAAATTTTCTTATAACTTTTATCCTCAAAGTTCTCACTTATTTACTCATATGTCATTACTTTTCTTACACAAACAAACCACAACCACACAATTAAAGTTGATTTGACATAAAGTTCCCACTTTATTACTTTAACTATATAAAATAATAAATTTTCTTAATTACCGTGCCCAGATCAGTGTGAAAACTGATCTGGGACGGAGGGAGTACAAATCAAGCCTTACATTATAGTCAACAAAAGACAAATGAAAAAATAAAACTGGGACGGAGTGAGTATTATCTATTTTTATTATACAGTACTACCATAAAAATGATATATTTTTATGAGATAACTAATGCCCCCTCTATTCCACAATACATTTACATACTTTTTTTTATTAGTTAGTCCCACACTTTGCACACCAAAAAAAGAAAAAAATTGTATTCATTAAATTATACCCTTACATAATATATATATATATATATATATATATATATATATAAATATTCATTACATTTTTTTAAAACTTTGTATCCAAAACTTTTCACAATGTCTTATAATATAGAAGAAGTATAATTTAAAAATATATTCCCTCCTATTTTTAATACATGTCACTTTAAAATTAAACAATAAATTAAAATAATATTTTTTTGTCAATATTACCCTTTATTGATTAGACCAAAAATAAATCTCTAAATTAAGAGAAAGATGAATAAAAAATTTATGAAAAATTAATAGAGATAAAATTGAGATTTTTGAGGAAAACTAGTCAAAATTATACGTATTAAAAAATAGCAAAGTATAGTTCATAATAAATTTATCATGAGTCATTTTCATATAAAATTTATACATAAAAAATTGCGTGAAAAATTAAAATAATATGTATTAAAAAACAAAAGGAGTACATAAAACACAATAAGTTTTTCAATAAAATTGGTTAACATTATAAGTTGCTCTTAGTCCATGTATGTCAAAGTTGGAAAATTGATACATAGACGCAAGGTAATTATAAAATATAAAATGACATTTTTCATGAAAGAAAGAAAACAAAAACTATGATAACCTCACATGATGCCGTGATGGTCGATTTTTCGATTTTTCTCGTAAGAATATGTAAAATTATAAATTAAAACTTAATTTAATTGGAGGCCGAAATGAGACCAAGGATGGTTATCTTCTGGAATGTATTTGTCCGACACTCCAATGTTCAGTTGAAAACTTTGATTTCATGAATAGTGAAGTGAAACCTACAAAATAAGAAATCATAGCATTAGACCAATTCCTCAACATTTTAAGAGAAATGAAAGTAATTCCCGTAATTTTTTTAATTTGATTTTCAATCATCCTAAATTGATAATATAGTTATATAATATTTAAAAATTATCATTCAAAGAGTATTTTTTAATACACAAGAAAACTATTAAGGTAATTTTATTATTAAATATTTTATTAAACAAAACATCATGTATAATAATAATAGTAATTCATTTTCACCAACCAAACAAGTCAATAATGTTGATTAAATTTATTATCATTTTTACTACTATCATTCATATTCTCATTTCATTTCATTTCTTATTGTCAAACTAAGCGCCCCTTATTTTTCATGCCATATCAATTCCTTCATTTTAAGTGTTCAACCAAACATTCCCTGAATATTTTATTATGGCAACTTATTGAATATTTTTATATTTTACATATCATGTCTTCAATTTATAAAATACAAATCATAAAAGGTTAAAGATTGGGGTCCAAAACCCTTTAGAAGCCTGAATGTGTGGCTCTCACATCCGGGGTTCAAAGAGTTCATTAAAACAAAATGGGAAAGCTATTCGATCGAAGGCTGGGGCGGATTTGTGTTGAAAGAATAGCTAAAATTATTAAAATCCAACTTAAAGAAATGGAATAGAGAGGTGTTCGGGGCGCTTGATGGACGAATTGAGTCTCACAAACATGAGATCTTTAAGCTGGATATGTTGGATGAATTATTTGGGTTGGATGGGGAAGAAACTGCCAAGAGAAATGAATCAATGGCAAACTTGTTCAGAGGTCAAAAGTGGAAGAACAACTTATTGGCTCAGAAAGCAATAAATAAATGGATAATGGAGGGAGATGCAAATTCAAAGTTGCACCATAATTTCATCATCGTAGGAGGAAACAAAATGAGATCGTGGGGATTAACATCGGAGAGCAGTGGCTTGAGGAAGTGGATGAGGTGAAATGTGGTATCTTTGAATTCTTCAACAACCATTTCAAGAAGGAGGGGATTTGTATGCCTTCTTTGGCAAATGATTTCACTAGTAAGAAAATATCAGAATTTGATAATAAGTTTCTTATATCACCTTTCTTGGAAGAGGAGGTTAAAGAGGCGATATGGTCGTGTGATGGATCAAAAAGTCAGGGTCCAGATGGATTCAACTTCAACCTTATCAGGGAATTGTGGAACCTGTTTAAAGCTGATTTTATGGGTATGATGGCTGAATTTCACAAAAACGGTAGATTGGTTAGAGGTTTTAACCTGTCCTTCATCGTACTCATTCCCAAAAAGGAGGTGACCAATAACCTTGTAGATTATAGGTCCATCTCCCTTATAGGCGGGCTGTATAAAATCATTTCGAAAGTGTTAACCAACAAATTAAGTAGAGTTCTGGAATCGATCATTTCTGAAAATCAGAGCGCTTTTATCGGAGGTAGACAGATTTTGGACAGTGTAGCAGTTTTGAAGGAAGCAATCGATGAAGCAAGGAAAAAGATGATAGAGAGGATATTCTTGAAAATCGATTTTGCTAAGACATATGATTCTGTAGACTGGGAGTTTTTAAACATAATAATGGAGCGATTCAATTTTCATCAAAGGTGGAGGAGATGGATAATGGAGTGCATCAGGACGGCATCAGCATCGGTTCTAGTGAATGGCAGCCCGTCCAGGGAGTTTTATTTAGAGAGAGGACTGAGACAGGGGGACCCATTATCCCTCTTTCTCTTTCTCATCGCTGCAGAATATCTAAGCATTTTCATGAAAAAGGCAACATATGCTAGTTGGTTCGAAGAGGCGGTAATAGGGGCAGGAAAAATTCATGTTTCTCACTTACAATTTGCGGATGGCACTATCATGATGGGAGCTGCCAGTACTGAGAATGCACGAGCTTTAAAGAGGATTCTTCGTATGATGGAGATCACTTTGGGCCTTAAAGTGAACTATGATAAATGTAGTTTAATTGGGATCAACGTGGAGGAAGATAAATTGATTGATATGGCTAATATTCTCGGGTGCAAGATAGAGAAATTACCTTTCTCTTATCTAGGGATTAGAGTGGGCGGTCCACACGGCCAGGTGGCAGAATGGGCAGGTTTTGTGCAAAAGATCAGAAAGAGGCTTAATAGTTGGAAAGATCGAAAACTCTCGTTTGATGGCAGAATCACATTATTGAATTCGGTCCTCTCTGCTCTACCTATGTTTTACCTATCCTTCTATAAGATACCAAAGATGATTATAAGCAAAATTGTTAGCCTACAACACAGATTTCTTTGGGGTGGGGGTGGGGAGAGTGTTAAAAAAAATTTTTGGGTCGAGTGGGGAGCTATTTGTAATCCTAAATTCTTAGGGGGGGCTGGGGCTGGGGGTGCGGGATGTGGAGGAGTTTATTAGAGCTTTACTGGGGAAGTGGAGGTGGAGATTTTTTAGAGAAAAAAATTGTCTGTGGGTCAAAGTAATTGAATCTAAATATGGGGAGGGAAGGGGTAGGGGGTTAGATGTCTTTCCAAGGGGGGTGAGTGAGAGTATGTCGGGTTGGTGGAGGGATATTGTAAATTATTCTTCGGGGTCGAAGGGGGAATGGTTTCATGGGGGGTTGGAGAGGATAGTAGGAGATGGTAGGAATACCTTATTTTGGGAGGACGTGTGGCATGATGCTGAGTCGTTGAGAGTAAAGTTTCCTAGACTATATAACCTTAGTCTAGATAAGGGAGGAAAGGTGGGATGCATGGGGGAATGGAAGGGGAGTGTTTGGAAATGGAAGTGGAGATAGAGACGTGATTTATTTGATAGAGAGTCCCTTATGCTTAATTCACTTGAAAATTCTCTTAACAAGATTCACTTACAGGTGGGAGTTGCCAATCATTGGAAGTGGAACAGAGCTAAGACAGGGATTTACTCAACTAGGGAGGCATATGATTTCATCCATTCACTATCTCGACCAATGCACGAGCTGGGAGCCAAGGATAGGTGCTTCAAATCAATATGGAAGAGTTGGGCCCCTCCGAAAGTTATTGGACACGGGTGGAGGTTGCTACATGATCGTTTACCTACGATGGTCAACTTAAAAAGAAGGAACATTCTAAACTCGGGAGATATTATAAGGTGCGTGTTTTGCAATGATGTGGAAGAATCAAGTAAGCATGTTTTCTATGAGTGTAGCAAAGTGTATGAAATATGGATGGAGATTGCTAAGTGGTTAAATGTTAACACGGCTTGGCACTCTTGTTCATTTTTACATTTGCTTGATTCGAAAACTTGCTTAAAGGAAAAAAAGGCAGAAAAGTTGCATCTAGTGCATGGTTAGGAGTTACTTGGGTATTATGGAAGTTGAGGAACAAGATCATTTATAAGAATACGGAGATGTCATGTTCGAAAATTGTGGAAGAAATAAAAGCTAGAATATGGGGTTGGATAGTGGTGAGGGATCAAGAGATGTCTAATTTTTCATTTAGTGATTGGTTAGATAATCCAAGGATGGTGCTGGGAGTTTATTTCAAGTATTGATTGTAATTGTAAGACTTTCTGGTACTACTGGTACCTCCTTTTTTATTTATAAAATTGCTTTACTGATTAAAAAAAAAAAGGGATATTATATTGATTAGAAAAGTGAGAGTAGAAAAAACCTGTATAAGTTGGAAAGATGCAGTGTCGTGAATTGAGCCGGAATTGTAGGGTTGCAGCAACACGTGAAGCCTTAACTAGATCCATGTAAAAGTAAAACACGTCTCTTCACAACTTTGTCTCAATAAACATTAAACACAATCACTTTTTTTTTTTTTATGTTGTCTCCATGACTTCAGTCATAGTTTTTCTCAACTTCTTCACTTATATGCTATCCAAACTCTAAGCGGTGCTCGGAAAAAATAGTAAAAAATGAAAATGAAAATGAAAATGATATAAAAATGGGAACGGTATAAAATTAAAGTTAATAGTTTTCAAATAAGTAAACTATGGAGGAATTCTTTGATTTTGGGAATTAGGGTCGTTGTAGCTAGAGTCATTTCAAATACACACTAACTTTGATTTTCATTATTCACCTTCTAAAATCTCCAACTAAGCACCCTTTAAATTTACGCACCATTTAGTAATTTTATTGATCAACAAATTAAAAAAACAAAGAATGAAAAAATATTAACTCGTCTAATGGTAAAAGATAACCGTTTCAACGTAACAGACGGGCTACGAAAGATGAAAATAGTAACATACAAAAACACAAACTTGAAGAGTTGCAGTAAGTAAATTGATAATACCAAATTAACGACATTTGTCTTTTGACCCGACCCTCAAATCGAATGAAAATTGATTAGGAATAAATTGAATCGCGAGTAAAAGTAGTGGTATTAAAATATTTTAGATCAATTTAGCTTAAATATGTGAAATTCCAATATAATGCCAAAAATATGCTACCCCATAAATTTAATATCCTACAAAATCTACAGTTGTTACCCTCAAAGGTACGGACTCTAAAAAATTAGCCTCATCATTATTTTCCTTAAATTTTCTCATACAAATAAAAGTATAGAAGTGCTTTGACAGCATAAAAAATTTGTAAGTTCTTGTATGATATATGAATATAAAATTCCGAATCCTCCTACGATCCAAAAATTCAACGACATCGGAATTGCAAAATAAGTGAAGAAAAAGCAGAATTGGCTTCACATGTATAATAACTGAAGAAGCAATTTGTCTTGTAACATACACGACATATAGCTGAGATCAAATCAAACTATAAAATATGTATTTTATTTCAAATCAAATTATAAAAAATGTATTTTATTTCAAATCAAATTATAAAAAAATGTATTTTATTTCAAATCTTCATATACAATAAAGTCAATTTTTTTTTTATCTGGTGTAACAACACCACACTCTTCTATTCTATTTTATACCACCAATTTATTTTATTCGAGAATTCCTGCTTTTTCACAAGTTATTTAAGTTTTTTTATCTCAATCCTATAAGGCTGTGTTTACTTTGCTTTTTAGGATTGTGTTGATTAAATTAAATAGTAGATCATGTTCAAATTATTTCAACATATCAATTGTTTACTTTATAGAATTTGTATTGAGTTTAAATAATATGTAGTTGTTTAACTTTCAAGATTATATATAAATTATACTACTTCCGTTCCGGATCTTTTTTCACATTTTTCTTTTTGGGGCGTCCCAACTCTTTTTTCACACCCTTACAAATGAAATAATTTACACTCACAAAAGTCAATAAAGCACCTTTTATTATTTTATTATTTTATTTTACACTCACACACTCCATTTTTTCTTAAATATTGTGCAAAGTCACCTATGAAATAAAACCCGAGACGGAGGGAGTATATAACTTTACTAATATACCCCTCATATTTATTCCTATTAATTAACACAAATTTTGGCATGCACTCAAGTACATAAAATCCACTTGGACTTTAAGATCAATTTTGATTTCAATTTTAATTTTTTTTTAAAATACACACTGACATACCGAACTGTATTTTATTTTTAATTTTTTGCAATTGAAGTATTACTGATTACTTTTTGGGGTAATACAGAGTTTTTTTGGGGTATTTTTTTCAAAATCCAAGTGCATACCATACCATGCACTCAAGAAGTACTTATTAATTATTTACTTCCTCTGTCCCAGTTTTGTTTTCCCATTTGCCAAAAAGGTTCGTCCAAATTTTGTTTTCGCATCCCTAAAACGGAAACTATTTTATTCATTTAAATAATACTTTATTCAACATTCACCATTCTCAATACTACTTTATTCATTTAAATACTATTTTATTCACCATTCATCATTTTCAATCCTATTTTATTCATTTAAATACTAAAATGCAAATCTCGCATTAAACTTCACGCACAGTCAAACGTAAAAACAAAACTGAAACGAAGGAAGTACAAGATAGGGATTTGTATTTAATTCCATGTAGCGATGATGTCACAGTATCTACGTGTAAAGATAAATATTTGATTCACCGTAACTGGTGATTTTGGGGTTATTCACTATTTATAATGAAAGTTATTTTATTATTATTTTAATAATAACAATATTATCCACATATGAAGTGGATAAGAGGGAGGGAAGTTACGGGACTTCCAATCCCATATATATGAGAAGCAGAGATAAAGATTTCTCTCTAAGGAAATTGATTTTGAACTCTCTTCTGTAAATAATATTTCTCTCCCGATACACGGAAAAGAAGAATTCACTGACAGAATTCTTCATCATACACAAACGTATATATCATACATGTAATCAATACTAAAGGGCATTTACATTGTGGATTACAAATCAATTTGTGAATAAATTCACATAATTGAATTCTGACTGTGAGGATCACAGATACGTACGAAGAATCCAACCAGGCTTGATTCATTCCGCTGCAAATTACGAGGTTGGTCGTTCCAACTTCCTTATTTTTTATTAACGAAATCCAACATTGGTTCATTCCGTTTTTTGTTTCAAGCACAGTCATCTTTAGTAATGTGTTCTTAACTGAATCTTATCCTTGTGGATTATAGATTCAGAAATAGTAAATCATTGACTAAAGACTGTTGAGCATTAAGACGAGATGCAATTAAAGGAACTAAGCTCGAGTGAAGTCTTGGGACTTGTAAACTTGAGATTGACAATGGTCAATATTTTATATCGCATAGTCTTTTGTTTGCTCAAGAGATCACTCAGGATCTCACCATTGTATCTGATCTTCCATAGCTGGGATATGATTGACATTTTTTCTAAGAGACATGGTTATGATTAGTATGTGACGGCTGCTACGTGTGGGTTTTACGCGCCAGCCACCAGCGGGTGAATGGCGGTGTGTAGTGCATATATGACATAAGTTATGATATTAGACATATTTTTTCATGTTTTTAAATGGTTATGGACTGTAAGTGCGCAATTATTTTAGTTATATGAAGTAAGTTCATGTAGACTAAATGTTTGCTCCTCTAGCAATGCTTATGTAGACGATAACATTTTGACTTGCTAGATTAGGTCATGTTGTGCAAGATATGGTGAACTGACTTATAATAGAAGGATTATGATGTCCGTTCTTTAAAAGTCACGTTGTCAAATTGTGGAATATCTTGCTCATAAGTGACTAGAAAACCATTATAAAACAGTTATTGTAGATTCTTTATTGTAATTATTTCATTCTAATAAATGTGATTCTATGAATGTCGATGAGAAAAATATGGAACTTATTGTTTCTTCATTACCTTTGTCGATAATTTTTCACGTTTTTGACATGTCTGTCTTTAAATTCACATAAGTCCGAGACATTGGTTTGTTTTTGGACATCACCTAAATGGGATGTGAATGGAAGATATAACTTTAAAGGTTTTAAGAACCTATAGAGCACGTGAATATTTATCCAAACAAGTTCAGGGAACTGTGTAGTGAATGAGGCATAAATTGACAAATATCAAAACTTTGTATACCAGTGCACAATGGTGTAGTTGAAAGAAGTTTTGAACTTTGTTGGAAGTGATGAGATCCAATTGAACTCTGGACACGTGAATTGCCTATCTAAGTAACTTTGGGATCAACAACTTGTGTACATAACTGTGCGAGTTAGTACTAAGAGTTGGGTCCAGTCATAAATGTGTCTTAATAAGATGCTTCGTTGAATCCAATGGTTACGTGATGATTGGTGTTCATTGAATTGAAAGTAGTACATTGAATCACATGATATTAATTTTCTTGGAAATTGAACTTTCTAGTAGGGGCAGCATTATTTGGATGTTAAACCAATCTGAGATTAGAATAATCACTCTATCAGATCCAAGTGGGAGTGATTTAATGTGATTTTTAATAGATGTTTACCCATTAAAGATCAGATGGATCTTGATGAGAGTAATTATCTAGAGGAGATATTATCTACAGAATTTCACAGCATTTTAATCTCTTCAAATGCTAGGAAATATGTGCTTGAGAAGCATCATGATCTCCAGAAAATATGATAAAATCTTTAGGGAATGAGAAACCTACAGACGTTAGTGAGGTTATATCTTGTTCTAGTAAAAGATTGATGAAATAAAGCAGTAGAAGAAGTTATAGAGGTGATGAAATCAAATCAAATTTGGAAACTTGTAGTTTTTTCATCGAGACACAAAATAGTTGAGAATGTGAATTCTCAAAAGTCAAAGGTAGATCTCTTGAGGTGACCAAGTTCACATGATAGAAAAGATTATACTCTAAAAGGGGATGTATAAATTTTTCTGTATAATGTGAGTTGTACCTCGATTCGTCACAACTCTAGCTAAAAGTAAATTATGATTTTGAATTACATAAAGATGGGCGTTGAACATTGTATTTTCTCAACGGAGAATTAGAAGAAGAAATCTATGTGTAAAGCAGTAGGATTCTTTCTTCAAGGAGGATAATGTTTGTAAATTGAGGAAGTCAATTTGCGGAATTAAACAATCCTCAAAGACAGTGGAACTGAGACTTTATAAATGATTGTCTCATTAACTTTGTTATAATAAACAAAGGCCACTGTATTTATGTTGAACGGTCCAAGACAATTTTTTTTGTAATTCTATCACTAGTTGATGATACATTGGCTGTAATTTTTTAACAATGAGTATGTTTCTTGGTTAAAAGATTCATTGAATTCATTTAAGAAAGTTACTTGAGTTGTCTCAAGAGACATACATAAAGAGTCTTCTAAGAATGATTCAGAATGAACTTTGAGAACAAGTAGATACTCATATTAATCAAGGGCGAGTCATTGAACTATGATTAGTGTCTGAGAACTCTAAATATGAAATGTTTAATGTCATATAAAAATTGAAATTGGATGTCTGATGTTTGCTAAATTGTGCTTGCATCGAGACAATTGTTGAGTTATTTGTCTTGGTTAGCAGATATCAATTAATCTGGAAAAACACATTGAAGATAGTGTGAGAGATTTTGAGATATCTGAAGGGTACTGCATATTATTGTCTCGAGGAGATAATCTAGAATTAAAAGAATATACTGACAATAATTGGAATTTTATTTATATCCATCTGAATCACAATTCCAATTATGCCTTCTTGCTTAAGTGAGAAGCAATCTTAAGGCATAACATGAACTAGATCTGTATAACACTGTCCACTAAGGAAGTCGAGATTGTGGCATGTGCATTTGCAGTCCAATATGTAGTTTGGTTGAGAGTTTTCTGGATATCTTTGAAAATAGTAAGCACTTCAAAGGAAGCTGTGATGATTCATTGTGGAATCAAACAGTCCAGTGGGAGCTGTAATTGTACATTGATTAGGCGTGAAATTGTCATGATTCGTAGCTAGAAACGCCCTAGTTTTGGTCGATTTTATTGAGTTTTTAGAGCCAAATGAGCACTATTTCTATACATTGATGAATTGGTCTCTTTGATACTCATAGGTGAATCGAGGATGAAAAACGGAGTTCGTAGGACATTGAATCGACTCAAACGGATGCCCGGATGAGAAGATATCGAAGAAATACAATTGGTATTAGTACGTGAGAAGAAAAGTGTTAGTTGCAGGGAAGGAGGGCCCATTCGAGCTCCATCACTCGAGCACCTCGCTCGAGCAACGTAGGTCGAGCACTCCAAACTTACAGAACATTTTTGCCGCTCAAGGGGCACAGCTCGAGCGCATCATTCGACCTATGGAACCGCTCGAGCAACATAGCTCGAGCGCCTCGTTCGAGCTATGGAATCATTCGACCAAAGCAGGTCGAGCGCCCCGCTCGACCTGGACAGCTCGAGCGCCTCCGAGGCCTATTTTCCAAAGTTCGGCCCATGAGATCCCGATTCGGCCCGATCTTTATATATACTCTTTACAAACTCGTTTCAAACCACCACTTGACACACACACGAGATAGATAGTTCGTTTTTGGAGAGGAAGGAGAGAAGGAAGTTTACGTTTACGTTTTGTTGAGGTCTTCATACGAATTTTTAGTTTCTTTTCATCTCTTAGTTTCTTTTCAGCAATTCGACTACGTTAAACACTTCATACTTCGTTTTTATTAATTTAATTTCAGTTTATTCTTTTATTTCATTAAACCCTAGTTTATGTTAGATTTCTTCTTCGTTTTAATTATCATGTTCTTGTTCGTTACTTATTTAATCGTTTGTATTTCCGTTAAACCTATGTCTAGCTAAAACCCTTGCATGCTTAGGGTAGGATGAACTCGTAGAAGTAGGTTGTGGGTACGTAATTAGGGTAACTTGTGACGTTAGGTTTTAATTCTCTTAGTTAATGAATTCTTAAAATTAATCTAGACTTTGCTTTTGAATTTCGTTCGAAAAGTGTTAGAGAGAGGACGACCGTATCACTCTTTAACACCGAGTAGACTAAACGAGAAGGTTTAGGAAGGGTTAATTCATCTACCAGTTTAGCGAAGGAGGACGACCGCATCACCTTAGTTAAATTATGGTCTCATTAATTAAGCACAATCTATTAAATTGTTAGTAGATTAGTGAAGTCGAGTGTTAGGGTAAAGTATTAGGGTTTAGAATCTTGAGCTTTCACCTTGCATTCTTAGACTTAGGTTATTTCTTGTGTGTCACAGTTATTCTGATTATGTACCTGTTCCGTTAGTATACGTAGGGATTCCTATCTTAAGCATCATCATCTCTCATTTGAAAACAACCCGTAGTTAATTCGCTTTCTTTAGTATTTTAGTTTACTTAATTTATTTTAATTTTTAATTAATCTTGCAAAAAAAAATCCAAAAACAACACACTCATATTAACTACGACGCGTAGATCTTCAGGGATCTATTCGCATATACACTGTCCCTTGGGTTCGATATACTTGGTCGTTATACTTGCTAATACTACAGTGAACCCGTTCGCTTGCGGGTGAGCGACTAGTAGAAGTTAGTTTATTCGCTTCAAGTCAATGGCGCCGTTGCCGGGGATGGCGTTGTATGTTTTTAATAGGACTTGTAGATAGCTTAGTAGTTAGTAGTGGGTGATTTATTTTCTGTTTTTATTTTTATTTCCATTCATTAGGCAGTTGCATTTTGATCCTTCTGCTAGTGTGTCAGGTTTATGAAAACACGCTCACAAGGCAATACGAGCGAAGAGAGGTTACCTGCAGATCCTGAGACAATAGCAAGGAGAAATCGAGCCTTCTTAAGAAGGATGAACGCGGCCGACTTGGGGAAAGAACCAATTTACATCAATAATGAGTTGGAAGATGCCGAGAATGAGTTTAACCAGGGGTTGAACCGGGTTGACGGCACTGAGGGCAACACTAGTAAGAACCAAGATCTATTAGGGGATAGTCAGAGCCAAAACCCGGTGCACAAAACGTCATCAATCCAGCTCAGAATTTTGTCCATAATCCTCTGAACAACCCTACTTACCCACAAAACCCAAATAACCCTTTCAACAAACCAGTATACCAACCATACCCATACCCACCTTATCCTTATCCACCTTACCCGTACCCTCCACCTCCAGTTTACAATCAACACCCTGTTTACCAACCACCACCCCAACAAGTACCCGTACCAGCTGCTAATCCTCAACACGTTCCTCAGAACGCATATCAAAATATAGCTATTCGAGGGAGGTTTGCAGTGCAGCCACAAAGGTACTATGATGGAGTGGCGTTGCCTCCTATTGAGGCGAACAACTTCTCGATTTCCCCGGGAATTTTAAAGCTGCTTACCGAGAATCAGTTCAAGGGGGTGATCGGGAAGGAGAATCCTCACACACATCTGAGGAGTTTTCTCATGATAGCCTCCACATTCAATTACAATGGCATGTCTGAAGATGCCAAGAGGCTTAGGCTATTCCCATTCTCATTGACAGGAATAGCCAAGGAGTGGTACGATAATACGCTCCCACGGGGAGGTATTACCACTTGGGCCGAGCTCGAGCGTCTGTTCCTCGAGCGCTTCTACCCTCCATCGAGAACGATTAAAGCGAGGATTGAGATCTTTTCCTTTCGCCAGAAGCAAGGAGAGGACCTACGTCAAGCGTGGGAGAGATACTCAAACATGCTGATAGAGTGCCCGTAGCACGGGTACAATGAGGGGGATATTATGACATTCTTCTATAGTGGTGTCAACAAGGCGGGGCAAGACCATTTAGACACTTGTGCGGGCGGAGCATTCCTGAATCAAGGCATAGAAAGGTGTAGAGAGATCGTGGACAATATTGTCACGAATGCGGGTGCATGGAACGATGATCCAGAGTTTCAGAGGGTATGCAAGTTGGAAGAGAATGAGGGTACAAGGAAGCTGTTGATGGCTATGATGGAGAAGATCAGCAACCTCGAGTTGGGGAAGAATTTGGTTGGAGAGCATGCAGTAGAGAATGAGAGAGTAGACCAACCAAGTGGGCAGCAAGAGGTAGCCAATTACATGGGAGGTCCGTATTACAATCAGAATGGCTACCAAGGTGGAAATCAGTTTGGAAGACCTTCTTATGGTCAGCCATTTGTACCTCCAGGCCCACAGCCGCCTCAAAATCAATGGAGGAACACACAAGGAGTTCAAGGAGGCCAGCAGCCTCCTCAAAACACATGGAGGAAGAATTAGAACTTTTCTTATGCTAACCCAAAAGCTGGTATTACTGTTCCTGCAGGTGTTGATCCAGGTTCAAAGCCTCCCGGTGGAGAAGGCGGTGCATCAACCGAGGAGATGTTGAGAGCTATTCTTTAGAAGGTGGAGGAAGGAAGTAAGAGGTTATCATCCTTGGAGTACGATGTGAAGGAGTTGCATAAGAAGGGTGATCAACGTGATCAAGACCTCCAGAAGATGAACGTTGAGTGGACTAGAACTCAACAAGAGAACAATCGAAGGTTCACTTCTATAGAGTTCCAGATGAGCCAGATTGCAAAGATGGTGAATAGAGAGCCGGGAAAATATCCTTCCATGCCGGAGGGGAACCCGAAAGAGCATTGCAAGGCGATCTAGCTTAGAAGTGGAACCAATTATGAAGGTCCTCAGATGCCTGCTGAATCTGAGACGCCCCAAGTTGAGAAGGGGATTGAAAGTGAAGGAATTGAGAAGAAGGTTGAGGATGAGAGCACTCAAGCAAGCAAGGAGCTTGAAGAAGAAGGCATTGAGAAGGGTGAGAGAGTTCCTAAGTGGAAAAAGGCAAAGGAAGCAAGGGATAAAGTGAAAGAAACAGAAAGAGATGAATGGGGGGTACCCAAATCGGTGATACCAGTCCCGTATCCACATTGCTTCATGAAAAAGATGCTTGATGAAAAATTTGCAAAATTTCTTGATGTTTTTAAACAACTTCACATTAACATTCCTTTTTATGATGCTTTGGAACAGATGCCGCATTATGCAAAGTTTCTGAAGGACTTGATTGCGAAAAGACGGCGAGTGGATGAGCCAAAGTTGGTGCAGCTGAACCACGAGGTGAGTGCATTAGTGCACAAGGCGCTTCCTCCAAAGCTGAAGGATCCCGGGAGCTTCACGATCTTATGTGATATTGGGAACGGGATCAAGAAGGGAGCGTTGTGCGACCTCGGGGCGAGCATCAATCTCATGCCCCTGTCGCTTTTCAAGAAGTTGGAAGGTGGTGAACTTCAACCCACAATGATGATGCTTCAACTTGCCGACCGGTCTATTACTCGACCTCAAGGTGTGGTTGAAGACGTCCTTGTGAGAGTTGGAGATCACATTTTTCCAGCCGACTTTGTAGTGCTAGAGATGGAGGAAGATGAGCACGTGCCCCTGATCTTGGGAAAACCGTTCTTAGCTACGGCGGGGATGGTGCTAGACGTGGCAAATGAGAAGATTACATTGAAGGTTGATGATCAAGAAGTGAAGATTTCCCTATATGAAGCCATGAAGCACTCGAGGGAGGATGAGAGCTTGTATTGCATGGATGCAATTGATCCTCGTGTTGAAGACACACCTTCTATCCCTAATCTTTCTCATACTCATGATTTTGTTAGTCCTTCACTTGATTATTTAACCCATGAGCATTATGATTTTGATTATTTTGATAGGGATAAAGTGAAAAAGTTGAAGGATGAAGAGGTGAAAAGAGTGGACGTTGTCCAGTTAGAAGGGAAAGGAGGAGTTAAAAAGAAAAAGTCCAAACTCAAGAAATTGTTTAGTAAGACTCCTCCAGATAAAGGTGAGAAGGAGTTGAGACCTATACCACTTGAGGTGGGGAAGGAAGCAAAAGGGCTCATGAAGGTGGGGCACCAAGGAAAGACATGCAAGCACCACTCTTATGAGAGTGAGAGAGGTAAATTTGAGTATGATGTCCCATAAGCTCCTTGAGCTTGGTCCGGCATGAGGACCTTAAAAATAGCGCTGAATGGGAGGCAACCCATTATTTTTTTATTTATTTGCTTTGAGTTTTTTTTTTAGTTATTAGGGAGTTATTTTGAGTCGTATGTTTAACCTCGTATGTGAGTGAGTTGCTTGTAGGCTTGTCTCTAAAGGAGTAAAGGTATCATGGAATTATTCAGATTGAAGGAACCAACTCGAGCAGGGGAGTGTGCAAAGCTATTGAGAGAAATGGAATTATTTGGTTGAGGTAACCCACAACCCCAAACTTAGACCTCTAGCAAGGTCGAAGTTTGGGGGGTGGAGTTTTTTTTATGTTTCTTGTTACATTGCACATGCATGCACGCCCTTATCTTTGAGTTGAGTTTGATTGATTATTGGTTTGTTGAGATACTCCTTGGGGTGATTTTGAGTTGACTCGCTATTGCATATTTCATACCTATCAATTCTCTTATGCTTGTTGGTTGCTATCTTTGAGTATGACTTGATGAGTAGAGTTGATTTGTGGATTTGAGTTAGGGACTCTTTTGTGTAAGTGTTTGAATGAGAGTTGATTTGAGAAAGAACCCGTATGCTTACAAATTTTCCTTTTGAGCACTTGTGTGATGATTGTGAGAATGCACTAGACTAGCATGGATATGAAAGCCGAGAGACTTGAGCCTTATGAGATTTTGATGCATGAATTAATCTCTTCGTTTGTGAGTGAATCATCACCTTAGAGGATGCTTGAACTTGTTTGTGCTCTTGCTTCTTGATTGTGTCTAGTTTGATATGCCGAATAGGATCTTAGGCCATCTTTGATTTTATTGAGTCACTTAGCCAAAATTTTCCCTACCAATGACATTGAATCCCTTGTTAGCCCATTTGAGCCTAAAGCCTATTTTATTTGCTAGCACATATGAACACTATTCCAATTCCTAAGCCTTTTTGTCCCAATTTGAGTGGAGAATAGGAAAGTGTGAATGTGAAGGGATCGAATTGAGTTGAAAAAGGAAAAGGTTGTTTGTTGAGTGAATATGAGAAGGTGTGATGAAGTATGAGATGTGGGAAAAAAGAGAAAAAATTGAGAATGAGCAAAAGAAAAAAAATGAGCTCATGTGTTTGTGCGAAAAAGAGAAAAAGTGATTGAAAAAAAGTGAAAGAGTGAGAAAGAAAAAAATTGAAGTGTTGAGAGTATGGAATTGAAAGGGTGTTGATTGGATATGTTTGAAGTAATCTGTTCCTTATCTCAAAGTACCGAAGTTTGATTTTCTATTCTCAATTCACATAAGTCACTTACCCATATTGTTATCCCACCTGTCCAAAGAGCCTACATTACAACCTTGAGAAAAGTCCTTTTTGATTCGGCATTGATTTCTAGAGTATGGTCGGAGTTAAGAGCACTTACAAGCCTATGGCTGCCAATTTGTGTGATTGATTGATTGTTTGAGTGAGTCCCTTAATCATTGATATACACTTGTGAGGGAGCGAAACACATCGTTGAGTGCACATCCATGTTTGATCTTGGTGTTTCTTGTTATTGTTGCATGAGTATGATAAAGAAAAGTGAGTGAGTATACGGGTGATTGATTTTTGAAGCTCGAGTTCATTAGCTTGCATGATTGATTCTTTAACTCATCCCTAACAATTTCACTTGACTTATTATTTCATTGCTTGAGGACAAGCAATATGGTAAGTTTGATGGGGTTGATTAGGCGTGAAATTGTCATGATTCGTAGCTAGAAACGCCCTAGTTTTGGTCGATTTTATTGAGTTTTTAGAGCCAAATGAGCACTATTTCTATACATTGATGAATTGGTCTCTTTGGTACTCATAGGTGAATCGAGGATGAAAAACGGAGTTCGTAGGACTTTGAATCGACTCAAACGGATGCCCGGATGAGAAGATATCGAAGAAATACGATTGGTATTAGTACGTGAGAAGAAAAGTGTTAGTTGCAAGGAAGGAGGGCCCATTCGAGCTCCATCACTCGAGCACCTCGCTCGAGCAACGTAGGTCGAGCACTCCAAACTTACAGAACATTTTTGCCGCTCGAGGGGCACAGCTCGAGCGCATCATTCGACCTATGGAACCGCTCGAGCAACATAGCTCGAGCGCCCCGTTCGAGCTATGGAATCATTCGACCAAAGCAGGTTGAGCGCCCCGCTCGACCTGGACAGCTCGAGCGCCTCCGAGGCCTATTTTCCAAAGTTCGGCCCATGAGATCCCGATTCGGCCCGATCTTTATATATACTCTTTACAAACTCGTTTCAAACCACCACTTGACACACACACGAGATAGATAGTTCGTTTTTGGAGAGGAAGGAGAGAAGGAAGTTTACGTTTACGTTTTGTTGAGGTCTTCATACGAATTTTTAGTTTCTTTTCATCTCTTAGTTTCTTTTCAGCAATTCGACTACGTTAAACACTTCATACTTCGTTTTTATTAATTTAATTTCAGTTTATTCTTTTATTTCATTAAACCCTAGTTTATGTTAGATTTCTTCTTCGTTTTAATTATCATGTTCTTGTTCGTTACTTATTTAATCGTTTGTATTTCCGTTAAACCTATGTCTAGCTAAAACCCTTGCATGCTTAGGGTAGGATGAACTCGTAGAAGTAGGTTGTGGGTACGTAATTAGGGTAACTTGTGACGTTAGGTTTTAATTCTCTTAGTTAATGAATTCTTAAAATTAATCTAGACTTTACTTTTGAATTTCGTTCGAAAAGTGTTAGAGAGAGGACGACCGTATCACTCTTTAACACCGAGTAGACTAAACGAGAAGGTTTAGGAAGGGTTAATTCATCTACCAGTTTAGCGAAGGAGGACGACCGCATCACCTTAGTTAAATTAGGGTCTCATTAATTAAGCACAATCTATTAAATTGTTAGTAGATTAGTGAAGTCGAGTGTTAGGGTAAAGTATTAGGGTTTAGAATCTTGAGCTTTCACCTTGCATTCTTAGACTTAGGTTATTTCTTGTGTGTCACAGTTATTCTGATTATGTACCTGTTCCGTTAGTATACGTAGGGATTCCTATCTTAAGCATCATCATCTCTCATTTGAAAACAACCCGTAGTTAATTCGCTTTCTTTAGTATTTTAGTTTACTTAGTTTATTTTAGTTTTTAATTAATCTTGCCAAAAAAATCCAAAAACAACACACTCATATTAACTACGACGCGTAGATCTTCAGGGATCTATTCGCATATACACTGTCCCTTGGGTTCGATATACTTGGTCGTTATACTTGCTAATACTACAGTGAACCCGTTCGCTTGCGGGTGAGCGACTAGTAAAAGTTAGTTTATTCGCTTCAAGTCATACATTATGGAATAAAACACTCCAGTGGGAGTTATTCCAATTCATTGTGAGAACAAAATGGCTAAAGCTTACTCTGAGTATTTCAAGTATCAAGAAAATCAAACATCTTAATATGAAGTTTGACTTTGTAAGGGTGTTACAAAGTAGAAACAAATATTTCCTAAAAGATTCTCTACTCGTTTATTGTTAGCAAATCCACTTGACAACACTTCCCAAGAGATGTTTAGGACATCTATGGTTAAAGTTCTTGCGTGGATTTGAACATGGTACGATGTAGATGTTAATGTTCCTGAAAAGTTTATGTATTGTGAATTATATGAAAAGTTCATATAATAGTATGTCAACAAGTAAAGATTAGCTCTCTCATACGAGTAATCGCCTCTTACATCTGAGTATGTGAAGAGATGAGATTATTTGAAAGATAATCGTAATATATTTTACCACAAATCTATTTAACTTGTTACAAAGCTAAATCAATGGATTCCTTGACTAAAGTGGGAGGAAATCCAAGTTAAGTGTTGAGGATACACTTGAACTGTGATTTACACGATGTTAGATAAATAACTTTGATGACATACACTTTCATTCTTGGAAGTTTAGACATCGTGACATGTGTTTCATACCACATGTGCTAAGTTGACCATAAGGAAATGAGAAAATTATCCCTATTTTCTCATTGTATGAGACCTTGAGGTTTGGATAAGCCTCTTATAAGTACCCTTAAGACTTTCTACAATATTTCTAAGTCTTCACTTTAGTGTTGCAACTTTAGCATGTTACCAATATCTATAAATTATAATGGCGATACGATGCATCTCTAGGAAAGCAGCTATAGTGGGAGTCTGTAGACATTTTTGTGTGAAAGGAAGGACATCTTTATTAACACATTCTATTGTGTTCATTGACCGGTCAATCGAGTTGAGAACTTGATTATGAACAAATAGATTCGATAAAGGTTGAATATGCTCTAATAATTCCAAGGGATTGAAAGAGATATGTCAACTTGTGTTAATCGACAAGAGTTCTGGGGTATAACGAGAATTGAATTCTTCATATAAATCTGGTTGAGTTGCTATATATCCTTAACAAGTGTATAGCAAGAAAACTCATATTCTCGAGGGTCACACGATATATTTGCCTGTATGAATAAGTAATATGTGATGGTATAAATATGTGAAGTTAGCAAGTGTGAGACTCGAACTTCATATGTGAGTGGGAGATGAAAGTTATTTTATTATTATTTTAATAATAATAATGTTATCCACATATGAAGTGGATAAGAGGGAGGGAAGTTACGGGACTTCCAATCCCATATATATGAGAAGCAGAGATAAAAATTTATCTCTAAGGAAATTGATTTTGAACTCTCTTCTGTAAATAATATTTCTCTCCCGATACACGAAAAAGAAGAATTCACTGACATAATTCTTCATCATACACAAACGTATATATCATACATGTAATCAATACTAAAGGGCATTTACATTGTGGATTACGAATCAATTTGTGAATAAATTCACATAATTGAATTCTGACTGTGAGGATCACAGATACGTACGAAGAATCCAACCAGGCTTGATTCATTCCGCTGCAAATTACGAGGTTGGTCGTTCCAACTTCCTTATTTATTATTAACGAAATCCAACATATAAAGAGATTACATCAATCAAAGATTACAAGAGATTTTACAATCCTATAATTATGACTAAATCGTAACAAATACAAAAGACTAAATCAATAGAAAATATTCTATAAGATATGTACAATATTTTCTAAGATATGCTATTATCCCCCTTCAAGCGTTGCGTGGATGCAGACAAACACAAAGCTTGGAACGTAGAAAATCGAATGCAGGACGAGCGAGACTCTTCGTGAAAATATCCGCCAACTGCAAGTGTGAAGGAACAAACTGAGTTGAGAGCTTGCCAGAAGAGACAAGTTCACGAACGAAGTGATAATCAATATCTAGATGCTTAGCTCGTTTATGAGCTACGGGATTTTGACTCCAAAAAATAGCACTCTTGTTGTCGCAAAACAGTATGGGACGTGACCGAGGAGGAGTCTGGAGTTCACGAAGCAGGTTAAGAAGCCAAACTACTTCAGAAGCAGTGTTAGCAAGGGCTCGATACTCAGATTCACAACTAGACCGAGACACAGTCGGTTGCTTCTTAGCACTCCAAGAAACAATATTACCACCAAGGAAAACAGAATAACCATAAGTGGAACGACGAGTAGTAACACAGCGAGCCCAGTCAGCATCAGAATAAGAATTAATAGACAAATCAGGAGAATGAGTGAAAGAAATACCAAAATAAATTGTGCCTTTCACATAACGGAGAATTTGCTTGACAGCTAAAAAATGAACCTCATGAGGTGAATGCAAAAATTGACTCACAGAATTAACCGCAAATGACAGATCAGGACGAGTGATGGTCAAGTACTGCAATGCTCCCACAAGAGAGCTATATAATGTGGGATCGTGAAATAGCTTACCATCACTAGTGAATGATTCTCCTGCAACCAAGGGCGTGGAAACAGGTTTGGAGTCTAGCAAATCAATACGCTCCAAAATTTCCTTTGCATACTTGGATTGGCCAACAAATAACCCATTCAAGGTATAGGATACCTCAAGTCCCAGAAAATAGTTCAACTTTCCCAAATCCTTGATGGCAAACTCCGAGTGAATACGATCAATAAGACGACGAAGAAGAGAATCATCACTGCCAGTGATTATAATATCGTCGACATAGAGAAGAAGATATATAACAGAAGAGTCCTTCCGAAGATAGAAGAGCGAGGAATCTGAATGACTCTCATGAAAGCCAAGACTAATCAGAAAATCACTAAAGCGACGATACCAAGCAAGAGGAGCCTGTCGCAAGCCATACAACGTCTTTTTTAGGTGACAGACATGATCTGGGAATTCAGGATTAACAAATCCAGGAGGTTGAGACATGTAAACACGCTTGGTAAGGACATCATTAAGGAAGACATTCTTCACATCCAACTGATGAAGATTCCACCTGTGATGAACAGATAGAGCCAAAATGACACGAACTGTAGCAGCCTTGACAACAGGGCTGAAAGTATGAGAGAAATTTATACCAGGAATCTGAGTAAAACCCTGAGCAACAAGGCGAGCCTTGTGTCGCTCGATCGAGCCATCAGCATGATACTTTATCCGGAATACCCATTTAGAGCCCACAATATTAGTATTAGACGGACGAGGGACTAAATCCCAAGTCTGATTAGAATGCAAGGCATCAAGTTCTTCCTGCATTGCCATCACCCAATGAGGAGACTTCATAGCAGACTTAACACCACGAGGTTCTGTAGAGGCAACTAAAGCAGAAATCAAAGGTGATGAGGCAAAATTAACAGGATACTTAGGACAAAATACACCAGCCTTACCCCTTGTAATCATAGGGTGAGTGTTGATGGGCTGTATCGGGGATGGAGTGTGCTGCTGCACGGCAGGAGAGACAGGAATGACGCCAGGCGATGGTGGTTGAAGCGGCTCGATAGGCGGAGCCATAGGCTGCGGCAATAAAGGTGGCACGGTGCATGCCGAACACGGAAGACACAACGAAGCAGAAGGCATAGCCAAAGCAGGCCGAGAAGAATTCAGTTGAGACGGAATCTTGCTGGAAACCGAAGACCCAAATTTAAAATAGTTCGTGTAATCAAGCAAAGTTGACGATGAATCAGACACGCCAGAATAAGGAAACAAGTGCTCATCGAACTGAGCATGGCGTGTAAGAAACATGCGGGAAGCGTCAGGATCGTAACATCGAAAACCTTTGTAAGAGCTGCTATAACCAAGAAAAACACAAGGACGACTCCGAGGAGCTAGTTTATGATGCACATAATCACGCAAATAAGGGAAAACCCGACAGCCAAAGGGTTTAAAATTTGCATAATTTGGAACACAACCAAATAGGAGCTCAAAAGGAGACTTGTTACCCAAAACAAGAGAAGGCAGACGATTGATAGTAAAGACAGCAGTAGCAAAAGCATCAAACCAAAAATTAACTGGCACATGTGCATGAAACAATATGGAGAGACCGGTTTCAGAGATGTGACGATGCTTACGCTCAGCACGACCATTCTGCTGAGGCGTATAAGGACAAGAAATTTGATGATGAATGCCATGCATACTAAAGAAATCATGAACACTATGGTTAACAAATTCCGTTCCCCCATCTGACTGAAATCGTTTTAGAGTGGTGGAAAACTGATTGCACACAAATTTATGAAAACGAACTAGAGTTTCATAAAATTCGGACTTACCACGCAAGGGATATAACCAAGAAAACCTAGAGTAATCATCCACAAAAAGTGCATAATAATGAAAACCATCCTCAGTGGCAACAGGTGCAGGACCCCATAAATCACAATGAACAAGATCAAGAATGCTAGAAGCACGTTTATCATTAATCTCAAAAGGTAAACGTTTGTATTTTGCCAACTGACATGAAGAACAAATACCAGGTTTAGGTAAAACAAACGTAAGAGATAAACATCCTTGTTTTTGCAATAAGGAAATTAAATGAAATGGGACATGCCCCAAACGCAAATGCCACAATTCAAAAGAAGCCTTCAAACTACTGGAATTAAGACTAGCAACCAAGGCAGAAACGCCACGCTCTAACACATAAAGAACTTGCTCACAACGTCCTTAAGCCAGCACTGCCTTTGTCACCCGGTGCTGAATATAAAAATTTGTATCAGTAAAAACAACATCAACATGATAATCTGAAGTGAGTTTACTAATAGACAACAAGTTTTTGGTTATATGGGGAACAACCAAAACATCCAACATATTTAGACCTTTAGACAAAAAGCGAGAACCAATATGAGATATGCTAAGGGCAGAACCGTTACCAATAATAACACGACCCGTACCAGAATAGGGTTCTAACTTGTCGAGGTCAGAAGTCTGAGAAGTCATGTGGGCAGAAGCACCCGTATCCACATACCAGTCAGAAATCGGTTCAGTGATGTTGCAGGAACTAGTGAAAGCCTGGGCAAGATGAGCAGATGGTGACTGAGAAGGACCCCTAGCCTACAAATATAAAGGACATTTATCGGCATAATGATCTTCACGGCATATTTGACACCTAGGAATATAGGGCTTGCGTTGACCACTTGTGTTACGTCCACCAGAATTGGAGCGACCACCACGGGAAGGCTGAGAACCACCAGAGTTGGAGCGTCCAGAAGGCACGGACAGAGAGCGGCCAGAATTCTAGTTTCCAGCACGAGCAGATTTCTCACGATCAAGGGCAAGGAAAGCCGCCCGAGGAGCAGACGAGCCCTCCATGGCCTTAGTAAAAATATCATACTGCTGCGCTTGATGAAGAAGATCACGAAACGGCGGAATGGGATCGGAAAACATTCTGGTATCGGAAAAACCAGCGAATTGAGGACCGAGCCCGCGCAAAAACCAGTGGCTTTTGTCGGACTCCGGAACAGATTTTCCGATCGCCGAGAGCTGATCGCACGGGGATTTGAAAGTTCGGCCGTATTCAGGAAGATTAAGTAATTCCTCTCAGAGTTGATTCGTGCGAGATGTAGACGAATGAGAGAAAGTTGATTCAAGAGCCAACCACACAGCCCTAGCAGATGTACAGCCAACAACCTCCGACATAGATTCTTCAGTGAGTGTGGAGCACAAAACGCCTAGAATTTTTTGATCCTTCAGGTGCCAAGGCGCATAGGCCGGATTAGGCGACTCGACGGAATCAGTGGTGATAGTGGGAGAAGGTGGCTGAACCGAGCCATCAACGTGACCAACGAGATCGAAAGCCGTGAGCATAGAAGAGACTTGACTCTTCCATAAGAGAAATTGGAGGATGAAAGTTTAATGGTGACCATGTGCACCATGGTTGCGACGGGGACCGGGTCGGCAACGGGCGTAACAACCATATTAGTCGAAGGAGGCAAGTTCGACTGGAGGAAAAAGAAGGAAAGAAGGAAAAAAAAGATGAAATTAGGGTTTCGATGAGAAAGGTGATACCATGTAAAGATAAATATTTGATTCACCGTAATTGGTGATTTTGGGGTTATTCACTATTTATAAAGAGATTACATCAATCAAAGATTACAAGAGATTTTACAATCCTATAATTACGACTAAATCGTAACAAATACAAAAGACTAAATCAATAGAAAATATTCTATAAGATATGTACAATATTTTCTAAGATATGCTATTACTACGTAGATAAAATTATAATCTGGAATGAATTATGAATCTATACAAAATAACTATTAATTTATTGATTGTTGGGTTAATTGAAGCAACAAATTAAGCGACATAACATAAATGCCCAAGTTTTTGCCGGCGAAGTTGAGGGTGGCAGCAAAGACTACATGGATTGATGAGAAGAAATAATGGATAAGGACAGATGGAAGGGTCTGGTAACCGACGTAATTTGAATTGGTTTGAGGTATAATAATCTCGAGCTTATATTTGTCAGCCCAGAATGGGCGGATTAAAAAAGCACCAATAAGAGGGGTTTGTCCCGGGTTGAATGGTTTACCCAGGTTCGGAGACAAGCAAAGTAAGCCATTAATAAACGCTTATTATTCCTCTAAATAGACTTTATTTCATGAAGTAAACACAACCTAAATGACGTAGAAAATGATATTCTCAAAAGTTGTTTAAGTTTTTGCATGTTTGAAATACAATTTCAATTTATATATACTTTGTAATATAATATATAAAAATATTTAAACAAAACATGTTTGAATTAATTTTTTTATTATATAAATTTATTTTTTGATCCCACAAAATTCGCAGCTCCAACCACCAATTACATTGTATCTCTAATCCTACAATACTATAAAGCAAAGGTTGTTTTTGCTTATGTGGCAAAGCCACAACACTCTATTTCAAAATCTGTTTTTCTCATAAATCCTTCTTTCAAATATATTAATATTTATTTTAATTTCATTTGTAATTTGTAATGATAACTCTCCATTACCATTCATTACCTCTTCCCAATAAATGTTCATACAATTATTTTAGCTTTATTCTCTCCTTTAAATACGTTATTTTTGTCAACCTTTCTTCATTTCTTCCCAATTTTTTAGTATATATACTCCATAGAAATTTGAAATGTATCACAATCCAACTTATTCCTCTTATTTCTTACATTTTCTTTTGTTTAGGTTTATTGTGTATTAGTAGTTTGTCATGATTCCTCGCTTCTCTACTTATTTAGATTTTTTCCTATCAACTATTCATTTATTCATATGTTTTGTTGGTAAATGATTCAATATGATCATTTTATATCCAGTGAATTTTAGGGATGCATGACCTCTTTGTTCACTAAATCATGTTAATTTCATTCGGTAATAGAGAATTTGCAATTTTCGGCGATACACCATTCTTAATTAGTTCTTTACGGTGGTCTTTGTTCAATTTTTACACAAAAGCTGAGATCACGAAGATGGAGGAGGCCATGGTGTTTGGACTAGGCTTATACAAAGGCAAAGTGAGAGTAGTAATATTGAAAATGAGATTATGCTTTATCCCAATTTTTAGTTTATAGTTCGTTTTATTGATTTGTTCTGTTTTAATGATATAGATAGTAGTGTACATTATCTTCGTACTCTTAAAACTAAATTCTAAAAGTGTAAACAATCCATCCTTTAAATCAATTAGTGTTTCTGTAATTTTTATAAAATTTTGAAAAGACGATGTAATATAATAATTATTAGTATACTTAGTTTTAAAAAAGTACTAGAGTGTCCCGCGTATTACGCGGGATTTTCGTAAAAATTTGATTATACATTATAATGCATTATATATACAATAACATTATAAATCTATTCATTGTAAAATAATATAATTATATTATATAATAAATATATTGAAAATAATATCGCATGTTAAACACAGTTAAGTCAATATAACGATATATTAAATCGATTTGAGATTAAAAAATTCAAATAAATAAAATTTTGGTGTTGATGACCTTTTCGTAATCAAGATGATTAGTGGCTGTTTTTACCTAATGAAGATCATCAAACAAGAACTATGTTCATGGAATTTAGCTAAGTAATGATTAAGTAATAATTTTGCAAGAGTTTTGCTATATTATTGAATTGTTCTCCCCCTTTTCATGTAAATAAAGGGGGTATTTATAGACATACAAAGAGGCCATGTGTCACCATCTTGGTGGTTTAACCATTGGATCTTTGCCAAGTGTTAGGACACTTGTACAACATCTACACTATTGCTAATTGGATGGGTGCCAAGTGTTAAGACACTTGGACCATATCTAAGCTAGTGACCCTTGGAGTTCCCAATGTTGTACTTGGTCTTTGGCACTACTGAGATGCTCTCGACGGTGACCGGTTGCTTGCTTGTACGTCTTCATTGGATGTCGTGATCCTTTGCATTCCAAGTTGTTCGCTCCTTGCTTGGGATCGTTTACAATGTTGCTCGTTTCATTACGAATCTGTTCGCCTGAATTGCTTTTGGTTTGAACTATGCAAAGCTGTTCGCCCAATCCTGCTTGCCATATTAGAGCTCCTTTACAAAGCTGTTCGCTCCACAAAGCTGTTAGCTTCTTTCATTTATTGTCCTGTTATCAAGTTTAATGATAATCGTTTCGTTTATTAATCACTCCGTTGTTCGCCCATTAACAATTGCCCCCTAGCTTGGTCTCACGTTGGGCATGGATTGATCAATTGAGACCAAGCTATAATTTCTTCGAAAACTGGGCGAGCAAGAAGGGAACATGGTTGTTTACACGGGCGAGCATCCGAGCAGTTGGGCGAACAAACGAGCATGGGAACTCATGTGCGCGACCAGCAGCGAACGCCCTTTCATGTCGCGATAGTTGGATTCCCGGGGCGCGGAATACGAGGCGTCGCGTCAGTCGCGCGTTTCCCTATTTGCCCATAGGGGCCTATAGAATTTTGGAAATATTGCATTTTCGCCCCGGCCTCATCCTTATAAATAGGCGTCGACTTCTTCATTCACCTTCTTTTCGAAGATTCATAAACCATCCGCCATTGATATACATTTCGAAGCTTTTCCTCTTTACGATTCTTGCGTCCAGATTCCTCTGTGTTTGCTCTAGATTTTGGTTTCTCAAAGGTAATCCATCTTTCATTTCCTTTTCTTCTTCCAATTTCATGAATTTTTCTCTTCTTTTTGCACTTTCTTTGATTACAACTGTAATCCCGGCCGTGAACCGCCGCCGCGCCGCCGACCTGTGATAGCGTCGCCGCCGTGACTTCGCCGTCGGCATTTTTGTACTTATACTTCCTCATAATTAGCCAAACTCCTCCATTACTATTTTGAATGGAGTTTTCCCCCTCAAGTTCCTCTCAATCCGGACCTGGGCGAAACCCGGAAAAACGACCCGTAAATCCAGCTTCTCCGTGCAGATCTGTTCGCCAAGCATTGTCGAACAACCTGCGCACATTATTGGTGGACGAAGGCACGGACTCAGATGCGAGCTCCGTTGTTCGCTCGGTAGAAATGTACGCCGCTGATCGCTCTGGCGATCAAGAAGAGATTCACCCTCTTGCTCGCGAACCCGAAACATCTTCTGACCTTGGAGAAGATTCTGCGGTAGTGGCCGCGGAGATAGAGGGTTCAATTGACCTCGAGGGCGAGCAGCGAGTTGGCGAGCAGCGAGGTCCCACTCTCACTTGGGAGTTTTTAAGGGAGATCAATTTTCCCATTCCTCAAACTACACCAGAATCTCGGATCCCGGAAGGAGTTGTTCGTGATGACGAGTGGGCGGGCTATTCTGCTCGCTACTCGAAGACCTTTGTCCCCACATCGAGGGTAATTATGAAGACTCAGGATGGGGACTTTGCAACAAGAAACATAAAAAAACTCCACCCCCCCAAACTTCGACCTTGCTAGAGATCTAAGTTTGGGGTTGTGGGTTACCTCAACCAAATAATTCAATTTCTCTTAATAGCTTTGCACATTCCCGTGTCTCAAGTTGGTTCCTTCAATCTCCACTTCTTTGATACCTTTACTCCTTTAGAGACAAGCCTTCAAGCAACTCACTCAAATACGAGGTTAAACATACGACTCAAAATACTCCCTAATAATATAAAAAGACACTAAAAATAAATGAAAGCAAATAAAAATGGGTTGCCTCCCATTCAGCGCTATTTTTAAGGTCCTCATGTCGGACCTAGCTCAAAGGAGCTTATGGGACATCATACTCAAATTTACCTCCCTTACTCTCATAAGAGTGGTGTTTGAACTCCTTTCCTTGATGCCCCACCATCATGAGCCCTTTTGTTTTTTTCTCATTCCCAAGTGTTATGGGTCTCAACTCCTTCTTGCCTCTATCTGGAGGAGTCTTACTAAACAGTTTCTTGAGTTTGGACTTCTTCTTCTTAACTCCTCCTTTTCCCTCTAGCTGGACCACGTCCACTTTCTTCACCTCTTCATCCTTCAACTTCTTCACTTTATCCCTATCAAAATAATCAAGAACATAATGTTCATGGGTTAACTCAACAGGTGAAGGACTAACAATATCATGAATATGAGAAGGATTAGGGATAGAAAGTGTGTCTTCAACACGAGGATCAATTGCATCCATGCAATACAAGCTCTCGTCCTCCTTCGGGTGCTTCATGGCTTCATATAGGGAGATCTTCACTTCTTGATCATCGACCTTCAACGTGATCTTCCCATTCGCCACGTCTAGCACCATCCCCGCCGTAGCTAAGAACGGTCTTCCCAAGATCAGGGGCACGTGCTCATCTTCCTCCATCTCTAGCACTACAAAGTCGGCTGGAAAAATGTGATCTCCAACTCTCACTAGAACGTCTTCAACCACACCTTGAGGTCTAGTAATAGACCGGTCGGCAAGTTGAAGCGTCATCATTGTGGGTTGAAGTTCACCACCTTCCAACTTCTTGAAAAGCGACAAGGGCATGAGATTGATGCTTGCCCCTAAATCACATAGCGCTCCTTTCTTGATCCCGTTCCCAATATCACATAGGATCGTGAAGCTCCCGGGATCCTTCAGCTTTGGTGGGAGCGCCTTGTGCACTAATGCACTCACCTCGTGGTTCAGCTGCACCAACTTCGGCTCATCCACTCGCCGTCTTTTCGCAATCAAGTCCTTCAAAAACTTCGCATAGTGCGGCATCTGTTCCAAAGCATCATAAAAAGGAATGTTAATGTGAAGTTGTTTAAAAACATCAAGAAATTTTGCAAATTTTTCATCAAGCTTCTTTTTCATGAAGCGCTGTGGATACGGGACGGGTATCACAGATTTGGGTACCCCACATTCATCTCTTTCTGTTTCTTTCACTTTATCCCTTGCTTCCTTTGCCTTTTTCCACTTAGGAACTCTCTCAACCTCCTCACTTTCCTTGCCCTTCTGGGACTCATCCATATCTCTATGCTTCTCAATCCCTTCACTTTCAATCCCCTTCTCAACTTCATCTCCTTTAGGCTCAATCTCTTCTTGGGGCGTCTCAGAATCAGTAGGCATCTGAGGACCTTCGTAGTTGGTTCCACTTCTTAGCTGGATCGCCTTGCACTGCTCTTTCGAGTTCCCCTCCGGCATTCTATTCACTGACTTTGCAATTTGGCTCATCTGGAGCTCTAAAGAAGTGAACCTTCGATTGTTCTCTTGTTGAGTTCTAGTCCACTCAACGTTCATCTTCTGGAGCTCTTGATCACGTTGATCACCCTTCTTATGCAACTCCTTCACATCGTACTCCAAGGATGACAACCGCTTGCTTCCTTCCTCCACCTTCTGAAGGATCGCTCTCAATATCTCCTCGGTTGATGCACCGCCTTCTCCACCAGGAGGTTTAGACCCCGGATCAACACCTGCAGGAACAGTAACACCAGCTTTTGGGTTAGCATAAGAAAAATTATCATTCTTCCTCCATGTGTTTTGAGGAAGCTGCTGGCCTCCTTGATACCCCTGTGTGTTCCTCCATTGATTTTGAAGTGGCTGTGGGCCTGGAGGTACAAATGGTTGGCCATAAGAAGGCCTTCCATACTGGTTTCCACCTTGGTAGCCATTCTGATTGTAATACGGACCTCCCATGTAATTGGCTACCTCTTGCTGCCCACTTGGTTGGTCTACTCTCTCATTCTCTACTGCATGCTCTCCACCCAAACTCTTTCCCAACTCGAGGTTGTTTATCTTCTCCATCATGGCCATCAATAGCCTTCTCGTTCCTTCTCCCTCTTCAACCTGATGCACCCTCTGAAAATCTGCATCTCCACTCCAAGCACCGGCATTCGTGACAATGTTGTCAACGATCTCTCTACACCTCTCTATGCCTTGATTGAGGAATGCTCCACCCGCACAAGCGTCTAAATGGTCTTGCCCCGCCTTGTTGGCACCACTATAGAAGAACGCCATAATGTCTCCCTCGTTGTACCCGTGCTGTGGGCACTCTATCAGCATGTTTGAGTATCTCTCCCACGCTTGGCGTAAATCCTCTCCAGACTTCTGGCGAAAGGACGAGATCTCAATTCTAGCCTTGATCGTCCTAGATGGAGGGTAGAATCGCTCGAGGAACAGACGCTCGAGCTCGGCCCAAGTGGTAATACCTCCCTGCGGGAGCGTATTATCGTACCACTCCTTAGCTATTCCCGTCAATGAGAATGGGAACAGCCTAAGCCTCTTGACATCTTCAGACATGCCATTGTAATTGAATGTTGAGGCTATCATGAGAAAGCTCCTCAAATGTGTGTGAGGATTCTCCTTCCCAATCACCCATTTGAACTGATTCTCGGTCAGCAGCTTTAAAATCCCTGGGGATATCGAGAAGTTGTTCGCCTCAACAGGAGGCAAAGCCACTCCATCATAGTACCGCTGTGGCTGCGCTGCGAACCTCCCTCGAATAGCAATATTGTGATCTACGTTCTGAGGAACGTGTTGAGGATTAGCAGCTGGTACGGGTACTTGTTGGGGTGGTGGTTGGTAAACAGGTGGTTGGTTGTAAACTGGTGGTGGATGATATGGATATGGTGGGTAAGGATAAGGTGGGTATGGGTAATGTTGGTATACTGGGTTGTTAAAAGGGTTATTTGGGTTTTGTGGGTAAGCAGGGTTGTTAGGAGGATTATGGACAAGGTTCTGAGCTGGATTCCCTACGTTTTGTGTATCCGGGTTTAGGCTCTGGCTATCCCCTAATGGAATTTGATTCTGGCTACCACTAACTCCAGTGCCTTCAACTCGGTCTACTGCCTGATTGAAATCGTTGGCAGCATCGTCCAACTCATTATTGATATCCATTGGTTCCTTTCCTAAGTCGGCAGCGTTCATCCTTCTCAAGAAGGCTCGGTTCCTTCTGGCTATTGTCTCAGGGTCCAACGGTATTCTCTCTTCGCTCGTATTGCCTTGTGAGCGAGTTTTCATAAACCTGAAACACTAGTAGAAGGATCAAAACGCAACTGCCCAAGGAATGGAAATAAAAGTAAAAATAGAAAAATGAATCACCCACTACTAACTACTAAGCTATCTACAAGTCCTATTCAAAAAGCATACAACGCCATCCCCGGCAACGGCGCCATTGACTTGAAGCGACTACACTAGCTTCTACTAGTAGCTACCCCGCAAGAGTACGGGTTCACTGTAGTATGGGCAAGTATAGGGACCAAGTATTATCGAACCCAAGGGATGGTGTATATGCGAATAGATCCCTGAAGATCTACGCGTCGTAATTAATATGAGTGTGATGTTTTTGGGTTTTTGGAAAGATTAATTAAAAGACTGAAATAAACTAAGTAAACTAAAATACTAAAGCAATTAAATTAACTAAGGGTTGTGTTCTAATGAGAGATGGTGATGCTTAGGATATGAATCCCTACGTATACTAACGGAGCAGGTACATAATCAAAATAACTGTGACAAACAAGAATTAATCTAAGTATAAGAATGCAAGGTGAAAGCTCAAGATTCTAAACCCTAATACTTTACCCTAACACTCGACTTCACTAATCCACTAACAAGTTAATGGATTGTGCTCAATTAATGAGACCCTAATTTAACTAAGGTGATGCGGTCGTCCTCCTTCGCTAAACCGGTAAATGAATTAACCTTTCCTAAACCTTCTCGTTAAGACTACTAGTTGTTATTGAGTGATGCGGTCGTCCTCTCTCTAACACTTTCGTACTAAATTTAAAGGTAAAGTTCAGATTAATTATAAGAATTCATTAACTAAGAGAATTAAAACTAACGTCACAAACTACCCTAATTATGTACCCACATCCTACTTCTACGAGTTCATCCTAACCTAAGCATGCAAGGGTTTTAGCCGGACATGGTTGTAACAAACATAAAAGCAAACGAAGAAACTACGAACATAAACATAATGAATTGAACGAAGAAAATAAGAAACATGAACTAGGGTTTTTAAAGAAAATAAATACGAAGAACTGAAATTGAATTAATAAAAACAAAATTTAAACGTGCTCAAAGTAACGAACTAATGAAAAGAAACTAAGAATTGAAAAAAAACTAGAATTCGTATGAAAAACCTTAACAACGTAAAAGTAAAGCTTGCTCGTCTCCTTCCTCTCCAAAAACTAAGTCTAAAAGTATTTCTAAAAGTTGGGGATCTTTCAAAACGTGTTTGGAAGAGGTATATATAGGCACGGGTCGAAACGGGAGTTAATGGGCCGAAAATACGCATCCGGAGGCAAAAATCCACGGGCGCTCAAGCAAAACGCTCGAGCGGTCCCGCTCGAGCAGTGTAGCTCGAATGACACAATCGCTCGAGCGGTTCCGCTCGAGCTGGTCGAGCGTTGAAATCTCACTGTATGTTTTGGGCGCTCGAGCAATTCGCTCGAGCGGTGGCGCTCGAGCTGCTCGAGCGCAAGAATAGTTCTGTATGTTTAGGCGCTCGAGCAATGCGCACGAGCGGGGGCGCTCGACCTAGTCACTCGAGTGACTTCTAACTCCTCCCAAGTGATACTTTTCCTCGTCCGCACTAATACCAATCGTATTTCTTCAATATCTTCTCATCCGGGCATCCGTTTGAGTTGATTCAAAGTCCTACGAACTCCGTTTTTCGTCCTCTATTCACCTATGAGCATCAAAGAGACAAATTCATCAATGTGTAGAAATAATGCTCAATTGACTCTAAATACTCTATAAACTCGACCAAGATTGGGGTATTTCAAGCTACGAATCATGACAATTTCACACCTAATCAAGCGAGCAAAATTGCTAGTGTACTTGTGGAGGGTGATCTGGCGAGCATCCGTGCAACATACAAGATCCCTTATGATATATTCATGTATGCGCCGAAGGAAGGAGAGACTGCTGATCGCCCCCCACCTGGTTGCACGACGATCAACTTGGATGTGCTAAACACGGGTTTTCCGCTCCCCGTTCATCCGCTCATTGGTCGTTTCTTGTCTGACATGAATCTGGCGATCACTCAAATCACTCCAAATGGTTGGAGTACTCTTCTAGCCTTCATGACTCTTTTTGGTCTTGAGGGTTACAAGAATAAAATAACAACTGCGGAGCTTCTCTATGCCTTAACTATTTCTGCTCAGCAAGAGGACGGTGCTGGCTAGTATTATGTTAAGGCGAAGACCGGAGTGAAACTTGTTGAAGGTATTCCCAATAAAATCAAGGGTTGGCATTGTCAATTCTTCTATATTGGTGGAGATTGGCGAGCAACTGAGGGGTTCGCTGGCGGACAGGCGCGCATCATGTCACCTGAAGGCTTTGAAGTCATCAAACGTAGGGCTAACTTTGTCTTGCTAATTCATAAGTAGGACTAATTTTAATCCTCTTCGTTGTTTTGCAGGTCCGAGAATCTTGAAGTGGGGGCATCCCGATCTTAGCGACGAATACCTCTTCACATTAGCCGTCATTTCTCTTTGCGACGCTGCTAGTCGCGATTTGGATTATCTTTCAAAAGCTCACTGCCACAAGGTTGCTGGCTTGATTACGAGTCCCCACCATCTTGAAGCTCAGGCTGCTATCCCTGAAGGTAATCTTCTTTATTCTTGTTCTTGTTGTTCGCTTATTCTTTCCTGCTCGCCTAAACTCCTTGTTTTTGTTAGATCAATGAGTTACCGTTGCTATCTCGTCTGTGCCTGAATCATACTACTTGCTCACCAGACGAGTTAAATAGATGGCCGAAGCTTCGAGAAGGAAAATGGACCCTCCTCTGGCCATCATTCGCCTTCGAGCAGGGGAAAACCCCTCTGGTCGCCCAGCCGCCGGAGCTGGTCGCCATAAGCAGGGGGTTAAAGTCACTTCCTCTCCGCGGGATGTGAGGAAAGAGAAGGAGAGGGAACGGGATAGGGAGAAGAAGAAAGCGTCCCGGGGCGATGATGTTCGCGGTGATGATCGTGCCTCGAAGCGATAAAAAACTGTGGGGGAGGCGAGCAGCATTGCTCCCAGATCTCCTGCGTCTAAGTCCACCTCCTTGGAAGTGGTGGACGAACAACAAGTGGTCGCTGGCATGGTAGCGACCAAGAGAGGGGACAATCCCAAAGATACTTCTTATTTGGGTTGGGACCCCGTTAAAATCAAGGAGTAAGTTAATTGTCTTCGATTTGTTTGTTGTTTGCCGCTTGACGTAATGTTGCTCGCTTATCGACTATTGTATTTCTGTTTTAGGTATAACCCAGCGCATTATCCTGGCCGCGGGACTACTCTTCACCATTTCTCTGTGGTGAAGAATGCACCTTCTTCGTTCTCTGACATCCCAGATGTCCCTGTTCGCCGAGCAACCGAGACAGTTCCAAGGGCCTGGACGAAATCGGCGAACACCCTTGTTGCTAGCCAATCTGCTAGTGACAATGTTTGCTTGGTGGCGTACAATGCTAGCCATCAATTGATCCAGTCCCAGATGCTGCTCGACCAAGTCATGGGGCTCGAGCGGACAAACCGTGATTTGGGTCGCTGTGTGGAGAGGATGGACGAAGAAAAAGCCTCCGCCATCAAAGAGTGCAAGGCCGAGCATGCTAAGGAGCTGGCTTTGATGGAGAGGAAGATGGAGGCCTCCTTGGTCGGCGAAAAGAGTGCCTTGGACAAGGCTGAAAAGATGATGCTGGAGGTGAAGTCTTCAGATTTGAGAGCTGAAAGGGCTGAAAAAGAGCGAGCAGACTTGGCTGCTCGCCTGCTAGCTGCCGAGGAACATATCAAGAGGCTGGAGGAAGAGCGCAAGAACATGATCGACTATGAAGTCCATGAGCAAGAGGTGTTGGACAAGACCAACTTTGGGTATATCTGTGCATTTGCCGAATGTTTGAGGTCTGTCCACTTAGCCTACGAGCACAAGCAAGATGTTCGTGGCACGGTGAAGACGGACTTTATTGAATATGTCAAGAATTACCCCCTGCTCCTGGTACAACCCTGTTCGTCTCTGACCTGGCTGCTCTTGGCTTCCCCTTGGATGTCTTCGGCGAGGAGGTCGACATCGCTGCTCCAACCTATGGCGGCCAGCCTGATCCCACCCCAGTGGCGACCAGCGCAGCGGCCACTGATGAAGTTTTTGAGGGGTTGCCTTCGCTTCCCTTAACTCCTATAGATGGGGCTGGTACAAGTGCCCCGGGCGAGCAGCCGAGTGCTCTGGCGACCAGCGCTGCAGAAGCTCCTCCTCCTTGAAGAATTTAGCTTTTTATTTACAATAGGATGTCTCTCTTTGTACTTATCTGCTCATTCCTATTGTAAAACATCTTTTGACTTGATGAAATGGAAGCTTTTGCTAATTTACAAACTTGTGCATTTAACTTTATCTTACTCAGTTGCTCGCCTATTGCTTTTGCTTATGACTTAGTTTCTAAGTGTTCCTTTTTTTTTTCAAGGTAAACACTTAGTGAAAATTTTAAGTTGGTCGTTTGGTTCTTGTAGAACTCGACCTTTAATTGCTTGGGCCTCTTTGGTCGCTTATGGACTTGGCCTTATACTAATGTGGGCTATTGGTCCGCTACGGACTTAGCCTTGTTTTTGCATTTAATAAGCTCTATTATTCGTCTTATAACAGACTTGCACTTTGCAATAATATTTTTTTTTTAGGCGAGCAACTGAGTAATCTGGTCTTAAAAGGCTCAAAAATCTCAAAGAAAACAGGATAAATGTTAAATACAATACTGCTCGCCTAATAACTGCATAACTGCTTGCTTATATATAAACTTGTGCAAAAAGCTTCAAAATTACAAAAAGTCATAAGGGATTTATTCGTAAAACTTCTAAGACTTAAAGGACTTCATTGATAGTACTTCTTGAGCAAAGTAGTATTCCAGGAGTATTGGGACGACTTGCCTTCCATGTCTTCAAGGTCGTATGTGTCGTTGTGCCACTTATTCGTCACCTTGTATGGGCCCTCCCAAGTCGGGCCGAATACTCCTGGTGGTGTTAAAACTTTTCGAAGTACTAAGTCCCCAATTTCGAATTCTCTTGCTTTTACTTGAGAATTGTAGTACTTCGCCGCTCTTTTCTTATAAATTGCATTTTTCAATTCTGCTGTTATTCTTTTTTCTTCAAGCAAGTCCAACTCTGCTGCCATTGCGGAGTTATTTTCCTCTTCGTCAAACGCAGTTGTTCGACCTGTCGGGATTTTTAGCTCAATCGGTATCACTGCTTCCATCCCAAACGCCATTGTGAAGGGTGTTTCGCCTGTACTTGTTCTGTGTGATACTCGGTATGCCCACAACACCTCCGACAGCTCCTCAGACCACTTTCCGTGCTTGTCAACTAAACGAATCTTCAGTATATGTTTGATTATTTTATTTACTGCCTCTACTTGACCGTTCGATTGGGGGGTGGTATGGTGTCGAGAAATGTTTCTTTATCCCCCATTTTTCGCAAAAATCCCTGATCTCCTTTCCTTCAAACTGTTTCCCGTTGTCTGTCACTATTGCTTGAGGTACCCCGAAACGGCAAACGATGTTTTTCCATATAAAGTTGATCATTTTCTCCTGTGTGATCCGCCCGAGTGCTTCTGCCTCAGCCCATTTTGTGTAATAGTCAACGGCCACCACTGCGAACCGAACATTTCCTTGCCCCGGGGGAAAAGGCCCAATGAGGTCAATCCCCCATTTCGCAAACGGCCACAGACTATTGACTGAAATCAGTTCGTGTGGGGGCTTGTGAATGTTCGGGGCGAACAACTGACATCTATGACAAGTTCGGGCAATTTTGATCGCATCCTGGAGAAGGGTTGGCCAGTAATACCCTTGTCTTATGGTTTTATATGCTAAAGCCCGCCCTCCAGCGTGGTTTCCGCATACACCTTCATGGATTTCCTTCAGTACTGCTTGACCTTGCCCCCTAGCCAAGCATTTTAGAAGTGGGAGTGAAATTCCTCTTTTGTACAACTGTCCGTCCATCATGGTGTATCTTGCTGCTCTTTTGACCAACTTGTTAGCTTCAAACGGGTTGTCTGGCTTTTTGTCGTTTTGTAAATATTCAGTGATTGGTATCCTCCAGTCGTCCTCTTCGAAATCTTCGTTGACTTGATACATTTTGTAGTCTTCGGTTGATGGCTTGGACATTTTTGTTAGCGTAACTCCTGTCAACTCTGCTGGTCCTGTGCTAGTTGCTAGCCTGGCTAATGCATCTGCTTGAGCATTATTGTCTCTTGGTATCTGTTCGATGTATATTTGTTCGAACAAGGAGGCCAGGTGAGCAACAATCTTCTGATACAAAGCCATGTTCTCGTCCTTTGCCTCGTACTCCTCTCGAACTTGGTTGACAATCAATTGTGAATCCCCGAAAATCTGCAGCTTTCTTACCCCAACTGCTAATGCTAGGCGTAATCCAGCGATCACAGCTTCGTACTCTGCTTCGTTATTTGTCGCCATGAACTCGAACCGGACTGCTGAAGTAAAAACTTGCCTATCTGGGCTTATCAAGACTATACCTGCCCCCGATGTTGTATTAGTTGACGATCCGTCAACATACATGTGCCAGGGATGGCTATGTCCTCTCGTCGGATCCTGGGGGAAAGTCAGTTCGACTATAAAGTCTGCTAAGGCTTGCCCCTTGATCGTTGTTCGAGGAGCATATGAAATCCCGAACTGACTGATTTCCAATAACCATTTTAAAAGGCGACCAGCCGCATCGGGTCTATGCAGTATTTGCTTGAGCGGGAACGTTGTCAATACTTCCACCTGGTGGTCGAAAAAATATGGACGAAGCTTTCTGACGCTCATCACCAGTGCGTATGCTAGCTTCTCTGTTGGTGAATATCTGAGTTCTGCTTCGTGTAAGGCTTGACTCACATAGTAGATGGGCAGATGGAACTTTCTTTCTGCTCAAACGAGTACTGAGCTGATTGCTACTTCTGAAGTTGCCAGGTACAAGTATAACTTTTCTCCTGGGATCGGCTTGGCAAGAATTTTCGTATCGCTGAGATATTCTTTCAACTGCTCGAACGCATGTTGACAGGGGTCTGTCCATTGAAACTTTCCCTTCTTGATTGCTTCGAAGAACGGCCTGCACTTATCTCCGGATCTTGAGATAAACCTGTTCAAAGCTGCTAGGCATCCGGTTAGCCATTGGACTTCTTTAACTGACCTGGGTGGCTGCATTTCCATGATCGCTTTCACTTTTACGGGATTTGCTTCGATTCCTCTTTGACTGACCAGATGTCCCAAGAACTTCCCGGAATGGACCCCAAAATTGCTTTTCTTAGGGTTCAGTTTCATGTTGTATGTTCGAAGTATCTCAAACATTTGAACTAGATGCTGCAAGTGATCTTCCTTTTTGGAGCTCTTGACAACAATCTCATCTACGTATACCTCCATTGTCTTCCCGATGTGATCATCAAATATCTTATTGACCAATCTCTGATATGTAGCTCCAGCGTTGATTAACCCAAATGACATTCTCTTCCAGCACAACAAGTTTTTGTTGGTGTAGAACGCTGTATGCTCTTGATCATCGGGATGCATCGCTATTTGATGATATCCTGCGAATGCATCCATGAACGTGAGAAGCTCATGTCCAGCGGTGCCATCAACTAGTTGATCGATGTGAGGCAATGGGAAATTATCTTTTGGGCAGGCGGCGTTGAGATCTGTGAAGTCGATGCAGAGTCTCCATGCTCCAGTCGCTTTTCTGACCAATACCGGATTCGCCACCCATTGCGGGCATAACGATTGTTTGATTAAGTCGTTATCCAGCAGCTTTTTAACCTCTACGTCAAGCACCTCATATTTGTCGGGCCCGAATTTTCTCCTCTTCTGATGGATTGGTTTCTTCCTTGGGTCGATGTTGAGTCTGTGGCAGGCATGTTCGGGGCTAATGCCCACCATGTCTGCATGCGACCATGCAAACACATCGAGGTTTGCTTTAAGAAACTCAATCATGTTGGTCCTGTACGGCTCTGGTAGCTCGGACCCTATGAAAAGTTCTAAGCCCTCTTGGTTCGGGTCGATTTTTACAGCCTCCAACTCTTCGACCGGGGTAGCCCTTCGTTTCAGGCCTTTTCCATCTGGGGTCAATAATGGGCCCTTATGCCTTTAGCTCATCTTCGATCTCCATCGGTTCTGCTCCCAGTCGTGGTTCGATGTCCTCTGCGTCGACGTCCGTTGCCATTGTCTGCTTTTCTTCGGTGTTGGTTGCAGCAGCTTCTCTACCTCTTGTCTGGACAAACTGTCCGTCTTTGCATTCCTGCTCATCCTCGTCCAACTGTGCACCTACGCCCAGCTGCTCGTCAATGCGCGGCTGTTCATCTGTGCACAGCTGCTCGTCTACTTCCATTATTTCAGTATCGATGGAAGTCATGGCCTCGCTATCGCCTCCGTCCTTGTCTGAGCACCTGTTTGTCATGTTGACTTGGTGATCCTTCAATTGTATCTGCAAAAGACACGCACGAGCCTTCTTCTGGTCTCCCTTGACTGTACCTGCACCTTTCTTTGTTGGGAATTTTAAACAATAATAGTACGTTGAAACAACTGCTTTGAATTCATGCAAGAAAGGACGGCCGAGGAACCCGTTATAGGTGGATTGTTGGTCTACAACCAGGAATTCTACCATCCTATTCAGTTTCCTTTCCGGGTCCTCGACCGATACAAGTTTGACTGCCAACGTAACTATCCCTAGCGGGACGGTCACAGCATTTCCAAATCCTACAATTTTGTGATCACAGTCCTTGATGTACTCGGCGCAATCTTCCAGCTGATCCACCGTGCTTTTGAACAGGATGTTCGTATAGGAACCAGTATCGACAAGTAGACGGTGCACTTTTGTCCCCATAATATTGGCACAAATGACCAACGAGTCATTGTGGGGAGTGAGTACTCCGTCTAAGTCTTTTTCTGAGAAAGTTAGGTCCCCTGATCATTTGGTCGATGGATTCGCACCCACTTCCATCACTTGATCCACTGCTCTCAGTTCCGCTTTTCTCTTTCTTTTTGACACAGGTGGTCTCCCATCAGAACAACCACCTACCGGTCCAGTGGGTTCCAACATTAAGATTTCCGGAATAGGCCTTGCTGGGGCTGCTGGGACCTTTCTTTCTCTCTTACCAGCTTTGCTTGGTTGTTCGTCGCTGTCTCCATCATCCGAACTGGATGGTACTGGTGCTCTTGGTCTCTTACCTGGTTCCCTTTTCACGAACTCGGACAGCTTTCCTTCCTCATAGAACCTCCACAGCTGCTTCAATAAATCTCGGCACTCGCTTGTGAAGTGGCCGATGTTCTGATGATATGCGCAGTATTTATTCGGGTTCAGTTTTCCTCTCTCTTGCCTTATCCTCCGTGGTTCTGACAACATCTCCCTGTCTTTAACGTTGTTGTACACAGCGTCCACGGACATGGTAAGGACTTGATTCAGCTTTTCTTTCAACTCAGCTCCCTCATTGAACGACTTCATGTTCTTCGGAGCTTTGTAATCACTCCCTCCAGACTTCTTGCCGAACTTTTTTGGATCAACTTTGTCTCCCAACTCTCTGTGCAGGGCCTCCTGCATCGACACGTGGATTCCTGCTTTGTGTCCGAATTCCGCGTATGTTTTTGGGCAAGTCAAATGCACCTCCTTCCACAGATCAGTTCCTTTCTTCAATCCAGTCATCACTGCCACTATCTTCGTATCTTCACTCACCGTTTCGCCTTCCAACAAAACTTTATCAAATCTTTCCAGAAATTGCTTATTAGACTCCTCGTCTCCTTGTCTGATATCTGCCAGACGGTGTCTGTGGGTCAAGTAGGACCCGACAGTTGAGAAATGAGATAAAAACTCTTTTCTTAGTTGGGCGAAAGAGTTGATGGAGCCGGGAGTCAATGCCGAAAACCATCTGTGCGGGCCGTCTCCAAGGGTGAGTGGAAAATTTCGGCATTGTGTGGCGTCGGTTGCCCCCATTGAGATCATGAAATCCAAATATTTCGTCACATGAATTCGAGGGTCCGACGTTCCCTCATACAAATTGATGGCTGGAAATTGTATCTTCTTCTGGATTGGTGCATTGAGGATAAGCGGAGATAACGGTGAAGAAGGGAGAATAGTTGATCCGACACCTCTCTGGGATTCCAATTGTTTCTGCAATTCCTCGATTGCCTTTCTCATTTCTTGTAATTCATTTGGGGGAGTCCTCCTGTTGGAAGGCTGTTCATCGTGGTTGGGTTCAGCAACTTCTTCACGATGCAGTCCCTTGCCAACAGGACGTTTCTCCCGAGTCGTCTTCCTAGCAGCGTTGCTAGCTCCATTTGACCCTAGTCGGCCAAAAGCTGATCTTCGGATTCGGTCATGCACTGACGGGCGAGCAGGAGGGCGTGATCGCTCCTCGTTCTTCTTGGATGACTCTCTTCTGTTCGCATTCCTCGTTCCTAACCTTTCCAAAGCGCTTGTTCGGGATGTGCTTTTGCTTGACTCATCAACCCGGCTTGGTGATGACTCTCCTCTGCTCCCCAAACGTTCACTCAGGGGAGTTTTTCCTTTATTTCTGCGGGCTTCCTCGCTGTCGGCCTCGTCCCGACGTGCATCTTCTCTCACTTTACTTCTTTGTTCGCCTGTTCGCCCCTGCTCGCCTGCTCGATCGGTTGTTGCCGGTGCTCTTGACGGTCCGGCCGCTTGTCGATTTTGCAATGACTGAAGGACAGCGATTGTTTTTGCTAGTTCTTCGGGGTTTTGAGCAAGAGCTTCAACTTCCGGTGGAATTGTGTCAATGGCGACTTGTATATTCCTCTGCGAAGTTGCTCTCACTGTTCGGGCATGTCCTTCGGTAGATGAAACCCTAGTTCTTGACCTAGGATTCGGGGATGCGCTCGAATGTCGTTCTTCTTGCGATCTAATCATCTTTTTAAGAGTCACTACCCTTGTATATATGAGTATGGTGGTTTTGAAAACCCTAGTTCATATACACATGCATTCAAACTCTTAAAGTGATATGTAAGTGGATAACTTTGCTCCGAGTAGTGTGCACACTTAATTTCCGGTGGTGTCTTCCCGGATTCTGGCTAAATTCTGCAGATTCCGGTGAATATCTTCAAGCTTCCTTCGAATATTTCATAAATCGGAGGTTCGAGACCCTTCCTCTAGCGCCAATTGTTGATGACCTTTTCGTAATCAAGATGATTAGTGGCTGTTTTTACCTAATGAAGATCATCAAACAAGAACTATGTTCATGGAATTTAGCTAAGTAATGCTTAAGGAATAATTTTGCAAGAGTTTTGCTATATTATTGAATTGTTCTCCCCCTTTTCATGTAAATAAAGGGGGTATTTATAGACATACAAAGAGGCCATGTGTCACCATCTTGGTGGTTTAACCATTGGATCTTTGCCAAGTGTTAGGACACTTGTACAACATCTACACTATTGCTCATTGGATGGGTGCCAAGTGTTAAGACATTTGGACCATATCTAAGCTAGTGACCCTTGGAGTTCCCAATGTTGTACTTGGTCTTTGGCACTACTGAGATGCTCTCGACGGTGACCGGTTGCTCGCTTGTACGTCTTCGTTGGATGTCGTGATCCTTTGCATTCCAAGTTGTTCGCTCCTTGCTTGGGATCATTTACAATGTTGCTCGTTTCATTACGAATCTGTTCGTCTGAATTGCTTTTGGTTTGAACTATGCAAAGCTGTTCGCCCAATCCTGCTTGCCATATTAGAGCTCCTTTACAAAGATGTTAGCTTCTTTCATTTATTGTCCTGATATCAAGTTTAATGATAATTGTTTCGTTTATTAATCACTCCGTTGTTCGCCCATTAACATATGGTGCACTGTGTTTTCAAGATAATTAAAGTTTAGCAATTAAATGTTAATTTTCTTAATTATTCGATTTTATAAAAATCAATAAATCATTTAATCAATAAAAAATATCAAAAGTATTTAATATGTTTAATTTTATTTTTAATTTATTTTAACAAATTAGAATTTTCTAAGTCGAAAATTTTCAAATATAATGAGACAATAAAATAAGTTAATTAAACATTAAAGTATCATATAATTAGAGTTTTAAATTTAATTGATCAATTCAATTTAGTATATAGACTCAAGTTATATAAATAAATATTTCAACTTTGTATACATTCATAGTTTAGTTTAATCGGTTAAATCATAAATTGTACTTGTATGATCCTAGGTTCGAATCCATGCATATGCATATATTTTTTTAATTAGACTCTTTGTTATATAATGACACATGGATGACACATAAGCATAATGAATTGACACGTATGATTTTCACAAGCATGTCACGTATGACATAGATGACACATAAGCATATGACACGTAGGCAGAATCAACCACAAGATGACACATATGCAGACTCAACCATATAACGACACATATGCAAGACTAACTTCCTTTTAGTATTATAGAGGATTAACATGAAAGTGTAATACACATACATGCATACCTTAAAATAAAAACATAATATTCATACATTGTCACCATTATACATTGTAGTACACATACATACCTTAAAAAATCAAATAAAATTCCTAAAGGCGCTGATTTATAAATTAAAAGTGATTGCATAATCTATGTATATTCCATTTCATCCATCAAATTAGTTGTTTAATATTTTGCACATGATGATAATATATGAATTATTTGTCAAAATATTTATTATAATAATTAAATATATCCTCTTAATATCTATCAAATTATAAGCAAATTTTTTACGAAATATAAATGAAAAATTCCGCACATTAAGATATTGTTGTTCAATGTTGTCATGTATAGTGTTCATGAATGAAATTTAATGACTAAAAGTTACTCTATATATTACATAGAACTCAAACATATATGATTTACTTTTATTATAATGTGTAGAATATAAAAAAATACAACAATACTCAATCAGTAATACAATAAGTAAAACATTAATTAATACTCCATATGGACTTTATGAAATATATTTTTTTCAATGTAATTTATTGGTGTTAAAATCCATCGATTCATACAATATGATTATTTTCCATAATCATATTTAATTAAATAGGATTAATAAATATAATATTTCATGAAGTAAGCACTATTCTTAATATATTAATTATTATTTATAATTAATAAGATAATTAGAGTATTAACCTTGCTATATACCAAGGAAATGAATGTTTTAATTTGTTTCTTATTATTATTTTTTATTTTTTTATATCCAAAAATGAGGTTGCTTAGCATGAAATTAGATATTTGAAATAATTATATAGTGTTGTGATTAGACGTTACCTATTACTAACATTTGATTTGAATTATCTATATAAATGAAAGCAGTGCACTGACTTTGCGTGGGGTATAAATAATTTATATGAATAATAAATTTTATTAAGTTATTTCATCGTTTCTACTATAACCCTTACGGATTACAATTTTTAGTATCTAAATACAATTATTTCACATTTGTAATATCTTATTGATTGATGATATTAGTCATTAGTTATAGAATAATTAATTATGTAAGGCATTATCATTTATGTATGTAATGTTATCCAAATTATTAATATAATAACTAAATAAATTTGGTCACGATTAGTTGTTAAAAATTAATTGTATTATGTAGAAACGACGTTGATCGATTATTGTTTCTCGAGATGTAGAGATCGTGAATTTTTAGGTATACTTAATCTAAATTTTTAAAATGCAGGTCAAGATATATTTTAATGTACATTGAACCCATAATTATATGACATTTAAAAGTTCAATTTCATCCTTCAAATCGATTATGAAATTGAGATTTTTTTTTAGAAATGATAAGTCAATGGTTTATATTAACATCTCATAAATAAATAAGTAAATATATATATACTTATCCTATTTAAAGTTATCCACATCGACAGTATTTTACACATGTTTAGTTGATTTGGTATAGTTGATGTATTTTTTTAGTTATTAATAAAAATATTGTTTAAATAAATATTCTGTTAAATTGTTTAAACATTGTTTAGATAAATTTTCCATTAACTTTGGGTTTATGTTCACTTTGGAATTTTGAATTACGTCCAATAACTTATACAAACTTGTATTTTTTATCCCTTTACTTGATACACCGGGTAACTATTCAGGTAAATCTCGCGTGACACAATTTTTTTTGTAATTTATAGAATGAAGCTCAAAATGTCACGTTAAATCTACCAAAAGAGTTACTTGGTATGACAGGTAATAGGACAAAAAATACAAATTTTGTAAGTTATAGGATGAAATTTAAAGGTTCATAATTAACAAGACAAAAAGCAAAGACAACCAAAGTTAAAGGATAAAAAAGTGCATTTTTCCCAATTCTTATATTCCAAATTTTTTCTTTAGTTTTTTTTCTTAATATCTTATTAATACAGTGCACTCAGTATAATAAAGTTGTGCAATAGAGTAATAACATAAAACTCTTTTAAAAGGTATACTTAATCTTATGAGCATTTGGTGGTCTAGAAACCAAATGTCATGTGAAATTTTACATCATGATTTTCAACTTATATTTATTATCATGGAAAACTAATTTTTTATAATTAAAAGTTTATAATTTATAGATTTCATTTGTGGTTAACTTATTTTTAAGATGTGATCGAATTCTTGATATTTTGCATATAAAATAAAAGATTTAAACCTTTTTCTAATGTTTGAAGCCTCATATGAGGCTACAAATACATATATTAAGTTAAGTTCTCTATATTCTTATTATATGAGTTTTTTCTAAAGTGACAATGTTGAATGTATTTAGAAAAAATATTTTCTCTTACTGTTTGGAGTAATTGGTAGATAAACAGCCATAACATATATAATAATCTCATTCAGTAATTATGTTTGACGTTATTTATACCAAAATATATAAGATATTGTTCTTGAGGATTCTCCATATATAAGAAAGAGAAATCATTATTTTTTAATATTTTTTATTCTGATGAAATTCAACTTATAATGATGATCATTTATTACTCCCCCCGTTCCGGGGTTACATGCACACCTCCATTTTCGTCCGTCACAACTAGGGTTGTATTTATACATTGTATTTATCATTTTATTATATAAAATATATAACTTAAGATTTAATCTTTAACGTTGTCAATAGTATATTTAATATATAAAAATAAATAAAAAATATGCATAAATACAACCCTATTTGTGACAGAAGAAAAATGGAGGTGTGCAAGTAATCCCGGGACGGAAAGAGTATAAAATTTTCACCTCTGTGTTTAGACTGTCGATATTTTTACTATATGAGTTTTTTCTAAAGTGACATCGATGAATATCTTTAGAAAAAAATGTTATCTCTTAGTGAACAATAGCAATTAGTAAATAAACCATTTAGCTTATATAATATTCTCCTCCAGGAATTGCGCTTAGCGTTGTTTACACCAATATATAAGGTAATATTTTTTAGGCTCCTCCGTGTATAAGATGATAAATCTCTGCATTTAGATATATATTTCAATCAAATAAAATTTAATTTTTATTGGTGCTTATTTGTTCCAATATTTCCACCTCCGTATTGAATAAGATGTTATATAAAAAAATAAAAATAAAAAGTCATGTAAGAATAGATGCATGGACTTTCATAATTTAAGCAGTTATTTTGTAATTACATTTTCTATTCACCACTTGACAAAATAGTAATTTAGGAAAAAGTTTTAATGTGAGCATTTTTAAAGACAAACTTTATTGCTTTCATTGTAGTGGTGCATTTTATATTTGTCAATATTTTAGTGGTGAAATGTCATAGTTATTAGAGATAGTTGTATGTACTTCTTAGAAAAGTCACTTTTTTTTGTCCTTTAACTTTAGTTAACTTTGGTTTTCATCCTGCTAACTTTGGATTTTTTATTTTAATTTTATAACTTATAACAAATATTTGTGCTTTTTACCCTGTTAACTGTTACACCAGGTAACTCTTCTGATAAATCTCATGGGACATCAATTTTTTATAATTTATAGGATGAAATTCAAAATGTGACATCAAATTTATTGAAAAAACACTTTGTAAGTTATTAGACGAAATTCAAAAGTTCTAATTTAATAGGACGAAAACCAAAGTCAAAAGATAAAAAATTGTATTTTCCTTAATTCTTATGTTCTAAGGTTTTTTCAATTAATTATTTTTATTAATATCTTAGTAATACATTGCATCAAGTATAATAAATTTATGTGCAATAGACTAATGATGTACTCTTTTAAATGATATACTCAATCTTATGAGTATTTAGTGTTTACAAATGAAATGTCATTTGAAATTTTATATCATGATTTTCAACCTGTATTTATTATTGTTTTACACTTAAGAGTTTATGATTTTTGTATTTTATTTGTGGTTAACTTATTTTTAAGACATGATAAAATTATTGATATGAGGCATTAAAATAAATGGTTAATTGCAAATAAAATCACAACATTTTCGCAAATTGCAATCTAATCTAAACTTTGGAACCTTTTCAAACAAAAACCCAATTTAATGTTTGGTTGCAATTTGAACCAACAATAAAAAAAAAATTATTGTTCGAAAATGATATTTCACATGCAATGAATAAGTAATCATGTTTAGATTGGTTTCAATATATATATGCATAAATAATCATTACATTCAAACATATTTATTGGATGAAATTCAAAATGTCATGCCAGATTTACTAAAAGAGTTACCTATTATAGGAGGACAAAAAAACACAAATTTTGCAAGTTGTAGGACAAAATTCAAAAGTTCAAAGTTAACGGGACGAAAATCAAAGTCAACCAATGTTAAATGATAAAGAAAAATGCATTTTACCCAATTCTTATGGTCTAAGTTTTTTTTAATTTATTATTTTTATTTAATGTCTTATTAATACAATGCATCAAGTATAATACAGTTAAGTGCAATAGAGTCATGACATAGAACTCTTTAAAAGATATACACAATCTTATATTTATTTTGTGGTCTACAAATCAAATGTCATATGAAATTTTACATCATAATTTTTTACCTATATTTACTATCATTGAAAACTAATGTTTTACAATTAAAAGTTTATAATTTATATATTTTTATTTTTATTGACTTATTTTTAAGAACTGGTCCTTGATATAATACATATAAAATAAAATATTTTTAAACTTTTTTCTAATTTTTGAGGCGTCATGTGAAGCTACAAATACATATATTAAGTTAGATTTTCAATATTCTCACTATGTGAGTTTTTTCTAATTTGACATCGTTGAATGTATTTAGAAAAAATATTTTCACTTACTGAACAATTGTAGCAATTAGTAGATAATTTTTTTAGAGCATATGTAATAATCTCATTCAATAATTGTATTTGGCACTATTTACACCAAATTGCATAAGATGCATTTACTGAGAATTCTCCATATATAATAAAGATATATCTTTGTATTTAAATGTTTTTCATTCAAATGAATTTCAACTTATAATGATGCTTATTTATTATAATATTTTCCATCTCCGTGTTTAATAAGACTCTATAGAAAGACTCATGTAAAAACAATATATCATAATTTAAAATTATATTTTGTAATTAAATGTTACATTCTCCTTTTGACAAAATAGTGGTTTAGGAAAAATGTGAAATGTGAGTACTTGCTGTCATTGTAGTGGTAGTTTTTTGTCTGCCAATATTTTAGTGTTGAATGCTTAAATTAGTATAGATAGTTATATGAATTTTTATGTTCTAAGTTTTTTTAATCAATTATATGGTTATGAACTCTTCAATATTAATGGGAATAACATAGAAAATTAGTGTAATTATGATGGTTAATGAGAATAAAATCACTACCTCCTCTCCTAAATAAGGTAATCACTACTCCATTTTTATTACCTTATTCTCTTCCTACAATTCTCCTCCTCAATCACTCCCCTCTTCCTCTATCAACAACCATTTGTTGTCCACTCCTATTCCAAAATTGGGGCATAACATTAGCAATAGAGTCACAATTGTAACAATTCTTCCCCCAACATATCACTTTTATTGTGGAGGTATATATGGAAAATAATTTTCATTCTCATTACCATTGATGAATTGCTAACCAAGCGCCTCCTTAATTATAATTTAGTGCATCCATTATAATGAAACTAGGTTGAATAAAGTTTTGACAGATAACTCTTTTGAAAGATGTACTTATTCCTATGGGTACGTAGTGGTCTACAAATCAAATGACAAGTGGAATTTTAAATCATGATTTTCAACCTATAGTCATTAACATGAAAAACTAATGTTTTACAACTAAGGGTTTATAATGTACCTCTTTCATGAGTGGTTAGCTTATTTTAAGACGTGAGATTCTTGATACATATATTAAGTTAGTTTCTTGATTTCCAAGTACACAATAAAAGTTTTATATAAAGAATTTTTTTTATAATTGTAATTAGTAATTTTTTTAATAAAGATAAATATTGTAGCTTTATTAGTATTTTATAATTTATATAATATTGAAGCAAATAATATATAATTTCATCATTGAGTATTTAAATTTCAATTAAACTAAATATTTCTTTATTTGCAAATATATTAAAACATCAAAATATATATTTCCATATAATTTTTTTATTCTCTAAATAAATTTATTTACAATTCTGCGAAATTCGCGGGTCTAACACTAGTGTTTAAATATATTTGGTAAGGGTTCTATTCAAATAAAACTAGTGACCTGCACCAATTACATTGTATCTCTAAAATCTAAATATATTTGGTAAGAGTTCTATTCAAATAAAACTAGTTTAAATTTATTTGACAGCCAAACATTTTCTAACCCAATCTAAAAATCAGTAAAAACTAGGGGAATAATTTGTTCGAGTTATTTTGATTTGTAAACATGTAAATGAACCAAGTCGACTCAAATTTTAATTATTCAAGTTTTTTTTGGAATATTATTAACCATCTTATTTGATATTTCCTTCGTTTACAAATAAACGATTTTTTAATCAGCACATGTTTGTTCACAATTAAATAATGTTTTAGGTTTTTTGCACCATTTCTTCTAATTTTAGAAAATGTGAAAATAAAAGGAGAATGTATAAAAATGTTGGAATGTGATATTTTTTTTATTTTATGGAATACTAAAATCATGAAAATGTGTTGATAGTGGTATTTAATTAAGAACAAATATGAACACTATTTATTAATTTCACCAAAAAAATAAAATCTACAACTTTACTTATTTGTGAATGGATGAAGTATATAATTAATTTAACCGAGCTAAAGTGGACCAATTGAGTCAAATTAGAATGAACTTTAATAGAGTCGAACCTATGTAATTTGATATTTACACTTCATATATCTAACCTTTTTTTTTTTCACAAAAATCTTGAGTAGAACTTTTGACATTATCAAACATAAAATTCTTTAAAAAAGAAAATAAAAGTAAAATTGCAGCTCGAACAAATCTATATATTTATAAAAACAGGAAAGTGCGGTTCCGCTCAAAATCTATTGTGCGTCTGAGTTAGTAAGACACCGCAATTTAATTGTGTTGTTAATTGTGTACTCCACCTTTATATGACTAATTATTGGACAAATATGCAGTGTGACCTTTAGTTTTAGAAAATCTCAAGTATTTTATTGTTAATTTTTTTATCAATTGAATAGTTAACCGAATTTTTTTATTTGACTTGCTTTGTTGGCCCCAAATACAAATTAGATGATAATATATGGTTTTATCGAATTTCTTATGTATAAGATTTGTGTTATTAATTGATTGAATTGAAATATTTATTATATACTATAATGATAAAGTTTTATATAAAAATAGTTTATGATAACTTTATCATGAAATTATTTTAAAATATTAAATATTTAATTAGAAGTATAAAAAATTGGGGTCAATGATATTATAATGTAATTGTTGTGTTTTCTTCATTACCCTAATTTGAAGAACCATTTTCATATAAAACTTAATTAATTATATATATATATATATATTTCTATAATTAGTTTATATTTCCAATTTTTCTTTTTTCTTTTTGTTTCAGTGATCTTCAAAGAAACTCAACGAGGCTTTATACATAATATAATGGCAATTTGTAATATAACTAATTTTCTTATAAATAAAGTTAGTATTATGAAATAAAATAATGAGTCAATTTCATGTACTGGACGTGTCTCATGCAAATAATTGTTATTTTTAAAGTAAAAATTTGTTTGAGACAGTATTATGGTAAAATGGTTTATAAATTAATACAAATAAATAAATAAAAATTAAATATTAATATATCATATTCAAATTATATTTTATCTCACAATATTATGATCTCATATGAAACTTATCACCTCTTTTAATTTTAAAATTGTGACCAATTAAGATGGTCATATAGCTGCACCCACTGACAAAGCTCTAACTTAAAAATTTAAAATTTGTATTCAAAGTTCTTTTAATCATCATTGTATTTTTTTCACGTAAATTGTATAAAATAAATATTTATTACCTATGCTTAATAAAATATAATTTTTTTGTGAATGTTAATTTGGTTCAATAATAATCACATATATTATGTGTTACTGTATCACTAAAAGGCATATTACAGTTAGATAATATTATCTATATTCATAAATGTTACATTTCCTTAAAATAAAATGTCAAAATTGATGGTCTCACAAAATATATCTTATATTAGTGTATGTATGCATATGAAAAATAATTTATTATTATTAGTTCAATATATAAACTTATAAAATTTATAAATCGTGCGATACACAAAATATATCTTATATTATTGTATGTATGCATATGAAAAATAATTTATTATTATTAGTTCAATATAATTTAAAAAATTTATAAACAAAATACTAGTTTTTTATTTAACAATTCAAACCGAGTGCCAAATAACTTCATTTGATTTTTAAATATAGGTAGTTGTTTCAAACTTTCAATTTTCTTTTTATTAAAATAAAAAAGAATCAAGCGAAAAAAAAAAAGATGCGTGGGGTCATGAGAATTAAATGATTAAACCCCTAAAAACAGTAGTGCAGACAATAATGCATGGGTTAATATCAGTTTTGGTCACTAAGTTTTACCTCAATTTTAGTTTTGGTCATTGAATTTCACTTGTCATCAAAATTGATCACTAAACTATACTTTTTAATCACTTTTGGTTAGAGCCCCAGTTGATCGTTAGTCAACTAACGGAATAAGTTAGGGTTAATATCAATTTTGGTCACCAAATTATACCTCGACTTCAATTTTGGTCACTATGTTTTACTAGTCATCAAAATTGTTCGCTAAACTAAACTTTTTTAATAATTTTTCGTCAAGATGTCAGTTGACCATTAGATAACTAACAAAATAAGTTATTTAAAGTGCAAAATTTAATTTTTTGAATTTAATAATGTTGGGACCCCACAGATGGACCACGATATCTCATTGTTATGATATTGTTTGCTTTGAGCTGAACCCGTACGAATTTATTGTTGGGCTTCTTCAAAAGGTCTCATATCAATAAAGATACTCGTTCATCTTTATTAACCCCATGCTCCTCCCTTGTAAATCCGATGATGGATATTGTTTGCACCCAACAAATAAATAAAACCTAAAATTTAATAATAGTTTAAACAATAAAATACAAGCTTTAAGATTTTTTTATTTTAATAAATTTAATTATTTTAAAAGTTTCTAATTTTAATAAATTAAATTATTATTATATAAATTTTGATTATAATAAAAATAAATTACTAGATAAATATGGTCTAAAATATAAAAAAAATTAAAATTATAAATGAATCCTAAATTTAAATTTAAAAAATTATTATATTAGAAATACTCCAAATACTCACACTGTAACTTTTTTTACTTCAAATACTCCTTTCGTACCTTAATTTATTTGTTAAATTAATACTTATGTTTCAACTATAATTTTAAATTTTTTTTGAAATTATTTTTAATATTTGTAGATAAATTAATTATTTAGTAATTATGTTTTATCAAAATATATAATTATAAATAATTTAATTTATTAAAGTAAGAAACTTCTAAAATAATTTAATTTATTAAATAAAAAATTTCTATTTATTGTTTAAAATATTTTAAAAGTCTATGTTTTATTAAATAAACAGTTTCACCCTAAATGACTTATTATGTTAGTTGATGAGGTCAATTGATGTCCTAATAAAAAAATAAAAAAATTAGCTTAGTGACCAATTTTGATATCTAAGTAAAACTTAATGACCAAATTTGAAATTGAGGTTAAGTTTGGTGACCAAAACTGATATTAACTCTAACTTGTTCCGTTGGTTGACTAACGTTCAACTGACGCCTTAACCAAAAGTGATTAAAAAAGAATAGTTTAGTGATCAGTTTTGATGACGAGTGAAATTAAGTGACCAAAACTGAAATTGTGGTAAAGTTTGGTGACTAAAACTAATATTAACCCGATTTTTATGTATAGATAGTAGTTTTAAACTTTCAATTTTCTTTTTATTAAAAAAAAAAAATCAAGAAAAAAAAAAAAGATGCGTGGGGTCATGAGATCAATTAAATGATTAAACCCCTAAAAACAGTAGTGGAGGCAATAATGCGAATAGATGGAGTTGGAAAGGCTGAAAGTGAAGGGGGCCTTCCATTGATGAATCCCACATATATATTGTAGAATCTACAACCTTGCAAATATGAGATGAGAGGAGAGGAGAGGAGAGGAGAGGAGATAAGAAAAGGCAGAAGCTGCAGTTTATGACTTTTCACTTTGTGGATTGAATCATGATATTGTACCCACCATTGTCCCCCCTTCACATGAACCCTCTCCAAAACCATTTCTTTAATGCCCACAAAATGCACCCTAGCTAGCTGGTCATCTCATTTTGCACTCTATGTAATGTGTACAAATACAATCACATATAAGTATAACTAAACCAAAAAAATAAGGCAAATATAAACCAATTTATATGCATCACTTCCTTGATCCGTCCCAAATTAGATGCTTCATTTCCTAAAGAGGAAATAAAACAATGTTACTATTTAAAACTACATCCTTCAAATATCTCAAAATTGAATATGTTTTTTTAAAAGAATAAATTTTATATGAAAATAGTTTATGATAAACTTATCATGAAACTGTTTTAAAATATCTAATATTTTATCAAGAGTATCAAAAATCTTATCAGGAGTATCAAAAGTTGGGGTAAATAAAAATCAATTATAATTACAATATAATAATATTGTCCCCAATTTTTTATACACTTGACGAGTTTTTTTATACTTTTGATCAAATATTGATACTTTAAAATAATTTTATGATAAGCTTATCATGAACTATTTCATATAAAACTCTGCCTTCTTAAAATGACAATATTTTACAATGTCAACTTACAACCCCTTTATTTTTACACACAATATATACTCACTTTTTTAGAACCCGTGCAAAAGGAAACCAGACTAATTTTATTGGACGAAAGGAGCAGTATATAAGACTTCTTCTCTTGTATGAAATCATCTCATACAAGTTATCAATTCAATACCCTTATATAGTGGAAGCAAAAAATGCTTATGTGGCACCTCCCATCCACTCTCATTTCTCAATCATTGGCTCCTTATTGAGTCAAGGTGTGCATTCCATCTTGTCTATTGATTTTCATCAACTTCATCTCGTCCGTCGATTGATGTCTATTCTTTCCTATAAATTGGTGGTTTGTCCTCCTCATTTTAATTTGTGATCCTCCTCTATCTTCTTTGTTTTTTTTTTCTTGCCGCCCGACTATATTCCCAGAGTCTCATCTGCCGGTGTACCGTGTGATCGTGACTGTGCGGTTGCTATGTTTCTTGGGATTTTCTTTCCGATTGTTGGTCTCCGGAGAGTCATTTAGTCAAGCTTGCCCGACTTCCATCCTCGATTATAGGATAAAATTTATCGTCGCGTGTCATGTTTTGACGTAATTGGATGTAGCATTGTTCTTTTCGATTTAATTTTTTGTCTTCTTTTTTTTAACCGTTCTTAATTATATGAAAAGATTGTTTGTCACGTGTATTGTGCCGACAAAATTGTATTCACTTCTATCAATTACGTTCAAGTTTCAATGAATACGTATTGTTTAATTCTTTCGGCCTGATGTTGTGTTCGACGTTGTTGTTTTTCTAGACTTATTCCTCTATAATGGTTTGTCATGTTCATCTATACATATTGGTCGATTATATATACTTAAAACCACCGTCATGTACTCGTCAAGAATGAAAAAGAGATTATACGAAAATCGGTTTCGGATTGTCGCCTTTGGCGAGGTTATATCCATTGGTAGTTTGTGTTGTATCTTCCATAGTCTCCTAGATGTTATTTATCTTGAATTGGTGTTGTAATCAGATCAATGGAAACAATTATTATTTGTAATTAATATCTATGCCGAATTGTAGTTAGTCCTCATAACTGTAATTTATTTTGATTTAGTCTTATATAAAGAATAGATGAATATGAAAAAAGATTTAAAAAGAGTATAAGGAATTCAAGGTACACATTCCGTTTTGATCTATTTATTCATTTTACCGAATTGAATTATTCGTCGTGTTGTGAAGAACCTATAGTATATTTTTCATGTGACTTGTATCTTGCATGGAAATGTATTTATTGTATATTTGATTTTGTCTATTATTCCTAACATTTTTTAGTACTTACCAAACTGATTTGTGGTTAATAAAATTTTTAGAAAATTTTGCTATGAGAGTTTATTATCTGATTAATTTTGTCCTTCCCTTCCTTATAGGTTTTTATGCCATATTTAGCTAACTAATTAAATATGCTAATTATATATTTACTAGAGTGTACCCACGCGAATATCGCGTACTGAAAAAATATATTATATTTATTTTCTGTAGATATTTAATATAAGAGTATTTTTGTTTAAACAATTTCGAGGTATATAAAATAAATTATAGGGTTTGTTTAGCTGTGGTCCGTGTCATTCACTAAACCCTATAGGTATATCCTACAAACTAAATAATTAAAAAAAACATCAAAATTCACATAAATTAATAACAATTATGGAATAACATTACTTAGACTAATAATTGAATAATTGAATAATTTATAAATTAATCAACATTATTAGTTATTGGGAGTATACGGTAAGAAATTAAATTATATAAGAAACAATACAAAATTTGAAATAAACTTTAACGTTACAAATACCTGTTCATCGATCAAAATGAGTTCCAAGTAGAACTTGTCTCTATTAAAATCATTAAAAAATATTGTCCAACTTTTTCAATCCTAACTTTAACGGTCAATTTTTGGCTCTCACTCTTGATATTAGAAATCAGAGAAAATTGAGGTGTCATACTCTTGAAATCTAAAATGAGATTTAAATTACAACAATTAAACCATCATAATTATTCAGATAAAAATATATGGTATAGTTAAATATATTATTTTTGCACATGAAGAATATTTAAACTGAACGATGTAGAGCATAAATCAACAATCATTATTACATTCATATTGATATTGATATTTAAATCTAATCAAATTGTGAGCACTTAAAACGATGAATTTAATTATAAAATAAATATACTAATAACAATAGATATATAACTAACCAACAATTGTTGAGAGAAATCTCAGCAAAAGAGTGGAACAAATGAAACTTTGATGTGAAAAATGAAATACAATATACTCTTATTTATAATAAAAAAAAAATGCATTATATCTTGTCCATAATAAGAATATATCACATAAGAATATTTTTTGGAATATATAACTATATACCTTTTATTTTAGGAAAAAATAATCGAACATTATATTATACTATATATACTAACTCAAACTTAGAAATGATAAATTTAGATCCATTCAATAAGCAGATTATATTTAATTACATTAAGATTTGGAAAAAATATGATTTATAATAAATTCTAAAAATAACTAAATAAGAAAATGGAAAAAATATCTATCTGCATTAATTATGCAGATATAAATTAATGGTTTAGATTTAATGATATAGAACGAAGGGTCGAGATTAAAAGTTTAATCAATTTTTAATGAGAGTGCAGTATTTCAAAATGGAGAGATTTGAGACATGCCACATCAGCCTAAGAATAAGGTGGTGTTGACACATCATCTTGGAGAGGTTTGAAAATATATTATTATAAGATTATATGATTAATTTTTTCCACCCTTCCTTATAGTTATTTATTTCATATTTAATAACTAATTAAATGTGTTAATTATTTTTATATAAAGAAAGAATCATGCATGGTATGATAATAAATTGTATTAAGTTTACATAAGTTGTTAACTTTTAACCATTTTGAATTTGATCCTAACAGGTCATGAGTTGGCGGAATCATGTATTGGCTGATAATAAAATATATTAAATTTATATATTGTGTTAACCTTTAACCATTTACGAGTTTGTCCTATCATGGCGCGAATTTCTTTTCTTCGTTGGCGTGTGAATAGATTTTTATTTAGTATTAGTATTGTAGTTGTGGTCAACTAACTAAATATATTAATTATTTACTTATTATATGAATATATAACTAACTAATTAGATGTGTTAATTATTCTTATATAAAGGAAGAATCATGTATGGTATGATAATAAATTGTATTAAATTTACATAAGTAGTTAACTTTAAGCCATTTTGAATTTGGTCCTAATAGGTCACGAGTTGGCGAAATCATGTATGGGCTAATAATAAAATTTATTAAATTTACATAAGTTGTTAACTTTTAACCATTTATGAGTTTGGTTCTAACAGGTCGCGAATTTTATTACTTGGTTGGTGTGAATAATATTTTATTTATTTTGATTTAGTATTAGTATTGTGGTTGTGCTCAACTAACTAAATATGTTTATTATGTATTTATTATATGATTAATTTTTTCCACCATTCCTTATAGATATGTATGCCATATTTAACTAAGCAATTATATGTGTTAATTATTCTTATATAAAGGAAGAATCATGTATGATATAATAATAAATTATATTAAATTAACATAAGTATGGTATGATAATGAATTATATTAAATTAACACAAGTAGTTAACTTTTAACCATTTTGAATTTGGTCCTAACAGGTCACGAGTTGGCCGAATCATATATGGGTTGAATAAAATTTATTAAATTTACATAAGTTATTAACTTTTAACCAATTTTTACTTTGGTCCTAAAAGGTCGCGAATTTCATTACTTGGTTGGTTTGTGAATAATTTTTTATTTACTTTGGTTTAGTATTCGTATTGTAGTTGTGGTCAACTAACTAAATATGCTAATCATGTATTTATTATATGATTAACTTTGTCCACCCATAAGATACTTACGTCATATTTAGAGGGGTGTATTCAATTGAGATTCTATTGTATTTTTTTGGATTTTAAAAAGTCTGTGGATTTAGAAAATCTATAGATTCCATGCAGAGTTTGATTGACTTTTTTATTGATTTACTTGGATTTTCATAGACTTTACAGGATTGTGGAATACATTTGTTTTATTGATTTACATGGATTTCCATAGACTCCGGCGCTGGAACCATTGATGCAAATATATATACGAGACACACTTTTATATAAAAAAAAATTATCCAAATTATTTAGAAAAAAACAAAAATACATTAGTTAAAAAAATACATTATTATTTCATCTTCATTTCCATCACCGTTGTACCTCGCCCTCATTAGAAGTCTCAGGTTGTTAGAAGAGATATTGGAGAGTAAAATTTATTTATATTTTTTGAAGAGTAGACTTGACAACGAGGCGGGTAATCCTCAAAGCAAACAGGGACGGAGAATTTTTTTGCCCCATAGGCGGGGATCGGGATAGTATTCTCAGTCCGGGGGATCCCCGTCTCGTTCCCCGTGGGGAGCCACATTATTTTTTATATAATTAATATATTATATATTATTTTAATGTTAACGTAAATTACAAATAAATATTTCATAGTTTCCTACTCAATTAACTATTTATTAAAAATTATATTTTTTAATTTAATATTATGTTATTAGTTCCAAATTATATTATTTTCACTTTAGTATATATGTTAATTAAAAATATTAAAATTAGAGGTTCTTTAATTTGTTTAAATTAGTTTTTTTTCTTAACACCAACTTAAAGTAATTGTTGTGTATGATTGATTTTTCAATTTAAATATTTTTTTATATTTTAAAAATAAGATAAAAAAAATTAATTAGACGGGGAACAGGGAATCCCTGCGAGATGGGGATCCCTGGCGAGACAGGGATCCCCAGCGAGGCGGGGATGGGGGGAAAATTTTCCCCATTTATTTTGCAGGGACGGAGATGGGGAATGACCCCCTGTCTCCGCCCCGTCGACATCTCAATGGAAGAGAATAAAAAAAAAGTCCATATACTGTTGAATACCTAAAGATTTTTTAGGACTTTTTAAAATCCGTATAAATCTCTGGTTATTAGAAGAGATTTTGGAGAGTGAAATCTATTCATATTTTGGAAGGGAAATCTAAGAAAATCCGTGGAGTATTAAAATCCATAGACTGTTGAATACCTAAAGATTTTTTAAGACTTTTTAAAATTCGTATTAAATACCTCAGGATTTTTAAAGACTTTTGAAAATCTAGATTGAATACCCCCAGACTTTAAAAGTCTAAAAAAATCCTACAGACTCTATAACCAATACACCCCTCTTAATTTACTAATTAAATGTGTTAATTATTCTTATATAAATGAAGAATCAAGTATGGTATGATAATAAATTGTGTTATATTTACATAAGTAGTAACTTTTAACCATTTTGAATTTGGTCCTAACAGGTAACGAGTTGGCCGAATCATATATGGATTGATAATAAAATTTATTAAATTTACATAAGTTGTTAACTTTTTACTATTTTTTAGTTTGGTCCTAATAGGTAGCGAATTTCATTTCTTGGTTGGTTTGTGAAAAGTTGTTTATTTATTTTAATTTAGTATTAGTATTGTACTACCTCCGTCCCGGAGGAACTTGCACACCTCCGGGGGCACACATTTTAAGAAAAAAGACTTTTTGAATAAAGTTGTGGCATATGGGTTATTATGTATATATTTTTGTGAATGTGCATGCATATTAATGTTAAAGGGTGTGCAAGTTCCTTTGGGACGGACTAAAAAGGAAAGTGGGCAAGTTCCTCCGGAATAGAGGGAGTAGTTGTGGTCTTATATAATTAAATATATTAATTGTGTATTTATTAGATGATTAATTTTGTTCAAGCTTCCTTATAGGTATTTATGTCATATTTAACTAACTAATTAAATGTGTTAATTATTACTTATATAAAGGAAGAATCATGTATAGTATGGAAAAAGGTTTACAAGTAGTATAAGGAATTCATGGTACACATTGTGTTTTGATCCATTTATTCATTTTAACGAATTGATTTAATTGTCGTGTTTGTGAAGAACCTATAGTAAATTTTGCATGTGACTTGTATCTTGCATGGAAATGTATTTATTGTATGTTTGATTTTGTCTACTATTCCTAAATTTTTCATTTCCAATGAGAATGTAAAAAAAATTACTCGGACAAGTTAGTGGACCAGTGTGATTTTTTCCTCTATGTAGCATTATTTGAGAAATATCTATTATTATAGTTGTATATGTTACATATCTACAAAAAAAAAAAAATAGCAAGTACCTTTAAGTTGCAAATAGGCAAGTAGTTGCAAGAATTCATCATATATGTTGCAATTAAACAAGCGTATAAAGTTGTTGGACTGAAATTGAAGAGCATATAAGTGAGCAAATTGTGAGCCAACAACCTTTCTTGTCAAATTCTTATTAGCATTAATCATATATCTTTTACATGTTGCAAGTTAGATTAATAAATTATTTGTATTGGATCATCATGAATATATATTTAGTAAATGGGTCAACAAGATTTTAAAATTGTGCGCTAAATAATAGGAGATACTTTAGATCATCGATAATATATTTTTGGCAGAATATAAATATCAGTCACTACAATTAATGTGCTAATGTATGCGTAAGTTAAATATTTCAATTTTAAATATGGGCTAAAAAATCAGTGCATATTTTAATGATTAAGGAGTTAACTACACGGTTTATAAAACTAGAAATTTTATATAAAAAAAAAAGTTTTTCGTTCCGGACTAAATTTGTAATTTTCAATGAAATTTTTAAAAAATTACTTGGACAAGTTAGTGGACCAGTGCGAATTTTTCCTCTATATCGCATTATTTGAGAAATATCTATTATTGTAGTTGTATATGTTACATTTCTACAATATTACTTTTTTTTTCTAGCAAGTACATTTAAGTTGCAAGTAGACAATTAGTTGCAAGAATTCATCATATATGTTGCAATTAAACAAGCATATAAAGTTGATGGGCTGAAATTGAAGAGCATATAAGTGAACAAGTTGTGAGCCAGCAACCATTGTTGCCAATTTTTTATTACTTTTAGCCCTATATCTTTTACATGTTGCAAGTTCGGTTAATAATTAATTGTATTGTCCAATGTTGAGATTTTGTTCAAGAATTCAATTCATTGTGTAAAATTGTGATGATATGCTTGGAAGTAATATTGGTCCAATGATTAATGTCACATAATTTGGATTATATATGAGTTAAATATTTTGTCCCATATTATTCAGTCTGATAAATTTTAAAATCTCATAGTTATGATTAATGAAAATACTTAACTAATACCATCGATTAAGGAATTAAATGTAAAGATTTATTGTGTGAAAATATTAGGAAAATATTTAACTACTACTACAATTTTGGATCTAATATTTAATTCTCATTGTAGTTTTCTCTAATTATTTAGACAACCAATTTTTATACATGTGCGCTAAATAATGAGAATTATTTTAGATCATCATGAATATGTTTTCAGTTTTATATCATCGTGTGTATGTATTAAAAAATTTAATATTTGGCCCACCGATTTTTTTAGGTGTGCACTGAATAATAGGTACTTATTTTACACCAAACAATATTTATAAACATATGCTAACTAATAAATAAACATTTTAACAAGATTTTTGAATAAGTATTTAATGCAAATTGGATTATGTAATTTAAAATATTAATAAGTCGTTTTATTATTTAGGTTTCAATTCTTATGGTATCGACGGCCGTCAACGTGACTAAAATAAAAAAATTAGTGTGATTATGTAATTTAAAATATTAATAAGTCGTTTTATTATTTAGGTTTCAATTCTTATGGTAGCGACGACCGTCAACGTGACTAAAATAAAAAAATTAGTGTGATTTTCCCGTCAAATTTTGAAATTTCCTATGACAATTATCAAAATTTATACCAACCAGACCAAAAATTTAGATAAGAATAAAAAGTTGCATAAACATTTGTGAACACCGAGAGTATTATGGGACCAGTTGTGATTCTTCTCAGTTTTAGGCCTATATATTTTTTATGTTGCAAGATGTGTTAATAATTATTTGTATTGTCCTATGGTGGGATTTTGTGTAATAATCCAATTCATTATGTAAAATTAAACTTCACCTAATAAAATTATCCATTCTGCAGTCTCGAAGTTTTGACTGTTTAGTTGTGTGTCAATAGTTTTTTTATGATGCATAATGAGGATTCGTGGATCATTGCCTACAGTCGTGTCATTACCTTCTTAAATAGAGTGTGGATGTACATTGGCATCTATCAAAATTCTATACACATTTTGCCTTAAATTTTTTCAATTCATGGATCAACAAAAAACAATAGAGTTATTATTTTTAAAGATGTAGATGTTGCAACTAGGTTTTCTTATGTTTGGAATACGGTACTTTAATTTTGTATTATTATATAAAGGAGGATTGGTACATGGTACGATAGTAAATTTTTAAAAATTTATGTATATTTTTTATTATTAGACATATTGATTATTTTAATGAAAAAATGTGATCGAAGATAGTTTTGTATTATTTATAATTCCTTCTGTGTATGTCTTGCAACTAATTTCAGTGAACAAATGATGTTCTGTGTATGTCTTGCAACTTAATTTATTCAATGTAAATCCATTAAATTTGTTTAAATGAATACAAATGTAGCTTTAGTAACTATTGTAATGGTTAATGGCAATACATTATTCCTAGATGTGTGGCAACTTAAATCCTGAGTTCCTTCCTATGCAATTCAACCTACTGATCAAATCATATAATATGGATTAGGAATAGAGTGTAATAAGCATAAGGAAGAACTTGGTAAAGTAATTGTAGGGCAGCATATGTGCATTAGTTATATGGCAGTATATGTTTATTAGATTCCTACACGACCTATTTATCAGAGAGGAGAATACATAAGCTCTTCTGAATGTACGAATTAATTTGATTTCAACTTACACTTCCGTTAGGTTGGCAGGGTTATTATGAATTTAATGTTTAAGCTATAATATTCAGAGGCAACTTTAAAGGTTTAGTTCTAAAAGATGTCCATAGAATAATCCAATCCAATCCTTTATATTGGCAAAGCCAAAAATGCCGATGTGGCATCCCTCAAGTTTTTTCATTCAAATATCTTTGGCTCCTCCTTTAGTAGAGGTGTCCAATCCATCTTCACCATTGATTTATTTCATCTTTCATCTCAATCGTTGATCAGTCAATTTTTTTTTCTAAAAGTTGGTCATTTGTCATCCTCATTTTTCATTTGGTTATCTCCTCCATTCTTTGTTCTCTTTTTTCCTACAGTGCGACTATGTTGCCTGCTTATCAATTCCGGTGTACCATGTATTAAATTCATTGTGATTGCTATTTTTCTTATGGTTGTCTTTCCGATGATTTGTCTCCAGATGGTGATTCGATAGAGCATACCGTGTTGTATTCCATTTTTTACTTATTGTTGTCCTTCCTCTTTAGTTGTAGGCTAATATTATTCATCGCGTGTATTGTGCCGGCGATATTGTATGTAACAATTTTATTTTCGTACAAATTATAATGGAATTTTATTGTTTCATTGTTGTCTTTGTTCTTGTCTTTGAAGTTTGTGTTTTGTATACCTATTGCACCCTCATTCATGAATTTTGATGATTGCCCCATGTCATTTGTTCCATCAACGGATATTTATTTACTATCAAATGCTTGATCAATTTAAAAAAAAATGCCGAACTGTTTCGTATTGTAATTGGCGTGATCGATCGTACCACGTTCCCATAATTGAGGATCCATATTTATTTAGAGTCTCAACCTTGGATACATGAACTCAACTAACCTCAAATTTTCTGGAGGCACATTTTTTCTTTGTACAAACTGTAAGGTGGTTTAGTGGGTCACGTCAATGCAGGTAGGAGTCCGAGTAGGTGATTCACAATTATCTAACCTGAACCCACCAAATCAATCCTGTAGGTGATTCGCGTTCAGGCTTGCGGAATTGCTGGATAACGTGTGTTAGTGTGCCGTAGGTGTTACCGATTAGTGTTATTACTTTGTATTAATGAGAGTCATTTGATAATACATTAGATTTAACCTTCTTTCTTGGATGATGATATAATTTCTTGAGAGCATGTATTGTTGAATAGTTAATGCGGTGTAAATATGATATAATTAATTTTAAATCCTCCGTCCCATTCTAGGATAAATTTTCTCCATTAGATTTATTGTTAATTGATGTTATATACTTGTGTAAGGAAGATCCATTGATGGGATGGTATAAAATTCTTTTAAATTTATTGTGGTTTTATCTATCTTGAGTATTTTAATGTAAAGACTGTGAATAATATAATGTCATCGTCTTGAATGTAATGTTTATCGACTAATTAAGGTTACATAAATTGTATTTAATTCAAATGAATTGTGTTTAAGTCTCTTTATTATTTTGGCATTCCTAATTTTTGGAATACGAATGTCAATGCATTATTTGTACTTTGTGAATGGTTAGTTAATTTTGCTTTGAATTGGTATTCGTATCATAATTGTGTTTTAATTTTATTTGATGTTGTATACTTGTATAAGGAAGATCCATTGATGGGATGGTATAAAATTCTTTTAAAATTATTGTGGTTTTATCTATCTTGAGTATTTTAATGTAAATGTTGTGAATAATTAACGTCATCGTCTTGAATGTGATGTTCATCGATTAATTAAGGTTATATAAATTGTATGTAATTCAAATGAATTGTGTTTAAGTCTCTTAATTATTTAGGTATTCCTAATTTTTGGAATAACTAAATAATTAAGTGAGATTAAATATTTGAATTTTAAACGTGAGCTACATGATTTGTACATATTTTGGTTCAATTTATATTTAAGCCACTACAAATAAGGATCTAATAACTATGATTATATATTTGATTTAGACTAATACTACAATTACATATTTGACTTAAGCTAATACTATGATTACATGTTGAACCAATACTGCTATTACATATTTGTGGGTTACTCCACACTAATCTCGCACATAATTTTAGGACTATAATTAATTTTAATTGGTTAGCTCAATTCAGGCAATTCTTTAATATTTTTTAACTATCCTACCCTAAGGGCCTCTTGCCATAATTCTCGGATTCACTTCAATTGGGTTTATTAGTTCAAGTTAAGCAAGTTGCCATGTTAGTTTTATTTGACATATTCACCAGTACATATTAATACCATCAGGACCAAAATTTTTGTAATAATAAATAGTTGCAGGATCATGCATCAAGTTATTGGACTATTTTTTATCTTTCCTGGCATGTAGCTTTTAGTTGCAAATCGGCAAGTAGATGCATGTATTCATCATAGATGTTGCCAATTTCTTATTAGTTTTAGTCCTATAATTTTTTTTAATTGGATAATTTTCTCATATTTTATTTGTTCAGAAATAGTATTAAATTTGAATTAAACTTCTCGCCCCATGTTAGTATTAAATTTGAATTAAATTTTTTTGCCCCATATTATTAAGAATTGGGGAATATCTTAAAAATTGAGGGACCAATATTAGTCATTTTGACTACGGATTTGTATTGGCAAAGCCATAAATGCCTATGTGGCATCCCTCAAGAAATTGTAATCTAATCTAAAATTTTGAAACATGAGGTTTAGGGTTAAAGGTGTATAATCTAAACTTTTATTGTCTAATCTTCAGCTATAATCTGATTTATTATCGCAATCTTATATAAAGAAAAACACATTAACTTGACTTAAAGGTGTATTATGTAAACTTTTATATCTTGAATTTGATGAATACTATAGCGACTTGCATCATTATCCAAAATTAGTCCTACAATAATAAATAATACAATAACTTCTATCATTGTATTTTTTTAAGCATTCCTAGGATATCTATAGCTTTAAAAATTTCTATTTTAGTCCTAAAATAATCCATAACTTTCGTTTAAGTCTCATAATTTGGATTTAATTTGATTGGTGTGAATTCAATTATAATTTGATTTATTGTCGCAATCTTATATAAAGAAAAACACATTAACTAGACTTAATGGTGTAATATTAACATTTACATCTTGAATTAGATGAATACCATAATGACTTCTATCATTACCCAAAATTAGTCCTACAATAATATATAATACAGTAACTTATACCATAAAAATTTTTAAACATTTCATAGGATATCTATAACTTGAATTATCAATTTCTTAAACGTTGTTACCTTAATCATAAAGTTTACCTTTTACTATTCGTGACCATTTAATTTTAAATGGCAAGTATCGCATGTGTTAGTTTAATCTCCGAAATTACTCCTAAAATAATTAATAATATAGTGACTTTCATCATTATCCAAAATTTGTCCTACAATAATAAATATTTATAAAATATCTATAGGATTATAACTTCTTTAAAAAAACTCAGTCATGGTATTTTAGTATCGCATATTTTAGTTTAATATCAGGTGTGGTATTTTTTAAAAAACTTTTGTATTATCCAAAGTTAGTTCTAAATAATCAATAGCATAATAATCAAAATCTCATGCCAAAATTAGTCTGCATATTTCTTGATAAATTATCATTCTTCTAATATCACTAATCATTCACATAATTTAACTTTTCAAAATATCTTCACCCACGTTAAAAATAATTATTTGATATTGGTCCTTCAATATTTTTTATTAGCAAAAGGTAACTAAAATATAGAAAATAAATGCCAGGAGTCCATATTTAACGATCATACACTAATCATTTCTATTCATTTATGCTTAATATTAAGAAGACAAAAATAAGTTCCTCAAAGTAATCATAATTTCAATTTCAATAAAGTAATAATGTGAATTTAGGCCATTAACTTTTACTTTATGACAAGGTAAGTACTTTTTTATTTTGGGCTGATGAATTAACCAATTGCATATATTCAGACTAAATGTCATGTGATGCTTGGAAATAATTGATTCCATATACTGGGCATGCATGATACTGTGTGATTAACCAATCGTTGTGGTTTTGATTGCACGATAGAATTGAAAGTTTCATTATGCGACAATCATTTTTTTTCTTTTTGGTACGGAAGATATTTGTCAAATATCTTTTCAGACTATCTTCGCCAACATTAAAAATATTTATTTCTATTTTTTAATGTTCTCCCGCATTGAAATTACTATACATGTTGTCATTTTAGTCCTCTAGCTTTTTCAATTAATAAAAAAAATCTTGAAGGACTAATATCAGTCATATTGACTACAAATTTCTAGCGATTGTTTTCTATTTTTTAGCCAATGTCTATTCAGTATTGTATTAAAATTCTTAAAAGATATTGTTATAAAAAATCCGAAATTAGTCCTAGATTATTCCCAAAATATAGGATATTCCTAAAACGTGTGCCGAGTTTTTAAATTAGTCCATAGGATATTCCTAAAAATGTGCACCGAGTTTTTAAAGTGGATGACTAAAATTTTTAAAAAATATTGTGTTAAAAATTCTGAAGTTAGTCTTAAATTCTTTATAATATAAAAACTTCTCTCAAGTTTTTGAACTATTTCTAAAATATATATAGGATAATAATGCAACTTATGCATTCTTCTGATACTTAAATGTAATTATTTATGGGACCAAATTTAGAAAAACTATAGGACCTAAAATATCTAAAGAAGAACCATTGTTGCAGACCACCTGTTCACATGAGACCAAACAAAAAATTATAATTTGGTTAAGATTCATATATCCTTATCTATCTTTATACTTGGAGATTTATATTTTTTATTTGCGTGATACTGTTTACCTTGAGTGCACTCTGTACTTTATATGTGATTTTTTTATATGGGGTAAGTATGTGCAAATAGTAGTGGAGTTGGAATGGACTAATATATAGAAATATGTAATAATTTTGGTCCACACTCCTTTTTGTTCCTTTTATTTTTCTATGTGTGTATTTTTTTTTTTTTCAGATTTGTTGTCATCCATTAATTTTACTGATTGAGGCTACAATTTTTTGTGACCATAATTGCAACTTATGCATTCTTTTGAGACTTCACTACAACTATTTATGAGACCAAATTTGGAAAAAACTATGGGACCTAAGATATCTAAAGAAGTACCATTGTTGCGAACAACCTATTCTCATGTGATCAAAATTTAAGATTCCCACGTTAAGATTCATATATCTGTGTCTATCTTTATATTTAGAGATTTGTATTTTTTTCATTTGCGTGATGTTATCTAACTTGAGTGTCGTCTATACTTTGTAAGTGATTTTTTTGGTATGACATCAGTTTGTGCGGATAGTAGTCGAGTTATAATAAAAATATATGTACAATTATGCAATAATTTTGTTGTACTCATTTCCACTTCTGACCCACTTTTTGCAAATTTGTAGACATTGGACTGAAGATAGAATTTTTTTTGGACCAAAATCGCAACTTATGCATTCTTTTGGGACTTACTTGTAATTATTTATGAGACCAAATTTAAAAAATACTATGGGCAATGAAATATAAAAAAAAGCACCGTTGTTGCAAATCGATTGTTCTCATAGGACTAAAAATTTAAATTTTCCCTGTCTTTGGCATATATCTGTCTCTACTTTTATATTTGTGTATTTATATTTTTTATACACGTGATGTTGTTTAAGTTGAGTGTCGTCTATACATTGTTGATATTTTTTTATATGATGTCAGTCTGTAAGAATAGTATTCAAGTTACAATAGAAGTATATGTACAAACAGGAGAATAATGTTGGTCCACATTCATTTTTGGTCGTTAATTTTTATTAATATATATATATTAGATAACAGAATCATGGTATCAAACTTTTTGCAACTTTTTGGTCCTTTTTCTTTTTTGCAATTTTGTTCCATCTATGAATTTTATGGTCCTTTAACTTTTGTTCCATTCATTGATTTTGATAGTGTTCACATATTAAAAAGTTTATTTAAAGACAAAACGAATTGTCCCTATTTTTTATTTCTAATTCTTGCTTTTATAAAATATTTTGGTTATACGGGAAATTTTGTTATTTATTGATACTATCTTTACGGGCGTGTAAAATTGAGAATATATATTTACGAACTTGGAAAAAAATAATTGTTTCTTGCTTATATGAGTTAATTTAGTTATGAATTATAAGATATGATTTATTGTATACAATTCAATTAATAGTTCAGATAATTTTGATGATAGAATAGAAACATGATTAACCTCATCTTGGTATTACGTGTTTTAACATTAAAATATTAGTATTGAATGTATGTTTTGGAATTAAATTATTTCATATATGAACCATTTTATAGTTTTGTTTAGATACACTTTACTTTAACCAATTAATGTTCTTTAAATTAAAATTAATACTATTCGTTTTACCATCAACTAAATTAGCTATAACGGAAAAATTGTTATTTAGAACACTATTTTTATAAGTATTTGTTCAATTATAACACTATTTTTACGAGCTTGCAAGATTGAGATAATATCTTTACGAACTTGCAAAATTAGGACAATGTCTTCACAAACATGCATAACTAGGACACTCTTTTTTATTTTGTCCAATTTAGGCTAAAATTTATAATAAATGGGTCAAATAAAGTCCGATTACGATATGTTAAAAAACGACAATACATTTGCCTAAAATTAAATAATTAATAATTAGATAACCAAATTAATAAAAACATATTTATATGATGTTCTAAAAAATAAATCTAATATTTTTTTCTCGGATTTGCGTCTAAGCAACGAGGAGTTGAAGAATTGCGCCTTAATTGAGCTTAGGTAACTATTGCAGATAAATGACAGATTCAAATCAATGCATGTACCTGATTGCAAGTTTTTTTTACATAATAATTAAATTTGTGAATTCAAGGACGTTTTATAAGTTTTTCAAGTACTATTTTTCATATTCATATTACAATTTAAAATAATGGTACCGCGTATTATAAATGTTTAGGTTACTAAAAAAATTAAACAAAAAAATTACATTAAAATTCAACTGTTTTACATAAAAGTTTACTTCCACTTCGCATGTTTAGAACTATAATTTATATTATGTGATTTTAAGCGTGTACATACATATAGGTTTTGTTGGGAGAAGTATTGTTGCACAAAATAGAATACAATAAAAAATATCAATTTTCAGGATGATAATGATTCCACGTAATTAATCTTTTATCTTTTTCTTTAAGTATAAATAACTATTTTAACCAGAATACAATATTGGGTAGACTTTGAATCTCAAGTAAATTCAAGCTTATGATATCATTGATAAAACATTATACTTAAATTTATTTTTCTATTTAGTTGTTTTTACTATTTATAAACGCAATATTTTGTGATTTCATTAACGTTTTATATATTTTTCATTTACAATTTATTTTTTCATATTACAATTTTAAAGTAATAGTATCATGTGTAATAAATGTTTATGTTGCTAAAAATATTTAAACACAAAAAATTCAACAAGGTTTAACAGATTTACAAAAAAAAAAAAAAAAAAAATTATTTCAACTCCGCGAAATTTCGCGGGTCTGTGACTAGTTATCTTATAATTATGGATAAATTTAAGAGTAGGTCTCTTGTGAACCCGACTTTGTATGAACTTTTTTTTTCAAGTATCATTATTACGCATACACACTATCACTGTTTCATTTTTTTTTTTAAACAATAACAATACATATACATAATATTGATAGTGTGTATATATAACAGTGAAACATGAAAAAATCGGCTTCACGGAAATTACTTGTTGCATGTGAAATACTAAAATTAATGTAAGGCAATAAAAATAATTAATTAAAACAATAAGTTGTATGAAAATAATCATATGTCAACAGGTGTATATAAACTTACATGCACACTGCGAATGTGATAATGACACATAAGTACACTTAAGTAGTAGTGGACTCGCTGCTTATATGTCATTATCACATTTATGGTGGACATATAAACATCTAATCAATTTTGATAAGTTGTATTCTAATTATTGTAGGTGCATGTTATCTACAGTCCTATCTTTTGTTAATATTTTCCATCCTAAAAATATTCTGGAAATGAAATCTGAAAAACATGGAAATTTTTGGAATTTTTTTCCAAAAACGTGTATTATTTTTTTGTATTTTTGGAAAATAATTTCGGAAATAAAAATTTTCGAAAAAAATTGAACAATTGTATAATCTGGGCCATTATTAAATTGGGGTTTGTCTACTTCATAAACCCAAGCCCAAAATCTCTAGTTCTTGGGCTTCATTTTGGTTTTATGCGCAGCCCAATTCCTCCCTGCAATGGTATCAGCTAATTTCATTTCCAATAGATTTTCGACGGATCAAACCTACTTCCGAGTTCAAATTTTGCGTTAACTACAATTATCCAGGAATGAGTGGGAGAAAATTCGAAGCCCGGCAACTTCTCAAGGAAAAGAAATTCTGGGTCGCCTCTTTTCTTATTGCTTGGGCAGCTGCTCTCCAGGTTTTCCATCGAAGCATCGAGCATATGAATCTGCTTAAGATATTTTCTGTTTGATTCAATCTATATATCGAAAAATTGCAGGGGCATATGATGTGGCTACAGAGGCAAGAGACGTTCAAGCAGAAATTTGGGGACACTAATCCGGAAAGGGATTCCGAGGAACCTAGTGAGGAATTAATACAGTTAGACGATTACGATAGTGAGTTGAAATAGCTCAATTCCGTCGATTACATCGCTAATTTTATATGTTTTCGAATTCGAATGCTAAGTTAGATATCATGATGATTTTGGGTAATTTCAATTTTCGCTCACACCTCCATTTTTGTTGTTATGATTAAAATTTTGCATTAGTTTTGCTCTACAAGGATGGAGGTTTGTTTTATGATTGCTTGATGGACGTAAAGGCTGAAATTTTGACAAGTCATGATGATTTTTAGGGAGGTAGGATCTGATGATCAAATCCTTTAGTAAAGTCCATTCACCGTTCAAATGCATCCTCGTTATTGAAATTCTTCAATGAGAAAGATCATGAGAATTATTGAATTGTGAATTACAATGATATTACTTGTTATACATTGTTAGTGTTTTGCTCTAACCTTAGAATAGGTGGAGATAAAAAAATGATTGTTGGTTGTGGAATAATTGAACAATTGGGGAAAAATGATTGGGGGTAGGTAGTTAATCTAAATGAGATAATGATAACTCATTTTGAGTCTCATTAACCTTGTAGAAACTATGATGGGGTGAATTGATCATCTTTTATTCTCATTAACCACCGCAATTACCTTAAATTTATTCAGGTTACCATTCTAAATGAAGAATTTTTAACCAAGTGACTCCCCTAAATTGGGGCTGTGAAACTGTCTTGAACAAATTTTGTGCTGTGTAATAGGTTGTTTTCAAGCTTAAAAGAAAATCAAGATGAACATGTTAAGCATGTTGGCTAAGATATGATTGAATAGTAGTTTGCTATAGGAAAAGTGGCAGTTTCTGTTCTTCTTAAACTGAACAATGACTCGTAAACGAGCAATGGAGACCGGGAAAATAAGGTTAGAAATGCCTTGGAATCATATCTTGGTTAGTCATAGTTGATTGTCCATTGTGCAATCAGTATACATACGTCTATTAGCATATATAGAATGTTTGTACGACAGCTTTAGAGTAGAGATTTTTGTACAGAAAGAGGATTTGATGGCCATACTATTTGTTATATCAGATCAAAACACACTCCCTGGGGAAAATATTCAAGATCTAAGTCACATATTGAAATTTAGAATGGTGTGTGGATGTTAGACAAACTTAACTTGCTAAGCTTTCCGGCAATTTTTTTTATACATTTGCAGGACAAAGAAACTATGTTGAAATTGGAAAAGGAACCAAAGATAGTTGTGGGGTTCCAAAGTGTTATTCAAACGACTATTGGAGGTTATCTACTTAGCCTTGTGTACTATAGGAAGTCCGATTATACGTGCCTAAGACTGCTCAAAGAATAATCATTAATGTTGTATTTGGGTTGAAGGATGTGAGGGTTTCATAGTAGCGAACCCATTGGTGGTGGTTAGGATTCATATGGATTTGAAGGCGATCACCATTCATTTAGAGCAATATATGTGGAAATATGATTCTGAGAAATTTTATTTAATTTGTGTGTGAAGCTTGAACTGAAAGCTTGTGGAGTATTGTTAATTAGGAGTGGTAATTTTGGATACAACATTATTTAATTATGCACACTCATGGTACAAATACTGAGTTTAATTAGGAGTGGTAATTTTGGATACCATGTGATAACATGATACGAAAATTGCAGTGTTTAGGCCTATCGTAGTCGTATTTAGTCATGTCATGTTGTTTTGTTATCGTAGCGACACAAAATACGGCAAGAAACACAGATTATCTCCCTACCTAAGTTTAATATTGAGTTCTTTGAGGTGTGATTGACTTATCTAGTAGGCCAATTAACTCCGGAACAAAAAATTTTAATCGATTAGATGGTGACTTGAACTCATGATCTCTCAACGATACATAGTGGAACTCTAATTTTTTGATCTATGCCACTTTATCACTCCGATACAATTAATAAGCTTCCAGACAAGTTATTTCACAATTAATAAACTTCAAGACAAGTTATCTTGTGGTCAATAAATTTCGAGACAAGTAATTATTAGTAAGTCAGTTTTTTGTGTACCAGTTACACTGTGTAATTGAGCACAAAGTGAAACATGTTAGTTAATATAACTGAATCATGTGAGCTAATATAATTATCGAATCACTCTCGTGTGAAATTTGTTGATGGCATGAAATTGATACCATAATGTTCACTCAATGACACCATTGCTTTTATAAACTAATACTCATAGGGTATGTTTGTTTTGGGATGGACTTTGGACTTTACGATCCATGTTCTGTTCTAGTTTGAGATTTAAAACCAGGTTTTCAAATCTCAAACTCAATCCCTACCTATAAACCTAATACTACTTTTCATATAATTAAATACAATCACATCATCACTTTTTTTATCATCCACTCAATCTTTCTCCTACTTTTCTTTTACATAATATAATAAAATAATACAACATCTATCACTAAAAGACATTGATTTGACATAAAGTAAAATCTCACTCTACTAAAATCTCAAAACAAACATACACTTATATTATCCATGAAGATTTTTACATCCTAAGATTTCAAAGTCATGACTTCCCCCGCACACCTAAATCCCAAAACAAACATACCCATAATGATTTACGTTGTGATATTAGTTTATAAGTGCAATGGTATCGCTAAGTAAATGTGTAATGATATGAATTTCATATTATGAATAAGTTTCAATTGAGAGTTTGTGATAACTAAAATGTACGGGCTAATATAATTGAAATGTGATATTAAATTTTATTGAAAACATGAATAAAATATATGATAATATAACTGAAAAGTGGTGAGTGAATTAAAAACAGTCTTGTCCATTATTAATATTTGTGTAAACTCACGAAAAGGTTTTCATTTTGGCCGATAAAAAGGGTACGTATATATACCCCTCCAATATTTAGAGATACACCTATATATATTTTAAACTGCCTATTTTACCCTCTTCACAAAAAAATATTAATTTTAAACTTTAATACACCATTGACTCATTCATTGCTTGATTCTCCGTCCATCCCCCCCCCCCCCCCTCTCCCCTCTCCCCTCCCCTTTTTTTCCTCCCCAACCTCCAATCCCCGCCTATCCCAAAACCCTTTTCTCCTCCAATTATCCAACCCCGGCAACTATGGCCCCAAACGGCCAAACCCCTCCATTTCCCCTAATCCCTACCATTTCTTCAATCCCTGCGTATCATTTTTCTCAATTCCTCAATAATTCTATATTAGTGCATCAGAACATTTTTATTGCATCTCTCTTTCAATGAAGCCCAAGACAATATAGACAATGACTGTTTTTTAATGTTCCACCAACATGTTCCCTCATCTTAATCGAACAAACAATGATTATTCAACTGTTTTGATCGAAGAAAATAACAAATTTCAAATTTGATATCCACAAAAATTCTTTAGATTTGTTTTCATTTTTTTTTAAAGATTTTTGTTGTTGTTTAGATGGATTTTGTTGCTTGTTTTTTATTTCAATTGTGATTATAGATTTTTGGTTCTTGAGCTAGTGGAGACACCACCTTGAACGTTGCAATACAATGAAAGGTTGCCGTCATGTTCAGAAAAGTGGTGGTGAGTTGTTGTTTTTAGTGTGAAGAGGTGTATTAAAATTTATATTTATTGTGTGTGAAAAGGGTAAAATAGGTAGTTCATTAAGTGAGGAGGTGTATCTACTTATGTTGGAGGGGTATATAGTTGGACCCGATAAAAAAGGTAGAAAACTTTTCTTATGAAACTAATTTTCATTTTGTCCTGCAAAACACACGGCCCATAAACAATAATGCCTTTTTTTTTTTTTTTTAAATATACTAGTAATAGTTTTATATATTTGTTAAAAAATGTTATTTTTACACAAATTCTAATAATGAATGGAAGAGTGGCGATCGATGGTGTTCCACGGCCTTAATTCGTAGCTTAAATAAATTCAAAATATCCCCAAAATTTTCTTTTGGGTCATTTATTGAAAAACAAATATGCAAAATTAGTTGTTTTTTTTTTCCCTTTTTTCCGACTACAAATTAAATAGTTTTTAAGAAAACATTATTTACTCTTCTTCACCTTCACTAATGCACTATCCAAATTAAACTGCTACAACTCTTATCCTTACCAACATAAACTATGTTGTTCTGCTTCTAAAGTTCCAAACAAGTAGGGTATTATTCGTAACATGTTATTTTCCTTCCATAATCTAAAAAATTGTGAAATAAAGAGTACATATTAAATCTATTTTTGACAAATAGTTGAATTTAGAATTTCTCAAATGTTTTACTATGCAATTATCTAAAACGATTATTTTATTTAGTGGATCCATTACGAGAAAACATAAAATTGTTTACGAAAATTGTCAATATGACAACTAAATTTCCAACAAAAAATTTCGTAGAGGGAATTGCCTACGAAGTTGTCCACAATTTTTTTTTAAAAATTATATAGACATTTCATTCCTTACCTAGAAAAAAATTACATATGGATTTTTTTAGGTAAATTGTTTTTTAGTAAATTTTTTTAGACAAATTACTTGTAAGTTGAAAAATTAAGGTATCTACATGATTAGAAAATTTTGTAGGCATATTATAGATAACTTTACAATAGAAATTTTTTTATTGGAAAATTCTGTAGGTGATCTATTTTGGTCGAGTAATTTAAATTATTCACTTTTTATATAGAAAATGCAATGTTTAAATGGATGTAAAAGTACAGATTGTGGAACGTATAATTAGTATTTTAAAAACTGAGAGGGAGTACAATTGACCATAAAGATTATGTCTGTGACACGCCTCATGCCAGCTATTTACAGAATATTACTCATATCTTAATAAAAAAAATATATCACGAGAAGAGAACTATGTTATAATTATCAAACTATAGAAATGGACTTGACGATTCCTCAAATTTGAACTAACATAGCTATAACTATAAAATCTAGGTGTACGAACAAGTACTGATATTATAATACCTTTTTAATGGATGGGTTTTGACTAAGGTTTATGGTGTGAACAAAATATATAAAATTTAATGCTTCTAGATAAAACGTGTAGGCATGGGTTTACTGGATCAGTAAGTCGCCTTTCTTTAGTTGACAAATCGCAATATATTTATTACTTCACATAAAATCTTTTACTAACTTTAAATAATCAGTTGCGACATATAATTTAGCTTTATAATAATTAAGGGAGTACTAATCGGAAAAATCTAGAAACATGGAACAATCGCTGTTTAGTCAGCACGACTCTGCTACTATCTCTGTGATAGTCGTGGTTGCTAAGCCACTGGCTCATGCTTACGCGATCAATGACGGTTGATCACTCATATGCCTTTCACACTTCATTAATAACCAATTAGTATTTAATTAATTACACATTATTGACGTTAATATAGTATGACTTTGATTTTTTATTTTATCTTGCAAGTATTGTATGTACATGATTAAATCAATAATATATTAAAGTAAAAGTAAATAGTTATTTCGTAGTCAACTTCAACTGCAGTAATTATTGCTCATTTGTTATTTTGTATTTTGTTGCTATCGTCATATATGATAATATCCAGCAGGCCAGCATTACATGCAATGACTGTATTATATTTTGTTTTTTAAAATAAATATGTATTTCTTTTTATATATTTGAAATATCTCCCAATTTTTCTTTTACCTAATATACACATATATACTGAACTTACCGCATTTAGTGACAATATTTTTTTTTGTAATAATCTAATATACAACTAAGTATTTCATTCTCATTCTATAAAGAATCTTAGTTCGAGTTCGAAGAACCAACCGCGGAATCAACCTTTTCACATTGTCTTCATCACCAAAGTAAAACAAATGCACCTTTCACCCACATCAATAATTTTCAACACCCGCTATAACAAAGAAACAGCTAGGAACTGCCACAAAGAAATTAAAGAACAAAAATTTCAAAGAGAACGAAATCGCCTTAGAAACACAAAAAAATAATAACCCATAAAAGAAGAAAACCACAAAAAATATGCAAAGAAAAACTCACAATTTGGAATGCCAAAAGAAATTGAAATAATTTGATCTTTTTAAAATATTAAAGTCGTTGACGGTGTAAACGAGCAATACTGTATGTTAGCCTAGAATTTGGCAAAAACGTGCATGAGACAATACAAATTAACATCCACTCATGTTAAAATGTTAATGCATCATGTTCAATTTATACTCCATCCAATTGTCTCATGACATGAAACAATATCACACAAGATCATGCTTATAAAATTTCAACGCTTTAAGCAAGCAATACCTTACGATCTATCGTGTAAGCAAAAACTGAAATAGAAAACGTGAAACATGAATTTTGCCTACTGGTGGCCATTTTGTGTCCCTCACTTACAGTTTCGACAACTTTATTTAAGTGTAAACTTATAAAATTGCTCTTAAATTTATAGCGATAAAAAAGATTTATTTTGCTCTAAAAAGGTTGGCAAAACTGTTGACAAAAGTTTGCATCCAGGTTGGCATGGTGCCAACCGTTTGCCAACCTTTTTTGGAGAAAAAAAATAGTTTTTAAAAAAGTGGGGCATAGAACAATTGCCTTATAAATTGAAGGACAATTTTACTTATTTCCCTTTATTTAATATTTTAAAAGATAAAAATGCTATCATATTTTATGAAAAAATTTGAATAGTACTACATGTGATAAAAAAATGTCAAATTTCTCTTCCTCCAAATAAACTCTACACAAAGGAAATAAAAAAAAAAAATTACGAAGAAAAAATCTCCCAACTTATAAATAAGAGAAGAGTATTCAAAATAATCCCGGGTTCAAATTTGCATTAAAATTTGCAAATTAAAAGTTGAAAGAATTCCGTCTCATCTAAAAGTCCGAACTTGTAGAGAGGTTTAGAATTAATTCATTTAATTATTTCCCTTAACAAAAGTTCATGGAGCAGCCCGTTTCTTACCAATTTAGAATAAATTGAATTGAGTAGGATGCATAATGATTTGCACGGGTTTTAGACAAATTTGCATAAAAGTGTTTATATTTAGAATACTATTTTATTTGAATAAAAAAAAAGATTTTAAAACTTCCCCACACATATTCTACATCATTTTCCGTTTAAATAGTAGGGCCATATCTTTTAGAAAGTTCATTTGAGCTTTATTATGAACATTAAAAAATATGATATTCTACAAATAACAAGTGTGCGTTAGTGACTTGTAGACAAAGGATAAAGGTACAATTCAAAAGTTCCCTATTTCTTATTTAATTTTCTTTCAATAGTACTGTCATTCCATTAATATACATTATCCATAAAATATAAGATGACCATTTCTCTAGTATACACATGATATGAATCATTAACGACTGTTATATATAATATAGAAAGCACGCCATAAGTGAGCAATTAATAGAAGCGTCTAACTTCAAAGTAGCAAGTTACATTTATTTGACTTACCTTTCCATCAAGAAATATCGCTCCATTTTGTTGATTTCTTCCTCGTGAAATGTCAACGTTCATATTAAGTCAAACTACACAACTTCTAAAGAAATCCTTATATATACCCATCCTTCCCAAGTCCCATTTCCATTAATCACTCAAATTAAAATAATTTCTTCAATTCACAATTTTCTTTTGACTAAACTATGATGATGAAGAGGAGTAGAGAAGGAGATGCCGAGGAGATTTCCAACATGGCCAATTATTTGATGTTGTTGTCCTCTTCCGGTGGCGGCGGCGGAGGTGGTGGAGATCAGTCTCGTGTATTCACATGCAAGACATGCGACAGGCAATTCCCGTCGTTCCAGGCGCTAGGCGGCCACCGGGCGAGCCACAAGAAGCCGAGGCTGGCGGCCGGAGATCAAGCGCCGTCATCCCCGCCGAAACCGAAAACACATGAGTGTTCCATATGTGGGCTTGAGTTTCCATTAGGGCAAGCCCTAGGAGGCCACATGAGGAGGCATAGGGCCACCGTTGTTGACCAGAACCGCCACCCGCCGTCGCTGCCGTTGGCCCTTTTTCCGGTGGTCAAGAAACCGAATAACAGGAGGGTTTTCTCCCTTGATTTGAACTTGACTCCATTGGAGAATAAGTTTTTCTTGATTGCTTCTTCTCAGATATAACGTTTTTTTTTTTTTTTTTTTTTTCATTTTTGGCTAGCCAGATCGTTCACCACATTTGTTCATTTGTTAACCGTAGACTGTTATTATCATTGTACATGATCTTATATAATGTCGTCGTTCTATTACTTATTTTTTTTAGATTCATAGGAGATATATATGAATTATTTAAATTTGATATATATATATATATATATATATATATATATATTATCATATGTAATTATTAATTCATGGAGAAGGCAGTACTTTTATTTTCTTCTATTCGGGTTCTCCCATTTCTAAAAAAAAATCTAAATTTTGATGTGTGGTTTTGATAACTGAAATTAGGAATGTCTATTTAATGAAGTAAGTAATAGTAAATATAACTAACGCAGTGAAATTAGTTCGTTTTGTGATTGCTCAATCTAATTAATTTGGTGATCAGAGAAAATTATTTTTCCCCTCATTTTCTTATAATGTTAAAAAATTTCGGATTCACATGCATTAGAGACTAGAAGGCATTAAATATTATTATAGGCTCGCTGACAATTCCTAATTTTTTTTTCAGATAATAATAAAAATCACTTATATATTCAACGCTTGCTTTATTATTTTTTTTTTTTTTTACGGGTAAAATTATTCAGTCCTAATTGAATGAGCTACATGTATATTTTATTGCTAAATTATCATACTAGCATTAATCTATGTTAGTTATATACAAAAAAATTCGATCAATATTTGTCTTTGTAGCAAAAGGCGAAACCCTCGCCCCCAGGGCCCTCACCCCCTGGCCCGACAGGACGATCAATATTTGTCTAATTACTAAAAGAACTTTGTGGTTTCAAATAATTATCAAATACCTCCTTAGCGGACCAAAAATTTTAAGGTAAAAGATACGTATATATGTAGATTATGCAGTGAAACAGCTGGGAAAAGAATTCCACCTCGTCTAATTAAAAATTCCAACTTGTAGAGAATTGTAAACTTAATTTATATTTTTTTGCCCGAGTGTGAGCCTTTTAACTCTAATATAAAAAAAAATTATACTTCATTTAAAAGTCCAAACTTATAAAGAGATTTAGAATTAATTAATTTGAGTATTTCCCTTTTAACATGCAGTCAGTTAGTTTTTATCATGCGAATTCTGTCATTAAACCTAGGATTGAGAGAAGATTTATTGTTTAAATATATATTCTTGAACTAGAAGAGCATTGTTTTGTAAAGTCAATGTTAAGAAAGTTTATATATTCTCTAAATTCTCAAATAAATCACGCATACAATGCATGAGTCATGAATATGCTAGCACTAGCATATATATATATATATATATATATATATATATTACACACAAATTCAAATAGTATAATTTTTTACTATTCATCCTATTAAATTTGAAATCCTCCAACATCCCCTAAGTGTAGTTTTGTCGAATAGAAAAAAATAGTTCATGTTTTGAATTAGCTAAAATAGTTTTATTGATAATTTTCTTAATTTAAACCGATCAATATTATGCGCTTTAAGAAAAGAAAAAGAAAAACTAATTATGCAGTATATTATGTTGTTGGAAATTGGTTAAATTAAAAAGGATTTATACCCGATTTTGACTAATTTTTTTAGGAATGAAAACATTAATCTTTGGGAAAACAAAATTAACGAGGTTGTTCTACTCGCGGAGTAGATGAACATGGTATATTTAATATCTCAAAATCGATTTCCGGTGAGTGAGAAATTAATTTGGGAAGTTGACAATTATTCACTTGTGTTGAATAACTTCATGGGAATGGAAAAATTGAGTTTCATCCCACATAGGAAAATTACAAGAAATGTTCCTTGTCTATAAGAAGAAAAATGTTCATGTTCTTTAACTTGGTTCATGGAGACCCTAACCATGGACCACAAGTGCGGGCGGGGCCTGGTCCGTGGTTCTTGGCAATTGGGCTTTGGGGTCTACCTATATTTTTAGAGTACCAAAAATATGAAAAAACCCAATACCTTTTTGGACCGAACCGTTTTGGGTGGCCCATCGGATTTGGGTCGGCCCACGAAAATGATTAATACACTCGCAAAATGATTAATACACTCCAGAATTCGAATTTGATTGGAATATTCGAAGGAATACTCCTACGAAGCTTCTGGAATATTCCGTTCTTTCTTCCCAAGAAAGAGATAAGTCTCTATCCACTAAATTCGTGGTTAGTCCACAATTTTCTCAACCGATCGTCCTCATCTGCAGTGCAGATTTCCACCTATATATACCCCTTCATATCCTAGACTTTCGAACACACCTTTTTAGCCTACGAATCTTAGAGTTCAGAAAGCCTTTCGCAAAATACTTATTTCGTTCAGTTCGAAATTCCAATTTTGTTCGCCGAGAGTTTATACACGGTGGTGCTGCCGGTGTAAACTGTTAAACCGTTTTACCTTTGGAGACTCATATGCATGATACCGTAAGCACTATACGGAGCGGATCCAGTCTTGCGGGAAAAAGATTTTTCTTGACTCGGTTTTCCTTACGAATTCGTTTCGTACTTACTTCTGATCTTGCAGTATTCGAGATACACTCTTTAACAACAATCGTAAGACTGAATATTTCTATTTCGAATCACTGCCATGTCGAACCACGATTCCGTCAACGATATGGATACGACTCCATCAACGCTAGTTACCCCTACCAAAGATGCTGGTAATACCACTAACTCTACTGCTGTACGAATTGGACATCCTACGGATGGACCAGTACCTACGGGTAAGCCTGTTCCCCCTCCTGCTTTCCAGTTTGGAAACTTTGGCAGCACTCTTGTTGAGTGGTTGAATGTCAATCCCTTCTTGGGAAACGCTAATCCCTTCGTGGGAAACTCTAGCACTAATCCCTTTGTGGGAAACTTAAGTGCTAATCCCTTCGGGGGAAATTTCGGCGGCAATTCTTTCATAGGAAATGTCGGGGTCAATCCATTCTTGGCAACCAACCAGGCCTCCTTCCCAGGGACTGTTAGGCCGGTTGTGGTTAAAGGAGAGAAACTCGAAAATTTTTCGGGTAATGACTTCAAGAGGTGGCAAAAGAAGATGCACTTCTATTTGACTACCATCTCCTTGGTGAAATACGTGAAGAAGGATAGCCTGAGTGCTCCCGCAGAAGATGCTGATCGGGAAACCAGGATCGCCTATGATACTTGGGTCCATGATGATTATCTGTGAAGGAATTACATCCTGAATGGGTTGTCTGATGTCCTCTGTGATGTATATGATGAGTACCCGACTTCCAAAGCCTTGTGGGAGTCTTTGGAGAAGAAGTAAAAAACTGAAGATGCGGGAACTAGCAAGTTCGTCGTTCCACTTTGTACGACTTCAAAATGGAGGACAACAAATCTGTTGTCGAACAGGTTCAAAAGCTGGAAGTGATCTTTCACAACATTGCAGTACAAGGGATGGAGCTGTCTGAGGCCTTTTAGGTAGGCACTGTGATTGACAGACTGCCTCCGTCTTGGAAAGAGTTCAAGTCCTACCTCAAGCACAAGAGAAAGCAAGTAACCATGGAGGATCTTGTTACCCGACTCCGGATTGAGGAGGATAACAAGAAAAGGGAGAAGAAGGGCTCGACTGCTTCTATGGAGGCAAAGGCAAACCTGATGGAGAAAGGCGAGCCATCGAAGAAGAGGAAGCATCAGGATGACAAAGGCAAAGGCAAGGTTGTTGCTGTTGCTGTTGCTCCTGCCCCGAAGAAATTCAGTGGGAAGTGCTACAACTGTGGCAAACCCAATCATCGGGCCGCTGATTGTCGCCAGCCCAAGAAGGACGATAAGGGAAAGAAGAACTCCGTGAACGTTGCAGAACGAGAGCTCACGGAGATGGATATGTCTGCTTCAGTGACCGAGGTCAACATGGTGGATAACGAGAAAGAGTGGTTTGTGGACACAGTTGCCACTTGCCACATTTGCTCGGAGAAATATACCTTCTCCACATATTCTCCTGCTGCGGGGAGAAAACTCTACATGGGAAACCAAGCCTCATCTGAAGCGGCTGGTGTAGGAACGGTGGTGATCAAGCTGACATCGGGAAAGGAGCTCAAGCTGAAGGATGTGTTGCATGTCCCAGACATCTGAAATAATCTCATTTCTGGCTCCTTGTTAGTTAGTAATTAGTTTAAGCTAGTGTTTTAGTCCAATGGCGTTGTACTTAGCAAATTTGGCATCTTTCTAGGGAAAGGTTACCTCGAGAAGGGCCTTTTTAAGATGTCAGTTATGACTTTAAGTCGTAATGGCACAAACACTACTATTAATGAAAATGCTTCAGTTTCCGTTTATATCGCCGAGTGTTCCGATTTATGGCATTTTAGATTAGGACATGTTAATCTAAATTCTATAAAACGATTGGTAAATTTAGATTTACTTAAAATTGATAATATGGATACATCCAAAAAATGTGAAACATGTGTTGAAGCAAAAATGGCTAAGTTACCATTTAAATATGTTGAAAGGAACACAACTCTAGAATTAATTCACACGGATGTATGTGATTTAAAATTTGTGCAAACTAGAGGTGGAAAAAAATATTTTATTACTTTTATTGATGATTGCACAAGATTCTGCTACATTTACTTACTACGAAGGTAAAGATGAAACTATTGAAGCTTTTAAAAATTATAAAAGTGAAGTAGAAAATCAAATGAACACTAGAATTAAAGCAATTCGTAGTGATAGAGGTGGAGAGTATGTGGCTCCGTTTGAACAATTATGAGCCGAATCAGGCATCATACATCAAATGACAGCTCCCTACTCACCTCAATCGAATGGTATTGCGGAGAGGAAAAACTGAACCTTGAAAGAGATGATGGACGCAATGTTAATCAGCTCGGGTTTATCTCAGAACATGTGGGGGAAAGCTATTCTGTCAGCTAACCACATTTTGAACAAAATTCCACTTAAGACTCAAGATAAGACACCTTATAAGTTGTGGAAAACTCACAAACCATCTTACAAATACCTCAAAGTGTGGGGGTGTTTGGCTAAGGTTGAAGTGCCAATTCCTAAATAAGTGAAAATCGGGCCTAAAACAGTCGATTGGATCTTTATAGGATACACCTTCAATAGTAGTGCCTATTGGTTTTTTATTTAAAAATCAGAAATACCCGATATGACAGTAGGTACTAGTATAGAATCAAGGAATGCAATTTTCTTTGAAAATGTGTTCCAGTGTAGGGACAAAGAAGAAGTGAGTTCAAATAAGCGAACTCATGAGGAATCAAGTGAAGCTGCAGGTCCTTCCACTCAGCAGAGTGAAGAACCCAGACGCAGTAAACGAGCTAGAATTGATAAGACATATAGTCCAGAATTCATCACGTATGTGTTAGAAGAAGAACCTCGGACTATCAAAGAAGCTCTTTCAAGACCTGATGCACCTCTCTGGAAAGAAGCAATAAACAGTGAATATGCTTCGATTCTGCAAAATCATACATGGGAGTTGGTTGACCTCCCTAAAGGTTGTAAAACCTTAGGATGTAAGTGGATCCTTAAAAGAAAGTATAAAACAGATGGATCAATTGACAAGTATAAAACCCGTTTGGTTGCAAAGGGTTTTAAACAAAGAGAAGGGTATGATTTCTTTGACACCTATTTTTCGGTCAAAAGGATTACATCCATTCGTGTACTAATCACGATTGCTGCTTTGCATAATCTCGAAATACACCAGATGGATGTGAAGACTGCTTTCCTTAACGGAGAAATAGATGCTGAAATATACATGGATCAACCAGAGGGTTATGTTGTACCCGGGAACGAGAAAAAGGTTTGTAAACTCGTTCGGTCATTGTATGGACTTAAACAAGCTCCTATACAGTGGCATTTGAAATTTGACAATATTATATAGTCAAATGGATTTCGAATTCACGGATGTGACAAGTGTGTGTATGTGAAAGATACACCAAATGGATTTGTTATCGTATGCTTATATGTTGATGACATGTTCATCATAGGTAACAATTCATATGTGATCGTTAATACGAAAAACATGTTAAAGAATTTTTTTGACATGAAAGATGTGGGTTTAGCAGACATGTTTCTAGGAATCAAAATAGAGAGAACTTCAAAAGAAATTTCTTTAACACAATCTCATTATGTTGAGAAAGTCTTGAAGAAATTCAAAGCATTTGATGATCCACCTGCTAAAACTCCACTAGAACAAAATGTTCATCTAAAGAAGAACAGAGGTGAACCTGCGAATCATTTAGAATATGCAAGAATCATTGGAAGCGTGATGTACATTAAAAATTGCACACATCTTGATCTAGCGTGCTCTATGAACAAACTGAGTAGATACACGAGCAATCTTGGTCACGAATATTGGAAAGCTCTGAAAAGGGTCTTGAGATACTTAAAGTATACTCTTGACTTTGGGCTACACTATACGCGACATCCAACTGTACTTGAAGGGTATAGTGATGCTAATTGGATATCCGATAGTAAAGACTTGTTCTCAACTAGTGGATATGTATTCACTATTGGAGAAGCAGCCGTATCGTGGAAATCCATAAAGCAGACGTGTATTGCCCGTTCCACAATAGAATCTGAGTTCATTACTTTGGATCAAGCAGGTGAAGAAGCTGAATGGCTTCATAACTTTTTAGAAGACATTCCTTGTTGGAACAAACCGGTACCATCTGTAATGGTACACTGTGACTGTCAAGCTGCTATTGGTAGTCGAGACATATTCGTCATCGACATAACTCCGTTAGACATTTGATCTCAACTGGTATAATAACAATTGATTATGTGATCAATTGATAACATAGCGGATCCGCTCACGAAGAGATTAAACCGAGATCAAATGAATATGCTGATAGAGGAAATGGGTCTAAAATCCACAAATAAAACTGAAACAGTGGTAACCCAACCTGATGACTGGAGATCCCAAGAACTTGGTTCAAAAGGGAAAACTAAGCTGTGAATGTTAGTTGTACAACACTTGAAAATTATTACCATTCCTGACAGCACTGTGTCAAGTGTTAGTAGACCCGTGAGTTGTGGTAAAGGATAAGTCGTTGACTTTAATGAACTATAAGTCCATGTGGGACTGAGTAAGGACATCACCTATATAAATGAGAAGTGAGGGCCGCTTTGACCAAACATTTATGAATACAAAAGGTGTCCAGGGCCAAAATAGATAAAAACGTGAGAATAAATCAGAATCGAGACTGACTTGTGTCTGCACTGTCTGTAAGGTATACACTAAGGAGGATTAGTTCAAGGCATCGTGTCCACTAAGCCGCTACGGAAGGTTCAAAGCTATTGGCTACTTATCCGGAAGCAATGAGGTCTCAAACGAGCTGAACGAAGAGTCTGACTCTGTATAGGTGCAATTCTCACTCATGTGGGGGATTGTTGGAAATTGGTTAAATTAAAAAGGGTTTATACCCTGACTTTGACTAATTTTTTTAGAATGAAAATGTTAATCTTTGGGAAAACAAAATTAACAAGGTTTTTCTACTCACAGAGTAGATGAGCGTGGTATATTTAATATCTCAAAACCGATTTCCGGTGAGTGAGAAATTAATTTGGGAAGTTGGACAATTATTCACTTGTGTTGAATAACTTCATGGGAATGGAAAAATTGAGTTTCATCCCACATAGAAAAATTACAAGAAATGTTCCTTGTATATAAGAAGGAAAGTGTTCATGTTCTTTAACTTGGTACATGGGGACCCTAACCATGGACCACACACGCGCACTATACGGGGCGTATTCAGTCTTGCGGGAAAAGGATTTTCCTTGACTCGATTTTTGTTACGATTTCGTTTCGTACTTACTTCTGATCTTACAGTTGTTGATAGGCGAGCAGAAATACCAAAAGGGCGAAAATGATTAAGTGAAGTTATCCTATCTAAAGTCAGGATTAAGCCAAGCTAAGCTGGAATTGCTGAGCGAACTATATCTGTCGGGTGAGCTAATCTAACCATGCGAGCTACTTCAAAGCTAAGGCCATGTGAACCCGAATGGAGCCCAGGCGAACAATTCCAATCAATAGGCGAATAGTTCCAACTAAAGCATCAAGATATTAAGTCAATACAAAGGATGACCAACAAAATCAAACTAATAACTCTTCAAGGACAAGGCCCGAAGAGGCAGACAACTCACCAAATGAGCAAATCCAGTCTAGAAGATAGAATTTAGTTTAGATAAGGTCAAAATAGTCAACTCTCCATGTGTCAAACATGCACACATGGAAGAGCAAAGATTTCTACACCTCCAACTTGTTAAACTTGTATAAATACCTTGAATTTTCCAAATAATAAAATAAACACAAATTCACATATACATTTAAACTTCGACTACGTTAGCCAAAGCACCTCGATTATTAAACAAAACAAATTCAATACGTAATCAATACACGTGTGTATTCTTTTTCACTTCCGCTTTTCGTATTCACTAATTATGTTAGTGATCAATCACACGTAATTGTTTGGTGATCTAATTAGCAACTAAAAACAGCCACTAATCCTTGTGATTAGAAAAGATCATCAACAAATTGGTGCTATAAGAAGGGTTCGAACCTCCGAAGGTATTGTTGGTGTTGTTTATTCGAAGACTTAAAGATTTGAAGATTTTTATCAACACCCTAGCTAAGGATGCCACAGTCTCGGGAAACACAACATTCTCATCTTTCAAGGAGGGCCTCATACACTAGGGGCTCCTCCGCTGGCCGGCGAGCAGAAGTAGCTCGGCATGAACAAGAAAATAGGCCAACAACCAATTAGATAATGCCACTTGAGCTAGAAGCATTGACCCTCAATCCTGAAGATCTAGCTCGCACAGTTGCAATGCTTCAGGCATTACAAACGCAACAGAGTCAACCTAGCCCATCTCATGTTCGAGCAAGGCATAGCCCAATAAGAGTTCATGAGCATGAGAAGGCAAGGGATGAACATCAAAATGAGGCAGATAGTGCCCAGGTTCATAGGGTAAAAGGCAAAGAGAAACAGCTCGACAAGTCGGCTAGCTATGGAGAGTCAACCCCTAGTCAAGCAGCGGGAGTTAGCCAGGGAACCATACGCCAGAGTGCGCTTAACAGATTAGGTCGCCCTGGCCGGGGAATAACTGAAATTCACCCCAGAACTGAAGTAGCTCGCCCAGCCCATGCACTAACTCGTCAGTCAGTCCATGAAAGATTGACTAGGTCAGCTTTTGGTAGCTTGGGTCCAGATGGGGCGCCCAATCCCAGAAAGCCAGTCCATGAGGTCGCCCTTCCAAGTGAGGGACTGCGATAAACTGATGGTCGTGCACCAATATTTGTTGAACAGCCTCCAAGTCAAGGGGGATCATTGGAAGAATTGATGTCTATGCGAAAGGCAATTGAAAGCATGCAGGATCAGTTGGACCTGCAGAAAGGCTATGGAAATACCACTCTTCCATCCTCTCCATTATCTTCAGTAATTTTAAAGGCTCCAATTTAGAAGAAGATCTAGTTTCCTGCAAGTATATAATATGAAGGCACAGCAGATCCCCGGGTGCATTTAATGAAGTATTCTGACTACATGATATCAATGGGGGCAAGTGATGCTACCCAATGCCGAAACTTTCCTTTGACCCTGGGGGATCGTGTTCATAAATGGTTTTCGGCCTTGCCGCCAGCTTCCATTCATTCATTTGCCCAGTTGGGTAAAGATTTTATATCTCATTTCTCCACGGCCAGGTCCTACCTATCCCAGAGATATCGGTTATCCGACTTAAAATAGGCTGATGACGAGTCGGACCGATCGTATTTGGAAAGGTTTGACAAGGTTTTGTTGGAGGGAGAGTCTGTCAGTGAAGACACCAAGATTGTGGCTGTCCTAGCTGGATTAAAGAAGGGCACTGGTCTTTGGAAATAAGTACACCTCAAGTGCCCTAAACTTACACAGAATTCCGTGACCGAGCGGGGGTCTTTGTCTCAATGCACGAAGCCTTACAGAAAGATGTTGGAGACAAAGGCGATCAGAAGGACAATACAAAGAAATCTGGTAGTGGCGGGTATCGTGCCACTAAAAACATGAAAGCATTCAATGAAGGGGCTGAACTGAAGGATAAGCTAAATCAAGTGCTCACTGTATCAATCGATGCAATATACTATAATATCCGGGAAAATGAGTTACTTACCCCTCCGAGAAAAATATGACAAGACGCTAGCAAGTTAAACCAAAACAAGTATTGTGCCTACCATCAGAGCGTAGGGCACTTTACGAGTGAATGTCGAGACTTGCTAAAGCAGTTATGGTGATTTTACGAGGAGGGTAAGTTATCCAAATTTGTGAAGAGGCAACCCGGTAAGAGAGGTAGAGAAGATAATTCCGAGGGGGATTATATTGAACAAACCCCCTGAATGAATCGTGTTGGGCGACTAGCTCCATCACCAGTAGGAGGACCGATTCCCAAAATTTAAATGATAGAGTCAGCTGGACCTATTGGTGGTTGTTCTGATGGGCGACCTCCTATGTCGAATCGGAAGAGGAAGGCTGAGCTACGAGCAGTAGCTCATGTACAAGAAATGGGGGTTAACCCATCGATTCTTCATACAGCAGTGTTACCTTCACGGAAAAAGATTTGGACGGAATTGTAACTCCTCACAACGATTCCCTCGTAATCTGTGCCAAGATAATAGGGACTAAAGTACATCGTTTACTGGTGGACACTGGGGCCTATACCAACATCATCTTAAAAAAGATGCTGGACCAGCTAGGGGACTACGCAAGCTATATTGAAGATTCCAATCACCGAATTCTAGACTTTGAGAATGCTGTAACAGTCCCGTTAGGGATAATTTGGTTGTCTGTGCAACTTGTATCGACCAAGGATCCCGAAAAGAATATAACTAGAATGATGGATTTCCTGGTTGTAGATCAAGAATCCACCTATAATGGGTTCCTTGGCCAACCATTTCTAAATGAATTTAAAGCCGCAGTTTCAACCTATTACTATTGTGTCAAGTTCCCAACTGCAAGTGGAGCTGGTACGTTGAAGGGAGATCAAAGGAAAGTGCGTTCAAACGAAAAACAGGTATCGATGATGGAAGCCTCCACCTATTATCTTGACAATGAGCCTTCTATCCTCAATGATATTTTGGGACCTCGTGACGATCAAATGGAAACTGACGAACAGATCTTTCCTATGGGCGACCAACAGTTGCTCACAGGCGAGCAACCCTGGCCGACAGTAGAATCATCAATGGCATCAATGGCCATTGACGGGCTACCAATAAACATTAGCCTGGAGGGCCCAACCCTGGCGACCAACATTGATCCGGTTCAGCTAACGATTTTGATCCCCGCCTAGGTGTTGAACCCATGGACATTGAAGACGAGCTAAACCCAGAAGAGCCTATCATTGATCCACGGTAGGAGGGATAAAAATAACGAGCAACTCCAGTCGAGGAACTGGAAATCCTCAAAGTTAACCCTAGCCGTGATGATCTTAAACTCTACATCGGGTCCGAGCTCCCTTTAGCCTTATAGGACTAAGATGGCAGAGTTTCTCAAAGCTAATCTTGATGTCTTTGCATGGTTGCATGCAGACATGGTGGGGATCGACCCAAAAGACGTCTGTCACAGGTTGAACATTAATCCGGCCCGAAAACCAGTCCATCAGAAAAGACGAAAATATGGGCCGGATAAATATCAAGCCCTCAATGAAAAAGTGAAAAAGTTGTTGGACAACGACTTAATTAGACAGGTATTATGTCCACAATGGGTAGCAAACCCAGTACTGGTGCAGAAGCCGAATGGAACCTGGAGGCTATGCATAGATTTTACAGATCTGAATGCAGCATGCCCGAAGGATAATTTTCCACTTCCGCACATTGATCAACTGGTGGATAGCACAGTCGAGCATGAAATATTTACATTTATGGACGCTTTCGCCGGTTACCAACAGATCCCGATGCATCCTGATGATCAGGAATATACAACTTTTTATGTTGACAGCGATTTCGTGAGGATCTCACCGTCGGGTTCCTAGCGGGTAGGATTTACATATTTATGATAACTGAAAGTAGTAAAAGCAAGAGTAAATGAGCTCCCAAAAGTTGATTTGCAATAAATGAGTTGTGTTTTTCATTTAGGCATTTAAGACCCTATTTATAGTGTACATGGTGGAGTTCCCCACCTTGGGTTAGTATGCCCGTGGGCCCCTCCTATTCCTAGCTGGGAGGTCATGAGTGGCTACAGGCTCCCTCTATGGAACAATGGGAAGGTGCCACCTGGCTCTGCTCCCCTTTACTGATGGGACTTGACCCAACTACCTACCCTGACACTGTTGCGTCCTCTGAACTGATGGCACTGGACGTATCCTCACAGCTGGCGAAACCAGGGATCGGGCAGATGGGTATACGGGTATCCGGGTATCAGGTAGGTGGCGGGAACCCTGGGGATCCTTCCCAGGGGAGCGGGTAGAGACCGCCCAAGAGTTCGCCGCTGGCTGACCGGCCTTTGGTTTACATAAACAAGTACTCTTCCCGATAGCTCCTCGGGGTCTTCGTCGGGTAGGCCTGGTATCCTACCTGCCTACTCGACTGAGCCCGGCGATAGGATTTCCCCGCCCGTGAGCCACTTTGGTCTGATGGGTTGAGTCTGTTACCCATATAGTCGGGTAATATGTGTCGGGTGTAACAATTGCCTTACCAGCCCGGTATCGGGGGGCCATTGCCATCGGGTGGCAGGCTGGTCAATCCACGGATTTGAATTTGAATTTGAATTTGAATTTTAGGGGTAACGTTCCGCCTTTCGAGGTGACGCTTCGTACTCTGTGTCCGCTGACGTCATGAGCTAGCGTGACTGATGTGCAGAATCCCAGGCGTCACGTCCGCCGATACTGCTCCCTACCGTTGCGTGCGTGCCTCTCACGCGCCTCCCTGATCTTTGCTTAATTATGTTTTTGACCCCATTTTTTGCACTTTAGTCCCTCCTCACTTCTTCTATAAATAGGGGTCCCCTCTTCTCATTCTCACTTTTGTTCTTCATTCCTTCGCCCCCTGCAAGTTTTCGAGTTTTCCGATGAGTTTCCGGCGACCTTTCCCAGAATCCGGTGATCCTTTTCGAACTCCAAGGTAATTTCTTCCTTTCCTATCCATATTCTTCTTCTCTTTCGATGAGCGATTCCGTAGAGAGTGCCAGCGCTGCCGATGCTTTTCGGTTCCACCGCCGACGCACCGCTGCTGATGCCGAGAGACCCCTCCGCCAAGCCGGGGAGGGCACCTCCCGTGCCGCTGCCGCCCGTGAAGGCGAGGGTACCTCCACAGACGTGGATGCATTCGCCGATGACCTGGAAAGGATGAACCCTCAATGGGAGGGCCCCGTTCTCAGCGTTGCCCCGGTGTCCTCCTACCCGCCTCGGGGAGAGCAGTATTTGTTCGAGCAGGAGGCCATGCCCGATAATGTCGATTACGCGGATAGCCGAATGATTGGGTTTGATTACACTAAGTACATGAGCCGGTTCGTTCGAAGACGACCAGCCCGTGAATACCTCGAGGCCCAGGAGACCGATTTTGGGGCCTCTCGTCATCCTAGTTGTTTGCCCCCGGATGCCGACCTCAAGGAACTTTACTGGACCTTCGAGATGCCCGCCGACATCTACTTCTACCCTCCCCTGGAAAATGAAGGGGCCGACCAGCCCCCTGAGGGGTTAATCGTCATAAACTCGGACACGCTCCACGCCGGCCTCCGCTTCCCGCTTCATCCGGCCATCTCCAAGCTGCTCGCCGCGTGGAACTTGTCTATCACCCAGATCACTCCCAACGGGTGGAGTTACATATTGGGCGCGATGGTCGCGCTCGGTCATCGAGGACTTCATCGCGTGCTGACCCCCGACGAGATTAACCACCTATATTACACAGTGGCCTCAGTTGGACAATTGACCAAGGGGTATTACTCCATGAAGCCCCGGGGCGGTGATGCTATCATTTTCAGCATCTCGTCAAAAGTGACGAACTGGCACGAAATGTGGTGGTAGGTCGGCGACACCTGGGAGACCGTCGGCATCGATGGGATAGTTATCCCGGTTCCCCAGGAGTATCGAGTTCGCAGCCGTCGAGGTAAACACTTAATACTTCCCCTACCTCCTCAGTACTGATCTAATTTTTATGTCATTGTACAGACAATTCAGCGCCCAATCAGAGTGATCTGACCGATGACTTTCGGCAAGCACTCGCTTTGGTGAAGGCGGAGAGTCCGGATAACCACGACGTGGACCTACTCAACAGCAATGAGCAGAGAAGGCTGTTCGGGCTCCAAACTTTTCCCCGCCATTTAAACTTTGGTGGTAAGGCCCTCCCCGCCCAATTTTCTTTTTCGCTCATTCTTTCTTCTCGATTTTTACCCAATGCCGCCTTGTCTGCAGAACAATGCTTCCCGGTGGAGAGCTCCACTCCATCTGCCTCCCCAGTTCCTTCTCCGCGGCCCGTGCCTGAAGCCGGCCAGACCCCAATCCCCATTGTAAACGTCGAGACTTCTGAGGAGACTGTCGATATGGCTCACAAGAAGAACGCTATGGCCAAACTGGCGAAGCAGAGAGCTGTCCGAGCAGCCGGGGTGACGATTCGCACCCACCCGCAGACTCCCGCGCCGGCCGCACCACCATCCCCGACTGGCGACCAACGCCCCTCTAAACAGGCCCGAGTAGAGACCCAGACATCGGTCGAGCCGGCCATGGTGACCGTGAACGTGAACCCGGCCACGGGCGGGTTGGTAGCCGGAACCGTCAAGGCGACCACGGGGATCCCGGCCTCTGTCTCCCGCGACCGCAGCGACTTCTCCTTCTTGGGCTGGGGCAACCATCTCACGTAAGTTAGCTTGGTTTGGAACTTCTTTTCTCCCCTCCATTTCCCTCCATTTCTTGCTAATTGACCATGCCGCTACGTGTTGCAGGCCTGACCCTCTGCCCCGACAGAGGTTCTCCAGTTCCTACGCTCGCAGGATCTGCCCTACTCGTAGGCCGTCCCCGAGTCCTGGCCAGAAGAGCTTCGCCGGGCAGTGGTGAATCTGCCCCGGTCGTGGACCCTGAATTGCAAGAAGGCCTTCCGCACCGTCTCCGTGCCCGATCGTCTAAGGTCTGCCGCCATCCGGGCTTCCCGTGACGCCATTGCTCTGGAGAGCATCATGCTCGATTATGAGCGGGAAGCACAGACTCTAGCCGCGTACAAGGCTGGCTTCCAGACCAAGAAGGATGAAGCCGCCCGGTTGGAGGAGGGGAACAAGAAGCTTAGGGAGGAGCTGGAAGCTGCCCGCAAGAGTTAAGCGGAGCTGGAGGGAGCATGTGAGAAGGAGAAGAAAGCGCGTGCCGACGCCGAGGCGAGGACGGCCAAGGAGGTCAACAAGGTCAGGGAGGTCCTTACCGCGGAGGCCGAGGCGCACCTGGCCGCTAAACGTGTCCGTATAGCCGGGGAGAGCGAGTCGGCTGGATCCATGGTTTACATCAATGCTTATGCCGACTCGATCCGCTCTCTGTTGCGTCGGAACCCTGAAGCCGACCTCACCGGCCCCCTGGAGGACCTAAGAAGCTTTGTCGAGTCCAATCCCCTTTCTGCGGATTACGACATAACTTTGAAGGATCTGACTGACCGCAGGGTGGACTTGTCGTTTCTCGGCGATCCGGCGACCTTCATTTATCCTCTGGCAGATGAGGAGCCGGCCGAGGAGCCTTCTTTGGTGGACGGGACGGCCCCTTGATTAGTCTTTTCTTTTTCTTTTCTTTGCTAAGTTTGTTGGCCGCGGGCCTTTGTAATTCCTATCTTTATCCATTTAATGAAACAGTTCTTTTCTCTTCAGTGTTGTTTTTCTTTTATTTTTGCTTTCCCGGTTTTAATTGAATCGACCAACAAATTAATGATTAATGATTAATGAGTGAAGTGCTTTAGCCGATTGACGGGCAGCGACTTCACGAATACGAGATTGAATTAACAATCGATTTTAAATTAACCAAATGATTAATGAGTGAAGTGCTTTAGTCGATAGACGGGTAGCGACCTCACGAATACGAGATTGAATTAACAATCGATTTTAAATTAACCAAATGATTAATGAGTGAAGTGCTTTAGCCGATAGACGGGCAGCGACTTCACGAATACGAGATTGAATTAACAATCGATTTTAAATTAACCAAATGATCAATGAGTGAAATGCTTTAATCGATAGACGGGCAGTGACTTCACGAATACGAGATTGAATTAACAATCGATTTTAAATTAACCAATAATTAATGAGTGAAGTGCTTTAGCCGATAGATGGGCAACGACTTCACAAATACGAGATTGAATTAACAATCGATTTTAAATTAACCAAATGATCAATGAGTGAAGTGCTTTAGCCGATAGACGGGTAGCGACTTCACGAATACGAGATTGAATTAACAATCGATTTTATTGATTGCAAATTTGTGCTCGAGACGCGATTACATTGAGGCCCCCGGTGGGCAAGAGAATGGCACGGACTAAACTATCTAGCCGCTACTGGTAGTACTTTTTGAGTAGGGAGACGTTCCAAGGGTATTGGGCCGGATTGCCCTCAAGGCTCTCTAATTCATAGGCCCCAGTGGCCAGGCGCTTGGAGATCTTTAGGGGTCCCTCCCAATTCGGGCCCAATGCCCCCTTGGGCTGCCCGACCGTCCGGTGTAGGACCAGGTCCCCGACTTCGAATTCCCTGATCTTGATCTTCGAGTTGAAGTATTTTTCAGCCCGACGTTTGTAAGTTATGTTTCTTTGCTCGGTGGACAACCTCCTTTCTTCCAGCAGGTCCAACTCGTTTAGCATGGCTTCATCGTTCCCGATCCCCATGAGTTGTGAGGTACGGAAGCTCGGAATGACGACCTCCGCCGGGATGACTGCTTCCGTTCCGAAAGCCAGAGCGAAGGGAGTCTTCCTGGTGGCCGTTCGACTGGTCGTCCTATACGACCATAATACTTCGGGCAGTTTGCTTGCCCACATTCCTTTACTTTCCTCCAGCCTTGCCTTCAATGTGTGTTTGATTATTTTGTTCACTGCTTCAACCTGCCCGTTCGACTGCGGGTGGTAGGGCGTCGAGAACAGCCTCTTGATTTTGTGCTTCTGGTAGAATCTTTCCATCTCCAACCCGTTGAACTGCTTCCCGTTGTCCGAGATGATTATCTGTGGGAGGCCGAATCGACAGATTATGTTGCGCCAGATGAATCTAATTATATACTCCTGGTCGATTGTCTTTAGTGACTCCACTTCCGCCCACTTTGTGAAGTAATCCACGGCGACGATCGCGTACTTGACGCTGCCCGGGGCCGTGGCCAAAGGACCAATGAGATTGATCCCCCACTTTGCAAACGGCCAAGGGCTCAAGATTGAAGTAAGCTCGGTTGGAGCTTGGTGGATTGCTGGCGAATAAATTTGGCATTTGTGGTATTCCCTTGCATAGCTGATCGTATCTTTCTTCAGGGTGGGCTAAAAATATCCCTGGCGGATAACTTTCTGGGCGAGCACCTGGCCGCCGGCGTGATTCCCGCAGCGCCCCTCATGGATTTCTACCAAGATCTTCTTTCCCTGCTCCGGCGTTATGCATCTTAGGAGAGGTAGGGCGAATCCTCATTTGTACAACTGGTCCCCTATGATTATGTATCGGGCCACTCGAAGTTGCAACTGTCTCGCCACTACCCGGTCGTCTGGGAGTTTACCGTTGCGAAGGTATTCCAGAATGGGGGTCATCCAGCTATCCTCCTCCTGCCCCAAATTGGCTACCCGCTGGTTCGAGCTTGAAGGAGCGGGCAGGTAAGTGACTGTAATTTGCGACATGTCGGCCGCCCCCCTCCGATGTTGCAAGGCAGGCAAGGGCGTCCGCTTGAGTGTTGTCGAGTCGCGGTACCACCTCTATGTGGACTTGGTCGAATTTTCCTAGGAGGTTTTTGGCTAATCCTTGATAGGCCAACATTATGTCGATGCGCACCTCGTACTCCCCCGAAATCTGTCATGTCACGAGCTGTGAGTCACTGTAGACCTGTAGACTTTTTACTCCCATGGTCATGGCCATTTCCAGGCCGTTGATTAGCGCTTCGTATTCGGCCTCATTGTTGGTTGTGTGGAAGATGAATCTGATGGCCGTCGTGAATGACTGGCCAGACGGGCTGAGTAGAACGATTCCCGTGCCTGCCCGCGAGGTCGTGGAGGATCCATCGACGTACATCTTCCATGGTGGCTGCTCAATCTTAGACATTGCCTCCGGGTAAGTGAGTTCAACTATAAAGTCGCCCATCGCCTGGCCTTTGATGGACGTTCGAGGGGTGTATGTGACTCCGAACTGCCCGATCTCCACTGCCCACTTGAGGCATCTGCCCGCCGTGTTTGGTCGATGCAATACTTGTCGGAGTGGCATTGTGGTCAGCACTTCTACCTGATGGTCGAAGAAGTATGGGCACAACTTTTGCACGCTCATCACTAGTGAGTAAGCCAATTTTTCTAAAGGCGGGTACCATAGCTCGGCGGTGTGGAGTGTCTGGCTGACATAGTATATCGGCAGATGTGCCTGCCCCTCAGCCCGCACAAGCACGGCGCTGAGAGCTGAGTCCGAAGTCGCCAAGTATAGGTAGAGCTTCTCGCCGGGGACAGGTTTGGCCAATATTTGGGCGTTCGAAAGATATGCATTCAGATTATCGAACGCAAGCTGGCTCTGGGGTGTCCAGTTTAGTTTTCCCTTCCGCATGCTGAAGAACAATGGTTTGCATCGGTCCCCCATGCGGGAGATGAAACGGCTGAGGGCGGCCAAGCTGCCCGTCACCCTTTGCACCTCTTTTACTGTGCGCGGAGCGCTCATGTCGAGGATTGCCTAAACTTTGGTTGGGTTCACTTCGATTCCTCGCTGACTGACCATGTGCCCCAAGAACTTGCCCGACTCGACTCCGAAACTGTATTTTTCGTGTTGAGCCTCATCCAGTACTTTCTTAGGATTTCGAACATCTCGACTAGGTGAGTGAGGCGGTCTTCCTTCTTCTCGCTCTTGACGATGATGTCATCGATATACACCTCCATTGTCGCTCTGATTTGGTCGTGAAATATGTGGTTGACCAGCCTTTGATAGGTTGCCCCTGCGTTCATGAGCCCGAACGACATCCGCTTCCAGAAGTACATGTTCTTCTCGGTGAGGAAGGTGGTGTGCTTCTGGTCTTCCGCAGCCATCGGGATCTGGTGATAGCCAGCAAATGCGTCCATGAAAGTGAGCATCTCGTACCCGGCTGTGCTATCCACCAGATGGTCGATGTGCGGCATCGGGAAGTGATCCTTGGGGCACGCCTTGTTCAGGTCTGTGAAGTCAATGCATAGCCGCCAGGTGTTGTTGCTCTTCTTGACAAGTACAGCGTTGGATACCCACTGAGGTTTGTCGTCGGGGTCGACCATCCCGATAAGCTTGTTGTCGAGTTTTTTTTTACTTCAGTGGCTATGACCGCGTACTTGTCTGGGCCGAACTTCCTTCTCTTCTGGAAGACCGGTTTGCGGGCTGGGTCGATGTGCAACTGGTGGGAACATACTGCTGGATCGATCCCGACCATGTCTTCGTGGGACCATGCGAACACGTCCAAGTTTTCTTCCAAAAATGCGGTCATAGCAGCTCGCATTTCGTCGGACATCGTAGAGCCGAGCTGGACACTTACTTCTGGTCGATTCTTTATCGTGACCGAAATTAGCTTCTCAATGGGACTAGCTCCTCGCTCCCCGTAGCGAGGATCATCTATCTCTCCTGCCAGCGTGTTATCGATTTCCATGGGCTCGAAGCCGATCCTCGGCTCTAGCTCGATTTGAGCGTCTTCAAAATTTGGAGGATCTTCTTCCATGGGGTGGGCAGTGGGTGGGTTTTCTTCATCCACGTCCATGTCTCCCTCCTCGATAGTACAAATGAAATCTAGTTTTGCAGAATTTAAAGTAAGATCGATATACGCCAAACATCCGTGTGCTATTTTTTATTACCCTTAAGAGTTCCCACCTTCCCTGAGGGGGTCGGGAACTTGATACAATAGTAGAAAGCTGAGGTGGCGGCTTCGAACTCGTGCTCGAATGGCTTGCCGAGAAAACCATTATAGGTTGACGGCTGATCGATTATTATAAAGTCGAGCTATTTCGAAGCCTTAACCTCAGCATCTATGCTAGAAACTAACTCTACAGCTAGCCTAACTATTCCATATGGCTTCATGGTGGCGTCCCCTAAGCCTTTGATGACCTGGTCGCATGGCTCCACGTACTTCTCGAAGGAGTTGTCCAGCTGGTCGAATGCTGCCTTGAAAATGATGTTGCAGTATGCCCCATTGTCGACCAGCATGCAGTGGATGGTGACGCCCATGATGTTGACCGACATGACCAGGGCGTCGTGGTTGGGGTAGATGACCCCGGTGCGGTCCTCCTCTCTGAAAGCGAGGAGATCAGACTCCTTGGCCGTCATGTTGATCGACATCGTGATCTGGTGGACGTTGTCCATGGCTCGCAACTCGCTCTTCTGCTGGCGGTTGGAGAGCGAGGTGGTGGGTGCAAATCCTCCCACCGGGGAGAGCATGTTGACGGCACGGCGAGCCTGATATTCTGGCATCGGGGGGCATATGAGGGCTACCTCCCGGTTCGGCTCCACGGGGTGGGCAGCAGCTTGCATCTCCGGCCTGGCTGCCGGTCTCTTTACGAACTCCTCTAGCTTTCCCTCCTCGAAGAGCCGCCAGAGCTGCTTCAAGAGGTCGTGGCACTCGCTCGTGTTGTGCCCGACGGTCTGGTGGTAGTGGCAGTATTTGTTGGGATTGAGTTGTACCCTAGCTTGAGAACCCATGGCCGTGCCTTGGGCACCATGTTCTTGTCTTGGATCTGTAAGTACACGTACTCCGGGGTGGCCACCAATTTTTTGGCCAACTTCACCTCGACAGAGTCGAAGGGCTTGAATGGTTGGGGAGCATGGTAGGAAAAGTTCCTCCGGCTCTGCGTGGTGCCCGTCTGAGCGCGGGGCTTCTCTTTTTCCGTCAGGGCACTCTCCCCTAGCCGCTGCGCCAGGATGTCAGCGTTGTATATGATTTTTCCGGCCCACTGCCGGAACTCCGCATAGGATTTGGGATAGTCCTTGTTCATGGACTTCCATAACTTTGTATTTAGGCAGAGACCGCTTATAATGCCGATGAGCTTGACCTCGTCCCCGAACGGCTCGCCTTCCATGATAATGTGGTCCACCCGGTCGATGTACGCCCGGTCCGACTCATCTTTGCCCTGAGCCAGGTTGGCCATTCGGTTGGCGCCGGCTAGATGAGGCGCCATCGAGGAGAAATGCTCCAGGAACAACTCCCCCAGTTGGTGGAATGAAACCACCTTCCCCGCGGGTAGCGAAGAGTACCAACGGTGAGCTCGGTCACCGAGGGTTAATGGGAACATCCGGCATTGGGTGGCGTCCATGGCCCCCATGGAGATCATGTAAGTAGAATACTTGCTTAAGTGTGTGACGGGGTCCATCTCCCCGTCTTATTGGCCCACAACGGCCACGTTGATCTTCGGCTGGGCGGGAGCTTGCACCAGGATATCTACGAGAGGCGAGTTGGGCATATGGGCAAAGTGTGTTGCTCGTCCCGCTTCTCGAGGTTGGCCTCCAGATCCGACACTTTCTTCAGGATTTGGGCTATGGCGTCATCAGCCGCGGGGGAGATCGGGGATGCGGGTTGTCTCTCAGACGATCACGGACCGACGGCCTGGGGGCTGCATCGTTGTGATATCGGGAAGAGTGCCCCCTTTCTCGTTCTCGCGGATTGGAACTTGTGTTCGATTCATAGGGTCGGGCAGCTCCCCGAGCTTGGGACCCCAGTCATGAGAAGACTGAACCCGTCGGTCGGCAGGATGCACGATGGGAGTCGGTCTCCTCATCGAGACGCCTCTTCAGGTTCTGCGGTCGGGCCACGTAAGTGGTGGCCCTCTCAGCCGCCCCTCGCTATGGCCTTGGGGGCTGGTGGCCCTTGTATGGGCCGGCTCCTTCCCGGCCCGATGGGTGCGGATAGGAGCATCATCGATCTCGGTCTGGCGACATTCGATCATCGCCTTTTGCCGCCTGGAGGTCCTCTGGAGTCCTTATGGCGGATAAGAACTCGAAAGGCCCCTGGAGTGTGGCCGCCGTGGCAGGAGCCGGAGTAGTGGCCTCACCGATGTCTTCCACCTGCTGCAGGGTACGGGTAGCCTTTGAAGTGGCCATTTCAGTGGGGGTAAGTGGGATTTCTTGAGAAAAAATAGATGGGGTTCGGTTTAGGTAACTAGACGAACGAAATCGAGTGAACTTCACTAGTAGTTACCCTCCTTCTAGCGCCAAAATGTTGACAGCGATTTCGTGAGGATCTCGCCGTCGGGTTCCTAGCGGGTAGGATTTACGTATTTATGATAACTGAAAGTAGTAAAAGCAAGAGTAAATGAGCTCCCAAAAGTTGATTCGCAATAAATGAGTTGCGTTTTTCATTTGGGCATTTAAGGCCCTATTTATAGTGTACATGGTGGAGTTCCCCACCTTGGGTTGGTATGCCTGTGGGCCCCTCCTATTCCTAGCTGGGAGGTCATGAGTGGCTACAGCCTCCCTCTATGGACCAATGGGGAGGTGCCACTTGGCTCTGCTCCCCTTTACTGATGGGACTTGACCCAACTACCAACCCTGATACTGTTGCGTCCTCTGAACTGATGGCACTGGACGTATCCTCACAGCTGGCGAAACCAGGGATCGGGCAGACGGGTATCCGGGTATCGAGTAGGTGGCGGGAACCCTGGGGATCCTTCCCCGGGGAGCGGGTAGAGACCGCCCAAGAGCTCGCCGCTGGACGACCGGCCTTTGGTTTACATAAACAAGTACCCTTCCCGATAGCTCCTTGGGTTCTTCATTGGGTAGGCCTGATATCCTACCCACCTACTCGGCTGAGCCCGGTGATAGGATTTCCCCACCCGTAAGCCACTTTGGTCTGATGGGTTGAGCCCGTTACACGAATAGTCGGGTAATATGTGTTGGGTGTAACATTTTACACAAATAAGAACTTACTTTGTTGGAAAAGAATGTCGTTCGGATTTATCAATGTAGGATCAACCTATTAGAGGCTTGTGAACAAAATATTTGACGAACACATTGGAGATATGGCGAATGGGTATGTTGACGATATAGTCGTTAAAAGTGCCCAAAAAGAAGACCACTCCAGCATCTATCCCAAGTGTTCAATATTCTCCGAAAATATAACATGAAGTTGAACCAGAAGAAAAGCAGTTTTGGAGTACATTCGGGGAAATTTCTGGAACATCTGGTTAGTATGCGAGGGATTGAAGCTAACCATGCAAAAGTTAAAGCTATTGTGGATATGGAACCCCCTCGTTCCATCAAAGAGGTATAAAGATTGACAGGATGTCTGGCTGCTTTGAACATATTTATATCACGATCAGGGGACAAGTGTCGTCCATTCTTCGAAGCCATCAAGAAAGGCAACTTTGTATGGATGGGTAATTGCCAAAAAGCTTTTGAACAGCTGAAGGACTACTTGGGAGACGTGAAAATATTATCAAAACCGGTCCCAGAAGAGAAGTTGTACTTATATTTGGCAGCCTCTAAGGTGCCAATAAGTTCGGTTGTGGTGCGGGCGAAAGGCAAATTCCATCTGCCCATCTTTTATGTCAGCCAAACTCTACATGAAGCTGAGGTGAAATACTCACCCACGGAAAAGCTGACATATGCACTGGACACGAGTGTTAGGAAGTTAAGACCGTATTTTTTCGATCATCAAGTCAAAGTATTAACAACTTTCCCACTCAGGCAAATTCTGTACCGACCTGACATAGTCGGCCGCCTGCTGAAGTGGTCCATAGAGATTAGCCAGTTTGGAGTAACCTATGCACCTCGAAAAACGATTAAGGGTCAGGCATTAGCCGACTTTATAGTCGAGTTAACCTTTCCTCAAAATTCGACGAGAGGGCTAGATCATCCTTGGCATCTTTATATGGACGGTTCGTCAACAAACATGGCCTCAGGAGTAGGGATAGTCCTTATTAGCCCCGACCGACAAGTATTCACCTCGGCAATCAGATTCGAGTTCATGGCAACCAACAATGAGGCCGAATACGAAGCTCTCATTGCAGGTCTCCACTTATCGCTAGATGTCAGAGTCAGACGACTCCAAATTTTCTGAGATTCTCAACTTATAGTAAGTCAAGTACGGGGTGAGTACGAGGCCAGAGATGAACAAATGATTGAATACCAATAAATTATTGCTCACTTGATGTCAATGCTAGATCAAGTACATATTCAGCAAGTGTTGGTCCCACTAAGTAGATTAATTGCGGAAGCTTTAAAGGTTATATCTTTTAACAAGATCTTTAATAAGAGCACAATAATTTAAACAAGATAGAATTTAAGAAAGCAGTAAATGGACCAGATTTATAGTGGTTCGGATGTCAATATCCTACGTCCACTCTCTCTTTATATCAAAGGGGTCTCACTAACCAACCAACAACTAACTTGCGTACTGGAATTGTGAAGTACCAGTTCCTTCTTACAATCTCTTTAGATCTAACTTAGATCTAAAGTCTACAGCCTTCAACCTTTTCTTAGAGATGAACAGGTTGAGATCCAACTACTCCTTTGAGAGTATATATGAAATATAAGAACAATAAGAGTGCTAAGAGTGATAAAACAAAGGCTTGGAATATGACTTCTTGCGCGTGAGAATCTAGAGTCTTTCTTTGAGTCTGCACTCTTGTATTTATAGAGGTGATTAGGGTTTAGCCGTTGGAGAGCTAATCTAATCAGATCTCTATTTATGGAAGCTTTCAATCAATCAATTCCCTAATTGATTGATTGGGTTGGTGGAATCCTTGGATTGAAAAACTTTCCAACCCGATCTTGTTGACTTGATTTAAATCACCAACGGTCAAATGCTTCTAATGCCTAACTCTGATTCTTTCCAGAGAAGGCAGGACCAGACACCAGGCAACATCAATGTCTTCTGGTCCAGAGTTTGTTAAGAAACAGGTTACTCAGAAGAATCAGGAGATGATTCTGAGCATCTTTTGTTTCACCAGACTCGTCTGGTCTGGGGAAGGTTCTCTGCCTCTGGTCAGTCTCATCTGGTGAAGTCTTCTGGTGGAGTCCTCTGGTGAAGTCCTCTGATAGGTCTTCTGGTGAAGTCCTCTGGAAGGTCTTCTGGTAGGTCTTCTGGTGACTCTTCTGATGAAGTCTTCTGGTCTGGCAGTTCCCCCTAGACTAAGTCCTAATCTAGTTCCTCGTCTGGCTAACAGGTCCAGATGGTCCTATTACATCTTCTGGTTTGTTTTAACTCATCAAAACTAAAAACTTTTATCCTAACAGCAATTGTCACGAATGAGCAATAGACAAGCTGATGCCTTGGCTAGATTAGCCACAAGTGATGGGCCAGCAGATTTGACAAACATCATCATCACTAGGAAGGCTCAACCTTCAACGTTTGACTACAAGGTCAATCAAATAGCCGAACAACCAGAAGATGATAATTGGTGAACTCCTATAGTAGAATACTTGAAAGACGGGGAATTATCAAGCAACCCGTTTGAAACTGCAAAAATAACAAAACAAGCAGCCAGATATACCCTGGTAGATGAGCATCTTTACAAAAGAGGTTTTTCAATCCCGCTACTCAAGTGTTTGTCTAGGGGGCAAGGGAGAGCTACTTTGGAGGATATACATTCAGGTGTCTGTGGAAATCATGCTGGGGGGCAGGCTTTAGCCTACAAAACAGTAAGGCAAGGCTATTACTAGCCGACCTTACAAAAAGATACAATCCAGGTAGCTAGAGCCTGTCACCGATGTCAAATCTTTGCCCCGAGCATTCATACACCTGCACAAGAGCTTGTCTCGATTTTGACTTGAACCGAACTAACTAGCTTTAACTAGCAGTTGCCCCACAAGAGTATGGGTTCACTGTAGTATGGGCAAGTATAGCGACCAAGTATATCGAACCCAATGGAAGGTGAGTATGCGAACAGATCCCTGAAGATCTACGCGTCGTAGCTAATATGAATGTATGTTTTTGGATTTTTATAGAATTAATTCTAAACTAAAGTAAACTAATTAAATTGAAGAATGAATGAAACGAATTAACTAAGGATTGTATTCAAATATGTGATGGTGATGCTCAGGATAGAAATTCCTACGTATACTAACGGAGCAGGTACATAATCAAGATAACCGTGACGCGCAAGAAATAACCTAAGTAAAAGATTGCAAGATGAAAGCTCAAGAATTAACACCCTAATACTTTATCCTAACAATCGACTTCATTAATCCACTAACAAGTTAATAGATAGTGCTTAATTAACGAGACCCTAATTTAACTAAGGTGATGCGGTCGCCCTCCCTAGATAAACCGGTAGATTAATTAACCCTTTCTAAACTCTCTCATTAAGTCTACTCGTTGTTGAAGAGTGATAAGGTCGTCCTCTCTCGAACACTTTTCGAACTAAATTCAAAGGTAAAGTTAAGATTGATTTTAAGTATTCATTAATTAAGAGAATTAAAACTAAGCGTCACGAATTACCCTAATTACATACCCACAACCTACTTCTACGAGTTCATCCTACCCCAAGCATACAAGGGTTTTAGCTAGACATGGTTTTTACGGAAACAAGAACAATTGAAGAAGTAACGAACATGAACATAATGATTTTAACGAATAAATTATCAAACATAAACTAGGGTTTCGAGAAATAAATGCTAAGAACTGAATTTAAAGTAATAAAATGAAGTCTCAAAGTATTAAAGAACAAAGGTCTGAAGAAATAAAACTAAAAAAAAAACTGTACTATGAATTCGTAAATAAAACCTCGAATATGTAAAACTAAAGCTTGCTCGTCTCTTCTTCTCCAAAAACTAACTCTAAAAGCGATTTCGTATCCAGTGGTATGTCGTGATGTCAAGTTCTCTATAAAAACGTGCTTGGGACGAGTATATATAAGCATCGGGCCAAATCGGGAACTCATGGGCCGAAAACCGAATCCGGAAGCACAAATCTTGAAAGTGCTCGAGCAGACATGCTCGAGCGATAGCGCTCGAGTAGTGTAGCTCGAATGGTGCAAGGGCTCGAGCGGTCCCGCTCGAGCTGGTCGAGTGCTAAAATTCTTCTGCATGTTTTGGGGCGCTCGAGCAACACGCTCGAGCGGTGGCGCTCGAGCTGCTCGAATGCGATAAATATTCTGTAAGTTTTAGGCGCTCGAGCAACATACTCGAGCGCTAGTGCTCGAGTTAGTCCACTCGAATGACTCCGAAAGTGCTCCAACTAATACTTTTCTTCTTTCGCACTAATATCAATCGTATTTCTTCGATATCTTCTCATTCGGGCATCCGTTTGAGTCGATTCAAAGTCCTACGAACTCCATTTTTCGCCCTCGATTCACCTATGAGAATCAAAGAGACAAATTCATCAATGTGTAGAAATAATACTCAATTGACTCTAAATTCTCAATAAAATCGACCAAAACTGGGGCATTTCTAACGACGAATCATGACAATTTCACGCCTAATCAACCCCCCAAACTTACCATATTGCTTGTCCTCAAGCAATGAAATAATAAATCAAGTGAAATTGTTAGGAATGAGTCAAAGAATCAAATCATGCAAGTAAATGAACTCGAGCTTCAAAGATCAATCACACATATACTCACTCACCTCCCTTCTTCATACTCATGCAATAACAACAAGAAACACCAAGATCAAACATGGATGTGCACTCAACGATGTGTTTCACTCTCTCACAAGTGTATATCAATGATAAGGGACTCACTCAAACAATCAATCACACATATCGGCAGCCATAGGCTTGTAAGCACTCTCAACTCCGACCATACTCTAGAAATCAATGCCGAATCAAAAAGAACTTTTCTCAAGGTTGTAATGTAGGCTCTTTGGACAGGTGAGATAACAATATAGGTAAGTGACTTAAGTGAATGGAGAATAGAAACTCAAACTTTAGTACTTCGAGATTAGGAACAGAATACTTCAAACATTTTCAATTCCAATACTCTCAACACTTCAAATTTTTTTCTAACTCATTTCACTTTTTTTTTCAATCACTTCACCCTTTTTTTTCTTTTCTCTTTTTCGCACAAACACATGAGCTCATTTTTCTTTTGCTCATTCTCAATTTTTTTTCCCACAACTCATATTCTTCATCACACCTTCTTCTCATAATCACTCAAGCAATCACAATTCTCCTTTTTCAATTCAAATCAATCCCTTCACATTCACACTTTTCCTATTCTCCACTCAAATTGGGACAAAAAGGCTTAGGAACTTGGAATAGTGTTTAAATGTGCTAGAAAATGAAATAGGCTTAAGGCTCAAAGGGGCTAACAAGGGACAAATGTCAATGGTAAGGAAATTTTGTGGCTAAGTGACTCATGCAAAACAAAGATGGCCTAAGATCACATTCGGCATATCAAACTAGACACAATCAAGAAGCGAGAGCACACATAAGTTCTAGCATCCTCTAAGGTGACGACTCACTCACAAACGAAGAGATCAATTCATGTATCTTAATCTCAAAAGGCTTAAATTCTCACGGCTTTCACATCCATGCTAGTCCTAGTGAATTCTCACTCTCATCACACAAGTACTCAAAAGGAAAATTCGCAAGCATACTAGTTCTTTCTCAAATCAACTCTAACTCATACACTCACACAATAGAACTCCTAACTCGACCTCACAACTTAGCTCTACTCATCAAAACATACTCAAGAATAGCAATCAACAAGCATAAGATGATTGATAGGTATGAAATATGTAGTAGCAAATCAAATCAATATCAGCCCAAGGATCATCTCAAGGTACCAAATAACCAAACTCATCTCAAGAGAGGGTGTGCGCCTGTGCAATGTAACCATAATACATATAAAAACTCCACCCCACCAAACCTCGACCTTGTGAAGAGGTCTAAGTTTGAGGTTGTGGGTTACCTCATCCAAATAATTCAAGTTTCTCAACAAAGTGTCACACTCCTTTGTCTCGAGTTGGTCCCTTCAATCTCCACTTCTTTGGCACTCCTTCACCCTCAAGGCAAGCCTACAAAATAAAACTCTCAAGTACGAGGTTAAAACTTACGCTTCAACAACACCCTAATAACATAAAACTCTCAAAAGCAAATAAAAATGGGTTGCCTCCCATTCAGCGCTATTTTTAAGGTCCTCATGTCGGACCGAGCTCAAAGGAGCTCATGGGACATGATACTCAAATTTACCTCCCTTACTCTCATAAGAGAAGATGTCTAAGTTCTTTGTTCTCTTCCCACCCTCCTTCTTCACCTCGGGCGGTGGGTATCTCAACTGCTTCTCACCTTTGCTTGGAGGAACTTACTAAACAATTTCTTGAATTTTGACTTTTCCTTCTTAACTCCTCCTTTACCCTCTAGCTGGACCGTGTCCACATTTTTCACTTCTTCATCCTTCAACTTCTTCCCTTTATCCCTATCAAAATAATCAAGATCATAATGCTCATGGGTTAAATCATCAAGTGAAGGATCATCAAAATCATGACTAAAAGAAAGATTATGGATAGGAGGTGTGTCTTCAACAAGAGGATCAATTGCATCCATGCAATAACAACTTTCATCCTCCTTCGGGTACTTCATGGCCTCATATAGAGAAATCTTTATCTCTTGATCGTTAACTTTCAACGTGATCTTCCCATTTGCCACGTCTAGCACCATCCCAGCCGTTGCTAAGAATGGTCTTCCCAAGATCAAAGGCACGCGCTCATCTTCCTCCATGTCGAGCACCACAAAGTCGGCTGAAAAAATATGATCTCCAACTTTCACGAGGACATCTTCAACTACACCTTGAGGTCGAGTAATAGACCGGTCGGAAAGTTGAAGCATCATCATTGTCGGGTGAAGTTCTCCACCCTCCAACTTCTTGAATAGCGACAAGGGCATAAGATTGATGCTCGCTCCAAGGTTGCACAACGCTCCCTTCTTGACTCCATTCCCGATATCACATAAGATCGTGAAACTCCCGGGGTCCTTCAACTTCGGGGGAAGCGCTTTGTGCACTAATACACTCACCTCATGGTTCAGCTGCACCAGCTTGGGCTCGTCTACTCGTCGTCTCTTTGCAATTAAGTCCTTCAGGAACTTGGCATAATTCGGCATATGTTCCAAAGCATCATAAAAAGGGATGTTAATATGCAATTTCTTAAAAACATCAAGGAATTTAGCGAATTTCTCATCAAGCTTTTTCTTCATGAAGCGTTGTAGATATGGGACGGGTATCACAGATTTGGGTACCCTCAATTCATCACGCTCAGTCTCTTTCACTTTGTCCCTTGCTTCCTTTGCCTTCTTCCACTTAGGAACTCTCTCAATCTTCTCAATGCCTTCCTCTTCAGGCTCTTTGCTCTCTTGAGTGCCTTCACCCTCAACTCTTTTCTCAATTCCTACCTCCTCACTCCTTTCTCCTTCTAACTCAACCTCTCCTTGGGGCGTCTCAGAATCAGCAGGCATCTGAGGACCATCATAGTTGGTTCCACTTCTAAGCTGGATCGCCTTGCAATGCACTTTCGGGTTCCCCTCCGGCATAGAAGGATACTTACCCGGCTCTCTATACGATCTGGCTCATCTGAAACTCTATGGAAGTGAACCGTCTATTGTTCGCTTGCTGAATTCGATTCAGCTCTACATCTCTCTTCTGGAGTTCTTGATCACGCTGATCACCTTTCTTATGCAACTCTTTAACATCATACTCCAAAGAGGACAATCTCTTGCTTCATTCCTCCATCTTCTGAAGGATAGCTCTCAACATCTCCTCAGTTGAGGCACCCCCTTCTCCACCCGGGGGTTTCGAACCTGGATCAACACCTGGAGGAACTGTAATACCAGCCTTTGGATTAGCATATGAAAAATTCTCGTTCTTCCTCCATGTGTTCTGAGGAGGCTGCTGGCCTCCTTGATACCCTTGTGTATTCCTCCATTGATTTTGAGGAGGCTGTGGACCTGGAGGTACAAATGGTTGGCCATAAGAGGACCTTCCAAATTGATTCCCACCTTGTGGATACTCGCCTTGATTGTAGTGAGGTCCTCCCATATAGTTAGCTATCTCTTGCTGAACTGGGGGCTGATCCACTTTCTCACTCACTGCTACATTCCCTCCAACCAAATTCTGCCCAACCTCAATGTTACTAATCTTCTCCATCATAGCCATCAACAGCTTCTTCGTCCCTTCACTCTCCTCCAACTTACTAGCTCTCTGAAATTCTGGGTCCTCGTTCTATGCCCTGGCATTCGTGACAATATTGTCAATAATTTCTCTACACCTCGCTGCCCCTTGGTTCAGGAATGCTCCACTAGCACACGCGTCCAGATGGGCTTGACCAGCCTTGCTGGCTCCACTATAGAAGAACGCCATGATATCTCCCCCATTGTACCCGTGCTGCGGGCACTCAATCAACATATTGGAGTATCTATCCCACGCTTGACGTAAGTCTTCTCCTTGCTTTTGGCGGAAGGAAGAAATCTCTATCCTTTCTTTAATGGTTCTAGATTGAGGGTAGAATCGCTCGAGGAACAGATGTTAGGATAAAAATTGTTAGTTTTGATGAGTTAAAACAAACCAGAAGATGTAATAGGACCATCTGGACCTGTTAGCCAGATGATGATCTAGATTAGAACTTAGTCTAGGGGGAACTGCCAGACCAGAAGACTTCACCAGAAGAGTCACCAGAAGACCCCACCAGAGGACTTCACCAGAGGACTCCACCAGAAGACTTCATCAGATGAGACAGACCAGAGGCAGAGGACCTTCCCCAGACCAGACGAGTCCGGACCAGACGAGTCTGGTGGAACAAAAGATGCTCAGTTTGATCCCCTTATTCTACTGAGTATTCTGGTTGTTCACCAGATAAGGACCAGAAGACACCGAGGTTGCCTGGTGTCTGGTCCTGCCTTCTCTGGAGAGAATCAGAGTTAGGCAGAGGAAGCTATTGACCGTTGGTGATTCAAATCAAGTCAACAAGATCAGGATTGGAAAGTATTTGAAGATAGTCAATCCAAGGATCCCACCAACCCAATCAATCAATTAGGGAATTGATTGATTGAGGCTTCCTTATATAGAGGATCTGATTGGATTAGCCCTCCAACGGCTAGCCCTAATCCCTCTATATATACAAGAGTGCAGTTCAAGAAAAAGCTCTAGAGACTCTACACGCGCACATAGCATACTAAGCTTTTTGATCACTACGCATTTGCACTCACTTTGTTCTTAATTGCTCATCCAACTCGTAAGGAGTTTATATACTCAACCTGTTCATCTTGTTAGACAAGGTTGGAGTAAGTTTGTCTTTAGATCGAAGTTAGATCTAAAGAGATTGTAAGAAGGTGCTGGTACTTCGGAAATTCCAGTAAGTAGTGAGTTTGTTGGTTGGATAGTGAGACCCCTTTGATCAAGGGAGAGTGGATGTAGGATATTCAGATCCGAACCACTATATATACGGTGTTATTTATTGCTTTCTTTAATACCTGTTGTTTATTATTTGTGCTCTTAGAAAAGATTTTCTCTAAAGACATTTTTGGCTATAAAGGCTTCCGCAATTAATCTATCTAGTGGGACCAACAAGTGGTATCAGAGCAGTGTGTCCAACGACCACTGCTTTGTAAAGCTTTTGGTGGTCACCGGGCAGATCCATTGCTCCTTAGTGCTTTTGTTAAAGTTCTTGTTATTTCCAAATTTTATTTAAAATGTCTGTAAAATCTTCTTATAAGAGTCGCAAATTGCCAGAGTTCTCATTTGAGGACTATAGCCACTGGAGCTTCATGATGAGTAATCATCTGGGAGCTATCCACCACCGCATGTTAGATGTGGTAGAGAGTGGCCCCATTAAATTTTACTGGACTCCTATTGATAGTGGCAGGTCAGAGTCCAGAGAAGAAACTAGCGACGCTGCAGAGGATAGAGTTCCCAGACAACGAATCCTCAAAAAGAAAGAAGAACTTGACAACGATGAGAGAAAGCTACATAACCTGGACCAGGTGGCAAGAACCGAGATTATCAACACTCTCACCAAGGAGGTAATAGAGAAGGTCAGAACCTGTGTCACTGCGAAGGAGATGTGGGACAAACTTGCACTTCTCTGCGAAGGAACAGAGAAGATTAAAGATAACAAGCTCCAGGCTGTTCAATACTCGTTTGATACGTTCAAAATGAAACCAGACGAGACCATAGACCAGCTGGACATGCGCCTCACAAACCTCCTAAACAAGGCTAGTGCCTTAGGTAAAACCTACTCTGAAAAGGAAATTAATAGTAAAATTTTGCGTTCACTAACTAGCAGGTGGAGAATCAAAGTAATTGTGATCAAGGACAACAAGGATCTCAATACTCTGGATCATCATCTTCTGTTGTCTAATCTCAAAGCTTACGAATATGATCTTCAAGAGGAGGATCAAACAGAAGAGGTTTTCTCTTCTGGCCAGAAAGGAGTTGCATTCTCTTCAACTCTCAAGCCTGATGTCAAGCCAAAGGAGTCTACTGCAGATGACTTGAGCCTCAAGGAGCAGGTAGCACTTCTAACTCGTAAATTAGACAAAATGAGTTCAAAATATGGCAGGTACAAAAGGCATTGGAAGGAGTCTACCAGAGACAGGAAGAGTTCCTTCAAGCCTGCAGAGAAGGAGAAGGCATCTGGGGACTCAAGGGAGACCAGATTCAGAACTCCAGAGAGGAAGAGAGATGACAACCCTGGCAGCTCTGGGAGATCAGATTATCAGAGGAGGGATGGTAGCTCTGGCAGACCTGACTACCAGAGGAGAGAGAGTAGTCCAGCCAGATCAGACTACAATCAGAGGAGGAGAGAGCCAAGTCCTAGTCCCAGAGGAGACAATGCCTGCTACACATGCAACAAGACTGGTCACTACAGTTATGATTGTCCTCAGCTTACTCCTAGGGAAAGAGAAGAGAAAAGAATCAAGAGAGATAGGAGATATGCATATAAGAGGGCATTGCTGGCAGAAGCAGAGGAGGAGGATACTAGTTCCAGTTCTTCTTCTTCTGACTTTGGATCAGATGATGATGTGTGTCTTATAGCAGACATCACTGAGGTAAATGAAACTACTCTAGTTTTATCAAATTCCAAATGTACTGAATCCTCTAATTCATCTGGTAACTCCAGAGAGTCTGATATGCAACAAATGCTATCAGATCTCCAAAATTGTGTCCAACTTTGTCAAAAACTTGAGAAAGAGAATGGTAGGCTCAGAGCTGAAGTTCAATCTCTCTCTCATGAGCACAAATCCACCAGAGAACTCATGAAAGATCATTCCAAAGAAGTCTCTGAACTTCAGGATAAGATCACAGAAAGAGATACTCTGGTAGATCAACTCATGAAAGAAAGGACCTCTCAAGAAGATGAGATCGATGAACTCAGAGCCAAATACCAGACTCTTATCAAGGGAAAACAAGTTGCTCACAACATAGAGGAGATACCTATGCCCAGAGAAGCTCCTAAGATACCATCTGTTGTATCTATCATATCAGAGTCTTCTCAGCGCATTTGTGATAAGAGTGGTTTAGGATATTCTGGAATTACCACTAAAACCCATAAATACCTCTATAATAAAGACAAGTCTGTAAGAGCTGGTAAATTGGTAGAAATCTGGAATGATAAAGACTTAACTGGTAATGGTTACAAGGTGGTTCACAATCCTGATTGGAAAAGGAATCACTCTGTTAATCACATAACAAATGGTCCAGAAGAGTTGACTGTTCTGGAAGAGAAGATGCTAGAAATAAGTGTCAAAAAGGGGAATCATTAAAGATTGATGGTTCTGTGAACAATGAGTCCCAAGGAGTAGAAATTACTCAAATTGGAGGACCCCAGAGAAATCCTCAAAGGAAACACTCAAGGAAGGGGAATACCAATCAGAGTAACAACTACCAGAGAAGGAACAATGTTCAACAGAACCAGGTACCCCAGAGACAATTTTCTCAGAGAAATCAATTCCAGAATAGGTATACTCAAAGGAACTATAATCACCAGAGCAAGTCTAATTATCAGAACCAGAGGAGGTCTTCTATACCCATCTATAGAAAACCAACTGATCTGGGTAGTTATGACACCAGAGATGGTTCTTCTAGGATGTACCCTTACAACCAGACCTTTAAGACCATGTCTTTGAGGCAGGCCATTCCAAAGGCCAGATTTGAGAAAAGGTACACCAGACCTGTTTATAGGAAAGGTGTCCTTATCAGACCAGTAGCTCAATATGTCATTGTCAGAGGACATGTGCTGGTAGATAGATTTGGAAGAAAGATAAGATCTCCTCATCCATCAAGGGATGATCTTTATCTATGGATTCCTACAAAACCTGCAACTAACCAATCAGGACCCAGCACTAGTAGGGGACCTAATTGATTTCTCTGCAGGTAGATAAGAGTCCATTGGAGAAAGGATTTTCAAGCAATCATGTCTGGTACATTGATAGTGGATGTTCCAAGCACATGACCTTCCAGAAAGATAATCTCCAAGATTTCAAGCCATTGAATGGACCAAGAGTGATGTTTGGTGACAACAATTATGGCATCACCAGAGGAGTTGGAAAGTTGACCTTCAATGGAGTATCTGTAGACGAAGTCTACTACGTAGAAGGACTCAAGCATAATCTGCTTTCAGTATCCCAATTCTGTGACAAGGGATACTCAGTGAAGTTTTCTAGTGATTCATGCACTGTTTTCTCTTCTGATTATAATGATATTTTGCTAATAGGCTTGAGGAAGGGTAACATTTATCTTGCAGATTTTAGCAGTTGCCCAAGAAATGCTTGCCTGGTTGCTAAAGGATCTGCAGAGAACAGCTGGATTTGGCACAAAAGATTGTGTCATCTTAACTTCAAAACATTGAACAAGATTGCCAGAAAAGGTCTCATTCGAGGTCTTCCAAATGAAGTGTTTAAGAAGGATCAGGTTTGTGGTTCATGCCAGAAGGGTAAACAACCCAAGACTTCCTTTAAGGATGTCCAGAGCACAACCACAACCAGAGTACTTCAACTACTTCACATGGACCTGTTTGGACCTGTTTCTCCTCTTAGTTTCAGTGGAAGGAAGTACACCTTAGTGATAGTAGATGACTTTTCAAGATACACTTGGGTAGTGTTCTTGTTTAAGAAAAATGAAACTATGACTAAGCTGCCAGAGTTCTTCAAGCAAATTCAGAATGAGCAGAACCAGAGCATAGTCAGAATCAGAAGTGACAAAGGAACAGAGTTTCTGAATTCACACATTGCAGATTACTGCAAGGATCATGGGATTTTTCATGAGACATCTGCTGCCAGAACACCCCAACAAAATGGAGTAGCTGAAAGGAGGAATAGGACCCTCAAAGAAGCTGCAAGAACACTTCTGGCAGAATACAGCACTCCACATAGATTTTGGGCAGAGGCCATCAATACAACTTGCTACACTCAGAACAGATGTCTGATTGCCCAGAGACATAATAAGACTCCATATGAGGTATGGAAAGGTAAAACCCCATCTGTTTCATATTTTCATGTTTTTGGATGTAAGTGTTTCATCCATGACAATGGGAAATCTAAATTAAGAACCTTTGATGCTAAAGTGGCTGATGGAATATTCTTAGGATATTCCAGCACCAGTAAAGCTTTTAGAGTTTTTAATAAGAATTCACTTTGTGTGGAGGAAACACCTCATGTTGTTTTTGATGAATCTACTTTTGAGTTCAAGGTGGAATCTAATTCTTCTGATGAGACCCAGAATCAGACTACTCCCAGAGTAATCAAAGTCAATCCACCTGTTCTTGGTTCAGATTCAGATTCAAGTGATGACCCATCTCCTGGTTCTCTGAAGCAGCAGCCTTCACAAGGAGCAGAACCAGAAGAGGTTGGAACTCCTGTAGGGGGAAGCTCTTCTGCAGGTGGTGATAATCACCAAGGTACTGCAGAAGATGATCAACCAGGCAAGACCACGGGAAGGAGGACCCTGGTTGATCACCCCAATGACCTAATCCTTGGAGATCCAACTAAGGGTGTCCAGACTAGGAGATCTCTTAACTTAGCTGTCTTATTCAGTTGCTATGTGTCCTTGATTGAGCCTAAGAACATCAAGGAGGCACTGAAAGATTCAAATTGGATTATTGCAATGCAAGAGGAGTTGAATCAATTCACCAGACAGGATGTTTGGGAGCTGGTAGACAGACCAAGACATCAAAAGGTGATAGGCACTAAGTGGGTTTTCAAGAATAAGAAAGATGAGAATGATGTCATTACTAGGAACAAGGCAAGGCTAGTGGCTCAGGGCTATTCTCAGTCTGAAGGAATAGACTATGATGAGACATTTGCTCCTGTTGCCAGACTAGAAGCCATCAGATTGTTCTTAGCATATGATGCTCACATGAAGTTCAAAGTATACCAGATGGATGTGAAATCTGCCTTTCTTAATGGGATTCTCATTGAGGAAGTGTATGTGGAACAACCTCCTGGTTTTGAACAAGGTGACAAGGTGTTCAAGCTTAAGAAAGCTCTTTATGGGCTGAAGCAGGCACCCAGAGCATGGTATGACACTCTATCTCAGTTTCTTCTGGACAATGGTTTTTCTAAGGGTAAGATTGATAGAACCTTGTTTAGGAAAGAAGAAGGAAAGGACATCCTTCTGGTCCAAATATATGTTGATGACATCATATTTGGATCCCCTAACAAGAAGCTGTGTGACAAGTTTGGTGAACTCATGCAGAGTCAGTTTGAGATGTCCATGATGGGTGAGATGAATTACTTTTTAGGTTTGCAGGTTAAGCAATCAGAGAAGGGAATCTTCATTAATCAGGCAAAGTACACCAGAAACATGTTAGAGAAATTTGGAGTAGGATCTAGCAAAGCAGCCAAGATCCCTATGATGACAAATTTCAACATGGATCCAGATGAGTCTAGAGAGTGTGTGGACCAGACTAAGTACAGAGCACTTATTGGTTCTCTTCTGTACCTGACTGCAAGCAGACCAGATATTACCTTTGATGTTGGAGTTTGTGCCAGATTTCAAGCTAATCCCAAGAAAAGTCACTTGGAAGCAGCAAGGAAGATTTTGAAATATCTTAAGGGAACAGTGAACTTAGGCTTATGGTATCCTGCAGATGACAATTTGGAATTAAGTGGTTATTCAGATTCAGACTATGGTGGATGCAGAATAGATAGGAAATCTACAAGTGGAACATGCCAATTTTTAGGGAATAAATTGGTATCCTGGTTTTCTAAGAAGCAGACTTCAGTTGCTACTTCAACAACAGAAGCAGAGTACATGGCTGCAGGGAGTTGTTGTTCTCAACTTCTCTGGATTAGTCAACAACTTAGGGACTACCAGATTAGAGCTAAGGATATTCCTATATTCTGTGATAGTAATAGTGCAATTGCAATCACCCAGAACCCAGTTCTTCATACCAGGTGTAAACATGTTGATATAAGGCATCATTTTATCAGAGATCATGTTGAGAAGAGAGATATAAGGATGGAAAAGATTGCAACAGAGAGGCAGAGAGCAGATATTTTAACTAAGCCTTTGGCTGAGACCAGATTCAGAGAGTTAGCTTTTGAGTTAGGTTTGTTGGATCCAGAGACAGATTTGTTTTAGGGGGAACATCAGAGAAGTATCCTTTTATTTTATTGCAGATTCCTTATTTCGTTTAACACTAACATACCTGCAGATTAGATATATCAGAGAAGGTACCAGATGAGGTATGTACCAGGTGACACTTGTCCCAGATGAGGTGCTGAGTCATTTGTCCAAAATCTTCTCTGACCAGGACCAGATGAGCTCCATCAGAGGAGATGTAGCTGTGGTTTCATCTGGTTACAATATCAGGTGACAGGTATGCATTTACTTCTCTGGCCTCTGATCATTGGGATACACTTTTCAAATTAGTAAGTACACTCAAAACCTTTCAACTTCGGAGTGTATTTAAGACTAGGGTATAGGGCCTAGGCAATCATTTCGCTTTTTCTCTTGACTGCCTCAAAACCCCTTTATGCCCAGTCCCAATGACTATGCCAACACACCAGATTAAATCTGTATCTTGCCTTTCATCGTGGCCATCGGATTTAATCACTGTGCAAAATGTCAATCAATGCTAAAATTGATTTTATTTCCTCAATTAAATTTTAAAATTACACGCGTTCACACTTCATTTAATAATCTAGCCACGCGTATTACCCTATTTAATTCAAATTTCCTTTCAATCTGTCCTTTCACGTTTTCATACTCTCAAACCCTAACTTCTCTCTCTGCAAAGCATTTTCTCTCTCTCTCTCTTTCTTTCACAGTAATGGCCCCTCCGTGCAATTTTGACCATGCCCTGATGATGAAGAAGTTAAAGACGGAGATGGTGGTGGACTTCTATACCACCAAGAACCCAGTTGTGCTGTCGGTTCTGGAGATGTTCCAGAGAGCAGGGGTGGAGAAGTTGATCTCCACTGTTCCCAAGGATTTTTGTACTCTTGACGGTTATGCGGCCCAGTTGTTGGTTCGTATGAAGATTCATGGGGATTACTTTTCTTCGAAGATTGATGAAGATGATTTGGTATTTTCTAAGCACGACTTCTGCGCTTTGTTCGAGAACATTTCCGCGGTGGGAGTGGATCCATTGACGTACAAGGAGGATGATATTGTTGGATCCTTCAAGATTTTTGCTCGTTCGTCTTGCCAGAACATCACAAAGGGCTTTGTGGATAAGCATTTAAGGCAGAAGTTCAAGGTGTTGTTCGATATCGTGGTGAAGGTGCTTATGTGTGAAAATCACAGCACAGATGCCATTTTCAATGGTAGGATGTGTGTGATGAGGGCTTTATATGATGGTGTGCAGTGTAATTGGGCGGAGTTCTTCTGGGATGTGTTGAGGAAGAACAGGCTGAAGGTGAAGAAGGAGCCAAGTCCTTCCAAGCCAGGGGAGTTGCAGTTTTTCTTTACTGCAAATGTCTCTTTGGGGACTAAGTTAACTCTCATTCTGGATTCTCTCCTTCCAGAGAAGAAGTGGAAGTCTTCTTGGTGCCACAGTTATCACAAGTCCAAGATCCTCTTCTCCAAGGATGGTCCTCTCCACGGCCATGCCGACTCTGATGGGGAGCAAGCCATCCCTGCCCCTCCTATTCAATCTATTCCTTCACCTCCAAAGGGGCAGAGAAAGCAGCAGAAGCAGAAGAGCCTTAAGAAAGCTTCTGAAGCAACTGGTTCTTCGACCGTTGCCTTTTCTGGTTCCTCAGAGGAGGACCAGATTCCCCTTCTTGATGTGCTTAAGAAGAAGGGTGATGATGATAAAGCTGTTAAGAAGGCTGGAGCAGCCAAGAGGAAGCGGGCAGAGGAGGCCAGGAGAGGCTCTGCTAAGAAGTCTAAAACTAGCAGGAAGGCCAAGACAACCCTTCTGGTGGATGAGCCATCAGAGGAGGAAGATGAAGACGAGGATGTGCCTCTTGTGAGGAAATCCAAGGCCAAGAGAGCTATTCTTCAAGATCCTGATTCTGGATCTGATCTTGGAGAGGCCTTGGAGAAGGCCATTGATGAGGCCTCCCAGATGATGGAGGATGCTCCAGAGACTGCTATACCTGCTGGTGTTGACCCAGCAGAGGTAAATCCCTCCTTTCCATCTTCTTCCCCCATTAATCTTGTTTCCCCTTCTACCTCTCCCCCAGATAATATACCCCAAACCCCTTCTGCCTCTGGTAACCCTTTTGTTCCACCAGAGCAGATCATCCCAGATACCCCTGTCTATACTCCCTCTACCATTCCTACCCAAACACCTTCTCCCCCAAATTCCCAAACACATCTTCCCACAGATCCCTCTCCCCCACCTTCTGTACCAGAGGTACCCTCAACCTCATCTGGTGCAGACATCCCCCCTCCAAACACTTCTACCTCCCAGACACCTCCTACACATTCTGTACCAGATATTCCTTCCTCTTCTGGTGCAGAACAACCCATTCCTACCACCTCTACTTCACAAAATCCTAACCCTCCCCAAACCCATACAGATCAGGACCCAACCATTGCTATGGCTTTGGGATTCCCTGCCCCTCCCCCCTCTCCAACCTGTTTAACAAGCGATGATAGTGAAGATGAGGAAGCTTCACTTGAGCCTGCTCACTTAGCACCTTCCTCCTCTGCCTCTGGGCCCAAACCCTTCTTTTTCTCTTCTAATGAGATGGGCCCCATCAGGCAGAGTATGAGTGTGAGTGCTCAGCTCTGGCTAAGAGAGCAATTTCTAATTTTGTTGGAGCACTCACCCCTCCTGGCAGATCTGACTGATGCCAAGGTTTGGAGTATGGCTAGACTCCAGGATGTTGAAGATCTCATGCTTCTGCTAGAGGAGATGTCTCCATCTACCTTCACTGCTTGGGAGATTGAGCTGAAGAAGAAGCTAAATATTCAAAACCCGGCAGAGTTGGAGACACCAGAAGCGGCCAAGATCCTCATCAAGACTCTTCTTATCCAGAGAGGAGTTATGCTCACTCCAGAGGGCTTCTCCTACAATTTTGGTCCTCATTTCACTTTCCCTCCTGAGCTATATTCAGACGAGGAGGACTTTGAGATGTCTCCTGTTGTGCTCCAGAAGATGAAGGCTTTCTTCAACGAGCAGATCATGCAGATAGGGCACTTTTCCAAAGCAATTCAACAATATGGCCCCTGCTATGATAGAGCACCAGATCAAGCATGAGAGGAGAATCTTCCTGAAGCAGATCAAGTCCACTCTGGCAGAGGTAAAAGCTTCCTTCAAGGCTAATGGCTTATTTGTCAAGCTAGATGTCATGCACAGCCAGAAGCAGCTCCAGGAGCACGTGCTGGAGCAGTTGAGGCCAGTCTCTGTTCTCAAGGTGGAGATGGCCAGCCAGATGATTTAGACTGCAAAGCTGAAAGACTCCCTCCAGGAGATGTTGGAGAAGCAGGAAAGACTTGTTGCAGAGTCTAAAGCCTATCTGGAGGAAGCCAAGCAGCTTCGTGATCTTCACTCTTCCTCCAACACTGCCTTGCCTGATCTTATAAGGCAGGTAGTGGAGCCCCTCCTTGATGAAGTTAAAAAGGGGGAAGAGAAGGCCAGAACTGATCTGGCGAAGACCACCAATGAAACTCTCTTCAGCCATGGAGCTCGTCTGGACCTGTTGGAGAACACTTTGATACCAATTGTTGGTCCCGTTTCTCTTTCACAAATAAGGACAATATGGGAAATTAGGGGCAATTTTTGTTTTAACACTGATGTTATGCAAGTCAGTAAAGCAATAATGAACACAACAATGTAAAGTGGTTCAGAGTCTCAATACTCCTACATCCACTGCCTGATTTAACAGGAAATCCACTCCTTTGGATTCTTGTTTTTAACGTGCCAAGGTGCACGGGTACACTGGACTCACGCCACTCCCTGGGCTGCCTCTCGAACTGGCCTCACGTCCCTCTTCACTCAGGGACTGCCTCTCCTCACCTCACTACAAGCCTAACAATCTACTGAAAGGGTTTAGTTTGGTTTGGTTCTTCTCCAACTAGGTGAGATTTTCCCTTACATGGTTTTAGCCTAAAAGCTATGATTGGGAAAATCTCTCTAAGCTTAGGATGTATATGATGGGCTCGAGTATACAAACTGGAACACTCAAATATGACTATGAATAACTCAGGTCAGTGTTCTTGATGGAGATGGTGCCTCCTTATGACTCCCTCGAACTTGCACCACTCTCACACCTCCAGCTCTCGCACTCGCACACTTACAAATGAAGCTTGAGTTTGTATTTATAGTGTGGATGTGAATGTTACCGTTGGAGAGAGTAACATTCAAATCCAGACTATCTCTGGAGTGAAATTCTCCTCTTCAGTGAAGTACGGCCTTGTCAGCTTTTGTCAGATTCGTTGCCTTGACTTGATTGGTCCACGTGGACTGAGTCCAACGGCTCTTTTGTTCAGGGTACTTGATCAGGGTAGTCCTGACTTCAGGCGACTTGTCTTCAGCTGACTTGTAATCCTCTCAGGATACCTTCCTTCAGTAGACTTGAAGTCCACTCAGGGGAGTTGACATAAGGCTATTTGTCAAGCTTCCCAGCCTCAGTAGCCTGACTCCTTCAGGTCCTACTAGGCACAGCACTGATCCTCCTGATCATGCTCTTCACTGAGTAGCCCACTGACTTAGCTTAGAATAGTCAGGTTTATACTCAGTGGGACTTCCTTCAGGCTTCTCTTCAGGTTTCAGGTCTTCTGACATGGCTTCAGTCGTTTTTCCTTGTGATGTCATCTTGACTTCCTCAGGCTCTATCAGTGAGTTCCCCCTCACTGAGTTCCCCCTCAGTAGAGTTCCACCTTCAGCTGAGTTCCCCCTCAGCTGAGTTCTTCCTCCACTGATAACCTGTTCTACTGAAAAACAACCTAGCCTGACCTGAAACTAGAAGATACTATCCTGACTGCTTTCAAACCTATTACATGTTGTTTTGGAAAATCATCAAAACTAAACATATCCCAACAAACACTTTGGCCCAGGCTGAGTTGCAGAAGAAGAAGAAGGAAGAGTTCAAGTCTCTTTCCATGGCTAAGCAGCTTGCTGCAGAAGAGGAGTCTGAAGCAGAGCAGGATCCAATTTCCATCTCTGGACCTGCAAAGAGGAAGATAAGAAGAGTCAAGAAAAGCTTCCTTGAGACTGTTGTTGAAGAAGCTCAGAAGAGATACAAGGAAGAGACTCCAGAGGAGAAGCAAGCAAGAATTAGGAAGAACATAGATGAAGAGCAGAGGCTCAGATATGTTAGAAGGCAAAACAAGAAGAGCAGAGAAGCATGTGCTTCTTCTGGTGCAGGTGGCTCAAGCCTGAGGAGGAAAGCTCCCATTGAAGTGATGAACATTCTGCCTCTCAGGACAGAAGGGTCTTTTGACTCTACTGTGCCTGTGCCCCTGATTGAAAAATGGAAGGAGGCAAAGACTCTCTGGTTCATCCAACATTATATCCAGAGGCCAGCACCAGAGGATGATGAGCTAATCAACAAGACCTTTCACACCTGGATGCAAGCCTATGATGCAGATTTGTACAAGCAACTGATGGACTCAACCATTGAGTTCAACATGGAGGTGACTGCCCCTGAGTTCACTTATCTTAACACTCCTATGGCAGGAGACCAGGTTGATTGGGCTGAGCTGAAGAGACTTTACAAGACAAAGGTGTTGGTGAACTTCACTCCAACATCTTCTGCAGAGCTGAAGGCCGTCCAGGATAGGTTTCTGGATTGGTTTCTGGTGCCCAAGGAAAACAGAAGATATGCATAGAATAGGATATGATCTTCAATGTAATCTGTAATCATCCTTGTCCTTTCTATTAATGAAAATATCATATCTTCTCTGTTCTAAAGACAACCTCTTGTTGTCTTAATTGTTTGCCTGATAAGATCTATTCTAAGGTCTTATCCTTTATATGTTTTCCTACTTATAGTATTCTTTGTGATCAGTTCTGGTAGTGTTTTAACTCCATCAAAAAGGGGGAAATTGTTAGGATAAAAATTGTTAGTTTTGATGAGTTAAAACAAACCAGAAGATGTAATAGGACCATCTGGACCTGTTAGCCAGATGATGATCTAGATTAGGACTTAGTCTAGGGGGAACTGCCAGACCAGAAGACTTCACCAGAAGAGTCACCAGAAGACCCCACCAGAGGACTTCACCAGAGGACTCCACCAGAAGACTTCATCAGATGAGACAGACCAGAGGCAGAGGACCTTCCCCAGACCAGACGAGTCCGGACCAGACGAGTCTGGTGGAACAAAAGATGCTCAGTTTGATCCCCTTATTCTACTGAGTATTCTGGTTGTTCACCAGATAAGGACCAGAAGACACCGAGGTTGCCTGGTGTCTGGTCCTGCCTTCTCTGGAGAGAATCAGAGTTAGGCAGAGGAAGCTATTGACCGTTGGTGATTCAAATCAAGTCAACAAGATCAGGATTGGAAAGTATTTGAAGATAGTCAATCCAAGGATCCCACCAACCCAATCAATCAATTAGGGAATTGATTGATTGAGGCTTCCTTATATAGAGGATCTGATTGGATTAGCCCTCCAACGGCTAGCCCTAATCCCTCTATATATACAAGAGTGCAGTTCAAGAAAAAGCTCTAGAGACTCTACACGCGCACATAGCATACTAAGCTTTTTGATCACTACGCATTTGCACTCACTTTGTTCTTAATTACTCATCCAACTCGTAAGGAGTTTATATACTCAACCTGTTCATCTTGTTAGACAAGGTTGGAGTAAGTTTGTCTTTAGATCGAAGTTAGATCTAAAGAGATTGTAAGAAGGTGCTGGTACTTCGGAAATTCCAATAAGTAGTGAGTTTGTTGGTTGGATAGTGAGACCCCTTTGATCAAGGGAGAGTGGACGTAGGATATTCAGATCCGAACCACTATATATACGGTGTTATTTATTGCTTTCTTTAATACCTGTTGTTTATTATTTGTGCTCTTAGAAAAGATTTTCTCTAAAGACATTTTTGGCTATAAAGGCTTCCGCAATTAATCTATCTAGTGGGACCAACAACAGACGCTCGAGCTCGGCCCATGTGGTTACACCTCCCCGTAGGAGCGTGTTATCGTACCACTCCTTTGCTATTCCCGTAAAAGAGAATGGGAACAGCCTGAGCCTCTTGGCATCTTCAGACATGCCGTTATAATTGAACGTGGATGCTATCATTAGAAAACTCCTCAGATGAGTATGAGGATTCTCCTTCCCAACCTCCCCCTTGAATTGATTCTCGGTAAGCAGCTTCAGAATTCCAGGGGAAATTGAGAAGTTGTTTGCCTCTACAGGGGGCAATGCCACTCCATCATAGTACCGTTGCGGTTGTGCCGCGAACCTTCCTCGAATAGCCATGTTCTGATCTGCGTTCTGAGGAACGTTCTGAGGATTAGCAGGTGGTACGGGTACTTGTTGGGCTGGTGGTGGGTGATAAACTGGTGGTGGATTGTAAACAGGAGGTGGAGGGTACGAGTATGGTGGATACGGATATGGTGGGTATGGGTATGGGTAAGGGTAAGGTAAGTTGTTTTGTGGGAAGTTGTTATGTGGAAATGCAGGGTTGTTCTGAGGGTGTTGGACAAGGTTATGAGCTGGATTGTTTACGTTCTGTGTACCCGGGTTTTGGCTCTGGCTTTCCCCTAACGGGACTTAATTCTGACTACCATTCCCTCTAGTGCCCTCAACCTGGTCCACTGTCTGATTAAACTCATTTGCAGTATCATCCAACTCATTACTGATGTCCATGTTATCGTTCTCTCCTCCGGCAGCATTCATCCTTCTTAAAAAGGCTATGTTTCTTCTTGCTATTGTCTCAGGATCTAGCTGTAGTCTCTCTTCGCTCGATTCACCTTGCGAACGTGTTTTCATAAACCTGAAACACTAACAAAAGAATAAAAATGTAACTGCCGAACACGTACGAATAAAACAGAAAAGTAAAGCACTCACTACTAACTACTAAGCTATCCACAAGTCCTATTCAAAAGATATACAACGCCATCCCCGGCAACGGCGCCATTAACTTGAACCGAACTAACTAGCTTTAACTAGCAGTTACCCCACAAGAGTATGGGTTCACTGTAGTATGGGCAAGTATAGCGACCAAGTATATCGAACCCAAGGGAAGGTGAGTATGCGAACAAATCCCTGAAGATCTACGCGTCGTAGCTAATATGAATGTATGTTTTTGGATTTTTAAAGAATTAATTGTAAACTAATTAAATTGAAGAATGAATGAAACGAATTAACTAAGGTTTGTATTCAAATATGTGATGGTGATGCTCAGGATAGGAATTCCTACGTATACTAACGGAGCAGGTACATAATCAAGATAACCGTGACGCGTAAGAAATAACCTAAGTAAAAGATTACAAGATGAAAGCTCAAGAATTAACACCCTAATACTTTATCCTAACAATCGACTTCACTAATCCACTAACAAGTTAATAGATAATGCTTAATTAACGAGACCCTAATTTAACTAAGGTGATGCGGTCGTCCTCCCTAGATAAACCGGTAGATTAATTAACCATTTCTAAACCCTCTCATTAAGTCTACTCGTTGTTGAAGAGTGATAAGGTCGTACTCTCTCGAACGCTTTTAGAACTAAATTCAATGGTAAAGTTAAGATTGATTTTAAGAATTCATTAACTAAGAGAATTAAAACTAAGCGTCACGAATTACCCTAATTAAATACCCACAAACTACTTCTACTAGTTCATCCTACCCCAACCATGCAAGGGTTTTAGCTAGACATGGTTTTTACGGAAACAAGAACAATTGAAGAAGTAACGAACATGAACATAATGATTTTAACGAATAAATTATCAAACATAAACTAGGGTTTCGAGAAATAAATGCTAAGAACTAAATTTAAATTAATAAAACGAAGTCTCAAAGTATTAAAGAACAAAGGTCTAAAGAAAAAAAATTAAAAAATAAAACTGTACTATGAATTCGTAAATAAAATCTCGAATATGTAAAACTAAAGCTTGCTCGTCTCTTCTTCTCCAAAAACTAACACTAAAAGCGATATCGTATCCAGTGGTATGTCGTGATGTCAAGTTCTCTGTAAAAACATGCTCGGGATGAGTATATATAAGCATCGGGCTAAATCGGGAACTCATGGGCCGAAAAACGAATCCAGAAGCACAAATCTTGAAAGTGCTCGAGCAGACACGCTCGAGCGGTGGCGCTCGAGCAGTGTAGCTCAAATGGTGCAAGGGCTCGAGTGGTCCCGCTCGAGCTGGTCGAGTGCTCAAATTCTTCTGCATGTTTTGGGGCGCTCGAGCAACACGCTCGAGCGGTGGCGCTCGAGCTGCTCGAATGCGAGAAATCTTCTGTAAGTTTTAGGCGCTCGAGCAACATGCTCGAGTGCTAGTGCTCGAGTTAGTCCACTCGAATGACTCCGAAAGTGCTCCAACTAATACTTTTCTTCTTCCGCACTAATACCAATCGTATTTCTTCGATATCTTCTCATCCGGGCATCCGTTTGAGTCGATTCAAAGTCCTACAAACTCCATTTTTTGCCTCGATTCACCTATGAGCATCAAAGACACAAATTCATCAATGTGTAGAAATAATACTCAATTGACTCTAAATTCTCAATCAAATCGACCAAAACTGGGGCATTTCTAACGACGAATCATGGCAATTTCATGCCTAATCAGGTTTTCATTCCTTGGCCATTTGCACGATGGGGAATGGATATCATTGGACATTTCCCTCCAGGGAAAGGAAACGTACGATTCGCCATCATAGCTGTGGACTATTATACCAAATAGGCAGAGGCAGAAGCCCTAGTCAAGGTTACCCAGGAAAAAATTATCGATTTTTTATCTGGAAGAACATTGTCTGCCGATTCGGGATCCCTCAAACACTCGTGACAGACAATGATCCTCAGTTTGACAGGAAAAGTTTCGGAACTTCTGCACTAACTGGGGGATTAGAAAGCATTATTTGACCCCCTACCATCCACAGTCGAATGACCAAGTAGAAGTCGTTAATAAGATAATCAAGCACATTCTCAAAATATGGCTAACAGAAACTAAAGGGAAGTGGTCTTTAGAACTACTAGATGTGTTATGGGCATACAGAGTTTCTCCCAGGTCTAGCATCGGAGAAACACCCTTTGTTTTAGCATTCCAGACTAAAGCGGTTATCCCAGTTGAGTTAAAGGCCAAAACCCTAAGAACAACCAGATTTGAGGAAGGAGCGAACAGCTCTGCCCTATCAGTCGAGCTAGATTTGCTCGAAGAAAAAAGAATTACTGTTGAACTAAGAAATGCAACGTATAAGATGAGGGCAGAGCGTTATTACAATTCTCAAGTCAAAGTAAGAGAATTTGAAGCTGGCGAACCTCGTTTTGAGGAAGAAGCTCGCCCCACCTCCAGGCACATTTAGACCAACTTGGGAGGGCCCATATAGGGTAATAGACAGGTTACCCAATGGGGCATATGATATTGAAGATCTAGATGGCAACTCAGCCCAATACTCCTGGAATGCAGCCAACTTGAAGAAATATTTCCAGTAGGCGAGCTGCTTTGTCTATGGAAAGAAATAGTGCTGCTTTTATCGGGCGAGCTAATATGTCACACAGGTGATCTAAGACTGCTTATGGGCGACTAAGGTCCAAAAACTTGCCTAATTTTTTGAAATTTTACCAAATGTTGGTAGTCGAGCAAGTTTGGTTGGTCGAGCTACCTTTGATCAATCACTTGTTTGTTAGTCTTAAATTTTACAATGGGTCAAAAGTTAGTTCGATAAAATGTATAGTAGTGGAGCTACTTTGACTTGGTCTGTAAATTATATATTTCGACAGGTTAATGATTGTTTGACAAAATGTATAGAAGTCGAACTACATTAGCTTGTTATGTAAAAGTTTGTAAATTAGGTCGTCATCCATACTTGTAATTTTTTAAGCAAGTTCAATCACAAGTTTTTCATTCAAAGGAGATTCGAGTTCAAGGCACAAATTCGTTATACAATCAAGCCCATTAAAGGTTGTTCGTTTTTAAATGAACATAGCTTAAGGCCAAAGCCCTTATTCCAATTTTTAAAGGCAAAAGTTCTTAAGGAACAAAGCCCAACTACATTAAGATTGTTAAGCATAAGTATAAATGCAAACACAATTAATGTAAGAAGAATAAATTGAGCAAAAGAAGATATTTCATTAATAATAAGGCTATTCGCCCAAAATGGTTACATTCTCCTTCAAGGAGCGAACAACAACAAAAAAGGAAAAGTAAAGACCTATCTAATCCTATTTTCTAAGATTCTTGCCCGGCAGGAGGGGGAAGATTGTCATCCTTAGGATCCTCTAAGGGCACCCTTGTTGGGAAAATGTATAAGACTTGTTTTGATTAGATGCCAACATGTCCCTCCCTAAGTTGTTTGTAAGTAAATTATTCAGTAGAGTTAGAGTTTAAATTAAACAGTTCTAAGTGTTAAGAACTGAAGTGCAGTTAGTAAAAACTAGAGTGTATTTTAGTATGAAGTCTGCTGAAGTGAAGTCCGCTGAAGAGAAGTCCGCTGAAGACTAAGTGATCTGAGAAAGAAGTCTAAGTCTTGAATGTTTTCTAAGTACATTCTCACTAAGACTAAATCTATCAGTAGAGGACGAAGGTCCACTGATGGGAACTAACAAAGTACATTTAATGCTAAACATATTTAAAGCTGTTAGTTAATCTGGTTGGAACAAGGCAAAATGAATTTCAGTGAAGCTTAATAAGAAGGTTCTCATCAGAGGAGTTCCACCTAAAGCAAGACAAGAATCTGGGCATGCAGACTTAAGGTCCAATGAGAAGATGACACGTCAGTGTACCTTACTGACAGCCGACCTGTCCCAGCCTGACAAGTACCAAAAGTCTTTCACCTAGCAATCTACAGAAAGTTGGTGAACAAGCATGGTTTTGCAGCCGTTTCTTGATAAGACTTAAAGCTTCAAATAGAGCCGTTTGAACCAATCAGATACAAGAAGACTTACTTGAGAAGATTCAAATCCAACGGGAAGATTTTCAAGGAAACCTATAAATACAGAAGGACGTGCACATTTACAAGCACGGGAAACTCACAAGATCAAAGCCATCTCTACATTCATAACTATCTAGAAACACTCGAAATTATCATTGTTTCCCAAGTGTTTCACAATTGTAGAGAAACTAACAAACCTTCTGTAACCAAGCTTAAAGCTATATCCAAATCTTAGAAAGAGATAATCCAATCCTAAGCCTTGTGCCAAACTTGTAAGGATTATCTCAAAATAGTTGGAACCAAAACCCTACTCAAAACCCTACTTAGTGTTTAGGTTGAGAGCTAGTGTTAAGTGGTGTTAGTAAGCTGATTGTTGTATCAGTCTGAAAGCTGGTTTGTTTTGGGAACTAGGACCTGGAATTTCCTAGTGATCAATCATCCTAAGAGAGGAAAAGTTGATCAGTGCACCTTGGCACTATAACACAAGGAATTCCAAGTGAAAGGAATTCTCCTGTTTGATCAGGCCAGTGGACGTAGGAGATTTATCTCTGAACCACTTTACATCTTGTGTACTTACATTCTGCTATTTCATAAGTGTGTGTTAATCTCAAGTTAATCAAAGTAAAACGAGTTTTATAAAAGGGCTCACTAATCCGCATCTGAAAGCTAATTAGATAGTAGTTCAACTGAAAGTCTTGTGCTTTCAGTGGAGGTATTATCTCAGTAAGCTTTCACAGAGTAACTCTCAGCAGACCTCAAGTCCACTGACGAGCTACTGTCTTAAGTAACCTGATAAGTTTTAAAGAAGTTTTAATTTGTAACCACAGGTGTATTCCCCCCCCCCCATACACCTGTTTACTCGTTTCGGGACCAACAATTGGTATCAGAGCGGTGGTTCAAAAGACCATTGTTCTAAGTATACCTTGTGCTCAAAGGTATTTTTTTTTAAGGTCACCTGAATTGATCTCTTGATAAACTTGTTTTTATTCTATGGCTGACAACACAGCTAGGGTTGCACCACCAGCAGAGAACAACATGGGAGTTAATCCCTTGAACCATATGTCTCATCACAAGCTTCCACAATTCTCAGTGGAAAACTATGATTTCTGGAAAATCAGAATGAGAGCTCATCTTGCCTGTGTGCATGATGAAATGTTAAGGGTTATTACTAAAGGTCCATTTGTGTTTATGACACCTAACCCTAGAACTACAGCTGAAACTATTGCAGATCCTAGAGAAGAATGGCCCAAAGATGAAGATAATTTCACTGCAGATGAGAGGAGGAGAAACAACCTCAACTTCATTGCCATGAACATTCTCTACACCACTATTCCAGACTCTGTAATGGGAAGAGTGATCCACTGCAAGACAGCAAAGGAACTATGGGACACTCTTGCTCTCATGTGTGAAGGAACTGACAAAATTAAAGAGAACAAGCTTTCAGTAGCTGTTCAAAAGTATGAGCAGTTCACCATGGAGTCCACTGAGACCATAGACCAGCTTGATGGGAGGTTCACTGACATCATGAATGAGATTAATTCTCTGGGAAAGGTCTACACCAAAAGAGAAGTTGCCTTAAAGATCCTGAGAGGTCTAACCTCAAGATGGGATGTGTACTCTGTGATGATGCAGAATACCAAGGATCTATCCAGCATGTCTATGCAACATGTATTCTCTGAACTTAAGGCTTATGAGTTTGATCTGAACAGGAAAAGGGCTCCTGATGAGACCTCAGCTGAGAAGGGAGTTGCCTTCAAAGCTAAGGAGTCTGAGCCACAATCCCCAAAGCCTCAGAAGAGTACAAAGGCAAGCAAGTCTCAAAGCAAGGCTGAGATGCAGGAGGAACTCAGCCTCATGGCTAGAAGGTTTGAACAACTTAACAGCCGCTTTGGCAAATATAAGAGATTTTACAGGGATAACAGGGAAGGTAGAAGTTATCCACAAAAGACTACCAGAGAAGGAGAGAAAAGCTCATCTGAGCTAGAAAAGAAGAAGGAATACAAGAATTACACCAAGGCTGAAGGATCATCATCAAAGACCAGAGAGTCCACTGAGGGAAAGAATGATGATGCCAACAGGTGTTTTCAGTGCAAGAAGATTGGGCACTTTCAATATGATTGTCCTCAACTGAGCACAAAAGAAAGAAGAGAAAGGCAAGCCAAAAGAGACAGAAGATATGGAGAAAGGAAAGCCATGATGGCTGGGGATGTTGATGAAAACCTGGAGTCACCTGATGAACTGTTCTCTGACAGCAGTGAAGATGACATGTGCCTCATGGCAAGAGAAGAACCAGAGGTACAATCTAAACCATCCATTTCTCTAGAACACACACCTGAGCTAAGCTCAGAGTCAACTGAGGAACTCAATCTTCAGTCCGCCTTGGAACAATTGATGATTGATTTCTCAAGGTTGCAAGAAGCAAGTTTCTGTCTTCAAGATGAGAACAAACAACTCTTGAGTGAAAACTCCAAGTTAATCGAGTCTGGGAATCAAGAAGATCTGAACTCAGCCAAATCTACCATTGAACTGACAAAAGAGGTGGAAACCCTCAGGAGTCAAGGAAATGGTAGAGATCAACTGATAAAAGATCTCAATGAATCTAAGACAAAGTTAACTGAAGAAAATTTAAAATTGGTAAGCCAAATAAAGGATTCTCTCCTGAAAATTGATGTCTTACAAAAATCTGAAGAGACCTTGTTAAAAAGGATTGATGCTCTAAACAAACCCTCTCTTGCCATAGAGGAGATCCAAAGTTTTCAAACCAATCCAAAGAACAAGTGTGGGATAGGCTTTATTCCAAAACCTTCAGAAGGTCCTCTGAGTGTTGCCTCTTCAAGTGGCACAAAGAGAGTTTTTGTTAAGTCTGTGACATTTCAACCACAGACTGTAGATAAAGGAAAAAGACCAACTGAGATCACACAAAAGAAAAGTCAATCTAAGCCAAAACCAAATGGAAAGGCTCAGGTGACTTATCAAAATAGATCTCAGCAGAGGTACTATCAGCCGAGGTCTTCACAAATGAAGCAACCTCAGCTGAGAACACCCAGGCATGAGCAATCCTCAAGGAATGACTCATATGGAAGACCTAGTCCTTTTGTGCCTAAAGGAAAAGGTCCTTCATACCTTTATCAACAAAAACCAAGACCAGGTGCACCCAAGCCAAAGAGAAAGAATGTGAAGAAGGTTCCTGTTCCTTCAAAGGCTGACACCCATAGAAAGTTTACTCCCAAGGCACCCAGGGAGATAACAATCTATGTAGATGTTTATGGAAGACAAATTAGCCAATCTAAAATAATTAGAACTGTGAGGCAAATTTAGATTCCGAAAGGTACAGCTAACCTTGTAGGACCCAACACCAAATGGGTACCTAAAGCTTGATCTGTGATTGCAGGGCTCAGTGGACCTCAACAAAGGAGAAGCTCTTAAATCATCAGTCTGGTACTTGGACAGTGGATGTTCTAGGCACATGACTGGTAACAAAGATCTCCTGACAGAATTTGTTGAGAAGGAAGGTCCACAAGTCACCTTTGGTGACAACTCTCAAGGAGCCACCAGAGGTTATGGTACTTTAATAATTGGCTCAGTAAAAGTAAGCAATGTATCCTTTGTCAGTGGACTTAAGCATAATCTTCTGTCCATAAGTCAATTTTGTGATAAGGGATACAGTGTTGAATTTTCATGTAACCTGTGTTTTGTTAAGAATATATCTTCACAACAGGTATTACTAACTGGGTCAAGAAAGGGAAATATCTATCTTGCAGATTGGAAGTCTTGCACACCAAAGGCATGTCTTATTGCCAAAAGCTCAACTGACACTAATTGGTTGTGGCACAAAAGGCTAAGTCATCTGAACTTCAAGATGATGAACAGGATAGCAAGACATGGACTAGTAGAAGGAATGCCAAATGAAGTATACAATAAAGAACATATCTGTAAAGCCTGTCAGGAGGGGAAGCAAGTAAAGGCATCTTTCAAAAGCAAAGTAGCAACCTCTACTGACAGAGTACTTCAACTATTACATATGGATCTTTTTGGTCCAGTAACCCCTGTAAGTATCAATGGGAGAAAATATACACTTGTTGTTGTAGATGACTTCTCCAGGTACACATGGGTGATATTCCTTGCAAGCAAGAAGGAGACTCAACTGAGACTGCCAGAGCTCCTGAAGAAAGTTAGCAATGAAAAGAGCCTGAACATTGTAAAGATAAGATCAGATAAGGGCACTGAATTTATAAATTCTATCATATCTGATTATTGTAAAGAATTAGGTATTTTTCATGAGACATCAGCTGCAAGAACTCCACAACAAAATGGAGTAGCTGAAAGAAGAAATAGGACTCTCAAGGAGGCAGCAAGGACAATGTTAGCTGAAGCTCAGGTTCCTAAAAGATTCTGGGCTGAAGCTATTAATACTGCCTGCCACACTCAAAACAGATCCATGGTAACCAAACATCAAGGAAAAACTCCATATGAGTTATGGCATGGCAGAAAGCCACAGGTATCTTACTTTCATATTTTTTGTTGCAAGTGTTTCATTCACAACAATGGGAAAACTCAACTGAAAGCTTTTGATAGCAAAGCTGATGAAGGAATTTTCTTAGGATATTCCCAAATCAGTAGAGCTTTCAGAGTTTACAACTGTAGAACTCTTGTTGTGGAAGAAACACCTCATGTGGTATTTGATGAATCTACTTTTGAGTCCAGAAGTAAGGAGAATGAGGATGTGATAAGCAAAAGGCCAACTAGACTGAGTATCAAATCAAAAGGATATCCTGAGAATTCTGTTGATACATTCATCCCAACCTGGGACAACCTCAATGATCAACAATTCAAAGAGGACACTCATAATCAGACCACTCCTCAAAGCTCACCTGAGAGCTCTCCTGAAGATGTAACTGAACTGATGAACACCATCCCAGTTCAAGAGGTAACCAATGTCAATGAAGATGTGGTCACAGCTGAGACATTCACTGAACCCATCATTCAAGGGGGAACCAATGAAGTTACCATTGAGAATGAAAATACCTTGAATGATGACTCAGGACTTCAACCCTCTGTCTTATTTCCTAAATTCGATTTCATTCCAATATCTAGTGACTCAACTTCAGAAGAGTTAAACTCAACTGAAGGGCATCAGCCTAGGAGGACTTGGCTCTCAGATCACCCTGTTGAGCAAATCCTAGGTGATCCTTCCTCAGGAGTCAAAACTAGAAGTTTTCATGGTGAAAGTGCTTTGTTTTGTTGTTTCTTATCAAACCAGGAACCAAGTTCCATAGTAGAAGCACTTCAAGATTCCAACTGGATTATTGCCATGCAAGAAGAGCTCAACCAGTTCACAAGGAATCAAGTATGGGAGTTGGTGGACAGACCATATCACTGCAATGTGATAGGAACCAAATGGGTATTCAAAAACAAGAAGGATGAGAATGATATCATAATCAGAAATAAGGCCAGGCTAGTTGCAAAGGGCTACTCTCAAGTTGAAGGATTTGACTATGATGAAACATTTGCTCCAGTAGCCAGATTGGAGGCAATAAGGTTATTTCTTGCATATGCTGCTCACAAGAAATTCAAAGTGTACCAGATGGATGTTAAAAGTGTCTTCTTGAATGGAGTACTCAATGAAGAAGTCTATGTGGAGCAACCCCCAGGTTTTGAAGAAAGTCACAAAGTATATAGACTGAGGAAAGCTCTATATGGACTGAAACAGGCTCCAAGAGCTTGGTATGATACTTTGTCTCAATTCCTTTTGGATCATGGTTTTATCAAAGGGAGAGTTGATAGAACACTTTTCAGAATCACAAAAGGAGAGGACACATTGCTGGTTCAAATTTATGTGGATGATATCATCTTTGGTTGCCCTAACCAAGTCCTCTGTGAGAAGTTTTCTCAACTGATGAAGGGAAAGTTTGAGATGTCTATGATGGGAGAAATGAATTTCTTCCTAGGACTTCAAGTCAAGCAGTCCACTGAAGGAATCTTCATCAACCAAGCCAAATACACAAGGGAGCTGATCAACAAGTTTGGATGCCAGACCAGCAAGGTTGCAAGAGTTCCACTCAACACCAACACCAAGATGGAACCAGATGAGGATGGAGAATCAGTAGACCAGACTTCCTACAGAGCCATTATTGGATCTCTACTGTATCTCACAGCAAGCCGGCCTGATATCACATTTGCAGTTGGCATTTGTGCTAGATATCAAGCAAATCCCAAGAAAAGTCACCTGGAAGCTGCCAAGAGGATTCTCAAATATCTTAAGGGTACTGTGAATATGGGATTGTGGTATCCCTCAGATGACAATCTAGAACTCACAGGATACTCAGATGCTGACTATGGAGGATGCAGAATTGATAGAAAATCAACCTCAGGCACTTGTCAATTCTTGGGAAGTAAACTGATTTCTTGGTTCTCCAAGAAACAAAATTCAGTAGCCACAAGCACTACTGAAGCTGAGTATATGGCAGCTGGAAGTTGTTGTGCTCAAATTCTTTGGCTAAGACAACAACTGAGAGATTACAACATCTTTGCCAATGAAGTCCCTATTTTCTGTGACAACAATAGTGCAATTGCTATTTCAGAAAATCCAGTTCTCCACACAAGATGCAAACATGTGGATATAAGGCATCATTTCATCAGAGATCATGTGGAGAAGAAGGACATCAAGATGCTCAAAATCCACATTGACAAGCAGAAGGCAGATATCTTCACTAAACCTTTGGCTGAAGCAAGGTTTCAAGAGTTGTCAGTAGAGCTTGGACTCCTAGATCCAGGAGAGTAAAGAAAGGATTGAATCTCAGTTGAGTTATCTTCAACTCAGTGGAGGTTCATACTCAGAAGAGGATCTTCTCTCAGAAGAAGCTCCCCATCTCAGAAGAGGTCTAAATATCAGACGAGGTCGAACCTCAGTAGAGGTCAAGTCTATACTTATGTTATTTTCAAAGATAAAGCCTCTTAGTGTTATATATTTTAATTGGTTTCAAAATATTTACTAATGAGTGCTTTCTGGAAAATTAAATCTCTTTCCACTGTTCCGAAGAGATTTTGGTATGGCAAGCATTTAATGCGCGTGGTACAAGTCAGACATGCTTTTTCAATTACCTATCTCACGCGCCCCAAAAGCCAGATGATGTGACCTTCCGGTTACCAACCTTTTCAATCCATACCATTCAATTAGGCGGTTCTTTTCTAACCGTCAAGATTTCTTAAACCCCCCCCCCCCCCCCCCACTAAACCCTGCAACTATCCACGATCTCAAAATCATTCAATCTCAGACGTTGATTGTGAAATTAGATCTAACCGTTTATTTCTGATATAAAATCCCCAACCTTAAGCTTGTAAACCTTTTCGAATACACTTCCAAGCAAACACTTACTATCCTACTCTGTAATTTGTTCTCTCAAACCCTCTTGTTCAAATGGCGAAACTAAATCTCAGTTTCCTTACCCAAAAAGATAACTTTTGGTATGAACCCATTGTGGTTTTTGATAACCCAGAAATTGAGTCCAGACCAGAGTATGCTCACATCAAAGAAGCCCTAGATATGCTCAAAAGTGCTGGGTTAGAAAAATTTTTATCTGTTCGTCCAGAGAACTGTTTTGACAGACAGGTTCTTGATTTCTACAACAATGTCTCCAACTCAGATACAAAGATCAGGTCTCATCTGATCTTGCAAAGGAAGAAGAAGGTGATGAGGGATGACATGGAGGTCATTGAACACCAGAAAATTAAGAAGGATATACGCATTAGTGGAGATGTCTTGAAGGAATTATTTGATCTTCCCTCTGAAGGTCCGAATCCAGATACCTGCATCATGGATGAAGAAGAAGAATGGGTGAAAACCATTATGCAGAGGAAGGTACCATACACTCCAACAATGAACAGAAGTGAACTCCTGCCAGTTTATAATGTTCTTTGTGAAGTTGTGAGTAAGTGTATTTTGGGAAACCAAGGGAGTACTGAGCAAGTGAGCAAGCCAAAGCTCAGGCTGATGAAGGCGATTGTTGAGAGCAAGGAAAGGCCATACAACTGGCAGCAGTTCTTCCTGAGGGCCTTGAATAAGGAGCATTCAAAGTTTCAACCCGACAAAACTCCCCAACTATCAAGTAAGCTAAACTATGCAACAAAAATGTCTTACTTGATAGAGAATGTAGATTTGGGCGTAGATTGGATCCCTGACAGGAAATGGAGCACTCTAAAGATTTTATTCAAGTCTGGAAAGACTCTGGAGGCTAGGATGATTAAGCCTGCTGTGGAAAGCCCAGAGGCAGTAGAGGAGGAGGAAGATACCCCAGCTGAGGGGAAGAAAACAAAACTGAAAAGGAGACTGGTAAAGTTGAGTGACAAAATGGCTCAACATAAGGAGGCTGTGGCAGAGAAGGCCTCAAGGAAGGAGAAGAAGAGGTCTTCTGAAGCAAAGAAGGAGGCTGCTTCGAAGAAAGTCAGAGTCACAGACTCTACTGATGAGTCTTCATCAGGTAACCCTACCTCTTCCCCCAACACTATCTCAACTGAGTCTGACTCAGATATTCCTGCTCCTACTCCTATTAAACCCAAGACCAAACCTCGCACCCCTGCAGCCAAAACCAAACGCATCTCCAAAATAACTCACACTCAAACCCCCACTAAACCCATCTCCACCCCAACTGAAACCACCCCATCAAACCCTACTGAACCCGTTCCCTCAACCCCCACTAACCAAAACCCAACCTCACCTGACACTCAAACCTCTTCTGAAACTAACCCTCCTGAAACCCAAACCTCAACTCACCTGGAATCTATTCCAGAAGAACCCACTGATATCAGATCCCCTACCCCTTCCCTTCCTTCAGACGATGAAGAAGAGTACTCATTCTTAGACACCCTTAAGGATGAGGTTGCTTACTCTTTGGAGTCTAAGTACCCTGAACTTGACAACTTCCCCACTCTCAAGGCTTTATTCTTGAGGCTGAGACTCCTTGTCCAGCTCAAAGATAGGAGGCTAGGAGAAATTCTATTGGCAGTCAGAGGCAGCAATGCCGATGATTGGAAGAAGGAGGAGATGGAGGTGATGCAGTTTGCAGGGATGACCAAATCCAGACTTCTCTGTGATGAGAAAATTTTTGAGAGTCTGGTGATGGAGAAGATAGCTGAGGCTAAGAAGTCAGCTGATGTGGTTGCTGAAGCAGAGGAGGAGAAGGAGAAAGAGATGGAGGAAAATGTACAAGGAGGAGGGACCTCACCAAGGCAAGGTGATGGTGAGGTAGCCAAGGATGTATCCAAGGCAAGGGATACTGAGGCTCAAAATTTGCCACAGGAGAGTCCAGTAGAGGTGTCTACTGAGATTCTCCCACAACAGCCCTCAGTGGTGGCTTCAGAGTCAACTGAGGTGACTGGAATAGAAGGAGTTGAAAAGGAGAAAGAAAAAGATGAGGGTGTTGAAAGAGATGTTGAAATCACAGGAGTTGTGAGTGGCCAAATAAAAGCAATCATTCCTGTAAAGGATGCATTGGCTGAAAAAATCTTAGTTGAAAATAAGAGTGATGAAAGAAGTAAGCTGAGTGAGGAGGAGGGAGTTCCAATGGAGTTAGAGACTTCAGGAGATCTAGGTTGTGAGATTGAGGGAGGAAACACTAACACTGTCTTAAATGCAGGTACCCAAACTGATGAGATCCCCTCAGTCCAGGTCAACCTAACTCCCCTGAAGGATGAAGTGCTTAAACTTCAAGAAGAAAGAATCCCTGCTCTTGAAACTCAGCTGAAAGATGTCCAAGAAGTTGTCCAAGAGGAGGTAGATGAAATGATCATCCTCTCAGATCACATTGACGAACTCATGGAGTCCACAACTACATCACTTCAAAATCTCACACTGAAAATTGAAGATTCACAGCAGATGGTTATTGATGTAGTTGAGGGACAAAGTGTGCTAGTCATTGAGGCTCTGAAAGATCTGGAGAAGAAGGAGGAAGAAGCCAGAACTCAATTCCTGAAGGACTCAGTGGAGAACGTGTCCATCAACCTAAAGTCTTCTATTGAAGCTTTCTCAGCTGACCTTGTTGGGAAGGTTGAAGGGTTGTGGAACCAGAAGATGCAGGAGTTCGAGGCAAAGCACGAAGAACTCGGAGCCAAGCTTGGTGAAGTTCTCAAGAAGGCTGCTGAGGACTTCCCAACTCAAGAAAAGACCAATGTGCTAATCGATGAGAAACTGGCCCAATTTGTGCAATTTGGTCAAACTGCTGGAGCTACACTGGAAAGGATGGAAGATGAAGTTGACCACTGCTCGACTGAACTGAAGGCCATCGCTCACGATCAGATGAAGTTAAACATCACTGTGGCTGAGTGCATGATTAATGCCGGAAAGGGGGAAAGATTGAGATCTTCTAAAGAGCTGAAGGCTGATCCAAGGAACAAAATGCAAATCATCTTTGAAACCCCGGAGTTCGAGAAAGGTCAACAAATCAAAAGCACCATAAAGAAAGTTGATGCTGAGGCCCAGAAGCTGGCTGAGGAAAAGAAGGGAAAGGAGACCGCATCAGTGGACCTCTCAAAGTTTAAGGAAGCTCATCTGAAGGAGAAGGAAGAGAGAGCTGCAAAGAAGGGGGAACCTGCCAAGAGAAAGGCAACTGATGTACTCTCAGCAGAAGTTGCTAAAAAGACAAGAACCTCAGGGAGGTTGGCAGCGAAGTCCACAACCTCTACTGATGAAGTTGAGGTACTTCCCATTCTTAACCCTGATCCTTTGTCTTCTGAAATTCCCAAAGCTGCACCCACCCGAGTCACGGAGCTCACTGAGCTAATCAAAGAGGCTGGTGGAATGAACGAGAGAGCAAGGAAGCTAACAGCCCAACAGCAGGAGAGGAGAGATAAGGTGGTTGGGAAGATGGAAACCATTGCAGAACTGGCTGAGAGGAAGAAGCAGGAGAGGTTAGCCACTTTTGACAAAACTACTTCTAAAAAGTTCAGAAGTGGTTATCTTAAGTGGGCTGCCAAACTAAAGAAAGACAAGATCACACCTTCTCAGAACAGATTCCCTCACCACGATGCCTGGGTTCCTAAGAAGCTCAATGATGCTTGGGAGACTGCAAAAAGGGACTTTGTATATTCCTTCTATGTCAGTGGAGAGTTAGGAAGGGACAATGCACAAGAAGTCTTCAACTCATGGTTGTTTGATGCCTATCCCAAACTCTATCCCGAGATCTGTGATGCTTGGAATGATGCCTTCCCAGATCATGCTCTGAAGGCCCCTGAGCCAATCACATTCTGGCCTCCTCAAGATGCAACAGGAGCTGTTGATAGAGAAAGGATCACTGAAGAGTGGACATCCTTATGTGAACACCTTGGTCTCAGAGGACATTCCAAGGAGATGATGGAAAGGAAGAATGAGCTAAAGATCGGAGTCTTCAAGCAATATGGACTTGAACCTCTCTTTGAGTCCATCTGAGAAAGTTGTATCTTTTGCTGGGCATTTGTTTATAAGTCCCAGGTGTGTTTAATTTCAAACTTTTTGAGAGTTGACTTCATGTAATTTGTACTTCATATTTTTCAATGAAAGGAACTCTGCTGATGTTTTGCCCAAGATAATATCTCATTATCATTTAGGCTTATGTACTTGAATGTTTTACTTACAAAAACTGTGAACTTTGAATGTCATCTGAAGAACCTCATCTGGAAGAAGATATGTAATAAGATAGGTTCCGGCATAATCAAAAAGGGGGAAATTGTTGGGAAAATGTATAAGACTTGTTTTGATTAGATGCCAACATGTCCCTCCCTAAGTTGTTTGTAAGTAAATTATTCAGTAGAGTTAGAGTTTAAATTAAACAGTTCTAAGTGTTAAGAACTGAAGTGCAGTTAGTAAAAACTAGAGTGTATTTTAGTATGAAGTCTGCTGAAGTGAAGTCCGCTGAAGAGAAGTCCGCTGAAGACTAAGTGATCTGAGAAAGAAGTCTAAGCCTTGAATGTTTTCTAAGTACATTCTCACTAAGACTAAATCTATCAGTAGAGGACGAAGGTCCACTGATGGGAACTAACAAAGTACATTTAATGCTAAACATATTTAAAGCTGTTAGTTAATCTGGTTGGAACAAGGCAAAATGAATTCCAGTGAAGCTTACAATAAATGAAGGAATAAGAAGGTTCTCATCAGAGGAGTTCCACCTAAAGCAAGACAAGAATCTGGGCATGCAGACTTAAGGTCCAATGAGAAGATGACACGTCAGTGTACCTTACTGACAGCCGACCTGTCCCAGCCTGACAAGTACCAAAAGTCTTTCACCTAGCAATCTACAGAAAGTTGGTGAACAAGCATGGTTTTGCAGCCGTTTCTTGACAAGACTTAAAGCTTCAAATAGAGCCGTTTGAACCAATCAGATACAAGAAGACTTACTTGAGAAGATTCAAATCCAACGGGAAGATTTTCAAGGAAGCCTATAAATACAGAAGGACGTGCACATTTACAAGCACGGGAAACTCACAAGATCCAAGCCATCTCTACATTCATAACTATCTAGAAACACTCGAAATTATCATTGTTTCCCAAGTGTTTCACAATTGTAGAGAAACTAACAAACCTTCTGTAACCAAGCTTAAAGCTATATCCAAATCTTAGAAAGAGATAATCCAATCCTAAGCCTTGTGCCAAACTTGTAAGGATTATCTCAAAATAGTTGGAACCAAAACCCTACTCAAAACCCTACTTAGTGTTTAGGTTGAGAGCTAGTGTTAAGTGGTGTTAGTAAGCTGATTGTTGTATCAGTCTGAAAGCTGGTTTGTTTTGGGAACTAGGACCTGGAATTTCCTAGTGATCAATCATCCTAAGAGAGGAAAAGTTGATCAGTGCACCTTGGCACTATAACACAAGGAATTCCAAGTGAAAGGAATTCTCCTGTTTGATCAGGCCAGTGGACGTAGGAGATTTATCTCTGAACCACTTTACATCTTGTGTACTTACATTCTGCTATTTCATAAGTGTGTGTTAATCTCAAGTTAATCAAAGTAAAACGAGTTTTATAAAAGGGCTCACTAATCCGCATCTGAAAGCTAATTAGATAGTAGTTCAACTGAAAGTCTTGTGCTTTCAGTGGAGGTATTATCTCAGTAAGCTTTCACAGAGTAACTCTCAGCAGACCTCAAGTCCACTGATGAGCTACTGTCTTAAGTAACCTGATAAGTTTTAAAGAAGTTTTAATTTGTAACCACAGGTGTATTCCCCCCCCCCCCCATACACCTGTTTACTCGTTTCGGGACCAACAACCCTTGATATGGAAGGATCAACAGGGATGTCCTCAATCAGCTCGGCAATGAGCCCCTCCGCGTCTGCCCGCTCTTTTTTAGCCTTCTCTCTCTGCTCGATCGGCTCGGTCTGTTCGTCCTCAGAAGGACTTGTAATTATAACACGGGGGTCAATGAAGTCGATATTGACCCCATAGTCGGGTAGGTCGCCAATCTGCAAAATAGTCTCGGGTGCAGGAGGGTTAGATTCGACAAAGTTGGTGAACTCTTTGCCGATCTCCTCAACAATGTGAGGGACATTGAACTCGTTAATAGCCCGGATGGACTCAGCATAGGCCGACATAAATCCTATAATCGAGCTCGCCTCCATCTTCGGGATTAGTTCTTCTTGAGTAATGGAATTGGCGAGCTGATTCTCGAGGTCGGAGATTTTGGCAGTTGCCTCAGTAGCGAACTTCTCGGCGACCTCCTTCTACTTTTTCATACGGGAGAGCTCGACACGAAGCTGCTCATTCTCAGCTATCTTGACCTTAAGCTCTTCCGAGACTTTGACATGGAGGTCGAGGGCGCATTGCTCGCTCGTTTGGTAGGCCTTCACCTTATCTTTGAGATTGACCACCATCTTCTTGGCCTCCGCCTTGGCCTCGTCTCTTTCCTTAGCAATACGGCTAATGGTTGCTGAATGCTGACGGGCATCTCTCTCCAGATCTTCGACCTGATCGACCAGTTTCTGCACGACGACTAGAGTGTTACCCGCCTCAATGATGCACAGACGACCATTGTCACAAGGCGCCTGGGTTTTGACGATTTCATGCAGGTCCTTGCTCTAGGAACGAATAATAGACTCGGAGGCACGTCGGACAAAGGAGTCCGAAATTTTGCGAAAGTTGGCGAGCACCTTCGAGCAAGAGTACATGTGCACTATATTTGATCGCCCAAGGTATTGATCAGGCTCGTAACTATAAAGAAATGCCAGAGGTGTTAAAAAAAGAGAGAGAAAATGAAGTGAACAACAAGTAAGAAACTCACGCATCATGGCGACCTTTATCCCAACCGAGATAACTCGCATCGTGCGGGTGGTCAACAGCACGTCCTTCGGGAGCATCAGCGACCAAATACTGCTCTGGATGTAGCTCCACATAAGGAGTTCACCCACCTTCGGGATCGATTGGGCGAGCAACGGCAGCCCCACTCCCTTGGGCGACCTTGGCTTTCTTGGCTGTCTTTTCAGTGTCAGAGACGGGAGTGTCGTCTCCTCGAACAAGTCTCTTGGACTTGGAAGTTCCAGCTGCTGGCGGGCTGCTAATGGGTGCGGGCTGTTTTGCAGAGCTCGACCCGTCCCCTTGCCTGGGGTCATCCTTGCCCGCTTTGGCCTTCAGTGCGATCATCTTGGTGATCAGATCCCCTTTCTTCCTCCTTTTTTTGGTCGGCATGTCCCATATGTGTTGGTTAAGCACGTAGAAGGAAGTGTGAACGACAACTATGACGAGCTGGTCTGTAAAAGGAGCGAACAACAAAAAGTTAGAAAATATATAAAACAAAGATGCGAGTAGAGTTGTTCGTCAAGACTAAGAATGTTACCCTCAGGAACTTAGGCTTGAGCCTCAAGATGATAGGGAAGGTTGTGAAGCGAGCTACCCTACGAGTTGACTCCGAGCAAAGATGGTGTTGGTGATTGGTTCTAATCACGTGGATTAGTGGCTGTTTTTAACCGGGATTGGGATCACCAAACAATTTCGTGTGATTGATTACCACCATAAATGGTAAATTCGATAGTTCGGGTTATAAAATTATAAATACGAGAGTTGAATTCATGTTTATTTCGTATGTATGTATGTTTAGGTGTATGAGTGTGTGTATGTTTGTAAATTTTAACTTATTTTTATTGCTGGAGAACAACTTATTTATACTAACCACCAAGTTGGAGGTGTATATGACTCTTGGACTACCAAGCTTGCATGCTTGACATGTGTCCTTTTGACCACATTTGACCTTATCTAAGCTAAAACTCAGTTATAAAGTCTTGTACTTGATCTTATCACGGATTTAGTGTTGTTCGCCATTATTTGCTTGGAGGCTTCACTTGTATCTTTTGCCTTTGTTGCTCGCTCCTTGATTATAAGGTTTCATAAGTTGTTCGCCTGAGTGTTCAATGTTGAGGTGTCTCTGGATCTTTAATTCTTGTTCGTCAATGGTCTAGTTGACTTGATATGCTGATTGGTGACATACACTTTATAAGCTGGTAAGTGAACCACCTTTTAGTGATGTTGTTCGACACCTAGGACTTAGCATGGTGATCATACCCGGCCCCGGGTCTTGCACCTGTTTGCCAATAAGCTGTTCGTCAAGGTAGTTACTCGTCATTCAATACACTTTCCGAATTGATTTATGCACTCCCATTTTGATTATCCTTGTTAGTCATCTCTGGTTTGGGTATTTTGCTTCATAATCCTCATTTAAGCCTTAAATCTTGTTCGCCAAGCAGTAATTGATGTTCGCCTATCAACAATTACCCCCTATCCTGGCCAAATGTTGTTTTGGACGAGGAACTTTGTATCAAGCAACTATGGTCAGGATATCATTTTAGTGATGGTAAAGGACGAGCAGTTTTTGCTTTGGACGAGCAACTTTAGGGACGCCGCTTCATCTTCCCGAGATCTGGGAGTTGTCCAATGATGACGTGGGCGACATGATTATGTGTCGCCTACGCGTGATCAAGCCCGAGGCCACACGCCCCTATAATTGCATGTAGGCCCTTTAACACTTGAATTTGCTCTAAAATGACCCCGTTCTTTATCATTTTAACCCCAGGAATTATAAGAAATAACAGGTTTTACCCCGTTTTCTACCTGGGTATAAAAACGAGTGGGAAATGAAAATTTTCCCACTCTTCACCCTTTGCTACAGAAACTTTTGACGGAAAACTCCATTTTCAGCGACCTTCAAGCTTTTCCGGCGCTTTCTTTCAAATTTCGAGGTATTTAATTCATTTTGTTATTTGTTTAGCTCCATTCCTCTTTTTCTCCTATTTTTTCTTTCGAAAATCATACTTCGCCATAACCACCACCGTGTACATTTCGCCATAACCACCACCGTGTAAAACCGCCACCGTCGCCTCCTGTGAATTTGCCGCCATTTTTAAGGATACCTCACCGGAAACCACCACTAATATCCCAAAAACTTTCAAAATCGATGTCCTCTCACTCGAGTAATCATAATTCTGAGGAAAATTTGGACCCCTCTTCCCGATCGTGGCATATCAACCGCCTTTTGAAATTTCATTGGCGACTCACCCCGGTATTGATTCAGTGGTCCGGTTTGTGGAGGATACTGGTGCTTGTCAGTCCGGCGAAGAAGTTACGGCTGCGGCGAACAAGGATTTGGACGAAGAGTCCTCTTCAAGCTCTGAATCTGAAGAGTTGGATCCGGAATTCGACAAGTTAACTCATGAATTCTTGGAAGGGATAGAGTTCCCAAACCCTAGGATGCTCGAAAATGAGATTCCGTCTGGAGTTGCTCGCACATTTGACTGGCGAGCATAACTGCTGAGTTTGCGAACAGATTTCCTCCCCTTGAACGACAAGTGATGGGTTTGGTGAGGACTGAATACCAGGCGAGCAGAATAAGAAGTATTGTTCGCAAGGATGAGCTGGCCTTAATTCGAGAGGCGTATCAAATTCCCTATGATATTCAAATATGGCCCCAAAGAAAGAAGGAGAGATCTGATCGCCCTCCACCAGGATGTACGACGATCAACATTGATACCTTGATCACCGGTCTGAGGTTGCCACTGCCCCCAATAGTTGGTCGTTTCTTGGAGGCGGTCAACCTTTCCATCGCCCAAATTACTCTGATTAGGTGGATGAACTTGCTCGGCGTCATGGGTTTGTTCGCCTTGGAAGGGTATGTTGACCGTATTACTGCTGAAGAGGTCAACTACCTTATGACGATCACCAAATGTCCTGTGGGAGAAGAAGGGTATTACTACTTGAAGGTCCGGACTGGACTTAAGATCGTGGAAGGAGTGCCGAACAAAATTAGGAACTGGAAGGAGCACTTTTTCTTCATAGGGGGTGATTGGCGAGCATCTTCTGGCCCACACGGTGGTTTTGGGCGCATAAACTCCCCCGCCTCATATAGAAAAATTAAACGTAAGCTTGTTTTTATTCGTCTCTGAATTAGGTTGTTCTAATTTAACTCTTCTTGTTTGCTCGCAGGTCCTCGATTGCTCAAGTGGAATACCGAGGAGGAGGAGATCGGATCAGAATTCCTTTTTACATCTTGTTTGGTAGCCCTTCGGAACAAAGCGGATAGGACCATTCCACACGTGAACGAGGAGAGGTGTCAAAAGGCTGCTTGTCTCTTCACATACCCACATCATCTCGAGGCCCAAGTTGAGGTGCCCCGAGTATGTAAAAAATTTCTAACTCCAATGAAATACATGTTCGTAAAAAATACTTGTTCATTATCTTCAATACTTGCTCATCTAATCATATACTTTTTTTTAGCCGAGCAAGTCACGGTAGTTGTTCCCCCGTGCTTTGGCCTTCTCGAACAAAGAGTCCATGAGATGCCATCTCCCAAAGGATGAAAGATTAAAGGGGATCCGCCATCCAAGGTCTTGGTAATGACGAACAAACCCACAGGGGCCCCAATCGCTCGGCAAGTTGCCCCTCCCCCTGGTGCCACTCCACCATCTCCCCCAGCAGGATCTCCTCATGGGGCCAAACGGTTAAAACGGGAAGATGGGACCCCTGTAGCCCAGGCTTCCCCTACTGGTGATAAGGGGAAGGAGAAAGTGGGAAAGGGTTGCTCGCCACACTTCGATTGATCCAGCAGAAAGGGCGAGCAAGGCTGGCAAGGATAGGCAAACTCCCCCAAGAGGGCCGGAGGACATTACTTATCTTGGCTGGGATGCCAAGAAATTTACCGATTAAGTTTGTGCCCCAGTTTAATATTCATGCTTTTGTAAATTCTTACTTCCAAAAAAATTTCTAAGTGTCATTTATATCTTTGTTCGCAGATACCGGGCGGATGATCATCCTGGGCGAGCAAATCCCGTCCACCAATATGCCTGTTCCAAGACCCCTATTAACATAAGGGAGATTCCTGGCGAGCATGTTCGCCAGGCCACAGAGTTGATCGCCCGGTCATGGACAAGGCCGCTGGACAAATCAATTTCAGCACAAGGAGTGGCGGACAACTTTCACTTCTCGATGATGCTGGCCGCAAACTCCCTTGTAACTGCCAAAAAAGGGATGGTCCAGCTGGCCGAGCTAGAGGAGGCTGCTCGTTGTTACTCAGCATCTGCTCGACAACTAACCAAAGAGAAGGATGGCCTGATTGGCCAGTAAGAGGCTAAAATCGCTCGCCTCAACAACCAGCTCAAGCTTGCCAATGACATTGAGAAGAAATGCATTGAAGATTGTCAAGCGTTGTCAGCCGAGTTTAAAAATAAAGATGCTGAGCTTGAGGAGAAGAAAAAAGTGGAAGCTGCTGCCGAGCAAAAGCTGGCCGAGACTGAGGCCGAAGTTGCTTGCCTTAAAGAGGTGATGGGGGGGATGTACACATCCGAGCAGCTCGAGGCTGAAGTGCAAGTTCGAACGGGTCCTTCTTCAAATCTGGGATACATATGTGCTTACGCTGATTGCATTCGTGCAGTCGGTTTGTACGATAGACCCGATAATATTGAGGATATCAGAAAGGATCTGGTCGAATTTGTCAAGCACTATCCTCCCCCCAAGGGCATTGAACTCTAACTTGGAGATATGGAAGAATATGGGATCAAGATTGATAAACTTGATCCCAGTGTCATCCTCACCCGTCCCCCAGTTCTAGTTGAGAAAGGCGAGCAGGCTGCTGAGGACGAGGGAAATGCAGCCGAGCAAGAAGAAAAAACAACTGAGGACATGATCAGTGAAATGATTGCCGATCCCTCAGTTGATCAGCCTCAAGACCTTCCCCCTGGCAAGCAAAGACAAGAGTAGGACTTAGAATTTCTTGATGTATTCCTCCTGTAATAGTTGCTCGTCTTTTTGTTGATCCTTGTAATTTTTGGAGGCTTAATGCCTTAATGATTAATGAAAATGCCTTTTTCGCTCATCTTCTTTATACATGTTAATTGTCTTTACATTTTTGTCTAATGCCTTTGCAATTATAACACATAGTATTGGGCTTTGTTCGATTTTAACTTGCCTTAAATAGAATATGGGTTTAGCCTTAGGTTCTGCTCATCTTAAAAGACGAACAACCTTTAAATGGCCTTGATCCTTGACATTGGACTTATACCTCAAGCTTAAACTTATCTTTAAACGAACAACTATATTTACATCATGAAGATTTACAAGTGTTTTGAAATTGTTCATCATTGACATATACAATCTAACGAACAATTTTGACTACTTACAAAAGAGTTGCTTGCTTATAATATTTTTACCGAACAACTTTACATAGAACAAAAAATGAGCGGCACCAAACTATACAATGTGCCGAACAACCTTTCATCCTATACTTAACAAAATTTCCAAAAAATTAGGCAAGTTTTTTTGTTCACTTGCCCCTTAGACTCTTGCTCGCCCCTAAGTGGAACTTGTCCGCCCAATTGATAGTACATCTTAAGATGTGCAGCATTCCAGGAATATTGGGTCGGGTTGCCTTCCAAGTCTTTGATATCGTACACACCATTAAGAAATTTAACCGTTATACGATATGGGCCCTCCAAAGTCGGTCCCAATACACCTGGAGGTTGGGCGAGCAACTTTCTTAGAACCAAATCTCCAACTTTGAATTCCCTGATTTTAACATGAGAATTATAATAGTGTTCTGCTCGCTGCTTATATGTAGCGTTTCTTAGCTCGGCATTCAATCTTTTTTCTTTGAGCAAATCTATTTCAGCGGCTAAAGCAGAGTTGTTCACTCGTTCATTAAAGTTGGTCATCCTGATAGTATTGGCCTTTAACCTAATCGGGATAACAACTTCTGTTCCCAAAGCCATTGCAAATGGTGTTTCTCCGGTGCTAGACCTGGGAGAAACCCTGTATGCCCATAAGACTTCCGGGAGTTCTTCAGACCAATTTCCTTTGCTCTCCATCAATCTTATTTTTAAAGTATGTTTGATAATCTTGTTGACGGCTTCGACTTGTCCATTGGACTGGGGATGATAGGGGGTAGAATAATATTTTTTAATCCCCCACTTTGTACAGAAGTCTCTCAGCTCTTTCCCATCAAATTGTGGGTCATTGTCTGTCACAATTGTTTGTGGAACTCCAAAACAACAGATAATGTTCTTCCATATAAAGTTGATCATCTTCTGTTGTGTGATTTTTACCATAGCTTCTGACTCTGCCCATTTTGTATAGTAATCGACTGCCACAACGGCAAATCGAATATTTCCGACTCCTGTTGGGAAAGGGTCAATAATGTCCATCCCCCATCTTGCAAATGGCCAGGGGCTGTAAACCGAAATGAGCTCTTGAGCCGAGGTGTGAATATTCGGGGCAAAAATCTGGCATCGATGACAAGTTTTTACCATTTTGATTGCGTCCTGACGTAAAGTCGGCTAATAATATCCTTGACTGATAGTTCTATATGCCAAGACTTGCCCCCCAGGGTGATTCCCGCATACTCCGGCATGTATTTCTTCGAGTATTGCTCGTCCTTGCCCCCTAGGCAAACATTTGAGGAGTGGGATTGATATTCCTCTTTTGAAAAGCTGCTCGCCTACCAGAGTGTATCTGACAGCTCGCTTGACTAGCTTAGCTGCTTCAAAAGAGTTGTTTGGTTTTTTCCCGCTCTTCAAATATTTGACTACTTCTGTTCTCCAGTCTTCATCTTCGGTTTGCTCGTCTAGTTGATTTACATTGTAATTTATCGTTGAAGGATTGTTCATCTTTGTTATAACAATATCCGTCAATTCTGCTGGGCCTTTACTTGTTGCTAGTTGAGCTAGTGCATCTGCTTGAGTGTTACTCGTCCTTGGAATTTGTTCAGTAAAAACTTGATCTAACAAGGACATCAGGTGGCAAATATTCATTGGTATTCGATCATTTGATCATCCTTTGCTTCGTATTCACCTCGGACTTGGTTCACGATCAATTGTGAGTCACCAAATATTTGTAAACATCTAACACCTACTGCTAGAGATAGGTGGAGACCAGCGATGAGGGCCTCATATTCAGCTTCGTTGTAGGTTGCCATGAACCCGAATCTGATGGCCGAGGTGAAAACTTGCCTATCGGGGCTAATGAGCACTACACTTGCCCCCGAGGCCATGTTGGTAGATGACCCATCAACGTAGAGATGCCATGGGTGATCAAGTCCTCTCGTCGGATCTTGGGGAAAAGTTTGTTCGACGATAGAGTTGGCTAATGCTTGCCCCTTGATCGTTGTTCGAGGAGTATAGGTCACTCCAAATTAGCTAATCTCCAGTGACCATCTTAATAGACGACCAGCTGTGTCTGGGCGATGAAGAATTTTTCTAAGTGGGAAAGTTGTCAATACTTCGACTTGATGATTGAAGAAGTATGGTCTTAATTTCCTTACACTCATGAAAAGGGCATACGCCATCTTTTCGGTTGGTGAATACTTGATTTCCGCTTCATGCAAAGTTTGGCTGACGTAATAGATTGGTTGTTGGAATTTACCATCCGGTCGCACCAATACAGAGCTGATCGCCACTTCAGATGCTGCCAGGTATAAATATAGTTTTTCTCCTGAGATGGGTTTTGATAGAATCTTTACATCTCCCAGGTAATCTTTAAGTTGTTCGAATGCTCTCTGGAAGTTGCTCGTCCATGTGAACTTTCCTTTTTTGATAGCTTCGAAAAATGGACGACACTTGTCTCCCGATCGTGATATGAACATGTTCAGAGCTGCTAGGCAACCTGTTAGTCTTTGAACTTCTTTTATTGAACGAGGTGGCTGCATATCTACGATTATTTTTACCTTTGATGGGTTGGCCTCAATACCACGCTGGCTAACAAGATGGCCCAAGAATTTCCCTGAATGCACTCCAAAACTGATTTTCTTTGGATTCAGTTTCATATTATAGCATCGAAGGACATCAAATACCTGGGCTAAGTGTTGAAGATGATCTTCCTTCTTGGGACTTTTGACCACAATATCATCAACGTAGACTTCCACCGTGTCCCCAATTTGTTCGTCGAACATCTTGTTCACCAACCTTTGATATGTTGCTCCCGCGTTGATAAGACCAAATGGCATTCTCTTCCAGCACAACAGATTTTTATTGGTATAAAATGCTGTATTTTCTTGGTCGTTGGGATGTATCGGGATTTAATGATATCCAGTGAATGCGTCCATGAATGTTAGCATCTCGTGCCCCGCAGTGCTGTCCACCAATTGATCGATATGCAGGAGAAGAAAATTGTCCTTCGGGCATGCTGCATTCAGATCTGTGAAATCTATGCATAGCCTTCAGGTTCCATTCGACTTCCGCACAAGGACCGACTTTGCTACCCACTGTAGGCAAAGTGCTTGCCGGATCAGATCATTGTCTAGCAACTTCTTCACCTCTTCGTTTAAAGCTTGATACTTATGCGGGCCGTACTTCCTTCTTTTTTTATGGACTGGCCTTCTTGCTTGATTGATATTGAGTTTGTGGCAAGCATGCTTTGGATCTATCCCCACCATATTTGCATGAGACCATGCAAAAACATCTACATTCGCCTTGAGGAAATCTTTCATTCGGGATCTGTAAGACTCGGGGAGCTCAGATACTATATACAATTCTAGATCCTCATTTTTGGGATTAATTTTAAAGGCTTCCAGTTCTTCGACTGGAGTTGCTCATCGTTTTTGTCCTTTCCAGCGAGGATCTATTATTGGTCCCTCAAGGTCGATATCATTTTTGATGTTCATCGGGTCTGCATCCAAACGGGGTTCAAGATCATCTGCCTGTCTTGGTTCATTATTGTTTTCCAGGTTACGGCCCTCCAGGCAATTGGTGGCAAGTTGCTCGTCACCACCCGAATGTTGTTCGTCTGGTAAAGTTTTCTCCTTGGTGGCAATGAGTTGCTCGCCCAAATGTTGTTCTTCAGGGGGTAGGAGTTGCTCGTCCAGATCCATATGATCCTCCTCCGCCTCCATCATATCTTTCAGTACCGATGGTTCATCAACTGGGTAACTGGTGGTGGCTTACATCATGGACACTCGTCCTTCCTTTGATTGCATCTGTAATAGACACTCACGAGCTTTTCTTTGGTCTCTCTTTATCGAACCGGCCACACTTGCTGTTGGGAACTTTATGCAATAATAGTAGGTTGAACATGCAGCTTTGAATTCATTTAAAAAGGGCCGACCAAGGAACCCATTGTAAGTTGACTCTTGATCCACAACCAAGAAATCTACCATTCTTGTTATATTTTTCTCAGGTTCCTCGGTTGTTACAAGTTGTACAGACAACCTAATTTCTCTCAAAGGGACTGTTACAGCATTTCCAAAGCCTAGGATACAATGATTTGAATCTTGGATATAGCTCGAATAATCTCCCAGTTGATCGAGTGTCTTTTTGAAAAGGATGTTAGTGTAAGCTCCGGTGTCCACCAACAATCGATGCACTCTGGTTCCCATAATCTTGGCACAAATTACGAGAGAGTCATTATGGGGGGTCAATATTCCTTCTAAGTCCTTTTCTGTAAAGGTTAATTCCGATGTTTGTAGGACGGATGGATTAACCCCTATTTCTTGTACGTGATCAATCGCCCGTAATTCAGCTTTTCTTTTACGATTTGACATTGGTGGTCGTCCATCAGAACATCCTCCGGTTGGTCCTGCGGATTCCATCATATATACATCTTCTACTGGGCGAGCAATAACGGCGGGGGTTGGTCATCCAGGTTTGTTGTTCCTTGGTGGTTGGTCATCTACCTCATCCCCCGAGCTGCTCTCCCGGCCTCTCTTCCCAGGTTGCCTCTTGACAAAGTCAGAGAGTTTTCCCTCCTTATAAAACCGCCAAAGTTGCTTGAGAAAATCTCTACACTCACTCATAAAGTGCCCCACACTTTGGTGGTGGGCACAGTATTTGTTTGGATTGAGTTTGCCAGTTTCTTGACGAATCTTCCGAGGAGGGGAGAGCAACTCTTTCTGCTTTACGTTGTTGTATATAGTATCAATAGATACTATTAGCACCTGAATTAGTTTCTCCTTTAACTCTGTCCCTTCGTTGAATACCTTCATATTTTTTGGGACTCGGTAGCCTGTTCCGCCGGGTTTCTTGTTGTTCTCTTTTTTATCAGCTTTGTTGTCCCCCAAATTTTTTTGCAAAGCCTCGTGCATGGGGACAAATATGTCGGCTTGATTTCTGAACTTGGCATAGCTCTTTGGGCACTTCAGACATACCTCCTTCCACAAATATGATCCTTTTTTCAACCCGGCAATGACGGCTACAATCTTTGTATCTTCACTAACTGGTTCCCCCTCCAACAACACTCTATCGAATCTTTCCATAAAAGCTCGATCCGATTCGTCATCGTTTTGTTTCAAATCTGATAGTCGGTGCTTCTATGAAAGATACGATCTTACAGTTGAAAAGTGAGAGAGGAACTCTTGGCCCAGCTGGGCGAATAAGTGTATGGATGCGGGTGACATGGCAGAAAACCACTTATGAACCCTGTCCCCCAATGTTAAGGGAAAATTCCGGCACTGCGTGGCATCACTGGCTCCCATAGAAATCATATAATCTGAATATTTTGTTAGAGGAACTCGGGGATCAGCAATGCCTTTGTATTGTATGCTCGCTGGAAACTGTATTTTTTTTAAATTGGGGCCTTCAAAATGATTGAAGATAATGGTGAGGATGGCATGTTGATCGCCCCAATTCCTCTTTGAAGGTCAAGCTGGCCTTGCATGCTCTCTACAGCTTTTCTCAAGCTTGACAACTCCTCAAGAGACGCCCCCTGACTTGGAGGCTGTTCGGCGAGCAAGGATGCATGTCCTTCTGCTCGTCGCAGTCCCTCACTTGGAGGGGGAATCCCTTGAGGTTGCCTCCTTGGGTTGCTCACCGCATTGGGTCCTAGGCGCCCGAAGGCAGACCTAGTCAGTCTTTCATGTACTGACGGGCATGCTTGCTCGCAAGTTGCTCGCCCTTGCCCTGGTCCCGGGCGAGCAACTTCTGATTGAAGTTGTGGTCGGCCCAATCTATCTTGTGCACTGGAATGAGACGTCCCATGACTAGACATTGTTGTTCGCCCATAGGCAGATTCAGCCTAACCTTCCATGTGGTCCACCATCTTAGCTTTACCTTTGTCCCTTCGATTTTGGGCGTTGTTAACCTCATGTTGCTCGCCTCGAGCAGATCTTGCTCTCACTACTTCCAGTTGTCGAGACCTAGACCTTGCTTGTGAAGGTCTAGGTTGCTCTTGTTGTTTCTGAATTGCCTGGAGAGCAGCTATCGTTTTGGCCAATTCATGGGGGTTTCTAGCCAATGCCTCTAAATCTGGAGGCATTATGTGAGTTGCTACCGAAGGTTGAACCTTGTTCGCATGATGCGGATTACGGTCCTGATGATTAGTAGATGAGACTCGAGTCGGGGAGAACCCCATCGAGTGATGTGAAACTCGAGTTTCCTTAGATTGAGGCATCCTAATTTGATTTATCTTCTCAATCTTTGAATCTTCAAATTTGAATTTGAAGAACACCAAGAACACTTTTGCTTGAATCTTCAAGAATTTCTTAAGGGTTCTTCAAATCTTCAAGTTTTAAACTTGAAGTTCTTGATAATCACACTTAAATGGAGGTTCGGCACCCTTCTTCTAGCGCCAATTTGTTGGTGATTGGTTCTAATTGCGTGGATTAGTGGCTGTTTTTAACCGGGATTGGGATCACCAAATAATTTCGTGTGGTTGATTACCACCATAAATGGTAAATTCGATAGTTTCGGTTATAAAGTCATAAATACGAGAGCTGGATTTGTATTTATTTCGTATGTGTGTATGTTTAGGTGTATGAGTGTGTGTATTTGGAGTGTTTGTGAATTTTAACTTATTTTTTATTGCTGGAGAACAACTTATTTATACTAACCACCAAGTTGGAGGTGTATATGACTCTTGGACTACCAAGTTTGCATGCTTGACATGTGTCCTTTTGACCACATTTGACCTTATCTAAGATGAAACTTAGTTACAAAGTCTTGTACTTGATCTTATCACGGATTCAGTGTTGTTCGCCATTATTTGCTTGGAGGCTTCACGTGTGTCTTTTGCCTTTTTTGCTCGCTCCTTGATTATATGGTTTCATAAGTTGTTCGACTGAGTGTTCAATGTTGAGGTGTCTCTGGATCTTTAATTTTTGTTCGCCAATGGTCTAGTTGACTTGATAGTTTGATTGGTGACATACACTCTATAAACTGGTAAGTGCACCACATTTTAGTGATGTTGTTCGACACCTAGGACTTGGCATGGTGATCATACTCGGCCCTGGGTCTTGGACCTGTTCACCAATAAGCTATTCGTCAAGGTAGTTGCTTTTCATTCAATACACTTCCCGAATTGATTTATGCACTCTCATTTTGATTATCCTTATTAGTCATCTCTGGTTTGGGTATATTGCTTCATAATCCTCATTTAGGCCTTAACTCTTGTTTACCAATCAGTAATTGATGTTCACCTATCAACAGATGGGTGACGATTCGATCAGCTCGGCTCCAGAGGGCGATCAGGCTGATGATAAACAGGAACTGGTCGTCAACACTATCTTTGGCACTTCGCCACTTGAGATTCTTGGGACTTGAAATAAAAGAAGGAAAAATTAAAATTAGTCTTATCACCTCAAACATTTAGAATAGATAAGACTCACGAATAAGGTCCCCAAACTCCGCCGGAGTGTTTATGTGTTCAGAACTGCCATAAGGGCGAGCAGAAGCACACCAGTCTCCACCAATCCAGAACCAGTCATGCTTCCAGTCCCACACCTTCCCAGGGATGTCCTCAACCAGCCACAAATTTGGTCGCGCCTTGAGATAGTACCAGCCCACCTCATCTCCAGTACAAGCAGTGGGCGTCATGAGGTAGTTGACCTCCTTGGCGGACAGTTTATTTGGATATCCCTCAAGGGCGCACAGTACCATGAGGGACATAAGGTTCATCCACCTAACGGGAGTCAACTGGGTGATGGCAAGGTTTGTACGCTCCAGGAAGCTGCCGATCAGAGGATGCAGGGGCAACGTGACTCTAGCATTCAGAGTTGCCAAGTTGATCGCCGTGAGTCCGCAGGGAGGGCGATCAACTCTATCGTCGGTCAGCAGCATGTACATATGTACATCAAAAGGGATTTTGAAATCCCTCTTGATTTTAGGCAAGTCCGTCTCAGTAATGGCGGTCACGATATAGCTCGCCGCGTACTCAGTTATTTTGAGTCTTCGTTTCCCACGAACTGGAACGGTGAACCGTTTGGAATGTTCTCTTTCATACTCATCCCAGTCCACTTAGCGAGCTACAGCGACTGGAATCTGGTGCTCGATATGGTTGGGCATTGAGAAGTCGATGCTCTTCAAGTATCCTCAGGTCAGTTCGTCAAGTGGGGCGGGCTGCAGTACTTCAACCTCGTCTTCTTCCTCGTGGAGGTCGGAGCTAGTCTTCTCTTAGACTTGGCGAGCAGGATTTATTCGCACGTCTCTTTCCCCAGATGGATGAGCCCCTGAGTCGACGGAGCGAGCAACGGAGGCCGCGTCGAGATCCGAGTCTAAGTTAACTACGGGAACAGAGAGTTCTCCAATGGGCCATTTCCCGAAATTGCAAGGTCGATAAGATCCCATTTCGGAGTGCGAGGATATTTGGATCGGAGGTTCGTGGAAGGAAAAGTGATCGAAAAAGCTTAAAGGGTTTTAATGGCAGATTTCGGTGGAGAAGATGAAAGGGCGACGGCGATTTGGTAGAAAAAATGGCGGAGCTTGGATGTTTTAACTCAACAAAAGCAAAATTAAACAATAAGGGAGGAAAAATAAGAAGACTTTTACCTTAAATGCTCAAAACTGGAAGAGTTGTCGTCGTAGATGGAGGAGAGTCGCCGGAAATTTTTTTAAGAGGAAAAACAAGAGTTTTGGCACTGAGAGTGTAAAATGGAAAATGAAAATCAGGAAAAAATTTCCTTTTATAGTAGGAGGGAAAACGGGGTGCCAGGCGAGCAAGAATAAAAGTACGAGGACCAAATCGCAAATATTGAACGCGTGCAGCCCCATTCTGAAATTCCTGGAAGCGCGTCACCTCGATCTCGCGTGCGCGTGGGCGGCGGCAAACATTCCACCCACGTCGCGCCTCGAACCCTACCCAGCGCCTTGGAATTCCAACCATCACCAATCCAACTCAGCTTGTCTGAGGTAGCCCGCGCAGCTGAGGTAGGCCGCTTCAAGTGAGAACAGCTCGCCTTCATAACACCAAATGATTGCCAGCCCATGAGTAGTTCGCTCCATCTCATCACCACATAATGACTGGCAAGGGGGCAATTGTTGATAGGTGAGCAGAAATACCAAAAGGGCGAATAGGATTAAGTGAAGTTATCCTATCTAAAGCCAGGATTAAGCCAAGCTAAGCTGGAATTGCTGAGCAAACTATATCCGTCGGGCGAGCTAATCTAACCATGTGAGCTACTTCAAAGTCAAGGCCATGTGAACCCGAATGGAGCCCAGGCGAACAGTTCCAACTAAAGCATCAAGATATTAAGTCAATACAAAGGATGACCAATAAAATCAAACTAATAACTCTTCAAGGACAAGGTCCGAAGAGGCGGACAACTCACCAAACGAGCAAATCCAGTCTAGAAGATAGAATTTAGTTTAGATAAGGTCAAAATAGTCAACTCTCCATGTGTCAAACATGCACACATGGAAGAACAAAGGTTTGTACACCTCCTACTTATAAAACTTGTATAAATACCTTGAATTTTCCAAATAATAAAGTAAGCACAAATTCACATATACATCTAAACTTCGACTACGTTAACCAAAGCACCTCGATTATCAAACAAAACGAATTCAATACGTAATCAATACACGTGTTTATTCTTTTTCACTTCCGATTTTCGTATTCACTAATTACATTAGTGATCAATCACACGTAATTGTTTGGTGATCTGATTAGCAACTAAAAACAGTCATTAATCCTTGTGATTAGAAAAGATCATCAACAACAGTATTCGAGATACATTCTTTAACAACAAATGTTTAGTTTTTCATTGTCCGAATCAGGGACGGATGAAGGGAGGGGGAGGGGAAGGGGCACGGTTAAGAGAAAGGGTAGTGGTAGTGAATATGAGAACCAAAGAAGATTTGGATATACCGACTCATCGTACAGAAAGATATCAAAAGATTAAAATTACTTTTAGTATATCAAGATTTTTTGTATTGTATAATTATACTTTGTCGGTATTTAGAAATTTCGGTATATATAGAAATGCTTTTTTTTATATATATATATACTAGAGTGTACCTACGCGAATTTCGCGTACTGAAAAAAATATATTATATTTATTTTTTGTAGATATTTAATATAAGAGTATTTTTGTTTAAAAAATTTCGAGGTATATACAATAAATTATGGGGTTTGTTTAGCTGTGGTCCGTGCCCTTCACTAAACTCTATAGGTATATCCTACAAACTAAATAATTAAAAAAAACATCAACATTCACATAAATTAATAACAATTATGGAATAATATTACTTAGACTAATAATTTAATAATAATCAATTTCTATTTCATTATTGAATAATTTATAAATTAATCAACATTATTAGTCATTGGGAGTATACGGTAAGAAATTAATTTATATAAGAAACAATACAAAATTTGAAATAAACTTTAAAGTTACAAATACCCGTTCATCGATCAAAATGAGTTCCAAGTAGAACTTGTCTCTATTAAAATCATTAAAAAATATTGTTCAACTTTTTCAATCCTAACTTTAACGGTCAATTTTTTGCTCTCACTCTTGATATTAGAAATCAGAGAAAATTGAGGTGTCATACTCTTGAAATCTAAAATGTGATTTAAATTACAATAATTAAACCATCATAATTATTCAGATAAAAATACATGGTGTTGGTCCCGTTTTTTCATTCACAAACAAAGACAATATGGGAAATTAGGAGAAATTTTTATTTTAACACTGATGTTATGCAAGTCAGTAAAGCAATAAAGAACACAACAATGTAAAGTGGTTCGGAGGCTCAAGCTCCTACATCCACTGCCTGATTTAACAGGAAATCCACTACCCGGGATTCTTGTTTTTAACGTGCCAAGGTGCACTCACAACTGGACTCACACCCCTCCGCGGAGCTGCCTCTCGAACTGGCCTCACATCCCTCTTCACTCAGGGACTGCCTCTCCTCACCTCACTGCAACACCTAACACTATTCTGGAAAGGGTTTAGTTTGGTTTGGTTCTCTCCAACTAGGTGAGATTTTCCCTTACATGGTTTTAGCCTTTAAGCTAAGGTTGGGAAAATCTCTCTAAGCTTAGGATGTATATGATGAGCTCGAGTATACAAACTGGAACACTCAAATATGACTATGAAGAACTCAGGTCAGTGTTCTTGATGGAGATGGTGCCTCCTTATGCCTCCCTTGAAACGCACCACTCTCACATCAGCTCCTTGCTTATTCACAAATGAAGCTTGAGTTTGTATTTATAGTGTGGATTTGAATGTTACCGTTGGAGAGAGTAACATTCAAATCCAGACTATCTATGGAGTGAAATTCTCCTTTTCAGTAAAGTATGGCCTTTGTCAGCTTTTGTCAGATTTGCTGCCTTAACTTGATTGGTCCACGTGGACTGAGTCCAACGGCTCTTTTCTTCAGGGTACTTGATCAGGGTAGTCCTGACTTCAGGCGACTTGTCTTCAGCTGACTTGTAATCCTTTCAGGATGCCTTTCTTCAGTAGACTTGAAGTCCTCTTAGGAACCATCATTGGACTTTAAGTCTTCTCAGTGGACTTCCTTCAGTAGACTTGAAGTCCACTCAGGGGAGTTGACATAAGGCTATTTGTCAAGCTTCCCAGCCTCAGTAGCCTGACTCCTTCAGGTCCTACTAGGCACAACACTGATCCTCTTAATCATGCTCTTCACTGAGTAGTCCACTGACCAGCTTAGAAAGTCAGGTTTATACTCAGTGGGACTTCCTTCGGGCTTCTCTTCAGGTTCAGGTCTTCTGACATGGCTTCAGTCTGTTCTCTTTTTGATGTTATTTTGACTTCCTCAGGTTGTGTCAGTGAGTTCCCCCTCACTGAGTTCCTCTCAGTAGAGTTCCCCCTCAGCTGAGTGCCTCTCAGTAGGGTTCCCCCTCAGCTGAGTTCTTCCTCCACTGATAACCTGTTCTCCTGAGAAACAACCTAGCCTGACCTGAAACTAAAAGATACTATCCTGACTGCTTTCAAACCTATTACATGTTGTTTTGGAAACTCATCAAAAACTACAATATCCCAACACATGGTATAGTTAAATTTATTATTTGTACACATGAAGAATATTTAAACTGAACGATGTAGAGCATAAATCAACAATCATTATTACATTCAAATTGATATTGATATTTAAATCTAATCAAATTGTGAGCACTTAATATGATGAATTTAATTATAAAATAAATATACTAATAACAATAGATATATAACTAACCAACAATTGATGGGAGAAATCTCAGCAAAAGAGTGGAACAAATGAAACTTTGATGTGAAAAAATGAAATACAATATGCTCTTATTTATAATAAAAAAAATGCAATATTATATCTTGTCCATAATAAGAATATATCACATATGAATATTCTTTGGAATATATAACTATATACCTTTTATTTTAGAAAAAAATAATCGAACATTATATTATACTATATATACTAACTCAAACTTAGAAATGATAAATTTAGATTCATTCAATAAGTAGATCATATTTAATTATATTAAGGTTTGGAAAAAATATGATTTATAATAAATTCTAAAAATAACTAAATAATAAAATGGAAAAAATATCTATTTGCATTAATTATGCAGATATAAATTAATGGTTTAGATTTAATGATATAGAACGAAGGGTCGAGATTAAAAGTTTAACCAACTTTTAATGAGAGCACACTATTTCAAAATGGAGAGATTTGAGACATGTCACATCAGCCTAAGAATAAGGTGGTGTTGACACATCATCTTGGAGAGGTTTGAGAATATATTATTATAAGATATTTTCACTATCTTCAATAGTTCAGTAAATTTTAAAATGTATACTAATACAAAATACAAGTTTTGGTATATCTAATTTTGACAAGAAACAATATGTCAATTTTGGTATAAACAGTGTACACAAAAATCCCAACTTCGATATGGTATTAATATTGCATTTTCTAAATATCGAAATTTGGTATATGGTATACAAAAATTTCGAATATAGTATGATCATTATGAATTTTCTATGGGCAAAGTATATCATGAGTCAGTTTCATTGTAAAATTTGCATTTTGTTTGTATTGTTAAACTATAGTTGTTTCACTAATATTAGTTTGATGATACTCCCTCTAATTCAATTTAGACTATCTCTGTTCAAATAGTATAGATATTAATAAAAAAATTGTTCATTAATATTAAAAAGTGTAAAGTTGAGTTCCTTTTTTTTTTATTGAAGAGAATTTAGTTCATTAGCAAAGAGTATATTGAAAAATGAAGTGTAATAATATATAAATAAGTGATATTTAAAAGTGATTAGTTTTTTAGAGTAAAACTATTTTTCCGTAGTTTGGAATAATATAAATTGATTCGGATAGAGTATTATTGTATAACAAAAATAAGTAATATTATTTTAAATTACACGATAAAATTAAGTGTCAAAAGAAATTACACAATGAAATTAGTTTACAATATATTTCTACATTTCTACATATGGTATGAAATGAAACTTTTTGTTTACCATAAACACCTCCAGGTAGCTAGGGTCATGCATTAGATACCTCAAGAATATTTTTTATTAATATATTTTAAATATAGTTTAATACAAATCTAATCTTTAATTTTTATTGTTAATAAATACTTAGTAATTTGTAGGTGGTGTATTTTTAAATAATATAATGAAGTTATATGCAATATATAGTTACAAGAAGATTCAAAGAGTACATAAAAAAAATGAAATATGCCAATATTTAAACAATTTTGACATTTTTTATTTACAGGGACAATTTTGACACGATTGCGTAAACTATGAAATGGAACATCCTGTCATATATTAAAAATTATTTTTTATTATTAAAATATTTGGTTAAATCTTGTGTGAGACTATATTATAATAAAATAGAATATAAATTGAACATGACATATTAATATTTGAGTAGGTATTATATGAAAACACTTCATAATAAGCTTAACATGAAATAGTTTTAGAGTATCATTAATCTCATCAGGAGTATCATTAAACCTGACAGGGGTATCATTAGTCTGAGTTCAAAAAATTTAAAACTATTTTATTGAACTCAGACTAATGATACCCTTGGTGAGATTAATGATACTCCCGATGAGATTAATGATACTTTAAGATATTTTCATGATAAGCTTATCATGAATTATTTTCATATAATACTTTGCCTTAATATTTTTATTAGGCTAGACATTGATTTGTATTATTTTCATTGTGAACCGTCTCACCATAAAATGCAACACGAGTTTTTTTTTTTAAATATTGATTAAAATAATGATAATGATTGGATCGTTTTCATGGCCGGTCAATTTTTTTTTTTTTTAGTATATCAAGATTTGTTTTACAACATACTGAAAGTAAACTTAGGGGTGTATTGGTTTAGGATTTCACAGGATTTTAAAATATTTTTTTATAAAAAAAGTCTGTTGGTATTCAATCAGGATTTTATGTCACTTAAAAACAATCAACTGGTATTCAATCTGGATTTTCAGGATTTTTGAAAGAGTCCATTAAAATCCATTGGTATTTGTTGTAAATAAGTGCGTAAAATAAAAGACGAGATTTGTTCACCCAGTTCGTCGGGAACGACTAATGTTCTTGTGTATGAGTGATTACAATTATGAGTACAATAGTCTATTTATAAGAATAAAACCCTAGTCTAAGATATTAAGCTCATTGGGTTATTGGTCCATTAGTAATGTCCACATCAAATCTTCTAGATTTGGAATAATAAATCTTCTAGATTTACAACACTCCCTCTTGGACATTACGACATAACATAAATGTCTTGTCATAAAAACTCCACGTGCTAGGTATCGGCCAAATAATAAGTTAGGGAGGAATGTAATCGATCTTCTAGATCAAATCTTCTAAATTCATTTCGGGGTTACCGCTCCCCCTGAAGACAACAACACTTTGAGTCTTTGCATCCCAATACCACGAACGTACTTTTCAAAAGTAGACGTAGGTAAGGACTTAGTAAACAGATCTGCTAGATTGTTACTAGATTGCACTTTTGAATGGTAATCATGTCACTCTTCTGGAGTTCGTATGGGTAGAAAAACTTAGGTGAGATAAGTTCCGTCAGGTTTCCCTTGACGTACCCATTACTCATTTGTGCGATGCAAGGCGGCGTTGTCTTCAAATGTAACGATGGGAGGTGTATCGCCTTTAGCGATACCACACGAGTCACCAATGTGTTTTACCAAGGACCTTAACCAAACACATTCTCGTGCGGCTTCAAGTAAAGCTATTATCTCTGAGTGGTTTAAAGACGTGGTAACCATGGTTTGTTTAACCGATCTCCATGAGATCGCGATACCACTACAGAGAAAAACGTAACCAGACTGGGATATGGCGTTGTGGGGATCAGATAAATAGCCAGCATCTGCATAACCTACTAAGGCTTTGTCTTGGTTCTTACTGTAAAACAGTCCAAGATCTTGAGACCCTTGGAGGTACCGTAGAACATGCTTAACACCATTCCAATGTCTCATTGTAAGAGAAGTGCTATGTCTCGCAAGCAAATTGACAGTAAATGCAATGTCCGGCCGAGTGCAATTTGCGAGATAGGGCAATGCTCCAACAGCACTAAGATAAGGAACTTCTGGCCCCAGGATTTCTTCTGAATCTTCTCTTGGTCTAAATGGGTTCTTATCTACTTCAAGGGATCGGACAACCATAGGGGTGCTAAGTGGATGAGATTTATCCATTTGAAATCTCTTCAATACCTTATTCACGTAGGTCCACTGATGTATAAGAATTCCTTTTGGGAGATGCTCGATCTGCAGGCAGAGGCAGTACTTGGTTTTACCCACGACTTTTATTTCGAATTCAGCTTTCAAGATTGAACTGGCTTCTTCAATCTCTTTGCATGTTCCGATTATGTTTAGGTCATCAACATAAACAGATATGATGCAAAAACCATTTTGCGATTTCTTCGTGAATACGCATGAGAAAGCTTTATCGAATGTGTATTCCTTCTTCTGAAGGAACTCACTAAGTTGGAGGCCCGGTTGCTTCAGGCCGTACAACGACTTCTGCAGTTTTATGATATACATACTGCGATTTTCACCATCCCTCATCTGAGGAATGTCAAATCCATCGGGGATTTTCATATAAATGTTGGTATCTAGTGATCCGTATAAGTATATGGTTACTACGTCCATCAATCTCATTTGGAGATTCATTTTAACTGTCAAAGATATCAAGTAGCGGAATATTATTGAGTCCATGATGGGAGAATAGGTTTGATCGAAATCGATCTTGGGTCTCTGCGAAAACCCTTGAGCTACAAGCCTCGCTTTATACCTCTCCATAGTATTGTTCTCATTTTGTTTTCGTACAAAAACCCATTTATATCCTACAGGGATAGCGCGCACGGGTGTACAAACGAAAGAGTCAAATACTTGTCTTTTGTTAAGCGATGCGAGCTCTGCTTCAATTGCCTCTTTCCATTTTACCCAATCGGAGCGTTTCCAGCACTCAACGATAGTTTTAAGTTCTGGATCCGGATCGATAATGAAAAGAGCAAATGTCGCTGCAAATGTGTCGTCGACGACAGTAATATTTATATTACATATTTCTCCAGTATCTGTAAAATTCACAGAGACTTCGACGTTTACGTCAACCAGACCTTCATCATTTCTCATTGTATTTGGGTCTGGTCGTTCCACGGTCCTAGTGCCTTGAATATTTTGTGCACGTGCTTCATCACTAGGACTCTCGTCTCTAAGAGACTTTGAGTTATCTAGACGAATCTCTTCTAGAGATTTTACATTCGACTGACTAGATTTGCTAGCTTTTCATTTAGGTGTATTACTATCTCTTGAGGGTCCTTTATGCTTTTGGCGTGTGGGGGCATGAGTACTAGTTTTGCTTGGGACCTCAACTATTTGGGGAGCATTTACTGCAGGTATATGCGATTTAGTTACACCTCTATGGTCAGTGAATGCGTCTGGCAGATTATTTGCTAGATTTTGCAAGTTAATGATCTTCTGAACTTCTAGTTCAGATTGATTAGTGTGCAGATCTAGATACTGAAGATTACTTACATTCCACGTAAGCTCCCGGCATTCATTCAATTTTGAATTCGGATCTCCCCCTAATGCCGGTAAGTAATCTTCATCGAACGTGCAATCAGCGAACCGGGCTGTTAATTGATCCCCGGACAAAGGCTCGAGGTATTTCACGATGGATGGAGAGTCAAATCTGACGTAAATACCGAGTTTTCTTTGTGGGCTCATAGAGGTCCGCTTTGGTAATGTTATCGGAACATATACCGCACATCCGAAAATACGCAGATGGGAAATGCTAGGTTCTTTCCCACGCACTAACTGTAGGGGGAATGATCATTATATGCAGTTGGACGGATTTGTATTAAGTGTGATGCATGTAGGACTGCATGCCCCCAACATGAAGTGGGTAGTTTGGAGTTCATAAGCAATGGTCTCGAGATAAGTTTGATACGTTTTATTAGTGCCTCAGCAAGACCATTTTGGGTATGGACGTAGAGGACCGAATGCTCCACTTTAATTCCCAGGGCCATACAGTAATCTATAAAGGCCTTTGAGCTGAATTCAGCAGCATTATCCATGTGAATCGACTTAATTGGATAATCCGGGAATTGAGCTCTAAGCTCGATAGTTTTCGCAATGAGCTTCGCAAAAGCTTGATTGCGGGTGGACAGCAAACAGGCATATGTCCACCTAGTGGAGACATCAATAAGGACCATGAAATAACGAAATGGTCCTAATGTTGGGTGAATCAGTCCGCAAATGTCTCCTTGAATTCTCTCAAGGAAAACCGGAGACTCTAGTCCAACCTTAGTGTGCGACGGGCGTACTATCAACTTACCCTTAGAACATGCATCACAAATAAATTCATCAACAGGAGGGATTCTATTATTTGAAATATTATGACCAGTTGAATTAGATAGAATCCTATGTATCATAGTTTGTCCTGGATGACCTAACCGCTGATGCCACAATTTAAAAAAATTCGGGTCATGAAATTTCATACTCATAGCTAGATGGGAACTAGACGGCCGGATGTAGGAATAGTACAATCCGGAGGAGAAGGAAGGAAGTTTTTCTATAACTTGTTTACGGTTACCTCGAGTAATAGTCATCAAAAGGTATTCGTTATTGTTCTCAGTTTCAGTTTCAATGTGATATCCATTAGTTCTAATATCTCTAAAACTGAGCAGAGTACACTTAGATTGTGGAAAAAACAAGGCATTATTTATTATGAGTTCGGTACCCACGGGGAGGACAATGGGAGCTCTTCTGGACCCCACTATCAACCTACTATCATTGCTATTGTAGTTATACTCCCCTTACATTTTAACAAGTTATGAAAATACTTCATATCTCTTAAGATTGCATGAGTGGTGGCGCTATCTACCAAACATAAATCACAATCTCAATCCATCATGCCAGAGGAAATAGCCCAAACCTAATAGCTGATATGTTTACTAGTCATGTATAGCAATATCCAAGTAAATTTAATGGACAACGTTAAGGTAAACATATCGAAGCTAAAACATAATATTATCCATAAAATAAAATATCAGAAAGAAAGGATCCAAAAACATAAATTGTTTTATCCAAATATAAAGTATTAAAACAATCAAATACGCAAATCACTCATTATTTCCAAAGTCCTTTGAGCTCGATGCCCAGAGGATCGATGTTGTCTTGGTCAAAGTCTGCTTCAAGCAGGCTGACATGGTGAGATTCGACTCTAGGGGCCTTCCCTTTGTCGTCCTTCTGTTGCCTCAACCAATTGCTTGGGAGTGCGACACATGCGAGACCAAAGGCCTCCGCATCCGCATCTGTAGCAGGACTGCTCAACCTTGCCAGATTTTGAAGATCGAAATTCGAGGTTCTGTGATCACCGGATGTACTACGACCTCTGCCTTTAACCCAGATCATCTTACTCTCTCTCCCCCTTCCACGTTTGCGACCAATCATATATTTGTCCCTATACTGTTGCTGGAGTATAAGGTGGCTAGCGTGGAATGTCAACAGAGTGTTCTGCATCAACTGGGTTACAATACGTTGCAAGATAGAGTTGTACTCCGTTATAGACTTAAGGTCTTGAAAACGGAATCTCAACCAATCGTATTGTACCGGAGGGAGGAGTATGTCGTTTTGTTGTTGGAAACGGTCCTTCGGGGAGTTCCACAACATTTCGGTGTCCCTGAATGAGGATCTAAATAATGAATTCCTCATTCAGGTGATTCATGAGAAAAATCAATGCTTTCGCCTTCAGGGCGTTAGTGAATTTCGAACCTTCGAGAATTGTTTCGCTCAACTCATTTAAGGCTAGATGAATCTCGTCATCTAGCGTCCATGTCAGGTAGTTATTACCATCGAGAGCAAGCTCATCGAATTCTTTTATTGTAATATCAGACGTTATTACAATTTTTAAAGTGACATGGTAAGAGTTGTGACCAATTTATTGACAACGGAAAGATAATGATTTATTCGATTATTCTAGAGCACATAGAAGCAAGTATTGGGCGCCGCCTACCCAAAACAAAAATTACGGTCCGACAAGTACCGGGCGCCGCCTACCCGGGCATGATATGCGGACTATAAGAAATAAACTATGTGCAGGAGAAATAATGCATGTAAAATAATTAAATCATAAAGACATGCATATTAGCCAATTTAGTTTGAACGATAATCACATGAAAATAATTTCAAGGAAAATTTACGACTTAATAAATATGCATATTCATGAGGCTAAATATTTCATGTATATTAATGAAATTTAACGAAATATTTTCAGGATTTTAAAATAAATTAATTAGAATTTTGTGTTATCCTAAAACGAAATCGAAATTAGATTAGGATTTCACAAAATTCCAGGGAGAATGGCGCCACGTGCGGAGGGCTTGCGCCGCCTCGATGCCGTGCACGGAGGCGCGCAGAGGCGGCGAAGGGGCGACCGGCAGCGCACATTGGGCCGCGGGCATCGGTTGTTCGTCTTCGGGCGGCGGTCGTTGCTCGTTCAATTCTCAATTTGAAATTAATCCAATTCGAAACACAATATGATTCAATTAATTACAAGAACAAATTAAATTAATAATTCAAGAGCATATAAATCATGTAACGCATGGATCAAATAATTCGGTATGGGGATTAATTCATATGATTTGTAGAGAATTAATTTTAGGGCGTACCGCTTAATCTCGGGCAGAGTCTCGTGCTGATAACGTGTTGTAAATAAGTGCGTAAAATAAAAGACGAGATTTGTTCACCCAGTTCGTCGGGAACGACTACGTCTGGGGGCGAGCCAAGCTATGAGTTTCACTAATGTTCTTGTGTATGAGTGATTACAATTATGAGTACAATAGTCTATTTATAAGAATAAAACTCTAGTCTAAGATATGAAGCACATTGGGTTATTGGTCCATTAGTAATGTCCACATCAAATCTTCTAGATTTGGAATAATAAATCTTCTATATTTACAACAGTATTCATTCGAGACTTTTTACTGTTTAAAAAAAATCCGTTGGTATTAAAAATATAAGGATTTTAATGGATTGTTTTGTTAGATGGATTTTGAAGGACTTTTTAGTTGTTTTTACAAATACCAACAATCTCATCAAAACTCATAAGATTTTGAAGGACCTTTGAAGTGAAATAATAGGAGTGTCGAAATAAACCAAAAATTTGAGATATACCTAAGAATTAAAAACTCAATTTCCCAACACTCTATTCTATGTCCACAGAAGTTTCCTAATCTCATTTGCTTGATTTGTTGTTTTTTTCATACACCCATGACCAGTAAATTTAATCTATGAATGTCAATACTAACCCGACTTGACCTGACCTGACCTCGTCCGTGCCATTTGGATCGCCCCACCCCTTGCCCCCTAGTGGAATAGGGAGGGTCTGTGTATCACTCAAAACCCATGCCCCATTTTATATATTAAATTTGAATATATATATATATATATATATATATATATATATATATAAATATGCATAAGTATTAATATATATTACACAAATACCTATAAATATGCATAAGTATTATATAATATATATAAAAATAATATACTTTTCATATCTATTAATATATATAATATATAAATACTTAAATAGCAATAGTTCAATTTTATAGACATTTTTTATATTATATATTTGAAATTTATTATGTATTATTTTAAAAAAATTATATTTAAAATAAGTCGTCTCACTTGCCCTGTGTACCGCCCCGTGACCCATGCGGGTCAGGTCGCCCCGCCCCGTTTAAAGAATGGGACGGGTCTGGGTATCTAAGTGCCACCTAGGGATGTAAACGAGCCGAGCCGAGCCGAATACCATCAAGCTCGAGCTCGGCTCGTTTGGGTTTTTATAGGCTCGAGCTCGGCTCGAGCTCGGCTCGAGCTTTATTAGTTGAGCTCGAGCTCGGCTCGTTTGCAAATTTTTAGGCTCGCGAATAGCTCGAGCTCGGCTCGTTTGCAAATTTTTAGGCTCGCGAATAGCTCGAGCTCAGCTCGTGAAATATTCGTTAACCAAGTAAACGAGCTTAGATCGAGCTCGGCTCGAAAAAAGCTCGTTTTCAAATTAATCAAGCATAATTCGAGCTTGAGTTCGAATAATTCGGCTCGAAAGGCTCGGTTCAAAAAGCTCGGCTCGAAAAGCTAATTAAAATTTTAAAAAAATATATAAAAATAACACATCTAAACTATGTCTACTTAAAAACATAATAATTCATACTCCATAATAATAAATTTGTCCCTTAATAATACTAATATCATAATAAATTTGTCTCTACATTACATTCTTATGGATATATTTTTTTAAATATTTATATAAAAGAAAAAAATTAATTAAACGAGCCTGCTCACGAGCCTATTCGCGAGCTCAGTAATCGAGCCTATTCGCGAGCCTATTCGCGAGCTTTCGAGCCAAATACCGCCAGGCTCGAGCTCGGCTCGATAAAATAATCGAGCTCGAAATCGGGCTCGAGCTCGGCTCGTGAAACTTAACAAACGAACTCGAACGAATATTTTTTGAGCCGAGTCCCGAATAGCTTGCGAACGGCTTGGTTTGATTACATCCCTAGTGTCGCCCCGACCCATTGTCATCCCTAATTTGTTTACTTATCTTCTGCATAATTGTTCCTCTATTTCTATTCATTTTCAACAAATTGAAATCCTAATGGAACCTAAATCTACCAAAATCATACCCAATAATCGGTTCATTTCCCTCAATAATGAAAAAGTTATAGATTTGTGCAATGGATAATTTGTGAATTATTGGTTTGAGTAGTTGGAATAAAATTTTACACACAATTTATCCCCCATAATTTTTATTGAGAATTAAAAGTTTAATATAGCATCATTTACATATTAACACACACATATATATATTGTGAATTATAACATTTCAAATTTATGAAATTTTTTATCCTAAAAAAAAAATTTGAACTCTGTGTATGTAAAAAAATCCATGAAATTCTGCAAAATCCATTAAAATCCTGATTTATAAAGTTTTATAGAATCCTGCAAAATTTTAAAAGTCATAAAAATCCTACAAAATCTTTTAAATGCGCATGACTTTTTTCACCTATTTTTTTTTTTTTTAATCCTAATCCAATACACCCCTTAGTCTTTTCATAGTGTCAATATTAAAATGAGACAAAAACAATAGCTAATTTTTTTAATTGAACTCCCTAAATATAATTCTTGACCCTATCATCAGTGGAATCAATGTGCGGTACCAGGAAAAGGAAAAGAAAAATTAAATTAACTTGTTTATCACGGATATAGGCTATACAGACCCCACTAATTTTTAACTTGTTTTTTATTTTAAAAGAATGAATTAAAATAATCAAATTTCCGCCTTTTCAACTTAATTCCATCTAAAGCAGGTATTAAATCATATAAAAATAATGGATCCTGCTCGGCAAATCCCCAACGTCAAATCGTGTCAAAAAAAAAAAAAAAAAAATCCCCAACGTCAAAGTGTGGTAGTTCAAGCGGTAAGAAATTAAGAATACTAAAATTCGTGAAACGATGAGAATGTGTGGAGTACGTGATTTTGATTATCATGAGAACGTTGACATAAAGATGCAAATGGTAGGGTATCAAAAGCGAGCCCATTTTTAATTGATTAATGGGAAAATATAACATTATTCCATCAAATCACATGTCCTTAAGCAGTGTCAAGAACTCAGATTCAGATGAAGAATTGGAGGAATAATTTCCTAATTTAACTCTTTGTGAAATTCTTTTATATATGTAAATGATAATGATGAATGTTTTTGGAACACTGAGATGAAAAAATTGGAATACAATATTTAAGAATATTGAAATACTGTGAAACTATACTTATGTTTTGGTAGAGTTGGTCACAATTGCACCAAATTAATATTTTTATGTGACTATTAAATCCAAATCATTCAAAATTAATGAAGATTTAATGTTAAATTAAATCTGATACTATCATTTAAATTTTAAGAAAAAATATTAATTTATAAATTTATGGTAATTTCGATACACTTTTACTTGATAATTTTAAATCCGGTCAAGTCATTATTCAATTTTTATTTATTTATATTAAATATTTTTTATTTATTGCATTCAAAACTTGTAGCAATCTGTCACCCAATAACCGACTGAACTACGCCCATGCGGGCTGTTGCATTCATAACTGGAGTATAGATTTAGTGCTACATTAGATTTGATTTTATTCTAAATTTTAATATATGGTAATTTTGATATATTTTTTGTTGATATTTTCAAATACGATCAAATCACTTTATAAATTTAGTTATAATTATTTTTTTATTGCATTCAAATTAAATTAATGCAAATGTAATGCTAAAAAAATTCTGATTTCACTCAAATTTTAAGGGAAAGTTATGGTAATTTTGACATACATTTACTTGATCATTTTAAATCCTATCCTATCAAATCATCTCTTCATTTTAATTTATTTTTAATGAATGATCTTTACTTATTGCATTAAAAATTTATATGGATTCAATGCTAAATTAATCATTGATTTTACTCAAAATAGATTATAATTTCGTGACGGCAAAGTTTTATTTAAAAAAAAAAAACATGATAAGCTTATCATGAAATTGTTCTAAAGTATCAAATATTTTATGAAGGTATTAAAAATTTCATAAAAAAATTGGGGTCTGTGTTATTACATTGTAATTGTTTTAGATTTTCTTGACTTCAACTTTTGATACTCCTAATGAAAATTTTAATATTCGATCTTTAAAATAGTTTCATGATTTATTTTTATATAAAACCTACTCTTTGGTGATTGAATTGATTATACAATTGCTTTACAAGGAAAATCAAATCATGAAGATTGCAAAAAATTAATACAAGAATATTCTAAAAACATATCTAAAGTTGGCTTGATGATATTATTTCTGCAAAATAGTAGAAGATAGTAGGGGTATACGTAAAATTTGTAGATTTTTTAGAAATTACTTTCTAATGGTAAAAATTAGAAAAGAAATATAATGAACTCGGTAATAAATTGAAAAAATAAAGTCAACATTTGTTTTTTTTTTTTAAATTGCATTAATGTAACGACTGTTATTTATGTGTTTCTTGAGTGTTAGAGATCCAAAGCTATATTTTTTTATTCTCTATAATGTTTAAAGTATTTATGAAATATGATTTTTTTTTTATCATAAGTCAAGCTTTTTTCATATTTTAATTATTTCTTTTGATTTATTTGTATAATAATAATTGAAGGCAACTATCCCGTACATAAATATTTGTTGTAGGATAAAGTTGAGATGACTCTTATTGAATTTATTAACGTCAGACGTTTTTTAGGACAAGAAAATATGGTAATTTTTTTAAAATATTGTAATTTTAAAAATTGGTTACTCAAATATAGTGGTCTTGAAAACCCTTTTTAAAATAAGTGCAACCGCGACTGGAAATGGTGACTGGAAAGCAGTCTCTCCTGCTACTAGCGGCTGCATCAGAAGCATACTTCTCTCTGACATGGTGGAGTGGATTCCTGACACGTCTGGCAGGCGGTGGTGCTGGGAGCACTAGACGACAAAAATATGCGTGCCTTTTCTAAAGTTGATGGACTAGTAAAATCTAACATCTTGGAAATAATAGTGTACTGTCCCCTCCGCATGCATTAAGTGAACTCCTTTTCCAAAGTTTTTTTATTTATTTATGGAAATTAGGTAGTTGATTCGTAAAATAATTTATAATGATAAAATAATTATTATTTTAATAATGAGATAGTTATTTAATAATTTGTAAATATATTGTATTTGGTTATAATGATGTTTTATGGATACATTTTGAAAATATGATTTTTCTTAAACATTTTTTAATTTCAAGTTTAATCGATTTTCATACATGTGATAATTTAAATTGCATGCACAAAATAAACTATCAACTAAATTAATAGGTTAGTTCATTATTTCATACAATCACTATTTATGGCCTCCCGTGCCACACTGTGGCGGATGTCCACTTCTAATACTTCGACGAGGCATATTAATTTGAATTTCATCTTGACCTTGATCTTCTTGTACTCATCCGCTTGACCCACTGCATTCACCAGCACCCGGAAAAGGAATAGGTGTTATATGGAAATTTGGACGCTCAAATGTTGTTTGAGCATATCTTTCATAGATATTCACATTAGGTGGCGCATTCACCAACTCAGTAAACGTACCAGATTGGCATGCTCCAAAAATATATGTCACATATTTAATGAATTTAAATTAATTATAAATAAATAGCGATTAATTTTATAAATTGGTAAATTACATACCATTTCTAGGATAAGGTGTGTATGTATTATTCCCAAACTGAGATGCATAATAATTTCCCTGTTGTGGTATTGAAGTAGAAGAAGGTCCATACTGATGTACATGAGGCGTTTGTGTGAAAGCTCCAAACATCTCATGTTGGGTCTGTTGTTGGGCTGCTGAGGACCATCTTTTTCTACTCCTAGACGATGAAGCTCCAACATCTGTCACACGTTGTGATAATATGTAATGGATAATAGTTTTAAAATTTATAAATTCATTAAATTTATTAGTGTATATTATAAATTATATACCATTTTGCACTTGAGTCGCTGGTGTGAAAGCTCCAAACAACTCATGTTGGGACTCTTGTTGCACTACTGATGAATGTCTTCTTTGACTCTTAGATGATGAAGCTCTAACATCTGTCACATGTTTCCATAATATGTAATGAATAGTAGTTCTAAAAAGTATAAACTCATTAAATTTTGTTAGTGTACATTGTAAATTATATACCATTTTGTACTTGAGGCGCTTGTGTGAAAGCTCCAAACATCTCATGTTGGGCATAAGGAGACTCTTGTTGTGTTGCTGAGGAACGTCTTCTTTGACTCCTAGACGTTGAAACCCCAACATCTCTAGGTGTTTCACTACTTCGTCTCCTCTGTGTCATAGTCCCTTCTTCTCCTTCTCTGTTATGCGGAGCTGGCGGATCTACAAGAAATTCGGGTGCTGAAATTATAGGATTCGCATGATTGATGTACTCGCCTGCAATCTGATACAGTTCGTCCATTGTTTTTCTGTTGTCAGGTATAGCACGACTCATAGTAATTTTAAGACGCGAGAACCATTTTACCTGAAAGGTAAAAAATGGAATGTTATACGCATTTGTTTAGCTCATATTATCATGAAAACACATAAGGTGAATTTAAACTATTTTACCAAAATATCCCGTTTAGACGTTCTTGGTGGTTGGAAGCCCGGATCCTGTGCAGTGTAGTGATCAGGTGAAATCAAACGTCTTGTAATCTAACTGTACCACTGCAAATAGTCATCAGTCATAATGTAACCTCCAACAATGGGCTCTGTAGGCCCGAACGGTTGTCTTAACCGCCAAAATTGGATCCAATCCATATGTTTACTCATCCAGTCATATGAGTTTTTTCCTTTGCGACTATTATCATGCAAACTCTTATGAGTTGTTTCAACATGAACTGGAATGTTTTGAACCTTGCCGAATTGTCTCAGCACCCTACTAGGATGATGAATCTCCACTATGCTCATATTGATTAGTGGACATTCTGACATCCAGTCAAACAGCGACCCCCAAGAGTCAATATTTCGGGGGCATTCATATCATAGGGTTGCCAAAAAAACTGTAGTGTAAGATAATTATGATAATACACTTACTTGCTCATCCGACAAACGATCAAACATGTCTCGATATATACGAATGGAGTTGCTCGCAGTTCTTGTATAATCATGAAAATGTATCCACCTATGATTTATATTTATAGTTAACATAATAAGTATAGATAGTTTCAATTAATGAGATTTATAAGTAAACATACCTAACCCCATATGGAGGAAGCCCCAAGTCACGGTTATTTACGCCACGTAGACGCTCTATATCAAGCATGGCACCTACGTTCAAGGGTTGTATGACCTTTATCCTTGACCATGCCCAAATCTGCAATGACAGTAAATTTTAATCAACGTACAACTTATTAAATATGAATATTTAAAAATATAGATTAGTTAAAATTAACAATTACCTGTAATAGGGATAAAGGTCCTGCGATGCTGCTCTTATTAGCTTGGGAAGCCATGCAGAGTTCACGATATAAATCTCCTAAAACTGCACTTCCCCAACTATATTCTCCAGCTCTATTCACATCCCTTAGAAAATGCAGATACACTAATGGGACTGAATTACGAGAACTATTGGACATACCCCAATGTGTACACGTTCCCGCCAATATGATTATCGTGATTCCACTCGACAATCGTCCCCAGATTATATTTTTGTAAGGCCTCCATGTACTTGGGCAAAAACTGGCACGAACTCTCCCAAGTTCCGTACACGTTCTCCCTAGCCCGTCTCAACGCTTGACATGCCTTTTGATATGAAACAGTGTAGTTATATTTTTTTGCTGCATGCGTAACAACATATTTAACATCGTACGCTGGGTCAACTTGTATATAACTCTCCATGTCACGTGCAAGTACATTTTTACAGAGATTCATATGACCATGTGAGTCAATATCCATCAGACAGGAATGCGGCGGCCCTAACCGTGTGATTTCCCAAAGCTGATGTTTTTTTACTCAACTTTGCGCGTAACCACCACTGACATTGTTGAGATGTTGGGCGATGATCAATACCACTCTCATAGTTCTGCTTACACACAAGTTTCCAGATTTTCGGGGTGCTTTCAATGACTCTGTACTCACGTCTTGCATGTCGTACCGAGTAATCCTTCACGACAGACTGCAAATGATTTTTATCTCTAAAAACCATTCCCCTCTTCAAAACTTCATTATCGGCATCATATGTTAAACCCCCACTTGGAATGCCTACTGAGTCAACAGGTACGTCCTCGTAAGTTGATGAAAAAAATGGCACTGTCGATAAATTTGGATGTGGTGCCACTCTTGGCATAGAATGAATTGGTCCCACTATTGGCATTGGAGGATTTCCAGCATTATCACCCTCATCGGACGACCCCTCGTCATCAGATCCATAAACACTAGGTTCAGAGTATCCTGGATCATTACGCTCAAAATGATCTTCAATAATATCTGCTTTGGAGGTGCCACGAGGGACATCCATAGTAATACCAGAAGGTCCAATATTATGATCATTACCATCTTCTCGAATTGACTCTAAAGGTTGATAAGACTGATTTTCCCATGCATTATGGTTCACTTGTGGGGCCTCGTATGTATTTCCAGAAGGTCTAATATCATTATTAGATTGATAAGACTGATTTTCCCACGCATTATGGGATGCTTGAGACTGAAACAAAATTTCAGATTCCACTAATAGTTCAATCGATTGAAAACCGATTGATGGATCGAAAAAGAAACGAAGGTCGTGGTTGTTCCTAATTGGACAACTAGACGAGACATTCCCATCATGTATTAAGGAAGACACATGCAAGGAATACATATGTAAATTCAATCCCGTCATCTCAGACAACACTTGCAGTAGATGGTTGAAATCAATATTACGATCAATACGTCTTGCTCCAACAAGAACTCCGCAAGAGCGCACATAAATTCCAATACTATGAAAACTTCCCATATCTACATATAATTATCTAGTCAGATGGATGCAAATTTTAAAAAATTAATCTATGACTTTATTCGATTATATGTTAACTAGCATATATTATAATTGTCATGAATTAATTGATCCCTAAGCATGACCGCTCCTAATGTGAACCCAAAGAGCATTTTATATTCATTACCTACTAAGAATTTATTTAGAAATTTTTCATAAGCAAATTGTTTGTTGATAGATTTTTATAGACAAATTATTTGTAGGTACTTAATACCTAAGAATTTCATATATGTAAGCACTTCGCTAAAAAAAATTACTAAAAAATTTCATAGATAGATTTTAATTTTCTTGTAACCAAAAAAAAAGAAAAAGTTCTCTTTTTTGATAAAAAAATAAATAAAAAATTTGACATTTTAAAATAGCTTTTATTTTCAGTTTCAAACCACGAAAGATATATAGACAATGAATGGAGTAAGGGTTTTTCTTTTTCCTAACATAGAATTGTACTGTTATTAGTAGCGAGGAGTAGATGAGTAATATGATATTTAATTTTAACAAATTTATAGCAATGATCCAGTAAATAACCACTAATTAGTAGCATGAAAGCATACCACATTTAATTATAGTAAAATACTGCACCACTAATATGTTGGTCTGATCAATTCATTTAATTATGGTAAAATACTACACCACATTTAATTATAGTAAAATACTACATCACTAATATGTAGCCTCTAACAAATAAAGTTTAATTTTCTAAACTGAATTTTTTTTGGACATATAAAGCATATAAGTTTTACAAAATTAAAAGAGGTAAATACCTTTTAATGGTTTTTCGTTACTCCTCTAGTATGATCGCACGCCCACAACAAAACCACTAGCTTTTGTGTATATAGTATATTGGATACTGCAAATTGAGAAATAGAGAAGTGTTATAAATTTTGAAATATTTCTCAATTCTAATACATACTAATAAGTATATAATATTTGTAAAATTAGAAGAACTTCAAACCTTTTTGTGGTGTTCAAATATTTCTCCTGTGGCAATTGTGTTCAAACAACACTTAGTAAGAATTCTGAATTCTAAGCAAAAGAAGATTTTTTCTTAGGATGAATGAATTTTTTTTGTGGCTATTTTTTTTTTTTTTAACTTGGGTAGAGAGGATTCTCTTTTCAATAATAACTACATCTATTTCTAAAATGTTGGAGAAGAACCATCCGTAACAAAGAAGGTTGAGAAGGAATGTATATATAAAGAAGAAAAAGGATGTGTATATAAAGAAGAGAAGTCAGCAAACAAACAAAACTAGCATTAAATTTAGTCAAATTTGCATTGGGAATATGCACCACCTTGCAATCAGCCAAGAAAGACAATGCAGTGTCGATGGAAACGTGCCCGATATTTTGCATCATGTCGGAAAAAGCCCTGTGGCAGCCAGAGGTGGGATCCAGGAATCTACTCCAGTCGCGACTGCAAGTAGAGGCTGGAGAATCTTGTCAGTTTTTTGTTTTTTTTTTTTAGCAGCCGCGTGTGGCAGAAGAGGCTACATTCCAGTCGCAGTTTTTACTGGAGTTTGTGCTTAATTTGATAACAATTCCCAAAACCACTGTACAATCATAACCGGTTTTCAAAATTACAATATTCTAAAAAATTAGCCAAGAAAATATTGTAACACATATATTTATTAAAGTGTTCAGAAATGTCAAACCATCATTTGGTGACAAAAAAAAGTCTTGATAGTGCATTTACACAAGATTTATTGTTACCAAGCTTAAAAATCACATGCTCAAATCACAAATTATCTCATAAAGAAATATTGAGAATACGGTACTAATTTCAAGGATGACATTGAGTAATCTGGGTCAAACGATGGCAATAAAGTTTTAGAGGAGACAATTTCGCATTGTATTGTGTAATAAAAGTTGGGGTCAATCTCTCTCAATTGTGGTTATACCTTCTCAAACCCGTCGTTACACACGGACAACTATATATTGTAGTTTCGAGAGTCAAAAATAAAAAAGAATTGAAAGTTCAATGTCTCGGTTTTGATAGAAGATCATTCAGTTTACAACAAACGTTAAAAAAATGGGAAGTTGTAATTATAAGTGTAATATATTTGGCTTGGACATTAAAATTGTGGATTCATTAATGTCTTATAGAGTATTCAAGTACTCCCTACGTTCACAAAAAATGGTCTTGGTTATTTTATTTGTTTGTGCACAAAAAATAGTCATATTTCCTAAAATAGAAATAATAAACTTTATCTACATTTTTCAACATACAAACATAACATTTTTAAAATAATTTTATTTTGATTTGACTAAATATTCTTACTTTTTACATATTATATCATCTTTCTTAATAACCGTGATAAAAGTAGCAAGTCAAATTTCGTGGACTGAGGTAGTAGTAAATATTTTCATTTCACTTCTTTGAATATTTAAATTACAATTTTAATTTAAAAATGTCATGTATTATATATACTTTTTTTTTAAAAAAAAAAATTAAGCAACCAAAAATATGTTCAAATTTACCTTTTTTTTTTTTTTTTTTTTTGTAAACACAAATATTTTTTCAATACACTAAATTCGTGGGTTTAACACTAGCAAATCAATATAGAGCTATATAAAAAAGAAAGAATAGACATGTTTAAAGAATATACTACTCTTTAGTATATTTATTATAAATATTAAAAAATGTGGAAAATCTAGCACATAAATATTTAACTATTTATGGGGAAAATTTATAACTATTACAAAAATTTATATGCAATATTATACAGATATAGGTATAGATCCGTGCAATATAATTTATTTTGACTCATTTTCATTTCAAATGGATCTTTTTTTGTGCTTACATTAATTGCAGTTTTTCCGCGTGCTCTTACTCTTTCTTGCTTTCATGGTGTTTCTTCTCCAATCAAGTTTTCTATTCTTCCCTGTGAGCTACCATTACGAGTTTACCCATATTCTCATTGTCTTCTTCCATTTCATCATTGTTGGGTTTTTCGTGTCTTTTACTCTATTTTTTCATACTACTGAAAATTGTGTTACTGTATATGAACAAATGAGTGCAGCATGAGCAAAAGTGTGTTACTAGCTAGTTCATAGCCTTACACTGTTTTATCCTTGCAGTAACACTCATTTGTTCACGTAGTAAAACATGAATTACATAATCATAGTCTTTTTATTGTTCAAATTCTTCCATTTCCATATAATAACACATGAATCAAGAATTATGGTGTTATGATTATCTAAACGTTTTAAGAATATTTTTTTTCAAGTTTTTCTTCTTCATAATTTAAATTTCTATTTTTTCTCGATTCTACACTGTCTGATATAATGACGCATATGTACTCTTACAGTAATACATACTTGCCCTTATAGTAACACAAACCTAGGAGCGAGATTTTATATTTGCTTTTGTACGATTTTTTTTTTTAGAAGATACATTTGACCCGACATGACCCCCCGAAGATCCACATATTTTTTTTCCCTTGTATAAATATGTTCTGATATTGCATTTCCAAGGGTGCAGATGGCGTTTGGCGCTCGACAGGCGGTATATGGCCGCCGAGGTTTTTTTTTTATTATTATTATTAAATATATTTTGTTTAATGTTTATCAAAGTAATAAAGTTCCATATTTCAAACTTAATTTGTTTATTATCCAACTTAATAATTAAAGTAATTAAGTACTACATCTCCAACAAAATGTCCAAATTAATAAACTACCGCATTCACAATCCACATATGTGCAACTTGTTATTTTCCTTTTAATTTTTCTTTTTTTTTAATTATATAACATTTTAAAGTTATTAAAAATAAAAAATAAAATAAAAACCCTAGGCGTTGCCTACTGCCGAGGCCGCTTAAGCACCGCCGAGACCGCCTAGGCGCCGCCAAACGCGGTTTCCGCCAAATACGACTGTTTTGCATTAATCGTCAGCGGTAGGTGCTGACAAGCCGCCTAGGCGGCGTCGGTGGCCGCCATTTACATCACTGTGCATTTGCAATATTGCACAAGAGACCACCTCTTTTAACTATTAATATTTTACTATGTATATATATATATTTATTATTTTATAAATACAATGTTGTAGTTATAATAAATTCAATATCTTTATTATCGTCTCCTTCAACCCAAATTGAGTCACGCTTTTTGAATCTTTCTTCTGAAGCTCCAACATAAAGAGGAATTGCAATACAAAATTAATTCATACCGTTTTGATATCACAACTAAAACATTATTGTATCCTCTCACTACAAAAAAAAGCAGAAATAAAGAGGGGAGTTAAAGAGGGCAATGTTTGCCCTCGTCCCTAAAGAGGGGCGAGACGAGGGCCAACAAATTCGAAACCAGTCGAGACGAGGGATGGGTCCCCCTCGTTAGTTAACGAGCGCGTTCCCCTCGGCAACTTTCAAATTCGGACCGCACGAGCGCGTTCCCCTCGTGAGTTAACGAGGGTGGGGCCCCTCGAGAGTTAACGAGTGCCCGGCCCTCGCCCAGCTGGGCGGTGCTGCGAGCCGAGGGCACGGCCCCTCGCCCACTTTACCGAGTGCACAGCCCCTCGTCCACGGTAAAAACTAGGGAATTGCCGAGGGGGTTTACCCTCTTTAACCCCCTCGGTAAAAATCAGCTATAAATACCCCCACATTCCCCCATTTTCAGCAAACCCTCCTCCTCCACCAAACTTGCTGCCGCCGCCGCGTTTCTGCCGCCGCCGTCGCCGGAAACAACCCCCCACCGGTCGGATTTTGGCTTACTCGTCCTCGTGAACATTTTACGGTAATATTTTTTGTTTTAATCCGTTAAATAATTTGTAAAATGCAAATTAATTTCTTGTATATATATGTTTATATGTATGTATATATGCATGTATAGGTGTTAATTAGTTGCTAATTATGTAGTTTTTAGCTTGTTATTTATAATTAGTGGGTAATTATTTAATTTGATAATGTATTTATGTTATTAATTAATTAATTAAAAATAATTAATAGCTAATATATATTTATTGTATTTAATTAAATTAATTTGCATAATATATATATTCATGTGATAAATATCGAAGTTCGATTATTTACATTGATTTTCATAATTATTAGTTTGATGAATAAATTAGTTAATTAGTTATATATGTTCAAAGTTTATATTTAATTATGTTGGAGTGGAGGGGGTTGATGGATATATTGTTGGTTGTTTGCTAGCTGTAGAATGTGCGTTCCGACTTGATTAATTTAAATTAAGTCGGAAATGGATGCACTATAGGATCTTAGTTAACTGGAGAATACGATAAAAATAAACGAAACTCTGCCGAAATTTTAAATTAACTAATTAATTAACAATAGGATAATTAAATATAATTTATTTTTTGAATTTTTATTAAATTTTGAATATTCTTTAATTTGGAACAGATTATAATATGAGTTATTCAAATCGTAGTTGGATGTATGGTCCAAGAACAATTAATGGAATGATAGCTCCCGACTTTCTTAGTGGTCTTGAATCGTTTATACAATTCGCTACTAGCAATCCTGATTGGATGAGTGAAGGAGATATTAGGTGTCCCTGCTCGAAATCTAGATGTAGGAACCAGAGGTTTAGAGCACCAATTGACGTGAAAACACATTTGTATATAAATGGGTTTATGCCCAATTATCACAATTGGGTTTTACACGGTTAACAAAATTGGGGTCATCTACCACACCAAAACTATGATCAGTCGACTTCGTACGGAGTAGATGATACTGCAGGGTCTACCTCGTACCATGACATGATCACAGATCTAACTGGTCCTAACCTTCATTTTGGAAATGTGGAAGAACCCGTTAATGAGGAGCCCCCAAATGAGCATGCTGCTCAATTTTATGATATGTTTCGTGCAGCAAACCAGGATTTGTATCCTGGTTGCGAAACACACTCACAATTGTCATTCAACGCCCGACTGTTGAACATTAAAACTGAAAATAGACTGTCTGAGAGGGGTTATAATCAAGTTGTTGACTTGATTCGGAAAATTGTTCCTCCTGACAATCTAGTGCCCAGGAAATTTTCTGATAGCAAACAACTAATGAGTGGGATGGGTCTTCCAGTAGAGAGGATTGATTGTTGTGCACAGAATTGTATGATATATTGGGGTAATGATAGTGAACTTGAACATTGTAAGGTTTGTGGTCATCCACGGTTTAAACCCCGCAAGCGTGGTGTTGATGGTCAATGGAAAAAGAAAAAGCCTAACAAGGAGATGTTCTACTTTCCTATCATTCCTCGACTGCAAAGATTGTATCAGTCCGTTGCTACTGCAAAAGATATGACATGGCATGCAAGTTGCTCTAACGATGATTCTGGTGTTATGCGTCACCCTGCAGACTCCTTGGCTTGGAAACACCTGGATAATTCGTATCCTGAATTTGCTTCCGAGATTCGGAACATAAGGTTGGGCCTAAGCACCGACGGTTTTCAACCATTCGGACAGTCTGGGAAACAATATTCTTCATGGCCAGTGATAGTGACACCGTACAATCTACCTCCGTGGTTGTGTATGAAAGATCAATTCATGTTTCTTACGGTACTAGTGCCTGGTCCTAAAAATCCTAAGGATAAATTGGATATTTTTTACAGCCGTTGATCCGTGATTTGATGTATTTGTGGGAAATTGGGGTGGAAACGTACGATGTTGCTACAAAGCAAAATTTTCTTATGCGAGCTGCACTAATTTGGACCATTAGTGACTTTCCAGCTTACTCAATGTTGTCTGGATGGAGCACTGCTGGACGGACAGCTTGTCCTTACTGTGGAGAATACACTGATGCTTTCACTCTGAGGCTCAGTCGTAAACAGTCATGGTTCGACAACCATCGTAAATTCTTACCTAGACACCATCCGTATCGGAGAAACAAGACTGCATTCAGAAAGAATGTGATAGTGGATGACCCACCACCACCCATTCGATCAGGTGAATCACTCCTAAATGAAATCAATTGGGTGGGATGTCGAAAAGTGACAGAAGATGGTGCTGAGGCCCACAACAAGAGATTGGAAACTGGTTGGAAGAAGAAAAGTATTTTCTGGGATTTGCCGTATTGGAGTACCTTGTTGATCCGTCATAATCTGGACGTGATGCACATTGAAAAAAACTTCTTTGATAATTTGTTCTACACTGTAATGAATGTGGAAGGGAAAACAAAGGACACGAATAAGTCCAGAGATGAACTTAATGAATATTGTCGTCGTCCATCACTTATGAAATGTCCACGTACAGGAAAGTACCCCAAAGCTTGTTATTCACTTGATAAGAGATAAAAGGATGTTGTGTGCAGATGGGTAGATGAGCTAAAGTTTCCTGATAACTATGTGTCCAACCTGTCTCGAACTATTGACTGGACAAAATTGAAAATATTTGGGTTGAAGAGTCATGATTGTCACGTGTTTATGCAGAGGCTACTCCCGATTGCCTTCCGTGAAATTCTTCCACAGAACGTGTGGAAAGCTATCACTGAAGTTTGTTTATTCTTCAAGGAGTTGACTTCTACGACGATTACAGTTGAGAACATGACTCGGTTGGAAGTAGATATTCCACTGATCTTGTGGAGCACTTCCACTACCGTGGTCCAGGACAGTATACATACGGACTTATATCTGATACATTGGTAAGTATTCTTGTTACATTTTAAAATAATATAAATATTTAAGAATATTTAAATATCTAGAACAATTCTCTAAAAAATGTGCAGGCTGATGTACAAGCGAGAGTCTCCCAACTGCACCCTACCTCTGACTCTGACGAGCAACCTCCTGAACCCAGTCTTCCAGAGTTATCTCAGATGTACGTCAAGACTGTGGGGAAAAAGCACGGTAAAGTTCGTGGGCTCGGACAATTGGGAAAGTCCAGACGCATAGTCTCCGGCCCAGGCGGGACATCAACTGGGACTCATTTTGGTGCCTACAGTCAAATTGATGTGGACCGACTACTCGCTGAGGAGCGTGAGAGAACGCGGAGAGAGACGGCTGAGGAGAATCGCCGATTGTTGGAGCAAGTGGAAGAGAGACAACGACAACTGCGTGAGGAGATGACCCAGAACTTCCAAAATCAGTTTACCGAGTGGTTGCGGGCATCACAACAGGGATCCGGACCCAGTGTCCCACAAGCTAGTGGTTATCCCCCACCACCCCCACCTCCATCCGATGAGTATCCCCCACCCCGAGGACCGGGTTCGAGCCGTGGCAAGGGACCAAGATCCTGATCATCTTGAAGTTGAAACTTTTGAAAAATGATTAACTATTTTCATGAATGTTTGAGAGTATTGCTTGGAGTATAAATTATTGTGCATCGTCTTTATTATGCTTGTGATGTTTATTTTCATTAATGTTTGTGAAATCCGGAGCTATATATCGTGTTTAGTAAGATTTTTAATGAATTATTTAGGTTAATTTGTGTACGTGCTTTAATTATAAGTAATATTTGATTAATTTAGCCATAATATATTCAAAATATTTTAATTAAAAAATAATATATATATGTATGCACAAGGGCGTTAATTTTTTATATTTAAAAAGATTATATACATAAGTGAAAATGTAATTTTGGAAGTGTTAATTTCATTTTATATGTAAGAATAATATATAATTCATTTTGAAGTTGTTACCATAAATGTAAAGATATATAACAATTAATTAAAAGTGTAATCATAATAGAAATTAATAAATTACTAGAATAATTCAACGTTTTAACAAATAAATCAAAATATGAAAATCATGTAGTTTAAAATGATAATATTAATTTAATTAATTTTGATGGTGTTATCATAAATGAAATGATTTTTAATAATATTAATTAATTAAAGATATAAACAAAATAGGAGTTAAATGTTTTAACAAAGAAATCAAAATAAGAAATAATACATATACTATTACAATAGAAAATATTTCGAATGATAAGTCTAGCTCAAACGGTAAGGGGAAAGGGATAGGTCTCTCCCTCATGGGAGGTCACAGGATCGAGCCTGCTTGCATGTGGGTCGCGCGCGGGTTGCTCGCGGGTCGGGTCGGGTCTTGCCCGCCCGCGGGTGCGGCCCGCAAATTTTTTTTTTTTTAAATGAGGCTAACGAGGGCGCCTCCTCTCGTGAACGAACAAGGGGCGAGACGAGGGCACACGTAGGCGAGGGCGGTGGTGCTCGCCAAGCTTCAGCCACTCGCGGGTCGGGTCGGGTCTTGCCCGCCCGCAGGTGCGGCCCGCAAATTTTTTTTTTAAATGAGGCTAACGAGGGCGTCTCCCCTCGTGAACGAACGAGGGGCGAGACGAGGGCACACGTAGGCGAGGGCGGTGGTGCTCGCCAAGCTTCAGCCACCCGAGGCGAGGGCATGGCCCACGTTAACGTGCACGAGGGCGCCCCCCTCGTTAATTGCCGAGGGCTCCCCCCCTCGTTAATTGCCGAGGGCGTAGACGAGGGCCGCCATTTTGAACCAGGCGAGGGCCTTGCCCTCGTTAGTTGGCGAGGACGCTCTACCCTCGTTAGTTGACGAGGGGCGAGCCGAGGGGGAGTTTGGCGAGGCCTGTTTTGTCGAGGGTCTCTCCCCCTCTTTAACCCTTTGTCCCTCTTTAAATCCCTCCCTAAATCCCTCTTTAATTGGACAGTATTTTGTAGTGTCTCTCTATATCACAACTAAGGCCTGTATAGCTTTAAACAACCAAATTATAACTAGTCCATAACTACATCTTGATAAAATGTTATAAGGTTCTATAATAATCAATTAAGTCATCATTCAACACAACATCCCATTAAATAAATCACTCGATATATTTATTCATAAGAAATCAAAACCCGCAAGTACTGCGTTTGTAACGAAGGTCTCGGAAACGGCACAAGTCATGTTTTAAGACTATTCATGAGTAAGAGTCACTCTTATTCATCAAGTGCACTATGTAATTTAAGTGCATTTTTTTAAAAATTACACCTATTAATAGTTACACCTAACAGGTGTAACTTTTAAAAAAATGCATTTTAGTTGCATGGTGCACCTGGTGCACATAAAACTAGAACTTCATATAGATTTTGTGTTTATGAAATGGTCCCACATTTTATTTTATTTTATTTTCAATTTAGTCTTATATATTTTTGTATTGTACGATTAGATCCTAAATTGCAGTATTAATTGTTTTAACTAAAAAATATTAGTTATTAAACATTATTATATTAATTGTTTTCATTGAACAGTATACACAACGTTCAACTAGTGCACATAAGTGCTACTCTTTAATTAATCCTATTAAGATTTTGTCTTTATTGTGTTTCCTAATTTAATTGATGTATATATGTTTAGTAGATATCATGCTACTTATTCTTTCCTTAGTAACCCTAAAATTTTCTCCTATTTATAAGAGTTTTCATCAACAATGTACGAAGTCTCTACTACTAGCTATTAGCTAGGTTACACAAATTTATTAGCACAGATGGCGTATTGCACTAGTTACTCGCTAAATATTATTGCTTTTTTAGCCTTCACCACTCTTCCTCATATTCTTGGTACCCCAAAAGGCACTCATAAGCTCTCTCTTCCGCTCATACACCGCTATTCAATTTTCCCGCCAACTCAAAAAGACGACATTAGAGTTCCAGTTATGCCACATAAAAGCAGGGCCTTATTTCTGGTGAATATATCGATTGGATCACCTCCCGTTCCCCAGCTCCTGGCAATGGATACCGGAAGCTACTTAACATGGACTCGTTGTAACTGCAACAACTGTTTCGACCCTCGAAAGTCATCCACCTATAAAGACGTTCCTTCCGACGCTCCTCCTTGCACATCTTTCGACTATGGCGCCGACGCGGAGTTATCTCCGTGTCCTTTTGATATAACATACTTAGATTCATCATTCAGCAAGGGTTCTCTTGCTTTTGAGACGTACACATTCATGACATCATCAGATGGTACCGTACAAGTCTCTGATGCAGTGCTCGGGTGTGCGCATGAAACTAACCCTCCCGATTTTGAAGGGGTTCTCGGACTCGTAGCCACTACCCCGTACCATTTACTATCTCACACAGGTAATTTAAAAAAATATTATAATATATATGTAGAAATCTTTATTTTTATTTTATAGGGTGAGTTGCTGGGAGGAATAAAATTGGATAAAATATTATTGTTGTGAGGAACAAAGTTTAAATTTTTAATAAGTAAGTTCAGCTTTAATATAAGTTAGGTTCAAAAAAATTGTGTCTCATAAATTATGTGACCCCATAGATAATTTCCTTTTTTTTTTTTTTTAATTTGTGCCTCTTGAATTGAAAATATTTTATATTCATGATATTATAATATAAGAGTATATATAGAGTGAAATTAGTTTCATACATAAATCGAGTATTAGTTATTTTCACTAAAGAGTATTAGTTTTTCACTGAAAAATATTAATTGTTTTTACTGAAAAATATTAGTTATTTTCATTGAGGAGTCTTATTTGATTTCAACAATGAAAATAACAAATACCCTTCAATAAAAATAATTAATACTCTTTATTGAAAATAACTAATATTCATACACCATTTTTTACTCTATAATTTGTCATAATATAAAGATTTTCGCCTCCTTATGTAAAAAAAAAATGGATAGGTAACAAATTCTCTTACTGCATCGGAAACATCAGCGATCCACAATACATGCACAGTCGACTCATACTAGGAGACGGGGCTGTAATTCAAGGATATTCGACCCCCATGCAAGTTAGACGCAACAACTATATGGTGTCCCTCAAAGGAATCAGTGTAGGAGACACGTTGCTAACAATCAACCCAATAGAGTTTGAATATAATGTTGTCTTGGACTCGGGGTCCACATACACGACGCTTATCAGGAGCGCGTACCAGCCACTCGCGGACCAAATTATGAGTTTGGGTCAAATTTTTTTTGTAACACAAATTAGGATCCCAAATGTTGAGGAAAACCAACTCTGCTACCAGGGAGATCCGCAACGGGACCTCAAAGGGTTCCCGATTGTGAGTTTGCACCTGGCAGGAGGGGCTGACATAGATTTGGATGTGGAAGGCTTGTTTCAGAGAAGTAATGATGGCTCAGCTTTTTGCATGGCTATCATTGAGTCAAATGAAAATATGATAGGTCTTATGGCGCAACAATACTATAATGTGGGCTTTGATGTTGGTGCTGACAGTATTAGTCTCCAAAGAATCGACTGTGAACTCCTTGATGACTAGTTAATTTTTACATAAATTTCGCAACTTTTATTGTAACTCCCGATTAAATTTGTTGCATTTTGCATCCAATGTTATATACAAATTTTCTAGTGCATTTGAACCAATATATTCCCTTGTCTTCAATCTCCAACGAATATTCTCTATGGGTATTATATTATCGATTTAATGCTTATTTTCCTTACTTTTCCTTTCAATCTACTCGTGATATTTTATTGAAGTGATTTATATCCTAAACGAATTGATTTTCAAGCAAATTAATCAGGCTAGCTATCGGAGAAGTTATTATGTACAGCCTGTGCACCGCTCAGACAAATAAATATTGGGCGCAAAAACTTGTACGAGACCGTCTCATGGTATGAGATCATACAAATTAACACATTTCCCTATCAAAGTGTTAATGAGTCAATGCCCTAATTACACACATTCTCATTGCCTCATGACATGAGACGGTCTCATACAAGACATACTCATAAATATATATTGGTGTAGAAAGTGAACATGATACTTTATCGGCAGTTTCCAAGGTCAGATACTATAAAGGGATTTTCAATGTCAGAAACCCTATTGGTTAATCCAGAAAATTTGCAGGGAATTATTTTATTTGGATTAAATCGAGAATATATATATTTATATATCTCGAGAAATAAATAGATATATATCTATATATAGAATATTCAAATCTTTGGAATATTTATTGTGAGCATCCAAAGAATCTTCATGTAATTTTCTTGCATTTTTTTCTTGTGTATTTTTCAAAAATATTAGTTGTTTTTCATTAAAAGTATTAGATTAATGTTACTACTATCTTTTACCGAACAATTAATACCGATTTTGAGTTACAAGGTGAAACTGGTTTACTAGAGACTTCAACAAAAATATATGAATAAATTGAACAATTTATTGTAATTTATTCGAATTATTGAGTTCTAATTAATAATTGGATTTATGTACTCCCGTCTAAATTATATACAGTTCACCCACCTCACAATCATGCAAAAGTTTTAGTGTTTTTTTTTTGTTGATAATGTATTGGTGTGTGCAGTGGCGGACCCAGGATTTCACAAATGGGGGTACAATCAATAAACAATTTGATAGTATTTATACATACATATTGTCTCATTTCAAAGTGCATATCATCAAATTAAGTATGCAAATAGATAAGTGATTGTATATAGTTCAAATAAAACTATAATTATAAGTTACAATCCTCATTTTCAAATTAAATTAATAATATATAATAATTGTTATGTTAATTGAACATATATACATATATAGACGTATTATAAATGAAAAAAATAAAAATACAAGTGGCAACTTATTAAAGTGGCCAAACTAATATAAATAAAAACACGGCTGGGCTTGAAAGCCCACAAGAAATGGGTCAAAATCAATTTAATCAATAAAAAATGGTCAAAAACCATTAAGAGTTTTAAGCAAATGACCTGCCAAACAGCTCCTTCTATCATGAAACGTGGCAGTGGATGATGGAGCCAGTAGTGGGATGCAGCCTCAAAATTAAGCACATCCATAATCCATGTTTCTTCCAATGCTAAAGAGTGAAAAACCTCCATGCGAAGCCACCACTTTCAATTGCAAAATAGTGGTATATCTACTAAAAAAAATTAAGACTGGGGGTACAGTTGTACCCCCATGTCACTCAATTGGGTCCGCCACTGGGTGTGTGTATATAATATATGTTGCAAGGAAATGGTAGTGGTGATACTGTTGAGAGTAGTGGTTGTAATGTAGGTGTAGCTGCATAAGTATTGATTTAAGAACATAGAAAATTCCACAACATGAACAATACCAACAATTAATTTAAAGATCGATCACTTAATTAAATATATATACACAGTTTTAATAATAAGATAATAAGCATATACGGCCTATTATTATTCTTACAGCCTTGGCGCTTTATTAGCTTTAATCCTCACTCTTCAATTTCAGTCAGCCTCTCCATCTCCAGGAACTGCCTCTCTTAAGCTCATTCATCGGCGTTCAATTTTGTCACATTATTACCCAACACAATCTCCCGATGATGACATTATAGCTCCGGTTACGGCGAAAGAAGACCGCACGGTGTTCATGGTGAATATGTCGATCGGGGAACCTCCCATCCCACAGCTGCTGGCAATGGACACGGGAAGTGGGCTCGTATGGGTTCGTTGCGACCCTTGTAAAAAGTGCAACAACATCATATTCGATTCTACAAAGTCGTCCACCTACTCAGGATTATCACGCAACGATCCTCGATGCTCCAATATTTTCGAGCGTCAGCAAATAGAATTTCCGTTTTGTTATTACAAGATAGAGTACTTAGATCAAACGACCAGCGGCGGTGTGCTCGCGTTGGAGAAGTTCACATTCGTCACATCCACGGGAGGGACTGTACACGTGTCAGATGAGTGTTTGGTTGTTCGCTCATTAGTCCGCCAGGTTCGGGGATTTTTCTTTTCCTCTAAATCTATGGTGTACAGAATTTTCTAAAACTATCATAATAAAGTATTGAATTCGCACTGCCTTTTAAAAGAGGTGTGATTCTAGAATCCACAAAACTAATTCTCTCTATGGCGAATCCAACTAACTGATACTCGAATTTCCCTTTGCAATTCCTACTTATTAAGTATTTCAATTGAATTTTATAATATAATATAATTTAAATTGACAATGTGACACTGTTTTTAAATTGAATTCACTGTTATGACGTATGTATTGGCCTAATGGAACTTGAATCGATGTTTGATAACTTAATTATATTAAATTATTGAATATGATTAAGTTTTGAGTTAGAAAATGTGAATTATATACATTTGATTTATAATTTTTAAAATATATATGTTTTTTAAGGTACTCCCTCCGTCCCAAACTCGTTTGTTACATTGTCAAAAAGGTCTGTCTCATACTCGTTTGGCAAAAAAGTAATAATACTTTTTAATATTATATTCTCCATACACTAATAATCAAAAGCATCTACTTTATTATTTTATCACTTTAAATACTATAAACAATTCTTTTCTTAAAACAGTAACTGGGAAAATGAGTTTGGGACGGTAGGAGTATTATATATAATAAAATATAAATAAACAGATATATTCTTGATAAATTGCACCCTAATTTTTTTAAATTTGTATTCCCAAACTGGTATCGTAACGCCCCTGCACTTCTGCACCCGCACATATGCAACATTGCTCTAAATTTAGTGGGTACCAATTGTTGGGCATTAAATTTTAATTTTTGCACATGTAAACGCAATTGATCGTAAACACCGCAATTCGGACTAAAATGTCACATGCTGCTTACGTGATTGATATGTGCAAAAATTAAAAACCTAATTGCTAAATTTGTGAACCGGAAACACTCCAATTTGATCTAAATGTGAGTCCGTTAAATGTACCGACCCTTTAACCTATTAATTTACTGTTGCTAACCTCGTAATTATGTCTCTAAAAAGATAGTTCCTTCCAGATTTGTCAGGGGTTCTTGGACTTGAAGCCCCTAGCAAGTACCATTTGGTTGCTCGTATCGGTAACAGATTCTCCTACTGCATAGGCAACATCAGTGACGTTGGGTACATGCACAACGTACTGATGTTGGGTGATGGGGCAATAATTCAAGGCGATTTTACGCCATTGCAAATCAATGAATATGGGCGATATATGATATCTCTGGAAGGAATCAGCGTAGGAGAGACGCGGCTGGTACTGAATGAGCAATATGACATTCGCATCGACTCAGGGTCGACGCGTACCTATCTTATGAAGGACGTGTATGAGCCCCTGGTGGCAGAGATTAAGAAGTTGGTCGATGGTGTGTTACGCCCTGCTAAAGTTAAAGATGCTGAGAATTCGGCTTGCTACCAAGGGGATTTGGAACGAGACCTGAAAGGGTGACTTTGCACTTAGCGGAAGGAGCTGATGTAGATTTAGATATTGAAGCGGTGTTTCAGAGGAGGGGTGATGGGACGACCTTTTGCGTGGCCATTGTTGAATCGAATGAGAATGAGAATGTGATAGGTGTTATGGCTCAACAATACTATAATGTGGGATTTGATTTGGATGCCAAAAGGATTAGTTTTCAAAGAATCGACTGTGAACTCCTTCAAGACTAAGCTACTGACCTCAATCTTAATGTAACCATGCTTAGTATGTGATTGACACAGAATTTTGTGGAGAAATACAAACTATAAAGCTGGATGCATCCATTTATATCACACAACAAGTTTAATCAATAAAAGTTGAGAACTAGCTTCAATTATTTCAAAACTAATCCTCTTTTCATCAACATTATAATATTGTTGTGAGATAGTTTCGAGGGCACAACCGAGCACATTATCAGGCACTTGTACGGTACCATGGTTAGATGTCATGTAACAAATTTGAATGAGCCTAAGAGAGAGAGAGAGCTTATAAGTAGTGGTTTTGGGATAACAGAAAGGGAAGCAAGAATATGAAGAGTGGAGACTAAAAAAGCACCATATAGATCAAGTTTTTGTAAATATGATAAGCATGCATTGCAATATCTACTTCTAGATCTTCCACTTAAATATACTATTAAAAGCGTATAAATTCAGATGGTTTCAGCATCGTATTTGTATCTTGAAAACATATAGTGCTTGAGATCAACTTCTGTGAATTAGTTGAAATCCATATTTTGAACTTGAATACCTATTGTTAAACTAGATTTGTATCTGATTAGGCGTGAAATTGTTATGATTTATGGCTCGATTTGCCCGTATTTTGAGTGAATTCGATGAGTATTTAGAGTCATTTGAGTAACATTTTTATAAACTCATCAATTTGTTTCTTTGGTGTTCATAGTTGGAAAGAGGGCAAAAAGAGGAGTTCGTATGACTTTGAATCGACCAAAACAGACTCCCAGTTAAGAAGATATGAAAAAAATTCGAACAAGTGTACAGCAGCAGGAAAGCACTCGACCAGGCAGTGGTCGAGCGCCACCACTCGACCACTTACACCACTCGACCAGTTGAGGTCGAGCGCCACCACTCGACCAGTTAGAGGTCGAGCGCCCTGAAGGCTCTGTGAGTCATAGCACTCGACCAGATAGAGGTTGATGTCATTGATCCTTGTATTAAAGACACGCTTCATATCCCTAACCTTTCTTATATACATGATTATGTTAATCCTTTACTAAATGATATAACCTATGAGCGTTATGATCTTGATTATTTTGATAGGGATAAAGGCAAAGAGGAGTTGAAGGATGGAGAGTTGAAAAGTATGGAGGTGGGCAAAGTAGAAGGAAAAGGAGGAACGGATGTGAAGAAGAAAAAAATCAGCAAGTTGGTAGATAAAGTACCCCCGTGGAGAGCGAAAAAGAAAGTGAAACCACCGCCCGAGGTGAAGAGGGAGGATGGGGATCGAGCAAAAAACTTAGACATCTTCTCTTATGAGAATAAGGGAGGTAAATTTGAGTATCGTGTCCTATAAGCTCCTTTGAGCTCGGTTCGGCATTAGGACCTTAAAAATAGCGCTGAGTGGGAGGCAACCCACTTTTTACTTGCTTTTGTGTGTTTTATTTTTCATGTTTGTTTTTGTGTGAATAGTAAGTTCTAACCTCGTACTTGAGAGTTTTATTTTGTAGGTCTGCCTTGAGGGTGAAGGAATGCCTAAGAAGTGGAGATTGAAGGGACCAACTCGAGACAAGGGAGTGTGTCAAGTTGTTAAGAGAAACTGAATTATTTAGATGAGGTAACCACCGCCCCAAACTTAGACCGCTTCACAAGATCGAAGTTTGGGGGGTGGAGTTGTTATATGTTTTATGGTTACATTGCACAGACGCACACCCTCTCTTCGAGTTGAGTTTGGTTATATATTGTGCCTTGAGATGCTCCTTGAGCTGTTTTAATTGTGAACTAATTGGGTGCTACATATTTCATACCTATCAATTATATTATGCTTGTTGATTGCTATTTTTGAGTGTGAGTATGAGTTAGTGATTTGTGGAATTGAATTAGAGTCCAAGTTGTGTGAGTGTAGGAGTTAGAGTTGATTTGAGAGGGAACTCGTATACTTACGAACTTTCCTTTTGAATACTTGTGTGATAAAAAGTGAGAATTCACTAGGACTAGCATGGATGTGAAAGTTGTGAAATTTGAACCTTTTAGAAATTAAAATTCATTATGTTGATCTCTTCGTTTGTAAGTGGATCGTCACCTTAGAGGATGCTAGAACTTGTGTGTGCTCTCACTTCTTGATTGTGTCTAGGTTGAAGTGCCGAAAATGATTTTAGGTCATCTTTGATTTGTTGAGTCACTTAGCCAAATTTTCCCTACCAATGATATTTATCCCTTGTTAGCCCGTTTGAGCCTGAGCCTGAGCCTATTTTATTTGCTAGCACATTTGAACTTAACCAAATTCTTAAACTATTTTTGTCCCAATTTGAGTGGAGAATAGGAAAATTTGTAAATGAAAAAGGGATCGAGCTGAGTTGAGGAAGGTGAATTATTAATGCTTGAGTGAATTTGAGAAGAATGTGTAATGATATTTTGAGTTGTGGGAAAGAACAAAAAAATTTGAGAATGAGCAAAAGAAAATATGAGCTCATATGTATGGTGTGAAAAAGAGAAAAATGAGAGTGAAGTGATTGAAAAAGTGAAAAGAGTTAGAGAAAAAAATTGAAGTGTTGAGAGTAGTGGAATTGAAAATACCGAAGTTTGATTTTCCATTCTCCTTTCACTTGAGTCACTTAACACATATAGTTACCCCACCTGTCCAAAGAGTCTTACATTACAACCTTGATAAAGTCCTTTTTTATTCGGTATGGATTCCAGTTTATGGTCGAAGTTGAGAGCGCTTACAAGCCTATGGCTACTGATTTATGTGATTGATTGATTGAGAGAGTCCCTTATTATTTATATACACTTGTGAGTGAGTGAAATACATCGCCGAGAGCACATCCATGTTTGATTTTGGTGGTTCTTATTTATTTATCCATGAGTATGATGAAGGGGATTAGTTGGTGTATGGGTGATCAATCTTTGAAGCTTGAACGCTAATACTTGCATGATTTGGTTCTATAATTCATTCTTAACAATTTCATTGCTTGAGGACAAGTAATATTGTAAGTTTTGGGGGGGGGGGGGGGGGGGTTGATTAGGTGTGAAATTGTTATGATTTATGGCTCGATTTGCCCGTGTTTTTAGTGAATTCGATGAGTATTTAGAGTCATTTGAGTAACATTTTCATAAACTCATCAATTTGTTTTTTTGGTGTCCATAGTTGGTAAGAGGGCAAAAATAGTAGTTCTTAGGACTTTGAATTGACCAAAACGGACTCCCGGTTGAGAAGATATGAAGGTTTTTCAAACAAGTGTACAACAGCCGAAAAGCACTCGACCATTGAGGTCGAGCGCCACCACTCGACCAGTTAGAGGTCGAGCTCCCTGAAGGCTCTGTGAGTCATAGCACTCGACCACACTCAGGTCGAGCGCTAGCGCTCGATCGACCACCAATTTTGTGCGATTTCGGCATTTTCCACCCGTTTTAGGCCCGTTGCTTATAAATACCCGATCTCAAGCTCGTTTTTAGGGACCCTTTGATCACTTTTCATATTTTGGCATACTTGGAGCGTAGTAGAGAGATTGGAAGAGTTTTAACGTGTAATTGAGGTTTTTGAACTTACGAATTCGTAGATTAGAGTTTTATTTTGTTATTCCTTTCTTCAACACTTGATATTATCAAACTTAGTTCGTTATTTATTGAGATTCATTTTGAGACTTTGATTATTGGTTTAACCCTAGTTTATGTTCTTAAGTTCTTTTTTTAATTTCACCATGTTTATGTCTATCGTTAATTTAATTACTTTCGTTATCGTAATCACCATGTTAGGCTAGAACCCTTGCATGCTTAGGGTAGGATGATCTCGTAGAAGTAGGATGTTGGTACGTGATTAGGATAATTTGTGATGTTTAGTGCTAGTTCTCTTAATTAATTGAATTCTTAAAATAAACCCTGAAATTATCTTGGAATTGAGTACGAAAATTGTTAGAGAGAAGACGATCGCATCACTCTTTAATAACGAATAGGCTTAACGAGAGGGTTATAGAAGGGGTTTATCATCTATCGGTTTATCTAGGGAGGACGACCGTATCACCTTAGTTAAATTAGGGTCTCATTAATTAAGCACAATCCATATAACTTGTTTGGTGGATTCGTGAAGTAGGTTGATGTGACGAAGTATTAGGGTTAATTCTTGAGCTTTTTGTCTTTCAATCTTGTGCTAGATTAGGGAAGTTGATTGCCTAGTTTTAGTACACTTAGGATTAATACTTGCACATCACGGTTATTTTAGTTATCATACCAACTACGTTAGTATACGTAGGAATTCTTATCCTGAACATCACCATCTCATATCTTAGTAAAACCTTAGTTAATCGTTTACTTTTATTAATTGCATTAATAGTAATAGAATATAGAGTAGTTTAATTCCATTCTTGAAACCGAGCATACACTCATATTAACTATGATGCGTAGATCTTCAGGGCTCTATTCGCATGCATACCTTCTCTTGGGTACGATAATACTTGGTCCATATACTTGCCAATACTACAGGGATCTCATACTCTTGTGGGGTAACTACTAGGATAGCTAGTATTTTGCGTTCAAGTCAGTGTCGAAGAACAGAAACTGTAAATTTTCACAGCAGAAATTAAAGGACTAAAACTAAAATTCAACACGGGCACATAAATTTACGTGGTTCGATCAATCGATCTACATCCACGGGAGGCTAGAACTTGTGTATTGCGCAATTGAGTCAAAGATTACAGTAATCACATAGTAATTAATCTCAAAACTCTCAAGAACCCTAACTGCTTGTTCACTCAAATTACTCTCGTAATTCATAAAATTAGAATCAAAATCATGCCGCTATATATTGCCCAATGCATCTGTAACCAATTCCGTGTATCGAAGCCTGAAGAAAGAATCCCCAAATCGAAAGGTTATTTATGTGACTAGTCTGTTTCCATACACTCCTCCTTTTACTAAGTGCACCCCGATTGGCAAAGTAATACTAACAAATAATTGTAATGACACTTTTTGAACCAACTTCACAAATCTCTTCCTCATTGCACACTGTCCATTCTCTCCTCCTCTAAAACTGCTCAATGATCAATGTACATCCCATGTTACCAAGTTTATCAAGTTCATACAGTTTTGGAACTTTGCACTTGATAAAACTTTAGTAAACATGTCGGCTGCATTACTCTCAGTTGCTACTTTCTTCACTTAACCACTCTTCTCTCCACTATATCTCGAACAAAGTAGAGGTTAACATCTATGTGTTTCGATCTCTCATGAAACACCTGATGTTTGTCTTAAGTGTATAGAACTTTGGTTGTCATAAAGAACATCAACTCCTCTTGAATGATACCAAAATCTCTCAGTATTCCACTTAACCACGTGGCTTCTTTCACTGCTTCTGTTAGTGCAATATACTCTGCCTCAGTGGTGGATAAAGCCACCACAGATTGTTGCACAGCCTTCCATACAATGGCAATTCCATACAAAGTGAAAACATATCCAAAAATTGATCTTCTACTGTCAATATTTCCTGTAAAATCTGAATCTACATAGCCTTCTGACTTGAAGCGAATGTACTAACTTCTACTAGTCGCTCACCCGCAAGCGGACGGGTTCACTGTAGTATTAGCAAGTATAACGACCAAGTATATCGAACCCAAGGGACAGTGTCTATGCGAATAGATCCCTGAAGATCTACGCGTCGTAATTAATATGAGTGTGTTGTTTTTGGACTTTTTGAAAGATTAATTAAACTAAACTAAATTATCCTACGAATGCAAAAGGTAAATTAAACGAAATAACAAAAGGTGTGTTTTCAAACAGGAGATGGTGATGCTTAAGATAGGAATCCCTACGTATACTAACGGAGCAGGTACATAATCAAAATAACTGTGACATACAAGAATTAACCTAAGTCTAAGAATGCAAGGTGAAAGCTCAAGATTCTAAACCCTAATACTTTACCCTAACACTCGACTTCACGAATCTACTAACGAGTTATTAGATTGTGCTTAATTAATGAGACCCTAATTTAACTAAGGTGATGCGGTCGTCCTCCTTCGCTAAACCGGTAGATGAATTAACCTTTCCTAAACCTTCTCGTTAAGACTACTAATTATTATTGAGTGATGCGGTCGTCCTCTCTCTAACACTTTCGTACTAAATTCAAAGGTAAAGTGAAGATTAATTATAAGAATTCATTAACTAAGAGAATTAAAACTAACGTCACAAGTTACCCTAATTATGTACCCACATCCTACTTCTACGAGTTCATCCTACCCTAAGCATACAAGGGTTTTAGCCGGACATGGCTTTAACAAATATAAAAGTAATAGAAGAAACAACGAACATAAACATAATGAATTGAACGAAGAAAATGAGAAACATGAACTAGGGTTTTAAAAGAAATAAATATTCAGAACGGAAATTTAATTAACTAAAACTAAGTTTCAAGCGTTCAAAGAAATCAAACTAACGAAAAGAACTAATAAACGAAAAGAAACTTAGAATTCGTATGCAAAACCTCAACAAAACGTAAATAAAGCTTGCTCCTCTCCTTCCTCTCCAAAAACTAAGTCTAAAGTGATTTCTAAAGTTCGGGGATCCTTCAAAACGTGTTTGGAAGAGGTATATATAGGCAATGGGTCGAAACGGGATCTCATGGGCCAAAATTCCGTCGAGCTCGAGTAGAGGTCGAGTAAAAGTACTCGAGCAATGCAAGCTCGAGTGTTAAATTTGTACAGAACGTGAAAAGTACTCGAGCCCCTTAGCTCGAGTAGCTCTACTCGACCGGTCCTTGCTCGAGTGCACTACTCGAGTGCCTGCGGACTTGCTACTCGACCGGCTTCTGCTCGAGTGCACTACTCGAGTGCCTGAGTATTGGCTACTCGACCGAAGCTGGCTCGAGTGCACTACTCGAGTGCCTGAGTAGTGTTTACTCGAGCTCCTTCATCTTGAGAACTTCAATGACACTTTTGCTCGCTCGAACTAATACTTCTCGTATTTCTTCCATATCTTCTCATCCGGGTATCCGTTTGAGTCGATTCGAAGTCCTACGAACTCCTCTTTTTGCCCTCTATCCATCTATAAGCATCAAAGACACAAATTTGTTAGTTTGAGAAAATAATACTCAAATGACTCTAAATACTTATATAAATCCATCAAAACAAGGACATTTCGAGCGACGAATCATGACAATTTCATGCCTAATCAACCCCCCCAAACTTACCATGTTGCTTGTCCTCAAGCAACGAAATAATCTGTCAAGTGAAATTGTTAGGAATGAGTCAAGGAATCCAATCATGCAAGTACATAAATTCGAGCTTCAAAGATGCATTACAAGTATACTCACTCACCTTTCTTCATCATATTCATGCGACAACAGCAAGAAACACCAAAATCCAACATGGATGTGCACTCAACGATGTGTTTCACTCCCTCACAAGTGTATAACAATGATCAAGGGACTCACTCAAACAATCAATCACACAAATTGGCAGCCATAGGCTTGTAAGTGTTCTTAACTTCGACCTTACTCTAGAAATCAATGCCGAATCAAAAAGGACTTTTCTCAAGGTTGTAATGTAGGCTCTTTGGACAGGTGGAATAACAATATAAGGTAAAGTGACTAAAGTGAATGGAGAATAGAAAATCAAACTTTGGCACTTCGACATTAGGAACAGAATACTTCAAACATGTTCAATCAACACCCTTTCAATTTCTTACTCTCAATACTTCAAATTTTTTTTTTCTTTCTCACTCTTTCACTTCTTTTTTTTTCAATCACTTCACTTTTTTTTTCTTATTTTCGCACAAACACATGAGCTCATTTTTTCTTTTGCTCATTCTCAATTTTTTTCTCTTTTTCCCACATCTCATAGCTTCATCACTCCTTCTTCTCATATTCACTCAACAAACAACATTTTCCTTTTTCAACTCAATTCACTCCCTTCACATTCACACTTTCCTATTCTCCACTCAAATTGGGACAAAAAGACTTAGGAATTGGAATAGTGTTCATATGTGCTAGCAAATAAAATAGGCTTTAGGCTCAAAGGGGCTAACAAGGGATCAATGCCATTGGTAAGGAAAATTTTGGCTAAGTGACTCAATAAAATCAAAGATGGCCTAAGATCCTATTCGGCATATCAAACTAGACACAATCTAGAAGCAAGAGCACACACAAGTTCTAGCATCCTCTAAGGTGATGATTCACTCACAAACGAAGAGATTCATTCATATATCGAAATCTCATAAGGCTCAAATCTCACGGCTTTCACATCCATGCTAGTCTAGTGCATTCTCACAATCATCACACAAGCACTCAGAAGGAAAACTTGCAAGCATACTAGTTCTTTCTCAAATCAGCTCAAACTCAAACACTCACTCAAAAGAATTTCTAACTCACCCTTACAACTCACTCTACTCATCAAATCATACTCAAAGATAGCAATCAACAAGCATAAGATGATTGATAGGCATGAAATATGCAATAGCGAGTCAACTCAAAATCACCCCAAGGAGTATCTCAACAAACCAATAATCAATCAAACTCAACTCAAAGATAAGGGCGTGCATGCATGTGCAATGTAACAAGAAACAAATAAAAAACTCCACCCCCCCCAAACTTCGACCTTGCTAGAGGTCTAAGTTTGGGGTTGTGGGTTACCTCAACCAAATAATTCCGTTTCTCTCAATAGCTTTGCACACTCCCTTGCTTGAGTTGGTCCTTTCAATCTGAATAACTCCATGATACCTTTACTCCTTTAGAGACAAGACTACAAGCAACTCACTCAAATACGAGGTTAAACATACGACTCACAATAACTCCCTAATAACTAAAAACAAAGCAAATAGTAAAAAATAAAAATAATGGGTTGCCTCCCATTCAGCGCTATTTTTAAGGTCCTCATGCCGGACCGAGCTCAAAGGAGCTTATGGGACATCATACTCAAAAATACCTCCCTTACTCTCATAAGAGTGGTGTTTGAACTCCTTTCCTTGATGCCCCACCATCATGAGCTCTTTTGCTCTTTTCTCATTCCCAAGTGTTATGGGTCTCAACTCCTTCTTGCCTCTATCTGGAGGAGTCTTACTAAATAATTTCTTGAGTTTGGACTTTTTCTTCTTAACTCCTCCTTTTCCCTCTAACTGGACCACGTCCACTTTCTTCACCTCTTCATCCTTCAACTTCTTCACTTTATCCCTATCAAAAGAATCAAGATCATAATGCTCATGGGTTAAATCAATAAGTGAAGGACTCACAAAATCATGAATATGAGAAGGATTAGGGATAGGAGGCATGTCTTCAACATAAGGATCAATTGCATCAATGCAATACAAGCTCGCATCCTCCCTCGTGTGCTTCATGGCTTCATATAGGGAGATCTTCACTTCTTGATCATCAACCTTTAACGTAATCTTCCCATTTGCCACGTCTAGCACCATCCCCGCCGTAGCTAAGAACGGTCTTCCCAAGATTAGGGGCACGTGCTCATCTTCCTCCATCTCTAGGACTACAAAGTCGGCTGGAAAGATGTGATCTCCAACTCTCACTAGGACGTCTTCAACCACACCTTGAGGTCGAGTAATAGACCGGTCGGCAAGTTGAAGCGTCATCATTGTGGGTTGAAGTTCAACACCTTCCAACTTCTTGAAAAGCGACAGGGGCATGAGATTGATGCTCGCCCCGAGGTCGCACAATGCTCCCTTCTTGATCCCGTTCCCAATGTCACATAAGATCGTGAAGCTCCCGGGATCCTTCAGCTTTGGAGGAAGCGTCTTGTGCACTAATGCACTCACCTCGTGGTTCAACTGCACCAACTTTGGCTCATCCACTCGCCGCCTTTTTGCGATCAAATCCTTCAGAAACTTTGCATAATGCGGCATCTGTTCCAAAGCATCATAAAAAGGAATGTTAATGTGAAGTTGTTTAAAAACATCAAGAAATTTTGCAAATTTTTCATCAAGCTTCTTTTTCATGAAGCGTTGTGGATATGGGACAGGTATCACAGATTTGGGTACCCCTCATTCATCTCTTTCTGTTTCTTTCACTTTATCCCTTGCTTCCTTTGCCTTTTTCCACTTAGGAACCCTCTCAATCTCCTCACTTTCCTTGCCCTTCTGGGACTCATCCATATCTTCATGCTTCTCAATCCCTTCACTTTCAATCCCCTTCTCAACCTGGGGCGTCTCAGAATCAGCAGGCATCTGAGGACCTTCATAGTTGGTTCCACTTCTTAACTGGATAGCCTTGCAATGCTCTTTCGGGTTCCCCTCCGGCATTCTATTCACTGACTTTGCAATCTGGCTCATCTGGAACTCTAAAGAAGTGAACCTTCGATTGTTCTCTTGTTGAGTTCTAGTCCACTCAACATTCATCTTCTGGAGCTCTTGATCACGATGATCACCCTTCTTATGCAACTCCTTCACATCGTACTCCAAGGATGACAATCTCTTGCTACCTTCCTCAACCTTCTGAAGGATCATTCTCAACATCTCTTCGGTTGAGGCACCGCCTTCTCCACCCGGAGGCTTTGAACCCGGATCAACACCTGCAGGAACAGTAACACCAGCTTTTGGGTTAGCATAAGAAAAGTTCTCATTCTTCCTCCATGTGTTTTGAGGAGGCTGCTGGCCTCCTTGAACTCCTTGTGTGTTCCTCCATTGATTTTGAAGTGGCTGAGGGCCTGGAGGTACAAATGGTTGGCCATAAGAAGGCCTTCCATACTGATTTCCACCTTGGTAGCCATTCTGATTGTAATATGGGCCTCCCATGTAATTGGCTACATCTTGCTGTCCACTGGGCTGGTCTACTCTCTCATTCTCTACTGCATGCTATCCAACCAAACTCTTCCCCAACTCGAGGTTGTTGATCTTTTCCATCATGGCCATCAGCAGCCTTCTCGTTCCTTCTCCCTCCTCAACCTGATTAACTCTTTGAAAATCTGAGTCTCCATTCCAAGCCCCGGCATTCGTGACAATGTTGTCAACGATCTCTCTACACCTCTCTATGCCTTGATTCAGGAATGATCTGCCCGCACAAGCGTCTAAATGGTCTTGCCCCGCCTTATTGGCACCACTATAGAAGAATGCCATAATGTCTCCCTCATTGTACCCGTGCTGCGGGCACTCAATCAGCATGTTTGAGTATCTCTCCCACGCTTGGCGTAAATCCTCTCCAGGCTTCTGTCGAAAGGACGAGATCTCAATTCTAGCCTTGATCGTCCTAGATGGAGGGTAGAATCGCTCGAGGAACAGACGCTCGAGCTCGGCCCAAGTGGTAATACCTCCCCGCGGGAGCGTATTATCGTTCCACTCCTTAGCTATTCCCGTCAATGAGAATGGGAACAGCCTAAGCCTCTTGGCATCTTCAGACATGCCATTGTAATTAAATGTTGAGGCTATCATGAGAAAACTCCTCAGATGTGTATGAGGATTCTCCTTCCCGATCACCCCCTTGAACTGATTCTCGGTAAGCAGCTTTAAAATCCCCGGGGATATCGAGAAGTTGTTCGCCTCAACAGGAGGCAAAGCCACTCCATCATAGTACCGCTGTGGCTGCGCTGCAAACCTCCCTCGAATAGCCATATTGTGATCTACGTTCTGAGGAACGTGTTGAGGATTAGTAGCAGGTACTGGTACTTGTTGGGTGGTGGTGGGTAAATAGATGGTTGATTATAGACTGGGGATGGAGGATACGGGTATGGTGGGTAAGGATAAGGTGGGTATGGGTAATGTTGGTATACTGGGTTGTTGAAAGGGTTATTTGGGTTTTGTGGGTAAGCAGGGTTTTGGTTCTGGTTTTGGGGTTGTGTTTGTGCAGAGTTGATTGTGTCTTGTGGGTTCGGGTGTGGGCTCTCAGTTCCCCCTATGGGTATCTGCTGATTACTGCTGTTTCCATTGGCACCCTCTGCCCGTTCCACAAGAGCAGTATACTCTGCAGCTATTTTGTCTAACTCCCCAAGTTCATCAGAAATCTTGTCTTTGTTTCCCGCGGCAGTAGTCATTCTTCTCAAGAAGGCTCGGTTCCTTCTAGCTATTGTCTCAGGATCTGCAGGTAACCTCTCTTCGCTCGTATTGCCTTGTGAGCGTGTTTTCATAAACCTGAAACACTAGTAGAAGGATCAAAACACAACTGCCTAATGAATGGAAATAAAAATAAAACAGAAAATAAATCACCCACTACTAACTACTAAGCTATCTACAAGTCCTATTCAAAGAGCATATAACGCCATCCCCGGTAACGGCGCCATTGACTTGAAGCGAATGTACTAACTTCTACTAGTCGATCACCCGCAAGCGGACGGATTCACTGTAGTATTAGCAAGTATAACGACCAAGTATATCGAACCCAAGGGACAGTGTCTATGCGAATAGATCCCTGAAGATCTACGCGTCGTAATTAATATGAGTGTGTTGTTTTTGGACTTTTTGAAAGATTAATTAAACTAAACTAAATTATCCTACGAATGCAAAAGGCAAATTAAACGAAATAACAAAAGGTGTGTTTTCAAACAGGAGATGGTGATGCTTAAGATAGGAATCCCTACGTATACTAACGGAGCAGGTACATAATCAAAATAACTGTGACACACAAGAATTAACCTAAGTCTAAGAATGCAAGGTGAAAGCTCAAGATTCTAAACCCTAATACTTTACCCTAACACTCGACTTCACGAATCTACTAACGAGTTATTAGATTGTGCTTAATTAATGAGACCCTAATTTAACTAAGGTAATGCGGTCGTCTTCCTTCGCTAAACCGGTAGATGAATTAACCTTTCCTAAACCTTCTCGTTAAGACTACTAATTGTTATTGAGTGATGCGGTCGTCCTCTCTCTAACACTTTCGTACTAAATTCAAAGGTAAAGTGAAGATTAATTATAAGAATTCATTAACTAAGAGAATTAAAACTAACGTCACAAGTTACCCTAATTATGTACCCACATCCTACTTCTACGAGTTCATCCTACCCTAAGCATACAAGGGTTTTAGCCGGACATGGCTTTAACAAACATAAAAGTAATAGAAGAAACAACGAACATAAACATAATGAATTGAACGAAGAAAATAAGAAACATGAACTAGGGTTTTAAAAGAAATAAATATTCAGAACGGAAATTTAATTAACTAAAACTAAGTTTCAAGCGTTCAAAGAAATCAAACTAACGAAAAGAACTAATAAACGAAAAGAAACTTAGAATTCGTATGCAAAACCTCAACAAAACGTAAATAAAGCTTGCTCCTCTCCTTCCTCTCCAAAAACTAAGTCTAAAGTGATTTCTAAAGTTCGGGGATCCTTCAAAACGTGTTTGGAAGAGGTATATATAGGTAACGGGTCGAAACGGGATCTCATGGGCTAAAATTCCGTCGAGCTCGAGTAGAGGTCGAGTAAAAGTACTCAAGCAATGCAAGCTCGAGTGTCAAATTTATACAGAACGTGAAAAGTACTCGAGCCCCTTAGCTCAAGTAGCTCTACTCGACCGGTCCTTGCTCGAGTGCACTACTCGAGTGCCTGCGGACTTGCTACTCGACCGGCTTCTGCTCGAGTGCACTACTCGAGTGCCTGAGTATTGGCTACTCGACCGAAGCTGGCTCGAGTGCACTACTCGAGTGCCTGAGTAGTGTTTACTCGAGCTCCTTCATCTTGAGAACTTCAATGACACTTTTGCTCACTCGAACTAATACTTCTCGTATTTCTTCCATATCTTCTCATCCGGGTATCCGTTTGAGTCGATTCGAAGTCCTACGAACTCCTCTTTTTGCCCTCTATCCATCTATAAGCATCAAAGACAAAAATTTGTTAGTTTGAGAAAATAATACTCAAATGACTCTAAATACTTATATAAATCCATCAAAGCAAGGACATTTCGAGCGACGAATCATGACAATTTCACGCCTAATCACCTTCCAATGGATCAATTTTGACTTCACTTCTCTTGAACATAAGACCAGTATTGATGTAGCCTTTTAAGTATCTTAGCATCCATTCCAATGCCTTCCAATGTTCCTTTCTAGGATTTGCCATGTATTTGCTAACAACATAAATTCCATGTGTTAAGTCTGGCCTACTACATATCATGGTGTACATAATGCTTCCTACACCACTAGCATAAGGTACTTTCTTCATTTCTTTTACTTCTTCATCAGTTCTAGGTGCTTGAGTAACTGGTAGCTTGAATTGTTGTTCAAGTGGTGTGGATGCTGATCTTGCCTCATGCATATTACATCTCTTTAGTACCTTTTGGATGTAGTTATTTTGTGACAAAAACAATATCCCATCCACTCTATTTATGTAGATATCCATTCCCAGGATCCTCCTTGCATTGCCCAAGTCCTTCATTTCAAACTTTGAACTCAGCTTGTGCTTTAAGACCTCAATTTTCTTCATACTTTTGCTTGCAATGAGCATGTCATCCACATAGATCAGTAAGTAAGTAACCATCTGTCTTCCTTGCCTTTCAAAATACACACAGTTGTCATACTTTGATCTCTCAAGCCCTATTTCAGTCATAAAGCTATCAAACTTCTTGTTCCACTGTCTAGAACTTTGCTTAATACCATAGAATGGCATATTTTCTGTTCATTTCCAGGGAGCACAAAACCCTCAGGTTGATTCATGTATATATCCTCAATCAGGTCCCCATTTAAGAATGCAGTTTTGACATCTAACTGCTGCAACTCCAAGTCATCCTGAGCTACTCTTGCAAGTAAGATCCTTACTGAACAATGTTTTACAACATGTGAAAATACTTCATTAGCGTGAACTCATTTTTCCTGTGTAAAACCTCTAGCAACAGGCCTTGCCTTGTACCTTATCTGCTCACTCCTCCAAAACTCTATCTTCCTTTTGAATATACATTTGCAGCTGATAATCTTCTTACCATCAGGCCTCTTTACCAGTTTCCAAGTATTGTTGTTCTCAAGAGATTTCAACTCCTCCATCATGGCTTGCATCCAGTGATTTCTATCCTCACTTGACATAGTCTCCTTGAAACTTCTAGGCTCTTAATATTCCACTTCTTCAGCTGTGAAGAGAGCATAAGACACCATATCACCTTCTCCAAATTTGTTTGGAGGTGAATATTCCTTCTAACTCTGTCTCTAGTCAAATTGTAGTTATTGAAGTCTTATATCTCAGTATTACTCTCATCATGTGAATCAGACGCATCCTCAGAATCTGGAACCTCTTCCTCATTTAGGTCTTGGTTTTGAATTTGATCCTGGACTTGCTCATCCTTCTCAATTTCTACAGAAGTGGTGTCCAAAATGTCTCCATCCACCTCCTGAGTTTCACCTGTGTGTTTGTAGCCCATCACAGCCTCATTGAAAGTGACATCCCTGCTTATGATGTATCTCTTATGCCCAGGCTCCAAACACCAGAGTTTATAGCCTTTAACCCATCTTGGATAGCCTATGAAGACACATCTCAGGGCTCTTGGATCCAGCTTATCCTATCTAACATGAACAAAAGCCTGGCAACCAAAGATTTTCAAATCAAAATAATTTGATAGCTTACCATACCAGATCTCATCTAGAGTTTTGAACTCAATGGCTGAAGAAGGTGTTTTGTTTATGAAAAAACATGATGTGCTTACAGCTTCACCCCAGAAGGCCTTTGGTAGTGCTGCATCAGCTAACATGTATCTTACTCTCTCAAGTATGGTTCTGTTCATCCTCTCTGCAAGTCCATTTTGTTTAGGATTGGATGGGGTTGTCTTGTGCCGTATAATGCCTTTCATCTTACAGAAATCATTGAACTCTTCTGAAAGACATTCCAAGCCATTGTCAGTTCTTAGGTGTTTCATCTTCTTTCCAGTTTGATTCTCTTGCTTAGTGATCCAGTCTTTGAACTTCTGGAGAGCCTCATTCTTGTGCTTCATGACATATACCCCTACCTTCCTACTAAAATCATCAATCAATGTCATGAAATACTTTTCTCCTCCATGAGTCTCCACCCTTGCAAGACCCCAAATGTCTAAATGAACATAGTCAAAAATCTCTTTTGTCTTATGAATTCCCTTTAGGTAAGATTGCTTCTTTGCTTTGCCCAAAACACAATGCTCACAGAATTTCAGTTTAGTGATAGTATTATCTCCAAAAGCTTTCACCTATATGGCCTAGCCTTTTATGCCATAACATTGCTTCTTCAGTACTCATGGCACTGTTCACTAATCCATTTATTGAATTTCCCATAAGTAGATGCAAACCATTCCTCTTGTATCCTGTCATAAGAGTTCTTGCATCTTTTGTTATCATGATAGATCCATCTTTGGTACTGAACTCACAACCAGCAGCATTCAAATATCCAAGAGAAATCAAGTTCCTCTTAAGATCAGGCACATACCTGACTTTTGTCAAGATAACAACTGTTTTATTCTCCATTTTGATCTTCACAGATCATATTCCCTCCACTTTGCAAGATTGGTCATTGCCTAATAGTACATGACCTCCATCAATTTTCTTCAATTCTTGAAACCAATGTTTATGGGGACACATGTGGAATGAAACCCAGAATTTAGGACCCACTCATTGTGCATTCTTGACTCGGAAACAATTAGAACTTCAGCACTCTCATAGCCTTCTTCAACTACAGTCACATTTGCCTTCTGCTCTTGCTTGTCTTTCTTGTTGCTTGGGCAATTCTTCATTAAGTGCCTCAACCTTGTGGCATGAGAAACATTTTCTTTTCTCCACAAAACCAAATCCAGTCTTTTTCTTCTGATTTTGCCCTTTCTTGAACTTGTTATTCTTTTTCTTGTTCTTGAATTTGGCATTCAAGCTCTCACCCTCATTCTGAGTCTTCTTCTCTGCAGTGTTCTTGTCACCAGTTATCTGTAGAAACTTAGTCTTGATGGTCGTTTGGATTTGATCAAAATTGAGTTGATCTTGCCTTCCAAATAACAGTGCATCTTTGAAGTTATCCAATGATTTAGGCAGTGAATTCAATAACATCAGTGCTTTATCATCATCCTCTAATTTAACCTCAAGGTCTTCAAGGTCATCAATGCATTGTTGAATTCATCAAGTTGCTCACACGTGTTCTTATCATCCTTCATCTTGAAACCATGAAGCTTCTGCCTAGCATATAGATTATTCAAAACCGATTTTGTTTGATACAAACTATCCAGTTTGTTCATCATTTCAATAGCAGATTTGGCCTTGCAAATCTCCCTTAATGGTTTGTCTCCAAGACAAAGAATTATGGCGCTATGTGCTCTTTCCAGAATCTCAACCTTGCGATTCAGGTTAGGAGCACTAGTCCATTGCTCATCCGTTAAGGAAGTATTAGCCAAACCATGATGCGTTAAAAGAGCTCGTACCTTGATCTTCCATAGCCCATAGTTATGTTTGCCCATGAACTTATCCACTTCAAGTTGCAATGTTGTCATCTTCAAGGAGTTGGCGGTCAATTATTTCAAAACTAATCCTCTTTTCATCAATATTATAATATTACTGTGAGGGCAAAACCGAGCACAGTATCAGGCACTTGTACGGTACCATGGTTAGATGTCATGTGACAAATTTGAATGAGCATAAGAGAGAGAGCTTATAAGTAGTGGTTTTGGGATAACAGAAAGGGAAGCAAGAGTATGAAGAGTGGAGACTAAAAAAGCACCATATAGATCAAGTTTTTGTAAATATGATAAGCATGCATTGCAATATATACTTCTAGACCTTCCACTTAAATATACTATTAAAAGCGTATAAATCCAGATGGTTTCAATATCGTATTTGTATCCTGAAAACATATAGTGCTTGAGATCAACTTCTGTGAATTTAATTGAAATCCATATTTTGAACTTGAATACCTATTAGTAAACCAGATTTGTGTCGAAGAATAGAAACTGTAAATTTTCACAGCAGAAATTAAAGGACTAAAACTAAAAATCAACACGGGCACAAAAATTTACGTGGTTCGATCAATCGATCTACGTCCACGGGAGGCTAGAACTTGTGTATTGCACAATTGAGTCAAAGATTACAGTAATCACACAGTAATTGCTCTCAAAACTCTCAAGAACCCTAACTGCTTGTTCACTCTAATTACTCTCGTAATTCATAAAATTAGAATTGAAATCATGCCGTTATATAATGCCTAATGCATTCCATAACTACTTCTGTAACCAATTTCGTGCATTGAAGCCTGAAGAAAGAATCCTCAAATCAAACGGTTATTTTTGTTATAACTGCTTTGTTTCCATACGCCCCTCCTTTTACTAAGTGCACCCCGATTGGCAAAGTAATACTAACAGACAATTGTAATGACACTTTTCGAACTAACTTCACACCTATGTTAATTCATAAAATAGGAATGAAGTGATAAAAAGCAAATTAGAGGGGGTTTGATTTGATACGGGAGGGAAATAATGAATGATCGATTTGAGGATTTTGATTCTAACAAAACTATTAAATCTTTCCACCACCAGAGTGAGAAATTCCAGGTGTTCTTAGAAGTATTACCAAAATCTCTTCATTGTGTGTTCTTGGGATATGCATAATAGAATCCGGAGTTTGTTTAGTTGTGGCATATTTTAAGTGTTTTATTTTAAATATTTTGTAATTTATAAGTTGTTAAGTGGTCAAATTTTTTTTTTAAGAATTTGATAATTTATAGTAATAATTATTATTTTTTTATATAATTTATAAGCATGGTTAAACGGGCTCTAGGTCACATACTAATATGTATTCATTCGCTTCTTCTGGAATTTGAGTTTGGCCACGGTTATTGGCACTACACCAAACTCAAGAAAAAAAAAGTAAGGCATGAGAAAGACTATATTACCCTTTACATTTAAAATCTTAAATACAAACTATAGAAATCTGCTAAATACACCCTCTCTAAAAAAACATACGCCGTCGTATATGGTCGCCACCCCACCGCCCACCGTCCGGCAAAACTGAGAAAATAACCAACAAAAAACTTCAATTCCATTAAATCAAAATATATATATTTTCGGAATAAAAACATAAAAAACTATATCAAATTTCGAAAAAATACAAAAAATTCAAAAAAAATAAACGAACCTGAGGTTTGAAGAAAATGTTCAAAAACGAACAAGTATTTCGTATAAAAATTTCAAAAATATAAAAAAAATTTGAAAAAACTAAACGAACATAAGGTTCGAAGAAAATGTTCGAAAACTATCAAGTATTTCGTATAAAAATTTTGATTTTTTTCGAAAAACTATCAGCTATCAATTTGTTAAAGATCTGTTGAATGTTTGGGGAAAAAATCAATAAATAACAACAATTTCGTAAAAATTGTTACTAAAAATTAAAAAATATGGGTATTTGTTCCAAATCTATAAAAATCTTAAAATCATCAACATGCATCTTTGACCTGATTAGGCGTGAAATTGTCATGATTCGTCTTTAGAAATTCCCCAATTTTGGTCGATTTTATTGAGAATTTAGAGTCAATTGAGTATTATTTCTACACATTGATGAATTTGTCTCTTTGATGCTCATAGGTGAATCGACTCAAACGGATGCCTGGATGAGAAGATATCGAAGAAATACGATTGGTATTAGTGCGGAAGAAAAAAAGTATTAGTTGGAGCACTTTCGGAGTCATTCGAGTGGACTAACTCGAGCACTAGCGTTCGAGCATATTGCTCGAGCGCCTAAAACTTACAGAAGATTTCTCGCATTCGAGCAGCTCGAGCGCCACCGCTCGAGCGTGATGCTCGAGCGCCCCAAAACATGCAAAAGAATTTGAGCACTCGACCAGCTCGAGCGGGACCGCTCGAGCCCTTGCACCATTCGAGCTACACAGCTCGAGCGTGCTTGCTCGAGCACTTTCAAGATTCGTGCTTCTGGATTCGTTTTTCGGCCCATGAGTTCACGATTCGGCCCGATGCTTATACATGCTCGTTCCGAGCATGTTTTTACAAACAACTTGACATCACGACATACCACTGGATACGATATCGCTTTTAGAGTAGTTTTTGGAGAAGAAGAGACGAGCAAGCTTTAGTTTTACATATTCAAGGTTTTATTTACGAATTCATAGTACAGTTTTGTTTTTTTAATTTTGTTTCTTTAGACCTTTATTCTTAAATACTTTGAGACTTCGTTTTATAAATCTTAATTCAGTTCTTAGCATTTATTTCTCGAACCCCTAGTTTATGTTTGATAATTTATTCATTAAAATCATTATGTTCATGTTCGTTACTTCTTCAATTGTTCTTGTTTCCGTAAAAACCATGTCTAGCTAAAACCCTTGCATGCTTGGGGTAGGATGAACTCGTAGAAGTAGGTTGTGGGTATGTAATTAGGGTAATTCGTGATGCTTAGTTTTAATTCTCTTAATCAATGAATTCTTAAAATCAATCTTAACTTCACCTTTGAATTTCATTCGAAACGTGTTAGGGAGAGGACGACCGCATCACTCTTTAATAACTAGTAGACTTAACTAGAGGATTTAGAAGGGGTTGATTAATCTACCAGTTTAGCTATGGAGGACGACTGCATCACATTAGTTTAAATTAGGGTCTCGTTAATTAAGCACGATCTATTAAATTGTTAGTGGATTAGTGAAGTCGATTGATAGAATAAAGTATTAGGGTTTGAATTCTTGAGCTTTCATCTTGCAATCTTTTACTTAGGTTATTTCTTGCACGTCACAATTATCTTGATTATGTACATGCTCCATTAGTATACGTAGGAATTCCTATTCTGAGCATCACCATCTCATATTAAAAAACACACCTTAGATACTTAGTTTAATTTTACTTTTTGCATTCATAGAGTAAGTTAGTTAGATTATAATTTATTTTCTTCTAAAAATCCAAAAACATACACTCATATTAGCTAGGACGCGTAGATCTTCAGGGATCTATTCGCATACTCACCTTCCCTTGGGTTCGATAATACTTGGTCCCTATACTTGCTCATACTACAGTGAACCCGTCCGCTTGCGGGGAAGCTACTAGTAGAAAGCTAGTATTTTCATCTTCAAGTCAATGGCGTCGTTGTCGGGGATGGCGTTGTATATCTTTTGAATAGGACTTGTAGATAGCTTAGTAGTTAGTAGTGAGTGCTTTACTTTTCTGTTTTATTCGTACGTGTTCGGCAGTTGCATTTTTATTCTTTTGTTAGTGTTTCAGGTTTATGAAAACACGCTTGCAAGGTGAATCGAGCGAAGAGAGACTACAGCTAGATCCTGAGACAATAGTAAGAAGAAACAGAGCCTTTTTAAGAAGGATGAATGTTGTCGAAGGAGAGAACGATAACATGGACATCAGTAATGAGTTGGATGATGCTGCAAATGAGTTTAATCAGACAGTGGACCGGGTTGAGGGCACTGGAGGGAATGGTAGTCAGAATCAAGTCCCGTTAGGGGAAAGCTAGAGCCAAAACCCGGGTACACAGAACGTAAATAATCCAGCTCATAACCTTGTCCAACGCCCTCAGAACAACCCTGCATTTCCACATAACAACTTCCCACAAAACAACTTATCTTATCCTTACCCATACCCACCATACCCGTACCCTCCACCTCCTGTTTACAATCCACCACCAGTTTATCACCCACCACCAGCCCAACAAGTACCCATACCACCTGCTAATCATCAGCACGTTCCTCAGAATGCCGATCAAAACATAACTATTCAAGGAAGGTTCGCGGCACAACCGCAACGGTACTATGATGGAGTGGCATTACCCCCTGTAGAGGCAAACAACTTCTCAATTTTCCCTGGAATTCTAAAGCTGCTTATCGAGAATCAATTCAAGGGGGAGGTTGGGAAGGAGAATCCTCATACTCATCTTAGGAGTTTTCTGATGATCGCATCCACGTTCAATTATAACGGCATGTCTGAAAATGCCAAGAGGCTCAGGTTGTTTCCATTCTCTTTGACGGGAATAGCAAAGGAGTGGTACGGTAACACGCTCCCACGGGAAGGTGTAACCACATGGGCCGAGCTCGAGCGTTTGTTCCTCAAGCGATTCTACCCTCCATCTAGAACCATTAAAGCAAGGATAGAGATTTCTTCCTTCCGCCAAAAGCAAGGAGAAGACTTACGTCAAGCGTGGGAGAGATGCTCCAACATGTTGATTGAGTGTCCGCAGCACGGGTACAATGAGGGAGATATCATGGTGTTCTTCTATAGTGGAGCCAGCAAGGCTGGTCAAGCCCATCTGGACGCGTGTGCTAGTGGAGCTTTCCTGAACCAAGGTGCAGCGAGGTGTAGAGAAATCGTTGACAATATTATCACGAATGCCGGGGTATGGAACGAGGACCCAGAATTTCAAAGAGCTTGTAAGTTGGAGGAAAATGAAGGAACGAGGAAGCTGTTGATGGCCATGATGGAAAAGATAAACAACATTGAGACTGGGCCAAGTTTGGTTGGAGGGAATGTAGCAGTGAGTGAGAAAGTGGATCAGCCCACAGTTCAACAAGAGGTAGCCAACTATATGGGAGGACCTTACTACAATCAAGGCGGGTATCCACAAGGTGGCAATCAATTTGGAAGGTCTTCTTATGGCCAACCATTTGTACCTCTGGGTCCACAGCCTCCTCAAAATCAATGGAGGAACACACAAGGATATCAAGGAGGCCAGCAGCCTCCTCAGAACACATGGAGGAAGAACAAGAATTTTTCATATGCTAATCCGAAGGCCGGTATTATAGTTCCTCCAGGTGTTGATCCAGGTTCGAAACCCCCGGGTGGAGAAGGGGGTGCCTCAACTGAGGAGATGTTGAGAGCTATCCTTCAGAAGGTGAAGGAAGGAAGCAAGAGATTGTCCTCTTTGGAGTATGATGTTAAAGAGTTGCATAAGAAAGGTGATCAGCATGATCAAGAACTCCAGAAGAGAGATGTAGAGCTGAATTGAATTCAGCAAGAGAACAATAGGCGGTTCACTTCCATAGAGTTTCAGATGAGCCAGATCGTAAAATCATTGGGTAGAGAGCCGGGTAAGTATCCTTCTATGCCGGAGGGGTTGATTCTGAGACGCCTGACTTGAAGTGAATATACTAGCTTTTACTAGCAGCTTCCCCACAAGAGTACGGGTTCACTGTAGTATGGGAAAGTATAGGGACCAAGTATTATCGAACCCAAGGGAAGGTATGTATGCGAATAGATCCCTGAAGATCTACGCGTCGTAGTTAATATGAGTGTGTTGTTTTTGGATTTTTGGAAAGATTAATTAAAACTAAAATAAACTAAGTAAACTAAAGTACTAAAGAAATCAAATTAACTAAGGGTTGTGTTCTAATGAGAGATGGTGATGCTCAGGATCGGAATCCCTACGTATACTAACGGAGCAGATACATAATTAGAATAACTGTGACACACAAGAAATAACCTAAGTCTAAGAATGCAAGGTGAAAGCTCAAGATTCTAAACCCTAATACTTTACCCTAACACTCGACTTCACGAACCTACTAACAAGTTAATAGATTGTGCTTAATTAATGAGACCCTAATTTAACTAAGGTGATACGGTCGTCCTCCTTCGCTAAACCGGTAGATGAATTAACCTTTCCTAAACCCTCTCGTTAAGTCTACTCGTTATTAAAGAGTGACACGGTCGTCCTCTCTCTAACACCTTTCGAACGAAATTCAAGAACGAAGTCTAGATTAATTTTAAGAATTCATTAACCAAGAGAATTAAAACCTAACGTCACAAGTTACTCTAATTACGTACCCACAACCTACTTCTACGAGTTCATCCTACCCTAAGCATGCAAGGGTTTTAGCTAGACATAGATTTAACGTAAACAATAACAATTAGACAAGTGACGAATATGAACATGGTAATTAAATCAAAGAAAAGATCGTACATAAACTAGGGTTTTAAAATATAAAAGAATAAACTGAAATTAATTAGCAAAACGAGGTCTCAACGTATTCAAGAACAAAAGATATTAAGAAACGAAACTAAAACATGAAATTGTAATGTGAATTAGTAAGCAAAAACCTCAAAAACGTAAAATTAAACTTGCTCGTCTCTTCTCTTCCTTCTCTCTCTAAAAATTCTCTGTAAAAGTGATGTAGTGCGTTCCGAGATCCTTCAAAACGTGTTTGGAAGAGGTATATATAGGCAACGGGTCGAAACGGGATCTCATGGGCCAAAATTCCCGTCGAGCTCGAGTAGAGGTCGAGTAAAAAGTACTCGAGCAAGACATACTCGAGTGTTAAAATTGTACAGAACGTGAAAAGTACTCGAGCTCCTTAGCTCGAGTAGTTCTACTCGACCGGTCCTTGCTCGAGTAGTCTACTCGAGTGCCTACGTACTTGCTACTCGACCGGCTTTTGCTCGAGTGCACTACTCGAGTGCCCGAGTAATGTCTACTCGACCGAAGCTGGCTCGAGTGCACTACTCGAGTGCCTGAGTAGTGTTTACTCGAGCTCATTCATCTTGAGTACTTCAACGACACTTTTGCTCGCTCGAACTAATACTTCTCGTATTTCTTCCATATCTTCTCATCCGGGTATCCGTTTGAGTCGATTCGAAGTCCTACGAACTCCTCTTTTTGCCCTCTATCCATCTATAAGCATCAAAGAAACAAATTTGTTAGTTTGTGAAAATAATACTCAAATGACTCTAAATACTTATATGAATCCATCAAAACAAAGGCATTTCGAGCGACGAATCATGACAATTTCACGCCTAATCAACGCCCCAAAGAGATGTTGAGTTAGAAGGAGAAAAGAGTGAGGAGGTAGGAATTGAGAAAGGAGTTGAGGGTGAAGGCACTCAAGAGAGAAAAGAGTCTGAAGAGGAAGGCATTGAGAAGATTGAGAGAGTTCCTAAGTGGAAGAAGGCAAAGGAAGCAAGGGAGAAAGTGAAAGAGATCGAGTGTGATGAATGGGGGGTACCCAAATCGGTGATACCCGTCCCATATCCACAACGCTTCATGAAGAAAAAGCTTGATGAGAAATTTACTAAATTCCTTGATGTTTTTAAGAAATTGCATATTAACATTCCTTTTTATGATGCTTTGGAACAGATGCCGAATTATGCCAAGCTCTTGAAGGACTTGATAGCGAAGAGAAGGTGAGTAGATAAACCCAAGTTGGTGCAGCTAAACCATGAGGTGAGTGCATTAGTGCACAAAGCACTTCCCCCAAAGTTGAAGGATCCCGGGAGTTTCACGATCTTATGTGATATCGGGAATGGAGTCAAGAAGGGAGCGTTGTGCGACCTTGGAGCGAGCATCAATCTTATGCCCTTGTCGCTATTCAAGAAGTTGGAAGGTGGAGAACTCCAGCCGACAATGATGACGCTTCAACTTGCCGACCGGTCTATTACTCGACCTCAAGGTGTAGTTGAAGATGTCCTCGTAAAAGTTGGAGATCACATTTTTCCAGCCGACTTTGTGGTGCTCGACATGGAGGAAGATGAGCGCGTGCCTTTGATCTTGGGAAGACCGTTCTTAGCAACGGCCGGGATGGTGCTAGACGTGGCAAATGGGAAGATCACATTGAAAGTTGACGATCAAGAGATAAAGATTTCTCTATATGAGGTCATGAAGTACCCGAAGGAGGATGAAAGTTGGTATTGCATGGATGCAATTGATCCTCGTGTTGAAGACACACCTCCTATCCCTAATCTTTCTTTTAGTCATGATTTTGATGATCCTTCACTTGATGATTTAACCCATGAGCATTATGATCTTGATTGTTTTGATAGGGATAAAGGAAAGAAGTTGAAGGATGAAGAAGTGAAAAATGTGGACGTGGTCCAGCTAGAGGGTAAAGGAGGAGTTAAGAAGGAAAAATCAAAATTCAAGAAATTGTTTAGTAAGACTCCTCCAGACAAAGGTGAGAAGCAGTTGAGACACCCACCGCCCGAGGTGAAGAAGGAGGGTGGGAAGAGAACAAAGAACTTAGACATCTTCTCTTATGAGAGTAAGGGAGGTAAATTTGAGTATCATGTCCCATGAGCTCCTTTGAGCTCGGTCCGGCATGAGGACCTTAAAAATAGCGTTGAATGGGAGGCAACCCATTTTTTATTTGCTTTTGAGAGTTTTATGTTATTAGGGTGTTGTTGAAGCGTAAGTTTTAACCTCGTACTTGAGAGTTTTATTTTATAGGCTTGCCTTGAGGGTGAAGGAGTGTCAAAGAAGTGGAGATTGAAGGGACCAACTCGAGACAAAGGAGTGTGACACGTTGTTGAGAAACTTGAATTATTTGGATGAGGTAACCCACAACCCCAAACTTAGACCTCTTCACAAGGTCGAAGTTTGGGGGTGGAGTTTTTATATGTATTATGGTTACATTGCACAAGCGCACACCTTCTCTTGAGATGAGTTTGGTTATTTGGTACTTTGAGATGATCCTTGGGCTGATATTGATTTGATTTGCTACTACATATTTCATACCTATCAATCATCTTATGCTTGTTGATTGATATTCTTGAGTATGTTTTGATGAGTAGAGCTAAATTGTGAGGTTGAGTTAGGAGTTCTATTGTGTGAGTGTATGAGTTAGAGTTGATTTGAGAAAGAACTAGTATGCTTGTGAATTTTCCTTTTGAGTACTTATGTGATGAGAGTGAGAATTCACTAGGACTAGCATGGATGTGAAAGCCGTGAGATTTTGAGCATTTTGAGATTAAGATACATGAATTGATCTCTTCATTTGTGAGTGAGTCCTCACCTTAGAGGATGCTAGAACTTGTGTGTGCTCTCGCTTCTTGATTGTGTCTAGTTTGATATGCCGAATGTGATCTTAGGCCATCTTTGTTTTGAATAAGTCACTTAGCCAAAAAATTTCCTTACCATTGACATTTGTCCCTTGTTAGCCCATTTGAGCCTTAAGCCTATTTCATTTGCTAGCACATTTAAACACTATTCCAAGTTTCTAAGCCTTTTTGTTCCAATTTGAGTGGAGAATAGGAAAAGTGTGAATGTGAAGGGATTGATTTGAGTTGAAAAAGGAGAATTGTGATTGCTTGAGTGATTATGAGAAGAAGGTGTGATGAAGAATATGAGTTGTGGGAAAAAAATGAGAAGGAGCAAAAGAAAAATGAGCTCATGTGTTTGTGCGAAAAAGAGAAAAGAAAAAAGAAGTGAAGTGATGGAAAAAAAAGTGAAATGAGTTAGAAAAAAATATTGAAGTGTTGAGAGTATTGGAATTGAAAGTGTGTTGATTGAAAATGCTTGAAGTATTCTGTTTCTAATCTCGAAGTACTAAAGTTTGAGTTTCTATTCTCTATTCACTTAAGTCACTTACCTATATTGTTATCCCACCTGTCCAAAGAGTCTATATTACAACCTTGAGAAAAGTCTTTTTTGATTCGGCATTGATTTCTAGAGTATGGTTGGAGTTGAGAGTGCTTACAAGCCTATGGCTGCCGATATGTGTGATTGATTGTTTGAGTGAGTCCCTTATCCTTTATATACACTTGTGAGGGAGTGAAACGCATCGTTGAGTGCACATCCATGTTTGATCTTGGTGTTCCTTGTTGTTGTTGCATGAGTATGATGAAGGAAGGTGAGGGAGTATATGTGTGATTGATCTTTGAAGCTCGAGTTCATTTACTTGCATGATTTGATTCTTTGACTCATTCCTAACAATTTCACTTGACTTATTATTTCATTGCTTGAGTACAAGCAATATGGTAAGTTTGGGGGGGTTGATTAGGCGTGAAATTGTCATGATTCGTCGTTAGAAATGCCCCAGTTTTGGTCGATTTTATTGAGAATTTAAAGTCAATTGAGTATTATTTCTACACATTGATGAATTTGTCTCTTTGATTCTCATAGGTGAATCGAGGGAGAAAAACGGAGTTCGTAGGACTTTGAATCGACTCAAACGGATGCCCGGATGAGAAGATATCGAAGAAATACGATTGGTATTAGTGCGGAAGAAGAAAAGTATTAGTTGGAGCACTTTCGGAGTCATTCGAGTGGACTAACTCGAGCACTAGCGCTCGAGCATGTTGCTCGAGCGCCTAAAACTTACAGAAGATTTCTCGCATTCGAGCACTCGAGCGCCCCAAAACATGCAGAAGAATTTGAGCACTCGACCAGCTCGAGCGGGACCGCTCGAGCCCTTGCACCATTCGAGCTACATAGCTCGAGCGCTACCGCTCGAGCGTGCTTGCTCGAGCACTTTCAAGATTCGTGCTTCTGGATTCGTTTTTCGGCCCATGAATTTACGATTCAGCCCGATGCTTATATATACTCGTCCCGAGCACGTTTTTACAAATAACTTGACATCACGACATACCACTGGATACGATATCGCTTTTAGAGTAGTTTTTGGAGAAGAAGAGACGAGCAAGCTTTAGTTTTACATATTCGAGGTTTTATTTACGAATTCATAGTACAGTTTTGTTTTTTTAGTTTTGTTTCTTTAGACCTTTGTTCTTTAATACTTTGAGACTTCGTTTTATTAATTTAAATTCAGTTCTTAGCATTTATTTCTCGAAACCCTAGTTTATGTTTGATAATTTATTCGTTAAAATCATTATGTTCATGTTCGTTACTTCTTCAATTGTTCTTGTTTCCGTAAAAACCATGTCTAGCTAAAACCCTTGCATGCTTAGGGTAGGATGAACTCGTAGAAGTAGGTTGTGGGTATGTAATTAGGGTAATTCGTGACGCTTAGTTTTAATTCTCTTAATTAATAAATTCTTAAAATCAATCTTAACTTCACCTTTGAATTTCGTTCGAAACGTGTTAGGGAGAGGACGACCGCATCACTCTTTAATAACTAGTAGACTTAACTAGAGGGTTTAGAAGGGATTGATTAATCTACCGGTTTAGCTATGGAGGACGGCCGCATCACATTAGTTTAAATTAGGGTCTCATTAATTAAGCACGATCTACTAACTTGTTAGTGGATTAGTGAAGTCGATTGATAGGATAAAGTATTAGGGTTTGAATTCTTGAGCTTTCATCTTGCAATCTTTTACTTAGGTTATTTCTTGCTCGTCACGATTATCTTGATTATGTACCTGCTCCGTTAGTATACGTAGGAATTCCTATCTTGAGCATCACCATCTCATATTTAAAAACACACCTTAGATACTTAGTTTAATTTTGCTTTTTGCATTCATAGAGTAAGTTAGTTAGATTATAATTTATTTTCTTCTAAAAATCCAAAAATTTACACTTATATTAGTTACGACGCGTAGATCTTCAGGGATCTATTCGCATACTCACCTTCCCTTGGGTTCGATAATACTTGGTATCTATACTTGCTCATACTACAGTGAACTCGTCCGCTTGCGGGGAAGCTACTAGTAAAAAGCTAGTATTTTCGGCTTCAAGTCAGGGGATGGTGGTGGAGTGGGCGGTGGTGGCGGTGAGGGATGAGAAGTTGACATGGGTTTGTGGTGGGGTGGGGTGGGGTCGGGGAAGAGAGAGATTTTAGGTGGGGGTGTAAAAAAATGGAGAGAAGATATAAGGAAGACAGAAGAAATAGTGGGTATTTTAGGAAAAAAAGAGATAGTATATTCATCCAAATGTAGTGTGTTAATCTGTGTGGTGAGTTCACTACTAAACTTATTGCCAATAACCTGGGCCTTTGAGTTTATTAAGCCCAAAACAAGCCCTTTTCTTTGAGATCTTAGGGAAGTGGATCCTCTTTGTATTTGAGTTTGACGTGGTTTGTCCACGTGATACAAACAATGCCATTTCTTTTACCTAATTTAATAAGCTAATAATGAAAAAAGCATGTTACAGGCACAAGGGATTTTCCCAGAAGACTAATTTACAATAATATTTATAAATGTGTTATTTACAACTATCCAAAAAGTTCTAGATTATATAAGACTAATTATCCAAAGTCCTAGATTAAATTGCAATTAATTGATAGGTGGTAATCTGCAATTAAAAAACGTCTATAGTATTGCAACAAATCAAATATTGATTTTTTTTAATCACGAAAATCGTGATTAAATTGATTTTTGACCTGATAATTGTGAATTAATATAGAATAGCCCAATTTATTAATAAAAAAAACATTTAAAGAGAATTTGGAGTGTATTTGCAAACGCAAGCAACAACTTATAATATTCTTCCAAAGCTAAAACTGTGAGATGAAGATTTTAAAAATAAGTACTTCTACTCTTTCCACTAGAGTTTGCTACACACCTTTAGGCCAATTGCACTATGAGGTTATAAGAACACCAAGTCATTTTATCTTTGGTTAAATTATATTTTAAACTAATTTTATTGTGGGTATTTGTATTTTGAAATAGTTGTTTCCTTAAAAATATATTAGTACGATGGTGATACTATATCATCAAAATAGTTAATACTGTTTTGAGTTGCATGGTAAAACTAGTTTATAAGTGACTTACTCAATACATTCCCAGGTCTGAGTACCAAAAAAAAAAACATTCACGGGTCTATCAAGCTATAAATGTAGAGCAATTGTGCTACTTATTTGACATTTCAACTTAATATGAACCTATTCGGATTCGAATCTAAAAATTTTATGTCCTACTTTTACAAACCCATAAAAACATTGTCAGTATTACATATTTGTCCCACCTCGTAAACTTGGATATATAATTAAGAGAGTAATTTGCATTTTTGGTCCCATTGGACATGTAATGTTTTACTTTCAGTCCCACCCAAAACACTTTTGGTCCCATAGGAATATTTTTTGGCACTTTTGGTCCCATATGAATATATTTTGGCACTTTTAGTACCAAACGTTCCAAAACTTGCAAAATTAGTCCCAAAGTTAACGGACACTTAACGGACTTGCACTTTTGGTCCCATAGGATAGGATACACTTGCAGATTTGGTCACATAGGATTAAAAAATTCACATTTTTTTACCTTTTTTTACCAAAATAACTTTATAAAAAGAAATATAATTACAATATATATGCAAATTTATTTTTATTTTAAAATATATATATACATATACAATAATATATATATATATATATATATTATATTTTAATAAAAAAATTAATTAGAATAATTTAATCTATATTAATTATTTTAAAATTAGAACAATTTTTTTTTAACTTTTGTGCCATCTTTTAATTAATAATAATAATAATAATTTTTCCACATCTTATTTAATTAATAGTTCACTAATTATCACCTATAGAAATCTCTAAATTACATATAATTTCACTAGCGATTACACACAAGAACATCTTTCTTTTAATTTGTTTCATTCCTAAAATTTAACAATGCACCCACATAAAAACTATATTGTCCATTTTTATACCGATTTTTCAACAATAATAATTTACCCTATGTTTTATTTAATTAAAAAACAAATAAATATTTATTTTTAAAATTAGAATAATTTAACATTATTTTAATCTAATTCAATTTAATTTTTAATAAGGTTTTATTGATTATTGTAATTTTTAGATATATAATAAATAAAAATTATTATAATTTTTACAAAAATATTACTCACTCAGTCCCATAATAACTTGCACATTTTCTTATTCGAACATTTCAAAATAATTTGCATACCACAAAGTTAGAAAAATCCTCCACATACTTCACCTTTCAATTTTCCATAGACTTAACCATAGAAAAATTTAGATAATTTAGAATAAGAGTGTCCGTATTCGAACCAAAATTTCAGTAAATGTTAGTACCAATTTTTGTATGGTTCGGTATTTATAACATAGCGAAGATTTTTGTACATGTTAATACCAATTTTCGTACAAATTTTTGTTCAATTTTATTTAATATGTACCAAATTTTGAATGATATCAACGTACCAATTTTTATAACATACCAATTTATAAATATTTTTTATAACGTAGCAATATTTGTACATGTTAAAAACCTTATTAAAAATTAAATTAAATACAAATTAAATTAAATACAAAAATTAAAATTTTCTATTTTTTAAAGAACTATTTATTTGTTTTTTAATTAAATAAAACATAGGGTAAATTATTATTATTGAAAAATTGGCAAAAAAATGGATAATATAATTTTTATGTGGGTGCATTGTTAAATTTTAGGAATGAAATAAAAGAAAGATGTTCTTGTGTGTAATCGTTAGTGAAATTATATATAATTTAGAGATTTTTATAGGGGATTATTAGTGAACTAATAATTAAATAAGATGTTGAGAAAATTATTATTATTATTATTAAAAAAAGGCACAAAAGTTAAAAAGAAATTCTAATTTTAAAATAATTAATATAGATTAAATAATTCTAATTAATTTTTTTATTAAAATATAATATATATATATATATATATTATTGTATATGTATATATATATTTTAAAAAAAAATTGTATATATATTGTAATTATATTTCTTTTTATAAAGTTATTTTGGTAAAAAAAGGTAAAAAAATGTGAATTTTTTAATCCTGTGGGACCAAATCTGCAAGTATATTCTATCCTATGGGACCAAAAGTGCAAGTCCGTTAAGTGTCCGTTAACTTTGGGACTAATTTTGTAAGTCTTGGAACGTTTGGGACTAAAAGTGCCAAAAAATATTCATATGGGACCAAAAGTGCCAAAAAATATTCCTATGGAACTGAAAGTAAAACATTACATGTCCAATAGGACCAAAAGTGCAAATTACTCATAATTAAGATGATTCATTAGTCTTCAAGTAGTTCACAGTCAATTCTTTGAAAACTAACCTTCATTACATCTAAATCAAAGCCCACATTATAATATTGTTGTGACATAATTCCTATTATATTAACGGTATCCGATTGAATAATCGCCAAGCAAAAGGTCGTCCCAAGCCTATTTCTCCGAAACACGCTTTCAACGTCCAAAACCAAGTCCGCCCCTTCCGCCAGGTGCAAAGTCACAATCGGGAACCCTTTCAGATCTCGTTCCAAGTCCCCCTCATAGCATAGCTGATTCTCGTCCCCATTCGGCTTCAGCACACCCTCCACGAGCCTCTTAACCTCCGACACGAGCGCCTCGTACGCGCTCCTAACGAGCGTCGTGTACGTGGACCCCGAGTCGATGATCACATTGTAGTAAAACTCGTGCGGGTTCAGACTCAGGTATCGATCGCCGATACTGATTCCTTCTAGGGTCACGGCGTAGTGGTTGCGTTTGATCTGCATGGGAGTCGAGTCGCCTTGAATTACAGCGCCGTCGCCCAGTATCAGTTGGTTGAACTTGTACTGGGTGTCGGTGATGTTTCCGATGCAGTAGGAGAATCTATTACCGGTACGTGCGACAAAATGGTGAGCAGACGGGGATTCGAGTCCGAGAATCCCATCCCAGTATTTGGGCATGTTTCCGGTGGTGGCGAGCGCGCAGCCGAGCACCGCGTCGGGCACGTGCGCGATGCCTCCAGTGGATGTCACGAGCGTCAACTTCTCCAACGCGACAATGCCTCTGCTGGACGAGTGGTCCTCATAGGTTATGGTGTAGAAGCATAGAGGGGAGTGATTTTGTGCATCATGGTGCAACAAAGTTGTGCATTGAGGAGAGTTGCTTGGTAGGCCTGAGAAGGTGGATGATTTTGTCGGGTTGAACATGTTGTTGCACCCGTTGCACGGGGTGCAACGGACCCAAACGACATCGCTGCCCGTGTCCATGGCCAAAAGTTGTGGGACCGGAGGCTCACCTATCGAAATGTTCACGAGGAATAGGCTCCGGTCATCCATTGGCATGACCGGAACTCGAATGTCTTCTCCTAGAGAATAATAGTAATGTGATGAAATTGAGTGGCGATGAATGAGGTTAAGAGAGAGCTTACTTCTTTTGTGGATATTTGTATGATTTAAAGTTGATGAAAATGAAGAGAAGGAGAGGACGTGAAGAGTGAGAAAGGCTAAATAAGCACATACTGGTGTGCGAGTGTAATGTGCCATAGACTAAGTTTGTGCAAATTAAACTAAATCAAGTGCAAGTGATCTCAATGTAATGGTATTTTGAAGGGATTGAAGTCATGTATATAAATTAATAATTACACCTAGATTACAACCGCAACTCATCAATAAATTAATCTTATTTCTACCTAAGAAATAGATATATATAAACCAATATATTATCAACAAAATACTGAGTATAAACATGATCGTTGCATGAATGTTGATCAATCTGTCAAACGATGATTAAATCCAGGTTAGATGCACAAACGAGTAATTCACAATGACTGGAATATATACATAAATACGTGGACATATATAATCTATTCTATATCTATATATTGTAAATGGGGCGAATTAGTCTTCCCATTAATATTGTACGTAAATGAATTTTAGTTTTGAAAATGATTAGGTGATTTGGTTTAAGAGAACAGTCAATTGATATTTTTAGGAAATGCTAGTATGTTGACATGCATAAAGGCAAAATATGTCGTAAGCCCCTTAACTTCCAAGTGTTGTTCCATTACATTCTTGTGCACTAATGTGTTTATAAAGCTTCAAAATTTACTATGCCTCCCAACATTTATTTTGCTTGAATTTTCAAATTTCATTTCACCAAATTCTTCTACTTTTATTAATATTAACATTAAATATTTAGACTGAGCCTACCAATATTCGCATGCTAACATCAAGTACTTGAAAAAAAAAAACCCTACCAGCACTGCTGAAAGATATAATTTTCCAGTCCAAAACACAATCCAGAAATTAAAACTTTTCAAGAAAAATGGCAGGAAAAAAATGCACGGTTTAGAGATCAAAACTTAAGTCTCAGAAATTGAGTAGCACACACGCATCATTTTCACCTCAACTTTAATTCAACTATTTATGTCTTAAAAAAAAAGAAAAAAAAAACCCCTCAAATGACGAAATTATAATCTATATATCAATATCCAAAACAAAACTGTCCCAGTAAATAAAATTAGAGGGTACACTCCCACACTATTGGTGAGATTAGATAAATATTTGTACATGAAAATAATTCCCCAGAGTCAAAAAGAAAGGAGGGGGGTTAGGGGGGTGGGGTGGGTGGGTGGTTCTCATAATAGCCTAAACCTGAATTCAAGAATTCCAATTATATAACAAAACATCTCAAGGTCTGCAACAATTTAATGTAATCTAATCTTCAGCATCATTAGGAACAAAGACAAAAAATAGCCAATATGGTAAATACCTCAGCAATCATCTTCACAAAATTCCGCAGGACCTTAGACATTCTTCTTTTCAGCACCCCCTGCAACAACCCGTTGTTTCTTCTTCCAAGCTGGCATCTTACCAGGAAACGCCCATCTCAAAAACCTTTCCCACGTATAGCATACAATGAACGTGGAAAAGGCCCAGATCATGAGTTTGTTCCTCAGGTCTTTAGGCAACGGGACCAACTTCAGCCAGTCATTCAAGTCCCTAAACAGATCGGAGGTTATAACCGTAAAAAAACCAACAGCACCAACCAGAGCATACATAAACGGTTTGTTCTGCGAGATGCTCTGGTTGAAAGGATGGCCCATGTAGTTGACAGCAAAAGTGGCGACCTGTAGCATCATACCCACCATATACGAAACCGTATTCACGAGATTGGGATGAAATTCTGAATCCGGCTCGATGCATTCATCCGGCATATACTTCTGAGCCTCGTTAACTGATGATATCAAGAAGAAGATATGAACAGCAAACTGACCAAGGAGAGAGAGGAAAACATATTTGCAGAAGATGTTTGGATGGGGCCGCTCAGCAGAAAGGGTCGGGAGAGGTGAAGCGTGAGAGATGAAGAGAAAGAATGCAGCTGTGAAAACCCCACTAATTGTAGCCTGAACATCACCCAATTTCACACCATCCAAGTACATTACACTTAGAACATACGCAGTAGCTAGGCAGTTGAGTCCTAAAATTTTGAACATTTGGAGGGTCGTAACGAGGGTGCTGCGGCCCTGACGGATCACGTCAGTGGTCGGAGCAACGGACGCGTGCTTGGCTGTGAATGGTGATGCCATCGAGGCATCCCCGAGCTTGACAACGGGGGCAGATCGACCATCGCCCTCCTCGTTTAGCTCGTCCATTAGTTTCTTCAGCTTTTGTCGTTGCATCTCGGCAGCTGTGAGGTGACGGTTTGCAGTTTGGTTGCTACTGGATTCGGGCTTTGAAACAGCCCGGCTCTTTGAAGAACTATCGGGATTTGCAGTTGCAGGCTTGAGTTTCTTCGATTTACCAGATTTATCAGTTTCCTTTTCCTTTTTAGACTTGTCAGTTTGTCCTGGAGGAATTGCATTGAGTAGAGCTACCCCAACATGTGCCTGTGAAAGGAAAAAACTATATCTAAGCAAGGATAAGAAAATAGCCTCTACTCATATAATCCTCGTTTCTTTTTTACTACTCCATCCGTACTGCTAAGATAGATTTTCTTTCTAGTTTTGTATGTACCAAATTATAGGCATGTTAATTATTATTAAAAGCAATATATATTCTTAAGTTGAGCAAAATGTTCCTAATTAACACACTTTAGTGTAAAATAGGAACGTAGGAAAAACTCCACATGACATATAGTATGCTTTCTTAACGGAGGGTGCAGCTGGACGTATTTGCAAAACAAAAGTTTCAGTAGTTAATCCACAACCCTGATTACAAACTAAAAACAAGCCACAGAAAGGTCACTGGCGCAAAGATAACGGAAATGGCAGTAAATTGACACTTGTTGAAATTGGCAACTACAAGGTCGAGGAAATAAATTGTTGATCATGTAATTTCAGTGTGGACAACTTAATATTGGTCATTTCCCCCTTATAACAAAGTTTGTAAAATTTCAATATTAAAGCTACTAATCTCCGGGCATATGGCTATGTCTAACATACAAAAACGAGTGAAAAAAGGCCATGTCATATCTTATTACTGATTAAAGGGATGATGCCTTAGCGCAAACCTTCGTCAATCAGATTTTGCCTCAAACTTAAACTAAGGGAATTCACAGCACAAACGGTCATGGATGTATAAATCGTATATAGATGGCAATACCTGTTTCAGGGCTCCAACATCATTGGTGCCATCTCCACACATGAGAGTCACCCTTCCCACAGATTTAAAAGAGGTGATGATGAGTTCCTTTTGGTCAGGAGCAACACGGGCAAATACCTGGAAACAATAATGAGCTTATTTTGTGTACAAACGAACAAGGGAGCGGAGCAAAGAGACACAAATAGAAGCAGCTGTAATTTGCACCTTAACGTAAGGAATGACTTTAAGGGTAGAAGAGGTTTGCAGCAACATCTCCATACAGTCACCACTGATGCAAAGATCATGAGCCTCAGATAAAGCTTCAACCTCATTTTCCCTGATAGAAAGTTCAGAAACAAAGGCAGACAGATTCAGTATTCAGTAAAAAAGCAACAGGGAAAACTTCTAGGCAATGAAAAGAAAGACAATAAAATACACAAGAATCAGCAAAGTAAAGAAAAACATTTACAATTTATGGAGGATATAAAATAAACAAAGTGTTAAAAAAATGAAGGAAAAAAAATCTTCAAAACCTGATAGTATTCTTACTTGTAGCTAATAATATGTGTCTCATCTGGAGAAACCCACTCATATTTGTCATTATTGTCTTTTACACGTCCAAGAATTAGTGCTGGTTTTGAGATAATATTAACTTGGCTGGCAACATGGCAAGCTGTCAAAGCTTGATCTCCAGTAATCATCACCTGAAAAACATGATATGAGAAGTACATCAGACAAGCTTTTTTTGTGATACCATATTTATAATATCAAAAGCTCTGTCTAGGTTTCTACTGGTAATGCGGATGTAAATATATGTGTAGATGTACTTCTTGAGTGCACAATAATTTTTAATCTGCATCCCTCTTTTCTGTTATATCTCGCATGATTAGTAGAGAAGCATGCAGGAACCCTTGAGTCTGAAAATTCCCTAATTATGATCGCTAAAAGCACTTAAGTTATACAAATAAAAAATAATATTGCAGAGTCGGTATATCTGCTTGTTTTTGTAAGTAATTATAGTTTCCCTATTCACTTAATGGAGCAGGGCATGACCTTTATATATTTCCATCAGCATATATTCACCTAAGCTTGAGCTGGCCAAACAAATTACATACCATCTACCATAATTGTGATACAATCTGAAATAAAAAATATCATATTTTGAAATAACCCAATACAAAAGAATCGCAGGAAGTACTAACCAAATCGTGAGAAGATGCTTTTAGTTCAGACAACACAGAGGCTGAATCTCCTCGGATAGGGCAATTGAAAACCTGGAGTGTGCACGAAGGGCATTACATAAACGATTATATAACATCTGACCAAGATACTCATGGAAATTTTGGGTATTAACAGTATTCTTATTATTTTAGATTAAGACAGCAGGTGAGGCGTGGTAGCAAGAAGATCAAGTAGAGTTTTTTTCTAAAGTAGACACCATACCGCAAAACCAGCAAAAGTAAGACCATTTTCCACAGTTTGTCGTTCCAAGCTTCTCGCTTCACTAACCTTTGAAGAGGTAACAGACAGCCTTAATTAGCAAAACAAGAAAGGAGGAACTAGAAAGGAAACCGCCAAAGCCTAGAATATGAGTGAGTACAAAGTCGTGGGAAAAAATTGAGTAAGAGTAAACAAATAAAAAGAAGCTTGTGTATCTCCAGAGAAATATGTGAGAATTGTGAATCGATGATAGCTCAACAAATAACTAACAAACAAATCAGTGTTCTATGAGCAAAGTAACTGAAGGCACTTCTAGTTCCTATTTATTGGTTAGTCTGCTAAGTAAATATAATTAAGTACTACAAAAGGCTTCCATATGTTTACTATAAACACAAGTAGCAAGCTAATTCATACTGCAGGATATCTATAACTTGAGACACGATACAGCCAACAAAATTACATGACTAAGTTCTGCCCCTTCTCTTTTTATAAGTTTTATATTTGGTTGTTGAAACTACTCAATTAGATAAAATTATTCATGATATTTAAAAGCTCACAGAGTACATTAAGTAAAGCTTTAATGTATTCGCAGACATTTCTAATCAATAATAATTCATGTGTTGAGCGACATCAGTGACTTATTAAAAGGGTTCTCACAATAAATAAAGACAAATGAAGTTCACTTGCTGTCATGTAAACATACCACCAACACAATTTATGTGCAAGGGTACTTGATCCAATAAAAAGTGTTTCACAAGCAGGCCTTGCAACATTCATATTCATAGAAAAGGCAAATCATAGATAAGAAACCATTAGATTGTTTATTAGGACCAGGAAAAAAAAAATATGAAACCACTATGTCCATACTACAGTATATTAGTGGAAATAGAAAATATGCTTGCAAGTCAACCACCATTAAGCATCTACAATCAAAATTGTTCAGATAATTAATCCATGTAAGCATAGTTGTTAAAGGTGTGCCCGAAGCTATAGGTTCTGCACCTCTTTTGAGTTTAGCCCGGCACTGCTTTAAGGAGCGCACCTCAGCGCGCCTCGGCAAACCTCTTATACTTTCCAGATTTTATTCACCCCAAAACATGGTTTCAGAAAACCATTTTAGCCAAAAAAAAACTAACTACTAGAAAGAAAACAAAGGCAAATCATAAACATGAAGAAGGTGTTGACATACGATAGGTTCTTTCCCCCCTCTTTTATTTGTGATTCTTATCTCTGTTGCTGCAGCTTTTACTTATGATAAGAATGAGAACTAGACTATTGATTAATTTTTGTTTAGCTCCAATGATTTTTTTGTGTATTAATGGAGTATAACTAGTAACTTCACAACTTTAGTGTTTATTTTATGTTTACATTATGTTCATTAGTTGACTTTTGGCTACTATTATGTGGTGCTGGACTTTATTCTGTAGGACAACATGTGTCAAATATGTTATATTAAAATATAAATGATGTTAAATGATAAGGAACAAGAGGCGCATGTCTTGCGCCTAGGTCGCTAGGAGTCTAGGACCCCTCTTGCGCACTTAACAACTATTCATGTAAGCCATCAAAGTGTCTTGGTATGCATAGTTACCATGTTCACATCATTGAACAATTGGAAAAAATTCTTAACCATCCAACCAAACATCAGTAATCCTAAAGCGAAAATCAGGATTTATTTAAGGTATGATTGTGTAATACGCTGAGGCCAACTGGCCAAGGACACGTAGATTATATCAGACGAATTTAAAGCTTTACCTAAAGTCTTCCAATCAGGCTGCATTTGGGACGAAACATTAGGAGAGATGTATTTGAAATACAGAATAGTGAATTCATACAAGTTTCTGGCTGAGTTCATTCTGCCATGGATCAAACCCCATGAACTCACATTTTGAAATATTTTTTAAGAGATTTCGACGAACTTAGGATACCATGTAATATGAAGTTAATTGAAATCATTTAAACGCAGATCCTCCGGTTAAAAACCCAATACTTTTAAGATAATTATTATTTATATACATTATTAAAGATGCAGGTGAATGAAGGCATGAGGTCAACAAGAAGGGCCAGACTGACACATTTGTACCAATTCATTTCGATGGAAACTAGACCATGGATTAGAAGAGTTTGGGAAAAGAATTGACAAAAAATATCATTACTTCATGTGTCCATACAAGATCATTTCAATCTTAACTACAAGCATCGATATCATATATGGTCGGTGAAAGTAATCTCAAGCCGGAGCCCAGAAACACTAAGAAGTAAAACTGGAGAAAATAAAGTGGCTATCCCTTATTAGCATGTAATCATTGCTGAAATCGAAAACAAATGCAAACTTGCTATATGCATCAACCAAGAGAAACAGCCAAATATAGCTAGGGTGGAAAATAAAATGCTTACTGTCATGTCTGGAAGAGATTTGTATGCCAAAGCCAAAACACGAGATCCTTGACGTGTATGTTTCTTGTAAGTCTTAGCATACCACGTGGGCACCTCAACAAGCCTCTCCTGAATGGTTTCTGGAGCACCCTGACATATTAATCAGAAATGGTTTATCAACATCTATAATTTTTACTATTATTTTTAAAGAAAAGGGAAAAGAGGGAAAGTGGCTAAGGTCTGTTTTATTTATAAATAAAACAGATGCCAAATTGAAATATATATCTGCCTTTATAAATTAATATATCAAAAGTTGTTGTCAAAAGACTCATAGAAGCCCCAAGAAGAAAAGAAAATGAAACTAAAATATTAGTATTAATATCCGAAATACAGCAAGAAACCACATCATTTGACAAGAAAAGGTTACAATAAATATAGATTGCTTTAGACGTAATGTGATACACTTTATTTCAGGCACAAGATTGCAATCTACGCAAAGCTTTTATCATTGTGCATGTGAATGCAAACTTAATGCAGGGATAGATTCATTCAACTCCATACCTTGACAAAAGCCAAAAATTGCTCTTGGACACGAACAACAACTGCCATTCTTTTTAAATGAGAAGCAAAGTGGTGCCTTTGTACAATCTGGACGGAATCGCCACTACCCCTGTATTTTTTGTCCAGATCAAGCAACAGAAAATTACTACAGGTTGTCAATTAACAAATCAAAATACAATGAAATCGGCGTAAATTTGTTTGCAGCAACAAACAATAGTTAATGAAGTATGCTCAAGCATCCTTAAATATAATATAGTGAATTACTAATCGAGTATACAAAGATAAAAACGTCAGGTCACTGTTCTCAAATTACTCAATAATCATTACCTACGAGGTGCAAAAGGATTATTCATTACCAAAACACAATAATTGATAATAGTCGAAGGTAACACTAATAAAGAGGTACCACGGTGCCAGGTCCAGGACTCACATTCGTCTCATATGAAGTCAACCAACAGACAAGGCACAGAAAACTCACTTATGGTCCAAAAGTTACATAACCACGTGTTCGTGGATTAGAAAGGACACACCTAAATCAACTTGAAGGTCCAACCTTCCACTTGTTTATATACTACAAGTTGCAGTAATTTAGTTTGTTTTATCTTTATATTTATAGTGCTAATTAAGTTGTATTATGTTTCTATGACAAAAAGGTATCTTTTGATAAGGAATGGACATTAAAAATTGTACCAACTCTGTCTCTCTCTTCAATTTTCTTTCCTATCTCATTCTTCTCTGTCGAAATCTCACTCTTACATTTTGGAAAAATACATAAAAATTACAGTAGGGTTCTTATTACAATTAGGTTGTGAGTTGTGATCAAATCACACACAAACATACCAGTTCCATATTCGCTAAAAAGTACAACTGATAAAACAGTTATTGCTAGTGTATCTTCTGCCAATTCAAACTACAAACCAATTACTACACTGCATCAGATATTGATTTCACCCAAAAGGCATATGATTTCGTTCAATAGTTCACCTGACAAATAAACCCAATGTTAAAACTACAAATATGACAAGGAGTTGGTAAATACTAAAACATTCAAAAGACTTCCTGTCATTGAAGACCTTTGCCAAGAACTAATCAAAGTAGTTGAGCTTTAAGCAAGTAAACTAAGTGACGGGGATAAAAAAAAGAAAATCTAGGCAATTTTTCATCATATAGAAAATAACTTGAATTTCATCTCTTCAAGTGTGATATCACTTGATAGAATGTATTCTGTACTTTCCCTAGTAAAAAACAACTAAAACAAAAAATAAGTCACGATGAAAAACAAGATGGGACGCATTCACAAAGGTGTAAACAATAATAACCAGAGTAGGTCTTGCGTGAGACAGTCTCATGCCATGAGGCGATGGGATGGGGTATAAATTCGGCATGTCGCAATAACACTTTGACAGGAGTGGGCGTTAATTTGTGTTGTCTCATGCCATGAAACGGTCTCACGCAAGTTTTTGCCTAAAAACTATTAGCAACAAGAATGAATGGATAAGACTATGGAATTAAGTATAGTGATAAGATGTTGACGGCATACTTTTTTGGCATGGCCTTTTCATCTGATTTGTAGGTCCACTCGATTCCCTTCAGGGCAGCTTTTTCAAGCGGATCACCTACCTACACGTAGGTGTAGAGGAAAAGATGTCACCGCATCGAACAAGAGTCAATTACAATGAAAAGAAAAGTTAAAATTTCTTTAAAATTCTAAGACTGGAGAATTTAAAAGATTGAATGGAAATAAGGACTTTGACAATTATTCCTAAGACAACAAGCCAGAGCTAATACTGAACATTGATTACATCAACAAAACAATGCCTTTCACTAACATTATGTCAATGAAATAGAATTTTATACATACATTAAAGCACATAAAAAAGCTTGATAAGTCTAGCATAGGGGTTTTTCTGTCACTCAAACGTAAAAGAGAGCAACGTATTTAAAGCATAATACTCCTGATACAGGGAATTATTAACTTGGATTAAATGCAACCATAGCAGCTGTGTCTGTGTAATGGGAAGCAGGGGTAGTTTATCAATCCGATGTTCAAAAAACTAGTCTTCATCAGGCCATCAGACTAAATCTATATTTCCAGCAGAGTTTTTACACAGCTACAATTGTATAAGATTCAGATAAACCACCACACTGTAATACCATAATAGTGCAACCATGCACCCCCACTAAACGCTAGTTCTCTTTAATTTACTGTATACACTAGTCCCCCTCCCCCAACACGCACACATTCAACATTCACTTCTGCAATTATCAAACACAATCAAAAAAAAAAAAAAAAAAAAAAAAAAAAAGCAATACACAGATATATCATTACATATCGTACCAGTTTATTATCCACAAAGACCAAAGCATGACAAGAAGCAAGTATTTCCAAAGTTTTACTAGGCACTTTAGCCAATTCTGTTTCCACATCTTCACTATCTGTCAAACCACCAACTCCACAAAATTCCTGAGGAGTAAAACAAGAAAATCACAGATTGTAGATTAAAGGCTCAAGGAAGAATAAGTAAAATAGAACTTAAGCAGTCATACCATGTCATCAGATGTTAGCGTCCCGGTCTTGTCAAAGCAGCATATATCAACCTGAAGAGATTAAAATAGATCAAAACTATGGCACAAACATGCTATAGATCAAATGGAAAGGCAAAGATAATAGAGAGCTGGGTAATGGTGGTAGAGTTGATTTAATATTAAATTCTTCTATTCTTAAAAGTAATAATAGTGCTATAGACTATGTAAACCAACTATTACCACATTATAGGATGATGACAAGGAAATTTCTAATATTAAGTTCTAGAAAAACAAAAATGGCAAATTATAGATAAAGGGATTAGCAAGAACACAAGAGTAAAATACAACTTTTGCTAGGGAAAAACATCCTTGTGCTTAAGTTCTTTTTTCTCAATATAGTTGTACAATTTAAAGATTACTCGAGTGTTAACACTAGTCCTAGTGTAGACTAGACGGACGAAAAGGCTTGATATGGTGGGGGAGGATTAGTTGTAACAAACTATGTTCTTGTGCTGTATAAAGATACGTGATGACCCAAAAAGTTATCTCCTTTGAGAGGATTCAAAAAAAAAATCGATTTATTCGGGCCTGCAATATTCAACAAAATTATTTCAAATAAAAAGATGACATGAACTATGAAAGCATTCGTTTACTATAATAGTATAAGAACCATCAGCCTTTCATGATAAAGGCACACTGTGTTGATCTTTTTGCTGAAAAGGCAATGGACAAATCACGAGATGATCTCGATTGCCGGAATAGAAAAAAGCAGCTTGTGGATTCGCAGCAAACAAAACCCACTTATCAAAATTTGGACTATTTACCTTTCCAGCAAAAGGAATTCTAAATGGCTCTGTACAGTAAATCCCACGACGTGCTAGTGCAATCAATGACGTATTAACTGCTATTGACAGCTCCATTGGAAGTTCAGGGGGGATCACTGAAGTAATGATTAATGAGCAACTCAGAAGAAGCTTGTATTTACTCCTCGTTGGATCCTCGAGCCCCTGTGACACAGTGCCATTTTATCGCATATTAAATATCATGTTGTCAAGAATTAAAAATTTAAAACAGGAAAATAGCACTATTCAACGAATATATCAAAGCCTGTGTACCTTCTTAAGAACATAACCAGCAGCTATCAGAGCAAATACTACTAAGAACAAAATAAAGAGCCCACTTTCCCAGCTATTCGCAGTAACCTATGGATCACATTAAAATCATAATATTGTAAAGGAAATTAAAAAAAGAATTAGTGAAATATCATTAACCAACAAGAGATTGGAAAAAGATTTACCCTCTCAGTTGAAAACAAGATGGTGCGCATTAGCTTGCCTTGACTTGTTTCAAATCCAGTTCGCAGCACAACAGCCACACAGCCTCCATCAGGGGCTTTCAAGTGAAATGTCTGTATCAAGAAGAAAATAAAGAATACATGTATACAGGTGCAACATGAGCTTATTGAAAGGAAAGAGGAGAGACAAACCTTATCTGCTGTATGCTGTAATATTTTTGTACCACCAAAAAGAACATGCGCTTTATCCCTTTTAATTGATAATCTCTCATTATTCGCCTTGCCGGTTACTGAAACCTGAAAGCACGTATTCCTTTATATGAAGGTTTCAAAATATAAGAATGCATTATTTTAGCTTAAAGGATAATAATCACCAAATTCGGACAAAATGCATATGCGTAGAGAGAACTCAAAGAAAAAAAAGATGCATAATTACTTGCAAGCCAAACATCCTTTGTTCCTGCCCCCCCGCCCCCTTTTTTGGGAATAAGAAAATAATCAATTTCTTGAAGAGAATGTCTACCAAAGTAGTCTTAATGCTAGTTTTTTTGAAGCTATTATAAGCGTAAACCTAAAAATTAAGGAACCATATTTTTTACATTCTCTTCCCAACTATTAGTTATGATTGTATGTTGACCTTCAAAAGGCATTCTATGCTAACTGAAGACAATTGTTCTACGAAATTTGATAAGAGTAAAGTATTTGCTACACTTAATTCCCATATGTTAAAAGAACAAGAGTCAAAGACCCATGCATCCCATTCAGAAGCAGAAAAGTAGGGGGGGAAAAAATGAGCCTACAGAATCTTCAATCCAGGAGACCGGTAATCCTACAATGGCTAGACAAAAACCAGTTGGCATACACAGTCAGTGATTTTTAAAAAATAAAAATATACATGAATACAACTTGCGTTTAATTTTCAACAACTATTGAATCTTGACTGGAATGAAATAGGAGATCGAGGTGGCTTTGTCCATCTGTCTAGTCCGCACCTGATCAAAATCTCATCTAACTTATGCATGTTAATGAACTTTTATGTCCAAACAATCCACAAATTTAAAAGTCTTATCCAACCACATACTGTGCATTTCTCAAGAGGAACATTTATATGATTAGAAACTAACCATCTCAGCCAATCCAGATCCTGAGTGCTAAATACTGAATAATTTCAGGGATTTAATTCCACTAGCTTCTCATTGCTAACATTCTTAACCAAAAATATATACATGTTATGGATAACTACATCTTATATCTTATAATAATATATTCTCAAACCTCTCCAAGATGATGTGTCAACACCACCTTATTCTTAGGATGATGTGGCATGTCTCAAATCTCTCCATTTTGAAATATTGTGCTCTCATTAAAAGTTGGTTAAACTTTTAATCTCGATTTTTTCCATTTTCTTATTTAGTTTTTTTTAGAATTTATTGTAAATCATATTTTTTCCAAACCTTAATGTAATTAAATATGATCTACTTATTGAATGAATCTAAATTTATCATTTCTAAGTTTGAGTTAGAATATATAGTATAATATAATGTTCGATTATTTTTCCTAATATAAAAGGTATATAGTTATATATTCCAAAGAATATTCTTATGTGATATATTCTTATTATGGACAAGATATAATATTGCATGCATTTTTTTTATTATAAATAAGAGCATATTGTATTTCATTTTTTCACATCAAAATTTCATTTGTTCCACTCTTTTGTTGAGATTTCTCCCATCAATTGTTGGTTAGTTATATATCTATTGTTATTAGTATATTTATTTTATAATTAAATTCATTATTTTAAGTGCTCACAATTTGATTAGATTTAAATATCAATATCAATATGAATGTAATAATGATTGTTGATTTATGCTCTACATCGTTCAGTTTAAATATTCTTCATGTGCAAAAATAATAAATTTAATTATACCATGTATTTTTATCTGAATAATTATGATGGTTTAATTGTTGTAATTTAAATCTCATTTTAGATTTCAAGAGTATGGCACCTCAATTTTCTCTAATTTCTAATATCAAGAGTGAGAGCCAAAAATTGACCGTTAAAGTTAGGATTGAAAAAGTTGGACAATATTTTTTAATGATTTTAATAGAGACAAGTTCTACTTGGAACTCATTTTGATCGATGAACAAGTATTTGTAACTTTAAAGTTTATTTCAAATTTTGTATTGTTTCTTATATAAATTAATTTCTTACCGTATACTCTCAATAACTAATATTGTTGATTAATTTATAAATTATTCAATATTGAAATGGAAATTGATTATTATTAAATTATTAGTCAAAGTAATGTTATTCCATAATTGTTATTAATTTATGTGAATTTTGATATATTTTTTTAATTATTTAGTTTGTAGGATTTATCTATAAAGTTTAGTGAAGGGCACGGGCCACAGCTAAACAAACCCCATAATTTATTGTATATACCTCGAAATTTTTTAAACAAATATACTCTTATATTAAATGTCTACAGAAAATAAATATAATACTCCCTCCGTCCCCTATTAATATTCACACTTGTGTGGGCACAGGTTTTAAGAAAAACTACTTTATTGACTTTTTGAACCAATGAATGAAGAATATTTTGAATTAAACTAGGTAGTGTGAGAGTGTTTTATCTCCATATTTGGGGTGTGAATATTATTGTGGGACATCCCAAATAGGAAAGTGTGAATATTAAGAGGGGACAGAGGAAGTATATTTTTTCATTACGCGAAATTCGCGTGGGTACACTCTAGTTCATTAGAATAATAATGAAGTGACAGAAATTAAAACACGAGGATAGGTAAATAAAGAAAAATGAGAATAGAAGGACGGAGAAAAATAAATGTTAATCATATGCTAAGAATAGCAGAAAGAACCTTCCACTGTGGTGTGGACTCCCCAGTCAGAATAGCTTCATTCACAATAGCACTTCCAGCTAAAATAAGCATGTCGCCAGGTACAGACTTGTCTTCTCCATCCAAACCAGAAGATCGCCCAATAGACACAATATCCCCAGGCAGAAGTTCAGTGCCTGGGAGTTTAACCCACCTAAATTCCAATTTGCAAGGTAAGGATGCATGCAAGTATCAAATATTTAACTAGAAATAAAGAATAACAAGATTAGCATTACATACTTCCCACACCGATACACCATCAAAGTTTGGGTATCCACTTTCACACGTCTAAGCTCAACCAAAGTCTTCAAACGGCTTTTTGCCATTGTCGACTCAAACATAAACAGCATGAATAGAGTGAACAGACTGTAATACCAATACTCATCCAAACACCATAGGCCCACACAGAAAACCTACATGCCAAGAGCAAAACAACAGATTATAGAACAGCAAAAGTGATTGGTGAAAATTTTTAAATACAAAGAGAACTGAATATGTTGAGAATAATCATATGATCAAGCTGAAAATGCAGTTGAAACAACAAACCTGAAATACAAAAAATGGTTCCATGACCTGCTCTTTCATCAATTTTTGGAATGTGGGTTGCGGATATTCAAAACTGCATAAGTTAATATTTTATTAGCCAATAAAAGCCTTGGATGCACAAAGACTATTCACTTCAAACAAACCAGTGGAGATCTACACGGACAATGAATTTCAGGATTAATTAATACAAATAGTTCACATCTTTTTTCATTATTGCACTATATGATTTACTTTCTTTTGTTTCTGCTGAAGATCCAAATTACAGACAAGCTACTCCAATTTAAGATAACCGTGCACAGGCAAGCGCCCAGCTTCACTGTGTCATGCACTCAAAACCACAACACATAACTGTGTGATCAAGGCACAAGCAGAAATGTAACCAATTATTCTTATCCACAAATTTGACATCATCTACTATTTTATGTGCAATGCATTAGAAATTCTTAGGGTACACCTCTGGAGGCTGCAAAGACCTCTCATTCCATAATGGAACTTATTCTAATATTAAAGAAAGGTAACATGATATGTGAAAATTTAACGTAAGAAAAATAGCAAAAAAGAATAAAAGATATTAAAGAAAGGTAACATGATATGTGAAAATTTAATGTGACAAGAAAAATAGCAAAAAGGAATAAAAGAAAAGATTTAACAAAACTAGAGAACAAAGCTTCAAGGAATACGTATAAGAAACCATTCAATCATAATTGATCTCAGATTTACATTTTAGATTGCAACACTCGCATGGTATATTGAAGAAACTTACACATTCCTTCCCCACTTTTCAGTAGCAGCTACAGCTTTAGCTTCAGTACCATAACCAGTATGCTTGAGGTAATATCCAATTGTTTCCTTGGATGGGTAAGGGAGTTTACAGAAGGACTTTTTCTCATTCGAGTAAATAAAACGTTGCTTCCTGAAATCGAAGTAGATTTCTTCCGTCTCCGGTGATGTAGAAGGCGCTGCCAACTTAGGAATATATAACAAACTGGTAAGAATTAGGTGTAGAAAATGATAATAAATAAACATTTTTTTTTTTTTTTTTTGCTTTTGTAGTGGTAGAATTGTTACTAAAGTAAAGCGTGAAGTCTTGAATTATTACCACAGCTGAGTAGCACTAATGGGGATTAAATTGATGACACAGGCAATAAAGTCAACATATATAATAGAGTATTCAAGTTTGGATTCTGCAATTTCAATCCCATCACATATACATAACCTGGGGAACATACTAACTAGAGGAAGGATATGATTCTAGAAAATAAATAGTTGACTGTGTTTGAATGCCCATAATAACACACACAAAAGTCATGAGAGAGAGGCTCAGGTGCCCAACCTTCCGAAAGTTAAGGGGGACGACTTCTTTTGAACCAGAAAATTTAGCTGGAGTAATTTTGCATGCATCTGCATGGTGAATATCATTAGCCTGCCATAAATGATCAAAATACATTAGAAATCTATCCAGGTAATAAAAGTTAAAGTTGAATATCATCATTCAACCATAAGTAACAGAATAAGTGCACGTGAGATGATAAAGAGCTTGATGGAGATATTAGTTTTGATGTGACACACATCAACCAAATTAGAGCCTTTAATCGATATGGGAAATCATCATACATGTATAACCAGAAAATACGAAGTGAGAGAACCTTCTCCAGCAAATTCAAACTAAACACTTTGAGGGTAAAGCATGCATCTGGGGAACTTACAGAGGAACAAGACCAATTGAATTGATGCATGCCGCATGATGACCTTGTATGGTATCGTACAATACACCCACCATACAATATTAAAAGATTTGATTTCTTCTTTAGAATGTTCAGATATAATGTTTCCCGTTCCAAATCCAGATATTGTTTACAAATATCCTCGACTACTATTGATGATAGTTGGTAGATAATGAATGACGTATTGTCCTAGATTACAAGAGATACCCACAGAATTCAACCGCGGGTTTCTTCACACTGAGGGTACTTCATACATGACATAATTCTTAGAAACAGCTACTCGATATTTTTTGTAGTAATAGTATAATAAACTGTGTAGAGGTTTTGTTCTTCATTAGAATGCAAATTATTATGAATGTGATATATTTACACCATGCACATTGTCAAGAAGACCATCAAAACTTAGTTTAATCTACCATTTCCAGATATGCAAAATATTACTGGACCAAAATTAACTATAGTTAACAAAAGATCAGAAGCTTTTAAATTTCAAATACTCACACTCGTCATATGTGTAAAATTCTACTTCTACATAGTTTCTCCCTGAGAAAAAAATATGTTAAGGATGTGTTATGCACATTAAGAGGGTGGGCCTATATTCTTCTAAAGTAATGTGATGCATTTAATATAAAGTTCAAACAGTGACCAGTCAAGGAACAAATATCGATGAAAACTGGTTACCAGGGATTGCAACAAAAATTTAAAGAAAATTAGCAAGTAAAATATGAATTCAAAGATGCAGAGGAATCTTACCTATTCTACAACTTAAAAATATGTTTTTAGAGATTATGCAGTTAACATACAACAAATTTTTTCTATAGTGTTATAACATGTATGCAGAGAGTCCCCATCCAATTGCTTACATCCTCCTCATTCCCCATTAAAAGCTCTTAAAAACATTATTTCTGCAGAGGTGAATTAGTCAACCACTTAATTTAATTTGAACTCAGCAATCGCTGTGAAGGTAATAGCATTACCAGAACTAACTAGATAAAAAAATCCAAACTATCTGAGGAGATAGTGGCAATACAACATGATCTAAATCATTAAGCAGGAGAAGTATGGAAAACAAATATAGAAAGAGCTCAGGCATATTAGAATGTTATAACAAATAGTTTAAATTTAAATTGCTCATCTTGCAAGAAAAATCACAAAAAAAAAAAGGAAAAGATATAGGTTGAGCCGCTCTTTCGAGGTCATTTTCACAGTTCAAATCCTCATGCCTGACTTTAAATCCTTGATATGCAAAAAGACGAAAAAGGATATGTCAGAAATTAAAAATATGTCAAAGGAAATCCCCTACTTTTGTTCGCTAGCCGACCACATTTATAATTTATCTAATCTTCATGGTTTTGCTTCCCTCTTGGCTCTCTCGCTCGTTCTCTTTTTGTAGTCTAGCTAATAACTCCCATCTTGGTTTTTCCTTAAACAAATCAGTCATTCTACGCTAATTATTTTAGCAACCCTGTCCATTTGGGAAAAAAAATGATACAACGGCCCAAACTACAGTCCATTCTGACCATAATAGCCCTTTTGTCGTCTCCCCCCCCCCCCCCCCCAACCAACACCTAAAGACTTGCCATTTTTGTCCCTAACCTGACATGTTACCTGCATCAAAAAATTCACTAAACAACCGAAATTCTCACTCAATGGAATTCAAAGTGTGCAAAATGTGAATAAAATTAATCAAAACAAGTTCTTCCCAAAACTGAAATTTCCTGTCTGTCTTTAGCAACTCAATACCCTCACCAAATCTACGAACCAAAGAAACACAAATTATATATACAGGCTCTAGTACTATTAAAAATAAATAACAAGTAAGCCCTATTTTGATTATCAATTAAGATAATAGTTTATTCAAAAAAACCAAATAAGATGGAGCAAGCCAAAAAAAAAAAAGCCTAATCAAGATCAAAATTTCATGGTTCTAATATAGTTTGGTTGATCTTTAGGGAAATAAACTCTGGGTCATGATTGTGAACATCATCATGGATAATAGTCCCTGAGTTTATCTCCCTATAGGTCAACCAAACTATATTAAATTTCTATTTAATCAGCAGAAAGGGAAAAATTATAACTAAATCAAACAATTCAACATCTAGGGAAATCTTTGTTTGCTGCTTGAAATAACTCATAAGTTCTCAATCATTATCTCCTAAGCATGCAACCACAAAATCAGAAAGCATGAAAAATAAGAATAAACAACAAAAAAGAAAAAATGTAAAGCTAGAAGAATGACAGCTTGATTAGCAAGAAAGTAAGCCAAGTGACAAGATACGAACCTTGGAGAATTGTATGAAGCATCTAAAATCCACTGACCAAACAGTGAACAGAAAAAATAGCGTATGGAATGCAGTCATGCTTCCCAACACTATTAAGGCATCGCCAAAATCCAAGCTCGGGACTACAGCTGACAGCCATACTCCATAGAGGATTGTAAAAGGCCATAAATCCAAACGCCATGCCCAATGCCTCTTTTTTAACAAATCAACAGTATCTACCACTTTCCCACCAACACGAAACCTTGACATCTCAATCCTTCTAACGATTCAACCACAATTTCTCTGCAATTTCCAAAGCGTGAAAAGGGGTAAGCAATCCAATATGGACTTCACAACTCACTTTCTCGTACGCAAGTTCAAAGAACAAGGAGTACAGATTCTTTTATTGCTAAAGTTCCCAAGTCACACCATTTGCAGTAACAAGAAAAGAAGAATTTCAACGTTAGTATGCTAGTCTTGATCCAATATTCTACAGCTTAAAATTCATAAATCAAGTTAAACTATGCAATCAGACCAAATTGATTTTCTCAGAACCCTAACTTGTGTCGAGAAATTAATAAACGCGTATTCGGAAACAAACCTAGCAATTACATAGATCATGAAATCACAAGTCATCAATTTAAACCCAAAAGAAAAATGCAAGAAACAAACACTGCGCGAGGAGAAGAGAGAGAAATCAAGAGATCGAGAGAGAGAAGAATTACGGAGCGCAGGGAGGCGTATTGTCAGATGGGGGTTGGAGAGACGACGGTAGGGCTTTGGGAATCTGGGAAGGGAGTAGAAGAAGGCACTGATGAGTCCTCGCGACTGCCTTTTTACTCCTTGCAATTTACAATTCGCTATCTTCTTAAAAAAAAAACACATAAACATAAACAGATGATTAATGCGTAAAATACTTTTTTTAATTATTAAATAGTCGATAAGATTATTTACTGATTCGTAGATCTAAATTGATTTTATTTTAAAAAAAAATAATAATAATACTCCATTCGTTCCAAAATAAGTATCATTTTAATTATTTTTCACCTTTTTTTCCTTAATAATAGATATATGTGAAATATATATGTCAAAAAAATTTAATTTTTTATTTGATATGAAATTCCTAGAATAATAGTATTTATTTTGAAACCGTGGGAGCATATTTGCAAATAAAATATTCAAGATTACTTGCTGATATATAAATGGAAAAAGAAGTCTTATATATATAAGGTAATAGAGACAAATTTTCAGTGGCAGGAGTAACTTTTCAAAATTACATGTGTACAGGAGACTTACTTTAAATGGAAAAGTATAATGAATTAAGTTTTATACTCTCTTTTCCCTTCAAAGTTGAATTCGAGGTGTACGTAAGCGTGATCCTTTTGACTTTCATAGCATGAAAAAAAAAATTATTGAATTTAAGAATAATGTCAATTCATCGCTTCTAAGATGGTAAAACTATCAATTTAAGGCCTAAATGATTTTTTCTATCGATTTAGGGCCTGAAAGATAGAAAATTATTAATTCAGGACCTGAAAGATAGACTATCAGTTTAAGATTCAAGAATATTAAGACCATGTTTGACATATTATAATTTATATTGTTATTTTATTTATATACATTATTCTTTTTCCGTTATTTGTTTTGTTATTTATTTTTTTAATCACGTAAAATTAATATATCTTTTATATTTTTTGAATTATGATTTATAAAAATATTATCGGATAACAAGAAATTATTAGACATCAAACACTGTCTTAAAATGAGTGAGTCCTAAACTATAGTTTTATCTTTCAGGTCTTGAATCGATAATTTTCAATCTTTCAGGCCCTAAATCGATAAGAAAAATCTTTCAGGTCTTGAATCGATAATTTTCAATCTTTCAGGCCCTAAATCGATAAAACTCCTTGAATTTATATAGACGTCCGAAATCAATTCATTTATTTAATTCTCTAACACTCGACCAATCTTAAAATTTTCTGAAATCATTTTATGATATTTTGCATATTCTATTTTAGATAAGTTTACATGATTTTAGGAAAAAAGAACAAGACAAAAGTTTGTGTGAACTCGAGTTCACGTAAACTCGAGTTCTTCATGTCTCATTGTTATATATGTTTACTATCATTGTTATGTATATACATTGTCAATGTTTATATGCATAGGAATAATAATTGATGTGTATTATAGTGATACTAACAAAAGAGTTCACGTGAACTTAAATTACTTAAAGTAAATGCATCATCATGATTATAGGGACAAATAACAAATTATATATTCACTTGTGATGGCCCAGGCTGTTCCTGTTGTTTTTGGAGAGCTTGTCAGGCAGCAATGGTCCTGGCTAGTTCACCAGGGTTGCTAGCCAATGCCTCCAATTCTGGAGGCATTATACGGGTCACGGCTGAGAGTCGTGCCTTGTTTGCATGTCGTGGCTCTCAGTCATGGTGACCGGTGGACGAGGCTCTGGTTGGGGAAGCCCTCCCAGACGGATGGGAGGCTTGCGCTTCCTTAGATTTAGGCATCTTAATCAGAATTTACTTTGAATCTTTAAATCTTCAAGTTTATAATTGAAGAACATCAAGAACACACTTCTTGAATTTATGAAGAAAAACTCAAGAACGTATTCAAATCTTCAAGTTCCTCAAGTTCTTGACTCGAATCTCTTACAATCTAACATGAATCGGAGGTTCGGCCCCTCCTTCTAGCGCCAAATTGTTGGTGATCGGTTCTAATCTCGTGGATTAGTGGATGTTTTTAACCGGTTTTGGGACCACCAAATAAGATCGTGTGATTGATTACTACTGTTTATAGAAAATACGGAAGATCGGGATATAAAATTGTAAATACGTGTATTGGATTCGTATGTGTGCGTTAGAAGGTGTTTGAGTGTGTGTAGGGGAAAAATTTGTGTATTTGAACTTATTTTTATTAATGGAGAGCAACTTATATATACTAAACACCGAGTAGGTGGTGTACATGACCTTTGGACTTACAAGTTTGCATGCTTGACATGTGTCCTTTGACTATGTTTGACCTTATCTAAGCTAAAATTTAGTTACAAAGTCTTCATTTTGGTTCTAATTCGTCTTCAAACGTGATAATGGTTTTAAAAAGAGAGAGAGAGAGTCTAGAAAATATATACTTGCAAACATGGAGTTGAAGCCGTGAGCCTGGAAGTGTACTTGTCATTTTTATTTTATTTTTTCTCATAAAAGCAAGCATTAATTTGATGAACTTTGGTGCATTTGAGGGTGTATATACATAAGTAAAAAAAAAAAAAACTTTTAAAGTTTTGTAATTAAATGTAACTTGTGTTCTAGTCATGTTCCAATGAAAGCCCATAATATTTATATAGTCACTTGAAATTTCTATGACACGTGATCCTTACCCTTCTTGAAAATATTTTTATTGTCTAAATTACAATAATTTAGAACATTATTGTGCAGTATCTAATTTTGCATAACATAATCTTACTTTCAATAAATTTTTCTTGGCATTATACATGTTACAAAAGAGAACCATATTTTGTGTATGTTATACACTTTATGAAGAATGAAGATACATTAGAACTGGAATATGTGGTTTGATAAAATATTTATAAAAGTGAACATAGAGTATTGATGAAGAAAAGTGTAGATTCTACGAAATTGTTGAAATTTGTCTATAAGAAACACTTAGATACATGTTTCGTGAAAAATAATTGTTTGCCTCTTATTCCATTATGAGACCTCTTGTACATAAGAATAATGGGGGCTTGGGCATTCGAGACTTAGGTGGGTTTAATAGGGCTTTACTTAGTAAGTGGGTGTGGAGGTATCTCAATGAACCATTGAGATTGTGGGTGAGAGTGATTAGATCCAGGTTCGGTGGGTTGGAGGCTTTTAGAGAGAAAAATGTGGAGACTAGGGAAGTGAGTGAGAGAAGGGTAAGGGGGCCGCGTATGGCGTCAGGGTGGTGGGGAGATATTTGTGAGTTGTATCTTGGAGATGGGGAGGGAGGGATGAGGGTGGATTTATTGAGAGTAGTAGGTAGTGGAACAAACACATTTTTTTTGTCGGATTGGTGGATCGGGAAGGAGTTGTTGGGGGTGAAATTCAGTAGGTTGTTTAGAGTTAGTGCTCAGAGGGGGGCGAAGGTGTGTGAAATGGGGAGGTGGGTTGACGGGAGATGGTGTTGGGAGTTGAGGTGGAGAAGGGCCTTGAGGGAGAGTGAGTTGAGTCAATTTAATGAGCTGTTATTTCTTCTTAACAGGTACACTCTAGTCCAAAACGGTGAAGACACGTGGCGGTGGATTCATTCTTCGAATGGAGAATTCTCGACAAAGATAGCTTATGACGTATATATGAACCAAGGAGTAGTTTCGGAGAACAATCGATGGAAGATTAAAGTTTTAAAGAGAGTGTGGAAGAACTTTGCACCTAGAAGATATCAAATCATTGCATGGAGAGCTCTCAGACAGAGATTGGCGACAAAGGATAATATGCAAAGAAGAAATTTATTACATGAGAATGGGAACCTCAGTTGCAGTTTTTGTGGAGTAGCCGAGGAGAACACATCTCATCTTTTTATCGAGTGCAGGTTTGTGCAACATATTTGGTCTCTTTGTTATGCGTGGCTTGGGGTTCCTATGGTTCCCCATAGGAACATCATGATTCATTTCTTGCAACATGGGGATATTTTCGGGACAGACAAAAGGTTTAAAGTGGCACACTGTTTGTGGATTTGTATTGTATGGTCTATTTGGAAAGGGCGTAATGAGTTAATTTTTAATAATGTTGCTCTTGATCCTGTGAGATTGGTTGATGAAATCAGGGCAAAAACTGTTGGAGTTATACGTGAAAGTATGTTTTTATATTGTATAACTCGTGTATCAAACACTCGTTTTATGAGAATAATTCTTTTATCGCATTTGCTTTAGTTATGATTGAATGTTGAATTTCTATTGCAAACCGTTCAATATATAGTACATGTTACATTGTAGTTAATGTGGTGATACCCGATCACGGAAGACAACATTAACAGTTTACTTGTAACTAAACGTACATTTTCACGACCTAGGTGGAATTGAACAATCCGCCGTGAAAGGTCGATGTGTAAGGCTCAGATTGGTCTGTCTTGACTAAGAGATTGCACTAGCACATTTAGTATGTGTTGAAGAGGTCCTACAGCGAGGATAAATTCTTCTGTTCTGAAAGGTGAAGAATTAGACCTCAGTGGTTGTTGATTTCTTAATCTCCGTCACTTAAATAGGACCGTGTGTGCTTAATAGTTACTGCTTTGATTCATGTTGGGTGAGAATCATTGCGACTTCGAACTTTGTGTCTTGGGCAGTAATATTAATCATACGACGGTTGCTAAGATTTAATACGGAGAAACGCGTGCGAGTACGGCTCGTGTGATTAGTCCCCTTGGTGGGCTCAGAAGTTTTATTGTACCAAATCTTGCAAGTGAAGAATTAATTTCTTCGGTACGAATAATAATGTTGAGTTGTCTTTACTCTAAGGTGAAAGATGTTAATTAATTTAGAGCTATTCAGAAGCTTAATTAATTAATGGACTTGATAATCTTAAATGCGGAAAATAATAACCGGGAGCCCATATTATCGTAATATGGATTAAGATGGATAGTGCAATATTAATTTATTAGTGGTAATAATTAATATTAATTGATTGAATTATATTGGGGCTCAATATTGAAATTCAGAAGTCCATTAGGAGGTCCAATCTTAATTCTCCTTAAGGCCCCTCAAGTAGCCCATTAAGTAGCCCAATAATGATAAGGTGATTAAAATAAAGAATATATTAATGCTGATTTTTCATTATTTTTTTCGAAAATAAGGAATAAAAAAGAAATAAGATTTTGTTGATTTTCTTGGAAAGATATTATGGAAGATATGTATTATAGGAATACAAGAATATCTCATATATTCAAGAAGATCCAAATCTTGGATTTCATCCTTGAAATTTTTGAAAATTATACCTATTGTGGAGGGTGAGATTTTTGTGGAATATTTTATTTTGGAGAAAAAAATATATGAGATATATTCAAGATTTCCTAGAGTCTAAGAAAAGATTTTTTCCAAAGCCCATATTCCTTGAAATTTTCGGCCACCTCCATCTATAAATAGGGGATGATTATTTCATCCCCAAGTACATAATTCCATGTGTTGGAAAAATCAAGAAGCATAGATATTTTTCTTTTTCCTTAGTTTATTAAATTACTTGAAAGCGTCTCCCACCGGCGATCAAGTGAGGTGAAAAGGGAAATACTTGAGAAGGCTTTGGGTTGATAGAACGAGATTACAATTGTCCCGTATATCCAAAGGCCAATACTACAAGAGGTACGTTAATCGCATATTTACTTGTTTATTCCGCCTAGTTAATATGTGAAATTAATTTAACATGCATGATGATAATTAGTTGTTGGAATTATTATTTGAATTAATTAGGATTAATTCATGCTAGTAATAATTGTATTTAAATTCGTATTTAAATTTCATCCCGAATAGATTCCGGGCACCCCTAATTTCCCAAAAACTTGGTCTTGGTTATCTGTTAGGAGAAAGTTAGAGGCGAATTCGTCTATTGGTTTGTGGTTTTCGAATCCCAAAGCATGTATTGGGGATGTCTAAGTGGGAAAGTATAGGGTGAGAGCAGGTTATTGTGAAGTTCTTGTAATTGCAGGGTTGGAGGACCTCTTGTCCTCTAATTTTAATGAATTTCTTTTCCTTCTCAAAAAAAAAACATAAGTACATAATTTTACCTAAATTTAGAAGTTATAAATTATAAAGACATGATAGAGATCTCCAGTGTCAAAACATGTTGTTATTAATTGATATTAAGTTAAACAATTAGAGAAGAGGAGTATTTGTTTATCAAATAAAGAAGAAGAAGGTAATGATTAGTCGTATCGGACAAGTTTTTGAATAAATTAGGACACCAATCTATAAAACACCTCTACCACGAGGATTACGCTAAAAAAAATGTAGTAAGAATACAAAATATTTGACTAAAAGAGTAAAGGTTAATAAAATATGCAGAAAAGCACTGAGTGAATAAACTAATTTTCGAGGACGAAATTTTTTATAAGGAAGGGAGGATGTGAGACCCGAACTTCTCACAACCCATAGATTAATATAGTTCGTATATTTTTGTATTATTTATATTCTATTGAAGACTCCAGTTTATTTTATCTTGTATTTGTACTTGAGAAATATGTATTCTAGTAGATAATTATTGGAGACAGAATTTTAATATTAGTATTGATATTTAAGTGATAACGCAAATTGTTTATGGTTAGTAGTACTATTTAAATGAATATAAAATAAATTTGCTACTCGTTGACCAATATGCTTTTATACATTGTGTGTTATTTGTACTTAACTTTATTTCATATTATTTATGGGTTATTTGTGACCCTGGTAATTTATTTGGTTTTTAAATATTAAGTTATTTGCATGCTCTTATTTTTTCAGTGGTGATAGAATCTTAATATTATAATTGAGATTTATTTTTTAGAATGGAGAATAATAAAACTGTAATGCCCGAACTTCTCACTAATCATTGACCAGCATATATCATGCACTGCATGCATTTTAATTATTTATGTATTATCTATAATTTGTGTGCATTTTAAATATTTAAGGGCTATTTATTATTTACGTGCATTTCATGTAATTATTTATGTGCTACTTGTGATTGTGTATCAATTTTACCTTGTTTAAATATTACATTGTTTAAATAGATAAATTATGTGTATATATCTATACACGTATAATATCTAGATGAGCATGATATAGGATATATTTGTATATCTCTTTGTAGCAACTTTTAACATATTAGTAGTATTATAATTAGTTTAATATATAAATATAGGTACTAAAAAAATTAATTAAAGTTTACTAAGAGAATTGGTTATTGGACTTTCTGAATCATCACAAATAGATATATGTATGTGTGCACGTGGGATAGACGGTTTATTGTTTAATCTTTGTAAATAAAAAAAAAAAAAAGCTTCATGATTAAAGAAATGAGGCGGTGAGATTTGTCATATATACTCCCACACCTTTCTTAATCTTATGAAAAAGAAAAAGAGATAAATATGGACAATAGGAGGGTTATGCTATTAGCAAATTCCTACTCCAATTTAATTATCAAATTCCATATTTAATCAAGTGGAAGCAGCGGTTCGATGGAGAAGAAGTGAAAGAATTTTCTCGGTAAATTCCTATTTAATTTCTTTATATATTAAAGAATTAATTCTTGTCTTAACTTAAATTAGTCTAAACCAAAGATACTAATAATTTATTCTCATATTAGTTAATATCTATAATAGTAATAAGGGTTATGAGAAGAATCGGAAAATTATAAAAGTATTGAAATGCTTTCATATTCTTGATTTGAAATGTTTTCATATTGAAACATGTAATAATTAATTGTTAACTGTTTGATTTGAGAGGTTATAGTATTAATATAGTCCCAAATTGTTTAAAATGGGTAAAGTTAATAATGAAAAGAATTGCGGGCAACTTTATAGTTTAATTTAAAGCTAAACTGTTTCATTTTATTTTGTTGGTTTAGGAAGCTTGTAAAGAGAGTAAGAAATACATCATTTATTTGGAATGATATTTATGATTTATTCTTATTAGATTGAATAATGAAAAGAGACGTGGTGGTTTAAGAGTTCGAGTTATCGTTAATTGTCGGATTCGAGATAAGTAGAAATTCATTTGCAACTACAATGCATAAACATAGTATTTGGTGAACTATTTATGTGTCGATACATGAATTGTACGTGATATTGACTGATATTCAGTGATTATTTTGGATGAGCCTTGTTGATAGGCGAACATAAATTAATAAATGGCGAACAAGAATTAAACCCTTATCAAGGATTATGAAGAGTCAACCTCAAATCAAGGATGATCAACAAAGAAAATCAAGTCGGGGTGCATAAACCAATCTGGGGAGTACATAAATTGACGAACAACTATCCGGCGAACAAGATATTGGCGAACAGGTTTAAAAACCCAAGACCGAATATAGACCTACCGCCAAGCCAATAATGACAAACAACACTGGTAAAAGTATTACAGTTATTAGCCTAAGAGGTGTATGTTGACGAACAAAGGACCAAGATCCCAAAGCCAAACTGTGCAAGACACAAAGGTGAACAACTTGTGAACCATACACCCAAACGGCGAACAACTTTTATTAAAGAACCATCCTGGATCAACTAAGCCGACCTAGACGAACAACAATGAAGTCCGAGATAAGACCAAAGAAGACTTTGTAACTAAGATTTAGCTTAGATAAGGTCAAACTAGAGTCAAAGGACACATGTCAAGCATGCAGGCTAGGGAGACCAAGAGTCAGGGACACCTCATGCTTGCTAGTCTCTATAAATAGTTGTTCTCCAGCTTAAGAAATACAAGTACAAATTCATAAACACTCCCAAAAACACACACTAATACACCTAAACGGGCACACATACGAAATTATTTCGATTTCGACTTTCGTATATCCGATTTCATAACCCGAACCTCGATTTACCATTTACGGTGGTAACCAATCACACGTAATTGATTGATGATCATTAAACCGAACTTAAACAGTCACTAGTCCATCCGATAAAAATTGATCACCAACAATTTTGGCGCTAGAAGGAGGGTTCGAACCTCCGGTTTAGTGTGATTACTCAAGAACTTCAAGCTGAAAACTTGAAGATTCAAAGAAAACCTCAAGAAATACTTGAAGATTCAAACAAAGGTGTTCTTGGTGTTCTTCAATAATTAAAATTAAATAAACAATTTATATTGAAATGCCTCAATCAAAGGAAACCCAAGCATCACGTTTGTCAAGGAGAGCATCTCCCACCCGAGCCTCGTCAGCCGACCACCAGGATCGAAATCCTAGACATGTGAACAGGTCGCAACATACAACCATAACACATAATCTCCCCCCTGAAATGGAGGCCCTGACGAACAACCCTAACGAATTATCTAGAACCATTGCTGCTCTCCAAGCTCTCCAGAGACAGCAAGAACAAAATAAGCCTTCACAAGCAAGGCCTAGGGATAGACCCTTGGAGGTTGTTAGGGCCAGGTCAACAAGGGGCGAACAACGTGAGGTGAGTAGCGCCCAGGTCAGGCGGGACAAGGGCAAGGCTAAGATGGTCGAGCCAAGGGAAGGCCAAGCAGAGTCTGCTCGCGGGCGAACAACAATGTCGAGCCACGAAATAACCCGTTCCAGTGCCTAGGACAGACTTGGCCAACCCCAGCAACAGGAGAAAGCTGATCGCCAGGAAGAAGGACATGGGCGAGCAACTTTTGAACAGCCTTGCCCTTCGGTCCATGAAAGACTTTCCCAGTCTGCCTTTAGACGCTTGGGACCTAATGCGGCGAGCAACCCTAAAAAACAGCTCCAGGATTTGCCTTCTCCAAGCGAGGGACTGCGACGAACAGAAAAGTTTGTACCTTTGTTCGCCGAACAGCCTCCAAGTCAGGGGGCATCTCTGGATGATCTATCAAGCTTGAGAAGGGCGATAGAAAGTATGCAGGGACAATTGGACCAGCAAAGAGGTGTAGGGACGACCAGCTTGCCATCTTCACCATTATCAACCTACATTCTGAAAGCCCCGATTCGGAAGAAAGTCCAATTCCCTGCAAGCATACAATATGACGGCCTTGCTGATCCCCGAGTTCATCTAACAAAATACTCAGATTATATGGTCTCGGTGGGAGCTAGCGATGCCACTCAATGCCGAAACTTCCCGTTAACCTTGGGAGATCGGGTGCACAAATGGTTCTCAGCATTGCCACCAGCATCCATCCATTCATTCACTCAGCTGAGTCGGGAGTTCCTGTCTCATTTCTCAACGGCGGGATCATACTTGTCCCAGAAACACCGATTGTCAGACCTAAAACAAAATGATGACGAGTCAGATCGAGCATTCATGGAAAGGTTTGACAAGGTGCTATTGGAGGGTGAGCCCGTCAGCGAGGACACAAAAATTGTTGCTATTATGGCAGGACTGAAGAAAGGGTCAAAGCTATGGAAAGAGGTACATCTGAAGTGCCCCAGAAGCTACGCCGAGTTCAGAAATCAGGCCGGCATATTCGTTTCTATGCATGAAGCCCTGCAGTCAAACTTGGGGGAGAACAAAGCCGACCCCAAGGAGAACAACAAAAAACCTGGTGCAACAAGCTATCGAGTCCCTAAAAACATGAAGGCATTCACTGAAGGGACGGAACTCAAAGAAAAGTTGAATCAGGTGCTAACAGTGTCAGTCGATACTGTTTATGAAAATGTGAAGGATAACCAGTTGCTCTCCCCTCCCCGGAAAATTCGCCAAGACACTGGCAAACTCAATCCTAACAAGTATTGTGCCTACCATCAAAGCGTGGGGCACTTTACAAGTGAATGTAGAGATTTGCTCAGGCAGCTCTGGCGTTTCTACAAGGACGGAAAGCTCTCCGACTTTGTCAAAAGACAACCCGGGAAGAGAATCCGGGAGAACAACTCTGAGGACGAAGATGATCAACCTCAGAAGAATAATAAACCGGCGCGACCAGTTCCTGCCATCCCTACTCGTCCATTGGAAGATTTATACATGATGGAACCTGCAGGTCCCGCAGGAGGATGTTCTGATGGACGACCGCCAATCTCCAACCGGAAAAGAAAGGCTGAATTACGGGCGATCGATCAAGTCCAGGAAATGGGGGTCAAACCATCTATCATGCAGACAGCAGAACTGACCTTCACCGAAAAGGACTTAGAAGGAATTTTGACTCCACATAACGATTCGCTCGTAATCTGCGCAAAGATTATGGGAACACGAGTCCACAGATTGTTGGTGGACACCGGAGCCTATATCAACATCTTGTTTAAAAGCACACTCGATAAACTTGGGGAGTTTTCAGCCCACATCCGGGACTCAAACCATAGAATCCTAGGCTTCGGAAATGCAGTAACAGTCCCGTTGGGAGAAATTTCTTTGCTTGTACAACTTGTAACGATCGAGGAACCCGAAAAGAATATTACTAGAATGGTTGATTTCTTGGTCGTAGATCAGGAATCAACTTACAACGGGTTCCTTGGTCGACCTTTTTTGAATGAATTTAAAGCTGCCTGTTCAACTTACCATTATTGCTTAAAGTTTCCAACATCAAGTGGAGCAGGCACAGTTAAAGGAGATCAAAGAAAGGCTCGGGAATGCCTCTTACAACTACAAGCAAAACATGCACAAGTATCCATGATGGAAGCCACCACCAACTATCCAGATGATGAACCATCAATATTGGAGAACATGATGGACATAGAAGATGACCACATGGATACTGACGAACAACATCATGACGAGCAGGTGTTGGACGAACAACTCCTCACCACCCATGAGGAACATCATCCTGACGAACAACTAAGGGGTGGTGACGAGAAACATTCTTCTGAAGGCATGGAGGGCCAGGTGTTGACTACCAACAACGAATCAGGGCCAACAGAAGATCTAGATCCCCGCCTGGGGGCAGAACCAATGAACATCGAAAATGATTTTAACTCTGAGGGACCAATACTTGATCCCCGGTGGAAAGGATAAAAACGATGAGCAACTCCAGTTGAAGAGCTGGAGGTGTTCAAAGTTAATCCTGAAAACCCGGATCTCGAATTATACATAGGATCTGAGCTCCCTGAGCCTTACAGATCCCCGAATGAAAAAAATCTAGATGTTTTTGCTTGGTCTCATGCAGACATGGTAGGGATAGATCCGAAACATGCTTGCCACAAGCTAAACATTAACCATGCAAAGAGGCCCATCCATCAGAAACGACGGAAGTATGGCCCAGACAAGTATCAAGCCCTGAATGAAGAAGTAAAGAAGTTGTTAGACAATGACCTAATCTGACAAGCTCTCTGTCCACAATGGGTAGCAAACCCAGTCCTTGTGAGGAAGCCAAACAGGTCCTGGAGGCTATGCATAGATTTTATGGATCTGAATGCAGCATGCCCGAAGGACAACTTTCCACTCCCTCACATTCATCAGTTGGTGGACAGCACTGCAGGTCATGAAATGCTAACATTCATGGATGCCTTTGCCGGGTACCATCAAATTCCAATGCATCCAGACGATCAAGAGAACACAGCATTTTATACAAACAAAAACTTGTTGTGTTGGAAGAGAATGCCCTTTGGCCTCATCAACGCCGGAGCAACTTATCAAAGACTGGTGAACAAAATGTTCGACCAGCAAATTGGAGATACAATAGAAGTCTACGTCGATGACATCGTAGTCAAAAGTCCCCGTAAAGAAGACCATCTCCAACACTTGACCCAAGTGTTCGAAATTCTTCGACACTACAACATGAAGCTGAATCCAAAGAAAACCAGCTTTGGAGTTCATTCAGGCAAGTTCTTGGGTCATCTTGTTAGTCAACGGGGAATTGAGGCTAACCCAACAAAAGTTAAAGCCATTGTGGATATGCAACCACCACGTTCAATAAAAGAGGTGCAAAGACTCACGGGATGTCTAACAGCATTGAATCGGTTCATATCCAGATCGGGGGACAGATGCCGTCCATTCTTTGAAGCCATCAAGAAAGGACAGTTCACATGGACTAACAACTTTCAGAAGGCGTTCGACCAACTCAAAGAGTATCTGGGAGATGTAAAAATCCTATCAAAATCCATCTCAGGAGAAAAGCTATATTTATACTTGGCAGCGTCAGAAGTGGCCATCAGCTCCGTTCTGGTACGGGAAGACGGCAAATTCCACCAACCTATCTACTACATCAGCCAAACTTTGCATGAGGCGGAGATCAAATATTCCCCAACTGAGAAGTTGGCGTACGTGCTTGTCATGAGTGTGAGGAAGCTACGGATATATTTCTTTGATCATTAAGTCGAAGTGCTAACAACTTTCCCACTCAGACAAATTCTCCATCGCCCCGACACTGCTGGTCGTCTATTAAAATGGTCACTGGAGATTAGCCAGTTCGGGGTGACCTATGCTCCTCGAACAGCGATCAAAGGGCAAGCGTTAGCCGACTTTATAGTCGAACTAACCTTCCCACCAGATCCGACGAGAGGACTAGATCACCCCTGGCATCTTTATGTGGACGGATCTTCGACTAACATAGCCTCGGGGGCAGGAGTGGTTTTAATCAGTCCAGACAGACAAGTATTCACTTCGGCAATCAGATTTGGTTTCATGGCTACCAACAACGAAGCTGAATATGAAGCTCTCATTGCTGGTCTCCACCTATCCCTTGCGGTAGGTGTTAGACGTTTACAAATATTCGGCGATTCACAATTGATAGTGAACCAAGTCCGAGGTGAATATGAGGCGAAGGACAGACATATGATCGAATACCAACGGATTGTTGCTCACCTGATGTCCTTGTTAGATCAAGTATTCATTGAACAAATCCCAAGGACGAGCAACACTCAAGCAGATGCATTGGCCCGACTAGCAACAAGCGAAGGACCTGCAGAGTTGGCAGACATTATAATTACGAAGATGAATGACCCATCAACAACAAGTTATAATGTCAACCAACTAAATGATCAAGCCAGTGAAGAAGAAGACTGGAGAACAAATATAGTCAAATATTTGAAAAGTGGAGAAAAACCAAACAACTCTTTTGAAGCTGCCAAGCTAATAAAGCAAGCCGCCAGATATACTCTGGTAGGCGAGCAACTTTACAAAAGAGGAATATCACTCCCACTTCTCAAATGTTTGACTAGGGGGCAAGGACGAGCAATACTCGAAGAAATACATGCCGGAGTATGTGGAAATCATACTGGGGGGCAAGCCTTGGCATACAAGACTATCAGACAAGGCTATTATTGGACAACTTTACGTCAGGATGCAATCAAGAGAGCAAAGACTTGCCACCAGTGCCAGATTTTTGCACCAAATATTCATACCCCGGCCCAACAGCTCGTATCAGTTTATAGCCCGTGGCCATTTGCAAGATTGGGGATAGACATTATTGGTCCCTTCCCGCGGGAGTTGGAGGAGTTCGATTTGCCGTTGTGGCAGTCGACTATTATACAGAGTGGGCAGAAGCAGAGGCCATGTTGAAAATCACGCAACAGAAAATGATCAACTTCATTTGGAAGAACATTGTCTGTCGTTTTGGAATTCTGCAAACCATCGTGACAGACAATGGTCCGCAGTTTGATGGGAAAGAGTTGAGAGACTTCTGTACGAAGTGGAGGATCAAGAAACATTACTCTACGCCCTATCATCCCCAGTCAAATGGACAAGTCGAAGCCGTAACCAAAATCATCAAGCATACGTTAAAAGTACGGCTAGCGGAAAGCAAAAGCAGTTGGTCAACAGAGCTTCCGGAAGTCTTATGGGCATACAGAGTTTCTCCCAGGTAAAGCACCGGAGAAACACCTTTTGCAATGGCTTTCGGAACAGAAGCAGTAATACCTATCGAGTTAAAGACCAATACATTCTGGACGACCAACTTTGATGAGCAAGCGAACAACTATGCTCTGGCTGCTGAAATAGATTTGCTCGAGGAAAAAAGACTGAGTGCCGAGCTAAAAAATGCTACCTATAAGCAGCGAGCAGAACGCTACTATAATTCCCATGTTAAACTTAGGGAATTCAGAGTTGGAGATTTGGTTCTAAGAAAGTTGCTCGCCCAACCTCCAGGTGTATTGGGACCAACTTGGGAGGGCCCGTATCGTATAACGGAAAAATTCGTTAATGGCGTATACGATATTGAAGATATGGAAGGCAAGCCGGCCCAATACTCCTGGAACGCCGTACATCTGAAAAAATGCTATCAATAAGACGAACAAGTTCTTGATTGGGCGAACAAATGTCTTGGGGGGCCAGTGAACCAAATAAGGCAAACTAAAAACTTGCCTAATTTTTTGAAAATTTTGCTAAGTATAGAATGTAAAGTTGTTCGGCACATTGTATAGTCTGGTGCTGTTTCATCTTTTGTTTTTTAGATGAAGTTACTTGGCAAAAATATTATAAGCGAGAATGTTTTGATTAGTGTTTAAAGTTGTTCGTCGATTTGTATATGTTAGTGACGAGCAGTCTTACAACACTTGTAATTTTTTACGAATGTAAATATAATAGTTGTTCGTCAAAGAGGAAAAGTCCAAAGCTCGAGGTACAAGTCCATTTAAAGGTTGTTCGTTTTTGAAATGAACAGAACCTGAGGACCAAAGCCACTTAAAGGTTGTTCGTTTTTTAAAAATGAACAGAACCTAAGGCTGAACCCTGATTCCACTAAAGGCAAAGTTCAATTCGAACAAAAGCCCAACACTATATGTTATAATTGCAAAGGCATTGACAAAAATGTAAAGGCAATTAATATATAAAAAAATGAGCGAATATAAGAAAGACATTCCATTAATCAAAAGGCATTAAGCCTAAAAAATAGTACAATGATCCTAGAAGTCAAGTACTACAAAAGGAACGAACAACAATTACAAAGAGGATGAAAAGAAAAAAAGCTAAGTCCTAAAGAACTACTGCTGCTCGGCGAAAGGAGGATCTTGAGTTTGTTCGGCAGAAGGGTCGACAATCATGTCTCGAGCAAGGTCTTCAGCTGCTTTATCTTCCGCCTCTTTAGCAGTTTGCTCGTCAGCAGCGGCCGGCTCTCCCTCTTGCTCGTCTTCAATAGCATGGTGAGGAGGGTGGGTAACAGTAATGCTAGAGTCAAGCTTATCAATCTTGACCCCCAATTCAGCCAGGTCCGCCAGCTGGATTTCAATGTTGTTCGGCGGCGGATATTGTTCGATGAACTCATTCAAGTCCTTGCTCATTTCTTCAACCAAGTCCTTATAATCATAAGCATCGGCCGAGCGGATGCTGTCCGCATAGGCGCAGATATATCCAAGGTTTGAGATAGGAGCAGTACGAGCCTGAACTTCGGCTTCGAGTTGCTCGTCTGTGTAGAGGTTGGCTTCCGCCTCCCGAAGACGAGCAATTTCTGCTTTCAGTTCGACGTTCTCTTGTTCAGCTGCATATAACTTTTTCTCCCCCTCGCCGAGCAGGGCCTCTTTGTCCTTGAGCAGGGCCTCCTTGTCCTTCAGCTCTTTGGACAGGCCTTGAATTTCTTCAAGGCGCTTGTGCTCAGCATCAATGTAAACATTGATCTGGTTGTTGAGGCGAGCAATTTTAGCCTCGTATTGGTCGACCAGGCCATCCTTCTCTTCAGTAAGTTGCCGAGCAGTGCTAGCATAATGACGAGCAGACTCTTCTTGCTCGGCAACTTGGGCAATTTCCCTTTGGGCCGTGACGAGGTCGTTGGCGTGGAGCATCATTGAGAGATGGAGATTGTCTACTAGCCCCTGTTGGAGGATGGCTTTGTCCAAGGGACGCGTCCAGGCTCGGGCGACCAACTCCGTCGCCTTGCGCACATGTTCGCCAGGAATCTCCCTTATGTTAACGGGAGTCTTCGAGCAAGCGTACTGATGTACAACACTTGCTCGACCGGGGTAATCGTCAGCACGATATCTGCGAAAAAGAAAGAAAAGGATACTTAGAAGAACAATAAAAAATAATAATGATGAATCTTGCTCGGCAGAAGCTGGTATGGACTTACTCTTTGAATTTCCGGTCGTCCCAACCCAGATGGGTGAGATCCTCGAGGCCGCGACCGGAAGTAGAATCCTTGCTCGCTTTGCCTGATTTTTCCACAGGCTCAATGGAGCGACGAACAGCATCCCCCTCTGGACGAGGATGGCTGTGGCCTACTTTCTCCTTCCCCTTACCAGCAATGGGGACATCGTGGGCCAACGGAGTCCCATCCGCCTTCTTTAAGCGTTTTCCCGCGCGAGGGGGAGAAATTGGTGAAGATGGCTGGGCAGGAGCAGGAGGAGCAACAGGCCGCGGGACTTTGGCCCCCTCCGCCTTGTTCGTCATCCCCAGAATCTTCGTGGGCGGGTCACCTCTCCTCTTCCATCCCTTTGGAGGCGCCATCTCGAAGACTCTTTGTTCGAGGAGTGCAAAACTGGGGGGAATCGCAACAGTGACTTGCTCGGCTAAAAAAAAAAGAGTTAGACGAGCAAGTTGTAAAAGTAAAATGACGAGCAAAATTGGTATCAAGAGTTAGAAATTTTTCATACCTGGGGGCACTTCCGCTTGTGCTTCCAAGTGATGAGGGTAAGGAAATAAGCGAGCAGCTCTTAAACACTTTCCCTCGCGCAAGTACTCAGTGGTCCTATCCGCTCTATTGCGAAGGCCGACCAAACAGGAAGTGAACAGAAACTCGTCCCCGATCTCTTCTCCTTCCGAATTCCACTTGAGCAATCGAGGACCTGCGAGCAAACAATAAAAGTTAAATTAGAACAGTACAGTTCGAGGGCGAGCAAGAAAATAATCTTACGTTTAAATTTCCCATAAGAGGCTGGGGAATTTATTCGTCCATCACCACCATGTGGACCAGAAGATGCTCGCCAATCACCCCCAATGAAAAAGAAGTGCTGCTTCCAATCACAGATTTTGTTCGGCACTCCTTCCACCATCTTCAGTCCTGACCTGGCCTTGAGGTAGTAATAACCTTCCTCTCCAGGGGGACATCTTATGATCGTCATAAGGTAGTTGATCTCCTCTGCCGTTATACGATCAACGTACCCCTCTAATGCGAACAAACACATTGTCCCCAATAAGTTCATCCACCCGATCGGGGTAATTTGGGTGATAGCAAGGTTGGTCGCCTCTAGGAAATGACCAACAATGGGTGGAAGAGGAAGTCTTAATCCAGCGATCAAAGTGTGGATATTGATCGTTGTACATCCTGGAGGTGGGCGATCAGCTCTCTCTTTTCCCTTGGGGGTCCACATGTGGATGTCGAAGGGAATCTTGTAGGTCTCCCGGATCGAGTCCAATTCATGTTCGCGAACAACACTTTTAATCTTGCTCGCTTGGAATTCGGACTTCACCAAATCCAACATTTCTCTCTGTGGGCGAGCAAAGTTGTTCGCGTATTCCTCAGCATATGCTCGCCAGTCGAAAGGCCGAGCAACTCCAGTTGGGATCTCATTTTCCATCATCCTGGGAGACGGGAACCCTATCCTTTCTAAGTATTCACGAGTCAACTTGTCAAAAAATGGATCTTCTGATTCGGCACTGGATGAAGAGCCTTCTTCTGAATTTCTGCTCGCCGCGACCACTATTTCCCTCCCAGACGGACGCGCACCAGTATCCTCAACTGAACGAACCACCGAATCAACGTGATGATCTGACGCCGAGGAAATCTCGAAGGGAGGTTGATCGATGGGGGCCGCAATTGGGAAAAGTGGATCAAGAGTCTCCTCAGATTTGTTGCTCGAGTGCGAAGACATGGAAGGAAAAGGGAAAAGAAGAACCAGACGGCGGCATTTCGTCGGAGAAGACGGTGGTGCGCGATGCCACACGGTGGCGATGAAGATTTTTCGAAGAAAAAAGGAACTAAAAAGTAAAATAAAGTGAATAAAACAAAAGATCTACCTTGAATCTGCGCTGGAAATAAGAAATTGAAGAAAAATCTCGTCGAAAATAGCTCAAGATCGCCGGAAATGGAGGAAGTCACCGGAGCACTGTAGCACAAGTGAAAGAAGTGGGAAAAATTTCGGTTCTTCTCTTATTTATACCCTGAGAAAAAACGGGGTATGAAGTGTAATTTTACAATAAATTGTGGGTCAAATTGAAGAAAAACGGGGTCAAATCCGAGCAAGGTTAAAAATTGGAGGGCCTACATGCAAATATAGGGGCGCATGGCCTCGGGATTGCTCGCGCGTGGGCAGCGCACAGCCATGCCGCCCACGTCATCTTCGTACAACCCCCAGACCTCGGGGAAACGAAACGATAGACCATATGTTGCTCGCCCAGGCCAATGATGTTCGCCCCAACCCTCATCATTTTGATATCCTAACTATAGTTGCTCGCCACAAAGTTGCTCGTCAGAGGCAACATATAGCCAGGATAGGGGGCAATTGTTGATAGGCGAACATAAATTAATAAATGGCGAATAAGAATTAAACCCTTATCAAGGATTATGAAGAGCCAACCTCAAATCAAGGATGATCAACAAAGAAAATCAAGTCGGGGTGCATAAACCAATCTGGGGAGTACATAAACTGACGAACAACTATCCGGCGAACAAGTTTAAAAACCCAAGACCGAATATAGACCTACCGCCAAGCCAATAATGACAAACAACACTGGTAAAAGTATTACAGTTATTAGCCTAAGAGGTGTATGTTGACGAACAAAGGACCAAGACCCCAAAGCCAAACTGTGCAAGACACAAAAGCGAACAACTTGTAAACCATACACCCAAACGGCGAACAACTTTTATGAAAGAACCATCCTGGATCAACTAAGCCGACCTAGACGAACAACAATGAAGTCCGAGATAAGACCAAAGAAGACTTTGTAACTAAGATTTAGCTTAGATAAGGTCAAACTAGAGTCAAAGGACACATGTCAAGCATGCAGGCTAGGGAGACCAAGAGTCAGGGACACCTCATGCTTGCTAGTCTCTATAAATAGTTGTTCTCCAGCTTAAGAAATACAAGTTCAAATTCATAAACACTCCCAAAAACACACACTAATACACCTAAACGGGCACACATACGAAATTATTTCGATTTCGACTTTCGTATATCCGATTTCATAACCCGAACCTCAATTTACCATTTACAGTGGTAACCAATCACACGTAATTGATTGATGATCATTAAACCGAACTTAAACAGTCACTAATCCATCCGATAAAAATTGATCACCAACAAGCCTGTGAGCTATTTAATGTTGAATGAGCTTGTGAACTCAATATTTGATGTGGATTGAACCTGTGAGTTTAACAATCTGTTGATTTTGTGAAACATTGTTAGTTGCATTGCATCATGCATATCATGCATTGAAATTTAAGTACATTTTTATAAACTGGTGTGGTTGACCACTGATTATGCACCGAGGGCGGAAGGGGCGACCTGGGAAGGAGCGACCTAGGGAAACCTAGCGTAGGCTACCTAGCGTGGACCACCGTCTTATATGTTATGTTGTGTGCATGTTTATAGAGGGACTTCTGAATGGACAGGGGGTCGGGTTTGGTGATGGACCTCGCTAGGCCGTTAGAGGGATGGATCCTCACCGTGTGAGTCGACGTGTAGGGGATTACTTCTTGGTGGACATGAGGGGCGCGATGGGGGGGACCCTGGATGGCCACAAGAGGATGGACCCCCGTCGGATCATACTTATTGTGGCCACTTGATTATTATTTTATTGATGTTGATGATTGTGTCAGTGCATAATAGTGAGTCAGGGGCCCTTAACGAGTATTTCAGAAATAAATTAGTGATTTTGAACGAGAGTGCATTGTGCATAGTGAGACTTTTAAGATGAACATCACATCATGCATAATTTCTACTTACTGGGATTTGTAAATCTCACGTGGTTTATGCATTGTAGGTAATCCTGATGAGTTGTGATATAGTGTTTCTATTGGGCAAGTTGTGCAGCTCCTGCGGGGTTTTGAGTGGATGTGTACATAGATGACGACCTGTGGACCAGATCGTGGGCTTGTTTTTTAAATTATGTATTATTTGTAGTTTTAATTATATTATGTTATGAGGAGTCGTCGTTATTTATGACGTGTTCAACTAGTTCATTTTGTGTCAAACAAAAAAAAAAGTCGCACGTGCGCACGAGTCATTTCTTATAAAATTATTTTCAACTTGTTATTCTTGTTGAGTTATGTGAGAGTGTTCGTGTCATCACCATTCATCGTTAAAAAACTCAATAAACCTTAGGCACGACATTCATTTGTCACATATACTTACCATTGCCCAATTGTTGATACTCTATGACAAAACAGAAAAAACTAATGAAGAAGTAAAATATATAATAATCAAGTAACTTATGAACAACTGAATTAGGAAGAAAAATCAAATACTTTAGAGGACTTATTTGCAACTACTTTATAGCTTATCTGCTCCAAGAGCGTGCTCTGCTATTTATTTATAATTTGTGTTCTTTAAAACGCAAACTTGTAATTGTACCTGCAATAGGGGGTCCCAAGGCTTTTATACAAGCCCTAGTAAGTGTAACCAGATCCACAATCTACACAGTTAAACGGTTTCAGATAAGTGAAATATTAAATATTTTTCTATCTAAAATCTTTAATAGGCACGAACAAAAATTAATAGATGAAATTAACCTCCACTCCAGCGGGCTTGATTTAGCCTAGAGCATTTGTTGCACCGAGTACTGTTGCTGAGCCCCCCAAATCAAACTTCATGAGTTCAATCTAAGAATCTGGTATGTCTTGATATTGTAGCCTCCACTGAATAGTAAAGAAAAAATTTAGGACTTTTTAATGACATAAAGAGCTAATGAGTAGATAAAAAGATGTCCTTTTTTTCTTCATAGTTGAACAAGATAATGGCAGAATATTTTTTGCAAAATGAAAAAAAAAAAACTCACAGGTAAAAAGTTAAGCCTTTTTCAACTAAGGCCAACTTGGTCTTGACCACTATATCGGGAGGCTTGTAACATAAATGGATGAAATATGGATAATTAGTGGAAACTGCAACAACACCTAGAAAGGATTCCATTTTCAATTCTTTGCACTGCTCTCCATCCAATATTTTTTAGTAAAAACATCACTGTAATCAGACGCAATTCTTGTGGCTTCCTCCACGAAAACCAGACAAAAGGGGATGTTTACTACCGAAATCACTACCCTATAACCCAATCAACGAAAGTCAAATAAAAAGAGATTTTTAGTTACGAAATCAACCAAAGCTGTAAAACCCAATCAACAAAATCAAGATGAAAATTAAAATCCTTACTCTGGGCCGATTAACAACCACTTCAGTTACGTCATGATTGCACGTCGTCAGCCGTCGTTCCCAATAAAGCGCCGCCTTCGTGGGCATTCCTTTGAAGCATTTAATGGATTGGTTGTCTGAGAAGAGGAAGAACCACTCGGTTGAAAGAGGAAGACGAATAAAAAAAATATTGCAAAATGAAAAGGCGCAGGCGCTGAAGGGAAAATGATTGAGAATTAATCGAAAAAATAAACTGTGCAAAATGAGAGGACTAAATTATACTCCCTCCGTCCCCTCTTAATATTCACACTTTCCTATTTGGGATGTCCCACAATAATATTCACACCCCAAAAAAGGAAATAAAACACTCTCACACTACCTACTATAATTCAAAATATTCTTCATTCATTGGTTCAAAAAGTTAATAAAACAGTTTTTCTTAAAATCTGTGCCCACACAAGTGTGAATATTATTAGGAGACGGAGGGAGTACAAAATAAAAGTTTGCAAGGGTAGAATGGTCCAAAAATGATTTACCATTCTAAGCCACTTTTAAATATATTATAGATTAATGGAGAGCAGATTATTTATACTAACCACCAAGTAGGTGGTGTACATGACCTTTGGACTTACAAGCTTGCATGCTTGACATGTGTCCTTTGATTATGTTTGACCTTATCTAAGCTAAAACTTAGTTACAAAATTTTCATTTTGGTCCTAATTCGTCTTCAAAGCTGCTCGCCATTGGTTGTAGGGCGGTTCTTCATTTGGTATCTTTTACTTGAAGTTGTTCGCCTGGTGGTTAGGTGGCCTATGAGTTGTTCGCCCATTAATTTGTCATGGTTCGGAATAATCTGGATCTTCATCTTTGCCGAGTTGTTTGAATAATTGTTGTTTGCTTGGAGTGGTGATGAATGTCACACAGTCCTCCTACTGGTTAATACACCAACCTTCCTTCATAGCTATTCGTTGATGCATCGGTGTTATTTGGCTTAGGGCTGGGGTACTAGATCTGCTCGCTTGAAAGCTGGTCGTTTGGTTTGTTGTCAGTCGTCAAATACACCACCTTTTATGATTTATACACCACTTTTTGTTTACTCTTGCTAACTATCCGTAGGTTATGAGCTTTGCTTCTTAACCTCCACTTAGGATTTAATACCTATTCGCTTAATCATGCTTGCTGTTCGCCTATCAACAACGAGTAGACTTGATACTAGTGGAGTGAAAACTAGCTAGAATAGGCTAAGCCGAGCATTAAAAGTCATAATCATCAACTCGATTTGGACAGATTCCACTCAACCAGACCATAAGGCTTCAAACCAAGTTGAGGTCGAGCTTCACCCGGACAGGATAATACTATCTCAGTCGAGATGAAAGGCCTTAAACCGGGTTAGAAACTAAGGTTCATGTAGCACAAGACCAAATTGAGGTTGATGAAAACAACACATGAATCTATACTGGTATGAATATGATGTGTTGCTAAAAATCAAGTAATAGGGAGGGAGGGGGACCGATGGAGAGACTGTTAATGACCTATTAAAGCCAATGTAACACCCAAGACTTTCATAAAAGAACATGGTCTATCATAATTATTTAAAATGGAATGGATCGCTTAATTGGGTGGGGTATCTAATAAGTATGTAGGATATATAGTTGGACCTTATATATATTCTTAGGCCTAGGTTAAATACAGTCCCATGTTTTGTTAATACACTCCACCTAAAAAATGTTCGAAATTTTTTCCGAAAAAATGTAACAATTTTCGGATTTTTTTTTTCGAAAATTCATATGCTTAGTGTTTTTCTTTTTGCATTTTTGTATTTTTATTCCGAAAATTATTAAAAAAATTTAATTTTTCGTACACTTTTCTTGGTGGAGTGTATTAACAAAATATAAGACTGTATATAACATTGGCCATATTCTTAATCTTAGATTACAACTTGACCCAGTCCACAAACCCAATGTAGCCAACGTCAAAACAAGGACTAAAAAGTAAACATTAAATTGGAAAAGGACCAACGAGTAATATCGAACGAAAGAGATCTCTAGAAGCAACCAGAAAGAACATAATGGAACATCTGTCAATAAAATTCAGGGTGGTAGAATTCTCTACTAGAGTCTAGACACCTCAACCCCCTCACTATTTATACGCCTCTCTCTTCCCCCCTTTCTCTCTCATTACGATTTGCAAGCGATACAAATTACAGTACAAGAGCTCTTTGATTACAATTTCCTTTTTCTCGAGTTTTTGATCAATTGATTTACTGCTGTTGCTGTGAATGGCTGGAAAGGGCGAAGGACCAGCGATCGGAATCGATTTAGGAACCACGTATTCGTGCGTGGGAGTGTGGCAGCATGATCGTGTTGAGATCATTGCCAATGATCAGGGGAACCGTACGACGCCGTCGTATGTTGCGTTCACCGATACCGAGCGTCTCATTGGTGACGCCGCCAAGAATCAGGTGGCCATGAACCCTACCAACACTGTTTTTGGTAAGTTATTATTTTTTTTTCCCGGATTTTCTGGAATTCTTCTTCGTGCTGACTGTTGTGGTTCCATAACGTGCTCTGTTTGTTGTGTTTAATGCTGGTACTCTTTTTTTTTTTTTTTTGTCCTTTGCAAATTTTAATTATGCCTGTACAAGGTTCTAATAATCGTTTAAGTTTAGATTAAATCCCCTGAATTTGAGTTTGTAATAATTTGTTTTAGGATCAAATTTCCTGAAATTTTAGTTAGCATATCTCTGTATTTCGTACAAGGAAAATTGTGAAATTCCTCCAGAAAAAGGTAGAAATTGATATATGATTATCGATCTAAAACCCATTAGATTACATTCCCTGAATTTTGAGTTTGTGATAAATAGGTTTAAGATCAAGTTCCCTGAAATTTTAGTTAGCTTCTTTCTGTATTTCGTTCAAGGAAAATTGTGAACTGTTGATAACTCCGTTAGAAAAGGAAGACATTGATGATGCCTTGTTTATTGAATTTACACCATTAGTTAGTTTCTAAATGGATTGTGGATCATATTCTTATTCTGTACCTGTAGCATGACCTAATTTTCTCACTGGTGCCTACGTTACATCGCAGATGCAAAACGGTTGATTGGAAGGAGATTCAGCGACCCCTCTGTTCAGGCCGACATGAAGCACTGGCCATTCAAGGTCATTGCGGGGCCTGCCGACAAGCCCATGATTGTGGTTAACCACAAGGGTGAGGAGAAGCAATTTTCTGCTGAGGAAATCTCTTCCATGGTCCTCACCAAGATGAAGGAGATTGCCGAGGCCTATCTGGGTTCCACGATCAAGAATGCCGTCGTGACTGTCCCTGCCTATTTCAACGACTCTCAGCGTCAGGCCACCAAGGATGCTGGTGTAATCTCCGGCCTCAATGTTATGCGTATTATTAACGAGCCCACCGCTGCGGCCATTGCATACGGTTTGGATAAGAAGGCGACTACCTCCGGAGAGAAGAATGTGCTGATTTTCGATCTTGGTGGTGGTACATTCGATGTTTCTCTCCTCACGATTGAGGAGGGAATCTTTGAAGTTAAAGCCACCGCTGGTGACACTCACCTTGGAGGAGAGGATTTTGATAACAGAATGGTGAATCACTTTGTTCAGGAGTTTAAGAGGAAAAACAAGAAGGATATCAGTGGCAACCCTCGAGCTTTAAGGAGATTGAGAACTGCTTGTGAAAGGGCTAAGAGGACCCTTTCCTCCACTGCTCAAACTACGATTGAGATTGATTCTTTGTTTGAGGGTATCGATTTCTATACCACCATTACTCGTGCTAGATTTGAGGAATTGAACATGGATCTGTTCAGGAAGTGTATGGAGCCTGTGGAGAAGTGCTTGAGGGATGCTAAGATGGATAAGAGCACTGTACACGACGTTGTTCTTGTTGGTGGGTCGACTAGGATTCCAAAGGTGCAACAACTACTGCAAGATTTCTTCAATGGGAAAGAATTATGCAAGAGTATCAACCCTGATGAAGCAGTTGCCTACGGAGCTGCTGTTCAGGCAGCAATCTTGAGTGGTGAAGGAAACGAGAAGGTGCAGGACCTCCTTCTCTTGGATGTTACACCATTGTCTCTTGGTCTTGAGACTGCTGGAGGAGTCATGACGGTGTTGATCCCAAGGAACACGACTATTCCAACAAAGAAGGAGCAAGTTTTCTCGACTTACTCCGATAACCAACCTGGCGTGTTGATCCAGGTGTACGAGGGTGAAAGAACAAGGACTCGAGACAACAATCTGCTCGGGAAATTTGAGCTCACTGGAATTCCCCCAGCCCCAAGAGGGGTCCCACAGATCACTGTGTGCTTTGACATTGATGCTAACGGTATCTTGAATGTGTCGGCTGAGGACAAAACCACTGGCCAGAAGAACAAGATTACTATCACAAATGATAAGGGTAGGTTATCAAAGGAAGAGATCGAAAAGATGGTGCAAGAAGCTGAGAGGTACAAGGCTGAGGACGAGGAGCATAAGAAGAAGGTTGAGGCGAAGAATGCACTGGAGAATTATGCCTACAACATGAGGAACACCATTAAAGATGACAAGATTGCCTCGAAGCTTCCGGAGGCTGATAAGAAGAAGATTGAGGACGCGATTGAGGCTGCTATCCAGTGGTTGGATGGGAATCAGCTTGGGGAGGCTGATGAATTTGAGGATAAGATGAAGGAGCTGGAAGGCATTTGTAACCCCATTATTGCTAAAATGTACCAGGGTGCAGGTGGCGATATGGGCGGAGGGATGGATGAAGACATTCCCTCGGCCGGGGCTGGTGGCAGTGCTGGCGGTGCTGGCCCCAAGATCGAGGAAGTGGACTGAGTGTTTTTAGTTTAGTTTTTAGGATATGGTATTTGGTTTGAATGTTATTCTAGCTTTTGCTAAGGGAAGTGGTGCACTTCATATGAGAAGTTTGAACCTTTGGTGATTCCATCAGCGCTCTTTTTTTTTACTTGTTCCCATCTCTGTGTTTCAATTTACTTGTTCCATCTCTTTCAATTTTATTCTGTGACCGAATATCTGCAAGAATGTGTAGTCGTGTAGAGTCTCTGAATTAATAAGAAATGTAGAGTCTGCAGATTTATGAGACAGGCATTTGCACAAGTCGATGCTGTTATACTTTTTTTTTTTTTAACGGTAAATTATTATGAAATACGTGCAGAGCAATAAACGCCACCTTCAATCCAAGGAACCAAAACACAATTCCCACTACACAAATGATGAATTCTTTTATTACGCTGGATGAATTTAACCACATTGATGGATTTTTTTTTTTTTGATAAAATAAATAGTTTTTGCTAAAAATTTAAAGAATATGATTAAATTGGACATTTAACCTTTTTTTTTTCATTGCATAGTAAAAAAAACCCTTTGATTCAAGTAAAAAAATTATTGGATAGTTGTAAAAAAAAAGAAAAATCATGAGTCGATTGCAATTTGAGACACTTGGCAATTCAAAACGACGTCATTTCATTTGTACTAATTCAACAAATCCACACCCAAATGATCAACACCGGCTTTGGATTCACTTCACGACCTACTTGCACTAGTTTCTTAGGCTTTGTTTCTCGGTTGATCTTCCGCAACGGCGCCACAGTGGTCAGTTAGTAGATCGACCTTTTTTTTAGTATTAGTTTTATTTGTAGTGTTGTTTTGTTGGGTTTCTCACTTCTCCAGGATTTTAGATACGAGTTATTTGCACCTTGTGTAGTTTTCTTCCTCACAGTAGATTTTTTATGTTTTTGGTTGAGTACAATTTGGTGTCTTTTTGTTGATTTGTGTGGGATTGAGTCTAGTCTTATTTTGCGTTAACTATTGAAGTAGTCACAAATGGTTTTGGACTCGGACATGGTTGATTTTTTTTCTTCTTTTTCTATACACTTGTCCAATTATTTGGGTTGAGTTAGTTTTCATTGGTCAGTGGAGCTAACATGTTATTTCTCTGCATTCCTATTTCTTGTTCATGTCGAGAAATGATACTGTGGTTATTCAATTTTATTGATAGACCGTACACAAATGATTTCCTTCACATATGGAATCATATCAAAGTAGAAGACAATCATGCTGTAAATAATATATTCTACAATAGAATCAGGTGACTTTAGTCCACCTGGCCACTGGATTCTTCACTTTAGTGAGTGACCCAAGTTTGATTCCCTCTGGGAACAAATTAAGGAAGTTATAAGGTGACTTGGAGAATTTTTGGAGTACTTGGGGACTTAGTGAATTAACTTCTAACTACTAACAACTAACATTTACTGATTAAAAAAAAAATCTAAAATAGACACTATAGAGGCAAGTGGAGGCATTTGTCCTACATCATATTTTTAAATAAAATACCATATATGTCCATTTGAAGTATACAATTTCAAATAATTGTAAAAAAGAATATACATTGTGAAAGTTATTCATATTCTTCGACTCATACTATTTTAGTGAAAACAATTAGTACCCTCCAAAACTAATACTTTTTTAGTGAAAAAAATTAATACCCTTTAATGAAACAATTAATACCCTTCAAAGTGATTCATGTATAAACCACTTTCACTCTATCTTTTACAAATTTGAACCAACAACTTTTATTTAAGTCTAAAGACTTTAATTACTCAATGCATATTCTTATTTCTCCAAAACAAACAAAATACCCATTTTCCCCAGATTCACACAGTTCCCAAAACCTCAATTTGACACTCACATCTAATTAAGATTAATTTCGTGAGAAGTGTTCGGACTTTGGACAACAAATCTCTTCTGAATTTTTTATCGATCATTTGATTTAGAACTGACTCAACTGATGATTCCAATTCCAATTCCAATTCTGTACTGAAAATTAAGTTTGAGGAGGCGGCAGAGAAGGAAACAGTGAAAAAGTTGTCGGACATGTGAGCTGTTAGTTCGAATGTGCATGTATCTGGTATCCAATCATGCGCAGATAACTATGATGTATGGGGGAATTATGTATTTTCAGGAGGGAAACCGAATTTAGTTTGCAAGTTTGTAATTTCATTTGATTCCTTTTAACTTTTATTTATTTAAATTGTTTATATTTTTTTTTATTTAATTTTAAACTCATCGTGAATGCAAAACACAGTATGCATGTTTGTTTAACAAAAAGTAATCAATCCTTAATAAAGGTAAAATCCCAACAGTATAAAGTAAAATGAGGGCTACTGATTAGGCGTTAAATTGTCATGATTCGTCACTTGAAATACCCTAATTTTGGCCGATTTTGTCGAGTATTCGGAGTCAATTGAGCATGATTTCTATACATTGATGAATTTGTCTCTTTGATGCAAGTAGGTGAATCGAGGGCGAAGAACGGAGTTTGTAGGACTTTGAATCGTCTCAAACGGATGTCCGGATGAGAAGATATCGAAGAAATACGATTGGTGTTAGTGTTGAAGAAGAAAAGTGCTACTTGGTGAAAATTTGGGAGCATTCGAGTAAAGCACTCGAGCACTAGCGCTCGAGCACGTTGCTCGAGCGCCCAAAACATACAGAAAAGTTTGAGCATTCGAGCAGCTCGAGCGCCCCAAAATATGCAGAGAAGTTTGAGCATTCGAGCAGCTCGAGCGCGAGCGCTCGAGCCCGTGTTTCATTCGAGCTCTACGCTCGAGCGCGACCGCTCGAGCAGGTCCGCTCGAGCGCCTTCTATTTTTGCATTTTCAAGTGCGTTTTTCGGCCCATGAGTTCACGATTCGGCCTGTGGCTTATATATATGCGTCCAAAGCTCGTTTTTTAAGAGAACACGGAGAAGGATACGAAGAGAATACACACACCAACACGATACCACACATTACAAGATAGTTTAGGAGATTTTTAGAGTTCGTTTTAGGAGAGGAAGAAGAGAGCAAGCTTACGTTTACGTTTTGTTGAGGTCTTCATACGAATTCTTAGTTTCTTTTCAGTAATTCGACTACGTTAAACACTTCATACTTCGTTTTTATTCATTAAATTTCAGTTTATTCTTTTATTTAGTTAAACCCTAGTTTATGTTTGATCTCTTATTCGTCTTGATTATCATGTTTATGTTCGTTACTTATTTAATTGCTCTTATTTACGTTAAACCTATGTCTAGCTAAAACCCTTGCATGCTTGGGGTAGGATGAACTCGTAGAAGTAGGTTGTGGGTATGTAGTTAGGGTAACTTGTGACGTTAGGTTTTAATTCTCTTGGTTAATGAATTCTTAAAATTAATCTAGACTTTACTTTTGAATTTCGTTCGAAAGGTGTTAGAGAGAGGACGACCGTATCACTCTTTAACAACGAGTAGACTTAACTAGAGGGTTTAGGAAGGGTTAATTCATCTACCAGTTTAGCGAAGGAGGACGACCGCATCACCTTAGTTAAATTAGGGTCTCATTAATTAAGCACTATCTATTAACTTGTTCGTAGATTAGTGAAGTCGAGTGTTAGGGTAAAGTATTAGGGTTTAGAATCTTGAGCTTTCACCTTGCATTCTTTTACTTAGGTTATTTCTTGCGCGTCACAGTTATTTTAATTATGTACCCGCTCCGTTAGTATACGTAGGGATTCATATCCTAAGCATCACCATCTCTCATTAGAAAACAACCCTTAGTTAGTTCGCTTCTTTAATTCTTTAGTTTAATTATTTTATTTTAGTCTTTTAATTAATCTTTCAAAAAACCAAAAAAACATTACACTCATATTAGCTACGATGCGTACATCTTCAGGGATCTGTTCGCATACACTCATCTCTTGGGTTCGATAATACTTGGTCATTATACTTACTCTTACTACAGTGAACCCGTCCGCTTGCGGGTAAGCGACTAGTAGAAGGTAGTATCATCGCTTCAAGTCAGCTACCCAACCACCAATAAGTGTATTTTTTTAATTTTTGTGCCCAAATCAGTGTGAAAATTAATTTGGGATGAAGGGATTACATTCTAGAGAAAGAAATTGGTATTCTTTAATGAAACAAATAATACACTTCAAATAAGTTTTGAAACGTGTTCACATAATACTTTGCGTGGAACGTATATGGATAAAATATCTAAAATAAAAATATATGATACACTAAAACCTCTAAAAAAGAATACTCTATTAAGGAATAAACTCTCTTTAGGAATAAAAATTCATGGTCCCAACTTGGGACCAGTTATAATTTGGAATAAACTCCATATTGTCATAATTCATATTTTTTCAAGTCCCAACATACAGAAATACACCTCCATTTAGGAATAAATCATAATAATATATATAATTTTACAATAGATTTAAGTTGATTTAAAATACTTGTTCAAGGTTGATTGTGACAATGATTTAATCTTTTGTGTTGTAACCTTATCCTTCAACTTGCGTGTGCGCATTAGCTATGGTGGGTGACTCTTGAGTATTGTCTTTTCATATTACGTGAGTAAATTAGTTCAATTAAGTTCAACACATTACATGTACATGTATCTACTAATTATACTATTATATAATATACATGCATTTTAAAAAAAAAAAACCTTATAACTCTATTTAGGAATAACCCTCATTTAGGAATATTTTTTTGTGGTCCCAAGGATATGACTATAGAGAGGTTTTACTGTATCATGTTATATATATTGTACCAATAAATTTCGTGAATTTAAATATAATAAACAAAAAAATATTTACAATTTTAGTTTCTTTCGTGCAGGTTTCGAACTCTATATTTGTTCCTCTAATTCTTCTTTTTGAGGTTGACTTTGACTTGAATGCTTTGTTGGTGAAATATTTGTCTTGATCTCAACCGGGGTTGAATTTGGAGATTTATAACGTCGACCGAGGGGGAAATGTTTTATTTTGGATTAAACATGATTTTTGGAGATTTGATGGACGAATGTCTTCAAATGCGGGATGAACGACTTTGAATTTGGTGAAGAGCGTCCGAGCTTGATCGGAGGAGTTTTGAACCTTGATCTCGAATGGAACGATGTTGCTTCGAATTTGATGAAGAACACAGTGAATCTTCAAGTGTTGATGTAAATAATTCTGAAGTTGTGCTTTTGAACTTCTAAATGCTGGAGCATGAAAAATAAATAAATAAAGACGGTGTAGAGTTATAGATTTATAGTCAGATTTGATGGGTTGGAAGATATCAAAAGATTAGATTTGATTCGATCTTTTTTATTTTCTTCCATTCTTAGGAGATGTTAATGTGATATGATTTGATTTGCTTAATTCTTTTGATATCTAATAAAATGTGATAGGGAAAATAGATTTTTTTTGTCCTTTAATTTTGGTTTACTTTGATTTTCGTTCTCTTAAATTTTGAATTTTGAAATTAGTCCGATAAATTGCAAAAGTTTGTGTTTTTTGTCCTATGACCTGCAATTCTAGGTCACTTAACCGGTAAATCCGACGTGGCACGTTTTATTTTTTTTATTTTTAATGATCTAATTACTAACGTGGGCCCTTTATTTTATTTGAGTCCATCTTTTACTTAAATTGCATTTTTCCCTACACAAAAAATGTTCAAATTGCACTTTCGCCCTACCATGAAAAAAGTCAAATTCCCAAGAAAGAATGGCCCAAAGTTAGAGAATAAGAGGGTCCACCACTGCCACTCAATTCCCCCTCACCATGGCATCAATATCTTGAACGACGTGGCAGAGAAGATGAAGATTTGTTCAGCCGACCAGCGATTCTCTGGCGAATTTCCGACCATTGGTGATGAATATCGATTGAGTTTGAATGTTTCGAATTGTACAACAATAATCTTGTCGGAAAACTGCCGATGAGTTTGTGAAATTAAAAAGGCTGTAGTTTCTTAATCTCGGCGGGAATTATTTTTCCAGCGAAATTCTCAAAGTTTTAAGCATAACACATTTGGAATTAGAGGGGAACAACTCAATGGGAATATTCCGGCGAGTTTAGAATGATTCCGAATCTTCAAATTTGTCTCAGGTACGACAGAAACTTACTCCGGCGACATAAGCTTACTCTCGAGTACCAAAAATTTAGAAAATCAATCTCCTACCTTGTTTTATCTTTACAAAACTAAATCTTGGAGGAATTCTTAAATCCCGAACATTATCAGTACTCAAATTCTCAAAACACAAATATTGAAAATTGACACAAAACTAAAGGAATTCTCAATCCCTATCATCACCGATCATCCCATGAACAAAAAACCCATACAAGTAATTTAACTTACATCAATTCCCCAATCTAAAAATCCAAAATTCCAAACGAAAAAAATTAGAGCCATCAATTGAAGTAACCCACTCTCAATCCTTCACGGAATCGGAGCCCCTTCCCCAATCGAAGACCTTCGCCGACGATTCAGCCTGCTCTGTTTCCAATTCCCCCTCGGTGATGCCAACAACTCAACCCTTTTAAATGGTCCACCACTGCCACTCAACTCAGCCCCGACGACAGGGCTTTTCATCTACACCACAGTGAATAGTCCCGATTTAAGAGGAAAGTAGAGACGATGACTTAATTTCAGAGGAGAGTGGAGAAGCTTGATATACATCTCGCCGTCCACGTGTTCGATACCATCATACCAAGGGTTTCAACAAATTTGATTTAGTCTTTATCTTATATTGTCATTTAATTTTCTGAAAATTATTTTTTAGCCCCTAGACTTATTTAGTTTTCCTTTTAATACATTAGTTATATCACGTCAGAGTAGTTAAATAATTTAAAAATTAAAAAAGGGTGACACGTCATAGTTACCGGGTAGGTGACCTAGAATTGCAGGTCATAGGACAAAAACAACAAACTTTTGCAACTTATCGGACTAATTTCAAAATTCAAAACTTAAGAGGACGAAAATCAATGTCAACTAAAGTTAAAGGACAAAAAAGTCTACTTTCCCAAATGTGATAAGTCACGATTTTAATATGTTTACATATATTTTTATTTTCTAGAAAAGTATAAAATTTAGGGTTAATTGCAAAAAAATCATGAATTTTATGATTTTTATCCATTACAACATGGACTTTTTTTCTTTGCAATTTAATACACTAACTTTCTAAGTTTTGTAATTTAAAATATTTGATAATTTTTCGACAATAATTAAATGATGTTCCTATCAGAAATGTCATATAACTATAAGTATCCACGTAGACGCTGTTACACCCGACATATACTACCCGACCATTCGGGTAACGGGTTCAACCCATCAGACCAAAGTGGCTCACGGGCGGAAAAATCCTATCGTCGGGTGACTTGAAGCGATGATACTAACTTCTACTAGTAGATTCCCCGCAAGCGGACGGGTTCACTGTAGTATGAGCAAGTATAATGACCAAGTATTATCGAACCCACGAGATGGAGTGTATGCGAACAGATCCCTGAAGATCTACGCGTCGTAGTTAATATGAGTGTAATATTTTTGGATTTTTAGAAAGATTAATTATAAACTAAAATAAACTAATTAAACTAAAGAGCGAACTAAACAATTTAACTAAGGAGTGTTTTCAAATATGAGATGGTGATGCTCAGGATAGGAATCCCTACGTATACTAACGGAGCAGGTACATAATCAAAATAATCGTGACGCGCAAGAATTAACCTAAGTAAAAGAATGCAAGATGAAAGCTCAAGATTTTAAACCCTAATACTTTATCCTAACACTCGACTTCACTAATCTACTAACAAGTTAATAGATTGTGCTTTATTAATGAGACCCTAATTTAACTAAGGTGATGCGGTCGTCCTCCTTCGCTAAACTGGTAGATGAATTAACCCTTCCTAAACCCTCTCGTTAAGTCTACTCGTTGTTAAAGAGTGATACGGTCGTCCTCTCTCTAACACTTTTCGAACGAAATTCAAAGGAAAAGTCTAGATTGATTTTAAGTATTCATTAATCAAGAGAATTAAAACCTAACGTCACACGTTACCCTAATTACGTACCCACAACCTACTTATAGGAGTTCATCCTACCCCAAGCATGCAAGGGTTCTAGCCTAACATGATGGTTTGAATAAGATAAGCAATCACAAGAACAATAATCATATGCATAATTAAATTAACGAAAGAAATCAAGAACATAAACGAAAGAATAAATTAAAGTCTCTAAAGATATATATATATAAATCTGAAAAACTAGGGTTTATCGTCTCAAAGAGTAAAGAAAGAAAGAATTAATCTAATACGTTCAAAAGAAATACTAAAACTAAGAATTCGTAAATTAAAACCTCGATTACAACGTATAAAACTCTTCCAATCTCTCTTCCAAGCTTTCTCCTCGCTCAAAATATGTAAAAATATGTGTTGGTATCTGTTGATATGCTTGGAAAAAAGTATAAATAGGCTTGAGATCGAATTTGGGTGTTCATGGGCCAAAATAGGCGTCAAGATCGAATATAGGTCGAGTAAAACTACTCAACCTGTTGCAGCTCGAGTGCACTACTCGAGTGCTTGAGTAGTGACTACTCGAGCGACTCTGCTCGAGTACTTTTCGGCAGCTGTACACATGTTCGTAAAATCTTCATATCTCCTCAACCGGGAGTCCGTTTTGGCCGATTCAAAGTCCTACGAACTCCTCTTTTCACCCTCTATCCATCTATGAAAACCAAAGAGACAAATTCATCAGTTTATAGAAATGATACTCAATTGACTCCAAACACTCATAAAAAATACTCAAAACATGGGCAAATCGGGCACCAAAACATAACAATTTCACGCCTAATCAACCCCCCCAAACTTACCATATTGCTTGTCCTCAAGCAATGAAATAATAAGTCAAGTGAAATTGTTAGGAATGAGTCAAAGAATCAAATCGTGCAAACAAATGAACTCGAGCTTCAACGATCGATCACACATATACTCACTCACTTTCCTTCATCATACTCATGCAACAACAACAAGAACCACCAAGATCAAACATGGATGTGCACTCAACGATGTGTTTCACTCCCTCACAAGTGTATATCAATGATAAAGGGACCCACTCAAACAATCAATCACTCATATCGGCAGCCATAGGCTTGTAAGCACTCTCAACTCCGATCATACTCTAGAAATCAATGCCGAATCAAAAAAGACTTTTCTCAAGGTTGTAATGTAGGCTCTTTGGACAGGTGGGATAACAATATAGGTAAGTGACTTAAGTGAATGGAGAATAGAAAATCAAACTTCGGTACCTCGAGATAAGGAATAAACTACTTCAAACATATTCAATCAACACTTTCAATTCCAATTCTCTCAACACTTCAAATTTTTTTTCTTTCTCACTCTTTTTTTTTTCAATCACTTCACTTCTTTTTCTTTTTTGCACAAACACATGAGCTCATTTTTTTCTTTTGCTCATTCTCAATTTTTTTTTCTCTTTTTCCCACATCTCAGATCTTCATCACTCCTTCTTCTCATATTCACTCAACAAACAACCTTTTCCTTTTTCAACTCAATTCACTCCCTTCACATTCACACTTTCCTATTCTCCACTCAAATTGGGACAAAAAGGCTTAGGAACTTGGAATAGTGTTTAAATGTGCTAGCAAATGAATTAGACTTAAAGCTCAAAGGGACTAACAAGGGACGAATGTCAATGGTAAGGAAATTTTTTGGCTAAGTGACTCATTCAAATCAAAGATGGCCTAAGATCATATTCGGCATATCAAACTAGACACAATCAAGAAGCAAGAACACACACAAGTTCTAGCATCCTCTAAGGTGACGATCCACTCACAAACGAAGAGATTCATTCATGCATCAAAATCTCATAAGGCTCAAATCTCACGGCTTTCACATCCATGCTAGTCCTAGTGAATTCTCACTCTCATCACACAAATACTCAAAAAGAAAACTTGCAAGCATACCAGTTCTTTCTCAAATCAACTCTAATTCAATACTCACACAAAAGAGTCCCTAACTCAAATCCACAAATCATCAACTCATCAAATCATACTCAAAGATAGCAATCAACAAGCATAAGAGAATTGATAGGCATGAAATATTGAGTAACAAAACAAATCAAAATCAGCCCAAGGAGCATCTCAAGACACAAATAATCAACTCAACTCAAAGATAAGGGGTGTTCCGGTGCAATGTCATAAAACACATAAATACTCCACCCCCCAAACTTCGACCTTGCGAAGAGGTCTAAGTTTGGGGTTGTGGGTTACCTCAACCAAACAATTCAGTTTCTCTTCATCAACTTGGCACACTCCCTTGCTTGAGTTGGTCCCTTCAATCTGAATAACTCCATGATACCTTTACTCCTTTAGAGACAAGCCTACAAAATAAACTCTCAAATACGAGGTTAAAACTTACGATTCAACAACACCCAAATAACATAATACTCAAATAACTAAAAACACTCAAAAGCAAATAAAAATGGGTTGCCTCCCATTCAACGCTATTTTTAAGGTCCTCATGCCTGACCGAGCTCTAAGGAGCTTATGGGACATCATACTCAAAATTACCTCCCTTACTCTCATAAGAGTGGTGGTTGAATTTCTTTCCTTGATTCCCCTCCATCATGAGTTCCTTTGCTTCCCTCTAATCCCCAAGTAGTATGGGTCTCAACTCCTTCTCACCTTTATCTGGAGGAGTCTTACCAAACAGGTTCTTGAATTTGGACTTTTTCTTATTAACTTCTCCTTTTCCCTCCAACTGGACCACGTCTATCTTTTTCACCTCTTCCTCCTTCAACTTCTTCACTTTATCCCTATCAACAGAATCAAGATCATAATGCACATTGGTTAAATCATCAAGTGAAGGATTATAAAATCCATGAATATGAGAAGGATTAGGGATAGGAGGTGTGTCTTCAACACGAGGATCAATTGCATCCATGCAATACAAACTCTCATCCTCCTTAGGGTGCTTCATGGCTTCATATAGGGAAATCTTCACTTCTTGATTATCGACTTTCAACGTAATCTTCCCATTTGCCACATCTAGCACCATCCCCGCCGTCGCTAAGAACGGTCTTCCCAAGATTAGGGGCACGTGCTCATCTTCCTCTATCTCTAGCACTACAAAGTCGGCTGGAAAAATGTGATCTCCAACTCTCACGAGGACGTCTTCAACCACACCCTGAGGTCGAGTAATAGACCGATCAGCAAGTTGAAGCATCATCATTGTGGGTTGAAGTTCACCACCTTCCAACTTCTTGAAAAGCGACAGTGGCATCAAATTAATGCTCGCTCTGAGGTCGCACAACGCTCCCTTCTTGATCCCGTTCCCAATATCACAAAGAATGGTGAAGCTCCCGGGATCCTTCAGCTTTGGAGGAAGCGCCTTGTGCACTAATGCACTCACCTCGTGGTTCAACTGCACCAACTTCGGCTCATCCACTCGCCGCCTTTTCGCGATCAAGTCCTTCAGAAACTTTGCATAATTGGGCATCTGTTCCAAAGCATCATAAAAAGGAATATTAATATGCAATTGTTTAAAAACATCAAGGAATTTAGCAAACTTTTTTTTCATGAAGCGCTGTGGATATGGGACGGGTATCACAGATTTGGGTACCCCCATTCATCTTTCTCGGTCTCTTTCACTTTCTCCCTTGCTTCATTTGCCTTCTTCCACTTAGGAACTCTCTCACCCTTCTCAATGTCTTCCTCTTCAAGCTCTTTGCTCGCTTGAGTGCTTTCACCCTTAACCTTCTTCTCAATGTCTTCCTCTTCAAGCTCTTTGCTCTGATGAGACTCATCCACACCCTTTTTCTCAATCCCTTCACTTTCAATCCCCTTATCAACTTGGGGCGTCTCAAAATCAGCAGACATCTGAGGACCTTCATAATTGGTTCCACTTCTAAGCTGGATCGCCTTGCAATGCTCTTTCGGGTTTCCCTCCGGCATGGAAGGATACTTACCCGGCTCTCTATTCAACGACTTTGCAATCTGGCTCATCTGGAACTCTATAGAATTGAACCGCCTATTGTTCTCTAGTTGAGTTCTAGTCCACTCAACGTTCATCTTCTGGAGCTCTTGATCACGTTGATCACCCTTTTTATGCAACTCTTTCACATCGTACTCCAAGGATGACAACCGCTTACTTCCTTCCTCCACCTTCTATAGAATTGCTTTCAACATCTCCTCGGTTGATGCACCACCTTCTCCACCCGGAGGTTTAGAACCTGGATCAACACCCGCAGGAACTGTAACACCCGCCTTTGGGTTAGCATATGAGAAATTTTCATTCTTTCTCCATGTGTTTTGAGGAGGCTGCTGGCCTCCTTGATAGCCTTGAGTGTTCCTCCATTGATTTTGAGGTGGCTGTGGGCCTGGAGGTACAAAAGGTTGGCCATAAGAAGGTCTTCCATACCGATTTCCACCTTGGTAGCCATTCTGATTGTAATACAGACCTCCCATGTAATTGGCTACCTCTTGCTGTCCACTTGGCTGGTCTACTCTCTCATTCTCTGCTGCATGCTCTCCAACCAAATTCTTCCCCAACTCGAGGTTGTTGATCTTTTCCATCATGGCCATCAACAACCTTCTCGTTCCTTTACATTCTTTCTCCTCCAACTTGCAAACTCTCTGGAACCCAGGATCCTCGTTCCATGCCCCAGCATTCGTGACAATGTTGTCCACGATCTCTCTACATCTCGCTATCCCTTGGTTCAGAAAAGCTCCACTTGCACATGCATCTAGATGAGCTTGACCAGCTTTGCTGGCACCACTGTAGAAGAATGCCATAATATCCCCCTCATTGTACCCGTGCTGCGGGCACTCAATCAACATGTTTGAGTATCTCTCTCATGCTTGACGTAGGTCCTCACCTGACTTCTAGCGGAAAGACGATATCTCAATTCTTGCTTTTATTGTCCTTGATGGAGGGTAGAATCGCTCGAGGAACAGACGCTCGAGCTCGGCCCAAGTGTTAACACCTCCCCGTGGGAGCGTGTTATCGTACCACTCCTTGGCTATTCCCGTCAGAGAGAATGGAAACAGCCTGAGCCTTTTGGCATCTTCAGACATACATTTATAATTAAAGGTTGAGGCGATCATCAGAAAACTTCTCAAGTGAGTATGGGGATTCTCCTTCCCAACCTCCCCCTTGAATTGATTCTCGGTAAGCAGCTTAAGAATTCCTAGGGAAATCGAGAAGTTGTTTGCCTCAACAGGTGGTAAAGCCACTCCATCATAGTACCGTTGCGGCTGCGCCGCAAACCCGTCCCGAATTGCCATATTCTGATCTGTGTTCTGGGGAACGTGTTGAGGATTAGCAGCAGGTACTGGTACTTGTTGGGGTGGTGGTGGATAAACTGGAGGTGGAGGATACGGGTATGGTGGATACGGATAAGGTGGGTATGGGTAAGGTGGATAGGGTAAGTTGTTTTGAGGTAAGTTGGGATGTGGGTAAGCAGGGTTGTTATGAGGATTTTGGACCATGTTATGAGCTGGGCTATTTTGGTTCTGAGTACCCGAGTTTTGGCTCTGGCTTTCTCCTAACGGATCTTGATTCTTGCTAGTATTGCCATCAGTGCCGTCAACCCGGTTCAATGCCTGATTGAACTCATTCTCGGCATCCTCCAACTCATTAGTGATGTCTATCGGTTCTTTCCCTCCGACAGCGTTCATCCTTCGTAAGAAGGCTCAGTTTCTTCTTGCTATTGTCTCAGGACCTAACGGTAACCTCTCTTCGCTCGTATTGCCTTGTGAGCGTGTTTTCATATACCTGACACACTAACAGAAAGATCAAAACGAAACTGCCCAATATGTACGAAATAATAAAAATAAAAACAGAAATTAAAACACCCACTACTAACTACTAAGCTATCGACAAGTCCTATTCAAAAAGCATACAATGCCATCCCCGGCAACGGCGCCATTGACTTGAAGCGATGATACTAACTTCTACTAGTAGATTCCCCGCAAGCGGACGGGTTCACTGTAGTATGAGCAAGTATAATGACCAAGTATTATCGAACCCACGAGATGGAGTGTATGCGAACAGATCCCTGAAGATCTACGCGTCGTAGTTAATATGAGTGTAATGTTTTTGGATTTTTTGAAAGATTAATTATAAACTAAAATAAACTAATTAAACTAAAGAGCGAACTAAACAATTTAACTAAGGAGTGTTTTCAAATATGAGATGGTGATGCTCAGGATAGGAATCCCTACGTATACTAACAGAGCAGATACATAATCAAAATAACCGTGACGCGCAAGAATTAACCTAAGTAAAAGAATGCAAGATGAAAGCTCAAGATTTTAAACCCTAATACTTTATCCTAACACTTGACTTTACTAATCTACTAACAAGTTAATAGATTGTGCTTTATTAATGAGACCCTAATTTAACTAAGGTGATGCGGTCGTCCTCCTTCGCTAAACTGGTAGATGAATTAACCCTTCCTAAACCCTCTCGTTAAGTCTACTCCTTGTTAAAGAGTGATACGGTCGTCCTCTCTCTAACACTTTTCGAACGAAATTCAAAGGCAAAGTCTAGATTGATTTTAAGTATTCATTAATCAAGAGAATTAAAACCTAACGTCACATGTTACCCTAATTACGTACCCACAACCTATTTCTACGAGTTCATCCTACCCCAAGCATGCAAGGGTTCTAGCCTAACATGGTGGTTTGAATAATATAAGCAATCACAAGAACAATAATCATATGCATAATTAAATTAACGAAAGAAATCAAGAACATAAACGAAAGAATAAATTAAAGTCTCTAAAGATATATATATAAATCTGAAAAACTAGGAAAGAAAAAATTAATCTAATACGTTCAAAATAAATACTAAAACTAAGAATTCGTAAATTAAAACCTCGATTACAACATATAAAACTCTTCCAATCTCTCTTCCAAGCTTTCCCCTCGCTCAAAATATGTGTTAGTATCTGTTGATATGTTTGGAAAAAGGTATAAATAGGATTGTGATCGAATTTGGGTGTTCATGGGCCAAAATACGCGTCAAGATCGAGTATAGGTCGAGTAAAACTACTCAACCTGTTGCAGCTCGAGTGCACTACTCGAGTGCTTGAGTAGTGACTACTCGAGCGACTCTGCTCGAGTACTTTTCGGCAGCTGTACACATGTTCGTAAAATCTTCATATCTCCTCAACCGGGAGTCCGTTTTGGCCGATTCAAAGTCCTACGAACTCCTCTTTTCACCCTCTATCCATCTATGAAAACCAAAGAGACAAATTCATCAGTTTATAGAAATGATACTCAATTGACTCCAATCACTCATAAAAAATACTCAAAATATGGGCAAATCGGGCACCAAAACATAACAATTTCACGCCTAATCATCGGGCTCAGCCGATCAGACGGATAGAGTACCAGGCCTACCCGACGAAGACCCCGAGGAGCTATCAGGAAGGGTACTTGTTATGTAAACCAAAGGCCGGTCGGCCAGCGACGAGCTCTGGGGCGGTCTCTACCCGCTCCCCGGGGAAGGATCCCCAGGGTTCCCGCCATCTATCCGATACCCAGATACCCGTATACCCATCTGCCCGATCCCAGGTTTCACCAGCTATGAGAATACGTCAAGTGCCATCAGTTCAGAGGATGTGACAGTGTCAGGGTAAGTAGTTGGGTCAGGTCCCATCAGTAAAAGGCAGCAGAGCCAGGTGACGCCTCCCTATTGATCCATAGAGGGAGGCTGTAGCCACTCATGACCTCCCAGCTAGGAATAGGAGGGGCCCACGGGTATACCAACCCAAGGTGGGGAACACCACCATGTACACTATAAATAGAGCCTTAAATGTCCAAATGTAACGCACAACTCATTTATTACAAATCTATTCTTGAGAGCTCATTTACTCTTGCTTTACTACTTTCAGTTATCATAAATACGTAAATCATACCCGTTAGGAACCCGACGGCGAGATACTCACGAAATCGCTGTCAACAGACGCCAACAAATAAAATTATTTTAAAAAATAAAAATAATGTCTTTAAAATACACTTTTAACTTATATTTTAAAATTTAAAATGTATTTAAAGGACATTATTCTCATTATAAAAAAATATTATTTTATTTGTTGGCATCTACGTGGGTTCTATATGGCGTATCCGACAACCATGTCATTTAATAGATGACGCAAAATTATCAGATGTTTCAAATTGCAAAATTTATAAAGTTGATGTATTAAACTGCAAAGAAAAAAAAATTGTGTTGTAATTGATAAAAGTCATAAAGTTTGTAATTCTTTTTGCAGTTAACCTTGAAATTTATCCAAATTCTTTTGTTAAAAGTTATGCAAAAAAAGGTTATTAATAAATTTATATATTTAAATTAAGGCTCCGGCTAAATAAACCCCCGATTTTTCTATACATACCCCAGTTTATTTTTGCCAAAAATAATTTTAAGTTAAAAGTCAAGATTACCCATTTATAAATATTATTTTAATTATGAAATAAATTTCCTTTAGTTTTTCACTAAATTTCCTTTAGTTTTTCACTCACTTTTCTCATTCTCAACATCGCAAAATTTACATTTTGAAATTCCGAAAAATCAAGTTTCTGGATTATTTTTCATCAAATCCCTACAACCCAAATTTTGAAATTCCAAAAAATCAAGTTTCTGGATTATTTTTCATTAAATCCCTAAAACCCAAATTTCTGGATTATTTTCATTCAAATTAACAAAAGATAATCTAAGTTTATATTGTCTAATTAATGGAGTCAAACGACACAAAGTATCACATTAATGTAAGTATTATTTTTCTTACGTTGAATGACAAGTTAATATGTATCTGTAGTGCATCAGTATTATTTTGTGTGAAATTTTGTTCGTGTTTTTTGTATAATACCGGTGAGTAAAATTAATAGAAGTTAAATTATAGTTCAATTTGTAAAGACAAAAAATTTAGCGTACTTGAAATAAAATTTAAATACACTTTGTTAGCCTACGTTGTGTTTTTTTTATTTTTGCAGATTTTTTTTTCTTGCAAATTATTTTTTCTCATTTTTTTTAGAATAAGAAGATCACCTTTTTTCTTATTGTGTTTGAATGATTTCGAAAGTCAAATTCGTTGTTCTTCCTTTATAATCTTGGAACTCTGCACTTTTATTTTGATCGTTTATACGTTTAAGTGAATAAAATTGTGATTTTATAATTATTTACTTTTCTTTTTTTTGTTTTAAAATTAGATTAACTTTTTTAAAAGGGCATAATTGTCTAAAATTGGGGTATGCTTAGTAATCTTTTAAAATAATTATATTTTTAATGGGGTTTTTTTATAATAATTGGGGTATGTATAGGAGAATCGGGTTTCGCTTAGCCGCGGCCTTAAATTAACCATATCGAATATACTCCGGTCTTACAAGTTACAATTAATATAGACGGGAGAGAGATTTCTAGAAGAAACCAAAGAACATAATCGAACATTCAAAGGAAACTGGGGTGGTAGAATTCTCTACTAGAGTCCAGGCGCCTCAACTCCCTCATTATTTATACGCCTCTCTCTCCCCCCTTTCTTTCTCACATCAATTTACAAGAGATACAAACCATATTTCAAAAGCTTTATTGAATTCTCGATTAAATTTCCTTTTTCTCTAGTTTTTGATTGATTGATTGATTTACTGCTGCAAATGGCTGGAAAGGGTGAAGGACCAGCGATCGGAATCGATTTGGGAACCACGTATTCATGCGTCGGAGTTTGGCAGCACGATCGTGTTGAGATCATTGCAAATGACCAGGGTAACCGTACAACACCGTCCTATGTGGCGTTCACCGACACCGAGCGTCTCATCGGTGACGCCGCCAAGAATCAGGTGGCCATGAACCCTATCAACACTGTTTTTGGTAAGTTTTTGTAATTAATTTCGCTTTGGATTCGTTCTATTGATGTTTCTAAAACTCTTCTTCGTGATGAGATGATTGTTGTGGTTCCATGTCGTACTCTGTTTGCTGTGTTTATTGTGTTGGCACTACGTATTTTTCCCCCTTAAACTCTCCTTTTCAAATTTTGATTAGGCACTATTTTTCTCGTTACGTTTTAATTTCCCTGAAATTTGAATTCTATAATAGTTAAGTTTCAGATCAAATAATCTGAAACTTTAGTTGACATCTATCTGTACTTTCCACAAGTAAAATTGTGTAATGCTAATAGCTGCTCCAGAAAAGAAAGAGATTGATATGATGGTTCTTGACCTAAGAATGATGGTATTAATAACCTCGTTTAGGTCTACTTGTATTGTATAAGTAGGCGCTGCACAAAATCTCTGTGATGAATATGATGATGACTGGAATGTTTACTCACTATACACCATTAAAATAGTTTCTGAATAAATTATGACTTATATTCTGAATCTGTAGTAAACAATGATGATAGGTATAGCCTCGTTTAGATTGCTTGTATAAGTAGGTGCTGCACAAAATCTCTGTAATGATAACTGGAATGTTTATTCAATCTACACCTTTATTAGTCTCTGAATAAATTATGGATCATATTCTAAATCTGTAGTATACAATGATGATAGCAGTAACCTCGTTTAGGTTTGATTGTATAAGTAGGTGCAGCACAAAATCTCTGTGATGATGACTGGAATGCTTATTCAATCCACACATCAATTAGTTTCTGATGTAACTTATGACTCATATTCTGTATCTGTAGTATGACCCAACTTTAACAAACTGGTTCTTTCTATACATTGCAGATGCTAAACGTTTGATTGGAAGGAGATTTAGCGACCCCTCTGTACAGGCAGATATGAAGCACTGGCCATTCAAGGTCGTCGCAGGGCCTGCTGACAAGCCCATGATTGTAGTTAACCACAAGGGTGAGGAGAAGCAATTTTCTGCTGAAGAAATCTCTTCAATGGTCCTAACCAAGATGAAGGAGATAGCCGAGGCCTATCTTGGATCCACCATCAAGAATGCCGTTGTGACAGTCCCTGCCTATTTCAACGACTCTCAGCGTCAGGCCACCAAGGATGCCGGTGTGATCTCCGGTCTCAATGTTATGCGTATCATTAACGAGCCCACCGCTGCGGCCATTGCATACGGTCTGGATAAGAAGACGAGTACATCGGGTGAGAAGAATGTGCTGATTTTCGATCTTGGTGGTGGTACATTCGATGTTTCTCTCCTCACGATCGAGGAAGGGATCTTTGAGGTTAAAGCTACGGCTGGTGATACTCACCTTGGAGGGGAGGATTTTGATAACAGAATGGTAAATCACTTTGTTCAGGAGTTTAAGAGAAAAAACAAGAAGGATATTAGTGGCAACCCTAGAGCTTTGAGGCGATTGAGAACTGCCTGTGAGAGGGCCAAGAGAACTCTCTCTTCCACTGCTCAGACGACGATTGAAATTGATTCGTTGTTTGAAGGTATTGATTTCTACACAACCATTACTCGTGCTAGATTCGAGGAATTGAATATGGATCTGTTCAGAAAGTGTATGGAACCTGTGGAGAAGTGCTTGAGGGATGCTAAGATGGACAAGTCCACTGTACACGATGTCGTTCTTGTTGGTGGCTCGACTAGGATCCCAAAGGTACAACAGCTGCTGCAGGATTTCTTCAATGGTAAAGAGTTATGCAAGAGTATCAACCCTGATGAAGCCGTTGCCTACGGAGCTGCCGTCCAGGCTGCGATCTTGAGCGGTGAAGGCAATGAGAAGGTGCAGGATCTCCTTCTCTTGGATGTTACACCATTATCTCTTGGTCTGGAAACAGCCGGAGGAGTTATGACTGTGCTGATTCCAAGGAACACGACGATCCCTACTAAGAAAGAGCAAGTCTTCTCTACTTATTCTGATAACCAACCCGGCGTGTTGATCCAGGTTTATGAAGGTGAAAGAACGAGGACCCGAGACAACAATCTGCTCGGAAAATTCGAGCTCACCGGAATTCCCCCAGCTCCGAGAGGCGTCCCACAGATCACAGTGTGCTTCGATATTGATGCTAACGGTATCTTGAATGTTTCAGCAGAGGATAAAACCACGGGTCAGAAGAACAAGATCACTATCACTAATGATAAGGGAAGGTTGTCCAAGGAGGAGATTGAGAAGATGGTGCAAGAAGCAGAGAGGTACAAGGCTGAGGATGAAGAGCATAAGAAGAAGGTTGAAGCAAAAAATGCTTTGGAGAATTATGCATACAACATGAGGAACACCATTAAAGACGAGAAGATAGCTTCGAAGCTTCCGGAGGCTGATAAGAAGAAGATAGAGGATGCGATCGAGGCTGCTATCCAGTGGTTGGATGGGAATCAGCTTGCGGAGGTTGATGAATTTGAAGATAAGATGAAGGAGCTGGAGGGCATTTGTAACCCAATTATTGCCAAGATGTACCAGGGTGCAGGCGGAGGGATGGACGAAGACATTCCCTCGGCCGGTGCCGGTGGTAGTGCTGGTGGTGCTGGCCCTAAGATCGAGGAAGTTGATTAAGTGTATCTAGTTTTGAGTTTTTATGATATGAGATCTGGTTTGAGTGTGTGAGTTTTTGCTAGAGAAGTGTTGTTCAGTTCATATGAGACTCTTGTCTATGTAAGTTTGCATATTCGGTGAATATATACCGTGCATTTATTTTCCTTGTTCCACATCTGTCCTTCAATTGAATCAATTTTATTTTAGTTCTTAGGTTTTCAGTATGGAGAAGGCAGGGATTTAAAATATATGGCTGAATATTTGAAAGAATGTGTTCAATTTTATATTGCTACCTCATTGACAAAAAAAAAAAAAAAAAGCTATGATTTAAGTGTTTTTTCAATGTGAAAAAAATTAGGAAATATAAAACTTGAGGTTAACGATTGGTGGGACGACGAGGAAAAACAGGTTTGTGCGGATTAGCACAATCCGATGGTACCCGACCTGTGACCAAGAAGCTTGCTGAACCGAGGCTATACAACAAAATAAAAATTTGGAGAGTTACTGCTGCGCCCCGGGGTATGGGTACCCCCGTTGACTATCCGATCAAAAAGTAAATGCGTCAGAATGATAAGACAAGTGTCAATTTCTGTTTTTTCTTCTTGCTCGGTTCATTCAACAATTGTGAGCAAACATGAACAAAATCATTTGTTCCATTCTTTTTAATTTAGTTTTGGGCTGGCTTTGATTTGTGGCTTAGTTTAATTTTATTTGTGTCCATTTTAACAATAATAAAAAAAAAATTACGCTCATAATTTAGATAAATATGAAGGTGCAATTTATTAAATTGGTATATTTTTTTTCTAAATTTTCAAACGACCTTTCTAATTTATATAAATATGTCAGGTTGGTTAGGTAATTATTATTCAGGCTTATTTGGTTTATATTGAAAAGATTTAAAAATTTGTTATTTAATTTAAATAAATGTATTTTATGTTATGAAAAGCTTATCATACAATTATTTTAATGTATAAAATACTAGTGTCTATTCCCTCGAATTTCGCGGATTGGAAAAAAATATTATTATTATTATTTTAAATTATATATTTTTTTAAAAAATATTTAATAATTTCGATATAATATTAAAATTGTAATTATAATTTAACGAACAATAAAAAAATACTAAACAATAATAGATAGAAAATTTGAAAAATATTAACTAATTCTCACATTCAATCTCAAATTAATAGAACACAATATTACTTAAAATTATACTCTCTCCAATTCGATTTAGATTACCCCTTTTCCATAAAAGGAAGATTTTTATTTTTACCCTTACCCAAAATAGCAAAGACAAACACTATCTTTTTTAACTTACCCTAACACCATTTATTTACACTCATGTCACTACTTTATTAACTTTATATCCACAAATACTAATAAACAACTCTTTTATTAAAACCCGTGTCATTTCCTTTGGGTCAATCTAAATCGAATCGGAGGAAGTAGTTGTTATATACTTGCATGTCCAGTTTTTCCCCATGATATGAAAATACAATAACAATCAAACACAAAAGTTTAACTCTAAAGATAGAATCACACATTTCAAATATAAAGGTAACATTTGACAACATAATTTTATTCAAAAATAAACTTTTACATTATAATTTATTATTAAAGGCAAGATATTATATTTGGTGGCAAGATTTTTTTGGTATCATATATTATTTCGATGATAATATATTTTCTTAAATATTTCAGTTCCCTCCAATAACTTTCAAATTTATCAATATTTTGTAAAAATAACTTGCAAAAATATCTTAGAAGAGAAATCACCCAACCGTGAAAAAAGATCTGCTTGTATTAATATAATGTTTAAAATAATATTCTATATTTTACGTAAATATTTTACTTCCATTGATTAAAATATATTCATATTTATTGTATTCTAGAGTAAGATACTTTTAAAAATTATAGTACTTAAATTGTTAGTAAAGAAACTTAATATCCTTTTTTTTACAACACTATAATTTTCTATCTATAAAAAAATTATTCCACATATTTTAAGAAAAAAGTATATACACTAATTATGTCAGATATATCAAATTTTTTCTTATTTATAAATTACAATACTCTTTTAATATTTGTATGTTTGAATGGTATCACTTGTTTCAGAGAATAATATTACTCTTTTCACTTGGATTTAAAAAAAATCAAAATGATGGAGGCAATATATTTTTAAAAAAAATGAAGATTATAAAAAATCAAAAGAGATGACTGCATCTCCTTATTAATTAGTTTCAAGGCAAATAAGATGTGAATTAAAAAATTGAAATGTTGAAGGAAATTAAAAAAAAAAAAAAATTAGTGGAATTTTGACAAATCAAAAGAGATGTAGGAGACAATTCCCGCCAAAATTATTATAATTTACTCTTAGACAAATTTTCAATTTAATTGGTTCCCTCCATTACATTATTCAAATTTGTCTCAATATTTTGTTCCATCAAAATCTGATATATATCCATCTTTTAACTCGTTTTCCTCTTATAAAACTACTAATTTGAAATCTTGGAAGATTAAGGTTTGATGGAGATGGAACGACGAAAATTGTTCAGATTTTTTTTATTTTTAATTATGCTTTATAATGGTTTTATTTATTTATTTTAATTTTTTAATTTAAGTGTTCTTTAAAATTTATTTTATTTATTTATTATTTTTAATAATGGAGTGAGTGTAATTGACGTGGAATAAAAACAATCAATTTAACATGTGACATTCTATGCAACACATTCACACAAGTTCTGGCAAGACACGTCATCTGTTGCCGGTCAGAGACAAAAAGAAAATGTGCATCGAATTGCAATTCGATCAAAGGTTGAGATTTTTATTATTATCCTGAAACCAGTGATTAAATTGAGACTCGGCCTACATGTCGTGAATTTATATAAATTTACCCCATTATAAATATAAATAAATCACAAACACTCGTTTTTTCCAATATAAAAATAAATATCATAAACACTCATATGAAAATTCTAATGATATAGAATTCGTAGAATAATCAATACTAAGAAATTTGCTGATCATGGTGAATTTTCTCCAAGATCTCGTGCAAGATTTATTTTAGAATTTTCACTCTCAGTTTGTATTACTATATGGGCAAATGCATGATACAATAAGACAAATTGTGTGTTACTATCAGAATAAAAATTATTTTTTCACATATATTCATTATTTTTTTACCAAAATAAATATTTTTCCATACAATGTAAGGGTCAAATGTTTGTTACTATCTCGTTCAAAAAAAATATTTGTTGCTATCAAAATAAATATTGATTTTTCACAAATATTTATTTACTTTTATAGAAATAATTATATTTTCATATATTAACACTTGTAATTATTTTTGCATAGATAATTATAATATAAATAAAACTTTTATTCACATAATAATTTTGAGAAGACAAAATATAGAGTGAAAGTGGTTCATACAGAATCATTAAAAGATATTTGTTGTTATCACTAAATGATGTTAGTTGTTTCTACTGAAGGGTATTAGTTGTTTTCACTAAAGAAGAGTACTAGTTGTTTAATAAAAACAAACTAAGACTCTTCTGTTAAAACAACTAAGACTCTTTATTGAAAACAACTAACATCCTTCAGTAATTCATATATGAACCAATTTCACCCTATACATACTCATTTGAGAAATTTTAGTTTAGAGTAATACACTAGGAGTATGTATAGAAGTGAAATTGATATATATATATATATATATATATATATATGAATCATTGAAGAGTATTAATTGTTTTCACTAAAAAATATTAGTTGTTTTCACTAAAGAGTCTTAGTTTGTTTTCAGTAAATAACAAATACTTTTCAGTGAAAACAACTATTACCTTTCAATGAAAGCAACTAATATCTTCCAATTGTTCATGTATGAATAATTTTCACTCTATACTTTGTCATACACTATAGTATACATACACTTTTTTTAAAACTCAGTGATTAACTAGTGAACCAAAACTCACACCCTACTATTTTTTTCCCCTTCATATATAATTGTCTAAGTAAATCTTAAAGTAACATGGTGATGTATTTATAATATATTCCTAAAATTCGTAAGATATATCGCATATTTCTAATGTGATCTAATGTGAGTATGTATAGAGTGAAATTGGTTCATACGTGAATCATTGAAGGATATTAATTGTTGTCACTACAGAGTATTAGTTGTTTTCATTGAAGGGTATTAGTTTGTATTCACTGACTAACTAAAACTCTTCAGTGTAAATAAGTAATATTTTTCAGTAAAAATAACTAATACTCTTTAGTAAAAATAACTTATACCCTTCAATGATTCATATATGAATCAGTTTCATTCTATACTTTATCTTCTAATGTATATAGAATAATATATTTATTCATAATAGTTTTAATATATCTTTTACTTTGTAATATTTTTCCAATGACAAGGTATCATATGCACTTGGTGTATAGTGCATTCTTTCAACAGTTAAGACTGTTTATACCAAAATTTGTGGGTTGATTACAATGAAAATCGATAACACCGAAAACCGACAATACTGAAAACTTTTCCGTGTAATCAACACACATGTTTCATTTTAAACAACCTCAACTGTTTCGCTTTGTCTTCAATTGGAATGTTTTATTCATATTATTATCCCGTGAAATTATTCTGAATCTAGAGGCAAAAATATTGAGTAATATGGTGTGTGTTGGACATTTTATTATTTTCTTGTTTTGTAGACGACAAAGTGCATTAACTTACGCATAGTTTGTATGTCAATTAATCAACACAAAAATATCTCTCAACCTTATTCCAATATGATAGACATGCTCATATGTATTTGATGATTCACCAAATATAATATATTGATATATCAGTTGTTATATGTCTATTATAAATCTTTCTTTGAAGTAATAAATTTAGATAATATCATTTTTTTAATAAAAAATTAAGGGTATGTAAGAGTGAAATTGATTCATACATAAATAACTTTATAATACATTTTAGTATAGTCATCTAATACCTTTAACTCTATCAACTAATACCCTTTAGTTAAACAACTTATACTCTTCGTACCTTTCAATTAATACCCTTCAGTGAAAACTGAAAACAACGAATACCCTTTAGAACTAATACCCTTCAGTGAAAACAATTAATACCCTCCATAACTAATACTCTTCAGTGAAAACAATACCCTTTAGTGAAACACAACTAATATACTTCAAATGGTTCATGTATAATCATTTTCACTCTATAATTTGCCAAAAATTAACGAACCATCTTATTCTTTTTTCTTTTTCAAATTAATAAATATTTATTTTAATAACTTTGACAAAAAATAAACTTCTACGAACTATATATTGAATTATTACTATACATTGATCATTCACAATAGAGTAGGTCTTGTGTGAGACTGTCTAATGCAATGAGCCAATGAAGTATAAAATGAGCATGACGCATTAACACTTTGACATGGGTGAGTGTAAATTTATGCTGTCTCATACTATGAGATGGTCTCACACAATTTTTTGCCTTCACAAATATATTTAATAACTATTATTTTAAAATAATTGAAATATCTTTTATACCACAAAATAAAGAAATTTATCATAATATGTATCTCAAAGCTATATTGAACATATTTTAAAAAATATATCCAATTAATTTTATAATCAATTATTTGTCAATATTTATAATAAAATATATTTCAAAGATATATATACCAAATATTTAAAAAGAATATTACTCAATTTAGCAATAACTTTGACAGAAAAATTCAATAGTTTCCAAATGTAAACCGATTAGCGTTATTATATAGATATAAATATATATTTACGTAATAATCATAAAAAAGATAAAAAAATTATTTTTTATGAAAAAAAAGAGAGTAATCGATTATTTATAAACTAGAAATAATTATATCCATTAAATTGAGTTTGCAAACCCACATTAGACCAAGTTTTAAAATTTAATAAGAATAGGCACTACATAGACTTAGTGGACTAAGTGAAGGAGTGGGTTGGAATTTTGCACTTTTAAAATCAAATATGACCAAAACTTTCGAGATTAAATACTATATATAGATATATATATATATATATATATATATATATATATATATATATATATATATATATATTGAAGGAAAATATATTAGTGTGCCTTCATCAACAAGTAACTGATGGAGGGCAATATGGTCGTTTCATTATATTCTATGTACTCATCTAAAACCCTATATTGTAACCTATATAAAGGGATCTCATACACGAGTAATACCGAATTATCTCCTGGCTTAGTACGCCCCCAGACGTAGTCATTCCTGACGAACTGGGTCAACAAATCTGTGTTCTTCTCTTATTCTCTATATCCTAAAACACGTTATCAGCACGAGTGCTCCAATTAGATTTTAGAATTTTTTTTTATGAATCACAGCGGCAGAGACACGGGTGATCGGTTTTGCCTTTGTTGGTTCCTAATTGATTTGCCGCTTCAATCTGATTGTGTTCAGCACGAATGTCCAGTCCGATTAGGCGTCGGCGCACAAATTCTTCTTCGACTTCTCAGACCAAATATTGTCAATACCCGGATTCAATTGCCAAATATGTTGCTTCGGTCATCATGACAGGTTTTCCTAAATCATCTAATATTTTTTTTTTCACTATTTTTTCAACATGTATGGAGAATGCACCATCTTTACTTTATCATGATGTATGTAGTATTGATTTCAACTTTGAAGTTAGGATAGTCTGCATAGCCACCCATAATTTTTATTTAGCCCACATCAATTTTTTCTTATTTTGTCCATTAACCCTTTTAATTATGTCAAAATCTAGTGTATAGTCTGTGTAATTCTGCCGTGTAATTTTAAATTGATTTAGAATTAATAATTTAGTTTTTTTAAGAATATTATACTGATATTTCATTATAGCATTGAAAAAGATTACGCTATCACGTTTCAATAGAATTGGGACTGGTGGAGTATTTTTGAAAAGCATATCCTCCAAAAAAATTTCAAAGCATGTCAATTTTCCGAACTTGAATCTTATTTGACCCATGAAGTAGCATCGTGTGTTTGCTTTAAAAGCATTGAAGTTGGATATTATGGGTGAACTCAATATGAGTTATTATATATGTTTAGTTACTCTATCCACCAGAGATGTGACTAAGGTCTCTTGAACTTTTCTACGCTGGATGCTATCTGATCTCATCATTAGACGTTTATGAACCCATAAGATTCCACTCTGGTAAAAATGTTTAATCCCTTTTAAATTTTAGTGATTAGCACTGTTTGCCGCAGTATAGGCTTGTGAATTAATTAATTTGTTAATTAATTTGTGGCTAATATAGTACACTGAAATTCACAGTAAAGAATCTGATGACTTATTTTTTTATATTGATGTAATCAGTGATATAGATACTTTATTTGTATGTATACATGTTCGTTATTGAATTTCTCCATAATAAAGAAATCTCATGGATGATACATATGAATTTAAATTAATGTGATAAAGTATATTCACAAAGCATTGAAAGAATATGTGATCCATGGTCTCATAATCTAATTCCTATTCTTAAAAAAAAAAAAATTGTATATTGCTACTTTTGCAAGAATAATTCCCACTTGTTTATGAAATATTGGACTCAAAAGGAAGTGAGTACCATCAATATATTTTAAATTCGGGAAATAACCTTCTTATGGATGAAGTACCAGATACACTATCTATATCTCACTTTGACTTATAAATATCAAAGGCGTATCACTCATTTTGCAAAGCCTGATCTTTAGCAAAAGTAACATTGAGACTTGTTTATGCTAAAGATACAAAACTAAATATTTCACTCTTACAAAGGATAAACTATGATATTTGTGGATAAATTCATCCAGAATGCGGACCATTCAAGTAATTTATGGTTCTAGATTATGCTTTGACATAATGTTCACATGTCGCTTCACTCTCCACAATAAATTCTGCATGCAAAACTCTTAGCACAAATTATATATTTTAGGACTCACCACCCTGAATACGCTATCAAGATAGTTTATATCAAAAGAATTTGATGATTATTGCATATTTATCGTGATCGATGTAAAGAATCCGATACCATATGTGCTACACAAATGGGTCTCGCAGAGTCCACCATTAAAAGGAAGTAATAGTGGTTAAGACACTGGTTATGCGCACCAACATGTCAATCTCTGCTTGGGGTTATGCAATACTGCATGCAACTTTACTTATTCATTTTAAACCCACTAAATGACCAACCATTTTTATGTGTACCAGTTGGTAACTGGATATAAGCCTGACATTTTATATCTACACATATTTGGTTGTACAATATATGTGCCTATTGCGTACCCACAACGCATTAAATTGGGTTCCTAAATACGATTAAGTATCTATGTTGGATATGAATTCCCAACAATTATCCACAATTTAGAACCCTTGACAGACGACCTACTTACCGCTAGATTTGCGAATCGTCACTTTAATGGGACAGTCTTCCTGTCGTTAGGGGGAGATAAGAAAAAAGATTTTCTAAGGGAACGACAGGAAGTAAAGTGTCTGTCCCAACATTGTCTCATTTGATCCCCGAACTTCACAATGTGAAAGTGAAGTGAAATGATTCATATATATTCAGAACATAGCATGTTCGATATCTGATGTGTTTACTTATATTGCTAAAGTGACTAGGTCTTATATACCAGCTGCAAATATGTCTGTAAGGTTAGAAATCTAGAAGTCCTCAATAAGGGGTACAACACCGCCGAAAAGGTGTTGCAACCACACTTGGTGGAGGTGTGGTTGAGGCCGTGACTCCCAAAAGGAAATGAGGGAGGTCACCTGGTTCGGTTGACGCTTACTTAAAGAAAAAAAATTAGTAGGTGTGGCACAATCTAACACATTGATCATCAATGTGGAGAATACATCTCACGAGATTATCTCTGATTAAACTTATGTCCATGAATCATTACTGGAGGACGCTCCGAGGCTTGATATGATTCCAGAGAATGGAAAATCTCTATATGATTATAAGAGTGCATATAAGTCGATGGACAGACATTGCATGCAGATTGATGATGTATTTATTTATATTGTTGCTCAAGAAAGTATAGAGCACGATGATATCGAACCACGCTCGGTTGCAGAGTATCAACCAAGAGCATATTTGCCTAAAATGAATAAAATCAATCCAGGTAGAATTTAATTATCTGACAAAGAGACGGGTATTTGGTCTGGTAGTGCTAACCCGACCAAGTGTAAAGCCTGTAGGACATAATTGAATCTTTGTCATAAAGCGTAATGAGAAATATAAGGTCTTGATATATAAAAATTGTCTTATAACGCAAGATTTCTCATAACGCTCTGGATTGAGTATGAGGAGACAAACTCCCCGTAATGGACGCCATAATGTCTCATCACTTAGTTTCCGAAGGATTGGAGATGCAGCTTATGAATGTGGTTATGACATATCTCTATGGGGATCTTCTTTTAGAGATATATAAGTGTCTGATGACATCTATTACCCAAATCAAGTGACTCTAAACCACGGAGTGTGTTTGCAATTAGATTGAAACACTCACTTTATTGATTGAAACAATCAGGCGGAGGTGGTATACCCGTCTAAGTGACTACTTGATTGGGATAGGTTACAAGAACGATAAATAGTGACCCTACGACAATAAGTTTCGGATTTGCAAGAATGAATATAATAGGTACTCTTAATGCAATAAGAGGACCATGAGTATTTGAAATCCGGTTTTGAGATAAAGGATCTTGGAAAAACTCAATTTTGCCTAGACTTTATACTAGAATATTGAGTTTGTGGAATACTTATCCACCAGTTTGCATATGTCCAGAAGATGTTCAGGCAAATTAACATAGACAAAATGCATCTGATTAGCACTTCCATGATTGGTCGAAGCTTGGATTTAAGGAAATATCCATCTCGTCTGAAGGAAGACGACGAAGAGCTATTGGGAGATGAAATTCCCTACTTAAGTGAAACATACGCATTATAGTACTTAGCTCGATACACTCGACCATATATTACTTTCTCAATGAACTTGTTATCTAGATTTCATCTAGAACTGACGCAATGTCATTGGAATGGTTTCAAGAATATAATCTGATACTTAAAGGAAACTCATTGACAAGGGTCTAATATTCATTATAGTAAACATTGAAGGGGACCACAAGTGGATCTGTGGACTTTTAAGGAAATATTGAAGCTACCCCCTACACCTATACGCCAAATGATGTAATATTTAGTTTTGCATATTTCATCCACATAAAGTGTTTCCAACATGGTTATGAATTTACCATAGAAAACACAACGATATCTTGGAGATCTACTAATCAAACTCTTATAGATATCTCTTCAAATCATTTAGTGATCATTGTCTTACATGAAGAAGTTTGTAAGTATATTTGATAGAGATTTATCACCACACATGTTCAAAGAAGCAGTGACTAGAGTTCACCACTGGAGATACCACATGTATTATGAAGAACATATTTCTTATGTTCGGTAGCTGAAATTGGGCTATATTAAAGGTGACAATATGAAGCATATATCACCGAAGTCTTCTCTAACCAGCAACAATAAGTTTTTCTCAAGATTCATACTCTAAAGTAAATGAGACTGATCTATTTATATAATAATTGTCCCAGACAATCTTTGAGAAACATCTTAAAGAATGAGATGTGTAGACTTTCTGAAATCACTTGATAGATGTACGTATCATGTGAAAGGTGTAGACTTCAGGGGGAGTCTCAACATAGGTGCATTATAAATCTTTTTCCCTTCGATCGAGATTTTTTTTTCATTGGATTCTTGCTACTTGTCAATATTTTAGCGAGGCAGCATTCAAGCACCATCCACACTTTTGATTCGGCACAAGGGGGAGTATTGAAGGAAAATATATTAGTGTGCCTTCATCAACAAGTAACTGATGGAGGGCAATATGGTTGTTTCATTATATTCTATGTACTCATCTAAAACCCTAGATTGTAACCTATATAAAGGGATCTCATACACGAGTAATACCGAATTATCTCCTGGCTTGGTACGCCCCCAGACATAGTCATTCCTGACGAACTGGGTCAACAAATCTGTGTTCTTCTCTTATTCTCTATATCCTAAAACAATATATAGATTTTAAATGAGAAATACGTGTAAAAGATTGGACGAGAGTAGATTAATTTTGTAATTGTAAAGTATACAAATTGAGTATGTATAGATTAAAATTGATTCATACTATTATTTATTTTTATTAAAGAGTATTAGTTTTTTTACTGAAGCGTATTAGGTGTCTTCACTAAAATGTTTTAGTTTGTTTTTAATAGATAACTAATATTTTTCAGTGAAAACAATTAATATTTTTCAATAAAAATAACTAATACTCTTTAGTAAAATTAACTAACATCCTTCAATAATTTATGTATGAACTATTTTCACTCTATACTTTATCATACAATAAGTATATTTGATTTCGTAAATTATTTATTGAGTAATAATTGTATTATGTGATTTACAATATCAAATGCAATACAATAAAAAAAGGAATTCAGATTGAGGGAACTTTTTGGTGCCTTTATTCTTTCTTGGAGCCAAAACTAAGTACTATGATTAACATAATTTTTTATAGAAATGAATTCAAAATTCTGGATATTTAACTAAAAAAAAAATCTATATAACACAATTAATTATTTAAAAAACAACAGTGACACATAGTCCAGTTGACCAGTTCAATACCAATTTCTAATAAATAAATAAAAATTCAAACAGCCCTGTTTAAAGCCGTGATTAATGGTCACTCTACCAATTCAATAAATTCAATACCCATTTCTAATATTAAAATAAAAAAAACACTAAAATGTTCCACGCGTACGCAAATCTCCAAGAAGAATCCATTGAAATTGGGTTCTAAATTCCATCTGAAACCAAATAAAATTTCTAATTTGATTAGGGACGTGAATGAATTTTTCGAATTCTCGAAACCGTGAGAAACTCCATCAATAGCTAAAACTGAACCAGCAAAATACCATGGGAATGATTCATCGAAAAACTGTCGAAAACTATGAATTTATCAATAATAAACGCTACCCAAGAAGCACAGTGGAGTAAAATTGTCAAATTTGAGTCCCATTTCACACAAATTAACCGTGAACGCAAAACAAAAATAGACGACATCCAAGAAGTAGAAACTGAATCGAGTCCAATTTCATATTGCCAGTCCAATGGTGGAAGGGAGAAAAAACTTTAGTGAAAAGGTGAATAGTAAAAAAAAAATTTGCTGGGTTTGTTAATATGTAGAATGAACTTGTGACACAGTTTAATCCGTAAATCTTAATGAGTGTTTCACCTGTTATAAAATTTGGGATAGCGGTTGAACAATTTCCCTTCACTTTCAAATCTTGAGTAACAATAGTCGAAGATAGCAAAAATACAGATAATGGCCGGATCAAGATTGCTGAAGGTGAAGAGAGAGAAATCCACACAGAGAAGGGAGACAATGATGGCATGGATGAATAGTATCTTGTCTATATATGTTTGTTGACCAAATTTTTGAGATTGGAAAAGATTAAGATCGGACGGCTATAAATGGTTGGGGTACGTACACACCCGGGGCGCAGCAGAATTGCCCAAAAATTTGATGATGGTTAGGAATATATGAACATTATTACATTGAATTTATAGATTCAAGGGTGTAGATGTTGTTAGTCTTTTAATTTTTCAAAATCGTACGCTTGTTTTTAATCTGTTTCTATTTCTATTTGATTTGTATTGCAACAATATGGTATAAGTAGAACTAAGGATAATGTATATGTAAAGTTTTTATTATTTTTTAAACAAAGTAGATTAATGACTACAACTTTTAGGATGATGGTTTTTTTTTTTTTAATTATTCTTATGAATATTGTTGAGATAGGATGATGTAAATGTATGGCCCTTCAAAAAAAAAAAAAAAGTGTATGGTTTCTTACTGTGTTTTTTTTTTTTTTTTTTCCGCATATATGACATCGAAAGAAAACGTCGACATAATCTCGAAAACAAAAAATTTCTTCGAAAAATTGATATATGGGATGTACTAATTGACATTTGACAACGGAGTATTCACAACGGAATCAATAAAATGAAGCCTGGCCCCGCCGTGCCTTCAGGTTTGCTTTTCCTCTTTATTTTGTTAATTGTTGGGCAAAATTGATCGAAAAATTTAGATTTAAAATCTGTTTTTTTTTTTTTTTAATCTTCGCAAAAAAATTTGATGTCATTTCAATATATATATATATATATATATTTTTTGTAAAAATCTATAGATATGTTGAAATTTTGGATTTTATTTAAAATTCCAAAAATCTTGTTGTAATCTTTAATTTTTGTTGTGAAAATTAGTCCAAAATTTTATCATTTTTCGATATCTTTTCAGTTATGTTACCTCGATTTTTTTTTTGTACTTTTGTATTTTGTTTTGCCCCATTTTATTAAAGATTTAAATTTCTTATAATTATTTTATTTTATGTTGTTTACTATTGGTTTAATTGCAATTTAAATCACAACTTTTTTCAAAATTGCATTTTAAGCTAAACTTTTCGATCTTGTTAAAAATAAATTTCAATTTAACTTTTTTTTATTAAGATTTACGGACAGATTTGCATCTGCTCATTGCTGATGTGACATCTACGTAGCAACGACACACAAAAAATTTAAATTAGGTGGCGAAAAACTTTAAGGTTTAACTACAATTTAAATCACGACCTTTTCCAAAATTGCACTGTAAGTTAAATTTTTTAATCTTGTTAAAAAAACTCTAATTTTTTTTTTGGGTAATTAAACCTTACAGGCACATTTGCAGAGACCTGTCGTTGGCATGACGTCTACGTGACAACGACCCACAAACTTAAATATTGTGGCAAAAAACTTTAAATACATGACAATATTTAAAATTAGATTTTAAAATTTCAAATAATCTTTCAAAACCCTATACATCATGGTAAAACTGATAATTAATATTATTTTATAATTTGTGGTAAAACGGTTGCTTTTATCTTGTTTGAATTCATTTATGTTCTTATTAATATACGTATATTGTATCTTGATTTCATCTTTTCTTTGTATTTGGATTCATTTAATTATGTTCTTGTTAACGCAAACAATTGGAATTTGATAATTTAATTTTTAGTTTTGTCATGTGTTATAGTCGAACTGTCGAGCAACGAGATTAAGATAAATAAATAAAATAATAAATTAAGAAGTCATTAAGGAGAAAAAATTAAAAAAGGACGAGCAGCAGGGAAAAGGCCCCAGGGAGCGAACAACAGGGTGATGGTCCAAGTCAATAGTAGGCGAGCAGCTGGTCATCAATACACAAAGAAAGGGGCGAGCAGCTTGACCAAGAAGAATCAAGAAGGAACCAAGAGAGGCGAGCAGGCGAGCAGAAGGGCACCTCGGAAGATCATCAGAAATCCCACTATTTAGGCATTACATTAGGAGCAAACAAGTGTTTTAACACTTGTCATTGTAAAAGATGTAATAGCTTAAGGATATAACAAGTGTCTTAACACTTGTCAAGTTGTAAATGAAAATGATTAAGGAGGTGACACCTCATGCATGCTTGTACTCTATATATAGCCCTTCATGGGATAATAAAAGGAGGTTCATGAATTAAAAAACAAGACCAAACTCTTACAAATTTGCTTCTCAATTTCTCCTTACGAAAATCTAGCCTTAATCTTCGATTCATCCCTTGTTTGATAACCTTCTTAGATGTTAAACAACCACTAATCATTCAATTCGAATCAAGGTCATCAACAATTGGCGCTAGAAGGAGGGTCCAAACCTCCGATTGGTTGAAAATTAGAAGGTTTTGGTGAAAAATAGCCGGATTCTGCAAATTGGAGCTAAAATCCGGCAGCAGGTCGCCGGAAACTGGGGTTGGAAGTGTTAGCTGGGCATTTGTGAAGTGTTTTATTTGAAGATTTAAAGACTTGAATGCATGCATGTATGAACAAGGGTTTGTAAGAAGCTAAATTCATACATGCAAGGCTAGTTATTTTTAGATCAACACTCATAAACACAAAACTTTCATTAAAGAAACACTTGATATTTGCGAAAAATGGTAAGATCACAAGAACCACAAGAATCGAGCACGTATCCGGTTAGCAAGTCCCGGACTAGAATATCATCAACGGGTGATCATGCAAGAACGGTGCGAACAATGTCTCGAAAAAATGTGCAAGTTACCATTGATACTCTTCCCCCTGAAGTGGAGGCCTTGGCCCAAAATCCAGAAGAGTTGGCGAAAACAATCGCCATTTTACAATCTTTGCAAAGACGACAGGAAGCCGTCAGACCATCAAGAGCCCCGGAGGCGAGCAACCGGGCAGCAGAGCAAAGGCCATCTAAGACCTCGGAGGCGAGCAACCGGGCAACGGAGCGAAGAGCCAAACAATAAGAAGATGTGAGAATGGAGGAGGTTGATAGTGAACAAGCAAGGAGGGCCAAGGGCAAAACCCAAATGAGTGAACGACTAGGAAGTCGTGGGGAATCTACTCCAGGGGGTGGCGAGGAGTCGAGCAGCAAAGAAACAAGGAATCGGAGCCATGTCAATAGAGGAAATCGAGCGGAAAACCATAAAGGTTATAAGAGAGAAAACCCTCAAAGGAGCGGGGAGCGAGCACACCCTGCTGCTCGCCCCTCTGTTCACGATAGGCTCAGAAGGTCAGCTTTTGGCCGTTTAGGTCCCAATGAGGCTAGCAACGTGGCTCAACGAGTTACACAGGAGAAACGTCCCGTTAGCAAGGGACTGCATCATGGTGAAGGCATCGAACTGAACCACAATGAACAGCCTTCTAACGGAAGAGCGCATCCGAATGAGTTGCTTGACCTCAAAAGGGCAGTCGAGGAAATGCAGAAACAGTTGGAAGTCCAGAGCGGTGTTGGGACAACAGTATTGCCATCATCACCCTTGTCCCCAGCTATTCTAAATGCGCCAGTACAAAAGAAAGTACAATTCCCGGCCATTAATTCATATGAAGGAAATTCAGATCCGAAAGTGCATTTATCTAAATACACCGATTACATGATATCGGTAGGAGCGTCAGATGCAACACAATGCCGCAACTTCCCGTTAACCTTAGGTGACGGCCCTCACAGATGGTTTTCCGCACTTACCCCCGGCTCTGTAAACTCATTCATGCAACTAGAGCCGATAATTTGGGCCCGGCCTGCCCGACATATGGGCTGGGCTGGTCCCAAAAAATAGAGGCCCGAGAAAACCGGGCTGTTTTTGGCCCGGCCCGGCTGGCCCGGTTGATTTTTATTTTATTTTTTTATCTATTTTATTTTTAAAAGATTATAATTATTGTTATTTCTTTAAATGATATTCAGTGTTGTAATTACAAATATATGAACATACTTGATTTGATACTGCCATAATAAAGAATTTAGTGTTGTATATTTAGTTTTTAAATGATATTTAAATGATATTTAGTGTTGTATATTTAGTTTATTTTTTTAACATACTTGACTTGATACTTGATGCCATAATAAAGAATTTTGTAAATGAAGCCCCTCAATTTTCAGTATCGTGGAATAAAAAAAACTCTACCAAATATTATTTTGAGATTAGGAAAAAAAATAAAAAATAAAGTTGAAATGGGTCGGGCTGGCCCGTTAGCCCGCGGGCTATGGTTGGGCCGGGCTGGGCTGGGATTTTACAGGCCCGACTTGCAAATGGGCAAGCCCGGCCCGGCCCGCAAATAATGATTGGCCCGACAGGCTGGGCCGGCCCGGCCCAGCCCGCCCATTTTGCCAGCTCTACATGCAACTCAGCAAGGAGTTTTTATCACATTTCTCAACGGTCGGATCTTATCTCACACAAAGATACCGATTAGTTGATTTGAAGCAAGGAGATGAGGAGTCAGATAGAGCATTCCTCGAGAGGTTTGATAAAGTTCTGTTAGAAGGTGAGATGGTGAGTGAAGACACCAAGATCGTGGCAGTGATGGCAGGACTCAGAAAAGGAACGGACCTTTGGAAAGAAATGCATTTGGCTTTTCCTAAGACTTATTCCAAATTTAGACATAAGGCTGGTGTGTATATCTCGATGCAAGAGACCCTACAGAAAGAATTAGAAGACAAAGCTGATTCCAAGAAGCCGGGAAAGAAGTCAACAGGGGAATACAAAGCCCCTAAAAATATGAAGGCTTTCAGTGAAGGTGCCGGGTTGAAAGAAAAACTGAACCATGTCCTATCCACATCTATATAAGCTGTATATAACAATGTGAAGGATAAAGATATATTGTCAGAACCTCAGAAAATACGGCAAGAGCGAGGGAAGCTGAATCCTAACAAATACTGTGCATATCACCAGAACATAGGCCATTTCACAAGTGAGTGCTGTGACCTCTTGAAGCAATTATGGAGGTTCTATGAAGAAGGGAAGTTGTCAGAATTCGTTAAAAGACAGCCAGGCAAGAGGCCATGGATGACAGTTCCATCTAGCTCGGAGGATGATGAAGAAGACGAGCAGCCGAGCAGGATGGACAAGAAAGGTAAAAAGGCATTTACAGCTCCGGCAGAGCCCGTTCGAGAGATTCTAATACTTGAGCCGGCCGAACCTGTGGAAGGATGTTCAGACGGTAGACCCCCAATGTCTAAAAGGAAAAGGAAAGCAGATTTGAGAGCAATGACTCAAGTTAGAGAAGTAGGAGTGAACCAAGCTACTAAGAAGACGGGAGACTTGGTGTTTTCTGAAAAAGACCTAGATGGAATACTCACTCCGCACAACGACTCACTGATCATCTGTGCTAACATTATGGGGATCCGAGTTCATCGCTTGCTCGTGGACACCGGCTCCTACACAAACATCATTTTCAAAAGTACATTAGATCAGTTAGGAGATTGTGAAGAATATGTAAAAGAGTGCAATCATAAGATAGTAGGGTTCAGAGATGCTGTAATCGTTCCCTTAGGTCTAGTTACGTTACCGGTCGAACTTGTATCGACCGAGAATCCCGAAAGGAGACTGACTAGAATGATAGAGTTCTTAGTTGTGAATCAACAGTCTGCCTACAATGGGTTTCTCGGTTGACCTTTTATGAATGAATTTAAAGCGGCCGTTTCGACGTACTACTACTGTCTTAAATTTCCAACCACAAAAGGTTCAGGTACGGTTAAAGACGATCAAAAGAAAGCTCAGGAATGCCTCATGCAGCTCCAACCTAAAGACAACAAAGTGTCCGTAATGGACGAATAGCCGAGCAGCAGGGCTGAGGATGAACCCTCCATCTTAGATGAAATTATGGAATCCACTGACACCGAGATGATGGAAGTAGACGACCAGCAGGGCGAGAGCGAATAGGAAGGCTTCGGCGAGCAACAAGGAGAGATAGTCGTACCTATACCAAATAAAGTGGAAGACATAGAACCAAGGCTGGAGGCAGAGCTGATGATCGAGGATGAACTTAACTTAGAAGGGCCCATCATTGGTCCTCGTTAGAAAAGCCAGAAAAGAAAAGCAACTCCGGTTGAAGAGTTGGAAGCAACAAAAGTCGACCCCAATCGAGAAGACTTGGAACTATTCATTGGGTCTGAGCTTCCTGAGCCATACAGATCCAGAATGGAAGAATTCCTCAAGTCTAATCTCGACGTATTTGCATGGTCGCATGCTGATATGGTAGGCATTAGCCCTGAGCATGCCTGCCTACCATAAGCTAAATATTGATCCAACCAGAAAGTCGGTGAAACAAAAAAGAAGGAAATTCGGGCCTGATAAGTATGAGGCACTGGACGTGGAAGTAAAGAAGCTACTCGATAATGACCTTATCAAAGAAGCTCTATGCCCCAGATGGGTAGCAAATCCGGTGTTAGTATGAAAACCAAACGTCACGTGGAGGTTATGCATTGACTTCACCGATAGATTAATTGCGGAAGCCTTTATAACCAAAATGTCTTTAGAGAAAATCTTTTCTAAGAGCACAAATAATAAACAACAGGTATTAAAGAAAGCAATAAATAACACCGTATTTATAGTGGTTCGGATCTGAATATCCTACGTCCACTCTCCCTTGATCAAAGGGGTCTCAATATCCAACCAACAAACTCACTACTTTCTGGAATATCCGAAGTACCAGCACCTTCTTACAATCTCTTTAGATCTAACTTCGATCTAAAGACAAACTTACTCCAACCTTGTCTAACAAGATGAACAGGTTGAGTATATAAACTCCTTACGAGTTGGATGAGTAATTAAGAACAAAGTGAGTGCAAATGCGTAGTGATAAAAAGCTTAGTATGCTATGTGCGCGTGTAGAGTCTCTAGAGCTTTTTCTTGAACTGCACTCTTGTATATATAGAGGGGATTAGGGCTAGCCGTTGGAGGGCTAATCCAATCAGATCCTCTATATAAGGAAGCCTCAATCAATCAATTTCCTAATTGATTGATTGGGTTGGTGGGATCCTTGGATTGATTATCTTCAAATACTTTCCAATCCTGATCTTGTTGACTTGATTTGAATCACCAACGGTCAATAGCTTCCTCTGCCTAACTCTGATTCTCAATAGAGAAGGCAAGACCAGACACCAGGCAACCTCGGTGTCTTCTGGTCCTCATCTGGTCAAGAACCAGAATACTCAGTAGAGTCAGGGGATCAAACTGAGCATCTTATGTTCTACCAGACTCGTCTGGTCCGGACTCGTCTGGTCTGGGGAAGGTCCTCTGCCTCTGGTCTGTCTCATCTGGTGAAGTCTTCTGGTGGGGTCTTCTGGTGAAGTCCTCTGGTGAAGTCTTCTGGTCTGGCAGTTCCCCCTAGACTAAGTCCTAATCTAGATCATCATCTGGCTAACAGGTCCAGATGGTCCTATTACATCTTCTGGTTTGTTTTAACTCATCAAAACTAACAATTTTTATCCTAACACTTTCCAATGCCACATATTGACCAGTTGGTGGACAACACAGTAGGACACGAACTTCTCACCTTCATGGACGCATTTGTGGGATATCACAAAATTCCGATGCACCCGGACGACCAGGAGAACACAACATTCTACACCAATAAGAATTTACTGTGTTGGAAGAGGATGTCGTTTGGACTAATCAACGCAGGAGCCACATACCAATGACTTGTCAACAAAATGTTCGATGAACACATTGTCAAAACAATGGAAATATACACGGATGTCATAGTCGTCAACAACCCGAAAAAGAAAGATCATTTGGAGCATTTAACACAAGCATTCGAAATACTCCGAGCATATAACATGAAGCTAAATAAAAAAAAGAGTAGTTTCGGAGTTCACTCAGGAAAGTTCCTAGGACACCTGGTCAGTCAGAGAGGCATTGAGGCAAATCCATCAAAGGTAAAGGCGATCATGGACATGCAGCCACCAAGGTCGGTTAGGGAAGTCCAACGAATAACCGGGTGCTTAGTAGCCTTGAATAGATTCATTTCAAGATCTGGTGATAAATGCCGATCTTTCTTCGATGCTATCAAGAAAGGACAGTTCCAATGGACAAGTAGTTGTCAACAGGCATTTGAGCAACTAAAGGAGTATCTTAGTGACACTCAGATTCTGTCAAAACCTATCTCAGGGGAGAAACTGTACCTATACCTAGTTGCATCAGAGGTGACAATCAGCTCGGTCCTGGTCCGAGCTGAAGGAAAGTTTCACTTACCGATCTACTACGTAAGTCAGGCCTTACATGAGACAGAAATCAAATACTCGCCCATGGAAAAGTTAGCATACGCACTGGTGATGAGTGTAAGAAAGCTAAGGCCTTACTTCTTTGATCATCAAGTGGAGGTGCTAACAACATTCCCATTTAGACAAATTCTGCAAAGGCCTGACACTGTCGGCCGTCTCCTTAAGTGGTCACTAGAAATAAGCCAGTTCAGAATATCTTATGCACCTCGAACAACGATCAAAGGACAAGCGTTAGCCGACTTCATAGTCGAGCCAACCTTTCCTCAAGATCCGACGAGAGGTCATAATCGTCCATGGCACATATACGTAGATGGATCGTCAAATAGTACAGCAACAGGAGCCGGAATAGTACCGATCAGTCCAGACAGGCAAGTGTTCATGTCAGCTGTCAGATTTGAGTTCATGGCAACAAACAATGAAGCTGAGTATGAAGCACTGATTGCTGGACTATGATTTGCTCTGGCTGTGGGAGTATGGAAAGTCCAAATTTATGGAGATTCCCAACTGATAATCAACCAAGTCCGTGGAGAATACGAGGCAAAGGATAAAAGCATGGCCTTGTATCAGAAGATTGTTGCTCATTTAGCATCACTGTTCGAACAAATTTATATTGAACAAGTGCCGAGGGACAGCAATGCACAAGCAGATGCACTTGCTCGTTTGACTACTAGCACGGGACCATCAGAGCTTTCAGAAGTCACAATAACAAGAATCTCTCATCCATCAACCAGTGACTACAAAATCAATCAGATTGAAGAAGAGTTGACAGAGGAAGATTGGAGGACACCGATATACAGATATCTCAAAGACAGCAAAGTGCCCGAAGACCCACAAGAAGCAGTTAAGATAGCCAAGCGAGCAGCAAGATTCACCATCATGGACAACCAACTTTACAAAAGAGGATTTTCACTTCCCTTGTTGAAATGTCTAGCAAGGGGGCAAGACCAAGAAGTTTTAAAAGAAATACACGAAGGCGTATGTGGAAATTATGCAGGAGGGCGAGCATTGGCGTACAAGATAATAAGACAAGGATACTACTGGCCAACTCTACTGCAAGATGCAATCAAAGTTGCAAAGACGTGCCACAGGTGCCAGCTGTTCGCTCCCAGCATCCATAAGCCACCAACATAACTGATTTCAGTGAATAGTCTATGGCCATTTGCAAAGTGGGGAATAGATAGCATAAGACTTTTCCCAACGGGAAAGGGGAACGTAAAATTTGTAGTATTGGCCGTGGACTATTACACAAAATGGGCCGAAGCTGAAGCACTAGTGACAATAACACAAGAAAAGATGATCAGTTTTATCTGGAAAAATATTGTGTGTCGATTCGGAGTCCCACAAGCAATACTAACGGATAACGGAAATCAATTTAAAGGATAGAAGATAAAGGACTTCTGCAAAAAATGGGGTATCAAGAAATATTTTTCAACACCCTATCATCCTCAATCCAACGGTCAGGTCGAGGCGGTTAACAAGATAATCAAACATATCTTGAAGATTCGCCTGGTGGATAAGAAAGGCAAATGGTCAGAGGAGTTACCAGAAGTATTGTGGGCTTATAGAGTGTCATATAGGACAAGCACATGAGAAACACCATTTACTATGGCATTTGGTACTGAGGCAGTCATACCTATAAATCTCAAAGTACCAACTGAAAGAGTAGCTAGGTTCGACGGGCAGTTAAACAATAAGGCTCTGTCTGCAGAAATGGATCTGATTAACGAAAAAAGAATCTGAACAGAAATGAAAAATGAAATATACAAAAGAAGAATCGCAAAATATTACAATTCACAAGTGAAAATCTAAGTATTTGAAGTCGGAGATCTGGTGCTTCGAAAAGTTCTAGCACCACCGCAAGGAGTATTTGGACCGACTTGGGAGGGCCCATTCAGGGTAACCCACAAATGGTACAACTGCACATATGATCTTGAGGACATGAAAGGCAACTCAACCCAGTACTCCTAGAATGCGGCTTTATTGAAAAAATATTATCAGTAGTCAGGAAACAAGTGTAGAGTTCTTTTTATGTTGATTATTTTGAAATAATATAAGTTATTTAGGATTATTTGTATTTGTAAGTTTAGTAAAATTTTCTAAATTTTCTGAGAAAAATATGTAAGTAGAAATGATCGTCCGTTGTATTACACGATTGAATAATCTAAAAAACATCAAGGCCCAGTTGTTCGCCTAAAGAGAAAAGCTGGTCGCCGAAAAACTGTAAAGTGTTACAACACAAGTTCAAAAGGAGGCGAGCATTAGGGTTCAAGAGTAAAAAAAACCCAACTGATCGCCCCCGAAGCACAAGTTGCTCTCCCAAAGCTAAATGCTTTAAAGCACAAACACAGCATGTGGCAAGCAATAAGACATCCTAATAAATATAATAAAGGTCGAGTTCTTAGAGAACCAACAACACCCATACATGATCAACATACATCAGTTTGCAAAAAATAAGTATTTCACTTTCAACAAAGAAAGAAATACTTAAGCAAAAGACAAAGTAAAGGGCGAATAAACAAGACAAATGCAAAATGTAAAAAAGCAGGGATAAACATAAGTACGGTTTTCATTAAGCAAATTCCAAAGGAGTACATGGGAGAAAAAGGGAAAAAGTACATCATACATAAACTAAAGACTTGTCAACAAAATGTTCGATGAACATATTGGCAAAACAATGGAAGTATACGTGGATGACATAGTCGTCAAGAGCCCAAAAAAGGAAAATCATTTGGAGCATTTAACACAAGCATTCGAAATACTCCGAGCATATAACATGAAGCTAAATCCAAAAAAGAGTAGTTTCGGAGTTCACTCAGGAAAGTTCCTAGGACACCTGGTCAGTCAGAGAGGCATTGAGGCAAATCCATCAAAGGTAAAGGCGATCATGGATATGCAGCCACCAAGGTCGGTTAGGGAAGTCCAACGAATAACCGGGTGCTTAGCAGCCTTGAATAGATTCATTTCAAGATCTGGTGATAAATGCCGGTCTTTCTTCGATGCTATCAAGAAAGGACAGTTCCAATGGACAAGTAGTTGTCAACAGGCATTTGAGCAACTAAAGGAGTATCTTAGTGACACTCAGATTCTGTCAAAACCTATCTCAGGGGAGAAACTGTACCTATACCTAGTTGCATCAGAGGTGACAATCAGCTCGGTCCTGGTCCGAGCTGAAGGAAAGTTTCACTTACCGATCTACTACGTAAGTCAGGCCTTACATGAGACAGAAATCAAATACTCGCCCATGGAAAAGTTAGCATACGCACTGGTGATGAGTGTAAGAAAGCTAAGGCCTTACTTCTTTGATCATCAATTGGAGGTGCTAACAACATTCCCATTTAGACAAATTCTGCAAAGGTCTGACACTGCCACCGTCTCCTTAAGTGGTCACTAGAAATAAGCCAGTTCAGAATATCTTATGCACCTCGAACAACGATCAAATGACAAGCATTAGCCGACTTTATAGTCGAGCTAACCTTTCCTCAAGATCCGACGAGAGGTCATAATCGTCCATGGCACATGTACGTATATGGATCGTCAAATAGTACAACAACAGGAGCCGGAATAGTGTCGATCAGTCCAGACAGGCAAGTGTTCATGTCAGCTGTCAGATTTGAGTTCATGGCAACAAACAATGAAGTTGAGTATGAAGCACTGATTGCTGGACTACGATTGGCTCTGGCTATGGGAGTAAGGAAAGTCCAAATTTATGGAGATTCCCAACTGATAATCAACCAAGTCCGTGGAGAATACGAGGCAAAGGATAAAAGCATGGCCTTGTATCAGAAGATTGTTGCTCATTTAGCATCACTGTTCGAACAAATTTATATTGAACAAGTGCTGAGGGACAGCAATGCACAAGCAGATGCACTTGCTCGTTTGACTACTAGCACGGGACCATCAGAGCTTTCAGAAGTCACAATAACAAGAATCTCTCATCCATCAACTAGTGACTACAAAATCAATCAGATTGAAGAAGAGTTGACAGAGGAAGATTGGAGGACACCGATATACAGATATCTCAAAGACAGCAAAGTGCCCGAAGACCCACAAGAAGCAGTTAAGATAGCCAAGCGAGCAGCAAGATTCACCATCATGGACAACCAACTTTACAAAAGAGGATTTTCACTTCCCTTGTTGAAATGTCTAGCAAGGGGGCAAGACCAAGAAGTTTTAAAAGAAATACACGAAGGCGTATGTGGAAATCATGCAGGAGGGCGAGCATTGGCGTACAAGACAATAAGACAAGGATACTACTGGCCAACTCTACTGCAAGATGCAATCAAAGTTGCAAAGACGTGCCACAGGTGCCAGCTGTTCGCTCCCAGCATCCATAAGCCACCAACATAACTGATTTCAGTGAATAGTCTATGGCCATTTGCAAAGTGGGGAATAGATAGCATAAGACTTTTCCCAACGGGAAAGGAGAATGTAAAATTTGTAGTATTGGCCGTGGACTATTACACAAAATGAGCCGAAGCTGAAGCACTAGTGACAATAACACAAGAAAAGATGATCAGTTTTATTTGGAAAAATATTGTGTGTCGATTCGGAGTCCCACAAGCAATACTAACGGATAACGGAAATCAATTTAAAGGATAGAAGATAAGGGACTTCTGCAAAAAATGGGGTATCAAGAAATATTTTTCAACACCCTATCATCCTCAATCCAACGGTCAGGTCGAGGCGGTTAACAAGATAATCAAACATATCTTGAAGATTCGCCTGGTGGATAAGAAAGGCAAATGGTCAGAGGAGTTACCAGAAGTATTGTGGACTTATAGAGTGTCATATAGGACAAGCACATGAGAAATACCATTTACTATGACATTTGGTATTGAGGCAATCATACCTATAAAGCTCAAAGTACCAACTGAAAGAGTAGCTGGGTTCGACGAGCAGTTAAACAATAAGGCTCTGGCTGCAGAAATGGATCTGATTGACGAAAAAAGGATCTCAACAGAAATGAAAAATGAAATATACAAAAGAAGAATCGCAAAATATTACAATTCACAAGTGAAAATCTGAGAATTTGAAGTCGGAGATCTGGTGCTCCGAAAAGTTCTAGCACCACCGCAAGGAGTATTTGGACCGACTTAGGAGGGCCCATTCAGGGTAACCCACAAATGGTACGACTGCACATATGATCTTGAGGACATGAAAGCCAACTCGGCCCAGTACTCCTAGAATGCGGCTTTATTGAAAAAATATTATCAGTAGTCAGGAAACAAGTGTAGAGTTCTTTTTATGTTGATTATTTTGAAATAATATAAGTTATTTAGGATTATTTGTATTTGTAAGTTTAGTAAAATTTTCTACATTTTCTGAGAAAAATATGTATGTAGGAATGATCGTCCGTTGTATTACACAATTGAATAATATAGAAAACATCAAGGCCCAGTTGTTCGCCTAAAGAGAAAAGTTGCTCGCCGAAAAAACTGTAACGTGTTACACACAAGTTCAAAAGGAGGCGAGCAGTAGGGTTCAAGAGTCACAAAAACCCAACTGATCGCCCCCGAAGCACAAGTTGCTCGCCCAAAGCTAAATGCTTTAAAGCACAAACACAACATGTGGCAAGCAACAAGACATCAGAATAAATATAATAAAGGTCGAGTTCTTAGAGAACCAACAGGACCCATACATGATCAACATACATCAGTTTGCAAAAAATGAGTATTTCACTTTCAACAAAGAAATAAATACTTAAGCAAAAGACAAAGTAAAGGGCGAATAAACAAGACAAATGCAAAATGTAAAAAAACAGGGATAAACATAAGTACGATTTTCATTAAGCAAATTCCAAAGGAGTACATGGGAGAAAAAGGGAAAAAGTACATCATACATAAACTAAACAAAAATAAGTAAAGGATCTTCAAGCTTGAGGAGTTGGAGGAGATGGTGGAGCCGAAAGAGTTTCAGTAATGAGAGTGGGGGCATCTGGGTTGGTCGCTGCAGAGACTTGCTGCTCGCCTACTGCAGCCGAGGTGCCCGCTCCATCTAAGGGGTCTGGAAAGCATCAAAGACAGTGACATCCTTATCCACTTCCTCAGTCCTCTCCTTGGGGGCGACCACCAGGACATCATCTTTGAAGATGTCCAAGTTTACACCCATCTCCCCTAGATCGGCAACGGGGATGTCGAAATCGGCGGCCGAAGGGTTCTCAATGACGTAGTCTGCAAAGTCCTTAACAATGCTGGTCATAACATCAAGACCATTATCTAAGGCAACTTCACGGACCTCACACAGTCTGCGTACACACAGATGTAACCAAAGTTAGTATTATCAGTTACATCCTGCACATAGGTAGTGTAGGAAATGGCGCACTTTTTCTCCTTCTCCAACCGGTCGACGTGAACCTTCAGAGATTCAACCCGCTCTACCAAGCCCACTCGCTAAGTCTCCAAAACCTGCAGCCGATCAGTGGCCACCCCCAAGTCCAACTTTAATTTTTCGGAAGTGTTGGAGGCTACCTTCTACCGGTCCTCTACAACCTTCAGGTTCCTCTCCCAGGAGAGCTTGGCCTTTTCAAAGTCGGCCTTCAACTTAGTCAGCTCATCATCCTTTTTCTTGAGATGGGTGTCCCTCTGTGCTTCAAGCTGCTCGATCCTCCGGCCCAAGCCCCGATTCGTCCGCTCAAGCTTAATAGCTTGGTCAAGGACCCTCTGAGCGGAGATGGCTTGGTGACTGGCATTGTAACTCAAGAGACGAGCGTTGTCACTCAAGCTCTGGCTCTGAAGAATCTCCTCGCCCAATTTCGTCCAAGAGTGAGGAACGAGCTCCGTTGCTCGTCGCACGTGGGAGTCCTTTATCTCATGGTAAGCCGGGGCGGACTTGACGCAGCTGAGTTGGTGGAGTACCTTAGCTCGCCTAGGATATTCCTTCCTCCTATACCTAAAAAAAACAGAGAGACGAAGTTAGATACAAATGGAAGGGGGCGAACAGCCGGGAACCTGGAAGGCACTTACTCCCTCAGCTTAACAGGTTCGTAGCCCAAGTAGGAGCTATCTGGCGAGGAACTCCTCCCACGTGCACCATCCATGGCTCCGACAACCTGCTGCTCGCTCACCTCCTCCACAGAAGAGGAGCGAGCAACAGTCTTGCTCGCCTGGCCCTGACCCTGGCCTTGGCCCCTTGCCCGCTTGGAGCGATCATCCTCCTTTCTAGGGGCAGTCTCTTTGGTCAGCCTCTTTTTTCCCCGAGTCTCTGGGAGGCGAGGAGTGAGGAGGGAGGCGAGGAGTAGGGGTAGGGGCTGAGGGGGCTTCTTCTTCTTTATTTGCCTCCGCCCTCAATTTTATAAGAGAAGTACAAGGGTCAAACTTTCTCTTCTTGGATGGTTGATTGGCCGCCATTTATTTTACCCGGCGAGTAAGAAGATGGTAGCACTCTGGGATCTGGGGGATAGCTACGGTCACCCTTTGGGCTGAAAATCAAGAGAATAAAGTTAAGTTAAAAATTGGGTAACCGGGCGAACAGGCGACCAGGCGACCTAGAAGTATAAAATATAACAATGAAAATTTCAAAGTTACCCTCAGGAATGTTGGTTTGAGCCTCCAAGTGATGGGCACTAGTGGTCACAAGAGCAAGCTTCCGACAATGTGGATTGGAGAGATGTCCGATGCTACGATCCTCTACGTCCCGAAGCGAGATCAACACAAGAACGTACATAAACTCCTTGCTCAGTTCAGGATATCCCCACTTCAGAAATTGCGGACCTGCAAAACAGAAGAAAAAGATTAAAAATTAGTTCACCCTGGACATAATAAGCCAAAAGGTGAAACATATGCCGAATTTCTCCAAAATATGTAGGAGAGTTAATACGCCTGGGGCCCCCCAAAAAATCAGAGAACGCTCGCCAGTCGCCACCAATGAAGAAAAATTGCTTGTGCCAGCTCTTCACTTTGTTTGGCACCCCTTCGATCAGTTTCACGCCGCTACGAGCCTTGATATAGTACCACCCTAACCCCTCCTCATTGACAGCCGAAGAAATAGTCGTTGCGTAATGAATTTCAATGGTGCTTATTTTATTCTTGTAACCCTCTAGCCCGAAGAAACCGGCCAATTATGGGATGAAGAGGCAATGGGAACCCCGTATTAAGGACGTCCAAGTTAATAGCGGTACAGCCAAGGGGCGAGTTATCAGCTGTCTCCCCTTTCTACGGAGCATATAGGTGAATATCATACGGGATGCGGTAGGATGAGCGAATCCGGGCCAGATCATCTTCCGTAACTACGCTCGCCACCCTGCTCGCCGTATAGGGGGATTCTTGAGCTTCCATGATAGTCCTTGGAGGAGTTGGGAAGGTATTGTGGTATTGGTTGGCATAATCGATCCACTCCTGCCTCCGAACAACAGCCTCAGGTATCAAAGACTCAGGAGTAGGTTTGGAAATGGGAAAGTTGATTTCTCGGAGAAATCCCCAAGTCACACCAAGGGAGGAGGGATCTTGTTGGTCGCCTCCTGATTGAGTCACTTGCTCGCTCGGGCCCGGCTTGTCGCTGCTCGCTTCCACTATTCCAGGAATACTCATTTCCTCGATTTCAGCAGCAACCTCAGCGGAGTCCTCACCCAAGTCAGATGAGGTGTTTTCTCTCGGCGAGGAGCAAGCAACTAGTGGATTGACGTCCTTCTCGCCTGAGCTATCTACGGCCTAAAAGTCATCCACGGAGCGAACAACAGAGCTCACTTCCGAGCCCGTGTCTTCGTCAACAAGCAAAGTCCGTGGGTTTTGAGTAATCGCTTGGCGAAGCGAGCGGCGAGGAGCAGGGGATTACTGGTCATCTTCCATAGGTCGTTTTTCAGGATTTCGGCCAAGGGTTTCAATGGAGGGTGTGTTGCTTGAGGAAGGGGACGTTATTGTGGAAATTTAATCGATTTAAGAGAGGATGATGGTCATACGGCTGCGCCAATAGCGTCGCGATGGCAGAGAAGAAGTGGCGACGGTGGCGATGCGGCGGCGATACGGCGGCGGCACAGTGGAGATATATGAAAGTAATAATAGTTGCAAAAAAGAAGAAAAATTGAAGAACAAAATGTACGAAATTGAAGATTGCAAACAAAAGAAACGATAGATTCACCTTCAATTTGGACGAAATCGATTGGAATGTGAGAGAATTTGGAAAATGAAAAGCATCAAATGTTCGTCTATGGGGGATTTCGTTTACGATCGTGGAAAAAGAAAATAAGGAAATGAAATCGGGTATTTAAAAGGAAAAAATCGGGGTCAAATTGTAAATTTCTGAAAAGTTAAAGCTCCTATTAATAAATTAGGCGTGTACGTGTGGACGGTGGTGACATCACTAGCCGCCCACGTCGCCTCGTATCCCGCACATTGGGAAGTGAAACGTCACCAGACCAAAGGTCACCCTTGTTGGTTGCCCAAAACTTTCCCGCCCATAAAATTCAAATCCCTGTTGCTCGCCTCCTACCCTAAAAAGTATGACCCAACTTATAGTTTGACATAAAAAGGATAAAGTTTATCCTAATACGTCAAACTAGGGGGCATTGTTGATAGTCGAACAGTCGAGCAACGAGATTAAGATAAATAAATAAAATAATAAATTAAGAAGTCATTAAGGAGAAAAAATTAAAAAAGGACGAGCAGCAGGGAAAAGGCCTCGGGGAGCGAACAACAGGGTGATGCTCCAAGTCAATAGTAGGCGAGCAGCTGGTCATCAATACACAAAGAAAGGGGCGAGCAGCTTGACCAAGAAGAATCAAGAAGGAACCAAGAGAGGCGAGCAGGCGAGCAGAAGGGCACCTCGGAAGGTCATCAGAAATCCTACTATTTAGGCATTACATTAGGAGCAAACAAGTGTTTTAACACTTGTCATTGTAAAAGATGTAATAGCTTAAGGATATAACAAGTGTCTTAACACTTGTCAAGTTGTAAATGAAAATAATTAAGGAGGTGACACCTCATGCATGCTTGTACTCTATATATAGTCCTTCATGGGATAATAAAATGAGGTTCATGAATTCAAAAACAAGACCAAACTCTTACAAATTTGCTTCTCAATTTCTCCTTACGAAAATCTAGCCTTAATCTTCGATTCATCCCTTGTTTGATGACCTTCTTAGATGTTAAACAACCACTAATCATTCAATCCGAATCAAGGTCATCAACATCATGTATTTAAATTTTTTTGCCACATAATATAAAAAATTTGTGTTAGATTTTATTAATATGTATTTAATATAATTAATTTTAAAATTTACTTGACTTATTTAATTTTTGTTAGATTTTAATTGGGTTTAAATGATTTCAAGTAATTTTTTTTTAATTTATATTTGGAGATTATTTTATTTTCTTAGTTATTTACATATTTATATAGTTTTTTTTTTAAATTTACATTTTCAATTTTTTAAATTTAAAGACTTTTGAAGATTCTTATTTTGTTAATTAATTTTTTAATATTTAATTTTTTATTTTTGTCATATTTTATAAAATATATTTATTTTTTAAGAACTTTTTTTTTCGAATTTGATCTTAAGTTAAAAAATAAAAAAGAATAAAAAAAATTCTTTTTTTTTTCTCCTTGAGGAGAGATAGACATCTATGCGAATATATAAGATATGGTGGGAATTTTTTTTTAAAATTTTTAATGAATAAATTATTAAGTATATTATAGGAATGAAATGGAGGTATATTTAGTAATATATGTAAATTTTTAACTTTTATTGAGGTATGTTTAACAAGTGGGGTGAGTTTAGAGTATTTTGGAATATGAGTAGTGATACTCCTTAGAGCCTGTTTGACTAAGTTTATTTGAAATATTTTATAAGCTCTAACATCTTATAAGTTATTTTAAAAGCTTATAAGATGTAATATTAACCGACCTACATTTGAAACCATGCATTGAATTTTTCAGCCAAAATTACTGCTAAATTGAGTAATATTTGTTTTAATTTTTTTTTAAATCTTTGGTATATATATTTGAAATATATTTTATTATAAATATTGACAAATAACTGTTTACCAAATATATTGGATGTATTTTTAAAATATAATATATAATAAATATTGAGAAATAATATAAAAATATGTTGAATATATCTTTATGATATATATTATGATAAATCCCTCTATTTTGTAGTATAAAGACATTTCAATTATTCTTAAATAATAGTTATTAAATATTTTTGTGAATGATCAATATATAGAAATAATTCGATTTATCTATATCTATATCTCTCTCTATATATAATAATAATAATAATAATAATAATAATAATAATAATAATGCTTGAAGTTAACTTGAAGTGTTATGGTGTGCCAAATCATGATGAACTTGAAAGTTGAGATTTCAAGTAAAAGAATAATGATATTATTTATTTAAAATGAAAAAAGAAAATACTATAATAGTAGTACTAATAGATACTCTTAAGCCTAAATAAACAGACTACAATATAAATTGAGATTCCATAAATTATTAGTATAATTATGGTCGTGCATCGCAGGGGTTCAGTTACTAGTAAGTTGCTAAAGTGTTTGACTAATACAACTTCAAAGATCTTTGAAAATTTATAATAAATATTATTAAAATTTAATATTTTTTTTATATTGAGGTAGAGGTGGATGGGGGCAGGAGAGGGGTGGTTATAGGGTGGGGTGGAGATGGTTATGAAAATAAGTTTCTCAACTTATTTTTTAACAACTTATAAGTTGTTAGGAGCTTATTTTGTGATCTTATAAGTTGTTAAATATCTTATTTTACCAAACATATTGATAGTGCTTAAAAACTCTTAAATAACTTATAAGCTCAGGCAAACGTCCACTAATGGAGGACTTGTTTAAAAAATGAGTGTAGGGTCCAATTAGATAATATTTTAGAGTTCAAATTATACTTTATCTCTATTGATATTGATTAATTTTATTGACAAATTGAGCCTAATAACAATAATAAATCGAGAAAATATTTAGAAATTTTCATTGGATTTTGAAAAATAACCAATAAAAAGTATACAATGTAATATTATTTTATGAGTATGTATAAAGTAAAATTGGTTCATATATAAATTATTAAAGTGTATTAGTTGTTTTCACTAAAAGGTATACGTTGTTTATATTATAGAGTATTAGTTTGTCACTTTTCACTAAACAACTAATAATTTTAAGTAAAAATAATTAATATCTTTCAGTGAAAAATAACATACACTCTTCAATAATTGATGTATGAACTATTTTCACTATATACTTTTCCTTATTTTATAAATTCCTTAAAAACATATTTAAATTCTTTTGTAAAATTTATATATTAAAAGTGTATTAAATTTTTTTTAGAAAATGTTTCCACACGAGTTCAAGGTCAAACAAATAAGGGAAAGAGGGATCTAGAAGAAACCAAAGAACATAACGGAACTTCCAAAGGAAACGGGAGCGGTAGAATACTATAGTAGAGTCTAGACAAATCAACCCCCTCACTATTTTATACGCCTCTTTCCCCCCCCCCCCCCCCCCCTTTCTCTCTCACTACAATAGATACAATTTTCGCTACCAAAGCTTTCTAGAATTCTCTAATACATTTTTTTTCTCTCGATCGATTTTTTTTATCAATTGATTTACTGCTTGTGTTGTAAATGGCTGGAAAGGGTGAAGGACCGGCGATCGGAATCGATTTGGGAACCACGTATTCATGCGTCGGAGTTTGGCAGCATGATCGTGTTGAGATCATAGCCAATGACCAGGGTAACCGTACGACGCCGTCTTATGTAGCTTTCACCGATACCGAGCGTCTCATCGGTGATGCCGCTAAGAATCAGGTGGCCATGAACCCTATCAACACCGTTTTTGGTAAGTTTTTTCAAATAATTTCGCTCTTTCATTTCTGTTTCTGAAATTGTTCTTCGTAATCGTGATGATTGTTGTGGTTCCATAACGTGCTCTGTTTTTTTTCTTTTTCTCGTGCTGGTACTCTTTTTTGTTTTCGTTCCAAATTTTGATAATGCAATGTAGACGGTGAAATTTTGAGTTTTGTAATTGTTACGTTTCAGATTAAATCCCAAATATTACGTTTAAGGCCAAATTCGCTGAAATTTTTATTGTCGTCTGTATTTCGTGCTAGGAAAATTGCTGTTAATAACTCCTCCAGGAATAACGAAATTAATATGATTGTGGATCTTAACTTAACAATGTTTAGCCTCATTAGATTTGCTTGTATAATTAGGTGCTGCACATCCTGTGTTATGATGGCTGAAAACGTTTATTCAATCCACACCATTAATTAGTTTCTGAAATAGATTATGAAACACATTCTGAATCTGTGACCCTACTCCCCTAGCATGACCCAAATGAACCAATTTTGCTAAATGGTGCCCTTGTTATATCGCAGATGCTAAACGGTTAATTGGAAGGAGATTCACTGACCCCTCTGTTCAGGCCGACATGAAGCACTGGCCATTCAAGGTCATCTCAGGGCCCGCCGACAAGCCAATGATTGTGGTTAACCACAAGGGTGAGGAGAAGCAATTTGCTGCTGAAGAAATCTCTTCAATGGTCCTCACCAAGATGAAGGAGATAGCAGAGGCCTATCTTGGATCCACCATCAAGAACGCCGTCGTGACCGTCCCTGCCTATTTCAACGACTCTCAGCGTCAGGCCACCAAGGATGCCGGCGTGATCTCCGGTCTGAATGTAATGCGTATCATTAATGAGCCCACCGCTGCGGCCATTGCTTATGGTCTAGATAAGAAGGCCAGTACTTCCGGTGAGAAGAATGTGCTGATTTTCGATCTTGGTGGTGGTACATTCGATGTTTCTCTCCTCACGATCGAGGAAGGGATCTTTGAAGTTAAAGCGACGGCCGGTGACACTCACCTTGGTGGTGAGGACTTTGATAACAGAATGGTGAATCACTTTGTTCAGGAGTTTAAGAGGAAGAACAAGAAGGATATCAGTGGTAACCCTAGGGCTTTAAGGAGATTGAGAACTGCTTGTGAAAGGGCTAAGAGGACTCTTTCCTCAACTGCTCAGACGACGATCGAGATCGATTCTTTGTTCGAGGGTATTGATTTCTACACCACCATAACTCGTGCTCGGTTCGAGGAGTTGAACATGGATTTGTTCAGGAAGTGTATGGATCCTGTGGAGAAGTGTTTGAGGGATGCCAAGATGGATAAGAGCTCTGTACACGACGTCGTTCTTGTTGGTGGGTCGACTAGGATTCCCAAGGTACAACAGCTGCTGCAAGATTTCTTCAATGGCAAAGAATTGTGCAAGAGCATCAACCCAGATGAAGCCGTTGCTTATGGAGCCGCCGTCCAGGCTGCAATCTTGAGCGGTGAAGGCAACGAGAAGGTGCAGGACCTGCTTCTGTTGGATGTAACGCCGCTGTCTCTTGGTCTGGAGACTGCCGGAGGAGTCATGACGGTGTTGATTCCGAGGAACACGACGATTCCGACAAAGAAAGAGCAAGTGTTCTCAACATATTCGGATAACCAACCCGGCGTGTTGATCCAGGTGTACGAGGGTGAAAGGACGAGAACCAGAGACAACAATCTGCTGGGAAAGTTTGAACTCTCGGGAATTCCTCCGGCCCCGAGGGGGGTCCCACAGATCACAGTGTGCTTCGACATTGATGCTAATGGTATCTTGAACGTTTCAGCTGAGGACAAAACGACGGGCCAGAAGAACAAGATCACTATCACTAATGATAAGGGTAGGCTGTCGAAGGAAGAGATCGAGAAGATGGTTCAAGAAGCAGAGAGGTACAAGGCTGAGGACGAGGAACACAAGAAGAAGGTTGAGGCAAAGAATGCGTTGGAGAATTACGCCTACAACATGAGGAACACCATTAAAGATGACAAGATAGCTTCAAAGCTTCCGGAGGCTGATAAGAAGAAGATCGAGGATGCGATCGAGGCTGCTATCCAGTGGTTGGATGGTAATCAGCTTGCGGAGGCTGATGAATTTGAGGATAAGATGAAGGAGCTGGAGGGCATTTGCAACCCCATCATTGCAAAGATGTACCAGGGTGCGGGCGGAGGAGGAGTGGATGAGGACATTCCCTCCGCCGGTGCAGGTGGAAGTGCTGCTGGTGCTGGCCCTGGCCCCAAGATCGAGGAAGTCGATTAAGTCTTTTAGTTATGCGTTTTTAATTTGGTTTTAGTTTTTGTTAGGGGAATGCTGGTTCACTTCACATGAGACTGTTAAGGTGATTCTATCTAAGCACATCTATTTTTTCTTGTTCCATCTCTATGCTTCATTTTCATTTTATTCTAGTTTCCGTCTTTCCGGTATATTACTGAATATTTCAAAGAATGAGATGAGGTGAACTTTTCAATTTTGCCATTCCTGATTGACAATATATAGACTAATACAGGCACATTTCGTAACAAGTGTTTTTTTAATTTATTTAAGAAACAAAAAATTTAAAATTTGCTGTTGATGAGATTGGTGGGATTATAAGGTCACGTTTGTTTTCGTCTTGTGGTGGATGGGGAAATCTGGATGGGGAAAAAAGTGGATGGACAAAATTCTGTAAATAGTAAGATTACAAGGGACGTCGTTATTTGCCCAACTTGTGGCCGAGAAGTTTGCAGAGGCTGATCACATACAGAAGAGCAACAGTACAATAAAATGATATATTACTTGTACTTTTCATCTTTAATCAAACAGATATTCACTAAAAGAAGTACGCACCAGTCTATTTTTTACATTTTTAACCAAATACATACTTCTTCCGTTGTTGTTAACTTTATATTAACAAATAATCTTCCGTTGTTCCACGTGTTGTTAACTTTATATTAACAAATAATCATTTAATTTATAAATGAATTGCATAATATTTACTTTAGTGGGGGTACCACAAAATACCCACTTTTAATTTGTAATAATTTATTTTGCCCATTTTGCATGAAATCAATTTATTCTACTCATTTTCACATTTTTTTATATATTTGAGACACAAATACCTCTCAAAGTGGGTAGAATAAATTTTTACACCCCGCTAGACACACACTTCACTCTTACTCCCACAATACTTCTATTAATATGTTCATTTCCTCATTAATTTTAGTACTAATAGTGTGAAAAATATTTGTAATTATTAATTAGTAAAAATATGTAAATAATTATTAATTTTTAAATTTATCAACAATGAATAAAATTATTATAATTACCAAATTAATAATTAATTATTCAATGAGTAAAATGAAGGTAAGATGTAAATTAATTTTTTTGGTAATGGTGGGCAAATATGGGTAAAATAAATTATTTTATAGAAGGGTATTAAAGTATTTTTGTGTCAAAGTGGGTAAAAAAGATTTTTTATATTTGAAGTGGGAAAAATAAATTTTAAGTTTATGAAAATGGGTATTTTAAATTTTCTCCCTTTACTTTATCTATATTATTTTAAATTTATCAAAAACAAATGTTCAAATGAGGTATTTACTATTAATTGGATTACTCCATTTTCTTTTTATTTTCATCACCAATGTGATGCAGAGACCAAGTCCTTAGCCTTCTTGGAGGATCACGACCGAATGTTCCAGCCCAAGAAGTTAGCAAAGTTTTAATTCCTTTAATTTTTATTTCAGCCCATTAAGTTGTTTTATTTTGTTGGACCCTTGCATGGGCCTTGCTCAGGTTTATTTTTTAGATTTTATATTCCGTTTACGTGACTTTGCTAGGATTGTTGAATTTTGATTGTGTTATGAATTTCGGAGGTCGTCACCTAGTATACGTAGTATCAAGGTGTTCATCCTTTTCGTTTCAATAATCTTCCGCTACGTTAGTTGGTATCACGATTCAGGTACGATGCCTGCGAAATGCCAGCCCCCGCTTGACATCGCCAACGCTCAAGCCGATGCGCAACGTGATGCCCATATCGCTGAGCTTTCGCGTCAAGTGGCCGCGCTGACGGCTAGTCTCGAGACCTTGCGCCTGAATGTAACCGCTAACCTTCCGGGGATGAGAGACGGCCCTTTCCCCGATCTCCAGCGAGGCGATGGCCTAAACCCTAGGCGCGAGTACCAGCGCCCACGGACCCCGCCAGCGTCGCAGTCCGAGTCCGATGAGGACGAGACTGTTACCAATTTCAATCCTTTTGCCCCTTTGGCCCGTGAGCCTGCCGTTCACGGGGAACAGGATCGGTGTTGGGAATCCAGATTCAAACTGGAATTTCCTGAGTTCACGGGGGTCTCGACCCGTGCAAATTTCTGGATGGATCAATACTGTGGAGGACATCCTTGATTTCAAGTGTGTGCCTGGTAATTGTCGTGTGGCTTTGGTTGCCACTCGGTTTTGCCAGCGTGCTTCCTCTTGGTGGCACCAATTGAAGCATTCTCGTGTTCGCGAACGAAAGTCTCGTATTGTAGCTTGGAGCAAATTTCGCAAGTATTTGGAACGTGAAGTTCTTTCGCATAATTATGAGAGTACCCTCTACCAATGCCTTCATAATTTGCGCCAGGGTTCCCGTTCTGTGGATGCATACACGGAGGAGTTTTATCAGTATTTAGCCCGTATTGACGTTCGTGATTCGCAAGCTCAATTGGTTTCACGCTATATCGGAGGATTGAAGCCCTCGCTGGGAGACACGATCACCTTGTTAGCTCCGCTCTCGGTGTCGGAGGCACACCAACGGGCACTTCTCCTGGAGTAGCAAGGCTCCCGACGCCAGCCGGCGATGCCCTCATTTTCGTCTCACCCTGCCCTCACTTCAGCAGCAGTTGGGCCGCCCGCTCGTACGACACAGCCTCACCCGCATCCACCAGTGCTGGATGCTGCCTCTTCCTCAGTCTGTGCACCGGACGTCGGATCTTCTTCGATTCGTTGTTTTGGGTGTGGTGAAATAGGACACGGCGTGCTGTATGCCCCCGTGCACGACATCGTTCCCTTCTCATTGATGAGTGGGAAACTTCGGGGTATGAGGGACCTCCTATTTTTGACACTGCTGGAGTCGACACACTTCCTGAGGAACATGTTGAAGGGGATGTTGGCCCCTTGCTGGTTATCCGACATACTTGCTTGGCACCTAAGGCTTCTATCTTCACTGAGGACCAACGACACCACATTTTTTTAATCCACTTGCACCATTAATGGTATGGTATGTCATTTTATTATTGATAATGGCTCTTGTGAGAATGTGATTTCAACTGAGGCTGTGAGTAAACTGAATTTATCAACTGAACCCCACCTTTACCCGTATACTTTGGCATGGATTCAGCGTGGTAATTCTATTACGGTTGATCGTCGTGTCCTTGTTTCTTTGTCTATTGGTTCTAAGTATAGAGATTCGGTGTGGTGCGACGTGGTCCTGATGGACGCGTGCCACGTTTTGTTAGGTCGCCCCTGGCAGTTTGATAGGTCTGTTGTTCATGATGGTCGATTGAATACGTACAGTTTTGTGCTTGATGGTTCTAAGATTGTGCTTCATGCATCGAAGCCTCCAAAACTGACCCTTGGGGATTCTGTCTTATTGCTCTCTAGGGCTGCTTTTATGCAAGAACTTGTGACTGCTCCATTTTGTATACTTTTACTTGGAGTGGAATCCTCGACCTCTGATACCCCAGCGCTTGAGAGTATTCGACTATTATTGGATGAATTCGGTGATGTCTTTCCTGATGAATTACCTCAGGGTTTACCTCCTCTTTGTGACATTCAACATCACATCGATTTGGTTCCCGGGACTTCGTTGCCTAATCGGCCATACTATCGTATGAGTCATGTTGAGCATGAAGAGTTACGTCATCAGGTAGAGGAGTTGGTCCAGTGGGGTTCGGTGCGCCAGAGTTTGGGTCCTTGCGTCGTGCCTGCCCTCCTCATCCCAAAAAAAGATAGTTCATGTCGTATATATATTGATAGTCGCGCGATCAACAAAATCACTGTGAGATACAATTTTCCGATTCCACGCTTAGATGATTTACTTGACCAAATCAGTGGTGCTGTTATTTTCACTAAGTTGGACCTTCGTAGTGTTTACCATCAAATTCGCATTCGTCCCGGGGATGAGTGGAAAATGGCATTCAAGAACAGGAAGAGGCTTTTCGAATGGTTGGTTATGCCTTTTGGGCTGTCGAATGCTCCGAGCACATTTATGCGCATAATGAACCAGACATTACGCTCTTTAATTGGTACATGTGTCGTGGTTTACTTTGATGACATTCTCATTTACAGTCGTTCGGTAGAGGCTCATGTGGGGCACTTACGTGAGGTGCTCCTTCTCTTGAGGGCTGAAAATTTTTATGCCTCCCCGAAGAAATGTATTTTCGGAGTTGAGTCGGTCCTATTTCTTGGGTATTTGATTTCTTCGGAGGGGATCAGAGTGGATGATTCCAAAATTGAGGTAATTCGGGGTTGGCCGTCCCCCACCAGTATTTCGGAGGCCCGGAGCTTTCATGGTCTGGCTTCCTTTTATCGTCGATTTATCGCTCACTTTAGCGCTTACGATGTTGAGTTTTACGCTGTTGTGAGAGTGGTTCGTCATTGGCGGCATTACCTATTTCACCGTGAGTTTGTCCTTTACTCCGATCACGAGGCCCTTCGTCACTTGGCCACTCAAGATAACTTATCCGCTAGATATGCTTCGCGGGCTGCCTACCTGCAGCAATTCACATTCGTCCTCAAACACACGTCGGGAACTTCTAATCGCGTGGCGGACACATTGAGCCGTCGTGCTCTTGTTCTTTCTGATTTGAGGGTATTGGTACCAGGCCTCGACATCTTAGGGGAGTCCTATGTTGTGGACAGGTTTTTTGGCTCAATTTTGTCTTATCTTTCAGCCGGTGAGTCGTCGGATTTTGTTTTGTTGGATGGGTTTCTTTTCAAAGGGACACGTTTGTGTATACCTGACACTAGCCTCCGCCTTCGCATCATCACAGAGTTACATGGTACAGGTCATGTGGGCCGAGATCGTACGATCGATTTGGTTCAGCGATCGTATTTTTGGCCGACTATTAGGCGTGATGTTTCCTATTTTGTTGATCGCTACCGAATTTGTCAAGTTTCTAAGGGTGTTGCTACAAATGCAGGGTTGTATCGGCCCTTACCTATACCTCATTCCCCTTGGACGTCTATTAGCATGGATTTCGTGGTGGGTTTGCCGAGAACGCAATGAGGATTTGATGTTATATTTGTCGTGGTGGATAATTTTTCGAAAATGGTGCATTTCATTCCTTGCAAGAAGACTACAGATTCGGTTCACGTGGCTCAATTATTTTTCCGTGAGGTGTATTGCTTGAATGGTCTTCCTTCTTCCATTGTTTCCGACCGAGATACGAGATTTTTGAGTTTCTTTTGGAAGAGTTTGTGGCGCATGGTAAACATGCGCTTGGATTTTAGTAGTGCTTATCACCCCCAAACCGACGGCCAAACGGAGGTGGTTAATCGCTCTTTGCGTAATTTACTACGTTGTCTTGTGGGGGAACACATTCGTTCTTGGGATGCTAGACTTAGCCAAGCTGAATTTACTCATAAATCGGCAGTGAATCGGAGCACAAGTTGGTGGTCCCATTTTCGAAGGGCAAAAATGGGAATTCAGGAGCAATTTTTTTTAAAAAACCTTTTACTCAGGGACTTCAGCAAGAGTGAATAATACTCAAGTCACTGCATTGCTACGAGTCAAAGCACTCAAGTCAGTGCAACTGACTTGCGAGCTCAGTCTCATAACAAAGTAGTGACTCGAGAGGTTTCACTTCAAGTCACTGCATTACTCAGAGACTGAGCTACCAAGTCAGTGAGAAGACTTGGAGTCTCATACTCTAAGTAACACAGTGACTCGAGATGCTGAACTCTCGAGTGCGTTGCCTGAACTGGTCAGTGAGAAGGATTCTCCCTGACCTGAATACCTAACCAAAGTTTTCTTTTAGCAATGCTCTCAGTGAGCAGATTTTCACAACACTTTAGTAAATACTTTAAAAGATAAGAACACTCAGTTTAACGTGGTTCAGAGACTCAAGCTCCTACGTCCACGGCCTAATTTAACAGGAAATCCACTAACTGGGATTCTTGTTTTTAACGTGCCAAGGTGCACAAAGTACACTGGACTCACGCCACTCCCTGGGCTGCCTCTCCTTGCTAACTAACTTCAACCAACAAACCTATCTAGAGGGTTTTGGTTTCAGTTGGGTTTCTCCAACTATGTGAGGTTTTCCCTTACAATGTATTAACCTCAAGCTAAGATTGGGAAAACCTCTCTAAGCTAAGAGTTACAAGCTTGACACTCAATAAATATAAGTGAAAACCCTAGTGGTCAGTGTCGTGGGTGTGAGAAACACTTCCTTATGACTCTCTAACAACTCACACACCCTCACAACTTGTAGGTGTTGATTTTTCTTTCTTCACACACTCCAAACCGTAGTTGTGAGCTTGTATTTATAGTGTGGATTCAAATGTAACCGTTGGAGGAAATTATATTTGAATCCATACAATTTAATGGTTTCAACCACTTTTCTTGGAATGCGGCCTTGTCAGTGTCAGATTTGCTGCCTTGTGCTGATTGGTCCACGTGGGCTGGATCCAAAGGATCTTTGACTCAGTGGGTTGACCAAGACCCACTGACTTTAGGTAGCTTCATCCTTCACTGACTTGATGATCTTCAGTGGACTGAACGTCTTCAGTGTAGTTGTCCTTCAGAGACTGTTTGAAGATCACTCCAAGAAGTTTGTCATAAGGCTGAATGACAAACTTCCCTGACCACAGTAGCCTGACTCCTTCAGGGCGTACTTGGTGCAGCACTGATCCTTCTGATCATGCTCTTCACTGAGTGGTCCACCTGACTTAGCTTAGATCAGCCAGGTTTACACTTAGTGGGACATCCTTCAGGCTTCTCTTCTGATTCAGGTTACAGCATGACTTCAGTTAGTTCTTCTTGGTGATGTCATCTTATTTTCCTCAGGCTGTGTAGCTGAGTTCCCCCTCAACTGAGTTCTTCTCAATTGACCGCCTATTCCACTGAGAGCTAACCTAGCTTGACCTGAAACAAAAGATACTATCCTGACTGCTTTCAAACCTATTACATGTTGTTTTGGAAAATCATCAAAACTAAAACATATCCCAACAGGTTTACTCCATTTCCAGGTTGTTTATGCAGTTTTACCTCGGGGACCATTGGACCTCATGACGCTGCCATTGCCGGTGCGAGCTGAGCCCCGGGCCGTGGAGATGATGATGCCCTCCGCAGCACTCATCGCGCCACACATGACCAGCCGGTAGCCGCGACACTCGACTACAAAGCTGCCGCTGATGAGCACCGTCACAACGTGGAGTTTGAGCCCAGTGACTACGTGTTGCCTGTGCTCACTCGTGATCGATAACCCGCACATGAGTGTTCCAAGTTGGCTGCTCAAAAGTTGGGACCGCTTGAAGTGCTGCCAAAATCAACCCGAATGCCTACCGTCTTAAGCTTCCGTCCCACATCCGCACTTCCGATGTCTTTAATGTGAAACATCTTATTCCTTACACTGGTGACAACGACGACGAGGTGGACGAAGCCTTTGGTTCGAGGTCGAACCTCCTCGTGGCGGGGGAGAATGATGCAGAGACCAAGTCCTTGGCCTTCTTGGAGGATCACGACCGAATGTTCCAGCCCAAGAAGTTAACAAAGTTTTAATTCCTTTAATTTTTATTTGAGCCCATTAAGTTGTTTTATTTTGTTGGACCCTTGCATGGGCCTTGCTCAGGTTTATTTTTGAGACTTTATATTCTGTTTACGTGACTTTGCTAGGGTTGTTGAATTTTGATTGTGTTATGAATTTCGGAGGTCGTCACCTACTATACGTAGTATCAAGGTGTTCATCCTTTTCGTTTCAATAATCTTCCGCTACGTTACAATGCATTCACAAACTAAACACATCCCAAATATTCTTATGATAATCACATTGATTGTAATTATAATAATTTTATTAAGTACTTCTAAAAGTTAAAAAAATATATTTATAATTGTATTCATATCACAAATTTACTTATCGTAATTATTAAATTGTAACATATGTTGTATTTTTTATTTTATTTTATCCTAATAAACACATTTTATATTATGTACATGTTTTTTTTTTATAGTATATTATGTGGAGGTTATCGTGATCATGATTTTGTGAAAATTTTCAACTAATGGTTGGCAACACATCAAACTTACTTCTAAGAGGATATCGCACATATTTGAAAAAATATCATAAGATAACATATTATTTAAATCCATTATCAGATAAGTCTGGTGATGCCCATACATCATAATAAAGCAATTCAAGAGGCTTAGATGACGTAAGGGACTGTAGTCTACTTGAGTTTGCATCTTTGTTGCTCTAACATAAGCCTATTAATTTTCTATGTTCAGCGTTTAATTTTTGGGCTTAGTCCAAAATATGTTTTTGCTCTTGGGCTTAGCCTATTTATATCTTTTCCCAGGGATGTGGCCCCTTCCTTTTCACACCTACTTTAAATTTGCCATCTATGATTAACAGGGAAAAAAAAATATGATCAACACATACACAAATTTATACTCGAAAATAATGAGTTACTTATAAAGTTTCCCAATAATTTTACTTAAATTATTAACATCATCCCTAATAAAAATCGGTTGTTATTTGTTACCTTGTTGGTGTCATTTTACACTAATGCTTATTTAGATTAATCTTTTGTAATGATTATTCTAATTCTTTGATACTAATGAATAAAATGAATGAAAATGTGTTTTGCTAAGAAAGTAGAGGTAATTTGGTTTCTGTTTCTGAAAAAATATAAATCAAACACAGAAAAGCTTATAAAGCAAACCCATTTTAGAACTAATATCATTTTTTAAATTTTACTGTCGATAATTTTTTAGTTGCAACTTGCAAGATTTATGTGTAAATTCAGTCTCTTTAATTATTTCAAATTTTTTTGTTCTTTTTCAGTGGTGCTCAGTAACAAAACTATAAGTTTCGTTAATTTAAGGGTCAAACCTTATATTCATCCATTTCTCTTCGTCAAAAGTGTATTTTTTAGGCAAATTTGTTTATTTAGGCCAAATTAGTAAATGGATTGCAAAAATAGGGAGGTTTGAAAATTGTTTACGAAAATAGGGTTGATCGCGCCTGGGAGAGGCGATCAACTGAGTAGATCGCGCTCCCCAGACGCGATGCATCAAAGACCTCATTTTCTCCTCTTGATCGCGCCTGAGAGAGGCGATCTAAAGGAGTAGATCGCGCTCCCCAGGCGCGATCAACTCAAAAAAATCCACGTCATAGCTCGCCTTCCGCAAGGGCGAGGCTCGACCAGGTCTGGCCCACGCACATGGCCTCCCCTGCAACACGCACATGGCCAGCTAGCTTTCCCACGCGGTTTGAGACCTCTATTTTGGCTTTTTTCGATCACAAATATGCATATAACAGATGCTTCCTTCTTCTTCCTCCTCACCTTTCTGCTCCTACACGAAAATTTATTCCTCCTCTTCTTTTGCTACACGAAAATTTCTTCTTCCTCCCCTCACTACTATTTCAGTTTTGTTATTATTTATCCCCTCATTGCACCGAAAATTTTAGTACTCCTTTCAAAATTCATCCATCATTTTAGTATTCCTTCTCCCCTCTTTATTCTGTCCGAATTTTAGCCAAATACAAGGAAAAAATAACCATTTTTTCCAAAATACAAACCAATCTCCACAAAAATGTAAGTATTTTGATATTTTTAAATTTTTTGCAGTTTTTTTATTTTATTCTAAAATTTATTTTTCTCAATTTGCAGTCTCACATATACACAAAAATAAAAGCTAGTTGGTATTTTGCTATCTACCTGAGGAGTACAGACACTACTATCAAAAGGTAAATTCTTCAAAAAATAATTAATAATATTTTTCGAATTTATTTGCATGCATATATTATCTTTTTTTTTTTTAAATAACGGTGCACAGGAAATATGCTACTAGATGAAAAATTCTCAGTATATATATGTAAATTGCAATTATTGTACACATAGTATTTATTCTTGGTTCTAAAGGTTTTAAATCTTCATATTGAGTTTATGTTGTAATTGATAAATATTATTAAGTTCGTGAGTTTTTTTTTCCAATTAACCCAATTAAATATGGATATAAATGAATTATTTGTACAAATTCACTCCTTTTTTCCATATAAGGATGTGCTAATTTATTCATGTTAACTATATAACTGTGAACTACAATTTTATTAACATAATAAAACAATTAGTATTATTTAATGAAACAATATTACTTCTCCAATTAATATTTTTAGTGAAAACAACTAATATCATTTAATGAAACGATTAATACTCTTTAAATAAATTTCAAGATAAATATTACTCACAAAATATATTAAAATTTAATAAACTCACTGTTGCAATTATTGTACACATAGTATTTATTCTTGGTTCTAAAGAAACAAACAATGTTATTAAATATTTTAATGAATTTAGTTTGTCCATATATCGGCATGTAATTGTGTTTGTTGTGAATTTAGTTTAGGTGTCTTTTTTTGTAATTTAATTATTTTAATATATAACTTATTTTGAGGTGTTTAATATCATTTCACTTGGAGAAACATCAATCAAATTAAGGAATATCATACTTAGGAGGATGCATGTTCCTTGACATAATTATATGATTCACCCATTTTTTTCAAAATAAAAATACGTTTATTTTGTACATCATTTTATAAATTTTATTGAATTATAAATTTATTTGGAATATATCCTAAAATTATTAATAAAAATATATTGTTTGATAGGAACTAACTTATAAAAAGTTAAATTTTAATTTTTAAAAAAATATATCATGCATAAATAAATATATTATATTACAATAAACTATTTTTAATAGTAGTGTCTTAATTTCATTGTAAAACTTATTTAAAGGGTATTAATTATTTACACTATAATATAGTAATTTTGAATAATATTAATTGTTTCATTAAAAAAATTAGTCGAAGAATATTAATTGTATCATTAAAAGATATTAGTTATTTTATTATAAGATATTAATTGTAAACCAATTTAACCGTGAAACTAGTTTACACAAAACGGACTTAAAAAATTATTATATACGTCAATATATTATATAATTATTTGATGCATTTTAAGTATCAAATTTAATATAGATTTGTATATTAATTATAAGTGTGTTGTGTTTTTGAAGATATGTCAATCTCTCGCGATATTGGAATCCTTGTGCGCTCTTGTGGAGCTGTTATTGGAACAAGAAGAGTTGATCGTATGCTTGATTTCTATGGTCTATTACGTGTGTTGTCTGAGATCACGGGATTAGATTTGCGAGTGTATTCTTTGAATGTGTCTTGCATAATAAATAATGAGAATGCCTCCTCTAGTTGTCCTATTAGGAACAACAACGACCTTCTCTATTTCTTCCATCCACAAGCGGGGCTCAATTCAGTTGAGTTATTAGTGGAGGTTGAAATGAAGGTGCAGTACCCAGCATCCCATGGTCAGTGGGAGAACCAATACTATCCTTCTGAAGGGTCAGGTCGTGGGGGAGCCAATATGGATAGACCTTCAAACATTGCATATGAGGCCCTGCAAGTGAACCATAATGAGTGGGGTGCTTGGGAAGATGAACCCTACCAACGTTTAGGGTCTAGTCATGCCAGTGGTTCAGATCCTAATGTTGGACCTTCTGGTATCACTAAGATAATGGCCCCTGTCGGCACCTCCATAGCTGATATAGAAGGTGATCTATATCCAGACTTTACTTGTAATTCTGAACCAAGCGATAATGGTTCTGAGGACGAGGGGCCGTCTGATGAGGATGATACCACTAACAATCCTTAGATGCCAAGTATTGCTGTACCAAATTCTCTAATGCCAAGAGTGAGACCTCATCCAAATTTGGTTGGAGTGCCATTTTTTGATAGGTCCAATCGCAGCCGGATCTTCCCTGGCGGGTATGATTATGCAAGTCCTGGTCTCTACTTTCAACATCACTCGGAATGTTTTGGACCATTCCAAATTGTCTTAACACCCTATTTGGATAATGAAGCTCCACTATCCAAATATTGATCAGCGGACATTGTGACCTCCAATTTTGGGTCAAACAACGAGGTCCAAGACTCGAGATCTCCTCAGCTTGCTCATCATAGGGTTCCAAGATTAACTGTGTGTAGACAAAAAAAATTAATTTTCCTCAAACACACTTATATAGTTGTGCGGATCATTATAATAATAACTTACTTGGCCATCAGACAAACGATCAAATATGTCACGATATACACGAATCGAGTTGCCCGCACTTTCAGTGTGACTGTGATAATGTATCCACCTATAATTTAAGTAGGTATCACAATAAGTATGCATAGCCAAACGAATGTTATGCGATTTATAGATAAATGTGTTTAGAGAAAAATACCTAGCCCCATACGGTGGAAGCCCCAAATTGCGACCATCTACACTCAAGATGTGTCCTTCTTGGAGCATAGGATATACGTTCCTTGGTTGTATTGGTATTATCCTTGACCATGCCCATATATGTTGTATTAATGAGTAAATTAGTTTCAACATACAACTAATCAATGATTTGTTTAAAAGTAATTAAAACTAATCAAGAATTACCTGTAACAAGCATAATGCTCCAGCGATAATCTTTCCATTAGCGTGGCAAGCCATACAGAGTTCCCGATATAAAGTCGCTAATACAGCACTTCCCCAGCTGTATTCCCCTGATGTATTCACGTTCTCCAGAAAGTTCAAATACACTAACGGGATAGCATTCCGAGTGTGGTCGGGGATCATTACTGTCCCCAGAAGTAAAAGTGCACACCCCCGTGCATATTGATCAACTACCTCCTGTGGTGATTCGTCGTAAATAGCAATATCATTTCTCAACATATTTTTCAGAGAAGAAAACAGGATCGCACTCATGCCCCTCATATCAACTTGTTGTACGTTGATGCCCAAAAGTGCATTACACCTAGCTTGCCATTCACCGAAAGTACATTTTTCATCTTTGCATATAATTGGCTCTCCTTCTATGGGTAATCCCCACAAAATGGCAACGTCTTGTAGTGTGATGGTGGCCTCTCCGACGGGAAAATGGAATGTGTGCGTCTCTCGACGCCATCTCTCCACTAATGCAGTGATGAGATGTCGATCAAGTCTGAACGACCCACAACGAAGTGGACCGTAAAAACCCATCGTCTTCAATCTCTCCACTACACGGGGGTGAAGTACAATCTTTCGAGGATCGGGGTCATATTGCCTAAATGTCCAAAACACCCCATCGCCTCCTTGGTATGTACTGAGCACAGTTTCACTTGATTCCCGATTAATACGGTCTAGTCTCGAGCGATGTTCATTTTGCATGGTGAGTACAGATCGGCTCGCCGGTCCATATAATAGTGTCTCTTTTGCAGCATCCATCCTGTAAATAAATATATTTAACTTTTTAATGGTAATCAACTAATCAACATAATGGTAATCAACTAAAATATATCTAACTAATCAACTAAAATATATCTAACTTTTTAATGGTAATCAACTAATCAACATAATAAATATATTTAATTTTCATGTTTAAAATATCACAAATTAAAGATTTTCTAAATATATATGACCATCACATATTAACGCAATGTTTATTTCTTTTAATGAAGAAAAGTGCATCCGTCTTTAATCCTAAACCCAAGGGAATGTCATTTATGAATTGGAGATATACCTATGAAAAGAAAGAATGAATGAATAAATGAGGGGTTCTTGCAACAAAATTAATTTGTGTTACTTTTTATTTTGCCAACAGATTATATGATAAAAAAATTCGTTGCACGATAAATTTTTTTATATAAAATAAAGATTATAAATAAAAGTTCAATAAAACAAATATACAAAAACTGATGTACGATAAAATTTATAGATTGACATAAGAATCATGCAAGAAATGCCAAATTCTACTAAATTATCAATTCATTTTTTGATGCATCTATGCACATGCTCACATATTAAATATATTGTTCACCATAAATATGCATGAAAAAAAATTCGAAAAATATTATTAATTTTTTTTTTGAAGAGAAAGAATGAATGAATAAATGAGCGGTTCTTGCAACAAAATTAATTTGTGTTACTTTTTATTTTGCCAATGCATTTTCCCTCGTGATTGTTTAAATATATGAACACAAAATTATATGATAAAAAAATTCGATGCACGATAAATTTTTTTATATAAAATAAAAATTATAAATAAAAGTTCAATAAAACAAATATACAAAAACTGATGTACGATAAAATTTATAGATTGACATAAGAATCATGCAAGAAATGCCAAATTCTACTAAATTATCAATTCATTTTTTGGTGCATCTATGCACATAAAAATGATATTAAATATATTGTTCACCATAAATATGCATGCAAAAAAATTCGAAAAATATTATTAATTTTTTTTTTAAGAATTTACCTTTTGATAGTAGTGTCTGTACTCCTCAGGTAGATAGCAAAATATCAACTAGCTTTTACTTTTGTCCAAATGTGAGACTGCAAGTTGAGAAAAATAAATTTTAGAATAAAATAAAAAATTGTAAAAAATTTAAAAATATCAAAATACTTACATTTTTGTGGGGATTGATTTATATTTTGGAAGCAGCCCTTGTGTTTTTATTTTTTGCTAAAATTCGGACAGAATAAAGGGGGGAGAAAGAATACTAAAATGATGGATGAATTTTGGTAAGAGTACTAAAATTTTCGGTGCACGGTGCTGTTATGAGGAGGAAGAAGTACTGATGAAATAGGAGTACTAAAATTATGAAATGAGGAGTACTAAAATTTTCTAACAGACTGAAATTAAAAGAGGAGGAAGGAGGAAGGAGGAAGAAGAGAAATGAGGAGGAAGAAGGAGTGGGTTTCGGATGAAGGAGGAGGAGGAAGTATGCTGTTATATGTCATTCCACGGAAGAAAACGCCAAAGAGAAAAAGCCAAAATGGCCATGCACGCGGGAATCTTGCAGGGGAGGCCATGTGCGTGGGTCAGACCTGGTCGAGCCTCGCCCTTGCGGAAGGCGAGCTATGACGTGGATTTTTTTGAGTTGATCGCGCCTGGGGAGCGCGATCTACTCCTTTAGATCGCCTCTCTCAGGCGCGATCAAGAGGAGAAAACGAGGTCTTTGATGCATCGCGCCTGGGGAGCGCGATCTACTCAGTTGATCGCCTCTCCCAGGCGCGATCAACCCTATTTTTGTAAACAATTTTCAAACCTCCCTATTTTTGCAATCCATTTACTAATTTGGCCTAAATAAAAAAATTTGCCCATTTTTTAACCACATATATACATACTTTCAATTTCGTTTACCATGACATCTAGAGTTGTGGGTTTTGAATGATATGCAATCGTGATTTGTTGCATTCAAATTTCAAATTTCAGCTGATTTTGGGCGAGTCAAGGGATGAGCTATGTACCGTATTTCCATCACTTCTAGTTCTAAGTCTAACCCCGTCAATTTGGTAATCTCAATTTCCAATTTCGTTCATCACATCTCTAAGAATTCGTATTTTTGTGTTACGTTTAAAACAGTTAGATATATTGTGACTTGGCAAAGTATTATATGAAAATAGTTCATGATAAGCTTATTATGAAACAATTTTAAAGTATTATTAATCTCATCAGGGGTATCATTAGTCTAAGTTCAAGAAAATTGTTTTAAATTTTCTTGAACTCAGACTAATGATACCCCTGACAGGTTTAATGATACTCCTGATGAGATTAATGATATTCTAAAACTATTTTATGTTAAACTTATTATGAAGTGTTTTCATATAAAACTTACTCTTGTGACTTTACATAAAACTATTGAAGGTTGCAACTGAATTAAGTTTTAAAATAAAATTGAGTAGAGTATTTTTTTTTTTTATCCTAATAACTCCCTCCATCCCCTAATTAAATTTCACACTTTTCTTTTTGAAACGTCACGCATTATAATACACATCTTTAGAATAAAAACAAAATTTTTACAATACACATTTTATTTTAAAATAACCCACTAAAAAGTTAATAAAATGGTTTTTCTTAAAAAGTGTATTCCCCTGCATATAAAATTTATTATGAGGCAGATAAATTATAATTTTTTAAGCGATACATGACTATTATACTTACAAATTTGGCAAAGTATTATATGAAAATAGTTCATGATAAGTTTATAATAAAATAATTTTAAAGTATCAATAATCGCATCAGAAGTATCATTAATTTGAGTCAGTATTATATTGTAATTGATGTAAATTTTCCTAAACCCAAATTAATGATACTCCTAATGAACTTTTTTATACTTTTAATCAAATATTCAATACTTTAAAATAGTTTCACAATAAGTCTATCATGAATAATTTTCATACAAAATCTACTCTACAAATTTTATATGAGTAAAATCTAAAATAAATATATTTTTGTCTACCTATCCACTCGTGATCTTCGCATAAGCCAATATAAGGTTTTACTTGTTTACCTCTCGTGTAACTCAGAAACTGTTACACGAAAATAAATCTTTATTTCAATATGTACTTTTAAATAAGGAATAATTGCAGAGTTTCTTTTAACAATAAAAAAATAAAGGATTAAATTGTTTTTATTGCGGCATGTGAGTCTCGAACTCTTTGAATTTTTCCAACCAAAAAATACAGCAATGCCCACTTGTGTTCCAGCCTTAATTTCACTATATATTTCACTCTTTGGGTAAATATAAAAACTATAGTCAGATATATAATGATGCATACACACCCGGCATACATGGATATGAATATTTCATCAAAAACCTTAGTAATTTTGATACATTTCCACGCCCAAAACCTAAATTCCAACTAATTTTATTTATGATAGTCATTGAAATGCCCTACACATGTTCTTGTTTAATCTGTTCAGCTAAATTTGTAAAATTATGTACATGTTCAAAACTTTAATTAAACTCAATTGAACTAAAAATGTTTCACCAAGGGTTGTTTGCAAATTCTAAAAAATAAGTGAAAATCACCTATTTTCAAAAGCTATTTTTCACTATTTTTGAAAATATGTGATTCTATTGCAATGAAAAATAATGAAATGAATTAATTTCAAACATTTTTATAAATTAAATTTTTTAGATCGGATCGAAATTCTTTAATCTATAATTAATAAAGCAAGTAATATAGTTTGCAAACGCATTTAGCAGATTATTGACACTCAAATATTTACTCAATATATTCAGTTTATAGCTGTTTGTGATGGTACATAATGCTTAAAAATATTGTACATTCGAGTTTATAAACCAAAAATCCAAATTTAAATAACCACACATGTTAGAACATGATACAATAAATACTTGTTCTTTTTCCCTTTTAAGAAGCAATAAAGAATTTTGACTGAACAAAATAAGCAGCTGTAGTATTTAAATAGATGGAATTATGGGGCATATCTGAAATGAATCTTGACCCCTTTTTCACCATTATGCAGCCAATAATCTCTAAAAACACACACTTTCACTTTCTCCACCCACATTTTTCTTGAGAATTCCACCAACATGAAATCCATCAGTGGATTAGGGCTGGGACTATCCCTTGTTTTTGGGTGTCTTCTTCTTGCTCTGATAGCAGAGCTCTACTATCTCCTATGGTGGAAAAGGAGAATCATCTCCAAGATTGATGAAAATGGGGGCCAAATCCCCCCTCAAACATCCCATTTCTTCCTCATCTTTTGCTGCTGGAAAAACCCCTCCTCTGTTTCAACATCAGCTGCCCAACAACTCTGTTTTTCCCCCAATCTTGTTCATCAACCCCACTCTTCTTCAAATCCAACCAAGGATTTCCTGATGAAGCAAGAACTCAACAATCTGACCAATTTCCCAAGATTTCTCTTCACAATCACAGAGGAAACAGGGGAGGATTTGGAAAGTGAAGATGGGGGTTTCAAGAACAGCAAAAACTCCACAAGTAGAAGCAATTTGAGTGATTTGATCCAGATTTTGGAGACCCCATTTTTGACCCCCAATGCTTCCCCCCCTTATTTCACTCCCCCCTTAACCCCATCATTTTCTAGTCCCTTCTTTGAATTGGAAAGAGATGCAGAGTTCAACAGATTGAGATGCTCCCCACCTCCAAAGTTTAAGTTTTTGAGGGATGCAGAGGAAAAACAGAGAAGAAAAAATGATGAGGGAAATAATGGGGAGTTTATTACACTCAATATTGTTGCACAGAATCAAGAAAATGGAGATGGGGTTTGCAAGAATTTTTGTTGTGGCGATGATGATCTGGAAAAGGGGTGTTCTTCATCTTCTGATGATCAGGTACTTAATACCTTCAAACCATCTTTGCGCCAACAAATTTCCAAGCCACATGTAAAATTTAATGTATGCTAGAATTTTTTTTTTTTTTTTTTGTTCTAATTCAAGATTTGTTATGCTAGATTTTTAATAACTAATTTTTTAATTAGAAAGGAAAAGATTGGCCTTTTATATGTGCTGAAATTATCTTATTCTTTTCGTCCTTTTTGTGTGTACATTCTCGTATCTGCTATTCTTGAAGACGATTAATGCAAGAGATTACAAATGAGAAGTCATCTATTATTAATTATTATTATGTGTCAAGTTAGATAAATAAAAGACAATAATTTTGAAATAGAAAAAATTAATAGAGCAAGAATTTGTTGGAGAATTCAGAATTGTTTTTATATATGCAAAAAGCAAGTGATGTTGAGAAAATTGTCGGAATCTACTCCAAGTCCAGGCTGGATATATTGTTCTTTACTTCTTTTATCGAAATTTACAGTTATTATTTTGTGAATAAATAGTATTAATATAAGATTAGATGTTGTTTTAATTATGATAAATACTTGTTAGATGGTTTATAAACACTCATCGTATTCATTCCTACTAAAATGTTAAAAGTGTTATTTTAAAATTATGTTACTGTCTCAAATAAGTGGAAATGATCACATCCACTAATGTTGCAATTACACGTGAGCAAAAGACTAATTATTATTTGATTGTTTATGTATATACTTATTTATTATTATGGATATAAAAATTTGTGTTTATTGATGAACACGTAAATATTTCGATCAAACAATCTATTCAAATTTAATACAGGAAGCATGTACTCGTGCAAATCTCAAAGATTAAAGTGGTATTAATTGTTATTAAATAATGAGTTCAGCCTATTGAATTGATTTAACCAATATTAAGTAAACTTTACATTATTTATTTATAAACGTATATTAAATGAGTTACTTATTATTAAAAATGCCTATAACATTTTTTTTTAATTATATAGCTTACGTAGCTATGTAAATTTATGATTAAGTACCAATGTAAACTTTGTAGTTCGTAAATTTAAATACAAATGATTTAACTTGATTAAACTAGCAGCCGGAAACAGAATTTTTAAGGAAAAAATAAAAATCCAAACCGGCCACAAAAAAATGACCAATTCAATTTAATTTTATAAGTGTTAACATAAATTTTGTGGGGGTCGGACATTGTGCGAGACAAAATCGCGATTAATAATGAATTTAAAGAGGATTGCAGTATTTCTTTTGGATTTTGTTTTTCACTTTAGGGGTAAGAATTGTTTTAGGTTTTTTTTTAATGTTATTTTTATCTGCTTATGTGTCATTAACGCATTCGCGGTGGGTATATAATATTATGTATGTGATTATTTTCGTATATATAATATTATAATATAAAAAAATCTCTCATTTAAAATAAACCAAAGTCTTATATCCTATTTGTACTATTCAGTGTAATTAACCTACATTTTTAATGTAATTAATTTTAACTGTCGAGTAAGTGTATTATGCACCAGGTGCACAAGACACTGACTTTCAAAATAAAATTCTAGTTTCGTCTCTTTATCAACTAACGCTTACTCGATTCTTAAATTAATTAATTAATGAATTTTAACCGCCTAATAATATATGATCTCATTAAAAAGTGTCTCAACGCTAATTAAATAAATAAATAGATAAACATCTATGTATATATAGTCATACAATTTGCAATAAAATAATATCGATTGATTACTCGATCGGTATAGTATGATAATATACCATTTTAATTTTTATACATAGTTGCAGGTGTTTATGATGTGAGAATTCGAAATAAAAATCTACATAAATAAGCCATTACAAGCATTCATTTTCTAATGTCAAAATAATGTAGTAACACCCAATATATCAATTTCATTTTTAATAAATATTATGTTTTTATAAAAAATAAAAAAAAAATTGTACACGACGATTTTATAAGTCTTAAGATAATAAACTAGAATGAAAAATATAAATAAATAAAAGAAATAGAGTATATATAAAGTAAAATTGATGTATGGAGAAGAGTACATAGAGTGAAATTGATTCATTAATGATTTATTAAAGAATATTAATTATTTTTACCGAAGAGTGTTAGTTATTTTCACTATAAAATTTTAATTTATTTTCAACAATTAATATTTTTCAATAAAAATAAGTAACACCCTTCTTGTTTGAAAATAATTAATATACTTTAATTCATTTAAAACAATCCATACTCTCCTAGGTTTCCCTCTCCATTTTATAAAAGAAATACAGTGGAAAAGAGAGTGATGTTTGGCCTTTTGGAAAAAGAACAAAATGAGCACTTTCTCGTGACTATGCCTCAGTATCTCGTGCGTGATGCTAACCGAAAGTAAAGTGTCACCCTACCTTCAAATAATCATTTGGTCGCCATCTTCTTTGGTTTTCTCTTTTCCATTATTTTATTAAATTATTATAATGTCCCATCATAATATAAAGTGTAAAAACTGTAATCCATCAACCTTTAGTTAATTAGCACATTCACATTTTACCCATTCTATCAAATTATTGCTGAATTATTCATCTTTTTTTTTTTTTTTTTTTTTGACTCGAACCTATTTAGATCTCTATTTTCGACAAATGCCCACCATGGAACTTGTGAAAGTAGTTCAATACTGCAATCAAATTTCTATTACCAAATGTATACAAGTAACTTACTCATTTAAATTAACAAAATTTGGTATGCATTATGTACATCATGCAATTCAAATATATTTTTGAACATTATTGAATGTTTTTACTGAAAAAGTGCAGTTGTTTTTCACCTTTTATGTAAAAACAATAATAATAATTGATAATAAAGAAAACAGGGGCGATATGCAATTATGAAGCATGTACCTAAAACAGTTAGAAGAATCAATTTGTAATGATTTTACATATTTTTTCATACCCAGGAAATGGACATAAACCAATCATTACTACCAATAAAGAAAGCACAAAATAAGATCTACAAAGTTAAGTCACCAGCGATCATTGAATATTTTAGTAATAATTGCAACCTTAAATATTAAGATAATCAATATCAGAAAACAAAATAATAACACCAAACCAAAATGAACCAATTGACAATGCAAGCTGCAGTACATATAAATCAAATCAAGGAAAAGGAACCTAGATCATTTTCTAGCAGATATGGCTATATAAACTACAATAAACATCAGAGACCAATTGCAGCAACATCTGTTAAACCTAGTTCAACGCGTAAAGAGTTGAGACCGGGTTCCTTCAAAAGACTAAATGCACAAAATCCATAATACGAGTGATAAATATCAGGCAACCACCTTGGGAATTTACTGAAACCACCATACTGCCAAAAAGGAAAATGAATTCATAATGAGGAGAAATGCATAAGTATCAAGCATTAATGAATAAAGAAAATCAAAGAATCTGAGAGGAAAATCTGAACACTATCTGTCAGTTAAATCGTCACTAAAATGACGATAAAAATATATCAGTATTAACCACTAAAGCTAGAAGGAGAAATGGAAGCACCTGAGATTGACAAGTAAACAAAAATTCACGCAATGAGCTTTCGTTGATAAATTTATCTGCTTGTAAGATCCTAAGAACTCCTCCAACCCTGCAGGTGAAAATGCTGCTACTATAAAGCTATAACAATAAGCAAAGTAAGGTAAGAAAATCAAATGGAATCTTGAAGCATACCAAAAGGCATAACATGTATCAGTTGGCTTGTTCGCTCTACCTTGAAAACCACCATCACAAGCCTGCTTCTGTAACATATGCAAGCAGAATAATGTTTCCAAATGAAATTAACATTTTCCAATTATCTTCTTGACTTACTAAGAAGTTGAGATTATTTGAAATTTTAATGATGGCCACGAACATTCTCTGTTATATAGAAGATATTCTTTAGCATTGCATTTTAGAGATAAGACACTTTTGGGCATACTTAATTTATTATCATTCAAAATGGAAAATCTTAATGCAAGTTTTATATATCTTATGAAATTGAACTTAAAGCATGAAGGGTAATAGGTAGCAGTAAAAACATGAAAAAAACAAATTCCAAGTATATTTAAGTTATTACCACTCAAAAATGGAAACAGAATGTGAATGTGATCCTATAAATTTTATTTTGAATTAGAGATGGTCTAGACAGGAGAGCTTTAAATTTTATAATTGGTCACATTACTAAGGAGGGTGACAAATTGTTAAACTTTAAGGGTATGTTTGATTTGGGATTTTGAAATCTGGATTTCAAAAAACTTGATAAATAATAATGGTGTGTGTTTGTTTTGGGATTTAAACATGGTAGGATATTACTTTATGTCAAATCGATGGGTTAGAGTGTCTAATGTTGTATTATTTCAAAATATCCCCTTATTAGATGACCAACAGCAAAGAATAGCCTCACTGGGCACTTGAAAGCAGCTAATATGACTGAGACAACATAAAGTCCTTGTTGATGATATTATGTTGGAGCACTTAGTGTAATTTCCTATAAATTTTATATTCTTGTTTGTTGCCTTACCTGATTGAGTACAAACCGAACTCAAGCTAGGCTTGCTCTTTTCCATATGCTATATCTCTTCTAAAAAATTTGATTATTCATAAAAGTTAAGAGAAACAGAATTTTAAAATGAATAAACCTATTAATTCAAATTGTTATCTATTGTTACCAAAGTAGAGAAGGAAGCTTATTTTCAAGCAATTGATTAAAAGACGTTTCTTTTTCATCAGTTAATAATTTCAAAACTGAAACTCCTCTAAATATTAAAAAAAAAAAAGGCTTATACTAATAGAAGTACACAATGTCAATGTGATAGAATTAAAGAATCTAATTTTCTTTCTGACTCTCTCTTTAAGCAAAGTTGATAGGGAAGCATTTTAGAGATTTGACATTTTTAGCTAAAGGGATTATAAAAAACACCTATAAATAACTGTTTCCTAATTACCACTCAATGCTAAACCTATTTAAAATTGATACTTTTTCCACTGAACTTGGTTCTACCGACATAGAAATAGCTTTTATTGCTGTTCTGAAAAATAGATGAGAAGATGAAACCTGCAAACTCCAATCCAAAAGCGATAGCACATTGATGGTGTCACAAGAAGCTTTGTTGGACAGCACGTCTTCTTCTATGAAGCCCATAAGTTTAAGAGATGCAACCGCACAGTAAGTGGCACCACCTGTGACACTAAAACCATTCACATCCATAAGTGTAACAAAAATTTGCAAAATGTGACAGCCATGGGTCAAAAGCAGATAAAGCAAGTTTCAGATAACCCAGCACATGAATCAGATATCTGGCTAGTATTTCAAAACATGCAACCAACTTTCACTGAAGTCCCACAGAGAAAAGTGAGGCGGTTATGCAGGCAAATTGGGTTGATAAACTCTGAAAGTAACAATAGAATGAATCAAATATGTAGACTTTCATATCCACTCACCATGAGATTCTGAACCAGGAATCAATCCAAAACCACCATCATATGACTGCAAGGAGAGCTCAAACAATAAATATGCATAGCAATATAATGTCGGTTAAATACAGAGGACTCATTCACTTATAAAAGAGAGAGAGAGAGAGAGAGGGAGACTGAATAAGATATGTCGAGGAAGCAGTCAGGCCAACTACCTGACAATTTCTAATGTACTCCTTAGCTTTTTCGCGGTTCATGCCGCTCCAGTCCTTCAACATAGAACAAATGGCCGCTGAATACATCAAAGGCTAGATAGTTAAATATCATCCAAAAAACAAAATGAAACTCAAAAGTAATTTGAAATAATTTTCTTACCAGCACAAAACACAAAGCGAAGATCCGTTTCTCCTCCAATATGAATGGGCATAAAACTGGGACACATGAGATATGACCAGTCAGATCCTCAATTCAGCCACCTAAATGGGATGAAATGAGAAACTACAGCAACTTAAGGAAATGATTAAAAATTAGTGGAGTGGAAAAAACACCTCAAAATAGTTTAGGCAAATAAAAGCTAATATAGTGTAAGAAATAGGTGGAACATTCTAGCTTTGCCAGAACCAGGGAAACTGAACAAGGAGTATAAAAATGAAGTGTATTCCAAATCCAAAGTAAAACCACTCACTTAAGAATGTTATCTACAAATAACTAAAAAATAACCTTATAACAAAGAACAAGGGCGAGAAATGAACATTAGTACCATCCATCAGGCTGCTGAAGGTTTTTCATCGAATTTAATAACAATTTGGAATCCATAAGAGATAGGTCATAGCCAACAGTCTTTAATATAGCCAGTGCACAATATGTGCTTGCCAAGTGACTTCCATTAGGAGTTGCTGCCTAAAGATTAAAACAAAAACAAAAAATCAAAATACTGAAACAAGAAAGGAAATGAGCACGGCTTTTAGCAACTTTTTGTCCAAATTAATATGCTATAACCAAATTGTGTACCCCATTATCGTTCGATTGAAATTGGGAGCTTCTGGAACCATGAAACCCATAAAACTCTCCTGCACAGATATAGATTTTCATGTAATATATCTGATCTATAGCCTTCTGTTACAAAAATAAGGAAACTTTGGAAACTGAATTACCTTACCCTTTTCTAATATTGCCCCAGTTTTAGGATGAGCTTGTAGTGATAAAACCCAGTTAATTACTGCATCCTTGTCTATCTGAGGAATAAAATAACAGACGGTTAATGAAGATATATTATATAACTTAGTGCTATATGTCAACACAATTAGAACATATCATCAACCTGATCTGTTTGTAAAGGAGAAATGGAAACTTATTTTTTTTCTCAAAATTTAGCACGCTGGCACTTTGAAATTTTTGGAGCATTGTTATTATGCTCTTTCCTAGTTTCCACGTACAAATGCAGAGTGGAAAATGAACTTCACAATCTACCTTATTATGAGAGACAAATGTAACCGAGCAAATCAGGGTTATAAATACTCCATCTATATCCACTTAATGAGACTGTTTTTTGTTTAATCTTTAGTTACATTGTCATTTATGTTATACTCAACACTAATGTCTTATCTAGTAATCCATACCTGTGTATTTAAAGGCATTATAAATCACAAAATAGTAATGTAATCAATCAAATTATTCAAATTGCATTACACATTGAAACGTACCAAATATTCATTCTCAGACCACAGACCAAGTAATCATTGAGTCACGTTACGGTTAACTAGAGAAACTCAACAGCTTAAGCAGAGATCGAATTTAAAGGTCTGGATTTTGAAATAATGAACTCTTGTCTTCCAATCACAAAACTAAAACTTCAGTTGAATTAAGGAAATGGCACATCGCAGGAAACTAAATCGAATCTTGGTAAATCCATTCCTACGTCTAGAAACATGAACCACAAACTGAATTGAAAGTGGGGGAAAGAGGGAATACTCGATCGAGGGCGGAGAGGACGTCGAGGCCGGAGATAACAAAGTAGGCGAGAGTGAGTCGGTTGATGTCTTGGTCTTGATAGGGCGAGGGCAGCATCTGGTACATCATCAACAGATAGTTTATGTGGCGATCCCTATCGAACACCAACGATTCAGAATCGGAATCCCAATATGCGTCCTCCATGGTTGAATTTTCGAGGGTTTTCCTTCCGCAACCGCAAGTCGGAGTGTGTGGACTGGAGGACTTGTTGAATGAAGCTGTAAAAGCAAGGTATTTTATTCAAATGCTGATTTCAACAATATACACACCCAGGCCATACTATTTTGAAATATGTATGTTATACTAACTAGTATTTCTCCCGTCCATAGAATATTATAAATTTTAAACGCGAGATTGTATAATGAACGATTATTTTAAAAAAATCAAATTAAATTTATTTTATCCATAAATTAATTAATATGTAAAGATTATATTGTATATATGTGAGTATTATAATTATTTAATTGTATACTAAATTCACAACAATACTAAAATTCAAAAAATTATTTTAATATTTTTAAAACTTATACGGTCTAAATAAAAATTATTTAAATTCAATAAATCATATAGTTAAAGTCAATAGAAAACACTTAATAATAAAATAAATATTTTAAATATGATTTTTCTTTTTATTTGTGCAATATATATGTTAAATTAAAAATGTTCAAATGACAATTTAATTTGATATATAGTGTGTTGAAAATAGATTTAAAATTAAAAAGTTAAAGAATGTTGAAATTATTGGAGCAAAGTAAAAAAGAAAAGAAATTGTTAAAATTAATCCACTCTCTTTAGTGAATAGTGAAATACACTATTACACCATAAAGCAAGTGCACTTCACTTGCTCCAATAAATATAATTTTTTCTCTCTCCTCACTTCTATTTTTATATATATATAGATTCGAGTCGCACACAAATATATTTATTAATACTACTTCATTCGTCTCTCAGCTACTCCCACACATTTATCTTATTTGAACGTTACTACTTTCATATTTTAAAAAAAAAAAAAGAATAACTCTCTATTACAAAAAATCAATAAAGTAAAAAGTAAGTATTATTTTATTCATCTGCATACTCACATTTTTTTAAAAAAATGTATCGTCCTCTACTACGAAAATAATTTCTGGAGGGGAGAGTATTACATTTTTAATTTGAAATTACAGTATAAAATAATTTGAAATTACAAGTTTCATATAAGACCAATCCATATTGAATATTTTGTAGTATTTTATTTAGTTTAATTAACTCACTTTTATTCATAATAGCTAATTTTAAAATATTATGGACCTGCAATTAAATATCTTATTAATTAAGTGTTTTTTTATAAATATATTAATAGTCCATAAGTAATTTAATATTTTAATATATACTGGTGTGATTGAATGCTTACCGTCTCCATAGCGAGAAGGTAAGCCTAAAATTCTAAATAAATGAACTCAAAGTTAGAAGTTACTCCTCCGTCCCAATTTTATCTACAACAACATTTATTACTGGTAATCATAAATCCAAGGGTTAGTAACATATAGGCATTATATTGGAGGATCTAATTGCATTAAACCCCAATGATTTCCCTTCATTTCAAGACACCCCAATTTGTGGGCCCCACACCCCAAAACTCATCCCCCCAACTTTCAGCTGATTTGACATGTTAAATCTTGTCAAAATTGTACCTTCTTTCCTTTTTCCTTTTCTTTTTTTAATATTTCTTTATCAGATTTCAGATATATAAAAAATAATCCCCCTATTTTGACCATTTTATCGGATTTCAAAATTTTGAGAAGCAGAGAAGGCGATTCGACCAGAGACCAAATTCCAGAATTGATTCCCCCCATTATTCAAGCCATAATCAAGTTTCAGCATAGCGATTTAAGGTGATGTATATAATTATTCCAGTTCTTGAACTATGATTTGAGAATTCATGTATAATTAGGGAACTTCAATTCGAAATAACCAGTTAGGGTTTTCGTTTGTTGAATTGATTTTCTATTTTTTATTTCGAAGGTTTAATGACATTGTATTTTGCTTAAATTTGTTGAACTTTATTAGAGGACCATGGTTCGGAAGTGTCGAAAATTAGAGGAAGATGATGACTCTTATGATAGCGATTATGAAGGTGTTTCTACTGTTACAACGAGGAGGAGGAGGAGTTCGGATAGAGATGAAAGAATAGTAGGAAAAGGTAAGAATTTTGTATCCGAAATTTTGAATTCAAAATTTATGCTCTGGATTAATTATTAATTGGACATCTGCATTAAATTTAATGAGCTTAGGTTCTAGAAGCTTAAAGGGTCGTTGTAAAGATGCGGGTATGAAGAAAAAAGGTTAGTACAATATTTTTTGCATAATTTGAGGTTTATTGTTTTTGACTTGTCCCAATTGATTCGAATGTGTGTTACAGGAAAGAAGGTTCTCAGATATGTGTACACGTCTGAAGAGGGTACCCTTTTTGTTGACCATATATTTGTGTTGGATTAATTATATATGTTTGCAATATTAATTAGATTGATATATTAATTTATGGGAATGTGTACTTGTGTTTTTTGATCTGATGTAGAGTCGGATAGTCCTGTTGTTATTAGAAGAAGGATTAGGAAGAAAAAAATTGACGATAGATGTAAATTCAGTTAAAGAGCTCAATAACAATTTAATTTACAGTGTGTCAATAATGTGTAAATTGTTTTATTGGCGTAGCTGCTGATGAAGTAGGTACGAAAAGGTTGAGAGGTAGAAGGAGAAAGTTGGATCGGGGAACATGTTATGAAACAGGTATTGATCGAGCTAAAGTGTTTGGTTTCATCCCCTTTTCTGGTTTATATAAAAAAAGGTATTCATTTTACTTTTTTGGGGGTTAGAATCCGATAACGGGTGCGTTAGTAGGAGGGGGCGTTCAAGAAAGGATGTGCTTGAGTCTGGTATGTTGTATATAATTTTTCATTTATATGTTACGCATTTTATTTGGTAATCTAAATTTTAATGGTGTATACAAAAAATAGAAGCATCGAGCCCGGAGTTGAAGAGGAGGCGGCATAATAACACTAATACACAAGGTGATAGGGGCAGGCTTAGTAGGCGTGTAGTTTATGTAGAATTAAAAGAAGATGATTCCGATGAGGGCTGCGTTAGAGAAGGTATGATTAAGAACATAGTTGATGTTTTTTTGAATGGATCTGCTGAAAGTTGATTAATTAATTGATTTAATCTGTTGTATTTGCCTTAGTTTAGATATGGGGAGGCTAAAAGGGGGAGAAGTTCTCCTGCTGCATATAGTGAAGATGAAGATTTAGAGTGTACACCTGAAGGTATTTATTTGCAGTTACTTTAGGATGCGTTAAATTGTGATTTTTTTAATAAAATCTAATATATAGACTATGATTTTGGGCATAAGTTGAGAAAAGGAAAGCTAAAGGGAAAGCTAAATGTGTGGATGGGAAGTTGGGAAAAGATGAAGTAGATAAAGGGAAAAGGAAGCAGAGGGAATACTTGGCAAGATCACTAAAATCATTTGGTAAGCTGATATTCAGTTCTGATGCACCATGCAGAAAAAAACATGCTGTTATTCAAATTTGATGATTGATATTCAATTATTTTGCAATGTTATTCAACCCCATATTCAACTATAGTTTGTGTTTTAAATATTCTGGTAATTTTTTAGAGCCCTTGCAAAATTGTGCATATTGTGTTTCTTATCCTTGAGTTATTACAGGAGGGTGACTGTGCCTAAAAAAGAAACAAATTACAGATCAAATCTGCGCACACTGATCAAAGAGCTAAATAGTTTGGAGTTTAATGAACGACACATTGAGAAGATTAGATTGACCCCATTTTGGTACCTATTTGAAGCAGTTTACACAAGGAACCACGTAGCTATGCTGAGTAAATGCAAGAAATTTGAGGCTGACATCCGTAAAATCCTTCAGGCTTTTGACTTTAATTCCGATTGCTTCATTTTGGGAGGGCGGAGGGTCGACCTTACAAGTACAGATGTGCACCTAATATTTGGAATTAGCTGTGGATCTGATGATATAGGTCTGACTGGGGTTGAAGGGGTAACGCCTGATTGGGTAAGTAGAGTTTTCGCAGAGGAGCTAAAGAAGAAAAAGACACATTTAGTACTGTACAAAAGCTTGGTCTTTACTAAACTGAGGCTAGCACTGAAGGGGACTGATGCAGACAGCTTCATTGATGTTGCAAGGTTGGTTCACTGCTATATGATGGCCGCGTTTCTTTCACCCTGCAAGAGTGACGCTATGCAGGCTCACTTGCCTGTGTTCATGGAAAATTTTGAGGAGATCTGTCGTAATGATTGGAGTACGTATATTGTCAAATACTTTAAAAGCCAGATAAAGGGGAGCAACGGTATTAATGCAGGGGGTGTGCTTTGATTCTACCGGTACGAATATTAAAAGTACTTATTTTTATTTTATTTTATTACTTATGTTATAAGTTGAGATCCTGACATGTTTTTATCCCTTTTTGCATGGAAGTATTGGTTCTGTGAACACACGAAATTGGTACCAGTGAGTAAGGAGTTGAGATTTCCAAGGTTCCTAAATTGGGATACAGCCGCTGCGCACAACACAATTGAGAAAATTAGGTTGTCGAAGATAGATAAGGTATACAAAAATATTTGAAAGACCTTTGAACAATTCAAAAATATTTATGGTTTAAAAATTGATATACAATATTTTGGCAGGTCGAGAATGTGTGTCTGCGTCCAACTTCTGCTGAACGGGAAAAGATGTTGAACCTTATGAAATTGCGTGACGATCATTTTCAGAGTAATTTGCAGTCTGAATATGCGAGCTTGACCTCAAGTGATGAAGACGATGGACCAAGTCCAACAACAGTGGGGTTTTTCACGAAGGAGAGTGAGCCAGGTGATAATGATGAGTCAGTTAACGTTGGAGAAGAACGTGGGACACAAGCAGAGGATAGGGCAGACGCTGAGATCCGTGAACCATCCTAGAGTGTTGGGCTGAGTCAATACTCCACTCAACAGGATAGGGCAGACGCTGAGATCCGGAATGTTCTTGGGGATTTGGAAAATGATTGTAATGATGAGAAGGAAAAGGAAATATCATGATTATTGGGGGAGGTTGAGATTATGCGAAAAGAAATTGAACGTCAGCAGGCGTGTTTTGATGAGGAACTTAAAAAAAGAGATGATTGCATCAGTCTATTGCGTTGTGAGAATCAGGAGCTTAATACAAAGATAGATGTTGAGCTAGGAAAGATGCGGAAGGAAATTGATGATAAACATGTCTGGTTTAGGGATGAACTAAAAAAAGAGATGATTTTGTTAGGGTGTTGAGTGCTGAAAATCAAGAACTGAATGCAAGGTTTGATATGCTACATCAACTACACCTGGACCACAAGAGGAGACTGTATTGGGGGCAGAGTTAGGCTGTGAGGCCAAAGAAACATGAGGAACTCCACCAATGGATGAATCCAATGTAGTGCATGATGTAGTGCGTGATGATGAGGTAGAGAGGCCTGCAAGCAACAACAGTGGATCTGTACACCCCATGAATGAAGATTTGATGATGGTGAGTTTGAATGTTGTTGAGACTACAACTAACACACCTGTATACAATAACCCGGAGGCAGTGACACATGTTGATTGTGGTCAGAAAGAGAAGGAGATTTCTGATTACAAAGCTGGTGTTGATGACGGTGTGCCCAGTGCCACGCAAATTTTCCAGGATCCAGAATCTTTGACAGAGATTGATGCAATAGAGAGAAGTTACCAGCTAGCTATTCAACGATAGGGATATGGAGGAGGGTCCAACCAACTAGATTAAAAATGGTCAGATGGAAAATATGCAAATAGTTGAATACGTGGATGAGGAGAGAACGCCAATAGCAAGGGCATTTAGATTGGGTGGTCGTCCATCGCCTAGTTCAATGTGCTTGCGGGTGAAGGAGAGAACACTTAAGGACGATAGGAACCCTGTTGAAACTACGCCTTAGATGAACACAGTAGATTTGGTGGATCTGGTGGATAATGATCATGCAAATGAAATTGATAGAAATTTCAAGAATTTCAAATGGGACAAGAAGTGCATGGCTGTGAAGAAGATGGACATTATACACCGAAACGAGATCGAGTACAGTATGCAGACAGAGGGGTTCAGGTGAGTATCATTAGTTTAGTTTTGTTTACCTGACATTACTGCACCTTGAAAATGACTGGATAATTAATTTTTTTGTTTTGTGATTTATTAGTCACGCAATTTGGGTTGGTAGCCAACCGCTTGCTCAAGTGACTGTGGAAGATATTGTTGACATTCTTCATGAAAAAGACTACAGGGGATCGGTATATACTTAACTCAAAATCTTAATTAAAAGTTAACACAGTTCATTAATTTGGTTTCAAATTATGTATGCGGCAGGTGATTGATGCGTGGGGGGAATTGTTGTTGAATAAGCACGACAAGACCAACCAAAAGGCAGCGCCAACGGCAGTATTTACATCTCAATGCTGGGTAAGGGGTTCACATACTCTTTGAATTAAAGTATGTGTAAAAAATAACTGATTGAATTGTTTAATTGTTTGTGTCTGGTGGCGAATGAAGGATCTGATCAAAGGGGGTAACAAAGGGAACCCAGCTATACTGAAAAGTTTAATTGATGATCGTATAGAAGAGAACCTTGATAGAGAGATGTTTATGTTCCCCATTATTGCTAGTGACACCGGATCTTCAAGTAGGAGAGTGGGGTTCCACTGGACACTACTAAAGTTTAATGTAAAAAAGGCGGAATTTGACGTTCTATAATTATGTTAAGACAAGGATAGGATTAACTACAGACCACCACCTGACTGTTTCTTATGTTGTGGCTTGTAGATAGATATTTTTATAGCTTTGTATTAATAAAAACAAAATGATAACTTTCGTACTTTTTATGTGTCAGGTGCGATATGTACACAAGAAGGTCTGTGATGCGTTTAAAAAACGTAGTAACAATCACCCTTACCTGATGAAGCAATTTAACTTGCCACATGCTGATGTGTGTGTTCAACAAGTTTCTGGTTCGGTAGATTGTGAGGTTGTGGTTTGCAGTCTATTGGAAACTTTCATGCTGCGAAAGAGTACGAAAAAGGGTGAATTCACAAGCACGACATCAAGTAATTATAGGGGAAAAATGGTGAAATGGTTCCTTGATTCAGACAATGTGGTATTTGAATAGAAACATGTATGGGATTGTTTTTTATGGGTGAATAGAACAATGGGTAGCATAGAGTCATGAATTTACTAAAATCACTGGTGTGATTCTTTTTTGTTTGGTGGGCATGTATTTTGTTAGTATGGGCAGTACATATAGCTGTTGAATTGATGCTTTGTTAGGCCCTTATTTTTTTGGCGTGGGCTCTTATCAGGTTTAGTCTCCCATCAAATTAAAAGTGTTGATATTTTTTGCCTAACAATTTTAATGGCTTTTGAAATTGCATAATTGCTACTGAATTTATACTGCTAATGTTTTGTTATCGGGGAATAATTGCTTTCCTTTCCGTTCGAATAGGTTAAAATTAGAAAAAATATTATTGAATTAAAGGTTGGATATGATTTTTAATAAATGCCTGTGAACCAAATTTTGGCCTACATCCATTCAATTTCATCCTTGCATAATTTAGCAAAAATACAAGGTTGAATAACGGGAATGGTTTTTTGCATATTAGGTTGAATAGCGTAAATAATATTTTGCATAAAATGTTGAATAGTGCAAATAATATTTTGCATTATTGGTAAAGTAATGAATTTCACACTATTTTGCTTAACATGGGTGGAAAGGATATTTCGCAGGCTATTCCAATTATTTAAGAGGTTGTTTGCTTGCAAGTTAATTACTTGACAGCCCATTTCAAATTTATTAAGGTCACTTTCTTGGCCCAATTCGTATGGGCTTATTTAAAAAAAAAATTCATTTATTCAAGAATATTTGTACGGGCCTTTTAGTGTGTAACAAAATTGGGCCTAAAAAAAATATACCAGCGTTCCCCCTTATATTAGGCCCACCTATATCTCTGTGATTTTGGCGCGCGTTTTTCCTTAACTACACATTTAAAAAAAACGACTCTTCGGTTGCAATCCTTGGGATAGTTCACAACTTCCCAGAACGACGTGCCTTTTTTCTTTCATCATGATATTAGAGTGACGAAACGTGTATTAGTGAAACATTGAAGATTATCCTAGCATCAAGAAAACAGACACACTCTCCACCCCCTTTCCACATAAATAAAAATGGCTCGTTCAAGAGGACCGACTTTCTCTGATATGCCAGAAGAGGTTTTGACGATGATATTGATCAGATTACCACCAAAGGATGTCGGGAAGTGCAAATGCGTGAACAAGGATTTAATGGAGCTTATTGAAGATAGACGATTTCGGAATAGTCATTTGGAGAATATGATATTCCAAAATAGATATTTATTTTTAGAGGTTACTGGATTGGGAAATATGTCGTTGATGTACGAAACAATGGTGTTTGGGAAGCAGGGGTACAACAGGGTATCACCTGAGGAAGACCCTAAGATAGTATATGTGGCGAGCTATGGTGGATTTGCAGTGGGATGCATGCGTGGGGATAATTTTTTTCTTGGAAATCCAACAACAAGGAGAGCATTAACCATTCCATCTGAAGATATTGAGTTCCCCCCACGGTCTGATAAAGCTTGGGTTTTGTATGGAATGGGGGTTTCATCTCCATCAAACGAATACAAGTTAGTACGGTTAACTCTGTTCTCGTATCCAACTGTCAATACAGAGGTCAAAATGTGTTCGTTATCAACCAGAAAATGGATTAAATTGCCGCCATTTCCATATGACCGATTTGTGACAAAGCCTGGAGTATTTGTTGCGGGACATCTACACTGGCAGGTATGGCACCAGGAGAAGGGGTTTATTGTGGGTTTGAACTTGAGTACATATGAATATAAAGTCATAGATGTGCCGGAGGGTTCAATTAGAAGCATTAGGGATTGTGATATTGCTGCTCTATCGGAGGAGAAATTGGTTTTGTATAAATTGTTTTACTCTAACTTAGATGTGGCTAATATTTGGGTACTTGAGGATTATGCGGATCAGCGATCTTGGAGGAGTTTGAAGATCAGTTGAATAGAGAACTTTTTGATGGCTGCAATTCGGTACGAGTGCGACCAGTTTGTATTTTAAAGCCGAGGAATTAGATGATCCTTTGTCATATATACCCAGTTGGGATATTTGTGGAGTTTGACACCGAATTGGGTGCGTTGTCTGTCTCAAATGAGTACACATTACCCTATGGTTCACTTATAAAACTAGTAGTTAGAGAAAGCATGATATCATCTTTGGAGGCACTTGTTTAGGGGTATATATGTATTTATTTTGGAAATGTAGGGGGTTAATGTGAAAAAATGTGTTATTTTTTGACAAGCTGATGTTTTTGTGTTTAATCTTAATATTTTTTGTACTATTAATGTATATAATTCGTCCTGGGGAGGTTATAAGTGTTTTTTAACCATAATTTTTTTAACAATAAATAGTTACAAAAAAACTCCAGACACATTATTCAATAAAAATACGCAGTCATTCGAAAATTGAAAAATTGAATAATCTGCATAAAAATATTGAATATATTCTGTAATTATTTTTTGAGTATAATTTCGTTATTCAATAGTTCAGTTCATGAAGAATTGACATTGAGTATTAATTTTTGCGATAATTGAGTAATTTGTATAAAAAAACTGAATATTACCTGTAATTATTTTATGGTATAATTTCTTTATTCAAATAGTTTAATTCACGTAGGATTTCCATATGAGACTTAATTTTTTAATAATAGGAGTAGATTGAGATTTTTTTAATATATTTTTTTGAATATTATTTTATTCCAATATTTTTTTTCTACCAATCATAAATATATAATAGAAGCTAAATTTCCTTATTTAGTTTGGGGGGGAACAACTAATAATCGTTGATCAATTTTTCAAGATTTGATCATAACCGTCTATTTTTATATTTTACAATTATGGAAATTTTGACTAGCCATTGGGAATTCAATTCGGAATTAATTATCCCAGAATTAGCCACATCAACTATCAATTAGGAGCTAATTTCAACAATGATTTAATCATCCAATTTTAACCATTGGTTTTTTCTTGATTAATTTTGAACCATTAGATGGTAGCTAAATTTTAGGATCCGTTACAAATACCTATCCTATTTATAATCTTCATTGCAGTTACCATGTTCACCATCATTTGCAAATTTTTAGTGTGCTTTGAGTTTGACGAAAGTGTGTGAGAATTCATTTATTAATCTTGATTACATTTCACAACACAAAATATCGCATATAGTGGAACACCATTAATTCATACATGTTATTCCTTTCAGTCTTATCAAGTCATCTTTTTAGGGAATCTGTTGCTAATTGTTGTCGGAGAGCCGATTCAAAATTATCGACAAACAATGTTTTTGACAAAGAAAAGTGGCAGGAGAAGGAGATATTAGAGTAACTAAATTGAAGCCCTCATGGTGAATATTAGAAGATGAATAATTTGAATTAATAATTGTAAGCTATTTAAATAGACAAATAAGTTCGATTTTTCAATGTTTATTATGAAATTTTAGTGGAAAAACCTAATATCTTAATATTTATTATGAGAATTCAGTCGATGTTATGAAGAAGAAATGACCAACTTTGTAAAGAAAAGGAAAAAAGAACAAACAATCCCTATGTTTGTTGTGTAATCCAAATGGAGTGAAGTTTGCAGCATCCATGAAATCCCATTCTTAATATTTTTATTGATTATTATTATTATTATTATTATGATTATTTTGATGGGTAATTCTTTGTTGGGTTATTGACATTGTATTTCTTTTCTGTTTTAATTTTGGGTTAGACATTTGAAAAATATATTGCCTATATACGACCAATGTTTGTGCTATATATTATTATTATTATATAATAAAAGTATTATTATTTATTATTATTATTATTATTATTATTATTGAAAGGCTTTATGCTATATTATTAATTTGAGGGTGTTTCAGGAAATGTCTTTGAGAATAGTGGTATTCACATCTAAGAATTTATTCAGTGCGCCAATATATTTTAATTTTAAAAAATACCTCTACTAAAAATATTAATGTACCCTTTGTAATTTAAATATCACTCAATTTAATAAACACATTACCAAGAACCCAAGATTAGCTTCCAACTCTCTCCCCAATTTTCTTAATATTTATAATCAATTTATAATTTTCTGTTTAAACCCTGTAAGCTATATTGACAATTTGAGAATCATAATAAATATATAATAGCAAAATAATTTCCAAAAATAGTTTTGGAGGGAGAGTTTAAGAGCCGTTGATCATATTTTTATCATTCGATCATGACCATCCAATTTGTTAATTAGTCTTCACATGTATTTAGCCCTTGATCTCCTTAATTTTAGGAATAGTTACATTTTTTTGTACCTATATATATTCTATTATCCTCATTCACTTTGATGCATTGTGTAGCTTAGAAAAATTCAGTGAAGTTTTTTGGCTTCTTTGTAATCTTCAGAATTTTGTATTATTTATAAATTTCTTGTGTGTTTCTTATACACATTAACGTATCATAAACATGTAATATTTTTTTTCCTATAAATTAGATGTTCCTCTTTATAAGTATGTAATCTTAGTTTTGTTATTTTATGCAGATTTAGAGAAATTCTACTTTGATTTGAAGATATTAAGAGGTGATTTGATCGAAGAAGCTTCTTCCATGATATCAAGACGATCATAAAAAAATTCTTTCCAATTATTTGAAGATTTGAAGATATTCGTCGATGATTTGAAGTGATGAAGCAATTATTTAATCGAAGAATAATCGTTTTTGATATGAAGACATTCATAAAAAAAAATCATTTTGACGTATCTTCTATTTTTTAAACATTGATTCATATATATCTTTGTATACCAAGAGAATTTTGAGAATTATTTTATAGAATTATCTATGTAATGTATTGTATCAATATGAGTTAATTTTTTTTTGTGATAATAGTAAAATATTATGCATCTTATATTTATTTGTGTTTGTCTCCCGAGGTTATATGAGTTTTTTTTTTAGTGAAAGTCATTCTATAAATTCACAAGATTACATGAGCAAGTTTGTAGATCATATTCATGTTTAAACGTGTTCACCAATTCATTTAAAAAAAATGTTTTCAGCAATTTTTCAAGATTTTAGGAACTATTTTAATATATATATTCAATAAATGTTTCTCATATTGAATGAATATATGTAATTTCAAAGCATTATACCCTATTTTAAACGGTATAGTTATAAAACTTGGTCAACTTTAGTAAATTAATTTAAGAATATATGGAATGATTGTTTAACAATTCCTCTTGGGTTCATGAGTTATTTCGTAAAAATTAATTCAATTCATACAATATTTATCATTAAGGATGGAAATTATTATCATTAAGTGTTTCTAGCACTAGATTAGCGCATGAATTGACGCAACTTGCCTCTTTAATTGATTTCTTTAAATTTGAAATTAATGTTGTTCCTTTAATTCTGCAATATAAAAATATTGATTGATTTTGTCAATGTTTGAGTAATTTATGCTTGTATACTTAAAAAAAGTCATTTTAAGTCTCTTACTACAAAATAATTCAATTTGATTTGATTAATAATTTTTTTTAAATATTATTATTCTCTTAATTAATTAAATTTTAATTTAAAAAAAATATTGTGATTAGAGCTTTAAAAGTTAGGTGAATTAGAAAATTAAAAAGTACATTTATAATAGACCAAGATAATTTCTTAGAAAAAAAAAGAATAGTTGAGGTTACTTGACTGGCCATTAATTCGGTTGAATTAGTTGATTTAATTAAAGAATAAAGAATGAACATACAACACATATATTGATATATTTTCTCTTAATGGAAAATTTGCACTTTTGATCCCAAAAGAATGGGTGCAAAACACTTTTGATACCTATATGCAAAAGTGGTTTTTTTTTTTTTTTTTTTTTTTGCAGTTTTATTCACATCCCTTAAATTTTAGGACCAGAACTAAAAAAATATGGGGCTAAAAGTATCTAAAAAGGGACCATTTTGAAATGGACGCATTCTCTTGGGACAAAAGATGCAACTAACCCTTCTCTTAATTAAAATAACGGAAGAAATCTAAATTAAACAATTACTTGACCAAATTTCCATCAAACAAATTTCATAGTTATCAAATTAACAATAGTTTTATGCTTATCAGAACATTTCATTCTCTAATGTTTCATATTGTAATCAATATTTTCAATTTTAATGTTATTTTTCATATTTTCAATATTTTTCATTCACCATAATTTAGTTTATTTAATGATACATTTACTATTTTAGCAAATCAAATTATGTCGATGTAGTATTATAAACTTTCACAATTTTCTTTTATTAACTTTAATCTCAAAACCCCTTATTTTAATCATCTTCATTAAGATGTGTCCCATTTGAATTGGATTTACGTAAACTGTCTTTTTAAATATCCATATTTAGTATACAAAGTGTAATTGTTTAATATATATAGTATCATTGTTTAAAAATACTTAACTTTATTTATTTTTCTTCTCAAAATCATTGAACAACGATATGTTGTATATTAAATAGTATTACTCTGTATTGTAAACATTTACAATTCATAAACTAAATAGTGATACTATAAAAGGAAAGTTTACCTGAAATTATATTCATATAATTTTTTTTGTTTTCTCTCATGGAATAGAGGATATTCATATACTTAAGAGTTTATAAATTGAATATTCATGGTATGATGATTTCAATCAAATTTAAGTGTTATAAGGTGTAAAAAATGATAAAATTATTTTTAAAAAGTATAATGATATTGATGTCAGAGCAATAATTATTTTCATTGTTTTTGTACCAAGGTTAAGTACTTTATATTGATATTTTTAATTAAGTTTCTTTTGTTGATTCTCTTATTTATATTGCTAAATTTTAATAGTGATATACTATTTTGTTATTATATCTATGATCGCAATTTTATGTGGATGTTAAGGTTTATAAACTATACAATGTCGGGTTATTAAATTTTTAGTTTGCAAATAATTATTATTATCAGAGGTACTTAATTACTTTTGTTATATTTGTCTTAAATTATTTTATACTATTTAATATTGTTTATGTGTTTGATATCATTATTCATATAAAAGTGCTTTTCTTAAAGTTTAAAAATAACATTGACTTTAAATAAACAAGTTTTTTTCTTTGTTTTTTTTTATTAAAAATGAAAAAGATTAACAATTCTAAATCAAATCAAGTATGAAATTTTTTCTTATTAAACACTGTTATAGGGCATTACTTTGGTCCTTGGATTAGTCGATCCATGGACAGTATACGCAATTATAAAATATTATATAGCGCATCTATTTACACTCACTATTTTACTAAAGTCACCCACCTTATTTATAATTGTACTAAATATGGCCATTTCAAAATTATAATTTTACCCATCGCATAATACTTACGCACAATCCCTAAAGAAATGGTCACCCATTCATTTTATTCAATTTCAATACAACCACTAAATACACCCACTCCCCCACCTCTTAAATTCATGGTGTTCAGGATTATAATAAAAAAAACCACATCCTTTGATTGAGCTGCAATTCAATATAATTTTTTTATTTCCGAACTGTAACAGATGATATTGCTGACAAAATTAGTGTCTTTTGTCATATTGGATGCCATATTGAATTAAATGTCTTAAAATATTCCATGTAAAAAGAAAAAAAATGAAAATTTGTGAATCATTTTTAAAATCTGTAAATTTAATTAAAATAAAAAATTCAAACCCACCTGAATGAATCTTCTTGCCCAGGCCCAAATGTGAAAGATCTTCTTCCCAAGTTTCACTTTTTGAAATATGCCCTGATTTGAAGAATGATGTATAACCCTATATTGAAATACTCTTCAACACCTCTAACTCTACAAAGCAGTGATGCAAAAAATGGACTAGGCACCGCCTAAGCGCTAAGCGGCCTCCTCCTGGCCCGATTTCTGCAAAATCAGTAAATCTAGACATTTTCGGACCTAGGCGTACCTAGGTGGCTCTAGGCGGCCCTAGACGAGTTCTAAGAAGTCCTATTATGTAAAAGATAAAAAAAATTACCAAAAAAATAGAAATTTCTAGGCGCCGCTTAGGCTGCCAGAAAATACCCGATTATCGATTTCCGACTTTTGCAACCTTGCTACAAAGAGAAAGTGTGATCTACAACTCTGTTTTTATTATATCAAATTTGTTGTACGGAGTAGACATTAATGACTACTGTGGCAAAACGAAGCAGGAGAAGATGATTATGGAAGTGGTACTAGACGGAGAGACGACGAAGCACAAAAATTCCTGCCTTCATTGGATTTGGTGTCAAACCCAACTTGCATAACTCAATTTTGGGAATTCGCTGAATTCAATTTTGTGGTTTTTTTTATTTTTGGTATTTTTAGACTTCAGGTTATGCAGAACTCGAATTATAGTGAAGATGTGGGGGAGGGTGGGAGTGAGGCGGCGATAACAAGAAGGTGAGTAGGTTGCAGGGGACACTAGCGGGAGCTTGAAAGATGAAGATAAAATATCTTTATAATTTTATTCATTTTTGTTTTTAATTCATTTTTAAAAATATTAAGAATAAAAGATGTATAATATGATGTGGAAACTGAAGAAAAAATATTTAAATGTGCATATGCCAACATGACAAGAATTCACGTGCGAGACACGTTATTAGTTGTCGGTCGGAGGCAAAAACGTGTTTGGAATTGTAACTCGATCAATGGTGGAGATTTTTTTTAATAATTCAAAAACTCGCAACTATATTGATACTCGACCTAAACTTTGTGAATTAATATAAAATTAGCACTTGATTTTATTATTATGTAACTATATTAAAAATGAAAATATTTTTTTATTGAAAATTAAATATTGAAAATATTATTTCTTTTACTCGCATTATTTATAGTTATTTGCTAAATATACCCATTTTAAAATTGTGTAATTTTCTTATTGAAACTGCAAATTTAATATGTTTTTCATATTTTCTAAAACATACCAGTGCTGGGAAAATTTATTTTGAGGAAGAATTGAGTTTTACTATATTGAAATATTTAAGAACTGAAGATTTAGGTAAAAATTTTGTGTGAGACGTTCGCACAATAAGATAGTTCACAAACCAGTATAAATTAACACACATCCCTTCCAATGTGTTAATGCATCATGCACAACCTATGCTTCATTTCACCGTTAGGCCGTCTCACGTAAGATCTATAAAAGATTTATTCCCAAGTTATAATGGATCCCACTTAATTGGTGAAACAGGTTGTCACATGTTTCGCCTCAATAAAACACGTATAATATAAATATGTTAAAAATGTTGGATTGCGTAGAGATGATAAAATTATTTAAAAAAATTATAATGTTATTCATGTTAGAGCAATAATAATTTTTGGTATTTGTGTACAAGATTGAGTATTTGATATTGACCTTATTAACTAAATTCATATTGTTGATATTTTTATTCGCACTACTAACTTTCAAAGAGGGTATAATATTTTGGTATTGTATTAGTTTTAGTTTATGCAGATATTAAGGTTTGGGTTCACTATCGGCTTACAGAGATTTGAGTTTGGTGATTTTATTAAATGTTTGTAGTACTTATTTATGTTATGTTTGTCTTAAATCATTTGTTATTTAATTTTATTTTTGTGTATACTTATGTAATTAATAAAAAATTGAGTACTGGAATCTTTTAAAATAATATTGACTATATTATGTAAATATTTTATAAATAAACGAAATCCAATTAAATATAAAAATGTATATAAATAAGTATATTATAGGGCGCAATTTTTATACCGTTCTTGGGTAGTATACCAATTCACCAAAAATGAATAGGGTAGACATGTCTACACTTTCTGTTTTACTAAGTACACCCAATTTATTTTATATTTTTTTCTTAAATATACTCACTTTAAGATATTAATTTTAGCCAACATATAATATTTGCACCTACATATCTAAAAAATTCTCACCCACCAATATCATTTAATTTCAGTACAACCTCCGAATATACCTAATCCCGTATCTGTAATCGAGCAAAATATGATTAACGTATTTGTACAAAAGTATCTATTGCATATTAAGATTTAATATTTGTTGTGAAATAAACCAAAATTAAAGAGCTTTCTGTGGAGTGTAAAAATGTTGAATTTAAACGTTGTTTGACGAGATATATATTTCTTTGGGTTCATATTATTTTTAATTTCTTACCATATGTAATTTTAAATTTAATATGTTTTTCTTCCTTTTGTTTTAATAGCATATACTTGTGTTGATAATAAAACTTTTTTTGATAAATAATTGGGTTTTATTATATGAAGTATGTCATAATTGAAAAGCTTACTGAAATGAAAATATTGTCATAATGGATTTAATCAATTGGGAATGAAAGTATTAGTTCAAGAACTGGTTATGATTCTGATATAATAATCTCCGATGATATTCTGTCAAGTGATGGTAATGATATTGCAGCCATTGTAGATTATATTTATCCACATTTCAAATCTCGGATGTTTGATCATGAATTTTTGCAATACAGAGATATTCTTGCACTGACGCTTGATGTCTTTAGATGTATAAATAAATACATGGTTCGGTTTAATAAAAAAATGTCCTGTAAGTAATTACTATTTGTAGGATTGGTTTAAATTTTGATGTTCTTGCTGATGTGCATACATATGATTCTCTTAATACATTAAACTTTTTTTTATGTGCCAAATCATGAACTTAATCTTAAAGTTGGATCATCAGTCATACTGTTGAGAAATATAGACCATTCAAATGGATTGTGTAATAGAACCAGGTAAGTGCATAATTTGTGTGTGTATATATATATATACATATTTTTGTAGTTTTTTGTATAGTAATTTTTTTATAAATTAAAATTTAATAATTTTTTTAAATATAGAGTGATTGAGAGGAGAGTTCTTGCTGGTAGTAGTGTTGGTAAACTAACACTGATACCTAGATTGTCACCGACTCCTTCTGATCCGAGACTAGCATTCATTTTTAATAGTTTTCAATTATTATTTCTTAAGGTCAATCGTTTTCTATGTTGGAGTCTTTCTCAAGAATCCTTTATGTAGTCATGGTCATCTTTATGTTACAGTCTCAAGGATTACCAATCAAATTTGGTTGAAGATAATGTTGTGTCATAATGATTTTCATGGATGTAATACTTCAAAAAATGTAGTATGTCAAGAAGTTTTTAGAAATATTTTGTATTTTACAAACTCATAATTTTGTTTTTTTTTCTTTATTTATATATTTAGATTTTTTTTAAAAGAGCAAATATTGGAATTTAATTTTTAGGTAATCATTTTTTATTCATTTATCATATAACTTAGTTTGTACATGGTTGTTAATAAATTTCTGCTAATTTATTTTATAATTGTTTAGGTTTTATAAATTTATATATATATATATATATATATATATTAATGTGTTGTTTATAGTTATATAATATTTATATATGAGTATGTATAGAGTGAAATTGGTTAATACATGAATCATTGAAAGATATTAGTTGTTTTTATTCTTTAGTGAAAACAACTAAACCCTTCAATGAAAACAACTAATACTCTTTGTGAAATCAACTAATACTCTTTAGTGAAATGTTATAGCCTAAATGGTGTTTTGCGATATAAATTATACAGATATATATATATATATATATATATATATATGTGTGTGTGTGTGTGTGTGTGTGTGTGTGTGTGTGTGTGTGTGTGCAACTTAAAGAATTATTTAATAAAAATTAGACATATATATATATACATATATTGTTTAAATAACATTACGTAATTAACATTTTGGTTGGACAAATTATTTAAATTCTTATTTGATAAAATGTACTGTGATTTTTTTTTTTGCCGTTTTATAATACTCTCTCCATCCCAAAACTAACTTCATATTTTGGTTTGGCACGATTATTAAGAAAAATCTACTTTTATGTAATGTTACACCAATATGAGTGAATGCTTTTACTTTTTAGTATACAATGTAGTTAAATATAAATATTTATGTTGAGTTTTGTTTTGTTCTTAAGGGTTTGAAGATATAGTTGAGACAAACCAAAATAGAAAGTGTGAAGATAAAGTTGGGACGTATCAAGTACAAATTAATAACCACTAAAACTAGAATGTTAACATAATAATATTCAGGTTATTCTCTAATATATTCTATATATTCTTAAATTTGACATGTAAAAATTGATTAACTGAATAATAATTGATTATTTGTTTGTTATATTATATGTAAATATTGTATATTCTTTTAAATTTTTAAATATTATACACATTTTCGATATTATTAATTATTTGGTTTTCAATAAATTAATTATCATTTTTTTTGTAGTTATTAAGTATATTGTTTTAAAAAACTTAAAATTTACTGATTAATATAAATGCATTAACATTTGAATAAATAACACTGTTGTGTGTAGAAGTTTAAATATTTATCAATTGATGTAGTGTGCAATTAAAAATAAATGAATTATTTTTGTCTATTGATAAGTATATTGTCAGAAATATTGATTCGTGTATCTTTAGTTCATAATTTCATATATTTAACCACATCTTTTAAATTTTAAATTTTCATATATTTAAGTCATCTTAATATTTATTTTATATCTATATATTAGAATTGAAATGTTCACATTCACACTAATAGGTACTCCTTCCGATTCATTTTAGATTGTCCGTACTACTATTAAAGGAAGACTTTTTTTTTTTACTTTCTCAATGTCTTTACCAAAATAGTAAAAAAGTACACGTATATTTTAACTTTATACCTTAAATAGTGAAAGGACCCTCTTACCCTTGCTTTATATCTACGGAAAAAAAAATTTATACCCACAAATATTAATAAACAACTCCTTTATTAAAATCCGTACCACTTTGAAAGTGTAAAAAAACATGAATCGGATCGAGTAAAAATTAATATATATATATTATTTTTATACCATGAATATAGTTCTGTTGTGTCTATAACCTTTTGTGCAGCAGTGTGAATTTCACCATTTTATTATTGAGAGGTGTTATCTCTAAATCTGGTAAATATCTTTCAAGTCATATGAAAGTGTGAAGTTGAAGATCCGTTCTTGAACCCTAACAGCTGGAAAAGCCAAGAGAGTTGACAGTTATTCGGTTACGAATGGTAGTTACGCAAAGCTGTTACAGTTACAAGTGTTATCTGGTGCCAACTTCAAGAGGTCATAACTTCCTAACTGCTTGGAGGTTATAACTGACTCGAGTTGCAAGATGAAGAGCACGTGGCAGGCTATCACTCTCAACTCATAACTGCTCAAGGGTGTCTCAGTTGCTGATATATAAACTAGCTCATTGTTAGGTGAAGAGAAGATTTCAACTTGTTAGCTAGAGTGATATTTTGAGTGCTAGATTCAACTTTCTTAGCTTATACTCTGGAGGATATCATTGTAGTTCTGTAATCTCTTCTTCAACATAGTGAAAGGCCTCACAAAGTGGATGTAGATCTATTGGATCGAACCACTATAAATTTATGAGTCTTGTGCTTTGAACTCTACTGAAATTCTCATCAGTTGAGTTGCTTTCGGTTTTGAACTCTTCTGATAGCTCTTAAGGTCTACTGATCTTAAGGTCCGCTGATTCCAAAAGTCTACTGATTCCAAAGTCTGCTGATCTTGTTTAATTCAACCCTATTCAAGAGTGTATTCTAGCTCTCGAATCCTGACAAATTGGCGCCGTCTGTGGGAAGAAGCTAAACAAGGCAAGAAGCAAGGATGAGTAGCTCCACAAAGTTTGACATTGAAAAGTTCTCTGGGAAATCTGACTTTGGGCTTTGGAGAATCAAGATGAAGGCCCTTCTGGTTCAGCAAGGATTGGCTGAAGCCATTGAAGAACCTGGAAAACCCGAGGAAGAAGAAACGAGTAAGAAAGTGGCAGAAAGGGCCAAGATCAGAGAAAAGGCACACAGTACTATCATTCTGTGCCTTGGTGATAAAGTTCTGAGGGAGGTTGCTAAGGAGAAAACTGCAAAGGAGGTCTGGGACAAGCTTTCAAGCTTGTACATGGTGAAGACCTTGGCTAACAGGTTGTACATGAAGCAGAAACTCTATGCATTCAAGATGGCAGATGACAAACCCATCCTGGAGCAGTTGGATGATTTCAATAAAATTATGGATGACTTAGAGAATATTGAAATCATGCTGGAAGAGGAGGATAAGGCCCTTATCCTGTTAAGTGCTTTACCCAAGTCTTATGAAAACCTGAAGGACACTATACTATTTGGAAGGCAAGATACAATTAGCCTTGAAGATGTGCAGTTGGCCCTTAAGTCTAAGGAACTGCAGAAAACATCTGAAGCTAGTAGTAGTTCCAAGGTGAATGAGAGTCTGACAGTGAAGGAAAACCATTCAAAGAAGAACTTCAAGAAGTGGCCTAAAGATAAAGGCAAGAAACCTGAGAAGAAATCATCAGAAACCTCTAATGATGGAGAAGGCAGGAAGTGTTATCACTGCCATGAGACAGGACATTTCAAGAGAAACTGCCCTAAGTGGAAGAAGTCATCAAAGTTTAAAGGAGTTGCTGAATCGGGGAAGGACAAGAAACAAGCAAATCAAGCAGTAGAAACTGAAGACTCCACAAGCTTTGAACTAGCTGAAGTACTTTCCATCACCACATCAGAGGAGAAGAATGAGTGGATTCTGGATTCAGGTTGTTCATTTCACATGTGCCCTGTGAAGGAATGGTTCACTGAGTTCAAACACCAGAATGGTGGATCAGTCTTGCTTGGAAATGACCACACCTGTAAAGTAAGAGGAACTGGCTCTGTAAACTTGAAGATGTTTGATGGAGCTGTCAGAACTCTGAGAAATGTGAGGTATGTACCTGATCTTAGAAGGAATCTCATATCTCTTGGCATGTTAGATAACATGGGGTACAAGTTTACTTCTGAAAATGGGGAATTAGTAGTTACCAGAGATAATCATACTGTTATGAAAGGAACTAGAAGGAATGATCTCTATTTCTTACTGGGAAAGACTGTTACTGGTGGTACTAATTCTGTGAATGAAAAGGACAACACACTGTTGTGGCACAACAGGCTAGCTCATGTGAGTGAAAAGGGCTTGCAAGAGTTAGCCAAACAAGATCTCCTAGGTGGAGACAGAATCTCAAAGATAAATATATGTGAACACTGCATATATGGGAAGTCTAAGAGGATGAAATTCAGCACTGCTTCTCATACCACAAAAGGAATCCTTGACTATGTACACTCAGACTTGTGGGGACCCTCAAAGAATCCCACAAGGAATGGAGGAAGATACTTCATTACCTTCATAGATGATTACTCAAGGAAGGTATGGATATCTGTATTGAAAACTAAATCTAAAGCATTCAGTAGTTTCAAGAATTGGTTAGCTGAGGTGGAGAACATCAGTGGAAAGAAGTTAAAAGTTCTAAGAACTGACAACGGGTTGGAGTATCTATCTGAAGAATTCACAACTTTCTGCAAGGAGAGAGGCATTGTAAGGCACAGAACTGTACCTGGAACTCCTCAACAAAATGGAGTTGCTGAAAGGATGAATCAAACCTTGCTAGAAAGAGTGAGGTGTATGTTGAGTAGCTCTGGATTACCCAAGTCTTTCTGGGGAGAAGTGGTAACTACAGCAGCTTATCTCATAAATAGAAGTCCATCTACTCCACTGAAGTTCAAAACACCAGAGGAAGCCTGGTCAGGACACAAACCTGACTTCTCCAACTTAAGAGTCTATGGATGCAAGGCCTTTGCTCATATAAGGCAAGACAAGCTGGAACCAAGAGCTCTCAAGTGTGTACTGATTGGATATCCAACAGGGGTAAAGGGATACAAATTGTGGTGCATTGAGAAGGGAAGTGAAAGGTGTATCATAAGCAGAGATGTAACCTTTGATGAAAACTGCTTACCTCTCAAGGTGACTGAAAATGTAGGCTCTGGAGAGAATCAAGATAGTACTACACATCTTGAGGTGGAGCCACAGGATATAAGAAACTATGCTCATGAGAATCAAGGTGATCATGAGAGTGATCAAGGCAGTGAGACTGAATACCAGGATTATCAATTAGCAAGGGACAGGGTCAGGAGACAGACTCACCCACCACAGAGATTTGGACATGCTGATGTAATCTCATATGCACTGTATGTTGCTCAAGATGTGGAGCAACAGGAACCTAAGACTTATACACAGGCTATTAGCTGCAGTGAAAGAGATAAATGGATTGTAGCTATGGAGCAGGAGTTACTTTCTCTTGAGAAGAACCAAACTTGGGAGATAGTGGATAAACCTGTGAATAAGAAACTAGTTGGGTGCAAATGGATATACAGAAAGAAAGTGGAAGCTATGAAAGGGGGATCCATAAGATACAAAGCAAGGCTTGTAGCAAAGGGCTTTACTCAGAGAGAAGGGGTGGATTTTAATGAGATATTCTCCCCAGTAGTGAAGCATTGCAGCATAAGGATTCTTTTGGCCTTAGTAGCTCAATACAATCTGGAGTTACACCAGATGGATGTCACCACAGCCTTTCTTCATGGAAAGATAGATAAACCCATCCATATGAAAATTCCTGAGGGAGTGAACATACCTGACTCTGCTAACAAGGTTTGTTTGATTAAGAAGTCACTATATGGACTTAAGCAAAGTCCAAGACAGTGGTATCTCAGGTTTGATGAGTTTATCACATCGGTAGGGTTCACAAGGAGCAAGTATGACAGCTGTGTTTATTTCAAGGATGGTCTCAGATTGAAGACTTACTTACTGCTCTATGTGGATGATATGCTTATAGCAAGTGAAGATGAAGAAGGAATCAACAAGGTAAAGGAACTGCTCAAATCAGAGTTTGAAATGAAAGACCTTGGGATAGCAAAGATGATTCTGGGAATGGAAATAAAGAGGGACATGAATACCATTCATCTCAGTCAAAGCTCATACTTAAAGAAGGTGCTTGACAGGTTCAGAATGAATCAAGCTAAACCAGTAACAACTCCCCTTGGACAGCATATAAAGCTGTCAATTCAGCAAAGTCCGAAGGATATCAAAGAAAGATCTCATATGAGTAAGGTTCCTTATGCAAACTCAGTGGGAAGCCTAATGTATTCCATGGTATGCTGCAGACCTGATCTTACTCACTCTATGAGTGTAGTTAGTAGATACATGAGTGATCCTGGAATAGGACACTGGGAAGCTGTGAAGTGGATTATGAGGTACATTGTTAGCTCTGTTGACAAGGGATTGAAGTTTCAGAAGTACACAGGAAATGTAGAAGCATTAGTTGGATATGTTGACTCAGATTATGCAGCTAATGTTGATACTAGGAAGTCCTTAACTGGATATGTGTTCACTTTGTTTGGAACAGCAGTGTCTTGGAGATCAACACACCAGTCAAATGTTGCTCTATCCACTACGGAAGCTGAGTTTGTAGCACTTACAGAGGCTGTTAAAGAAAGTCTTTGGTTAAAAGGGATTCTGAAGGAATTGGGACTTTATCAGAGAAAGGTCACAGTGTATTGTGACAATCAGAGTGCCATACATTTGGCAAAACATCAAGGCTACCATGAAAGAACAAAACACATTGATGTAAAGTACTACTTTGTACGGGATATGGTAGAGAAAGAGATGGTGCATGTAGCTAAAATAGCTACTGAAGACAATCCTGCAGATGGATTTACAAAGGCATTGCCTAAGGCAAAGTTTGAACTTTGTCTCAGGCTTATTGGAATGCATTAAAGCATTGGTTGGTGCTGCTCTTGAGGGAGCAGTGGTGAGGGTCTTTTGTTAAAGGTGCTATTGTTGATTTAGAGCTAAAGGTGGAGATTTGAGAGGTGTTATCTCTAAATCTGGTAAATATCTTTCAAGTCATATGAAAGTGTGAAGTTGAAGATCCGTTCTTGAACCCTAACAGCTGGAAAAGCCAAGAGAGTTGACAGTTATTCGGTTACGAATGGTAGTTACGCAAAGCTGTTACAGTTACAAGTGTTGTCTGGTGCCAACTTCAAGAGGTCATAACTTCCTAACTGCTTGGAGGTTATAACTGACTCGAGTTGCAAGATGAAGAGCACGTGGCAGGCTATCACTCTCAACTCATAACTGCTCAAGGGTGTCTCAGTTGCTGATATATAAACTAGCTCATTGTTAGGTGAAGAGAAGATTTCAACTTGTTAGCTAGAGTGATATTTTGAGTGCTAGATTCAACTTTCTTAGCTTATACTCTGGAGGATATCATTGTAGTTCTGTAATCTCTTCTTCAACATAGTGAAAGGCCTCACAAAGTGGATGTAGATCTATTGGATCGAACCACTATAAATTTCTGAGTCTTGTGCTTTGAACTCTACTGAAATTCTCATCAGTTGAGTTGCTTTCGGTTTTGAACTCTTCTGATAGCTCTTAAGGTCTACTGATCTTAAGGTCCGCTGATTCCAAAAGTCTACTGATTCCAAAGTCTGCTGATCTTGTTTAATTCAACCCTATTCAAGAGTGTATTCTAGCTCTCGAATCCTGACAATTATTGAAAAATATATAATGAAATATGTTAGTAATTAATAAAAAAATATAAACTATTTTATAATTTTTATAGATAATGTGTACATCAATGGTTAAATAAAGGCTATATTTATTCTAAGATAAAAAATAAAAAATAATTGGTAGATTTCCTTACAAACAATAATAATTTATATGTTCAAAATTTAAAATATATTATTATTATTAGTGTTAATTGTAAACAATTCCGTCCGTGCGAAGCACGGGTGAGGAGAATACTAGTATTTCTTAATAAAAGTACATAAAAAAAATCTAGGGAGTAGGGCTTATGTGAGACCGTCTCATGCCATGAGACGGTGAGATAGAGTATAAATTGGGCATGACGCATTAACATTTTGACAAGGGTGTATGTTAATTTGTATTATCTCATGTCATGAGACGGTCTCAAACAAGTTTTTTTCTAAATCTAGGACACTACTTTCAAACAATTAACGACAAGAATGTGAAACCAAAATTCCAAAAAAAAAAAATAATTTGTTGAGTCGTGGTAGCAAAATGACAATGGTAACTCTCTGGGTAGAAAATTTAAGAAAAATAAGTTTTGAAAGTTGTAAATTGGGGCCAAAACACAAATGGAGCTAATTTTCTCGAGTTCGGCTGAAATAGAGCTAATTAGCCCGATTTGGACTAAATTCGGGTTATATTGGCCTCAATTTGGATTGATTTGGGATGATATGGTCTGAATTCATGACTTTTAAAAGTTATTACTCTTATTGTCTGCGTGAATAGTTATGGTCCTCATTTTTTCAGCCCAATGAGTTACGGTCCTTATTTTCCTAGCCCAAAGAGTTACAGTCACCATTTTGTCATCCCCTAAGTCACAATCCTTAAATAAAATGATTCATGTACCTGCTATTGATCTTTTTAATTAAGTTACTTTAATGATTCTTTTATTTGTATTTCTCAAATCAACGACATAACATTTAGTTGATTCAGGCTGAATTGGTCTAAATTCATGACTTTTAAAAGTTATTGCTCTTATTGTCAGTCCAAAGATTTATGGTCCTCATTTTTTCCAGCTCGAAGAGTTATAATTCTCAATTTGTCACCCCCAAACTTACAATCCATAAAGAAGTCTTATACAAGTTTTTTATATTGATCTTTTTCATTGAGTCACTTAGTTAAAAGAAAATTATTTGTATTTCTCAAATTAACAACATAAAATTTTGTTATTGTATTGCAAATGTGGATGTTCAAATTAGAAACAATTCACCGTATGTTTACGAATATTTAAGTAATTTAATGATATTTATTATGACCTGCTTACTTCATGTTTTTATTTGTCTTAAATTATTTATTATTTAATTTTTTTTGTGAGTTTGTTGTTGTTATTAATATATGTGATATTTAAAAAAAATTAAAAAAATCATTGACATTATTATGTAAAAAATTATCAAGTTTGTTTTTATTTTCTTAAATAAAAATTAAATATTGAAACTATTAATTCTTAATCAAGTTAAATATGAAATTATTTATAGATAAATGTATTAAAGGACACATCTATCTACACCCACTATTTACTAAGTTCATCCACTTTATTTTATAATTTTCATTAAATATAGCCACTAAAAAACCATAATTTTATTCTACATAAATACTTAGAAAAACACTTTCTTAACTACTCATCCAATATTGTTAAATTTTAATGCAACCACCAAACATACTCATTCTCTCACCCCTCTAATCTAACGATGAAAAATTTGAATCGAGTCTTTAAGTTTTCTATATGAACAATGATGAAAACTGTCAAAGGACCATGTATATGCAATTTAAGTTATCCGTCAAATGTTTCCACTAAAAGTCTAATTGATCATTTTAAAGACAATGTTAAGGAAAATTATAACCAGTGAATATTAGTGAAATCATTGTAAACTTTATTTGAAATGCAATAATGTTGAGCTTAAATGTTGTTTGATGAAGTTTATATTTCTTTTGGATGCAATTTTTTTTAGTTTCATACTGAAATTATAAATATAATATATTTTTAATCTTTATTTAGCACATACCAGTGTTGGGGGGAAATTATTTTGGAGAAAATTCGTGTTTTATTATATTGAAGAAGAATTGTTCTCAATTTATTACAAATACATGTTCAATGATGACACACATTGTTGCATGCTTCATCTCACTAAAGTTTGATATAAATTTGTTACAAAGATTTGAGTTTTATTATTTTTATTATGACCCAAAATTCTTATTTTGTATATATTTTTCTTAAGTATATAACTTCTTTCATGTTTTCTATCATTATTAATATGAAGTTGATTTTTCGAGAATTTTAATATTAGCATGGATTTTATTATTATATAACTGTTTTAAAAATAACAACTTTTTTTAATTATTAAAAATCAAATATATAAATTATTAGTTTCTTAATTAAATTAGATACAAATTTTTTATAGGTACAATTATTGTCGAAAGCAGTTATGTACCCCCACTATTATACTATATTCACCCACCTCATATTTATTTAATATAGCCACTATAAAATCATAATTTTATCCAACGTAATACTTACAACCACATCCCTGAAGATACTTATCCAAAAAATCCCATTAAATTTCAATACAACTACAAAATATACTCACTCCCCACTTCTCTAATTTAGCGGTGAAACACATGATTATCATTTTTTGCGCAAGAATGTCTATAAGGCATAAGAGATGAGAATTGGGTGTAAAAGAAACCAACATGTAATTGATTAATATTTACTATGATTTTTTTGTTGTACTATAGTTTTTTATTATTGTATATTTGAAGAATGATGAAAAATGTTATTGGACAATGTATATATAGAAAATTTAAGCTTTTCTCGAAATGTATTGGCTGAAAGTCAAAGTGATAATTTTGAAGATCGTTAAAGAAAAATTAGAGCCAACAACTAGCTACACCCATTATTTTACTAAGTTCACACACTTCTAAATTCACTCACCCTTTTGTTTTCTCCCGAAATTCACAAACTTCAAAATTCACCCACCAATTTTATCATTTTTACTAAATATACCCACTTTAAAATTATAATTTTATTCAACATATAATACTCATATGTTACATCATAATGAAAACCTTCAATGCAATTTTACAAAAAATGTATTACTCCCTCAGTCCAAATTTACTATGCTCGCTTTTCGTTTTTGCTGTCCAATTTCGTTATGCTCATTTATTTTTTTGAAGATAATACTATTTACAATAATTATCTCCACCTTCCAATCATCACTTATTTATTTAAATTATCAATTTATTCATAAATGGACCCTACAATACCCCATCATACTCCAAACCAATTAATATTCATTAAAGCCCATAACCAAATAAATGAGAATAATGATTTCGGATGGAGAGAGAATTTCAAGAAGCTTTTAGAAATAGTTAGAGTTTTGTAGTAACATTATTTTGTTTTGTTTCTTTTGTTATGTACTTCATGTTACTTAAATGAATTAATGTTTTAATTCAATCACTTGGATGTCATTTTGTTGTTTAGTTTGTTTATAATATAACTTAAGTGATATGCATGTATATATTAATTAATTTATGATGTTAAAATGATTAACAATACTTTTGTTATAATTATGTTATTTGTATTAATTGTATATTTAATATATTTATTTTAAATTTTATAAAAAACTTGAAAAAATGTGTTAAATAATTAAATTAACACGATACATATTACTTATACATGTATTACATCAAATTAATTACTACTCCATCCGTCCCGATATTATCTGTACACTTAAAGCGACACACATTTTAAGAAAAATTCACTTTTTGAGTAAAGTAATGGCATATGTGTAAGTATGTGTATATTATTGTGAATGTGCATGCAAATCAATATTTCCTTATTTAGAGTGTGCAACTAAATTTGGGACAAACGAAAAAGAAAGTGTGCAAATAATCATGGGACGGAGGGAGTACAACTTATCCACAAAGTATTTTTAAAGGTATATAACTTATCCAAATGATATATAATACTTATACAAAAAAAAAATTAATGAAAAAATAAAGGAGAAAAAAAAATTGGGTCCTATAACTTATCCAATGTCCAATTTTCACCCCAAAAAGTTTAACAATTCAAATTACATCCCATTACTTGAAAAAATATGACATGAATTTTCTAATTCATAATAAGTGAAAACATATTCAAAATAATACATGGGTGTCATCTAAGAAAAATCGTCGAAAATTCTTAAATTCGGTCGGCACATGACTTTTATTTGATTCAAAATGATGTCATTTTTATTTTTACAGCAAAAATGAGATTAAAATTGAAATATCAATTCAGTTACAGAATGTATTTGAAATTTTTTGGAACAAAATCTTTAAAGTTGCCCGAGATCCTTTTTTTTTTCTTCAACAATTTGATAGTTTGGTACCTGCACTACAAAAGTTGAAAATTCGGTCCTCAAACTGCAATAAGTGGCAAGGATAAGTCCAGTGTTTGCAATTTGTCACATATATATTTATATATATATTATAATAGAACAACTATTTTTTTTTCATGATACACTTTAGTGTAGTTAAGATATGTTATATAAAAAAATTATAACAAATCATTGTGTGAAGAAATTATGAAATGTGTAAAATTTAAAGCATAAAAAAGTATTTTAATTATAGGTTAAACTTGTGTGAAATCGTATCATGTCATTAGACAATATAAATTAAAATCCGGCAAACTATTATATCAAAATAGTTTATGATAAGTTTATCATTAAACTGTTTTAATGTATCGAATATTTGATCAGAATTATCGATAATCTCACCAGGAGTATCATTAATTTGGGTCGATGGTGTTATATTGTAATTAATTATTGTAAATTTTCTTAAACCCAGAGTAATGATATTTCTGGTTAAATATCCGATATTTTAAAATAGTTTCATAATAAGCTTATCATAAACCATTTTCATATAAAACCTACTCTTAAAATCCACATTTGTTAAAATGTTAGTGCGTCATTTACAATTTATATCCCATCTCAGTAGTACGTTTTACATGAATTTTTTTTATGATAAGTGTATTATGAAAATGTTTAAAAGTATTTAATATTTGATTAAGAGTATCTAAAATTTGATCCGGAATATTATTAATTTTTTTTCAAGAATTTTTTTAGTTATATATATATATATTTTTTTTTAAAAATTAGTTTTATAATTAAAATTTAGTAAGTATTAAAAAAATTCATACATTGTAATGATGTTAATCCTTACAAAAGAGTTGTTATAATTGGTTTGATTTTAGTATCGCTTTTTAAATATTTGTAGAGATTCATCTCATTCTTTTAACCAATAAAATTATTTTTTACAAATATTCAATAAGTAATAAATTAATATTATGTGTTTGATCTTGACATTTATTTTTTTTTCTTAAAAGAAAATTTATTATTTAAAAAATATTTTTTAATTGTAGATTATTGTTTAAAGTATTTTAAGTATAGCTTAAAATTGTGTGAGATTGTCTCTTGGAACTAGATAATACAAATTTAAATACACCTACGTTGAAGTGTTAGTGTGCTAGGTCCAATTTATGTCCTATCATAGGAGTAAATTTTATATGAAAATGACTAATTATAAACTTATCATTAAAACTATTTTAAAGTATTGAATATTATAAATAAAATATAAAAAATCTAATGAGAAGTAACATTAGTTTGAGTCCAAGAATTTTTTTAGTTATATATATTTTTTAAAAATATGTACATTTTAAGTTTTATAATTAAAATATGTTCATTATTATAATTTAAACAATGTAACAAATTTCAGTCGTGCGAAGCACGGGTTTTACGATCACTAGTTTTTGTAGTGTCACAAAAATGATGGATATTTTATTCAAAACTAGCGGGCCTCATTCCTAGTTAAAAAAATAGTGGGCCGCATTCAAAATTAAAAATATACTGGGCCGGCCCATATTGAATACTGGGCAATTAAAATATGTCTGCTTAAATAAAAAAGGAATATGACCGTTAAAAAAACCAGAATTTGCCGTTGGATATAACCGTTACACAGTAGCAACCATTACACCATAACACCTAATATATAATTTTGTACTTGGCAATATATTTGTATACAAAAAAATTACATGAAACACAACCAAACAAAAAACCCAACCAAATACAGCTTGTTCCTGATATACAAACGTTGAGTGCATCTACTGCAAATTATGTCTGAGCTTGGAAAAAATGTCTCAAGCAAGCCACTACAATACGGAATCATCATATCCGCATTACGCACGTTCGTACTGCAATTAGTGTCGTTGTCCAGCAACAATAAAATTATCTGAAACAAAAACCAATCCAGGCAGGTTGTACTACTCATGTGAGACACATGGATGGTCTCATTGGTGTATGCCATTAGACCACAATGCATCGCAGAACGAGGATGAGGCAACTTCAAGTAAAACAGGTATTGATGGGGATGAACGACTGTGTGCAGCAAACCAAAACAACGCAACACAACACATCTCCATAACAACACTGATAATTGCGAATGCTATAACAATTGCAGCTATATTTCTTTTGTTTGGTTTGATTGCAGCAACACTATGGTGAAACAAATGAAAAAATGACCATATCCAAGGGGTCAGTCCAGAAAATTAGTGAGATTTATCTGTGAGACAAGTGTTGTAGATGCATCCTTATGAAATTGTATGGTTTACAATTTGAGCAATTACTATGAAGGATGTATTTTGTTATGATTTGTACACCGTTAAATTCAAGCTGTTAAATCAGATTGTTATAAAAAACAATACAACTAATAAACTTAATGTCTTCATTATCCAAAAAATAGTATGTTACAAAAACAACACCCCCCTCAGCCACAATGGTTTAACTAGGCTGGGTCGCATAACTGCAACAGCATAAAAAACATACCCAAGACACACAAAAAATGTTTAAAGTATAACTTCTACATGCAACCGAGGATGCCATCAAATACTTGTAAAACTCACCCTAGCAAAACTATAGACACAGAAAATACAAAATGTGTTGAGAAGTTTGGCTAGACTGACCTGGATATAGAGATCAATATCAAAACAAACAAGTAAATACATATGGGGTGGGTCCAACCAATGACCAAAAAATGATAAGCTATGACTTGTTCAAAAATAAACTGCATATCAAAAAGGGCATGTGTTAAAATATGTTATAGGTTGACTCCGACAATTATGTGGAATGACTTGGGGTATGAGAACAGATACCTGGTTAAGCAGACTCTACTTATTGCTTTAATTTTTTTTATCTTCCTCCTCTTCCCATGTTCACCGTAAGATGCATTTCTCTTCATTTTGGGACGACCCGGTTGACACTTTAGATTAGGTGGAAGGATCTTTGTTTGGGAGACTATGTTCTCCAAGTCATATTTCAATGTTTGAGGGATTGGATGGATGTCTTCTTTATAACAAGTCCTATAGGAACTGGAGAAAAAGGTCGGATCAACAAGATTACTCATATCTCCTCCTACCTTGTTAATAACTGCAACATCATGCGAGCACGGGAAGCCAGCTAGTTGCCATTGAAAACATGAACATGTTTTGGAGTCTAAATTGACGACAGCGGAGACATCGTACTTCACATGAAACTCGGTTGTGGAGCTTTGAGCTATAGACCAAGATTTACCATCTTGTAATAGGTTATTCCATAAAATGTGTTTCTTTGGAACTAAAAGCTCATTCCAGTTTTCAGCTTCGGAACGCCTTTCAACGAACCACCGGCTGAGCTCACCGCGTATATAGTCCACCATGTGTGTAACTGGGAGGGAGCGGCCCTTTAGTATCCATTTATTAAAGGACTCGGAGGCATTAGATGTCATCTCCCCGTAACACTGAATTAATGGGGAAAAGGCAACCACCCATTTCTGTACGGGCAGATTCTCCAAGAACTCAACAACAACTTTTCCCCCCACTTCGGTGAACTTGGAAATGGAATTATGGAAAAGGCGTTCATTTGGCGCGTAAGAACAGGCCTTGAAGAGTTCAGCCAACTCTGATCTCCTAGAGTTTGTCCATCCCGAGCCAAAGCGACCCTTGAGATTTTGAAGAAGATGGTATAAATAGAAAAAGTGGACAGGTTCATCAAACACACTGTTAAAAGCAGCCATCAAGCCTAAGTGTCGATCAGAAACATAACATATAGCCTGATCATGCTTGACAAAATCCTTGATCTTGCCTAGGAACCACGTCCAATTATCTATATTCTCAGCAGAAACGATAGCAAATACAACAGGAAATAACCCTGTGTAGATTTGCAAAGACAGGAATTAAGACAAAAATATAATTTCTTGGTTTCTTATACAATACATGCATAGTAAGGGGGAGAAATCAGCACGTCTGCTCAAACGCCACTCTGATGATTTGGAATTATATTTACAGTTTACAGACAAACAAAAATAATTAAACACACAACAACTATACAAAAAGAAACATTGTTATATCGAAAAGTGCAGTAAAATTTGAATAAAAGATTTTTTTTACCATTGTTTCCGTTTTTTGCAGTTGCAGCCAACAATGTCCCTTTCGCGCGCCCCTTCATGAAAGTACCGTCAACAAAAAGCAGGGGGCGGCATCTCTTAAACCCGTCAAGATATGCCTTGAATGCAAAAAAAACCCTTTCGAATGACTGCGTATTAGGGTTGGACGCTAGGGCGACAACGCTACCAGGATTAGTGCGTAAAATAGCGGCACAATACCACCGTAACTGGTCGTATGAGTCTTAATAAGTACCGTATACATGATCTTTAGCAGCTTCCACCGTGCGCCAAACCTTGTTATAAGAAATGTGAAACCCATAGTCGTTCTTAATTTTGTCTTCTACTTCGCTACCACATATTGTCCTATCGTCCTTGAAACATTCCTAAAAGAACTTGCCCATGATTTTAGGCCCTAATCTTTCAGCTTTGACATTGCCCATCTTCCCAATACACTTATGAGTAAGTGTAGCTTTAAAAATCTCATAATCACCAACCACAGGAAGCAACCTAACCTTTACAAACTAGTCACAGCCTTGAGACTCTTTTTCTAAGCAAACTACATGTTTATATCTGGTATCATTCTTAAGGAATTTAAAACTAAATTTCATCTGAGATGAATACTTAATGATGGCCTCCTTAAAACCTTCTTTTCCACCTGGAAATACAGTCCCAACCCCATTCTTTAAAAGAGTAGCCCATGCATCAGATAAATATGTCTTCTTTTCCAACCTAGGACAAACAGCGTACCTAGGGATACTATAAGCATCATCATCAGCATCTAAATTATGGCTTTGACAATCTACAGGGTTATTCGGACTTTGGGATTGAGTTGAATTGTTCAAGACATGAATATTAGAAGGGGGGGATTGTTGATCATTCGTGAATACAGATACAGAAACAATCCTAACTGATTCAACATCAGAGATCACAAATACATTACGAAAATCATCTTCGCACTCAATAATGCAATTACTAAAATTACCAACACAACATGTCATCCAAAAGGGGTAAAAAAGTAAATCACCCACTTACCAATCACTTGACCCCTGAATTCATCGTAAGCGCAGCTCCGCGAAATTGGGAAAAGCTTCCGCTCCCCCCTATAGTTAGCCGAGAAAATTAAATTTTCAGACATTAAGCCCCAAAAAAAATTGGGGCTCAAGGCAAATTCGATTTGAGAAATCGGTGTGGAAAATTTATAGTATGGGGAAGGAGAAACCGATCGGGGAAGATGATGAAAAGGAACTGATCGGAATAATAAGATGAAAGGAATTGAAACTAAACAAGCAAATTTTGAAATTTGAATGTTGAATCCATACCTGGGTGATAGGACAAAGATAGCAGCTCCATAGACGACGGCGGCTGCAGTGTGAGGAGTGTGAGAGCTGAGAGAGGAAGGGGGTATTTTTTAGGTGAGAGATACTAATAAAAAATGAAGGTGGGGCCCATATAAAAAAGGTGGAAATTGTGGCTTTATGAAATAAATTGTGACTTTATGAAATGTATGGAAAGTGGTGTGATTTTGTGCAATTAAGAGTCAAATATTGTGGCTCAAGGCAATTATCTCTAAATCCAACTATGCAACGAGTAAGCACCAGGCAATCGTTGTCCGATGTAATTTTAGACTATCTTTATTAACAATTCAGAGTGTTTGGCTAAGCTTATAATTTTTTTTAAATAACTTATAAACACTATCAATGTGTTTGACAAAATAAGATGTTTAACAACTTATAAAATCATAAAATAAACTCTTAACGTTTATAACCTGTAAAAAAATAGGTTGAAATTTCCCAACTTATTTTTCTAACCACCCACCCTAGAACCACCCCACACCTCCCCCGCCTCCACCCACTTCTACCTCAACATAAAAATATCATTTTATATTAAAATTAAAAATGATTTATTATAAATTTTCTAAAGATCTTATAAGTTGTATTAGTCAAACACTTTAACAATTTATAAATTACTTAAAAAAATTACATCTTATAAGTTTTAAAACAACTTATAAGATGCTAAAGCTCATATAATGTTTCAAATAAAATTAGTCAAATATGCTCTCAATCTTTTAATAAATAATTCATTTCTCTCTCCTCTACATATACACTCTGCAACTCAATCTAATTTTATCTCTTTTCATACTTTATTAACAACCAAACACAACCTAAAATAATTTTTTTTCATTATTTAATAGATATATTTTTTTATAATTTTTTAATATTTATAAGGTGATATATTAAATTATTTGATATTCAAAATTCATAATTATAATAAAGAAAAAATATTATTCACTTAAAATAAGTTACAATCTCATAATAAAATTTAAATTACAAGAATTAGAATGTAAGACTGTAAATAGATATGTCAAGTTACAAATAGATGTGTAAGCTACAACAATACAAATGATAAAATTATATATTTAAAGGTGTACGCAATATATTAAATTATTTACTATCCAAAATTTATATAATTTTTTTAATACAAAAATGTATGAAAATGAAAGGTATTAGGGGAGATATAAAAATTAGAAGAGAAAATATAAAATATAAGATTATTCAAAATATATGAATATTGGTGTCTATTTATAGAGAATATAAAATTAAGAATTTTGATATAATTAGTATCATTATTTCTTAATTGATAATATCATAATATTAGAAATCTAAAACTTATTTAATAAAATTAAGGTTAACTTGAAGGAAATTGACACACGTCATGTTAGGAAATAAAAGAAGTTTCACAATCCGGGTTGGCTCACCAAGCGGATTGTGAAATTGATTTTTTTTTTTTTTTTGTCCAATAGTTATAATCGATCGTGGAGATCCTCTGATAAAAGTAGTCATAGTGTGATTGTACTTATTAAACATTGTTTGCATTAGGTGTCATTTAAGCGGGGCCCGTTAATTATTTTTTCATGTGAAGTAGCATCATTGAAGAGATTTCACTTAATTTAATGTGAATCATGTATTTTTAATAGTCTAGTTGGACTATTTCCATTTGAAAGTTGAAATTATATTGTTAAATTATTGTGTATTTTTTCGTATCATTTTTTTTATTAATATGTAATTTATACATGTTGATAGTTTCTCGTTGAATTATTGATTTAAGCAATTCTATATTATTAAAAGATTAAGACATAATTAAATTGTTACCAAATGGCTTTCTAATCATATTAGTGAGACATGGAGAACAAAAAAACTCATACCTATTAGTCGGCGTCTAAATGATCCAAATCTATCTGACTATTGATTTTCCAACTTCTTCATTGGCCCTTGCTTATTACTAACACAATAAATGAGACTTTGAGGGAAGACATATTCTAAGACAAGGGGAGACAAGTGTATTACTTAGTTTTTCTTTCTAAAATAACATATATTCCCCTAAATTATAAACAAAATATATATACTTTTTAAAATTAAAGCAAACTGAAAACCTCTCGCAACTCAACTATTTCTCTAATATCATAAGAATTTCATGATTCTTGTCGTGAAGGGTTGTGCGCTCAAACCTCCTCTTCTTTGATGCGAATAGCTACAAATAACTTCAAATATTCAAATTCATATTTCTTATCTCGGAAACTAAAACCCTAAGCCGAATCTCTGCATGATTTGCTGGTTTTCTGGAGGATAAATGTCTAATGAGGGTGATTGTTTGATACTCTGTTGTGGATTTTTTTGTTTAGTTTCCCTATGAAATTGTAAATTAAAATTCTACCTAAATTTCTTAACTAAAGTAGTTAGTACAATTTACATATGTAATATTATATAATAAATTTGGAGTTTGCAACTTTTTTAAATTATTACTAAATGTTAAATTTGTGTATATAATTGTGAAATGTTCTAGAAAACATTCTCAACTTTTAAATTGAAATAATTATCACCGTTCATTCAAGATGTGAACAGGAAGTTGGAGCCGGGCGAGTTGGGATTGGTGTCGAGGAGTAGAGTAGGAAGAGGGTCATCTTGGTGGAAGGATATTGTGGAAAATGGGTCGGGCGAGAGTGGGAAGTGGTTGTGGGGGAACTTAATAAAGTGTGTGGGGAATGGGGGAAATACCTTATTTTGGGATAGTGTGTGGGCAGGGTCTACTTCTCTTAGGGTCAGATTTCCTAGATTGTATCATTTGAGTGAGATGAGGGAAGGTTTAGTGAGTGATATGGGGGTTTGGGAGAATGGGGTTTGGAGGTAGGAGTGAAAGTGGAGGAGAGAAATCTTTTAGAGAGAGGTTCCTTTGATTAACGATCTCGAAAGTTTTGTTAACAGGTATCTGCTTAAAGAAAATATTGAAGATACATGGAAATGGAAAGACTCGGCAGACAGACAATTCAAGACTAAGGTGGCATACGAGTGCATTAGTAACTCGTATCTCAACCGAGCTCAACGGATCAACAACTTCTGAGTCACGTGTGGACTAAATTTACTCCAGTCAAGGCTTCAGCGATGGCGTGGAGACTACTTCAAGATCGGTTTCCAACCAAGGCGAACCTGGTGAGGAGAAACATTCTTCCCCAATCAGATGACCAACTCCGTCCTCTTTGCTCAAATGCTTCGGAATCAGCTGCACACTTATTTCTTGAGTGTGACAAATCAAATTCTATATGGTACGCTTGCTATAATTGGTTTGGTACTCACTTGACTTGCCATAATCAACTCAAGGTGCATTTTAATTCGCATATGGGCATGTTCGAGGGTAAGAAAGACAGATTGGTTGTTGTTGAGTGGTGGATTTGTATTGTTTGGATTATTTGAAAAAATAGAAACAAACTTGTGTTTGAAGGGATATCATTTGAAATAGAAAAAATAGTGGAGGAAATAAAAGGTAGATTTTGGAGTTGGATGGTAGCTAGGAATAGTTTATGTTGTAATTATAAAGATTGGTTAGAAAACCCAAGACAAACGTTAGTTTTTTAATTTTCTATTGCCTTACTTTACCTCGATAGCAAAGTCTTATAAAGCTGTCTTTTCTGGGTACTCCAAGTACCATTTTTTCATTTTTTTTTAATGGAATTTTGCCTTACCAAAAAAAGAAAAAAGATGTGAACTTCTTATATAGGTAGATGTTTCATTAATAAGTCATCTACAAAAAATATTAAAATAGCTAAGCACAACATTAAACTACCATTTTAAGGTAAATTTATTAAAATAGTGTAAATTTGAAATGGGAGGCTACAATAGGGACGATCTGGGGTAGTTTACGAATATGAAGTTGATCGCGTCCAGGAGGAGCGATCAACCAATGAAGTGGGATCCGCTGGATCGCGTATGTGGGAGGCAACCAACACCACTAAGTTACACAAGCAACCATGACCATTCATATATGGGAAATTTTATTTTTTTTGTTCTATAACTTTACCACTTTTTTATTTTCGTCCTGCTGACTTTCAAATTTTGATTTTAGTCCGTAACTTCACCTATTTTTTATTTTCGTCCGATTGACTTTCATATTTTGATTTTCGTCCTGTAACTTATATATTTTTTTTATTTTGGTCCTACAACCTACTAACCCTTATAGGACTAAAATAAAAAAAAACGATAAAGTTACAAGACTAAAATCAAAATTTGAAAGTTAGCGGGACAAAAAAAAAAAAAAAGTAAAGTTACAGGACTAAAATTAAAATTTGAAAGTCAGCAGGACGAAAATCAAAACGAGGTAAAATTACGGGACGAAAAAAATCATTTTCCCTCGTATATTTTGCAAGCAGATGAAACATGGCCATTACTTGAAAATAGAATGCAAAAATCATAAACTGAACAACAAATCGATGCATAACCCAACAATCTCAAAATTGGGTAAAAAAAATTAAATTCAATTCGTCAGCAACTCCAAGCAATGGAGATTCAATAATTCAAGGAATAGCAATCCTCATAAAATAATTACAATTCCTAACCAAATTTTCAAAAAACTCAAACTTTTTAGTTTTCCTAATCGACAAATCGAAGCTGCGGGGCGACCAAAACAACAGGGACACAGACAAATATGGAAGGAGTCGGGTCGGCGGCAATTTTGGATCTGAAAACTCGCGACCGCGAATCTAGATAACATCGGCTTGGTCAAGACGACAACGAAGAGTGGGTGAAATGGTGGTGCGTGAACCATTGCCAAATCTATTGGATTGTTCACCGTAAAGAGAGAGTTTTGGGGAGAGAGAGGGGTTTTGAAATGGGGTGATTGTTGTTGATTGCATATGAGAGAGAGAAGTGGATTGTGGAGAGGGTAAATTGTGTGGATTAGTGGATTGATCGCTCTTCTAGGACGCAATCAACTTCATATTCGTAATACCTCCCACATTGTACCTATTTTGACGCAATCTCATTTCAAATTTGCCACCATTTTAAAGTATACAAACCAAAGTGATCATTTATTATTCAAACTTTTAATTAATCATTAGTTATGTTTTGTTTTACATGATCAATTTTAAAATCCAAGACAAAATAAAGGTTTAATCTTCACTAATCCTTTAAGAAAACCCACGCGAAATAACAAACAACATATAAAACCTACAAACTCAAACCACCCTGTAAAATGACATAATAAATTAATAATGAAATAAATACTCAATGACAATTATACTATATTGATAAAGAATACTAACATGAAATCAAAATGATCCCCAAAAAAGAAAATACTAAAACTGCAGCTGATTCTAAAGCATCAAAGATCTCAGTTGAAATCTTTGAGACGTTTCTTCAACGTTTCCATTGATTTCTTTCTTGCACTCTGCTTCGAGGCTCTGTTCGAAAGGCTACCAAATATTCCATCAGCTGAATCCTTATACTTATCACAGATTGTTGCCACTTTTTTATAGTCCAAAGTGTTGTAGTTCCTTTCTCTGATTACAGGATTCATGAAGTTTTCGGGCTGGCTGCTCGACAGAAGGTTGATCAGCTGTCGGGCTTCGATCAAGCATTCCCGAAAGTTCCCATCTTTGTATATCTCGTGCAACCCAGTCGAGTGGAATCTTTCCTCCGCAAAGGACTCCAATGCCTTCAAATCGTTGTTGATGGTCATAATGGCGTTCACACCAAACCTCTTAACACTATCACTCAGGAAAGCCCCGATAATGGCATTGGATATGTGCTCCAAAGCTCCGCTCCCGACTTTGTACAGAGCATCCACGGGTAAAATTTGTTGGGCCGTTGAGAGGACAGTGTCGAGGTATATGACAACCTCGTTTATGTACTCGTTTCCGAGCTGTGTTGCTTCGTCGGACGTCCAATTCACGTTCTCCGTAAGATTCATGAATTCGTCTAATTTGGAGTTGACCAAAGTCAGCAGGGCCAAGTAAGCAGCATCCCTTGAGGTTTTGAGAACAATCTTGGCCATTAAACCACCTTGAGGTCGGTCGATTGATCTCACCGGAATCCCACACTGTTGGGCGGCATGTTGGATGAAATGATCGCAAGCCCTCTCCAAAACGGATATGTTAGCGGCAATCTGCATTGCCTGAGAGACACCAGTCGTGCCGCTGTGAGTTGTTCTGAGAATGACCTCATTCAGGACATCAATCAACAGCTTATCGAGGTACTTGCGTACAAAATCGAAGTAATTCATTTGGGCCCCGTAAGACAGGTAGTTAACCGAATCCTTAACGAAAGAACGAACAATGCGACAACAATCGGGCACCATGGAAGAAAAGGGAGCAATGTATGGGAAAGCCGGCATAATATCTGAGGTTTGAAGATGGAATAAGAGGACATTCGCCTGGTATTCAGACTCCTTTTTCATCACCATTTGCTCATACGTGTCGTTTGTTAGGATATCGGTGATTTGCTCTCTGCACTCCGCCAAAAGAAGCTCGTGATACTTTTCACGACTACTGTTTAAAGTTTCCAGAATTGGGCCCACCTCATAGCCGTATTGTCGGAGTGTTGCTCCAAAAAGAGTAACGTTATCCTTGACAAGAAGGAGATGGCTTGCTGCATCCATATGAGCAAATTGTTCCTCCAAAATTGCGGCTACTTTGGCCACAGCTGTTTCCCACATTGTCTCGAGCTCAGTAGGTGATAGCAACCCTCCAGCACTCCTCAGAACCCGATCTTCAACGATGAAATAACCAGCAATGTGAGCCAAAAAGGTCTGATGTGATTCAAGGAACATTTGAGCAGACGATATCTGTAAGTCTGATTTCAGCTGCAACAGCCGGTTTTTGGTATAATATTCACGAAACTGTTCTTGAATCCCGAGACAATTGTGAATGTGATATGCTCGATAAAGGGGCGTGAGATCAAATTTCAGAACAGAATTCTCATCGATTTCTTCAACATCCAATGCATAGGTGAAATCTTCTAAACCCAAGCTGCTCTGTTCTTCGGCTTTCCTCTGACGAGCCAACATGTCCTCTTCCCTCTGACGAGCAGACGAAGCATACCCGATAGCTGTTTGCCCGATATCCTTCGCAGAACTCCTTATGTGCACCAACCACTCATTAACTTCACCACAAACCCTCTTCTCGATATGGGATTTCAGCAGAGGTATTCTCCTCTCTATCAGCGTCTTAAGCGCCTTGACTGGAATATTCTTCAAGTAACTTTTTTCGATCAGATCGACAGCTTTTAATGCCGGATAGAACTGACTTTCATTGATGTGATTATTACACTTCACACATAGCTCCAACACTTGTACGCAGTTCTTCGACATCTTAATAGCTTCTGTTACATTCTTTTTAACCGAATAAGATTCTAGAAGCTCTTCTAGCTTCATAAGTAACGCGCTACCAACCTGCTGCAACCTATAGTTATCACTCGACAGCTCGCTTTTCAGCTCTTCTGCGTCGACAAGGACACCACGTAACTCATCCACGGCCACAATGAATTCCTCATAATGGAGCTTGCAAAGATCCTCGATTTCAACTTCTTTCTTTTTGACTAAGTGCTTAAGCTGTTGTAAGAGAGCTTCGGGCTTCCCTGTCTCGAATGCAAGCGAAACCATTGGTCCTAAATCCTCTCCATTACTGACCATGGTTGCAAGAACAGAGTCCTCGCCCGTATCTCCATTCTCAGTTGTGATTCTCCTAGTTTTCGAACCCATAGTCTGTACCAATCAACACCCATATACTTCTTGATTAGGACTCCCTTAATATCCACTTAATCACTAAATTTTATACAACACCACCACAAGGAGAACCTAAATCTAAACTAAAAACAAGAACCAGAAACAAAAATAGCAAGCTACAACTAACTGTTTGTCTGAGTACTAATAACAAAGATTAGACTTATAATTGTACATATGTTTCCTCAGTAACAACCATAACCAGATTAAGGCAAAAAGCACAAGAAAAGTTAATAACCATGACCTATTTCTGGGAAAATATAAAGATTTCCATTCGGAATCTCCTTTTCAAATTTCAAGAAAATTAAAAAGAAACACACAGACCAACCAAAATGGTTTCACACAGTGAAACAGAGAAGTGCACTAAAGCTATCATATGAACCAAAAATCAATTTAACATTTCAAAGAAACGAGATACCAAGAAAAGATTACACATTTACCTTAAACAGAAGAAAAAATCAAGAACCCTCGATCCTGATCAAAATCAAGAAGCGAATCCGAGAACTGTCTTTCCTTTTTCCCAGAAATTGCGTATCGAAATCTCCTATGGTCTACGTTTTATTTTTGGGGTTTTCGTCTCGACCGAGAATCTATGCCAATTCTTGTCGATTTAATATTCAGCCGGATTTTACCATTATTGCAGTAATGATGGGATTGGGATGCATAATTAAATCGGGGAAAAGGGGCGACATTCTCACTTGGAAGCAAAGAGACAACAGTGTACACTCGTGTATTTATGTTATTATTATTATGATGCAACATCCTTATATATGTTAATTCAGGTGTTTTAGATCTCACCATTTCATTTTACAATCTAACTCTTGGAATCTGCCTATTTATTTGCAATATTGGCCTTATATTTTTGTCAAGTTTCACTCATATTATGCGAGAATTAAATCGGATTAAATTTATTACGAATTAGATTGGTAAAATTAGAATTTATTTATATTTAATACAACTAAGAGAAAACTGGGAAATAGAATATACTTGGGGATATGGGATAACATCATAATGGTTTCAAATATTCTAAGTTTTTGGTCTAATTATGTTGGGTTTTTTTTTTATTTACAGGTCTAATGATGAATTTTACTTTAATTTTTATTTTTTAAAAGTACAGAGAGAAAATGGTATGATTTATACATGAATTATTGAAGGGTATTAGTTGTTTTCACTAAAGAGTATTAATTGTTTTCACTGAAAAGTATTGAGTGTTTATTGAAAACAAACTAAAACTTTTCAATGAAACCAACTAATAGTCTAATACTCTTAAGTGAAAATAACTAATACTTTTTAGTGAAAATAACTAATATTCTTCAATGATTCATGTATGAATCAATTTCACTCTATACATTTTTTTTTTTTTTGCAGTACCTTATTCGAATAATTTATATAGTCTTTCAATTTCATCATCATATTTTACTATTTTAGAGGTAAGTCGATGAGTAAGTTTTATATGAAAATGGTTCATAATAAACTTATCATGAAACTGTCTTAAAGTATCGAATATTTGATCATGAGTATCAATAATCTAATTAGGAGTATCATTAATCTGGGCTCAAGATTTACAATAGTTACAATATAATACCACCAACCCAGATTAATGATACTCCTAGTGAGATTATCGATATTTTAATATAGTTTCATGATAAGCTTATCATGAAACAGTTTTAAAGTATCAAATATTTGACAGGAGTATCATTAATTTGGGTCAATAGTATTATATTGTAATTGTTGTAAATTTTCTTGAACTCAAACTAATGATACTCTTAATGACATTAATGATACTCCTTATTAAATATTCGATACTTTAAACAGTTTCATGATAAGCTTATCATGAACCATTTTTATATAAAACATGGTGTACATATAATTATACTGATTTAGGGTTTTGTGGATACATGGAATATATATATATTTTTTCGCGCACTCTCATATGCACCAGGTGCATTGTATACTCACTCATCAATTGAGATTATTTACACTGAAAAGTGTATACCGATTACACTGAAAAGTGTAGTTAGATTACACTAAAAAGTTTACATTGAAAATCGATTTTTAGTATTAATTTTTTAGTATAATCAAACCACACTTTTCAATGTAATCAAATCATACTTTTTAGTGCAAACAGTCTCAACTGTTGAGTGAATGCACTATACACTAAATGCACAAGAGAGTTGCTCTGTTTGTTAACTTGCTCCTATGCCGAACAATATAATGCGAGTAAGACAAAATATTAAGTGCACTTTATGCACCATACACTATTAATGTTATTAGTTATAAAAAATAATATTGTTATATTGAAAACTAATAATACTATTTGCAACAATTAATATAATACTCCTTCTATTACAATTTAGATTATACAAAGTATAGAGTGAAAATAGTTTATACATAAATCATTGAAGGGTATTATTTGTTTTCACTAAAGAGTATTAGTTGTTTTAACTGGAGTGTATTAGTTACTTTCACTAAAGAATATAAGTTATTTACTGAAAACAAACTAAGATTTTTACGTGAAAACAACTAATATTCTTTAGTAGTATATGTATGAACCAATTTCACTCTATACATACTCTTTAGATTATCTCAGGTTATGAAAAAAAATCATTTTACCCACTTCCAAACATTACTTAATTTTATCTCACTGCACTATATTTTTCAATATACTTTTTATCGATGAACTAAATTACTTTCAATAAAAAAGACGTACTACCTAAAAAGGTACATTCCGAGAAATGGCGAATCTGATGTTTGGAAGTGGAAGAAGGCGAGTAATGGAGTTTACAATATCAAAGATGCTTACAAATGGCTGGATGAACGTAAGTACGGCGCGTGTGGAGAAACAAAGCTGGAATTCAAATTGTTATGGGGAATGTGGGCTCCCCCAAAGGTTCGTGTTCATGTGTGGAAGGTCATCAAGGAGAAGTTACCGACTTTGAATATTTTGCAACATAGAGGTATTGTGCATGCGGGTTTGAATAATATATGTATATCTTACAATGTTGAATCAGAATCTTTGAGGCATGTCTTGTTTGAGTGTTTTGTGGCTCATGAGTTTTGGATGAAGTGTGCCAAATGGATGGGATATGATTTGGTTCTCTCGTCATGTCCGGGGACGAATCTGTTACAATTTTGGGATTTAAGGAGAGGTAAGATGGAAAGGCGATTGGCGGTGTGTATCTGGGAGTATGGAGTTTGGTTATTATGGAAGACTAGAAATGGGTATGTTTTTAGAGGGGAGCATTTGAGGGTAGATAAATTGTTTGGCGAACTAAAGGTGATCTCCTGGAAGTGGATGAAGAATTACAAAGAGTGGAAGATGGATGCTAGTTTTGTAGCATGAAATTCAAATCATTTCTCTATCTTTTAATGAGTTTTGTATTTTGGCATAAAAGCTTGGGGAGTTTGTATAATTGGAGGTGTTCCTCACGCCTCTATTGTAATTGATTTGTGGTGATTGTTTTTTTTTTTTGGTAAAAAAAACTATAAACCCCGTCTTTATATCTTTTAACATTAATAAATAATTTTTTTAATTAAAATCCGCACGATTTAAGATGATAAACTAAGGGGGCGCTTGGTTAACAATTCTTCAATGGTATGAGAATGAAAATTTATTTCCATCTATGCCCTCATAAGAAAAATTATATGTTAGAGGAAAAAGTGTTCCAATTGTGACATCATTGCTAGTGTCATGCCCCAATTTTGGAATAGAAGTTGATAACAAATGGTTGTTGGTGGAGGAATGATGGAGTGATTGAGGAGGATGATTGTATGAAGAGAATGAGATAATTAAAATGGAGTAGTGATTACCTTATTTAGAAAGAGAGGTAGTGATTTTGTTCTCATAAACCATGTTAATTACACTAATTTTCAATTTCATTCGTTATCATTGTTATACCTTATACCTTCTTTATGTGTAATGATTACTTATCGTATTCAAGTAATCATTGAAGTCTGCAGCCGCAGTTCATTTTTATAATTCACAACCAAGTTAGCCTAATTCAAGTAAATTAAAGCATTCAAAATACTTTGTTTGGTTTCCTTTTTTTTTTTTTTTTTTGGCGAAGTCTTAATTTAAAATTTCAATTTACCTCAGGATGTAAATTTTTATTTTTTAAAACTCAAGAACTTTTCTTTTATCTCAATTTAAGGCCCAAAAGCAATATATTTTTTTCAATTCAAGTAGTACAAAAAGACAATTGAAAATAACGTACTCTTTTAATTTTTCTCATCTTGTGCGACTTCAATTTAAAAAAAAAAAAAAAAAAATTATCGAACCTTAAAAAAATCTTATGTAAAACAGTCTCATGAACCAGATATCCACCGTAATAACACTTGAAACAAAATTTGGATTGGGTTGAACGCATGAATCATAGTAATAGAGCAAGTGAGACCCATTTCATCATAAACTATCTCATACAAATTTGTCTAATTTAAAATACATACATGGTCAAAAATATGCAAAACATATACATCTAAATTTAAATATAAGTATGCCGTAAGACCCTAGACTTCGATCTAGAACAGTGAGATTGTTAAAACACAAACACAATCATTCTTGGTGTTTGTGGTTGCATTATAGAAACAGAGCATCACACGTTTGTATGCTCATATACCACTTATACTCGACACTTTCTTGAGGGCTTCCTCTTCCATTTTAAGTAGCTGTTGACAGAACGTCTCAACATCACTTGCCTCGTCTTTGAACGTGAATCTTAACTCCTTCCACTTGTACTCACGAGATCCATCGCTGTTCACTGAACCCAGAATTTTTCCCAGCGCATCAAATCCCTTCCTATCTACTGAAACGATGAAAGCGTCCTTCAAAACAAACATAGTCAGTATTTTCATGATAAACTCCAGTTGTTTTTCGAATAAAATTCCCATGATTTTAGTAAACAGCAAGATGTGACCAAACCCCTTATAAGCTATTAAACTCTATAAGGGTTTTAGGATTGTTCCGTAATCTTGGTCTAGTCATGATTGAGTTTGAGATGAATAATCTCAAACTCTAGAAACGGCACATCATAGCAATTTTTTGATGCAATTGAATCCATACCTTTGCATTTTCGTTTAGGAATGCGATGCAGAAAAGAATTAGAGCTCGCCGCCTCGTTTCACTTCGATTAATTTCATCAGTCAGGCCAGCTGAAAACCGAGCTGGTACCAAAGATGTAAGATGCTAAAATCAGAAGGTAGATTATCATGGAAGGGGCTTACTTATGAAATAGGATGGGCACATGGATAATCTATACAGAAGAGACGGGACTTACCTACACGATCTGTCTTAGACTTTTCAATATCCTCAAGTTTTACTGCATGAGGTTCCCCATTAATATCAAAATACGTGCACGAACTGCATAGTTTAAAGGCATTAATTGTCAGTATATATATGGTGGCAGCTCACAAATGCAGACACTAGTCTTGAAATACAGCTCGAAATACTGGCTCATTGTTCATTAGCTGTAGATCTAGTCCATTGTGTGAAATATAAATTGATCATAAATGATGAATACACACACCCAATGTATTAGCCAAAAGCATTTTATTTAGTGACCTGCAATTTGTCCTACTTCCTTATGTCTTCTCAAACTTGAGGCTTATACTTCCATCCTTGTATCACACCTAATGTTTGAGTTTAAATTCAAGTTTGTCCCATAACTTTGGACTTTTCTGTACAAGGTCCCAAAAATAGGATTTTCAATTTTGTCCTATAACTCCGTAACAGGTTTGGTTTTGGCCCCATTTTCGCCTGAGTTTCACAAACAACATCGTATTAGCTCACATTTTTTGCACGTGATCGAGGAAATTGGGGAAACCAGCGAAGACGTTGACTCATTAAACATGTGGATTAATTTTTAATTTTTTTCCAATTTACATAAAAAAATTGTAAATGAGACCAAAATCCTACCAATTACCGAGTTATGGACGAAATTGAAAATTCTAATATTTTTGAGACCTATTGCGGTAAAGTCCAAAGTTATGGGACAAATTTGAAATTTAACTCCCTAATGGCATACCAGTATATAAGCAATTATCTTTGCATGAGTTCACTCGCTCAAAGCCGTTCCAGAATAACACTAGAATGCTCTAAAGATTCTAACCTTAGATTGAACCTGTACACGGAATGCTGAATATCGCATTGGAGTATATCCTGGAGGTTCGCACTTCGAGAAGTAGAATGAAGATGGGATGAAGCTAATAATCCAGAAACAGCATAGCTTGATTCCTTAACAGCTCTCTGGTCTGCTAACAGGGTCTCCCTAAGGCTTTCAGTCGCTAACTTAGCCTGTGACAAGGTAATAACAGTAAGGACACCTCTCGTTTTCTCCATCTGCCAGTCATTAATGTGAAACAACATACTATGGAAAGACCACTCATAAAGTCATAGAAGAAGATCAAGTATCATTACATATAATCAAATTCACTACTTAAATCTCAGTATTCAGAATGAACTCCTTATTGTCTAATTAGATTTCAGAATACCATAAACAACTTGGAGTAAATAAATACAAATTGTTAGGAAAAACGAAAACAAATTTAGAGGTCACTGCCCAGTTGGAAAATGGTCCTTTTGTATTACTAGTTCGCCCATTTGGGAAGCCATATTGTCCATATTCTGATGGCGCAAAACCATACATACCATACACAGATTACATGCTTTACTTCTGCTGCTGAAAGGAGCAATACTTAGTCAAAGTGAGAATAATGGCGTACAGTATGGTCACAGAAAAGGCAGAGAAAGCATTTTAATGAAAACTTACATATTGAGCAAAATATTCCATTCAAGAAATGACATAAGATTAAACTGCACTTAAAGATGTCAGCATCATGAATAAAGGCTTGCTTATAGGCTACAGCAATAACAATATATAAAATTGTAATTACTCAACTATTATATACCTTTTCATCTTCAAGAAGCGCAACATCACCAACCAGAGCAACCCGAGCTGGTAGCTGCATCATATAAAGAAGTTATTTTTTTGTATGTTCCATCAGAATATACATCTAGACTACATGCTTTGTGACTCCAAGAAGGCAACAAGGTACCAAATATGAATTTATAGAAAGACCAAAGAACAAAAATATATATGTCATATTTCCTTTTCTTGGTTTTGATCAGCAAATAGGATAGGAAATGTGGTTGATCCAGCAGATTAAATGCCAAAATCATGAATAGAAGAAAAATTAAGAGGGATACAGGTGAAACTCAAATACAAAGCAAGAAAAAGTTAACAAACTGACACCTTTCTAATTGATTGAAGTATGTGCGCAAGTGGGCCGGGATATGGACTAGTCACAGCAAAAGAGGCACGCTCATCAATAATAGTGTTCTGCAGAAGAAAAATTGAAGACAAATTACCAAAGATAATCGACTAGAGCATACACGAAATCAACTAGATATATGGTAGAACAGGATATGTTAACACTAAGATATGGTAAAACATGATAACACTACGATAAGGATATGTAGGTTCCATTTCCATGAAAAGATAACACAAACAAAATTCATGGGCTCTACTGAGATAATGAAGCAAAAGAGCAGAGAATTGTTTAATATTTGAACTTAAAAAACTCGAGACAATATGATCATCATTATCTACACATTTTTTTTTCCTCTATCTTTCTCAGACTAGTTAAACATGGAAATTCTTTTTATGGAGTGAGTGGCAAACTATCAGTCTGAAGGGTGATTAAGGTTTGCAAGGAGACCCTCTCAATATTAGTTCCTATTCATTAAATCTATCGGACAGCACAAATCCCTGCATGATCAGAAATATTGGCTCAAACCAGATCTGCCAGAAGCTGAATTACAAGAAGGATACTGTTTCAGAGATACTAATACAACGCATTTACCACAAGTCATGCAAGGGATGCCTGGATACAGCTTTCAATGGGTTGCTTTATTCTTTCGATTCTGGGCCTAGGGAAATTGGCTTCACTTCATTCATTTTATTTTTACAGTAAAGGACCAGAACTCCTTATCCTATACCTCAGTTAAGAACCACTTACGTATACAAACATTAAAGGGTATGGAAGTTTAATTTCTTACTATCCATATTACATCTCAGAGAAAGTATTGTATACGAGTGTGGAGCAAGTCTAAAGCTTCATTGCTGGTCAAATAAAAAAAAGTGTGGTTTTGTTTTGGGATATCATAATGTGGTTAAGTATCTCATGATTCAAAAGTATTTCTGTACAATCTAGATTGAGATGACATCATCTTATTTTCTTAATATTTCAACAGACGAAATAAGATTTTATGAAAAATTGCCTACAAAGTTGACTACTATGATTTGTGGAAAAAGGTTAACCACAACATTTTCTGGGACAGGCAGAGTGATAAAATTTCGACTATGACTATAAGTTGTTTAAGGCCCTAGTGGGCTGCTTTCACAAAACAGCAAAATTATGCTAGCTCAAATACCAGACTTTTAGCCTTAACTCATAGATGCCTGTGGAGCCAAGTAATTGAGCAACCACCATTCCAAATAGGATAACCTTTCTCAAAAGAACAGCCTTGGCACAAAATATATATTCGGGAAATAAATCCTGTTAAAGCATCTTCTCTTGTAACAGGGACAAAAAAAGAGATGCTCCCTCATAAGCCTTTTTACAATCGACCAGCTTCCAAATCGAGAATTCCCAGCCATTTCGGATTGCAAAAGGCCAGGTACAAATGATCTTGTTAGTTGAATATATCAGCCAAATATCAAAGCAGTTCCTGGCATCCACCAGAACTCATCTTTTCAAATGCTCCTTTTGACTCTCATCATAACTTTCCCTAGTTTTCTCAAGCATATTAGCCCAAGCCTCCTTTGATAAATTTTCAGCTTTTCCATGTAATATACATTGGAAATGCAATAAACTATCATTTTTAAGTCAATATATATCCTTATATGGCACATCCCAACAAAACAATAGCAGCCAAGTATCATAAAACAGCAGCAGTATCTTTTACATTTTGTACATATTTGCATCAAACGCAAGGATAACTCAAAGAATACCTTTGTGAATGCTACATTACAAACCTAAAAAAATGTTATTGCAAATAGAGTTTCCTCACTTATTCCATCAGTACCAATGCACACAACATTTATAAAGTGAAATCACTGTACACTTGGCATGTTAAATAGAGATGAAGCAGCATTCATAACAGAAGATCTAAATTATGTTTGTATCAGAATTCAGAAATGTATCTAAAGCAAAACAGCCCAAGAAATTCATAATCAAACAACATAAAGAGACATTCATAGAGGCAAATTTACCACATTATGCAACTCCTTCTCAGGTACCCAGATATAGGGTTTCCCCTTCTTCACAAAATACTTTACTTTTGAAGTGTAAATCTCCTCCTTGCTGAATGTCAGAATATTATTAATCTAGTATAACATCTAAAAACCGAAAATAAATAGCTATTTAATAATCATGAATTTAAGATATCATAAGATTGTATTTTCGTAAGCATCATACCTTCCTTGGGCATCTGCTTTGATGGTATTAAGATTACCCTGCCAATTGGAAGCCAATATATTCTGCAAAAAGAAGAGATAAACAAACAGGTAATGCTTCGAAAGAGAAAACAAAAATGAATTAGCAAATAATAGAAGGGTGATTACCAACCTTGCATTTCTCAGCAAATGTTAAGACGGAAGATTTTCCCGGTTTGATCATCATTTGTTTACTCGATTAGTCTGTTAAGCTGCACGTTTCTTTCAGAAGTTATGGAGAGTGAGGGTTTATGCAGGGTTCTGCGTCTGAAACAATGGCTAAACCTAAACGGACCACATCTTATTTAGGGAGAGTAATACTTTTGCGCACTTAATAGTAATACTGATTAATGTAAATAACTAGTATTGTTCTTCAATAAAAATAATTACTACTTCACTTGTCACTCAATTCGTGCAATATTTACTAATTTTAAATTATACCCTCAAACATTTCAATGCTACACTTTATGTCGTTACTTTTCATGACTAATCTTTGTAGCAAAAGGCGAAGCCCTCGCCCCCAGGGCCCCCACCCCCTATTTTCATGACTAATCTACTTCTACTTCGAATGAATACGACAAACTACCTTAAAAAAAAAAAAAAAAAATCACTTTATCTATATTAAAATTAATAAACTTTTTTTACATTAAAATTACTAAGCAATTAATACAATTATAAAAAAACACTTGTACGGTGTAAAAGATGTATGGACAAATTTGTCATTTGGGAATGGTGCCTATTGGGCTCGGCTATGGTCATTCGTATTTGCTGGATACAATTATTTTAGGTTATGTTTAGTACGTGAGATAATGGTCTTTATCTCCACTTTATCTCCTCTTATATGACTGTTTGGTAGCATGTATTTCTCATCTCAATGACCCGTTTAAAGTCGGATTCAGTACACAGACTACACTTCTTTATCTCCAAAATACTGTTTGGGCATGCATTCTGGAACACACCTGGGAGGTGTTATTATGAATCTCATCGATAACACTTGGTAATAACTGAGACAAATTGAGCGACAAAGGCAAAACTGAATCGGAGATTAGGGGCTACAATTCCTGTCTTTCCTTCTCACAATTCAAATTTTGAAAAGCCCCCCTTTTTTAATTTCCACTTCATCTTCGTCGCATTTTTTTGGAGGTCGATGGGAAAAGTAGCTATTGCGAATTCGTCACTCCCCTACCGGAGAAATACTCTCGTGACTACGGCACCGTCGTTTACAAGGTACCCTGCTTCTCACTAATTCACCTCAACCCACCGTATTTTTTTGCTTCGATTTGTTTTGCAATAGAGAATTCAAGCTCGATTTTTTCTACTTAGGGACATATACCAAACTAATTCATGTTAGATCCATTTTGAATCGGGTTCGAAAAATAAAGATACTTTAGATTAACAGATTTGTGTGAATGTATTTAGGGTTTTTTTCAATTGGGGAGAACAATATCCCCATGTCCACATCCTCATATTTGTTTTCAGTTGTTTGTTCCTTGAATTTTTTGTTTACTAATTTCTTGCAGTGCGTTCCATTTGAAGTGAATGTTTGTTTGGAGATCATTGTGAATCGGATGTCATTGTGCTTGAATGTAATTTTGGTCATTGTAGAATTTTGTATGTTTTATTTTAGGGGCAGAATACATATGTTGGTTATTTTGTGGGAAGAACTCTGGTACTGTGGGTAATTATGTGAGCAGAATGCTGAAATCGTGGGTTTTAGTGTGGGCAAAATGCTGATTTTGTGGGTTTTAGTGTGAGCAGAGTCCTGATATTGTGTGTTTTAGTGTGGGCAGAATCCTGATATTGTGGTTTCTTTAGGGCAGAACTTTAATATTGTGGGTTTTCTTGTGTGCAGAAAGAACAATATTGTGGGGTTTGTATTTTTTTTTCTTCGAAATAAATATGTAGATTTGTGATATAGTGGTCATTGTTCTGTCATAAGTATTTTGTTAATTACCGTGATGTCTCTGACAGTGTGGATTGCTTTGACTCCCTTGTCCATCCAACTCATCCCCATCATGTTATCTCGTGATTTGAAACGATGTGTTTTATACATTATGCTTGAAGAGATAATGCATAAAATATTCATTGTGCTCATAATTGTCTCTCACGTATTAAGCAATCGACACAGACCGGTTAGGATACGACTCTTTGGTCCTAAAAGGTATAGTATGATACATCGAATGCCCGAACAACTTAATCGAAAGAGTTGTTTGTATTTGCTTAGTGATTCCTCCTGCATTCAAAACCTCATAATGGATCGCAATGCTTTTGCAAATCTATGTTATTTAATGAGAACATTAGGAGGTTTAAGTGATAAAAGGTACATGTTAGTAGAAGAACAAGTTGCCATGTTCTTGAGTGTACTTGCTCACCACCAGAAAAATGGAGTAGTCAAGTTTGATTTCAATAGATCAGGTCATACAGTGTCGTGTTATATTCATTTGGTCTTGAAAGTGGTTTTGAAAATGCACCACCTGTTTTTGGTCAATCCAACTCCTATTCCGGACAACTCCACGGACCCGAGATGGAAATGGTTCAAGGTAACTCTTTTTTATGCTACTCCGTGTATTAATAGATTAAATTCTGATAGTTTTGGTTCTCCTACTTTTGCATATGGATCACCATACTCTTGATCACATCATGTTTTTTTAATAGTGTTGTCTAGGTGCATTAGACGGCACATAAATTGACCTCCATGTTCCGGCTAGCGATAGAGCTCGTTATAAATCACGAAAGGGGAGTTAATGGGGCAGTTGAAAGAGAGATGGAGGAAATGGGCGGTTGAACCCTGGGAGTTATGCTTCTATGTGGGCTTAACCGTCTTAATTGTGGGCATTTTAGCAGGCCTCGTATGTGGGCAAATATATCAACCGTTTTTATATATTTTTTTAATTTTGTAAATCCTGAAATTATTAGTTTGTAAAGAATCCAATTAAAATTATCAGTTTATTACAGTGGGGCACAGTGTGATAGCTCGACGTCGTCTTTGAATAATTTCAAGTGGATGTCTTTCATCCATGCATTGTGTTTAAGCTTTCTTGTTGTCATGTTCGTTCGTTTATTATTTTCAAATGTTGTACGTGGTATTATTGTAATTGCACCTATTATGCTAGTGAATTAATTGAGGTCCAATCTGGCCAATTTTGGATGCTCGAATGTTATTACAATGGTCGAATGATATGGTCAAATGTTTTTAAATGTGCTTGAATATACATTTTAAACCCAAGTCGTACATTTTCTTTACATCTTGTTTGGCTTTTATGCAATTTTTTATTGTCGAATGTTGTGAACATACCATCTTTCAAAATGGTGTCGGGATAATGGGGGCGACTTTTATGCATTTACATATGAGTTTCATATAATCAACACAAATGTCCTTCAACAACAATATAAGCACAACCTCAATCACATATATAAACAATTAAACACAATTCATCATATATAAACAAAGAAGAACAATAGATATAACCAAACATCCCCAATCCGACTTCAGAAACTTAATACTTACATAAACAAGTGTTGATTCATAGTTCAAAAGAGAGCCTTATGAAAGGCATTGTTATCATTAGCAACAAAAAATTGAGTGAGCATCAAAAGGAGAATAAGTTCACAGCATCAAAATAAGTCATCACATACATCTAATGGCTTGAGCAAACATTCATCAACCTAAGCGCTTCCATACTGCCCTGCAAGCAGTTTACGTATGAACAGAGTACGTGTCACCTCGCTTACGTCATCCATGTCGTAGGGCCCATCATCGGCAGTTTCATCACAGTGTTCCGGAGCATACGACCCACTCCCAACCTCTTCAATAGGAGTGTCATCGTCGATAAGATCGTTCACAGCTTGCATCACGTCCTCGGCTCTCTCCCAAGTCGCCCGATCCTTACCAAATACCTCGAGCCAATCATGATACATCGGTCATGCTTTGAATTGCATGTTGAGGGCAACTGGATCTTTCTGATTACACAAGAAATTATATAATCATCACATAATGCATCAAGCAATGGAACCATATTTAAGTATGTTGAAAATTCGCAAAAAATACATTTAGTTTAATATCAAAAGAATGAACCTTCACGGCTCTTTCCCAAGCCTCGGAGTTGCAATCAATCATGTTCGTTGCACTGTTGAAGCCAATGTCGGTCCCGTGCATTATCATCGTCTGAAGGGAGCCCAATGCCCTCTTCCAAAGAGTAAGTTTCGACTTTATATGAGGCGATTCGCGAAGGTCGGTCCCCGGGAATTCCTCCATCAGTAGCTCCTCCAGTTTCTTCGTGAAACCCAGCCTAAACCCATTCTCGCCCTTCCACCCATTCTTGAAAAGTTCCTTCATTTTTTCGAGCAATGCAACCTCTTCTTTCTCAGTCCATGACCTCCTTACTCTATCGGTCTTCTTTCCTTTGCATTTCATATTCACCCCCGTGGAACATCCACCTCTCTCCATTACTACGAATGCAACAAGTGTAATATATAAGATGTAGAATACACACCACAAATTAATAAAAGTGGCACATTCGTAGTCTTCGTTCAACAATTTATACAGAAGATTGAAAATCAACAAGCTACAATTAATAATTAAAAGACACCCACACCAGAATTCACAAATTTGCCCACAAATTCGATTTAACAGATTCCATCAAGTTTACACACAAATTAACCCTAAACCCAAAAACAATGACCACAGAGAGATTCGGGTATTATTCATAACTCATATGCTTTAGATATCAAACAAAAACAAACAAAAACAAATATGAGAGCACACCACACATTACATGCTTTAAACACAAAGTTAACATCACAAAATGCATAAAAACATGATGGTCAAGCTTGCTCCATGAATAACAAAGAATTTACCGAGTTTATACGGTGATTACAGCAACGGGATGAGTGTGAGGCGAGGTAAGAGACATACCTCAGTGAAATTCGTGCGGAAGGAGATACGTGAGCTACGAGTGTCCGCCTCCAGCTGAGCTTCGGGTATTTCTCTCGTGGACGGCCAAATTTTCCAGAAGCTACGAGGTGAATAATTCTTAGAAGAACCCTAGATATAAGAGGAGGAATTGAATGAATTTTCCTAAAATCAGCTGATGAAAGGACTTATTTGGGCTGCAATTTGGGCTTGTTTTCCCCCCTAAATGACCCAAGACAATAATTCACAATTTTATATCATCTACCAAACACTCAAATTAAAATTATATCTCTCTAATATAAACTACCAAACACTCAAATTAAAATTATATCTCTCTAATATCACCTACCAAACGCCCAACTTAAAATTATATCTCTCTAATATCATCTACCAAACACTCAACTAAAATTATATCAGTTTTAATAAATCTACCAAATAGAGACATTAAAATAATATTTATTTTAATAGATCATACCAAACACAGGTATTACACACATATATCACCATTTTTTATACTAAATTAAACACTAGCTACTAATCTAATATATGCTACCAAACATAGCCTTATAGTTTAAATGTTATATATGTGATTGTACATTGTGTTTAGAGCTGGAAAAACGGGCGGGCGGGCCCGGCCCAGCCCGTCGGGCCAAACACTATTCGTGGGCCGGGTCAGGCCGGGCTGGCCCATTTGCACATCGTGCCTGTAAAATCCCAGCCCGGCCCAAGCATAGCCCACGGGCTAACGGGCTGGCCCGGCCCATTTCAACCTTTTTTTTTTATTTTTTATTTTTAATCTCAAAATAATGTTTGGTAGAGTTTTTTTTATTCCACGGTACTGAAAATTGAGGGGCTTCATTTACAAAATTCTTTATTATGGCATCAACTATCAAGTCAAGTATGTTTAAAAAAAAAACTAAATATACAACACTAAATATCACTAAATATCATTTAAAAACTAAATATACTACACTAAATTCCTTATTATGGCAGTATCAAGTCAAGTATGTTCATATATTTGTAATTACAACACTAAATATCATTTAAAGAAACAACACTAATTATAATTTTTTTTTAAAATAGATAAAATAAATAAATAAATAAAATCAACCGGGCCAAGCCCATTTGGTCCACCGGGCCAGCCGGGCCGGGCCAAAAATGGCCCGGTTTTTTTGGGCCTCTATTTTTTGGGCCCAACTGACTTGAAGCGAATTACACTAGCTTTTACTAGTAGCTTCCCCGCAAGAGTACGGGTTCACTGTAGTATGGGCAAGTATAATGACCAAGTATTATCGAACCCACGGGATGGTGTATATGCGAATAGATCCCTGAAGATCTACGCGTCGTAGTTAATATGAGTGTGTTGTTTTTGGATTTTTGGAAAGATTAATTAAACTAAAATAAGCTAAGTAAACTAAAATACTAAGAAGACTAATTAACTATGGGTTGTTTTCAAATGAGAGACGATGATGCTTAAGATAGGGATCCCTGCGTATACTAACGGAGCAGGTACATAATCAGAATAACTGTGACACACAAGAAATAACCTAAGTCTAAGAAAGCAAGGTGAAAGCTCAAGATTCTAAACCCTAATACTTTACCCTAACACTCGACTTCACTAATCTACTAACAAGTTAATAGATTGTGCTTAATTAATGAGACCCTAAGGTGATGCGGTCGTCCTCCTTCGCTAAACCGGTAAATGAATTAACCCTTTCTAAACCTTCTCGTTAAGACTACTAATTGTTATTGAGTGATGCGGTCGTCCTCTCTCTAACACTTTCGTACTAAATTCAAAGGAAAAGTTAAGATTAATTATAAGAATTCATTAACTAAGAGAATTAAAACTAACGTCACGAATTACCCTAAATACGTACCCACATCCTACTTCTACGAGTTCATCCTACCCTAAGCATACAAGGGTTTTAGTTAGACATAGGTTTTACGGAAATAACAACGATTAAATAAGTAACGAACAAGAACATGATAATTAAGATGAAGAAGAAATCTAACATAAACTAGGGTTTAATGAAATAAAAGAATAAACTGAAATTAAATTAATAAAAACGAAGTATGAAGTGTTTAACGTAGTCTAATTACTGAAAAGAAACTAAGAGACGAAAAGAAACTAAGAATTCGTATGAAAACCTCAACAAAACGTAAACGTAAACTTCATTCTCTCCTTCCTCTCCAAAAACGAACTCTAAATCTCGTATGTGTGTCAAGTGGTCCTTCAAAACGTGTTTGGAAGAGGTATATATAGGTACCGGGTCGAAACTAGATCTCGTGGGCCGAAAAACGAACTTTGGAAAATAGGCCTCGGAGGCGCTCGAGCTGTCCCGGTCGAGCGGGGCGCTCGAGCCGTGTTGGTCGAATGGATTGCTTGGTCGAATGAGGCGCTCGAGCCGTGTTGCTCGAATGGTTCAAGAGGTCGAATGATGCGCTGGAGCTGTGCCCCTCGAGCGGCAAAAATGTTCTGTAAGTCCGGAGCGCTCGAGCTACGTTGCTCGAGCGAGATGCTCGAGTTAAGGTGCTCGAATGGGCCCTCCTTCCTTGCAACTAACACTTTTCTTCTCACGTACTAATACCAATCGTATTTCTTCGATATCTTCTCATCCGGGCATCCGTTTGAGTCGATTCAAAGTCCTACGAACTCCGTTTTTCGTCATTGATTCACCTATGAGTACCAAAGAGACAAATTCATCAATGTATAGAAATAGTACTCATTTGTAATAGCTTTTTGTAATAGCTTTCCAAAGCTGTACTATTTTTGATGCTTAATGCCTTTTGATTAATGGAATGTCTTTCTCATGTTCGCTCATTTTCTTTATATGTTAATTGCCTTTACATTTTTATCAATGCCTTTGTAATTATAACATATAGTGTTGGGCTTTTGTTCGAATTGAACTTTGCCTTTAGTGGAATCAGGGTTCAGCCTTAGGTTCTGTTCATTTTAAAAAACGAACAACCTTTAAGTGGCTTTGGTCCTCAAGATGGACTTGTACCTCGAGCTTTTGGACTTTTCCTCTTGACGAATTGTTGGTCCCGGTACAAGACTGAGGAATACGTGTATGGGGGGGGGGAATACACATATACCAATTTTTCAAACTTAAAACTGACTGAGTCCCCTTTACTCAGAGTGGTAAAGAACTAGGAGCTGATAATATACCTACTGACTACACTTGGTGCGGGTCAGTTGGCTAACTATCAGTTCAAGTTCAATGCGGAAATGTTTGAGCCCTGAAAGTTTAAAGTCTTGTTTAGTTTGCTTTCTGAAAAACTTGTTTTACTCAAATCTGAAAAGTGTTTAGTAGGGCAGTGCTCTTTTGAAGATCAGTCTGATTGATTCAGACCTGATAAACTTGAATGCAATGAATGAACAAGTAATATAACAAGTATGCGCAATATCAAAGCAGTAAGAACACAAGGAGTTTAACGTGGTTCAGAGACTCAAGCTCCTACGTCCACAGCCTGACTTAACAGGAAATCCACTCAAGGGATTCTTGTTTTTAACGTGCCAAGGTGCACCAAGACCAGCTATCCTCACTGATCTATACAGCTCCACTTACTAACACTCTAACTGACTTACTCCCAACAAGCCTAACTTAGGGTTTTGGTTTCAGTTTGGATTCCAACTAAGTTGAGATTATCCTTACAAGGCAAAGCTATGCTAAGGATTGGATAATCTCTCTAAGCTTAAGATAATTCTAATTAGCTCTTGGAATACAGAATAACTCTCAATTACTGAGAAACACTTGGGAAATTTAGAAGGTTTCGAGTGCTTCTCTTAATGGTTGAATGCTTTTGAATGCTTGAGAGTTTGAGTAATTTCTGGCTTGGAAATTTCCCGTAACCTTGAATGGGATCAAGGTCTTCTGTATTTATAGGTGATTTGAAAAACTATCCGTTGGAGAGATAGCCTTCGAGTCATATTGTAGAGTGGCTTCAAACGGACATATCTTCATGCAGCAGCCGTCCTTGCATGGATTTGGTATTTGCATTAAATGCATATTGAATGCTTGCCCGTTGAATATGCAGTCTGAATTCAGTCTTCATGTCAGGTTCCGTACGTGCGTGTCCTTCTCGGATTGGTCCACGTCATCAGGTTGGTGAGAATGTCAGAACTTATTCCTGAGCTTCAGGCTTGTCTTATTAAGTTCATTTTGTCTTGAGCCCACCAGTCTTGTCCTGACGCTGAAATTCATTTTGCATTGCTTGGCTCTACTCCAAGTCTTCCCATTAACTCAGTGACATCCTGTTCCCTTCAGGACTGAGTTAGTAATGACCTCAGGGTCATACTCTTCATCACTGACACTTACTCAGCCAGCTTAGAGGACTGCCATAAGTTCAGGATGGTGCTCTTCGTCTTCAGGCTCTGAGTCTTGATTGTCTCCAGTGAGTTCTCCTCTCACTGAGTACCTGTGAAGTGTAAAATGACTAAGTACTAATCCTAACCAAGACTAGCCTGACAAAGACAGATTAAGGCAATCATCTTTTCAGGGGCTTTGGGATCTTAATCAAAACTGATAATGTCCCAACACGAACAACTACTATATTTACATAATGAAAAATTTACAAGTGTTGTAAGACTGCTCGTCACTAACAAATATAATCTGACGAACAACTTTGAACACTAACTAAAACATGCTCGCTTATAATATTTTTGCCGAGCAACTCTGTCTATAATTAAAAGATGAAACAACACTAAACTATACAGTGTGCCGAACAACTTTGAATTCTATACTTAGCAAAATTTTCAAAAAATTAGGCAAGTTTTTGGTTCATCTTACTTGGTTCACTGGCCCCCCAAGACATTTGTTCGCCCAATTAAGAACTTGTTCGTCTCATTGATAGTACTTCTTCAGATGTACAGCATTCCAGGAGTATTGGGCCGGCTTGCCTTCCATATCTTCGATATCGTATACACCGTTAATGAATTTTTCCGTTATACGATACGGGCCCTCCCAAGTTGGTCCCAATACACCTGGAGGTTGGGCGAGCAACTTTCTTAGAACCATATCTCCAACTCTGAGTTCCCTGATTTTTACATGGGAATTATAATAGCGTTCTGCTCGCTGCTTATAGGTAGCATTTTTTAGCTCGACATTTAGTCTTTTTTCTTCGAGCAAATCCATTTCAGTAGCTAGAGCAGAGTTGTTCGCCTGCTCATCAAAGTTGGTCGTCCGATATGTGTTGGTCTTTAACTCGATTGGTATTACAGCCTCTGTTCCGAAAGCCATTGCAAAAGATGTTTCTCCGGTGCTTGACCTGGGAGAAACTCTGTATGCCCATAGGACTTCCGGAAGCTCTGTAGACCAACTGCTTTTGCTCTCCGCTAGCCGTACTTTTAACGTATGTTTGATGATTTTGTTTACGGCTTCGACTTGTCCATTCGACTGGGGATGATAGGGCGTAGAATAATGTTTCTTGATCCCCCACTTCGTACATAAATCTCTCAACTCTTTTCCATCAAACTGCGGACCATTGTCTGTCACGATGGTTTGTGGAACTCCAAAACGACAGACAATGTTCTTCCAAATGAAGTTGATCATTTTCTGTTGTGTGATTTTCAACATGGCCTCTGCTTCTGCCCATTTTGTATAATAGTCGACTGCCACAACGGCAAATCGAACTCCTACGACTCCCGCTGGGAAGGGACCAATAATGTCCATCCCCCATCTTGCAAATGGCCACGGGCTATAAATTGATACGAGCTGTTGGGCCGGGGTATGAATGTTTGGGGCAAAAATTTGACATTGATGGCAAGTCTTTGCTTTCTTGATTGCATCCTGGCGCAAAGTCGGCCAATAGTAGCCTTATCTGATAGTTTTGTATGCCAAGGCTTGCCCCCCAATATGATTCCCGCATACTCCGGCATGTATTTCTTCTAGTATTGCTCGTCCTTGCCCACTAGGCAAACATTCGAGAAGTGGGATTGATATTCCCCTTTTGTAAAGCTGCTCGCCCACCAGAGTATATCTGGCGGCTTGCTTTGTTAGCTTGGCAGCTTCAAAAGGGTTGTTTGGTTTTTCCCCACTTTTCAAATATTTGACTATATTTGTTCTCCAGTCTTCTTCTTCACTTGCTTGTTCATCAAGTTGATTGACATTATAACTTCTTGTTGATGGACCATTCATCTTTGTAATTATAATGTCTGCCAACTCTGTTGGTCCCTCACTTGTTGCTAGTCGGGCCAACGCATCTGCCTGTGTGTTGCTTGTCCTTGGAATTTGTTCAATGAAGACTTGTTCTAACAAGGACATCAGGTAAGCAACAATTCGTTGATATTCGATCATGTGATCGTCTTTTGCTTCGTATTCACCTCGGACTTGGTTCACAATTAATTGGGAGTCGCCAAATATTTGTAACCGTCTAACACCTACTGCAAGGGATAGGTGGAGGACCAGCAATGAGAGCCTCATATTCGGCTTCGTTGTTGGTGGCCATGAAACCAAATTTGATTGCCGAGGAGAATACTTGTCTGTCTGGACTGATTAAAACCACTCCTGCCCCCGAGGCTATATTGGTTGAAGACCCGTCCACGTAGAGATGCCAGGGGTGATCAAGTCCTCTCGTCGGATCTGGTGGGAAGGTTAGTTCGACAATAAAGTCGGCTAACGCTTGCCCTTTGATCGCAGTTCGAGGAGCATAGGTTACCCCGAATTGGCTAATCTCTAGTGACCACTTTAATAGGCGACCAGCTGTGTCGGGGAGATGGAGAATTTGTCTGAGTGGGAAAGTTGTTAGTACTTCAACTTGATGATAAAAAAAGTATGGTCGTAACTTTCTCACACTCATAACAAGTGCGTACGCCAGTTTCTCGGTTGGAGAGTATTTGATCTCCGCATCGTGTAAAGCTTGACTGACGTAGTAGATAGGTTGATGAAATTTGCCGTCTTCTCGCACCAGAACAGAGCTGATAGCCACTTCTGACGCTGCTAAGTATAAATATAACTTCTCTCCCGGGATAGGTTTTGATAGGATTTTTACATCTCCCAGGTAATCTTTGAGTTGGTCGAACGCCTTTTGACAGTTGTTAGTCCATGTGAACTGTCCTTTCTTGATGGCTTCAAAGAATGAATGGCATTTATCTCCCGATCTGGATATGAACCGATTCAATGCTGCTAGGCATCCCGTAAGCCTTTGCACTTCTTTTATTGAATGTGGAGGTTGCATATCCACGATTGCTTTAACTTTTGCTGGATTGGCTTCAATCCCTCGTTGACTAACAAGATGGCCCAGGAATTTTCCTGAATGAACTCCGAAACTGCTCTTCTTTGGATTCAACTTCATGTTGTAGTGTCGAAGGATTTCGAACACCTGGGTCAAATGTTGAAGATGGTCTTCCCTTCGGGGGCTTTTGACTACGATATCGTCCACATAGACTTCTACCGTATCACCGATTTGTTCATCGAACATCTTGTTCACCAACCTCTGGTATGTTGCTCCGGCGTTGATGAGGCCGAAGGGCATTCTTTTCCAACACAACAAGTTTTTGTTTGTATAAAATGCTGTGTTCTCTTGATCGTCTGGATGCATTGGAATTTGATGGTACCCGGCAAAGGCATCCATGAATGTTAGCATTTCATGACCTGCAGTGCTGTCCACCAACTGGTCAATGTGAGGAAGTGGAAAGTTATCCTTCGGGCATGCTGCATTCAGATCTGTAAAGTCTATGCATAGCCTCCAGGTCCCATTTGGTTTCCTCACAAGGATTGGGTTTGCTACCCATTGTGGACAGAGTGCTTGTCGGATTAAGTCGTTGTCTAACAACTTCTTTACTTCTTCACTTAAAGCCTGATGTTTGTCTGGGCCATATTTTCTTCGTTTTTGATGGATAGGCCTTTTTGCTTGATTGATATTGAGCTTGTGACAAGCATGTTTTGGATCTATCCCCACCATGTCTGCATGAGACCAAGCAAAAACATTTAGATTTTTGCTGAGGAACTCTTTCATTCGGGATCTGTAAGGCTCAGGGAGCTCAGATCCTATGTATAATTCGAGACCCGGGTTTTCAGGATTAACTTTGAATGCCTCCAGCTCTTCAACTGGAGTTGCTCGTCGTTTTTGTCCTTTCCACCGAGGATCAAGTATTGGTCCCTCAGAGTTGAAATCATTTTCGATGTTCATCGGCTCCGCACCCAGGCGGGGATCTAGATCATCTGTTGGCCCTGATTCGTTGTTGTTAGTCAACACCTGGCCCTCCAAGCCATCATATGAATGTTGCCCGTCACCATCCCTTTGTTGTTCGTCAGGATGATGTTGCTCATGGGTGGTGAGGAGTTGTTCGTCCAACACCTGCTCGTCATGTGTTGTTCGTCAGTATCCATATGTCTTCCTCTATGTCCATCATGTTCTCCAGTATTGATGGTTCATCAGCAGGATAGCTAGTTGTGGCTTCCATCATGGATACTGATACATGCTTGGCCTGCAACTGTAAGAGGCATTCCCTGGCTTTTCTTTGATCTCCTTTGATTGTACCTACTCCACTTGCTGTTGGAAATTTCAAACAATAATGATAAGTGGAACATGCAGCTTTGAATTCATTTAAAAAGGGTCGACCAAGAAACCCGTTATAAGTTGAATCTTGGTCTACAACCAAGAAGTCAACCATTCTCGTAATATTTTTCTCGGGTTCGTTGGCCGTTACAAGTTGTACTGCTAAAGTAACTATTCCTAATGGGTCCGTTACAGCATTTCCAAAGCCTATTATTCTGTGAGTCGTATCCCGAATATAGCCCGAATAATCTCCAAGATGATCGAGCGTCTTTTTGAATAGGATGTTGGTGTAGGCTCCGGTGTCCACCAACAATCTGTGGACTCGTGTTCCCATAATCTTTGCGCAGATTACGAGCGAATCGTTATGTGGAGTCAAGATTCCTTCCAAGTCATTTTTGGTGAAGGTCAATTCTGCTGTCTGCATGATAGATGGTTTGACCCCCATTTCTTGGACTTGATCGATCGCTCGTAACTCAGCTTTTCTTTTCCGGTTGGAGATTGGCAGTCGTCCATCAGAACATCCTCCTGCGGGACCTGCAGGTTCCATCATATACAAATCTTCCAATGGACGAGTAGGAATGGCAGGAACTGGTCGCGCCGGTTTATTGTTCTTCTGAGGTTGATCATCCTCGTCCTCAGAGTTGTTCTCCCGGACTCTCTTCCCGGGTTGTCTTTTGACAAAGTCGGAGAGCTTTCCGTCCTCGTAGAAACGCCATAGCTGTCTGAGCAAATCTCTACATTCACTTGTAAAGTGCCCCACGCTTTGATGGTAGGCACAATACTTGTTAGGGTTGAGTTTGCCAGTGTCTTGGCGAATTTTCCGGGGAGGGGAGAGCAACTCCTTATCCTTCACATTTTCATAAACAATATCGACTGACACTGTTAGCACTTGGTTCAACTTTTCTTTGAGTTATGTCCCTTCAGTGAACGCCTTCATGTTTTTAGGGATTCACTAGCTTGTTGCACCAGGTTTCTTGTTGTTCTCCTTGGGATCAGTTTTGTTCTCCCCCAAGTTTGATTGCAAAGCCTCATGCATGGAAACGAATATGCCGGCTTGATTCCTGAATTCGGCATAACTTCTTGGGCACTTCAGACGTACCTCTTTCCATAGCTTTGATCCTTTCTTCAACCTGGCCATAACGGCAACGATTTTCGTGTCCTCACTGACGGGTTCACCTTCTAACAACACCTTGTTGAACCTTTCCATGAATGCCCGATCTGACTCATCGTCATTTTGTTTTAGGTCCGACAATCGATATTTCTGGGACAAGTATGATCCCGCCGTTGAGAAATGGGAAAGGAATTCTCGACTTAGTTGAGTGAAAGAGTGGATAGATGCTGGTGGCATCGCCGAAAACCACTTGTGCACCCGATCCCCCAAAGTTAAGGGGAAATTTCGGCATTGAGTGGCGTCGCTGGCTCCCACCGAGACTATATAATCCGAATATTTTGTAAGATGAACTCTGGGATCAGCAACACCGTCATATTGTATGCCTGCCGGGAACTGGACCTTCTTCTGAATCGGGGCTTTCAGAATGACAGGTGATAGTTGTGAGGATGGCAAACTAGTTGTCCCCACACCTCTTTGTTGATCCAACTGTCCCTGCATGTTCTCCACTGCCCTTCTTAAACTTGATAGCTCATCCAAAGATGCCCCCTGACTTGGAGGCTATTCGGCGAGCAAAGGTACCAACCTTTCTGCTCGTCGCAATCCCTCACTTAGAGTGGGCAACTCCTGGAGCTGTTTCCTAGGGTTGTTCGCCGCATTTGGCCCTAGACGCCTGAAGGCAGATTGAGAGAGTCTCTCATGAATTGATGGGCGTGGTTGCTCAAATGTTGCTCGCCCACGTTCAGCTTCCTGGCGAGCAACTTTCTCTTGCAATTGGGGTTGGCCAAGTATGTCCTGGGCACTGGAACGGGTAGTTCCATGGCTTGATATAGTTGTTCGCCCGCGAGCAGATTCAGCCTGGCCCTCTCTTGGTTCGACCATCTTTGCTTTGCCCCTATCCCGCCTGACCTGGGCACTGTTCACTTCATGTTGTTCGCCCCTGGTTGACCTAGCCCTAACAACTTCCACGGGTCTGTCTTTAGGCCTCACTAGTGAAGGCCTATTCTGATCTTGCTGTCTCTGTAGAGCCTGGAGAGCAGCAATGGTTTTGGCTAATTCGTTAGGGTTGTTCCCCAGGGCCTCCATTTCAGGTGGGAAGTTATGGGTTATGGCCGTGTGTTGTGATCTATTCACATGTCTAGGATCACGATCCTGGTGGTCGGCCGATGATGCTCGGGTGGGAGATGCTCTCCTTGACAAGCGTGACGCTTGGGTTTCCTTAGATTGAGGCATTTCAAATAGATTGTTCTTTAATATTTATATTGAAGAACACCAAGAACACCAAAAACACTTTTGTTTGAATCTTCAAATATTTCTTGAGGTTTTCTTTGAATCTTCAAGTTTTCAACTTGAAGTTCTTGAGTAATCACACTAAATCGGAGGTTCGAGCCCTCATTCTAGCGCCAAATTGTTGGTGATCAATTTTTATCGGATGGATTAGTGACTGTTTAAGTTCGGTTTAAAGATCATCAATCAATTACGTGTGATTGGTTACCACCGTAAATGGTAAATCGAGGGTCGGGTTATGAACTTGTAAATGTGAAAATCGAAATCGTAATAATTTCGTATGTGTGCACGTCTAGGTGTTTAAGTGTGTGTTTTGGGAGTGTTTATGAATTTGAACTTGTATTTCTTAAGCTGGAGAATAACTATTTATAGAGACTAGCAAGCATGAGGTGTCTATGACTCTTGGTCTCCCTAGCTTGCATGCTTGACATGTGTCCTTTGACCTTAGTTTGACCTTATCTAAGCTGAATCTTAGTTACAAAGTCTTCTTTGGTCTTATCTCGGACTTCATTGTTGTTCGCCCAGGTCGGCTTAGCTGATCCAGGATGGTTTTTTTATTAAAGTTGTTCGCCTTTTGGGTACATGGCTCAGAAGTTGTTCGCCTTTGTGTTTTACACAGATTGGTGTTGGGATCTTGATCCTTTGTTCGTCGACATGCACCTTTTAGGTTGGTAGATTCACCACCTTTTATCAATGTTGCTCGTCATCAGTGACTTAGCAGAATGTTCATCTCTGGTCTTGGGCCTTCAAACCTGTTCGCCGATAAGCTGTTCGTCTTTGTAGTTGTTCGTCAGTTTATGCACTCCCTGGATTGATTTATGCACTCCGACTTGATTTCCTTTGTTGATCATCTTTGATTTGGGGTTGATTCCTCGTAATCCCTATTAAGGCTTTAATTCTTGTTCGCCATTCATTAATTTATGTTCGCCTATCAACATATATATATATATATATATATGCTAATTCGCGTATATCACTGCCAATTCGCGTATATCTCTAACAAATTAAGATTTTCAATTCGTGCGGAATCCTTTATATATATATTACTGTAAAAAAAAAAGATACAAAAAGTGTTCATATCTTCCGCCAAATCTTTGAAATACGCGTGAATTTTTCATCTGGCCGCTCTCAACGTTCTTCTCTTAATTATTTTTCAGTCTCTTCGGTTCTAGCCGCTCTCAACGTTCTTCTCTTAATTATTTTTCAGTCTCTTCGGTTCCCAAAAAATGATAGAAGATTGTTCTCTTAATTATTCTTCGATCTCTTGTTCCCAAAAAAAAATATAAATCTTATTCACATCAGAATTCAGAGATTAACCCCTTCTCTTATTTCACTGCATTTGAAATGGAAAAATGGAAATTGCAAGAACATCTTATTCACATCTGCTAAATCATCGGCCAAGAAGTCAAGAACATTATTTGGAGTTGTCTTATTTTACAAGATTGTTTGGAGTTGCCTTTGACAAAGGTATGCGTTATTTCTGATTTCATTTCTATTAACCTTTTCTCTTTTATTTTTTTTATTTTAAAAGATTGTTTAAATTAATTTTTCAATGCCTTATAATTTTTACTCTTTGTTTACTGTTCCATTCTTTTTTTTTACAGAACAATTGTTGAGGGAGAAAAGTTTGTTCAAATTGAGAAAATTGACGCTGGATTGTCCGTAAGTTCTATATATTAATATTTTCTTTTTACTTATTTTGATTTTATTTATTTTAAAAATTGTTTATTGGAGCTGTTCTTTTTTTTTTTACAGAATAATTGTAGGGAGAAAAATTTGTTTTTCTGGATAGAAACAAGAAACATTGGTGGAGAAAAGTTTTTTTTTTCTGGACAAAACAAGTGCTATTGTTCTCTTTCTGACGTGTTTTTTACATCTGTTACATCTGATTTATTACTATGTTGCCTAAAAAATATTTATCCAGTAGTGAAAAATGGAAAAAAAGAAAACGAAGTGAAGAGCTAATAAAATCACAACAAGGGGCTTTGGATAAATTTGTTTTAAAAAAAGATACCCAAGAAAATTTGGATCAGTCGAACGAAAATTTAGGTAGTAATGAAAACAAAATTATAGATATATCAACTGAAAATTTAGATAACAATGAAAATGTAGTTAATGATTCTATTGTACTTTGTGATGTAAATGATCTTTTCTATGAATTGAAAGTGCTACAATTCACTTTGCCACCGGAAACAATGTCTACTGTTGATATTTTTAAATTTGTCAAATCTGCAGATTGTTATCCAAATGTAGCAATTGCTCATAGAATTTTATTGACGGTGCCCGTGATTGTAGCATCAGTATAAAGAAGTTTTTCAAAGTTGAAGTTGATAAAGACTTAGTTAAGGTCATCAATGTTACAAGAGAGGTTGAATGGTTTGGCAACATTATCGATCGAGAAGAATATGTTGGAAGATGTTGATATTGCTGTAATTATAAATGATTTTGCATCTCAAAACGCTCGAAGAAATAGATTTCAGTAGTTTTCTAAGAATAATTAGTCTTTTTTATTTTTTTCATCCGGTCTATTGATGTAGTTTTGAGAAATTGTTTATAGTTTTCTTTGTATTTTGAGTAATACATTTTCAATAAAATTTTCATTTTTTGATTAAAAAAAAAATCTATATAAATATAATTCAATGCAAGGGCCCAATTTCTAATATTTTGACTAGGGCCCAAAAATGTTAGAAATGGGGCTGAACATTATTAGACGATATATAGCACACATTTTTTTTTTTTAAATATCACGTTTCATGTTAATATTAACAAGTGGTATACAACACAGATTCTAAGTTGTAAGTTGTAACTTGCAGTCCACCACGTCTCTCCACAATATCCCCGTTAAGATGTGAATGTCAACTTATCAACGTGCGAACGATCTCAATTAAATTTGGTGGCATACGACGCCGTGTTGACCCAACCAACATTTGTTGAAAGAGTCCCGCCAAACCCTTCCATTTTACATTCTTAACTGTTATCCATTTTATATGTCACAAAAACTTCTACTCCCCGTTAAATGGTAAAGTCGCTTTTTATTATTTAACAGTCAACACTCAAGAGGTAAAAAGATATAAAATTAAAGACATCATCGATCGTAAAAGCCAAAAGGGATTGCAAATATTAAAAATTAATCACGATACTGATATATATAATTTTTTGACTATATCAATTCCATCGTAGTAACTTGACATATCAGTAATGTATTTCATCACTTTTAATTTACTCAACTTGTCACCATATCTTGAGCTTATAAATTATGATACAAAGCGAGTTCAAAGGAGTTCCACTTAAGCTAAATATAAATTTACGCGCGTATACTTTGAGAACACCTATTATATATATTAATATTATATTATACACAAAATTTTATTAAAAACTCACATCTAATTAAATTAAGTACAACCTAGTTTAATTTAGGGGCGTTCACAAAATGGTACAATCCCAAACCACTATTTACAAAATAGTACAATGTTAAAAAAATATTCAACTTATTTTTGTGCATCTATTCAATTATTTTGTACCAATTTATAAAAAGTTATTCGAGATTGTATTATTCTGCACTTAATCCTTTAATTTAACATCAAGTTCCATATGCACCTAGTACAGGTACACTTTAAATCTGTCATTTGCTCACTCTTCACGTTACCGCACAGTTCATTTTGTATTTTTTGTCGAATTTTAATATATTCGTTGGTACGTTTCAGTTATTTACAGTGGGTGATCGACTCTTAATTTAATTAGTAGAACCGAATTACATTGAAAGTTGTGAAAGAAAATCGCCCAATATAATTCAATAAATTTTAATTTCTCACGAAATTCACTCCAATATTTCATTGTATTTTCTCTTAAATTTTAGTCAACTTTTAAAATAGCCCATGCACGTCGGCCTTGCACTAAATGGTTAACAATATGTCAATGTCAACTGTGCCCTACCCAAAGAGTTTACCCAGTCAACTGGATAATCAATTGATCTATAAATAGAAGAGCTATGCATGCATATTAATGCATAAGTATACGTACAAGTTTCAATTTATTAAAAAAGAAAAAGAAAAAGAAAAAGAAAAATTGAATGGCACCACCTCCCTCCACTGCGGTCTCACCGTTGGTATCACTGATCATTCGGCTACTAACCTTCGTTTCTCTGCTCGTATCTGTAGTCATCATCGTCACCACCAATGCCACCATTGATTTAGGCTTAGCCACCACCGGCAAACTCAAATTCAATGATTTTTATGCTTATCGGTAAATTTATTTTTATTCAATTTTGTTAATCAATCATATATAACGTATAGATTTACAATCTTTAAACCCAAAATTGACATTATTTCTTAATTTATTTATTTTTGAAATGGTGTAGGTACATGTTGGCCACTGGAGTCCTTGGAATTGCCTACACACTAGTTCAAACTGCATTCACAATATACTTTGTGAGCACTGGAAATCGAATTGGGGGTGATGGTTTGGCTCTTCTTGATTTCTACGGGGACAAGGTAAATAAAAAATCTTATTACGTAAGAGTATATATCATTGATGGTAAATATATTTGGCCGACTTGTTATGTATGACGCCACAAGAAAACGAATCGAAAAATATTAATTCATATAAATTATTTATATGTTCGAGTAATATTGTTGTATGCAAATTGTGAAAAAAAAAATGTTTAGTAGAAAATTAATTTAAAATTACACAAATTACATAATATATTTGGTGCGTCGAAGTGTTTTGAGAACTTCACGAAAAAAGAAAGAGAAGTAGACCTATGTAATTTGTATTGAATGTCAACCAAATAAGCTAATAAGATTTAAATGTAATTCGATATGTCGAATTTTGGACAAGACTTTTGACTAATGACAAGTGAGTAACATTTGTGTGAATACTATTTAATAGAAACAATTAATACTCATCAGTTAATACTATTATATGAATACAACTAATTAATAATATCATTTATTAAGAACAACTAATATTAATAACATTAAAATACACGATGCAGGTAGTGTCATACATGTTGGCGACGGGTGCAGCCGCAGGTTTCGGGCTGACGGTGGATAGTAAAAGAGGACAAGTTAATTCCGACATTAATAGTTTCCTCAACAGGACAAATGCAGCAGCTAGTGTTCTCTTCATAGGATTCTTATTTTCTGCAATCTCATCTGTTTTTTCTTCACTCTCTCTCCCCAAGAGAACATAGATTAGTCGTCCTATATGCTAATTTCATCCTATATTTTTTAAATATTTCCTAAATAGCATTTTAGGAGGAATTATTTTGGTTAATGTGTGAAAGAAATAATTTGTTTTTGATGTTTCATTGAAAAATTCATGTGACGTATAGGAATTACGAACTTTCAATAATATATATATATATATATTTGTCAATATGTCATGATCTCAGTGACGTTTTACTCGTTGGTTGAAGATGAAATTTGAATTGTGTATAGTTGTTAATTATGTTAGTTTGTTTTAATTCTTAGATATTGTTAACGTTAATATGTTTGAATTTGTTATTAATTTGTGAATTGTGATATCACAGTACGTATGTTGTCTACTTGTCTAGCCAATATATATCAGAGCGTACATGCATCACACTTTTTATTAGACAATAATACTATATATTTTAATAAAACAACTAATTAATAGCATATGTGAGTCTGAATTCACATGAACTCAATATTTTCAAATATCATTGTTATGTGTAACACTATCACTGTTATGTAGGGGAATTTATATAAATATTGTGAATTCGAAATTGAATATTCAAAATGGGGAGAAAAGAAAGAGGTTTACGAAAATAGGGTTGATCGCCTCAGTGAGGAGTGATCTAGGCTGCAATTTGAGGTGGGCTGTAGACGGTGTGTTGTGGGAGACGAGAGCCGCGTCGCAGGCGGCAGATTGCGGTGGTGGGCGACGGGAGCCGCGTCGCAGGCGGCAAATTGCAGTGGTGGGCGGAAGGTTGTGGGCGGTTATCGGAGGCGGAGCGACGGACGTAAAAGCAAGGTTCATAATTTTTTTTCTCTCTCTTAGAATGAGTTGAGGATGAAAGCATTTAATTTGATTTTCCTTAAATTTACTTGGTCAAAGTTTTTTTTAATTTAAAAATGGTTTGGGGCCCATCTAGTTATCAAGTTCAATTTCTAATTTAATTAGAGAATGGATCTTACCTGAAATGGGCCGAGAATAAATTCATAGGGCTCAAACTATTTTAGTCATTCAAGAGGGGCAAGAGAGGAAACTGCAAAAACGTAAAAAAATTGAAGAAGTCTATGCCAGAAAGCTCCATTGGAGCGCCACTACCAAGCTTTGTCGCCAGGAATCACGTCTGTGAAGCCACTGTTTGTCGCACCGAAAAGCTGCTATTCACACCGGTATTAATGGAGGAATTAGCACCGACAATTGAAAGTCGTCCATTGCCCATTCTCAAGGCCGACACTACTCTAGATCGCCTCCCAGAGGCGTGATGCAGGGGGAAAACGACAAAAATCTGTGGATCGCTCTTGGTGGGCGCGATCCACCCTATATTCAAAAATAATTATCATACAACCCTATTTTCACCATCCAAACTAAGATTAGCCCTATATTCATAAATTTGTCATGTTATGTATATTCACTATTATTGTTATGCATATGTACAATCATTGTTTTAAAAATTAAATATTTTTTAAACAATGATAATTTATATGCATGACGATGATAATATATGTACATAACAATAATATTTAAAAAAGGAAAATTCGCTTAAACTCGGGTTCTCAGAGACCTACTCATCACTTTATAATAATTAAAATTATTTTTCTCTTGTGTACACAAGCTCCAAATTGTATCAAGGACTTTCTCCGGTACGATATGTTGATTTATAGTACACCAACGATGGCTTACAAAGTGACGAAATAATACAGAAATTAAGAAAATTATCCAAAAGAAATACTACAATATTTCTTGTGGCAAATACCCTAACACGTAACCGTCTACAACACGAACGAGTGGGTAACAAAAAAATGATAAGTCGAGTAAAGGATAAATTATTTGCCCGCAAAACAAAAACTTCTCGGCTAGTGCTCACGGATAGGGGTGGGCATCGGTACGGGTTTCTCGGGTTCGGGACCCGAATTTTGGGTACCTGAAATTTCGGGTATAATATTATACTACCCGATCCCGAACCCGAATTAGATCGGGTACCCGAAATTCGGGTCCCAAAATTCCCAAAAAAGTATCCAAATTTTTATTTTTTATTTATTTTTAATTAATTAACATAAGAATCAATCACAAACATGTTAGATTATGTCATGTGTACATTGAATCAAATATCTATAATCATTCTATTTTGTTATAAATTATATCATGTGTACATTGACAACACAACCCAACACTAAAATATAATATTAAATTTTTAAAAAATAAAAAGTAAAATTTATGGGTACCTGATCGGGAGTTCGGGTTATGTTACAATACCCGATCCCGAACCCAAAGTTTAAGTTTCAGTTCGGGTTACCCAAAACCCGAAATTTCAAGAAAATTACCCGAACCGATCGGATAATTTTTTCGAGTTCGGTTCGGGTACCCTAAACCCAATGTCCACCCCTACTCACGAATTGACGTAATGTTTCAAAAGGTAAAACAACTTTGTCTTTAATACGAGCAGCACCACATCATCTCTAATCTCACTCCCCTTTCAGCCTCCAAATATACCTTCATCTCATATTCCACACATACCTACCCAATCTCCTGTACCAAGTACATCAAATTTCATCACCCATTGACCCCGTCCAGGTAAGTACGGAACTAATTTCTCATATCAATATAAAAAATGTGTTGTTTAGCGACATATTTTGTGATGGAAAATCCGTCGCAAAACACTATTTGTGATAATTTTTTTGACGAATTCTCAGCACCCGTTGCAAATATACAACGGCTTTTACCGTCACAGAACGATCGGGTCATGACCCGATCGGGTTGTCAAATTTTGCGACGGAAAACTGGTTGTTGTAAAAAATGACTAAATTTGGAGTTTTTAATTGTCACCGAAAAACTTTGCGATGGTCATGTGCCCGTCGCAAATTATGTATTTACAACAGACACGTGTCCGTCGCAAATCACGAGCCTGGAAGAAAATGATGGTTTGTGTGGTTCGAACCCGGACCCTCCCCGCACCCGGGGTAGGTGCGAACCACTGGGCCACCGGCCCTCAAGATATATTGTTCGACCCAACTTTCATATTAGCCTTATTGGGCCTGGAACAATTAATTCCAAATTTGCGTCCAAGGAGAATCGACCTCAAGTCCTCTCTTGCATGTAGAGGAGGCCCGCACCATTAGGACACTTACTTCTATTGTTCATTTTCTTGCAATTAATTGTGTATGTATCCAAATTGACTCTTTTTTTTTACATAATTTATCAAATTGATTCCTTTTGTTTTCTAACTTCTTTATAAATATTGTGACCAACTATATTTTATTTTGTAAAATTATTTATTTCGACAACACATAAACTCATAATTCATTCATTTGTACTCAATTAATTGTATATGTATCCCTCATCAAATTAATTCCTTTTCTTTTCTAACTTTTTTAAATAAATAATGTGACTAATTATATTTTTTATTTTGTAAATTTATTTAATTTGAGAACGCGTAATTTTATAATTCATTCATAATGGGCAAGCTATAGGTGGACTTTCTAGTCTCCTCTTCCAATGGGTGGGCAAACTACAATTTCTCAAAATGAGAGGACGCACGTTCATGCTCTCGATCCTACAAATTAATATTTAGTAATTAATATTACCAAAAATTAATAAAAATTTAAAAGTTGCCTACTACAAATTGCATCCCGTGATCCAAAATGGACCGAGAACCGATCCTATGTCTCGTGATTCCTTCTCCATCAGGGTTTATAAGGCGATTCACCTTATTCTTCTGCGACTTGTTCTTGAATTCGTCAATATTCCAGTAGTCGAGAAATTGGGGCCAAACCAGTCGATCCCGAATGTCCTTCCCATATCAGTCGGGATCCCCCTCTTGAACCATGCTTCCCTAATTCGATACATGATGTCTCTGTATCGCCCGCTGCCCTTAAGACAAAAATTCCTCCACATCTATTCACGTGTTGCAGTGCCCAGACGCAGTGTTTCTGCAATTACAGTAAAATGTAGATATCAATTTATATAATTTATATTAATAAACGATGAATAAATTAAATAATATATACCTTAAATTTGTTGATGACCTTGATTCAATGTAGATGATTAGTGGTAGTTTAGGCTTCGAAGATCATCAAACAAGATGTTTAAACTAGGATTGGACATTAGATTAATGTAAGTAAAGATTGAGGATCAAATTTGCAAGAGTTTGGACTATTTTTTAATAAAATGAACTTATTTTTCCCTTCTCATGAAGGGATATTTATAGGGTACAAGCAAGCATGAGGTGTCACCTCCTTAATCATTCTAATTTATGTATTAACAAGTGTTTAGACACTTGTTTTGATCCTAAACTATTACATTTTACAAATGACAAGTGTTAAGACACTTGTTTGTTCCTAATGCAATGACTAAATAGTGGGATCCTTGATCATTCTCCGAGGTGCCCTGTTGCTCGCTTGCTCGTCCTTAAAGCTTTTCCTTGAATCTTCTTGTTAAAGCTGCTCGCTCAGCTTTATTCCTTTGTGACCAGCTGCTCGTCTGACCAGCTATTCGTTTTGTCCAGCTGCTCGTCTTCATAGGTCTTCTTCTTATTGGTTCCACGCTGCTCGCCTCCTTTGATTTTTTTTAACTTAAATGATCTTCTTAATTGTTTATTTATTCTTTAATTAACTTAGTCCTGTTGCTCGGCTGCTCGCCTATCAACAATGCCCCCCAGTTTGACCTATTAGGATGAGGATCAATTACTATTAGGTCAAACTATAGTTGTTAGACAATGCTTTGTGACTATAGGCGAGCAACAGGGATTCAAAAAAATTCGAGCAGGAACATTCGGGCGACCAACAGGGTGTACCCTGTGGGCTGGTGACGGTTCAGGTCCCGAGGCGCATTTCACGAAGCGGCGTGGGCAGTTCCGACGTCAGCCGCCGCCCACGTCCATTTCCCATTTTGCGCGAAAGGGGCTTCATTTTTTTAGTAATTTTAATTTTTGCCCCCGTTTTATTTTCTTATAAATACCCATTTCCTTCTTCATTTTTTTCTTTTCACATCTTCATGCGAGTTCCGCCATTGTTATACCTTTGAAGCTTTTCTTTGCTTCCAATTCATTCTGATTCCTGCCGATTTGCTTAATTTTGAGGTAGATTCATCATCTCTTTGGTTTTAATTCTTCTTTTTCATACTTGCATTTTCAATTTCTCCAAGCCGTGCCACCTCCTTCGGCGCCGCCGCATCTCCGTCGTCGTCGATGTGTTTTTTTATTTTAAATTCTCCACCCTAAATTTTCACAAAAACCCTTATTTCCATTACGATGGCCTCCCCATCTTCAAGTAGAACAATCTCCGGTGAACGCGCCGGCCGAAACCCGGGAAAACGTCCAATGGAAGGTGAGGAGGTGCCCCCTGCTCCTCGCTGTTCGCTTCACCAAGCTATTGCTCGTAACCCTCATACCCTACTTGTTGATGAGAAGACTGGTTCAGAGGCGAGCTCTGTTGCTCGCTCCATTAATGTTTTTTATGCTGTAGACAGCTCAGGCGAGTAGGATGTTGACCAACCAGTTACTCGCCTGGGCGCTGAAGGAAACACCTCATCCGATCTAGGAGAAGACTCCAGGGAAGTCGCCATTGAAATCGATGAGATAAGTATCCCTGAAGCTGTTGGAGCGAGCAGTGAGCAGGTGGGCGAGTCGAGGGGCGACCAACGGGTCAGTCCTCTCGTGGAGTAACTTGGGAGTTTCTTAGGGAAATCAACTTCCCAATCTCCAGACCAACTCCCGAGTCTCAGATACTGGAGGGGGTAGTACATAGACAAGAATGGATTGACTATGCTGCTCGCCACCATAATTCATTCCCGACTCCGGGAAGGACCATCATGACGGCTCAAGAGACTAAATATACAACGAGCAGGGTACCAAGTTTGGTCATAGAGGACGACTTGGTGCGTATTCGATCTACCTATCGGATCCCTTATGATATTTTCTTGTATGCTCCACAGAAGGGAGAGACAGTTGATCGCCCACCTCCTGGTTGCACGGCAATTAACCTCGATGTCTTGAATACCGGGTTTCCACTGCCTCTACACCCTGTGATCGGCCGTTTACTCGAGGATACCAATTTAGCGATTACTCATACCCCCAACGGGTGGAGTAACATACTTATTTTTATAACTCTCTTTGGACTTGAGGGTTATAAAAATAAGATAAGTACCATTGAGATCCATTATGTGATGACCATCTCTTCGGCTGCTAATGAAGAGGGAGAAGGATGGTATTATATCAAAGCCCGTAGTGGTGTGAAGCTAATTGAAAGAACGTCTAACAAAGTAAAAAGTTAGCACATGCAATTCTTTTTTATCGGGGGAGATTGGCGAGCGTCCTCTGATTTCTCAGGTGGACCTGGGCATATTAACACACCCGATGGCTTTGGGGAAATAAGGAGTAGGTTTCACCTTTATCTTTTTGATGATCAAGGTGAAACTAATTTTAATTTCTTCTTTTTCGCTGTTTTGCAGGTCCTCACTGATCACCCTTCGAAATATAAGCGATCGCAGTATTAAACATCTTTCCAAACCTCACTGCCGAAAGCTTGCCCTATTGACTACAAGTGCACATCACTTGGAAGCTCAAGTTGCTATCCCGGAAGGTAACACATTGATGTTTTTTTAATCGCTTGGTCGCCTGGTCACCTACCTGTTTGTGTAATTATTTTATTTTTTGTTTGTTCTTAGAACAAAGGGTAACAATTGTCGTTCCTGAGATCCCAGAGTGCTACCACTTGCTTGCCCACTGTGTTAAACAAATGGCCTCCGAAGACCCTTCCAAGAAAAGAAGTACGATCCTCCTACATCACTCATAAAACTGCGGGCTAGGGAAGAAGTTGAGCCCCCACAGGTGAAAAGCCCAGCTCCTCGCCTACCTCCTCGTTCCTCACCGCCCCAGGCGTAAAAAGATAACCGGGGCAAGAAAAGGTTAACCAAGGAGGTTTCCCCTGTTTGCAAAGTAGACGACCATTCGAAACGGTCTAAAGTTCAGTCCAGGCGAGCAGGAGGGACGTGCCACGCTCCTCGTCAGTAGAGAAAGTGAGCGAGCAGTAGGTGGTTGGCACCGTCATGGCGAGCAGGAGGAGGGGATCTTCTCCGGACAACTCTTATCTAGGTTATGACCCCGTTAAGCTGAAAGAGTAAGTCTTGTTCCCTACTGCTCGGTTGGTCGCCTCTTTACTTACTTTCATTAACGCCATTTGTTGTTTTTTCTTTATAGGTACAAACATGAGGAGTACCCTGGTCGGGCAAAGGTACTCATTCAACTCAGTTGTGTTAAGTCTGCCCCCCCTTATCATGATATATCAGATTCTGTTGGTCCCGAAACGAGTAAACAGGTGTATGGGGGGGGGAATACACCTGTGGTTACAAATTAAAACTTCTTCAAAACTTATCAGGTTACTTAAGACAATAGCTCGTCAGTGGACTTGAGGTCTGCTGAGAGTTACTCTGTGAAAGCTTACTGAGATAATACCTCCACTGAAAGCACAAGACTTTCAGTTGAACTACTATCTAATTAGCTTTCAGATGCGGATTAGTGAGCCCTTTAGAAAACTCGTTTTACTTTGATAAACTTGAGATTAACACACACTTATGAAATAGCAGAATGTAAGTACACAAGATGTAAAGTGGTTCAGAGATAAATCTCCTACGTCCACTGGCCTGATCAAACAGGAGAATTCCTTTCACTTGGAATTCCTTGTGTTATAGTGCCAAGGTGCACTGATCAACTTCTCCTCTCTTAGGATGATTGATCACTAGGAAATTCCAGGTCCTAGTTCCCAAAACAAACCAGCTTTCAGACTGATACAACAATCAGCTTACTAACACCACTTAACACTAGCTCTCAACCTAAACACTGAGTAGGGTTTTGAGTAGGGTTTTGGTTCCAACTATTTTGAGATAATCCTTACAAGTTTAGCTCAAGGCTTAGGATTGGATTATCTCTTTCTAAGATTTGGATATAGCTTTAAGCTTGGTTACAGAAGGTTTGTTAGGCTCTCTACAACTGTGAAACACTTGGGAAACAATGATAATTTCGAGTGCTTCTAGATGATTATGAATGTAGAGATAGCTTTGATCTTGTGAGTTTCCCGTGCTTGTAAATGTGCACGTCCTTCTGTATTTATAGGCTTCCTTGAAAAATCTTCCCGTTGGATTTGAATCTTCTCAAGTAAGTCTTCTTGTATCTGATTGGTTCAAACGGCTCTATTTGAAGCTTTAAGTCTTGTCAAGAAACGGCTGCAAAACCATGCTGTTCACCAACTTTCTGTAGATTGCTAGGTGAAAGACTTTTGGTACTTGTCAGGCTGGGGCAGGTCGGCTGTCAGTAAAGTACACTGACGTGTCATCTTTTCATTGGACCTTAAGTCTGTATGCCCAGATTCTTGTCTTGCTTTAAGGTGGAACTCCTCTGAGAGAACCTTCTTATTCCTTCATTTATTGTAAGCTTCACTGAAATTCATTTTGCCTTGTTCCAACCAGATTAACTAACAGCTTTAAATATGTTTAGCATTCAATGTACTTGTTAGTTTCTTTATCAGTGGACCTTCGTCCTCAACTGATAGATTTAGTCTTAGTGAGAATGTACTTAGAAAACATTCAAGACTTAGACTTCTTTCTCAGATCACTTAGTCTTCAGCGGACTTCACTTCAGCAGACTTCATCTTCAGCAGACTTCATCTTCAGCAGACTTCATACTAAAATACACTCTAGTTATTACTAACTGTACTCCAGTTCTTAACACTTTGAACTGTTGAACTAAACATTAACTCTACTGAATAATTTACTTACAAAACAACTTAGGGGGGACATGTTGGCATCTAATCAAAACAAGTCTTATACATTTTCCCAACAATTTCCCCCTTTTTGATTATGCCGGAACCTATCTTATTACATATCTTCTTCCAGATGAGGTTCTTCAGATGACATTCAAAGTTCACAGATTTTGTAAGTAAAAACATTCAAGTACATAAGCCTAAATGATAATGAGATATTATCTTGGGCAAGCATCAGTAGAGTTCATTTCATTGACAAAAGGATGAAGTACATTTTACATGAAGTCTACTTATCAAAAAGTTTCAAACTAAAAACACACCTGGGACTTATAAACAAATGCCCAGCAAAAGATACAACATTCTCAGATGGACTCAAACAAAGGTTCAAGTCCATATTGTTTGAAGACTCTGATCTTCAGCTCATTCTTCCTTTCCATCATTTCCTTGGAATGTCCTTTGAGACCAAGATGCTCACATAAAGATGTCCACTCTTCAGTGATCCTTTCTCTATCAACAGCTCATGTTGCATCTTGAGGAGACCAGTAGGTGATTGGCTCAGGGGCCTTCAGAGCATGATCAGGGAAGGCATCATTCCAAGCACCACTGATCTCAGGATAGAGTTTGGGATAGGCATCAAACAACCATGAGTTGAAGACTTCTTGTGCATTGTCCCTTCCTAACTCTCCACTGACATAAAAGGAATAAACGAATTCCCTTTTTGCAGTCTCCCAAGCATCATTGAGCTTCTTAGGAACCCAGGCATCATGGTGAGGGAATCTGTTTTGAGAAGGTGTGATCTGTTCTTTCTTCAGTTTGGCAGCCCACTTAAGATAACCACTTCTGAACTTCTTAGAAGTAGTTTTATCAAATGTGGCTAGCCTCTCCTTTTTTTTCCTCTCTGCAAGCTCTGCAATGGTCTCTATCTTATCAACCACCTTATCTCTCCTCTCCTGCTGCTGGGCTGTTAGCTTCCTTGCTCTCTCATTCATACCTCCAGCCTCTTTAATTAGCTCAGCGAGCTCTGTGACTTTGGTAGGTGCAGACTTGGGAGGTTCAGAAGATAGGGGTTCAGGGTTGAGAATAGGAAGTACCTGAACTTCATCAGTAGAGGTTGTGGACTTAGCTGCCAACCTCCCTGAGGTTCTTGTCTTTTTAGCAACCTCTGCTGAGAGAGTTTCAGATGCCTTCCTCTTTGCAGGTTCCCCCTTCTTTGCAGCTCTCTCTTCCTTCTCTTTCAGATGAGCTTCTTTGAACTTTGAAAGGTCTTCTGATGATGTCTCCTTGCCCTTCTTTTCTCCAACCAGCCTCTGGGCCTCAGCATCAACTTTCTTCAGGGTGCTCTTCACCTGTTGGCCTTTTTCGAAATCAGGGGTTTCAAGGATAATGTTCATTTTATTCTTGGGATCAGCCTTCATGTCCTTCGCACTTATCCTCTTTTCCCCCTTTCCGGCATTAATCATACACTCAGCCACTGTGATGTTGAGCTTCAGTTGATCATGTGCCAATGCCTTCAGCTCAGTTGAGCAGTGATCTACCTCATCCTCAAGCCTTTCTAAAGTAGCCCCAGCAGTCTGCCCAAATTGAACAAACTGCGCAAGCTTTTCATTGATAAGCACATTAGTCTTCTCTTGAGTTGGGAAATCCTCAGCTGCCTTCTTTAGTACCTCTCCCAGTTTGGCTCCCAGCTCAGCATGCTTGGCCTCGAATTCAGACATCTTCGAGTTCCATAATCCTTCAACCTTTCCAAGAAGGTCAGTTGAGAAGGCCTCCACTGATGACTTCAGGTTGATGGAAACGTTCTCTACTGAGTCTTTGAGGAATTTGGCTCTGGCCTCTTCTTCAGTTTCCTCCAGCTTCTTCAGGGCTTCAATGACTAGCACACTTTGCCCCTCAACTACATCAATCACCATCTGCTGAGAGTCTTCAATTTTAAGTGTGAGATTCTGGAGTGATGTAGTTGTGGACTCCATGAGTTCGTCAATGTGATCTGAGAGGATGACCATTTCGTCCACCTCCTCTTGGACAACTTCTTGGACATCTCTCAGCTGAGTTTTAAGAGTAGGGATTCTTTCTTCTTGAAGTTTAAGCACTTCATCCTTCAGGGGAGTTAGGTTGACTTGGACTGGGGGGATTTCATCAGTTTGAGTACCTGCATTTAAGACAGTGTTAGTTTTTCCTCCCTCAATCTCACCACCTAAGTCACCTGTAACTTCTAACTCCATTGGAACTCCCTCCTCCTCACTCATCTTACTTCTCTCATCACTCTCCTTTTCAACTATGTTTCTTTCAGCCAATTCACCCTTTACAGGGATGATTGCTTTTATTTGACCTCTCACAACTCCAGTGATTTCAACATCTTTCTCACCACCCTCAGCTTTTTTTCTTTTCTTTTCAACTCTTTCGATTCCAGTCACCTCAGTTGACTCTAAAGCCACCACTGAGGGCTGTTGTGGGAGAATCTCAGTAGACACCTCTACTGGACTCTCCTGTGGCAAATTTTGAGCCTCAGTATCCCTTGCCTTGGATACATCCTTGGCTACCTCACCATCACCTTGCCTTGGTGAGGTCCCTCCTCCTTGTATATTTTCTTCTTTCTCTTCCTCTTTCTCCTTCACCTCCTCTCCTTCAGCTAACACCTCAGCTGACTTCTCTTGCTCACCAACATCAGCCCTCTCCACCTCAATTGCCTTCTTAGCCTCAGCTATCTTCTCCATCACCAGACTCTCAAAAATTTTCTCATCACAGAGAAGTCTGGTTTTGGTCATCCCTGCAAACTGCAACACCTCCATCTCCTCCTTCTTCCAATCATCAGCATTGCTGCCTTTGACTGCCAGTAGAATTTCTCCTAGCCTCCTATCTTTGAGCTGGACAAGGAGTCTCAGCCTCAAGAATAAAGCTTTCAGGGTTGGGTACCCATCAAGCTCAGGGTACTTAGACTCTAAAGAGTATGCAACTTCATCCTTGAGAGTATCAAGGAAAGAGTACTCTTCTTCATCGTCTGAAGGAAGGGAAGGGGTAGGGGATCTGCTTTCTGTTGGCTCTTCTGGGATAGACTCCAGTTGAGTTGGATGAATTTCAGGAGGGTTCAACTCAGATGAGGTTTGAGTGTCAGGTGAGGTTGGGTTTTGGTCAGTGGGGGTGGATGATACGGGTTCAGATGGGGTTGAGGGAATGGGTTCAGTAGGGTTTGATGGGGTGGTTTCAGTTGGGGTGGAGATGGGTTCAGTGGGGGTTTCAGTTTGAGATCCACTTGCTGGCTTTTGAGAGCCATCAGTGGGGGTTTGAGTGTGAGTTATTTTGGAGATGCGTTTGGTTTTGGCAGCAGGGGTGCGAGGTTTAGTGGTTTTAGGTTTGATGGGGGTAGGTGCAGGGACATCTGAGTCAGACTCAGTTGAGATAGTGTTGGGAGAAGAGGTAGGGTTACCTGATGAAGACTCATCAGTAGAGTTGGTGATTCTGACTTTCTTCGAAGCAGCCTCTTTCTCTGCTTCAGAAGACCTCTTCTTCTCCTTCCTTGAGGCCTTCTCTGCCACAGCCTCCTTATGTTGAGCCATTTTGTCACTCAACTTTACCAATCTCCTCTTCAGCTTTGTTTTCTTCCCCTCAGCAGGGGTAGCTTCCTCCTCAACTGCCTCTGGGCTTTCCACAGCAGGCTTAATCATCCTTGCCTCCAGAGTCTTTCCAGACTTGAATAAGATCTTTAGATTGCTCCATTTCCTATCAGGGATCCAATCTACTCCCAGATCTACATTCTCTATCAAGTAAGAGATTTTTGTTGCATAGTTTAGCTTACTTGATAGTTGAGGAGATTTGTCAGGTTGAAACTTCGAGTGCTCTTTATTCAAGGCCCTCAGAAAGAACTGCTGCCAATTGTATGGCTTTTCCTTGCTCTCAACTATCGCCTTCATCAGCCTGAGCTTTGGCTTGCTCACTTGCTCAGTACTCCCTTGGTTTCCCAAGATACATTTACTCACAACTTCACAGAGAACATTGTAAACTGGCAGGAGTTCACTTATGTTCATTGTTGGGGTGTATTGTACCTTCCTCTGCATTATGGTTTTGACTCATTCTTCCTCTTTCTCCACTATGCACGTGTCTGGATTGGGACCTTCAGAAGGAAGATCAAAAAGCTCCTTCAGAACTTCTCCGCTCACACGAATCTCCTTCTTTATCTTTTGGTGCTCTGTGACCTCCATGTTATCTCTCATAACTTTCTTCTTCCTTTGCAAGATCAGATGTGACTTGATCCTTGTATCTGAGTTGGAGACATTGTTGTAGAATTCAAGAACCTGTCTGTCAAAACAGTTCTCTGGATGGACAGATAGAAATTTCTCTAACCCAGCACTTTTTATCATTTCAAGGGCTTCTTTGATGTGAGCATACTCTGGTCTGGACTCAATTTCTGGGTTATCAAAAACCACGATGGGTTCATACCAGAAGTTATCTTTATGGGTAAGGAAACTAAGATTTAGTTTTGCCATTTGAATAAGAGGGTTTGAGAGAAACGATTTGCAGAGAGTTGGGAAAAGAAGTAAGTGTTTGCTTTGGAAGTGTATTCGAAAAGGTTTACAAATGATCGTTTGGGGTTTTTATATGAGTAATGAATGGTGAGATTGAACAAAGAGATCAACGCCTGAGATTGATCGTGTTTGAGATCGTGGATAGTTGCAAGATTTAGTGGGGGGGGTTAAGAAATCTTGACGGTTAGAAAAGAACCGCCTAATTGAATGGTATGGATTGAGAGGGTTGGTAGTCGGAAGGTCATATCAACCGGCTTTTAGGGCGCATGAGATAAGTAATTGAAAAAGCAAGTCTGACTTGTACCACGCGCATTAAATGCTTGCCATACCAAAATCTCTTCGGAATAGTGGAAAGAGATTTAATTTTTCAGAAAGCACTCATTAGTAAATATATTGAAACCAATTAAAATATATATAAAACTAAGAGGCTTTAGCATTGAAAATAACATAAGTATAAACTTGACCTCCACTGAGGTTCGACCTCGTCTGATATAAGGCCTCTTCTGAGATGAGGAGCTTCTTCTAAGAAGGATCCTCTACTGAATATGATCCTCCACTGAGATACCAACTGAGTTGAAGGTAACTCTTCTGAGATTCAATCCTTTATTTACTCTCCTGGATCTAGGAGTCCAAGCTCCACTGACAACTCTTGAAACCTTGCTTCAGCCAAAGGTTTAGTGAAGATATCTGCCTTCTGCTTGTCAGTGTGGATTTTGAGCATTTTGATGTCCTTCTTCTCCACATGATCTCTGATGAAGTGATGCCTTATATCCACATGTTTGCATCTTGTGTGGAGAACTGGATTTTCTGAAATAGCAATTGCACTATTGTTGTCACAGAAAATAGGGACTTCATTGGCAAAGATGTTGTAATCTCTCAGTTGTTGTCTTAGCCAAAGAATTTGAGCACAACAACTTCCAGCTGCCATATACTCTGCTTCAGTAGTGCTTGTGGCTACTGAATTTTGTTTCTTGGAAAACCAAGAAATCAGTTTACTTCCCAAGAATTGACAAGTGCCTGAGGTTGATTTTCTATCAATTCTGCATCCACCATAGTCAGCCTCTGAGTATCCTGTGAGTTCTAGATTGTCATCTGAGGGATACCACAATCCCATATTCACAGTACCCTTAAGATATTTGAGAATCCTCTTGGCAGCTTCCAGGTGACTTTTCTTGGGATTTGCTTGATATCTAGCACAAATGCCAACTGCAAATGTGATATCAGGCCTGCTTGCTGTGAGATACAGTAGAGATCCAATAATGGCTCTGTAGGAAGTCTGGTCTACTGATTCTCCATCCTCATCTGGTTCCATTTTGGTGTTGGTGTTGAGTGGAACTCTTGCAACCTTGCTGGTCTGGCATCCAAACTTGTTGATCAGCTCCCTTGTGTATTTGGCTTGGTTGATGAAGATTCCTTCAGTGGACTGCTTGACTTGAAGTCCTAGGAAGAAATTCATTTCTCCCATCATAGACATCTCAAACTTTCCCTTCATCAGTTGAGAAAATTTCTCACAGAGGACTTGGTTAGGACATCCAAAAATGATATCATCCACATAAATTTGAACCAGCAATGTGTCCTCTCCTTTTGTGATTCTGAAAAGTGTTCTATCAACTCTCCCTTTGATAAAACCATGATCCAAAAGGAATTGTGACAAAGTATCATACCAAGCTCTTGGAGCCTGTTTCAGTCCATATAGAGCTTTCCTCAGTCTATATACTTTGTGACTTTCTTCAAAACCTGGGGGTTGCTCCACATAGACCTCTTCATTGAGTACTCCATTCAAGAAGGCACTTTTAACATCCATCTGGTACACCTTGAATTTCTTGTGAGCAGCATATGCAAGAAATAACCTTATTGCCTCCAATCTGGCTACTGGAGCAAATGTTTCATCATAGTCAAATCCTTCAACTTGAGAGTAGCCCTTTGCAACTAGCCTGGCCTTGTTTCTAACTATGATATCATTCTCATCCTTCTTGTTCTTGAATACCCACTTGGTTCCTATCACATTGCAGTGATATGGTCTGTCCACCAACTCCCATACTTGATTCCTTGTGAACTGGTTGAGCTCTTCTTGCATGGCAATAATCCAGTTGGAATCTTGAAGTGCTTCTTCTATGGAACTTGGTTCCTGGTTTGATAAGAAACAACAAAACAAAGCACTTTCACCATGAAAACTTCTAGTTTTGACTCCTGAGGTAGGATCACCTAGGATTTGCTCAATAGGGTGATCTGAGAGCCAAGTTCTCCTAGGCTGATGCCCTTCAGTAGAGTTTAACTCTTCTGAAGTTGAGTCACTAGATATTGGAATGAAATCGAATTCAGGAAATAAGACAGAGGGTTGAAGTCCTGAGTCATCATTCAAGGTATTTTCATTCTCAATGGTAATTTCATTGGTTCCCCCTTGAATGATGGATTCAGTGAATGTCTCAGCTGTGACCACATCTTCATTGACATTGGTTACCTCTTGAATTGGGATGGTGTTCATCAGTCCAGTTACATCTTCAGGAGGGCTCTCAGGTGAGCTTTGAGGAGTGGTCTGATTTTGAGTGTCCTCTTTGAATTGTTGATCATTGAGGTTGTCCCAAGTTGGGATGAATGTATCAACACAATTCTCAGGATATCCTTTTGATTTGATACTCAGTCTAGTTAGCCTTTTGCTTATCACATCCTCATTCTCCTTACTTCTGGACTCAAAGGTAGATTCATCAAATACCACATGAGGTGTTTCTTCCACAACAAGAGTTCTACAGTTGTAAACTCTGAAAGCTCTACTGATTTGGGAATATCCTAAGAAAATTCCTTCATCAGCTTTGCTATCAAAAGCTTTCAGTTGAGTTTTCCCATTGTTGTGAATGAAACACTTGCAACCAAAAATATGAAAGTAAGATACATGTGGCTTTCTGCCATTCCATAACTCATATGGAGTTTTTCCTTGATGTTTGGTTACCATGGATCTGTTTTGAGTGTGGCAGGCAGTATTAATAGCTTCAGCCCAGAATCTTTTAGGAACTTGAGCTTCAGCTAACATTGTCCTTGCTGCCTCCTTGAGAGTCCTATTTCTTCTTTCAGCTACTCCATTTTGTTGTGGAGTTCTTGCAGCTGATGTCTCATGTGAAATACCTAATTCTTTGCAATAATCAGATATAATAGAATTTATGAATTCAGTGCCCTTATCTGATCTTATCTTTACAATGTTCAGGCTCTTTTCATTGCTAACTTGCTTCAGGAGCTCTGGCAGTCTCAGTTGAGTCTCCTTTTTGCTTGCAAGGAATATTACCCATGTGTACCTGGAGAAGTCATCTACAACAACAAGTGTATATTTTCTCCCATTGATACTTACAGGGGTTACTGGACCAAAAAGATCCATATGCAACAGTTGAAGTACTCTGTCAGTAGAGGTTGCTACTTTGCTTTTGAAGGATGCCTTTACTTGCTTCCCCTCCTGACAGGCTTTACAGATATGTTCTTTGTTATAAACTTCATTTGGCATTCCTTCTACCAGTCCATGTCTTGCTATCCTGTTCATCATCTTGAAGTTCAGATGACTTAGCCTTTTGTGCCACAACCAATTAGTGTCAGTTGAGCTCTTAGCAATAAGACATGCATTTGGTGTGCAAGACTTCCAATCTGCAAGATAGATATTTCCCTTTCTTGACCCAGTTAGTAATACCTGTTGTGAAGATACATTCTTAACAAAACACAGGTTACATGAAAATTCAACACTGTATCCCTTATCACAGAATTGACTTATGGACAGTAGATTATGCTTAAGTCCACTGACAAAGGATACATTGTTTACCCTTACTGAGCCAATAATTAAAGTACCATAACCTTTAGTGGCTCCTTGAGAGTTGTCACCAAAAGTGACTTGTGGACCTTCCTTCTCAACAAATTCTGTCAGGAGATCTTTGTTGCCAGTCATGTGCCTAGAACATCCACTGTCCAAGTACCAGACTGATGATATAAGAGCTTCTCCTTTGTTGAGGTCCACTGAGCCCTGCAATCACAGATCAAGCTTTAGGTACCCATTTGGTGTTGGGTCCTACAAGGTTAGTTGTACCTTTCGGAATCCAAATTTGCCTCACAGTTCTAATCACTTTAGATTGGCTAATTTGTCTTCCATAAACATCTACATAGATTGTTATCTCCCTAGGTGCCTTGGGAGTAAACTTTCTATGGGTGTCAGCCTTTGAAGGAACAGGAACCTTCTTCACATTCTTTCTCTTTGGCTTGGGTGCACCTGGTCTTGGTTTTTGTTGATAAAGGTATGAAGGACCTTTTCCTTTAGGCACAAAAGGACTAGGTCTTTCATATGAGTCATTCCTTGAGGACTGCTCATGCCTGGGTGTTCTCAGCTGAGGTTGCTTCATCTGTGAAGACCTCGGCTGATAGTACCTCTGCTGAGATCTAGTTTGATAAGTCACCTGAGCCTTTCCATTTGGTTTTGGCTTAGATTGACTTTTCTTTTGAGTGATCTCAGCTGGTCTTTTTCCTTTATCCACAGTCTGTGGTTGAAATGTCACAGACTTGACAAAAACTCTCGTTGTGCCACTTGAAGAAGCAACACTCAGAGGACCTTCTGAAGGTTTTGGAATAAAGCCTATCCCACACTTGTTATTTGGATTGGTTTGAAAATTTTGGATCTCCTCTATGGCAAGAGAGGGTTTGTTTAGAGCATCAATCCTTTTTAACAAAGTCTCTTCAGATTTTTGTAAGACATCAATTTTCAGGAGAGAATCCTTTATTTGGCTTACCAATTTTAAATTCTCTTCAGTTAACTTTGTCTTAGATTCATTGAGATCTTTTATCAGTTGATCTCTACCATTTCCTTGACTTCTGAGGGTTTCCACCTCTTTTGTCAGTTCAATGGTAGATTTGGCTGGGTTCAGATCTGCTTGATTCCCAGACTCAATTAACTTGGAGTTTTCACTCAAGAGTTGTTTGTTCTCATCTTGAAGACAGAAACTTGCTTCTTGCAACCTTGAGAAATCAATCATCAATTGTTCCAAGGCGGACTGAAGATTGAGTTCCTCAGTTGACTCTAAGCTTAGCTCAGGTGTGTGTTCTAGAGAAATGAATGGTTTAGATTGTACCTCTGGTTCTTCTCTTGCCATGAGGCACATGTCATCTTCACTGCTGTCAGAGAACAGTTCATCAGGTGACTCCAGGTTTTCATCAACATCCCCAGCCATCATGGCTTTCCTTTCTCCATATCTTCTGTCTCTTTTGGCTTGCCTTTCTCTTCTTTCTTTTGTGCTCAGTTGAGGACAGTCATATTGAAAGTGCCCAATCTTTTTGCACTGAAAACACCTGTTGGCATCATCATTCTTTTCCTCAGTGGACTCTTTGGTCTTTGATGATGATCCTTCAGCCTTGGTCTAATTCTTGTATTCCTTCTTCTTTTCCAGCTCAGATGAGCTTTTCTCTCCTTCTCTGGTAGTCTTTTGTGGATAACTTCTACCTTCCCTGTTATCCCTGTAAAATCTCTTATATTTGCCAAAGCGGCTGTTAAGTTGTTCAAACCTTCTAGCCATGAGGCTGAGTTCCTCCTGCATCTCAGCCTTGCTTTGAGACTTACTTGCCTTTGTACTCTTCTAAGGCTTTGGGGATTTTGGCTCAGACTCCTTAGCTTTGAAGGCAACTCCCTTCTCAGCTGAGGTCTCATCAGGAGCCCTTTTCCTGTTCAGATCAAACTCATAAGCCTTAAGTTCAGAGAATACCTGTTGCATAGACATGCTGGATAGATCCTTGGTATTCTGCATCATTACAGAGTACACATCCCATCTTGAGGTTAGACCTCTCAGGATCTTTAAGGCAACTTCTCTTTTGGTGTAGACCTTTCCCAGAGAATTTATCTCATTCATGATGTCAGTGAACCTCCCATCAAGCTGGTCTATGGTCTCAGTGGACTCCATGGTGAACTGCTCATATTTTTGAACAGCTACTGAAAGCTTGTTCTCTTTTATCTTGTCAGTTCCTTCACACATGAGAGCAAGAGTGTCCCATAGTTCCTTTGCTGTCTTGCAGTGGATCACTCTTCCCATTACAGAATCTGGAATAGTGGTGTAGAGAATGTTCATGGCAATGAAGTTGAGGTTGTTTCTCCTCCTCTCATCTGCAGTGAAATTATCTTCATCTTTGGGCCATTCTTCTCTAGGATCTGCAATAGTTTCAGCTGTAGTTCTAGGGTTAGGTGTCATAAACACAAATGGACCTTTAGTAATAACCCTTAACATTTCATCATGCACACAGGCAAGATGAGCTCTCATTCTGATCTTCCAGAAATCATAGTTTTCCACTGAGAATTGTGGAAGCTTGTGATGAGACATATGGTTCAAGGGATTAACTCCCATGTTGTTCTCTGCTGGTGGTGCAACCCTAGCTGTGTTGTCAGCCATAGTATAAAAGCAAGTTTATCAAAAGATCAATTCAGGCGACCTTAATAAAATACCTTTACGCATAAGGTATACTTAGAACAATGGTCTTTTGAACCACTGCTCTGATACCAATTGTTGGTCCCGAAACGAGTAAACAGGTGTATGGGGGGGGAATACACCTGTGGTTACAAATTAAAACTTCTTCAAAACTTATCAGGTTACTTAAGACAATAGCTCGTCAGTGGACTTGAGGTCTGCTGAGAGTTACTCTGTGAAAGCTTACTGAGATAATACCTCCACTGAAAGCACAAGACTTTCAGTTGAACTACTATCTAATTAGCTTTCAGATGCGGATTAGTGAGCCCTTTAGAAAACTCGTTTTACTTTGATAAATTTGAGATTAACACACACTTATGAAATAGCAGAATGTAAGTACACAAGATGTAAAGTGGTTCAGAGATAAATCTCCTACGTCCACTGGCCTGATCAAACAGGAGAATTCCTTTCACTTGGAATTCCTTGTGTTATAGTGCCAAGGTGCACTGATCAACTTCTCCTCTCTTAGGATGATTGATCACTAGGAAATTCCAGGTCCTAGTTCCCAAAACAAACCAGCTTTCAGACTGATACAACAATCAGCTTACTAACACCACTTAACACTAGCTCTCAACCTAAACACTGAGTAGGGTTTTGAGTAGGGTTTTGGTTCCAACTATTTTGAGATAATCCTTACAAGTTTAGCTCAAGGCTTAGGATTGGATTATCTCTTTCTAAGATTTGGATATAGCTTTAAGCTTGGTTACAGATGGTTTGTTAGGCTCTCTACAACTGTGAAACACTTGGGAAACAATGATAATTTCGAGTGCTTCTAGATGATTATGAATGTAGAGATAGCTTTGATCTTGTGAGTTTCCCGTGCTTGTAAATGTGCACGTCCTTCTGTATTTATAGGCTTCCTTGAAAAATCTTCCCGTTGGATTTGAATCTTCTCAAGTAAGTCTTCTTGTATCTGATTGGTTCAAACGGCTCTATTTGAAACTTTAAGTCTTGTCAAGAAACGGCTGCAAAACCATGTTGTTCACCAACTTTCTGTAGATTGCTAGGTGAAAGACTTTTGGTACTTGTCAGGCTGGGGCAGGTCGGCTGTCAGTAAAGTACACTGACGTGTCATCTTTTCATTGGACCTTAAGTCTGTATGCCCAGATTCTTGTCTTGCTTTAAGGTGGAACTCCTCTGAGAGAACCTTCTTATTCCTTCATTTATTGTAAGCTTCACTGAAATTCATTTTGCCTTGTTCCAACCAGATTAACTAACAGCTTTAAATATGTTTAGCATTCAATGTACTTGTTAGTTTCTTTATCAGTGGACCTTCGTCCTCAACTGATAGATTTGGTCTTAGTGAGAATGTACTTAGAAAACATTCAAGACTTAGACTTCTTTCTCAGATCACTTAGTCTTCAGCGGACTTCACTTCAGCAGACTTCATCTTCAGCAGACTTCATCTTCAGCAGACTTCATACTAAAATACACTCTAGTTATTACTAACTGTACTCCAGTTCTTAACACTTTGAACTGTTGAACTAAACATTAACTCTACTGAATAATTTACTTACAAAACAACTTAGGGGGGACATGTTGGCATCTAATCAAAACAAGTCTTATACATTTTCCCAATAGATTCTCATGTTAGGCGAGCTACTGAGCTCATCCCCCGTTCATGGACAAAACTGTGTGAAGACATCGTTCAAGATCAGAGTCTCAGTAATAATGCTCGCTTGTTGAGCTACAATGCCAGCCACCAAGCGGTGGCTTCTCAAAGGGTTCTCGACCAAGCCATCGAACTAGAGAGAACGAACAGGAGTCTGGGATGGAAGCGACCAGTTTGAAGCGGAGAAGGCTGCTATTCTGAAGAAAAAAGATGAGGAGCTGGCCAAACTGAAGAGTGAATATAAGAAGGGCAAGCTTAACTGGGAGAAGAGTTTGAAGGCTGTCGAGGATCGGGAAAGGGTTGCTCTGAATACCTCTGAAAAACCGAGGTTGGATTTAGGGGTTACCAATGATTGCCTTCAAGTCTTAGATACTGAGCGTACCAGCTTGGTGGAGAGGGTTGAATATTTAAAGGTTCATGTCACCCGACTAGAGGTCGAGGGTAAAAATGACATCTCCTACACTAACTAAGTGCAAGATGTAACTGATAACACCAATTTCGGTTACATCTGTGCGTGCGTTGACTGTGTGAGATCTGTGAAGTATACACTCGACAATGGCCTTGACATTATAACTTCGGTCACGAAGGACTTCACAGATTATGTTGTAGAGAACCCTCCTGCCGTTGACTTTGATACCCCCTTTGCTGACTTAGGGGAAATGGGTGTAAAATTGGACGTGTTCAAGGATGATGTCCGGGTGATCGCACCAAGGCTGAGGACTGAGGAGGTGAACAAGGATGCATCAGTCTTTGATGCTTTAAGTCCCCTTTTCCCAGCCCCTTTGGATGAGGCAGGTACTTCTGTTGTTGCTGGCGAGCAGTAGGTCCCTGAGCCGACTATCACCGATATTGCTCCATCAACCGAAGCACCATCTGCTCCTCCAGCTCCTCAGGCATGAAGACCTTTGTTTTTCTTTTTTTGATACTAGCTTTGTAGTAGGTCCTTATCCTGTAATTTTCCTTTCAGTTGTACTATTTTTTCATCTATTAATGAAGTAATTTCTCTATTTCTCATCATGTGTTTATATTATTGGTATCTTCATACTTGCCTTACTGCTTGCCCATTGTACATATTTCATTTTCTTGCTTAAGTACTTCTCTTTCACTTTCTAAGAGTAATGTACTTTTTGTCTGCAAATCTGCATGTATAACTTCATATTGGTCTTTTTGGTTCTCAAGGAACTTGACCTTCACTGATTGGGCTTTTTGCGGTCCTTATTGGACTTTAGCCTTCATTACTCTTTACACTTGAGCCTTGTTGCTCGCCACATATCAAGTTTGCGCTTAGTGTGTTTTATTCCGGGCGAGCAGTTGGGCTTTGTGGGCGAGCAGGTGGGCCTCTGTGCCTTCATAACTTTAAACTTAACACACCATACAACATATTACAAAAAAATAGGCATTCTTGTTATTTCTATTCACATAATATCCTAAAAAAGATGTAGCATACTAAAAAAGTTTGAAATTTTCATCAAATCTACAATTTACAAAGCACTGTACAAAATTTACATCAACTCTAAACTATTGATAGTACTTCTTCAATAAGGCCGCATTCCAGGAGTATTGGGCCGAGTTGCCTTTCATATCTTCAAGGTCATACATGTCATTATATCATTTGTGAGTTGTCCTGAACGGGCCCTCCCAAGTCGGTCCAAATACTCCTGGTGGTGGTGCTAACACTTTTCGAAGCACCAGATCTCCGACTTCAAATTCTCTGATTTTTACTTGCGAATTGTAATATTTTGTGATTTTTTTTCTTGTATATCGCATTCTTTATTTCTGCTGGAACTTTTTTTTTCATCGATCGGGTCCTTTTCTGCAGCTAAAGCCATGTTGTTCGACTGTTCATCGAACCCTGCTGTTCGCTCTGTTGGTACCTTAAGCTCTATAGGTATGACAGTCTCGGTGCCAAATGCTATGGTGAACGGAGTTTCCCCGATGCTTGTCATGTATAATACCCTGTAAGCCCATAACACTTCCGGCAGTTCTTCTGACCATTTTTCTTTTATGTCGACTAAGCGGATCTTCAAAATGTGTTTTATTATTTTGTTAATCACTTCGACTAGGCCGTTGGATTGGGGATGATAAGGAGTTGAAAAATATTTGTTGATCCCCTATTTTTTACAAAAGTCCCTTATCTTCTTGCCTTCGAACTGCTTCCCGTTATCTGTTAACATTGCTTGTGGAACTCTGAATCGATATACGATGCTTTTCCAAATTAAACTGATCATTTCTTCTTGCGTAATCGTCATGAGTGCCTCTACTTCGACCCATTTTGTGTAATAGTCCACGGCCACTACAACAAATTTTACATTCCCCTTTCCTGTTGGGAAAGGTCCTATGATGTCTATCCCCCACTTTGCGAATGGCCATGGACTATTTACTGATATTAGTTCAGTTGGTGGCCTATGAATGCTGGGGGCGAACAGCTGGCACCTATGACATGTTTTTGTAACTTTTATTGCATCTTGCAGCAGAGTTGGCCAATAGTATCCTTGTCTCACTGTTTTGTATGCCAATGCTCACCCTTCTACATGATTTTCACACACGTCTTCGTGAATTTCTTTTAAGACTTCTTGGCCTTGCCCCCTTGCCAAATATTTTAATAGGGGAAGTGAAAATTCTCTTTTGAAAAGTTGTCCATCCATGATAGTGAACCTTGCTGCTTGCCTGATCGTCTTGGCTACTTCTTGTGGATCTTCGGGTACTTCACCATCCCTGACGTACTTGAATATTGGTGTTCGCCAGTCATCTTCCCCAAATTCTTCCTAAACTTGATTGATTTTATAATCGCTAGTTGATGGATGAAGTATCTTGGTTATCGTTACCTCTGAAAGTTCTGTTGGTCCCGTGCTGGTAGCTAGGCGAGCAAGTGCATCTGCTTGGGCATTATTGTCTCTTGGCACTTGTTCAATGTAGATTTGTTCGGATAAAGAGGCTAGATGAGCTACAATTTTTTGATACAGAGCCATGTTCTCATCTTTTGCCTCGTATTCTCCTCGAACTTGGTTGACTATCAACTGTGAGTCTCCATATATATACAATCTTCGTACCCCCACAGCCAATCCTAACCGAAGTCCAACAATCAGTACTTCGTACTCAACTTTGTTGTTCATCGCCATAAACTCAAATCTGACGGTTGAGGTGAACACTTGCCTATCGGGGCTGATTAACACTATTTCGGCTCCTGATGTTATATTCGTTGATGATCTGTCAACGTACATGTTCCATGGATGATTATGAACTCTCGTTGGATCTTGAGGAAAGGTTAGTTCAACTATGAAGTCGGTTAACACTTGTCATTTGATCGTTGTTCAAGGTGCATAAGATATTTCGAACTGGCTTATTTCGAGGGACCATTTGAGAAGGCGACCAGCAGTGTCAGGCCTTTGTAAAATTTGTCTCAATGGAAATGTTGTCAACACTTCTACCTGGTGGTCAACGAAGTATGGTCGTAGCTTTCTTACACTCATTACAAATGCGTACGCTAACTTCTCCATCGGTGAATATTTGATTTTTTGCTTCGTGTAAGGCCTGACTCACATAATAGATTGGTAAATGAAATTTCCCTTCTATACGAACTAATACCGAGCTGATTGCCACTTCCAATGCAGCCAGATACAGGTATAACTTTTCTCCCGAAATAGATTTTGATAGTATCTTGGTGTCGCCAAGGTATTCTTTCAGTTGCTCAAACGCTTGTTGACAGTTGCTTGTCCATTGAAATTTTCATTTCTTGATAGCATCAAAGAAAGGTCGGCATCTGTCACCGGATCTTGAAATTAATCTATTCAAGGCTGCTAAACATCCAGTGAGTCGTTGGACCTCCTTGACTGATCTTGGTGGCTGCATGTCCATGATTGCTTTCACCTTCGAGGGGTTTGCTTCAATGCCCCGCTGACTGACCAGGTGTCCAAGGAACTTTCCAGAATGAACTCCAAAGCTGCTCTTTTTTGGGTTTAGCTTCATGTTGTAAGCCCAGAGTATTTCAAATGCTTGTGATAAGTGCTCTAGATGGTCCTCCTTCCTTGGACTTTTGACGACTATGTCATCCACGTATACTTCCATCGTCTTGCCAATGTGTTCATCGAATATTTTATTGACAAGTCTTTGGTATGTGGCTCCCGCGTTAATCAATCAGAACGGCATCCTCTTCCAACATAACAAGTTTTGTTGGTGTAAAATATTGTGTGCTCCTGGTCATCCGGGTGCATTGGGATTTGGTGGTAGCCTGCAAACGCATCCATGAATGTGAGGAGCTCATGCCCGGCCATGTTGTTTACCAGCTAGTTAATGTGTGGAAGTGGGAAGTTGTCCTTTGGGCACGCAGTATTCAAGTCGGTGAAGTCGATGCACAACCTCCATGTTCCATTCGGCTTTCGGACTAGCACCGGGTTCGCCACCCATTTAGGACATAAAGCTTGTTTAATAAGATCGTTGTCTAGTAGCTTCTTCACTTCCACATCCAATGCCTCGTACTTGTCGGGTCCAAATTTTCTTCTTTTTTGCTTTACCGGTTTCCTAGTTGGATCAATATTTAGCCTATGGCAAGCATGCTCAAGGCTAATGCCTACTATATCAACGTGTGACCATGCAAATACATCGAGATTGAGCTTAAGAAATTCTTCCATTTTGGATCTGTATGGCTCAGGGAGCTCAGATCCAATGAAAAGTTCTAAGTCTTCTCGGTTTGGGTCAACTCTTATTGCCTCCAATTCTTCAACCGGTGTTGCTCTTTTCTTTTGGCTTTTCCAACAAGGATCAATGATGGGTCATTCTTGGTTAAGCTCATCTCCGATCATCATCAGCTCTACTCCTAGCCGTGGCTCGATATCTTCAACTTCGTTTGGAATAGGTACAACCTCCTCTCCTTGCTGCTCGTTTTGGACCTCCTACTCGTCTTCAACCTGCTGCTCGTCTACTTCCATCATCTCCGTGTCTATGGATTCCATGATTTCGGCTAAGATGGAAGGTTCGTCTTCAACCCTGTTGCTCGACTATTCGTCTATGACAGACACTTTGTTGTCTTTTGGTTGTAGTTGCAGGAGGCACTCTCGAGCTCTCTTCTGGTCACCTTTCACTGTATCTGACCCTTTCGAAGTTGAAAATTTAAGACAATAGTAGTACATTGAAACGACTGCTTTGAATTTATTAATAAAAGGGCGGCTGAGAAACCCGTTGTAGGCAGATTGTTGGTCTACAACAAAAATTCTACCATTCTAGTTAATCTCCTATCATGGTTCTCGGTCGATACAAGTTCAACCGATAATGTAACTACTCCTAAGGGAATGGTTACAGCTTCTCCAAATCCCACTATTTTATGACTACAATCTTTTACAAATTCAGCATAATCTCCTAACTGATCTAGCGTGCTTTTAAACAAAATGTTTGTGTAGGAATCGGTATCGATAAGTAGGCGATGTACTAGGGTTCCCATGATGTTGGCACAGATGATCAGCGAGTCATTGTGAGGGGTGAGTATCATGTCCAAGTCCTTCTCTGAGAACGTTAAGTCTCTCGTCTTCTTAGTCGCTGGGTTCACTCCCACCTCTTTAACTTGAGCTACGACCCTTAGCTCCGCCTTCCTCTTTCTTTTGGACATCTAGGGCCTTCCATCTGAACAACCTCCAATCGGTCCAGTTGGTTTGAGCATCATGATCTCTCGTACCGGTTCAACTGGAGCTGTCAACGTCTTTTTTCCTTTCTTATCCATCCTGCTCAGCTGACGAACATCATCCATCATGGTGCGAGCATAATTAAACAATTAGTAAGGAAGATCAAGGTGGGTGTGCACTAATCAATCTGGAGAGTGTACTAAATGACGAACAACTCCACTGACGAGCAACTTACCGACGAACAGGTTAAAAGATTCGAAATTAAATATGTATCAACCATGAAGTCATTAGTGACGAACAACATCGTCAGAAGATGATACATCAATCAGCCGAGGAGGTGTATGCAGACGAACAAAGGACAAAAATCCCAAAGCCTAACTCTACGAAGCAATAAGACGAACAACTACGAAAGCATGACCTCAAGAGGCGAACAACTTTCAGTTGAAGAACAATCAAGATTAGTCAAACCGACTTAGGCGAACAACAATGAGTCCGAGATAAGACCAAAAAAAGACTTTGTAACTAAGATTCAACTTAGATAAGGTCAAACTAAGGTCAAAGGACATTTGTCAAGCATGCAGGCTAGGGAGACCAAGAGTCATAGACACCTCATGCTTGCTAGTCACTATAAATAGTTGTTCTCCAGCTTAAGAAATACAAGTTCAAATTCACAAATGCTCCCAAAACACACACAAACATACCTAAACGTACACATATACAAAATTAATACGATTTCGACTTCTATATTTACGATTTCATAACCCGAACCCTCGATTTACCATTTACGGTGGTAATCAATCACACGTTCTTGTTTGGTGGTCCCAAACCGAATTAAACAGTCACTAATCCATCCGATTAAATTCGATCACCAACAAATTGGCGCTAGAAGGAGGGTGTCGAACCTTCGATTCAATATAATTAATCAAGAACTTCAAGTTAAAGACTTGAAGATTTGAAGAAAGTTTCAAGAAATATTTGAAGATTCAAATAGAAGTGTTCTTGGTGTTCTTCATCACAAGAACAAAGACAAATTAATTCGGAATGCCTCAATCAAAGGAAACTCAAGCATCACGCTTGTCAAGGAGAGCATCTCCCACCCGAGCTTCGTCAGCCGATCATCAGGATCGTAACCCTAGACATGCGAGCAGATCGCGACATACCGCCATAACTCATAATCTCCCGCCTGAAATGGAGGCCCTGGCGAACAACCCTAACGAATTAGCCAAAACCATTGCTGCTCTCCAAGCTCTACAGAGACAACAAGATCAGAATAGGCCTTCACAAGTAAGGCCTAGGGACAGACCCGTGGAAGTTGTTGGGGCCAGGTCAGCTAGGGGCGAACAACACGAGGTGAACAGTGCCCAGGTCAGGCGGGATAAAGGCAAAGCCAAGGTGGACGAACGAAGAGAGGGCCAGGCTGAGTCTGCTCGCGGGCGAACAACAATGTCAAGCCATGGGACTACCCGTTCCAGTGCACAGGACAGACTTGGCCAACCCCAGCAACAAGAGAAAGTTGCTAGCCTGGAAGTGGAGCGTGGGCGAGCAACATTTGAACAACCACGTCCATCAGTTCATGAGAGACTCTCTCAATCTGCCTTCAGGCGTCTAGGGCCAAATGCGGCGAGCAACCCTAAAAAACAGCTCCAGGATTTGCCCACTCCGAGTGAGGGACTGCGACGAGCAGAAAGGTTGGTACCTTTACTCGCCGAACAGCCTCCAAGCCAGGGGGCATCTTTGGATGAGCTATCAAGTTTAAGAAGGGCAGTGGAGAGCATGCAAGGACAGTTGGACCAACAAAGAGGTGTGGGGACAACCAGTTTGCCGTCCTCACCACTATCACCTGTCATTCTGAAAGCCCCGATTCAAAAAAAAGGTCCAGTTCCCGGCAAGCATACAGTATGACGGTGTTGCTGATCCCAGAGTTCATCTGACGAAGTACTCAGATTATATGGTCTCGGTGGGGGCCAGCGATGCCACTCAATGCCGAAACTTCCCCTTAACTTTAGGGGATCGGGTACACATGTGGTTTTCGGCGATGCCACCAGCGTCTATCCATTCATTCACTCAACTAAGTCGAGAGTTCCTTTCTCATTTCTCAACGACGGGGTCGTACTTGTCTCAGAAACATCGATTGTCGGACCTAAAATAAAATAACAACAAGTCAGATCGGGCATTCATGGAAAGGTTCGACAAGGTGTTGTTAGAAGGTGAACCCGTCAGTGAGGACACGAAAATCGTTGCCGTTGTGGCCGGGTTGAAGAAAGGATCAAAGCTATGGAAAGAGGTACGTCTGAAGTGCCCAAGAAGTTATACCGAATTCAAGAATCAAGCCGGTATATTCGTTTCCATGCACGAGGCCTTGCAATCAAACTTGGGAGAGAACAAAGCTGATCCCAAGGAGAATAACAAGAAACCTGGCGTAACAAACTATCGAGTCCCTAAAAACATGAAGGCATTCACTGAAGGGACGGAGCTCAAGGAAAAATTGAATCAAGTGCTAACAGTGTCAGTCGATACTGTTTATGAAAGTGTGAAAGAGAAGGAGTTGCTCTCCCCTCCACGGAAAATCCATCAAGACACCGGTAAACTCAACCCTAACAAGTATTGTGCCTACCATCAAAGCGTGGGGCACTTTACGAGTGAATGTAGAGATTTGCTCAAGCAGCTGTGGCGGTTTTACGAGGAGGGCAAACTTTCTGACTTTGTTAAAAGACAACCTGGGAAGAGAGTCCGGGAGAACAACTCTGAAGATGAGGATGATCAACCTCAGAAAAATAATAAACCAGCACGACCAGTTCCTACCATTCCTACTCGTCCGTTGGAAGACTTATACATGATGGAACCTGCAGGTCCTGCAGGAGGATGTTCTGATGGACGACCACCAATCTCCAATCGAAAAAGAAAGGCTGAGTTACGAGCGATCGATCAAGTCCAAGAAATGGGGGTTAAACCGTCTATCATGCAGATAGCAGAATTAACCTTCACCGAAAGTGATTTGGATGGAATATTAACTCCGCACAATGATTCGCTCGTAATCTGCGCAAAGATTATGGGAACACGGGTCCACAGATTGTTGGTAGACACTGGAGCCTACACCAACATCCTATTCAAAAAGACGCTCGATCATCTTGGAGATTACTCGGGCTATATCCGGGATTCGACTCATAGAATTGTAGGCTTTGGGAATGCTGTAACAGTCCCACTGGGAATAGTTACTTTAGCAGTACAACTTGTAACGGCCAATGAACCCGAGAAAAATATTACGAGAATGGTTGACTTCTTGGTTGTAGACCAGGATTCAACTTATAACGGGTTTCTTGGTCGACCCTTTTTGAATGAATTCAAAGCTGTCTGTTCCACTTATCACTATTGTTTGAAATTCCCAACAGCAAGCGGAGCAGGTACTATCAAAGGAGATCAAAGAAAGGCCAAGGAATGTCTCCTACAGTTGCAGGCCAAACATGCACTAGTATCCATGATGGAGGCCACAACTAGCTATCCCACTGATGAACCATCAATGCTAGAGAACATGATGGACATAGAGGAAGACCACATGGATACTAACGAATAATATCTTGACGAGCAGGTGTTGGACGAACAACTCCTCGCCACCCATGAGGAACATCATTCTGACGAACAACAAAAGGGTGGTGACGAGCAACACTCGCCAGATGACTTGGAGGGCCAGGTTTTGACTAACAACAATGAGTCAGAACCAACAGATGATCTAGATCCCCGCCTGGGAGCAGAGCCCATGAACATCAAAAATGATTTCAACCCTGAGGGACCGATACTTGATCCTCGTTGGAAAGGATAAAAACGACGAGCAACTCCGGTTGAAGAACTGGAGGCGTTCAAAGTTAATCCTGAAAACCAGGATCTCGAATTATACATAGGATCTGAGCTCCCTGAGCCTTACAAATCCCGAATGAAAGAGTTCCTCAGCAAAAATCTAGATGTTTTTGCTTGGTCTCATGCAGACATGGTGGGAATAGATCCAAAGCATGCTTGCCATAAACTCAACATCAATCAAGCAAAAAGGCTTGTCCATCAAAAACGAAGAAAGTATGGCCCAGACAAGTATCAGGCCTTGAACGAAGAAGTAAAGAAGTTGTTAGATAATGACTTGATCCGATAAGCACTCTGTCCACAATGGGTAGCAAACCCAGTCCTTGTGAGGAAACCAAACGGGACCTGGAGGCTATGCATAGATTTTACGGATCTGAATGCAGCATGCCCGAAGGACAACTTTCCTCTTCCTCACATTGACCAGTTGGTGGACAGCACTGCAGGTCATGAAATGCTAACATTCATGGATGCCTTTGTCGGGTACCATCAAATTCCAATGTATCCAGACGATCAAGAGAACACAACATTTTATACGAATAAAAACTTGTTGTGTTGGAAGAGAATGCCCTTCGGCCTCATCAACGCCGGAGCAACATACCAGAGGTTGGTGAACAAGATGTTCGACGAACAAATCGAAGATACGGTAGAAGTCTATGTAGACGATATCGTAGTCAAAAGCCCCCGAAAAGAAGACCATCTTCAACATTTGACCCAGGTGTTCAAAATTCTTCGGCATTACAACATGAAGCTGAATCCGAAGAAGAGCAGTTTCAGAGTTCATTCAGGAAAATTCCTGGGCCATCTTGTTAGTCAACGAGGGATTGAAGCCAATCCAACAAAAGTCAAAGCAATCGTGGATATGCAGCCACCACGTTCAATAAAAGAAGTGCAAAGGCTCACAGGATGCCTAGCAGCATTGAATCGGTTCATATCCAGATCGGGGGACAAATGTCGTCCATTCTTTGAAGCTATCAAGAAAGGACAGTTCACATGGACTAACAAATGTCAAAAGGCGTTCGACCAACTCAAAGACTACCTGGGAGATGTAAAAATCCTATCAAAACCCGTCCCAGGAGAAAAGCTATATTTATACTTGGCAGCGTCAGAAGTGGCCATCAGCTCCGTTCTGGTGCGAGAAGACGGCAAATTTCATCAACCTATCTACTACGTCAGTCAAGCTTTACATGATGCGGAGATCAAATACTCTCCCACCGAGAAACTGGCATACGCACTTTTCATGAGTGTGAGGAAGTTACGACCATACTTCTTTGACCATCAAGTTGAAGTGCTAACAACTTTCCCACTCAGACAAATTCTCCATCGCCCCGACACAGCCGGTCGCTTATTAAAGTGGTCATTAGAGATTAGCCAATTCGGGGTAACCTATGCTCCTCGAACAGCGATCAAAGGGCAAGCGTTAGCCGACTTTATTGTCAAACTAACTTTCCCACCAGATCCGACGAGAGGACTTGATCACCCCTGGCATCTTTACGTTGACGGGTCTTCAACCAACATAGCCTCGGGGGCAGGAGTGGTTCTAATCAGTCCAGACAAACAAGTATTCACCTCGGCAATCAAATTTGGTTTCATGGCAACCAACAACGAAGCTGAGTATGAAGCTCTTATTGCTGGTCTCCACCTATCTCTTGCAGTAGGTGTTAGACGGTTACAAGTATTCGGTGACTCACAATTGATTGTGAACCAAGTCCGAGGTGAATACGAGGCGAAAGACGATCACATGATCGAGTATCAGCGAATTGTTGCTTACCTGATGTCCTTGTTAGAACAAGTCTTCATTGAACAAATTCCAAGGACAGGCAACACGCAAGCAGATGCGTTGGCCCAACTAGCAACAAGTGAGGGACCAGCAGAATTGGCAGATATTATAATTACAAAGATGAATGATCCATCAACAAGAAGTTATAATGTCAACCAACTTGATGAACAAGCAAGTGAAAAAGAAGACTGGAGAACAAATATAGTCAAATATTTGAAAAGTGGAGAAAAACCAAACAACCCTTTTGAAGCTGCCAAGCTAACAAAGCAAGCCGCCAGATATACTCTGGTGGGCGAGCAGCTTTACAAAAGGGGAATATCAATCCCACTTCTCAAATGTTTGCCTAGGGGGCAAGGACGAGCAATACTCGAAGAAATACATGCCGGAGTATGCAGAAATCATACTGGGGGGCAAGCCTTGGCATACAAAACTATCAGACAAGGCTACTATTGGCCAACTTTATACCAGGATGCAATCAAGAAAGCAAAGACTTGCCACCAGTGCCAGATTTTTGCCCCAAACATTCATACCCCGGCCCAATAGCTCGTATCAGTTTATAGCCCGTGGCCATTTGCAAGATGGGGGATGTACATTATTGGTCCCTTCCCAGCAGGAGTTGGAGGTGTTCGATTTGCCGTTGTGGCAGTCGACTATTATACAAAATGGGCAGAAACAGCAGAAAATGATCAACTTCATTTGGAAGAACATTGTATGTCGCTTTGGGGTTCCGCAAACCATCGTGACAGACAATGGTCCGCAGTTTGATGGAAAAGAGTTGAGAGATTTCTGTATAAAGTGGGGTATCAAAAAACATTACTCTACGCCCTATTATCCCCAATCGAATGGACAAGTTGAGGCCGTAAACAAGATAATCAAGCATACATTGAAAGTACGGCTAGCGGAGAGCAAGAGCAGTTGGTCTGAAGAACTCCCGGAAGTCCTGTGGGCATACAGAGTTTCTCCCAGGTCAAGCACCGGAGAAACACCTTTTGCAATGGCTTTTGGAACAGAAGCTATAATACCAATTGAGTTAAAGACCAATACATTCAGAACGACCAACTTTGATGAGCAGGTGAACAACTCCGCTCTAGCTACTGAGATGGATTTGCTCGAAGAAAAAAGACTGAATGCCGAGCTAAAAAATGCTACATATAAGCAGCGAGCAGAACGCTATTATAATTCTCATGTTAAAATCAGGGAATTCAGAGTTGGAGATATGGTTCTAAGAAAGTTGCTCGCCCAACCTCCAGGTGTATTGGGACCAACTTGGGAGGGCCCGTATCGTATAACGGAAAAATTCGTTAACGGTGTATACGATATCAAAGATATGGAAGGCAAGCCGGCCCAATACTCTTGGAATGCTGTACATCTAAAAAAGTACTATCAATGAGACGAACAAGTTCTTAATTGGGCGAACAAATTTCTTGGGGTGCTAGTGAACCAAGTAAGGCAAACCAAAAACTTACCTAATTTTTTGAAAATTTTGCTAAGTATAGAATTCAAAGTTGTTCGGCACACTGTATAGTTTAGTGCTGTTTTATCTTTTAATTATAGACAGAGTTGCTCGACAAAAGTATTATAAGCGAGCATGTTTTAGTTAGTGTTCAAAGTTGTTCGTCAGATTATATTTGTTAGTGACGAGCAGTCTTACAACACTTGTAAATTTTTTAGTGTAAATATAGTAGTTGTTCGTCGAAGAGGAAAAGTCCAAAAGCTCGAGGTACAAGTCCATTTTAAGGACCAAAGCCAATTAAGGTTGTTCGTTTTTTAAAATGAACAGAACCTAAGGCTAAACCCTAATTCCATTGAAGGCAAAGTTCAATTCGAACAAAAGCCCAACACTATATGTTATAATTGCAAAGTCATTGACAAAAATATAAAGGCAATTAACATATAAAGAAAATGAGTGAACATAAGAAAGACATTCCATTAAACAAAAGACATTAAGCCTAAAAAATAGTACAAAGTACTACAAAAACGAGCAACTACAAAGAAGAGCCTACCGAGCAACTATTACAAAATAAAGACTATTCTAAGTCCTAAGTCTATTGCTGCTCGGCGGGAGGAGGGTTTTGAGTCTGGTCGGCGGGAGGATCAACAATCATGTCTCTAGCCATGTCCTCCGCGATTTTTTGCTCCATTTCCTTAGCAGTCTGCTCGTCCGTAGCAGCTGGCTTCTCTTCTTGCTCGCCCTCATCAACTTGAGGTGGAGGACGAGTAATGATGATGCTTGGGTCAAGGCCATCAATCTTGACCCCCAGCTCGGCGATATCCCCCAGTTGGAGCTCGATGTTGTTCGGCGGGGGATAGTGCTCCAGAAACTCAGTCAGGTCTTTGCCCATCTCCTCTACCATATCTTTGAAATCATACGCGTCAGCCATGCGGATGCAATCGGCGTAGGCGCAGATATATCCTAAGTTCGAGATGGGGGCAGACCGGGCTTGGAGCTCAGCCTCAAGTTGATCGCGAGGAACAGAGTTGGCCTCTACCTCCCGCAGACGAGCAACCTCCGCTTCAAGCTCAGCGTTTCTTTGCTCGGATGCGAGCAATTTTTTCTTCTCCTCGCCGAGCAAGACCTCTTTGCTTCCCAATTCACCAGATAGACCCTGAATTTCTTCAAGGTGTTTCTTTTCAGTATCAATGTAACATTAATCTGGTTATTGAGACGAGCAAGTTTGGCCTCATATTGGCTGATGAGGCCGTCCTTCTCCTCTGTGAGCTGCCGAGCAGTGTTGGCGTAGCGGCGAGCAGCTTCTTCTTGCTCGGCAATCTGGGCCATTGCCCTTTGAGCTGTGACAAGGCCGTTGGCATGGAGCATCATAGAAAGATGAACATTGTCCGCCAGCCCTTGTTGGAAGACAGCCTTTTCCAGAGGGCGTGTCCAGGCTCGGGCGACCAGCTTTGTCGCTCGGCAAACATGGTCACCAGGAATCTCCCTTATGTTAACGGGAGTCTTCGAGCAAGCGTACTGGTGAACAACACTTGTTCGCCCAGGATGATCGTCAGCACGGTATCTACGAACAAGAAAGCAAGTGATACTTAGAAAAATATAAAAAAAAAAATTTGAATCTTGCTCGAGAGAGGCAGGGGTAGACTTACTCCTGGAATTTTCAATCATCCCAGCCCAGATGGGTGAGATCCTCAGGACCGCGAACAGGGGTGGAATCCCTGCCCGTCTTGCCTGTCTTCTCCGCAGGCTCAATGGAGGAGGGGCGAACAGCTTCCCCCTCCGTGTGGTGGCGAGCATGGCTATACCCCACCTTCTCCTTGCCCTTGGTCCCGACAGGAACAGTCTGGGACACGAAGGACCCATCCCCTTTCTTTAGGCGCTTGGCACCGCGGGGTGATGGTGCAGGAGGGGGAGAAGGTGGTTGATTGGACGAGGGCGCGGTTTGGCGAGCAACTTTCACCCCCTCCGCCTTATTCGTCATGGCCAACACTTTGGATGGCGGATCACCCTTCTTCCTCCTTCCCTTTAGAGGTGGCATTTCGTGGACTCTTTGCTCTAAAAGTCCGAAGCAGGGAGGGACAGCGACAGTGACTTGCTCGGCTAAAAAAGAAAAAGAAATTAGACGAGCAAGTTTAAGAAACAAATGGCGAGCAACATGTATATTGAGAGTAAGAAACTTCCTGTACCTGGGGGCACCTCAATTTGAGCTTCCAGATGGTGGGGGTACGTGAACAGGTGAGCAACTTTCCTACACTTCAATCTGTTCACGTACTCGATGGTCCTCTCAGCCTTATCCCGGAGAGCGACCAAACACGAAGTAAAGAGGAACTCTGAACCGATCTCTTCCTCTTCAGAGTTCCACTTGAGCAATCGGGGACCTGCGAGCAAACAAAAAAATTTAAATTAGAACTTTATGCAAGGGCGAACAAAGATGACCTTACGTTTGATTGGCCCATAAGTGGTGGGTTCAAAAATACGCCCGACACCGCCGTGAGGACCAGAAGATGCTCGCCAATCGCCCCCAATGAAGAAAAAATGCTCCTTCCAATCCCGAATTTTGTTCGGCACCCCTTCCACCAATTTTAATCCAGCCCGGGCTTTCAAGTAGTAGTACCCTTCTTCGCCCCTCGGATATTTGGTGATGGTCATCAAGTAGTTGACCTCCTCGGTAGTTATGCGGTCGATGTATCCTTCCAGGGCGAACAAGCCCATGATGCCGAGCAAGTTCATCCACCCAATAGGAGTTATTTGGGTGATGGCTAAGTTGGCCGCCTCCAGAAAGCGACCAACAACGGGTGGAAGTGGCAATCTTAAACCCGCGATCAACGTGTCTATGTTGATCGCCGTACACCTAGGAGGAGGACGATAAGCTCTTTCCTTCCTCTTAGGAGCCCATATGAAGATGTCATGGGGAATTTGATATGCTTCCCGTATGAGGTTGAGCTCATCCTTGCGAACAACACTCCGAATTCTGCTCGTCTGGTACTCAGTTCTCACCAGATCCAAAACTTGACGCGGGGGGCGAGGAAAGTTGTTCGCGTGCTCCTCAGAATATGCTCGCCAATCAAAGGGGCGAGCAACACCAGTGGGAATCTCGTTTTCGAGCATCTTAGGGCCTGGGAACCCTATCCCTTCCAGAAATTCAGGGGTGAGCTCGTCAAATTCCGGATCTTCCTCAGATTCAGAGCCAGAGGAAGATTGCTCGTCGGAGGAGCTACTTGTGGCCTCCCTAGCCTCTTCGCCGGATTGGCGAGCACCGGAGTCCTCCACTGATCGAACCACCGAATCTACGTCAGGATGTGCTTCTGAGGAAACCTCGAACGGTGGCTGCTCGACGAAAGGTACAATCGGAAAGAGAGGATCCAATTTCTCCTCGGAATTTTGGTTGCTCGAATGAGAGGACATTAGTTTAAAAATAAAGATTTTGAGTATTAGCAAGGGGTTTGTAGTCTCCGACGGCGGCGCAAATCCTTCCACGGCGGCGATGGTACGAATTTGGGAAAGAAAGAAGAAAAGAACGAGAGAAAGAAGAATAACTACCTGGGGAATGGAATTTGAAGCCAAATACTGGAAGATCGGACACCGGAAAAGCTTGGAGTCGCCGGAGAAGGAGGAATCGTCGGAGCACTGTAGTAGAGATGGAAAAAGTGGGAAAAATTTCAGTTTCTCCCGTACTTATACCCCAAGCAAAAACGGGGTAAAATCCGTAATTACCCCAAAAAATGGGGACCAAAACGCCAAAAGACGGGGTAAAATTCGAGCAAGTATGAAAATTGGAGGACCTATATGCAAACATAGGGGCGCGTAGCCTCGGGATTGATCGCGCGTGGACGGCGCGCAATCATGACGCTCACGTCATCCTCGTACGCCCCCCAGATCGTGGGAAGACGAAACGGTGAATTCGGAGCTGCTCGCCAAAAGTAATGATGTTCGTCCAGATCCATACCAGGAAAGTATCCTAACTACAGTTGCTCGTCTAAAGCAACATCTAGTCAGGATAGGGGGCAATTGTTGACAGGCGAACATCATCCATCATGGTGCGAGCATAATTAAACAATTAGTAAGGAAGATCAAGGTGGGTGTGCACTAATCAATCTGGAGAGTGTACTAAATGACGAACAGCTCCACTGACGAGCAACTTACCGACGAACAGGTTAAAAGATTCGAAATCAAATATGTATCAACCATGAAGTCATTAGTGACGAACAACATCGTCAGAAGATGATACATCAATCAGCCGAGGAGGTGTATGCAGACGAACAAAGGACAAAAATCTCAAAGCCTAACTCTACGAAGCAATAAGACGAACAACTACGAAAGCATGACCTCAAGAGGCGAACAACTTTCAGTTGAAGAACAATCAAGATTAGTCAAACCGACTTAGGCGAACAACAATGAGTCCGAGATAAGACCAAAAGAAGACTTTGTAACTAAGATTCAGCTTAGATAAGGTCAAACTAAGGTCAAAGGACATTTGTCAAGCATGCAGGCTAGGGAGACCAAGAGTCATAGACACCTCATGCTTGCTAGTCACTATAAATAGTTGTTCTCCAGCTTAAGAAATACAAGTTCAAATTCACAAATGCTCCCAAAACACACACAAACACACCAAAACGTACACATATACGAAATTAATACGATTTCTACTTCCATATTTACGATTTCATAACCCGAACCCTCGATTTACCATTTACGGTGGTAATCAATCACACGTTCTTGTTTGGTGGTCCCAAACCGAATTAAACAGTCACTAATCCATCCGATTAAATTCGATCACCAACAGGTTCCTTTCTTGAGTCCTTCCATCACGGCTATAATTTTTGTATCCTCGCTTACCATTTCTCCTTCCAATAAAACTTTATCAAATCTCTCGAGAAATTTTCTGTCAGACTCGTCGTCTCCTTGCTTTAGATCCGCCAACTGGTATCTTTGTGTCAAATAAGACCCGACAGTAGAGAAATGGGACAGGAACTTCTTGCTTAACTGTGCAAAAGTGTTGATGGATCCCGGGGTTAATGTTGAGAACCATCGATGAGGTCCGTCCCCAAGTGTAAGCGGGAAATTACGGCATTGAGTCGTATCTGTAGCCCCCATGGATATCATGAAATCTGAATATTTTATCAAGTGGACTCTCGGGTCTGTGTTTTCTTCATATAAGCTGATAGCCGGGAACTGTATCTTCTTTTGTATGGGAGCCTTCAAGATTACGGAAGATAACAGTGATTATGGCAACACCGTCGATCCGACGCCCTTTTGGGTCTCCAATTGCTTCTGCATCTCCTCCACTGCTTTCTTCAAGGTCTGCCACTCGTCTGGAGACGTTCTTCCATTGGAAGGCTGTTCATCATGATCAAGTCCAATGACTTCACCACGATGCAGTCCCTCTCCAACGGGACGTTTCTCCTGTGTAGCTCGCCTAGCAATGCTGCTAGCTCCGTTGGGACCCAAGCGGCCAAAAGCTGACCTTCTTAGTCTGTCATGGACTGAGGGGCGAGCAGCAGGGTGTGCTCGCTCCTCGCTCTTCTAGAGGGTTTCTCTTCTATCCCCTCCCCAATTCTCCATTCTTCCTCTTGTCTGGGTGCGTCCTGTATCCCTGGTTGTCCCACTGCTCGTCTCCTCGCCTCTTCCAGGGGTGGATTCACCTCAGCTTCCCAATCGTTCGCTCACCGGGGCCTTGCCTCTGTTCTTTCTAGCTTGGGCACTATCTGCTTCATCCACTAGTACATCTTCATGTTGTTTAGCCCTTTGCTCGGCTGCTCAGTTGCTCGCCTCCTGAGCTCTTGACGGCCCGACAGCTTCTTGACGCCTCTGCAACGATTGTAGGACGACAATTATTTTTGCCAATTCTTCCGGATTTCGAGCTAAGGTTTCTACCTCCAGAGGGAGAGTGTCGATAGTAACTTCGACGTTTCTTCAGGATGTTGTCTGCACCGTTCATGCATGTTCGCCCTTTGACAAAACCCTAGTTTGTGATCTATTGGACGGATGCACACTCGAGGATTGTCGTTCTTGTGATCTCGCCATTTGTCAAATGCTGGATGTTTTTTATGAAGAATTTGTATTTGTGGCTGTCTATTTAAGGATAACTAGCCTTGCTTGTGTGAATTTGGCTATTAACAAATCCTAATTCACACATGCATGCATCAAGTCCTCAAACTTTGAACAAACCTATCACAAATTATCAAAAAACTCCTTTATATCCAATTTTCGGTGACTCCTTGCCGGATTCTGGCTATAATTTGCAGATTCCGGTGACTTTTTGCAAAATTCCTTCAAATCTTCAACCAACCGGAGGTTCGGACCCTTCTTCTAGTGCCAATTGTTGATGACATTGATTCAATGTAGATTATTAGTGGTTGTTTAGGCTTGGAAGATCATCAAACAAGATGTTTAAACTAGGATTAGACACTAGATTAATGTGAGTAAGGATTGAGGATCAAATTTGCAAGAGTTTGGACTATTTTTTAATAAAATGAACTTATTTTTCCCTTCTCTTGAAGGGATATTTATAGGGTACAAGCAAGCATGAGGTGGCACCTCCTTAATCATTCTAATTTATGTATTGACAAGTGTTTAGACACTTGTTTTGATCCTAAACTATTACATTTTACAAATGACAAGTGCTAAGACACTTGTTTGTTCCTAATGCAATGGCTAATTAGTGGGATCCTTGATTATTCTTCGAGGTGTCCTGTTGCTCGCTTGCTCGTCCTTAAAGCTTTTCCTTGAATCTTCTTGTTAGAGCTGCTTGCTCAGCTTTATTCCTTTGTGACCAGCTGCTCGTCTGACCAGCTGTTCTTTTTGTCCAGCTGCTCGTCTTCATAGGTCTTCTTCGTATTGGTTCCCCGCTGCTCGCCTCCTTTGATCTTTTTTAATATAAATGATCTTCTTAATTGTTTATTTATTCTTTAATTAGCTTAACCCTGTTGCTCAGCTGCCCGCCTATCAACAAAATTCTTGAAAGTACATCTGTTTTCTCTCTTCGAACACCAACCCCCAGTTGAAACCGGTGTGCTCAAATTTACCGTCCCAGATGGACTGGGTCACTTGAGTAATAGTCTCATGTCCCGTAATCCAACTGTAACATTAAAACTTCAAAGTTAGTAAATTAATTAGGTTTTGATAAAAAAAATTGAGTATAAAATATTAAAACGTACGTTGAACCGTAGGGCTCAACAGTAATCCGGTTGTGAACAACCGGATCTGGCGGGAGGAAGATGAGCTCTCACCAGCCTGCGATGCGGAGGAGGATCCCTCAGGCAGGACAATCGGATCAACCACAGGTCTAAGTGATCCCATTCGTCTCCTCCCTCTTTCTCGATCCCTCTGCTGACTCCCACTGCCACTACCATTGTCTTGTCCACTCATCTTTAAAAAAATTCAATAAAAACTAAAATATTAACAACTTAATTAACCTAATTATACCACTCTCCTAACATAATTATCATACTAAATGCAACTAAAAACGGGCGCTAAATAGGAAACCAAACTGTTAATTTCCATAAGTATTTTGTGATTTTATATCAAAAGTATTTTACCCATGTTAAAATTTCTCATTGTCAACATTTTCATTGGATACATGAGAATTCTCTTTTTAGCAAGTATAAAATTTTGGAAACTAAATTGTAGGGACTCGGCTCAAAAGAGATAAGCCCCACCAAAAATAGGTGTATGCCACTTTAGTGCAACGAGCACACGGTATTCTTTAGTAAAAGGCGAAAGAATAGTTCGCTTTGTGCTCAATGCGTGGCTCCATGGTTCTTGAAACTCTACAATTAACATATTTATGCTTACATCTTTGTCATCTGGTTGATAATATAGCGATGTGGGATATTTCTTTTCATTTTTTAGGATTAAAGACATGTTTGGAATTTCAATTGTGATTCACTCAATCTTTCTATTTATTGCACCCCTTGCTGTAATAAGTCTTTCTACTTGAATGTTTGTACTAAGCTACATAACATGAATCTTAAATTGTTGGCTTGCAAGTTGATTAAAGCCTACCTCCAGATGATTTGTTAATAAATGTTCAGTTATACTTGATAATTAGGAATTTTTTTTGTAATTCCCCATTAGAAAGCATTAGTGCTATCATGCCAAACTAGAATAATTTTATCAAAATCCAAGCTTGCAACTTTAATTCCTCAACTTAAATAATCTCTACTTTTGACCATAAGATGAAAAATGATAAAACTGAGATTTGGGTGGGGTGCGCCAGGCCAAGGCAATAGTGCAACACCAAGGCGACACTTGAGAGCCCCAACAGCAAGCTGCCGTGACGGTCTCTCCCCCTCAAGAAATTAATTTAATATCGTGTGAGCCTATGGCTCACATATCAGATATTAAACTGATAAGAACAGATACTACACTTGATCTTAGCCAAAAGGCCGAGAAAGGTATGATTATTTCATTGTTTCAATTTTGTTTTATTCTTAGCTCTGTATTTAACCTAACATAGAGCCTTCGATGTGGGACAACAGTCTATATATGGAAATACTTATTACTTGATCAGAACTTTGAGCCTAACATCAATAATCAGATCAGTATTCCTACAACTCACAGATGCATGAAATATAGGAAACTCATGTTTGAAGAATTTTTTTTTTGTTAGAATATTCATGTTTTAGACTATAATATTTCATTTCTGTTGATCATTTGCAGAAATAGTTTTTCCAGATATGATAATATGAATGTAAAGGCAAATAATACATGTATTAAAATATTCTCAAGTAACGTACACATTCATTATTGACTAATATACCAAAGAGAGTGTAGCGTTTGAAGCAGATCCAATGTCCAGAAGAACGCTACGCATACCTTATACAACAAAACAAACAGCTTAGGTTAAGACTTGAATACTGCATTACTACATCCTCCACTTTGTGGTGTTAAACTAGAGACGCCGATTCATCTGCTATTGCAATCTCCTGCAACAAAATTGCAATGCTTGTTATACACTTGTGTGTTTGTGCATATCCACATTGTTTTTCAATGATTCTTGTGACCCAAAAAATTCACACGAAGATCGAGTAATTGTTCATTAAAACAGGAATTACCTTAAGCTCTGCCGTGCTAGAAAATATACATTTCGCTGTGATGGCTCGTCCCTCATCCAACAACCATCCTACTTCACAGCAAGTTTCCAAATTGTCATCTGCTTTCTTCACCGAACACCATAGCTGTTTGGGCAGTAGTATAAGGCCATCCTCGTCTCTCGTTGACTTGCTTACTCGTTCATTGCCAACATGCTGGATCATCTTTTGAGCAACAAAAACAGGTTGTTAATACGATACCATAGGATAATGATCAAAACTCAGGGTAGAATGAAATCGATAAGGATCGAGCTTACATTTTGAGAAGGATGAAAATTGGCAACAGCTGCTGTGCCTTGCCAAAGCCCTGAAACTTGTGAAGCTTTTAGGGGTTGTGTTGCAGCAAAGGCGGAATCACGTACCGAACATCCACCCAGTTGATCTCCATTCCTAAATGGACCGTACCATTGCTCAACGAACACACGAACGCTCAATAATTTCAAGTCTGGCAACTCGAGGACTGGAAGTATCCTAACTCGTGATTTTTTATTACGAGGATCAATCAAGCAATGTTCCAATTCGATCATCCGATTGAGCCATACCGCTACATAACTTCCACTCGATTGATATGCGAAGGCGGCGGCGGTGGAGATATTCCTCTCCTGGACCGTGTGAACAGTGGCGGCGTCGGCTTCACATCCGACGGTGGGGAGTAGCTTGATGGTTTTGTAGAAGAGGGAAGGAGAGGTGGAATCCGATTGAGCCTGAGCCAGAGTAGGGCACTGGGTTTGCCAATCGAATACCTTCACCTCCCATTCCCGGTAAGCCTCCGGCACCACATTTTCCGGTAGTTCGGTAGGGTTCCCTTCTGCTGTGAAATCGGCTCCGAAGCCGTCCCATTCTCCTGACACGTTTTCCCCAAATTCTGCCCAACCTGGTGCCATTTAGAACGAACCCAACAATTATCATGTGGAAACATCATGAAACTGCATGCATTCATCAATAAATAACCGCTCCCCTAACAAATTTGATTCTCAATTATATGATTGATCCAACTGCTACTTCTATTTATGGAAGAAAATTGAATCAACCATAAGTAACTGAAATACCACAAAATCGATGAACCAATCAATCAAAATGAAGAATACTGTCGAAAGAAAACAAAATTAGTTGTTGAAAATTACTGGTGGTGGTAGATATCGAAGCGGAATCGTGGTATACGTTTGGGGCGGCGGCGGCGGAAAGCGGAGCAACACGATTAAGCTGATTTTCATTATTGACAGGGAAGTGAAGGACAGAATGGTTTCTGAGGAGATTTAAGGAGGGCGGAGGAAAGCGGCGCCGCCGCTGAGAAGGTGAGAGGATACTGGTACTGGTGGAGAAGGCCGACATACTATTTCGCCTCTTTCCAAAACTGATTAATCTCTCGATTGGAATTGATTACCAAACACTTTTCCGATTGAGACAATTTTTTCAAAAGAGATCACAATGCAGCAATTGGTGTTTCGGATGCGAAGGTAACATGAAAATCAGAAGAAAAATCAATGAAATATACTGATAAAAGGCAGAGAAATTGTTCAGTAAACCATTGAAATTGTTGCATACTACCAATCCGATTACAGGAGAAGCAGTATGAGTTTATGATCGAAAGACGTACCTTGAAACTGGAGGGCAGTGAATAAGGAATGAGGAAAGGGATGTTGATCGTCAATTTCTTACCACACACCACGCATCTACATCCTCTGGGCCTCATTTCCTTCCGGCTCTTAATTTTTAATTCATACTATTTCTCATTTAAACCAATATATCTGAGGTTTAACATTACACTTGGATTGTCTATTGGATACAAGATATTCTCTTGGAGAAATTGCAATTTTTATTTTAAATCTCAGGTAATATTATTTTTTAGAGTTATGTGAACTAGTTACACCGATAACTAGTTTTTTATTAATATCATTCGGTGAAATCAATAATGTTCTTTAACTAGTGTGCATAATGCAACTCGTTCTCAAGTAATATCATTCAATGAAACGCATAATATTATACAATAAAATGAGAAATATTAATGCATGCAGTAAATGATTTATACAAAAATCTACCTATTTTATGGACCTAAATATTTTCACAAATTCTAGGGTGCATCTAAGTGCATAACATGCACTTGGAATTTGATTATAATTTGAAATTAATTTTAACCAATTAAGATTCAACAAAAACTCGCGGGTCAAGCCCAACTCGACCAAAATTCGCGGGTCTAGCAACAAACCGGGTCGCAAATGGTCGTGCACGCTTCGTACCAATACCTGAAGTTATATCACCAATACCCGGAGTTATATCACCAATACCCGAAGATATAAATCACCAATACCCGAAGTTATATCTCCAATACCCCAAGTTATAATCACCGATACCCCAAATTATAACCACCGATACCCCAAGTTATATTCACTAAAACCACGAGACTTAATCACCACTACCCTAAGAATTATTCAACAATGCCCCAAGTTATAATTACAATTCCCATATAATTACTCAACAATACATTGAACAGTGATATCCCAAAGAATTATTCAATTGTATCTCAAGACTTAATGACCAATACCCCAAGTTATAATCACCAATATCCCAAGAATTGTTCAGCAATACCCCAAGTTATAATCACCAATACCCCAAGAATTATCACCAATACCCCGAGTTATTATCACCAATACCCCGAGTTCTAACCACCAATACCCCAATTTATAATCATCAATACCCCAATAATTACTCAACAATACTCCAAGTTATAATCACGAATATCTCAAATAATTTTTATTATTAGAATTAATATACCATCACCAGCACACATGCTACAAATTACAACAAATGCTAGATGAGGTATTCTCCAGTAAAAGGCACTGGCCAAAGTAATTGTGTTGCATAAGTATATAACAGTTACTTTAAGAAATTACAAGTCCAAAGAAAAGGCACCAATACTTTATCCAACATAGTTTACAGGAAAGCATAGAAAATACACAAGGTTTTTCATTCGTAAGCTACACGTATAATCTGTTTTCCTATATTTTTCCTAAAAGAGTCCAGCAAATGCAGCAGGGGCACTCTCCAACCCCTCACTCCTATCTTCTAAATATGTTATCTTCCCTTGCTTGCAGATGGTATCCACAGGTATCGAGTTTCGCGGAAGAATTCAAAGAAGATGATACAGTAATCCCTCAAGGATTTAAGGAGTAAACACAATCATCTATCTTCTTCGGAGAAAGAAGACGAAACAATGGCTCTGGTAGTCATCTATCAGCAGATGTTAGATTGAATTTTGTCCCGCAGAAGAATTGAATTGAAGCCCTGCAACGTGGATTTGGATAAGTGATAATGGTGATGGGAGAATTGAGGATTAGGGCAACGAGTTACGAGTGTGCGAATTCACCTGTTAATGGAGGAAGAGGTTAGGGTATAGATCTGCGACCGCGTCAATGGAAGAAGGGGATATCCGACCCGTTTTCAGATCCGTGAATTTTTTCTCGGGTCAGGCTTGACCCGCGAATTTTGTTTCTGGTCAAAATTGATTTCAAATTGGGTGCAAAATTCAAGTGTTTGATATGCATTTGGATGCACCCTAAAACTACTCAAATGTTTTTCCTGCGACAAGAACACTACAAGGTCGCGGGAATAGTAGTGTGATCACAATATGATTTCGAGAATGATTTGTGGTTAGCCTATATCAGAATTGTAGTTATTTTTTTCGAGATGAAATGTGACGCAAACTAAATATTTGGCGGACTACAAGACCTCAAACCCCATCCAAATGTTGGTGGACAACCTACTATTATTTTTTTAACTAGAAATTATTAATTTAAAATTTTTTATACACTAAATGTATCAAAATCATAATTTATTGCGGGTACGGTCACTAAACAAAACAAAAAGTAGAAGTTTATTATCCATCTACAATAATAATTTATAAACATAATCTCCTTATAAATTATATTCATAATCCATAAATATAAAGTTCACAAAATATCAAAATATATATATATATATATATATATATATATATATATATTATTACAGAAGTGTTCTTTAGGAGTGTTTATGAAAAAAATATATATTAAGAAATATTGAATTGGACAAATTTAACCTTAGCAATATGCGTGCATTGCACATGTTACCGGAAAAAAAAAATCAAAGAAAAAAGAGTTTATATTGTAAGTTGTAACCAGACGAATTTGTATAGTACAAGTTGTAATTTAATAAAACTAATAGTACAAGTTGCAATTTGATATAAATGTTATAGTACGGATTGCAATTTGATATTAACCTTTTATTAGCCAACCATTATATCGACTTATAAGCTACTTAAAAATAATATATTATAAGTTTTTAAAAGTACAAACAACTTATTAAATATTAGAGTTTATGAATTGTTTAAAACAATCTTGATCAAATGAGCACTATTCTTACTTAAAAAAAAATTATTGGGGGGGAGGGGGGAGCATACCTAATAATATCTTATTAAAAGCCGAACACTGCTATTCAACCACATAAAAATATTTTGTTCACCCACTCTTTTTTTAATAAAAATATGTTTAATTAAAAAATATCAATATATCCTTTATAAAAAATAAACATTAAATTTATTAAACGCTCACACTTTCAACACTCACTCAAAATCTCAGAATTCACGCAAATTTTCATACCCTTTCACACACAATTATACCATTAAAGAAGAAAAAAAAGGTATAATCATGAAAATATAAATCATAGGGACATAATATAAATGATATTAAAGTATTTGTTTCTATGAATTAATACACCATGAAAATTAAAGGAATTGAGTTTTTTTTTTTTTTTTCAGACGGTGAAGAAGGGTGTGCTGCAAGAAAAGAAAAAAATTAGGGTATACTGATTAATTTTGGGGAGGAGGGGATATTAGCGAGGCATGTGAATATGGGGGTGGGGATTATACTAGTTGGTTGAGGGTGGTTTACAAAAAAAAATGAAAGATACAAAAACAAGGAGGGGTAACGGTGGTTTCAGTCTTTCAAATTTGGTAGGAGAATGTGATGGAAGGGAGAAATAAAGAAGTAAAATGAGGTTGGTGATGGTGGTTTGTGGGGTTTACACGGTAAAAAATGAAAGTGTTGGTGTATTATTTTTTAATTTTAAATTGGTGGGTGTATATATTTAGTGAATGCTCTAGATATTATATTAATGTTATAATTGTAAATTTTAAAGGGATACATTAAGCAAAATAAAAAAAAATAAGTAAAATATAAAGTGGGTTATTAACTAGTGAACAAAGTATTTTTGGGGATCTTAACAGTGACGCCCTTAAATACCTAAGCATGTAAAATCGGTTAAGCAATAAAGCTAGTCTAAGTAAGTAGTGAAAATTTGGCAGGTGAACCCAATTTTTTTTTAACCTAGGACATTTGTAGGACATTGTTTAATTCAGTGTTTAATACAGTAAATTAATGCTATTTATAGCTTGCCAGACTCGTTATATCAAAACCAAAAAAAATTAACCCAGGACATTTGTAGGACACTGTTTAATTCAGTGTTTATTACAGTAAACTAATGCTATTTATAGCTTGCCAAACTCTCTTTATATATTTTGATATGTACAAAGTATAGAGTAGAAATGATTTATATATAAATTATTAAAGAGTATTAATAGTTTAAATTAAAGAATATTAGTTGTTTTATTAAAAGATATTAGTTATTGTCACTGAAGAATATTAGTTGTTTAGTGAAAACAAACTAAGATTCTTCAGAAAAATTACTAATATTTTTTTATTGAAACCAATAAATACTCTTTAGTAAAAATAACTATTATCCTTAAATAATTTATGTACAAACTAATTTCACTCTATACATACGTGTTTGATATGAAGATTAATAAAGAATTTCTTATGAAGTCCAATTGAAAAATAAGAGAAATATGCTTCTTTCATCTTATAAGTTTCTCATTTTGTCCTATTAATTTTCAATGTTTGAAATTTGTTTCAAAATTTTCATTTTTCTCGACTTCTTGATTTAGTGACTTGCTATTTCAAATAATTATTTTGGCCACTGGCGGACGTATTTTTTGTTACAAAAACAATATATTTAATTGGTGCTGGTTTTTTTTTTTTTTACATTATTTATCTACATGACATAATTTTGGAGAAAGATTATAATACACAATAAGTTTAATTTAACCTAAATTTTTAAATATATAAAATGACTAAAATAATTTATATCAATATTTTAAAAATTATCAAATAAAGATATTCCAAATTATTGTATATTAATATTTCAAAGACAAAGTATAGAGTGAAACTAGTTTATACATAAATTCGTGAAGGGTATTAGTTGTTTTTACTGAAAAGTATTAGTTGTTTTTACTGAAGAGTATTACTGATTTACACTAAAGAGTCTTAGTTGTTCGATGAAAATGAACTAAGACTCTTCAGTGTAAACCAGTAATACTCTCCAGTAAAAACAATACTTTTCAGTGAAACAACTTATACCCTTCAGTGATACATATATAAAACCAATTTCACTCTATACAGGCTCTATTCCAAATTGGATATTATAAATTAATATTATTATGAATTAATTACATAATGGTTTAAAAAAAATCCTAATTACAAATTGGTTTAAAAAAATTATTATGCTTCAGTGAAAAAAAAAAAAAAAAATATATATATATATATATATATATATATATATATATATATATATATATACTTCAATGCAAATATTTAAATGTGTTTGTGAAAAAAATATGTTTTTTGAACAAATTGGTAATTAAAGTTTTTTTTATCGATATGTAAATGCCCCATTTATATAATACCAATACTAAAACTAATAATAATAATAATATATTATTAATATTAATATAAAAATATCATTCTGTCAGTAGTAATATTACAATAATATTCAAATGCTAAAATAATTCTGATATTTTTGTCCTCAATTTGAAAATAATAATTAATATAATTAACATAGTATATAAATATTAAAACAATATTAATCATTATTAACATCAATATTAATAATATTACTAATATTATGTAAATACATAGTATTTGATATCATTATAATATAATATTAATATCACTATCATTTAATATTTTAAAAAACATTAAAATTTATAATAATAATATTGTAATAGTAGTATTATTAATTTTAAAAAAGTATTGTTATATTGATATTAATATTAGAATTAATTGCTTCAAACTCCATTTTTTTAACCCTAATTGCATTAAACCACCCCAAAAATCCTACATTGCCAAATACCCCATTTTATTTCAAAAAACCACACTTTTTTTTTCTAGTGGTCCCACCTTTTTTTTATCTCTCCCCCCTCTCCTCTCCTCTCCTCTTTCTACCCTCCCCCCTCATTTTTTATCTCTCTCTCTCATATACCCCGCATACCCCACCTTCATTTCCATCTCCCGCATAACCCCCACCCCCCAAATTCATTTCCCCATCTCTCTCCCTCTGCATAATCCTCAGACCCCCCAAACCCCACCCATCCCCAGCCCCCAGCCCTCAATCCCAGCCCACAGTCCCCACCGCCCTAGCCCACATTGTCCCTCCCCACATCCACCACCACCGCCTCGCCAGATCGAGGGCGGTGAACCCCGCACGCCATGGCCGATCGACTCCCCACGCCGCGCCCGATCTGCACAACGCCATCGACGACGGTTCACCACCACCACCGCTGCGCCCGATCTGCACCACCACGGCGCCGCATGCTCCGATCCGTTCCCTATGCCGATTCTTCGCTCTGATCCGCCCACACGGCGCTCCACCGCCTCGCCAGAGTCAGGTGAGAGGTTTTTTTCACTAATTTCTCTTCTTCGTCAGATTGTGTATTTTATTTCTTTTTTTTCAGGATAATCGATCGGGAGAGGGATACTGGCGTCGCCACGCCGGATCTGACGCCGCCGCCCTGACCCGTCCTCTACGCGCGTCCCACTCGGTGCCCTATTCGATCTGGAGGGAGACACATCTAAGCTAATTGGAGAGAGACGCATGGCATGGATATTTCCGTTCATTCTTGATGAGCTGTTGTAAGTTATCTAATTGACGTTTACTGCTATGTTCAAAATCCCTTTTTGAGTGGTAATTAATTAATGTGTCAACTGTAAATTTCTGTAACTTATTCGGATGCATTTGTAAAAACTTTTTATCTGGTGGTAAATTATATTCCTGATGTGAACCAGATGAAGTATTAGTTCCTTTTCAGTGCTTCAGAACGAAAAAAGAAAGTATGTAGTTGAAAAAATAGATGTTTGCAATTATACAGTGTGTAATTTTTTTTTATTTTTTTTTGGATTATTTGTTGATTTGATCAGATTGAAAGTATTTGATTTTACTGGATTGTTGGGGTTGATATAGTTAGGCCAGATTTTTTGTTTTGCTCTCCTCTCTGTGTTATATTGGTAGGAATTTCGTAGGAATTTTTCATTCAAAACTAACTGATGTCATTAGGGACTTTGATTTGTATACAAAATCCATTGTCGATTTATAAATAATTTCTTATTGTCACTGATTGTGTGTAAATTACTTTGAGAATTTTGAGTTGAATGGTGATGTTGAGTTTTGATTCACAGACATTTTAATAGGAATGGAGCTGAATTGATTTGGCCTATTAGTTTTTTGGATTGTTTTGACTGAATTTGTTGATAATAATGTTCAACTGGTATTGTTTTCATGTTGGGGAGATTTTCAACTGGCGGAGCAAAGAGAAGAGAAGATGGCATACTGGAGCAAAGATGACATACTAGGGCAATCATATATTCAAATAAATTTTGAATATATGCAACCATATATTCAAATAAATTTTGCATTTCTGCAACCATATATTCAAATAAATTTTGCATTTCCGCAACTATATATGCAAATATGTTTTTCTACATTTTCTGCAAAAATTGTGGATGATTAGAAGTATAGAAGATACAGTGGATGTAATTTTAGTTTTTAAATATATAGTTTTCAAATTGTTGGTAATAAAATTGTGGTTGATGCATTTTTTTTTATTAGTGTTAGTTCATACTAAAAAATGTTTTCTGCTAAAATTTGAAAAAGAAATCTGAAAAAAAAAAACAAATCTAAAATTCGAAATAAAAAATCAAATCTGAAATCTGAAATAAAAGGAATAAAATTTCGACAAAAAAAACAAATGAATTTGGGGTTATAAATTTCAAATTTAAAAAAGCAAAAAAACAGCTCCCAAAAAAAGCTGTTTAAAATAAAAAAAAAACAAAAAAAAAAACAAAAGCAGCCTGAAAAAAGCTGACACACTGCAATAATCAGAAAATGGGCTGATGGTGTTTTGTTTGTGGACCCCACATTTTGGGGTGTCTTGAAATGTAGGGAAATTGGTGGGGTTTAATGCAATTAGACTCTTAGAATTGGGCCTATAGGTAACTAACCCTTAATATTATTACATACTCCCTCCATCTCATTGGTATTTGCACACTTGAGGTTGCTCATGGAATAATAAAATGGACATATTAGTGACATATGAGTAAATATGTGTATATTTTTTTACGTGTACACGCAAATCAATTATTTTCTTTTAGGTAATGTACAAATTGGTGTGAGTAGGGGTGTGCAAAATGCGGTGCGAACCGAAAAAACTAAACAAACCAAAATACAAAATTTGGCTCGACTTTCGGTTATGGTTTTAAAATTTGAAAAATTTATATTTCGATTTGATTTACGGTTTTTATGAACTAAAAACCATATAAATCGAACCGAACAAAAATATTTTAATAATAATAATATTATATATATTAATATTCACTAAATTAATATTTAATAACTTATATTCTAATACAATATAATAATATTATATAATTTAGGTTCACACACAAAAATTTTGTGTTGATTATATTTTTTAAATTGTTGTTTAACTTTTGAAAACTATTGTGTTGATGCATTTATTGGATTATGTAGTAGGGTTAGTGATCCATTTTTTTATTAAATTAGTATTTACATGCTGGCATGTTGCGAATAATTGGATGAAACAAGTATGTTGATGCTAAAAAAAATTATGCTGAATTTAAAAAAATAAAGTGTTAAATTTCCAGTTTGTTCGGTTTGGGACCGAAACCGAACCGAATTTTTTTTGATTTGGGACCGGACTTTTTTTTTTTTTCAAAATATTGTTTGATAACTTTGATTTTTGGTACTCCCTCCGTCCACCAAATTTTTACCCGCTTTCCTTTTTGGTCCGTCCACCAAATTTTTACCCATTCCCCTTTTGGAAATAAACTACACTCACAAACAAAAAATGGGCCCCACAATACCCACCACAATACTCTTACTTTATCTACTTTATTCACTTTTTCAATAAAATACTAATTTTCATTAAAAATTGTGCTCAACAGTAAACGGGTAAAATTTTCGTGGACGGAGGGAGTATATAAAAAAATTTCGATTTGGTATTTGGTTAATACAGTTTGGTTCGGTGATCGAACCGACCGTTGCACACCCCTAGGTAGGTGTGTGACATTCAAATTAAGAAAGTAAGCAAATTCCATAGGGACGAAGAGAGTATATAATATTAAAAAAAAAAAAGACACAGTCACCTTGTGCTCGGTGCACTCACTCAACAGTTGAAGTTGTTTACACTGATTTTCAGTGTAATCTAACCACACTATTTAGTATAATTAAATTATAATGTAAATAGTATCAACTATTAAATGAGTGCATCATACACCAAGTATACCTGAGTGTTACTCTTGGAAAAAAAATCATATGTTAGACAATTTGGTGATTAAGATTGAGAAATGTATTTTTTAATACTTTTAAAATTGAAGTCATAAAAGTATGCTAAGAAAATAAATTAATAGGCCTTAGACAGGCAAATGCAATTGAATGTAGTTTGTGAGGCAGCGGTGGTTTATCAGTGAACAACAATAGGTAGTTCATCTACCCCAACTACGATCCAACCATATTAATTATAATTCAATCAATATATTCCGTTAATCGTCTCTATACTCCACCGCTCTTCATTCGCCCTGCCCATACTCACACCACAAGAAGGTAAACCCATCTCTAGATCTTGAAGCTAGCAGGAAGGGAGATGAAGGTGACTGTGGTGACTCGCAGCGGGCGAGAGCTCATCAAGGGAGGCCTTGAGCTCACCGAATCTGTACGTATTTTCCGTTTTATCAAATGGCTTCTCTTTTTTATGTCCAGACTAGATTTGTACTGCTGAGCCTGGACTTTGTATGTTGCTCTGTTTGCTAAACGATGCCGTTTTACTGGTGTGAAATTGAACTTGGGAATTTGGATACCACATTGAGTGTGTTTTTGAGCTAGTGTGCGTCGATAAAACAGTGAAATTGTACCCATTACCTTTGTTTCTGGGCAAGGGTTTGATTTAGATTGTGATTTGGTGTTGTTTGCAGGCTACTGTGGCTGATCTGCAGGAGGCCATTCACAAAAGAAGTATGTTACTTCATTATTCTATATGCTCTAATTTGGTCACATTGGCTACTTAAATCTTTTCCTGTTTTGATTTCTTGCTGGCTGGTTTGTTTATCGTGAATAGGGATAGGTTCGGAAGCTTGGTGGATTTACTATTTTCTGTGAAAGCATCTCAGTAATAGTGTAGTATAACTTAATTGAATGAGTTTTCTTCATAATTTGAGTGTTATAAATTCTAGCTATTATGCATCTCATATGCTTGGATACATTTAACTGCATGTTCTCGTTGTTAACCTTTTGTAGCAAAAAGAGCTTTCGCTGAAGCTCGATATTTGTGTTGTGTGATTGGTGACATCCTCAAAATATTAGGTGCTGACTAACATCTATGTATGCCTCATAAAAAAATTATGAAGAAAAATAAGAAAAAATGATCACAATTGAATGTTAAGCATATTAAACATGATTACATGGAATTGAACCTTGAGAAACGGAGATAGAATGAAAGGAAATAAGATTGATATGATAATAATATCTTGCATTGCTTGAATCTTGATCACGGGAGCTTTCTACCCAGGTCTATTACATTAATAAAACTAAGTTGAGACAATGTGAACTCTTGAGATCATAACAATGAACATGATCTTTATAGTATCTTTTGATTTAAAGTGCCAGTGATGAGTAGCTCGTCCATTTTAAGAAATTTCTAGACTTTATATCCTGTGTTCAAAGACTCAAATGGTATTAGATTTTGGAATGCGTGTGGGGGATATAGGCTTATGTGTGATCTGTAAAGTTGTCAATGCGCAATAAATGATCTGGAGTGTGCTTTGACTCGTCCACGCTATATCAATGATACCTTCTCTTACGTAAGAGATTCTATCACTTGGATTCTTTCTTGAATGACTCTTTTGTTGAATGCTTAAAATCACTTCGAGAAAGCTTTGTGCTATTGTTTAATTTGCACTTGCATGTATTCAGAGAAAAGGAATGTTGGCTGTTTGGATTGTTTCATTAATGTTGAAAGTATGCAACTTCCTGTAAAGATATGTTTTCAATTGAAATAGTATATTTATTTTTCTTTAAAAGAAATATTGTTTCATCACAAAAACAGCTAGACTTAATTAGGCATTCCGAGTAGAGAACACCCTTTTAGTTATCATATAATGTAAAAAAATGTGAAAGTTGTTTTCATCTTTTGACAACAAATACTAGAGGTTATATACACAGCACCCTCACATTTACATGATTATTTGATTATTTTACCATCCCACGACCCCATAGGCCATAATCACTTGTGGACTTCCTTTATCATTCTTTTACACTTGAAGTTAGCCAATCACTTAATTAGGAAATATCAATTACATTCTCGAAAAAATGAATGCATTTAGTTATTACTCCCTCCTTCCACGAAAATTTTACCCGGTTACTGTTGGACACAGTTTTTAATGAAAATTGATATTTTATTGAAAAAGTGGATAAAGTAAGTATTGTGGTGGATATTGTGGGACCCATTTATTTGTTTGTGAGTGTTTTTTATTTCCAAAAGAGGAATGGGTAAAAATTTGGTGGACAGACCAAAAAGGAAAGCGGGTAAAAATTTGGTGGACGGAGGGAGAACTATCAAACAATGCTCTTTTTTTCGTCAGCTGGGCAACTATATGGATATTAATTATATTTACTAATATTTCTTTCGGTTAACGTTCTGTTTTATCTATTTGTTTCATTTTTTATGATATGGTGATTATATATTCTGTATTCTCCACCTACAGCCAGGAAATACTACCCATCTAGACAGCGACTGACCCTCCCTCTCCCGTCGGGGTCAAAGGAGAGACCCACCGTTCTTCACTACAAAAAGAGTCTGAAAGACTTTACTAATGGGAAAGTAGATGAGTTAACAGTAGTTTTCAAGGATCTGGGCCCACAAGTCAAGTACAGCACTCTTTTCTTCTGGGAATACGTGGGCCCTCTCCTTCTGTACCCTATCTTCTACTACTTCCCCGTTTATGAATTCTTCGGCTACAAGGGGGAGCGTACCATTCACCCCGCTCAGACATATGCTTTGTACTACTGGTGTTTCCACTACTTTAAACGTATAATGGAGACCTTCTTTGTGCACCGTTTCAGCCATGCAACATCGCCCATTGCGAACGTCTTCAGAAACTGCGCTTATTATTGGACTTTTGGTGCTTTCATCGCTTATTTTGTCAATCATCCACTTTACACTCCTGTGAGCGATCTCCAGATGAAAATTGGATTTGCTTTTGGGGCGATTTGCCAAATTTCGAACTTCTATTGCCATATCTTGTTGAGAAATCTACGTAAATCTGATAGCAGTGGCTACCAGATCCCGTATGGGTTTCTGTTCAACATTGTCACGTGTGCAAATTATACGACTGAGATTTATCAGTGGCTTGGCTTCAATATTGCGACTCAGACTGTAGCAGGTTACGTTTTCATGGTGGTGGCTGCTGCTATTATGACGAACTGGGCTCTTGCTAAGCACCGCCGTTTAAAGAAGGTGAATTTTTTTGTCTTGTTTATTATAGATTAACTTATAGCCTGTCTATATTAGTTTGACATATATGTTACATCTGACAATGCACCAGTTACACCGTGCACTTTTTAAAGGGATAATTTGTTTTACTAAAAGATTTTAGTTGGTCAGTATTAGCTGTTTTCACTGAACATATTAGTTGTTTTCATTGAACAATAGTGTTACTCGTTTTGCCTTTATTCATGACCTAAAATTAGCCATCACTCGAGCTTCCAGTCACTCGACATCCATGAAAACACAACTTATTTTTGAGAATATATTGGTACCATATTGTTCAATGCTAGAATGGAAAAGGAACACATGTAAGTTTACTTAAGTTGAGTTATTCATGCTTTACTTTTTAACCATGTCTTACAGTAGACATCTTAGATTTCAAGAAAATGGATTTTTCTTTCAATATTTTGTTATTCGTGGTTCTGATCTGTACATGTGGTATCGTTTCTTGTAGCTGTTTGATGGGAAAGACGGAAAACCAAAATACCCTCGTCGATGGGTGATACTGCCTCCATTCCTGTAGAAGCAATGCTCGGTCTGGTCAATTTCTTAAAAAGATGAACGTGGTAGCTGGTTGAAAGTGGTGAATTCTTATCTAGAAGTTATTACTAGCTGATCGCATTTAGATATTATTATTTTATCTTGTTATTTAATGGCATATTTACTAGCATATCTGCCCTGAACACCCCGCCCCCACCAAAAGAGAGGAGAAAATAGAACCTCATTTTGATCTGTGATTTATGGTGTCATCAGATATATGTGTTCTTCAGTTGGACCATGTTTGTGTTGTATGGTGTTGTTTAAGTTTCAAATTGGGAAGTGTATGGTGATGAATTGAAGCCTTGATGATATGAACCTTTTATACATGTGCCCATTACTCACAAGCAAGGTTGAATAACGCGTAATGTTTGGCTCCATCGTGCAATTGATTTAATTTTGACTAATAAATTTTCAACAAACTATTCTTTGCTTTTACATTGAAGCAGTTTGTATATTGAAAAATATTCATACTAACATACAAATTACTCCTTTTGTTCTTTACTTTATTTGCCCTTTATGTACATTCCCTTTATGAAAATTATTACTTTATTATCACCTTTTAACCATCATTTAATACATGTCATTAATTTTATACTACATACTAGACATGCTCACGGTTCCGGAACCGCCGGTTCCGGTTCCAAAGGTCCAATATGCGGAACCGGAACCGAACCGAGGTAAAACCGGTTTCGATTCGGTTCCGAATCGCCGGTTCCGGCGGTTTTTCTAATTTTTTTTAGTTTTTAATTGTATTTTTTGAGTTTTTAATCTAAATGTAGATGACATATTAAATGGAAAAAAATTTCATTAGTAATTGAACTATTACAAATTAGTAATTCTAATTTAAAATAAGTGTCTAATAATTATTATTACAAACTAATTGAAATATAAAAAAATTACAAATTCAATATTGAACTATTCCAAATTACTAATTACAAGTTTACAACTTAAAATTTTAAATTATACAAAATAAATTTGGGGTGAAGGGTTAAAGAAATTGGACTTGAACTTAATTTTACGAAATAAACTTAAAAAATCTAAGTTTGAGACTCAAAATTAAGAAATAAACTTAAAATTCTAAGTGTTTTTTTAGTTTATTTAGGGGTTTTACTTGTATTTTTTTGTTTCTTGATCTAAATGTAGATGGCAAATTAAATGGAAAAAAATTCATTAGTAATTGAACTATTACAAAATAATTGAACTATTACAAATTAGTAATTCTAATTTAAAATAAGTGTCTAATATCTATTATTACAAACTAATTGAAATATTAGAAATTTACAAATTAAACATTGAACTATTCCAAATTACTAATTACAAGTTTACAACTTAAAATCTTAAATTATACAAAATAAATTTGGGGTGAGAGGTTAAAGAAATTGGACTTGAACTTAATTTTAAGAAATAAACTTAGAAATTCTAAGTTTGTGACTCAAAATTCTAAGTGTTCTTTTTAGTTTATTTAGGGGTTTTACTTGTATTTTTTGATTTCTTAATCTAAATGTAGATGACAAATTAAATGGAAAAACGATTTCATTAGTAATTGAACTATTACAAATTTGTAATTGAACTATTACAAAATAATTGAACTATTATAAATTAGTAATTCTAATTTAAATAAGTATCTAATATCTTTTATTACAAACTAATTGAAATATTACAAATTTACATATTAAATATTGAACTATTTCAAATTACTAATACTAATTTACAACTTAAAATCTTAAATTTTACAAAATAAAATTTGGGGAGGGTGGGAGAGGTTAAAGAAATTGGACTTGTGTTTAATTTTAAGAAATAAACTAAAAAATTCTATGTTTACAACTCAAAATATAAAAAAAAATTAAAAAAATTAAGTGTGGAACCGCCCGGAACCGCCTAGGAATCGGCGGTTTCGGTTTCGATTTTTTCGAAACCGGAACCGAACCGTGTTATTTCCGGTTTCGGTTCAGTTCTGGAACCGTAGAACCGTGGAACCGGCGGTTCCGGTTATTTTTTAGCATGTCTACTACATACAATTATTTTATTTATTCCTGCAAAATTCTACATTGCTTTTACTTTATCTATTATGTTCTTAAATTTCGTGTCTTTACACATGATCATAATTTTCATTGAGGAAGGGATCAATGCTTTTAATTGTACGAATTAATACTTTTATTTATAGGAGTGTTTGTTTCTATGGTAGCAAAGTAAGATTTTACTCTCAAAATCCTAGTTCGCGTCTTTTTTAGGATAATGCAGCATCAAAATTCTAACTTATAATGCCTATATTTTCTTACATAATCTCTCACACTTCTTATTTTTTCAATGTCACCTTTCTTTTTAAATTTTTTGGCAATATCATTTACTATATCACAATTGTTTTCTCCCTCTAATTACCCTATTAGTACATTTTATTAATCAAACATATAAAAAATCAAATTCATCTCTTTTATTTTTACTTTTTCGGGGCTTGTCAATTAGAACCTTTTGAATTTCCATACAACCGAAAACAACACATACTACATTTTTTTTTATAGATTACCATCCATTTTTATATATATATATTTTGTTAATCTATCTGTCTCACATGCATCCTATAATGAGAATTATAATTAAGAAAAAATTAATGAGTAGAGTGTTGACTGTAATTTCATAAACTTTTATATATAAAATAAATAAATTAGTTAAATTGAAGGTACGGGTAAGTCTAAGAAATAATACAATTTTTATGTAGATATATGTGAATGAACTAATTACATACGTCTATCTATTTTTATATAAAAGTACTGAAAGTTAAGAGCTCATATGTATCTGATGTACAGTGCATTTAATTAACAATTGAAGTTGATTACATTTTAGGGTAATCAATTTCAACTGTTGACACACAAGAGACATACTCTTATTGAAAATATTGAAATTATTTTTCCTTCTTGATCCCGATTTCGATTCACGTTCTTACCCCTACTTCATGACTCAAACCTAGGGCCACTTGCCTAGATATAGATTAATAGCTTGTTTGATTGGGTTTATAAGCTAAATTGAAATATTTCAATTTATTTTCTTAATCCCTCCACCTTGTCCACCCATCCTACACTAGAATCCCTTCACCCCCTCCCTACCCTCAGCTACTCTTATTTTAACGTAAAAAAAAATTATATAAAAAAATATTTATTATAAAGACCTGTTTGACTAAGTTTATTTAAAATACCTTATAAAATATTATTTTTAAATAGCTTATAAGTTAATAAAATATTTGCCTAATAAAACTTGTAATTGTTTCATTAAATGATAATGATATTATTCACACTTGAATACTAATATATTTTCCAATCAAGTAAACAAGAGTTGTATCATATTCCTCTCTATCCCTCCCCACTGAAATAAAAGTATGTCTGATATAAAATTTATTCACCGTATAAAATAAATATCATTATATACAATTACTAATGCGATTAAATTTAATGATATTAATTAGTACATGCAATAAGTATACATATATAAAACTAGTTGTGCTAAAGCTGTGTGGGGTGAAGTAAACGGTACCTAAATGATTGATACACATAATAATAATAATAATAATAATAATAATAATAATAATAATAATAATAATAATAATAATAATAATAGAGTTTATACGTGGTTCCCACTTCTCGTCTCCAGTAGAGTAGACTTCCCAGTTCCCAGTCCCACCTTACATTACAATTTACAATTTACAACAGAAGAAGAAGAAGAAAAGAGAAGAGAGGCGCGCGAATATCGCAATCTTTGTTTGAAAAATACAATTAATAATTTAACCGCCGTCTTTGTCTTAATCTTCCCACCTCCCACAACACTCCAAAACCAAAAGGCCTATCAATCATATTTCAACATTCTTCCGGCTTCTCTCTCTCTCTCTCTCTCTCGCACAGGTATTCCTCTCTCTCTCTCACTAGAGTTGTGTTCCATACTCGAAAATTATAAATCCAGAAAGCTTCTTTTTTTGTATAGGGATAGGGATAGCAGTTTTTGTGCTTGTGGGTCGTCATCGTATTTCCGTTTGATTACTGTTTTCGATTGGACTTGTGTTTTTATAGTAGTGGGGAAATGAAAGGTGCCCATCACAGTAGGTTTGTGCTTTAAGAATGGTTTATATATACTCCAAAATGTTGTCATCTCTATTCATCCAGGTCTGAGGTTGGTTGGTTAAGGATTGAATTATAAGCAAAGTTTGATTGTTCACCAGAAACTCCATTCTGCTTCTTGCTTTATCTCAGACTCAGAAGCATTTTAGGTAAGTAAAAATATTTAATAAAGAAGAGATGATGGTAGCATAAGAGGGGGAGATGGACCGGAGGAGTTGGCTGTGGCGGCGCAAGTCCTCGGAAAAAAGTCCGACTGCCGAAACTGATCACAGCTCTGATGATCAGGTTTCTTATATTCTTCAATTCCACATTTTGTTGAATGTCTTGAGCAATAACATATGTTGGTTCCCAAGTCTAGTTATGTTTTTGTGGAAGGATAGATAAGAGCTTTGATAAATGTACACAATATCGTGTTGGTTAAATGTATTGTTAATCCTTAATTAACCTAATAGCTTGTTCACGACTTTCGCAACTCATGTAATCATGTACATGAAAAGGAGCACTTTGTGTGGATATTAATCCCACTGCATTTGGACCACCGATCCCACTACTTTTCTTCTCTCAAATAAATACCTTTCCAGCTCTCTATGCCTCCAATTATTAAAATGTGTGCTCATTCTCTTGTCTTTTGGTTACTACACTGCCATATACATGTCCCCATGCATAAACTCAACATAATATTTCATATATTTGTCTGCTAATAGGTGTCTGTAATCTTTGGTAAGCCAAAATGACAAGTTTGTTATGATTTCTCCCTTAATCTCTGCCTGCCCTGCTATAGTTGGCAAAAAGAACAAGAGCTGGAATTTTTGTATTTGTAAGGAGGCTAAAGGACATGTAATTGTTTTACAGACTTCAAATCACATTAGTATTCAATCCACGTCTAAAGCTGCAGCAGATGATGAGAGTGTGTCAAACGAAGCTCTTGTTAACATCCGTGCCAAGGAAGACTTGGTTAAGCAACACGCCAAAGTTGCCGAGGAAGCTGTCTCTGGTATCACTCCCTCCCTCCTTCAACCCCCTTTTAACTATGCTTAGTGTTCCTTTTCAAGTAAACTTAAACCTGTCTTTTTAGAAATAAATGAGAATCTTGAACGTATTGCAATCAAGTAAATAATGGTCACTTTGCTGGGCTTTCCTGCTCGAAGTTTGGTCATGCATTGAAGAATTAAGTAGATTTTGCAAGTACTGTTAGTACCAAATCATAATAGGTAGGTTGATGTATGGATTCAGGAGCTGGTTAGTGTGATTGTGGAATATAAATTGTACCCTTTCTTGATCAAAAAATAAAGCAGCCATTTTATCTTGCATCTAGTCATTTCCTTTTTGTTTAGCTAGGGATAAAACCAATGTCAACTTGTAGGATGGGAAAGGGCCGAGAAGGAAGTAACGGTCCTGAAGAAACAGAACGAGGCTTTAGCTCATACGAATTTGATCCTTGAGGAGCGTGTGGGCCATCTCGATGGAGCCCTGAAGGAGTGTCTGAGACAGCATAGACAAGAAGAAGATAAGCTTCAGAATTCACTTCAAAATGCTAATGCTAAGCTTGAAGCTGCAGAAAAAGACAAGTCAATCCTTAGGCTTGAAATGGAAATACGGAGCCGAGAGAGAGATTTGAGCCATCGCGCTGCTGAAGCTGCTACCAAGCAACATCTCGACACCGTAAAAAAGGTGGCCGAGCTTGAAGCAGAATGTCTCCAGCTAAAGGCCCGTAGAGCAACAGACGATAGCCGTGGGTTTAAGCACATTGTTCCTTCAGTTGACATCTATTTAATGGACGATTTTCTTGAGATGGAGAAGCTTGCTTCCCTACCTGAGAGTACTAGTGACTCTCGATCCAGAGATGAACTGGAAGCCATGATAAATCGAGCAGCTGAACTGGAGGATACTTTAACGAAGATAACAGCAGAGAAAGTGAGGCTGGAGATTCAGCTCAAGGCATCAGAAGATCGACTCGAGCATACAGAGGTGGAGTTACGGGACCTGAAAATACAGCTGGCTCTGGCTAATGAAGCAACGGCAAATGCACGAAAAGAAGTTGAGTATTCAAAGGCAGAGAGTCGGAACATAGCCAAGCTTTTAGATGAAGCTGACAAAAATCTGGAAAAAATTCAACAGCAGTTAAAGGAAACAAATCAAGCGAAGGAGGATGCCAATGCAGAGAAAACGGAATCAGAGGCACGACTCAAATTAATGGAGAAAAGCATTAGTACATTGGAGATAGAAGTTGAGAAAGAAAAGAATGTGTCAAGGAAAGCTGTTGCCAAGTGTGACATATTGGAAGCCGAAATATCAAGAACCAAATCATTTGAGTTCCGAATTGATCAGGTGAGCACAACTCCTCATGTCATTATGTCCTACTTTCTTTTATTGATAATAACATACATGGCAATGGTTTCTGCAGGATAAAGAATTGGCAGTGGCTGCAACCAAATTCGCCGAGTGTCAAAAGACAATTGCTTCTCTCGGTCGCCAACTCAAATCTCTTGCCACATTGGACGATTTCCTGCTCGACTCTGAGAGATGACAAGTAACACTTTCTTGATCAAAGGAAACCAGTCAAAAATGTTTACCTGATGGTATAAACGGGGCTGTTATATTATTCGATAAGTCATAGAGTAATGTTCATATTTAGCACACCAATTATTTAATTATACACTTAATTTTTATGCTTACAACTTACACGAACAAGTTATACGAGGAAGATATAGCGACTCGAGACAACAATTCATTCAGAGTTGGTGAATTTTGATTTCGGATGTAAGGCCACCATCACTTGTATATACATTTCTCTTGCACCAATGGATTATGGAAAAAGCCTCATTATAATAGACCAAATCCTGTTGCTTTCAGATAAGTTATGTACTTTATTCATGGATGTATTTGGTAGGAGGTACGTGGGCTTTGTTATATGAAACTTAACCTTCTACAAAGGTTGCTCTAACTACTTCTAACCTTCTACCTCCGACCATGTTGAATTCTATACGTACGCATGTTTTTGTGACTATATGATTTTTAAGTTTTGGTACAAGCATCATGCGTGGTATAGTGTAGATGAAATCTGGAAAATTTCATAATTTTTGGTCGAGTCGCTTGGGAAAAATATAATTTTTTTTTTTTAAAACTACACAATTTTAACTGAAAATTACAAACAATATATAATGAATTCTTGTTACTAGTTTGAAGATTGTTGGGATTTCATTGATACAATATTTGTCAATTTTGGTATAAAAACGAATGAGATATAACTTAAATAAAGACTTTGTAAAAGCGGTCCTAAATAAGGATCGAACCAACAGGACCCTACAATACCCTCAAATATATGACAAAACATAACAAGCAAAAATATAGGATTAGTAAAATTGAGGAATTATCTTATTTTGCTTATCTTGTGTGAGATTATACGATAACACAATATTTCTTAAAAATGTAATCCCTTTATTATTTGTTAAGCTCCTCATTTTGTCAAATGAATTCCAAATAAAGTTTTTCGTAGGTCTCCAATGAAATTTATTTATAATATGAACCTAATATCGTTACATGCACTTATTGACACTATTATATTTATTTATTAATACCATAATATTTTATACTGTAATTTCTAATTATAACTCTAATTGTATCAACAAATAAATGTAATGGTATAAATTTCACATTATGAAACTTGTTTATATGAGTTTTATATTTCTTTTAATGGAAATTAAATGTCCTCACATCTTTCTCTACTTTATCTTCTTCTTTATTTATTTTCTTGTTTATCAACCATGTTTCAACACTTCATCATATATTTAATCTTATATTTTTCAGGAAACTCCAATATTTAATCAATTTTAATTTAAAAAGTTTTATTTTGTCAAAAAGAGTTTTAATTTTATGCTGTCAATATACAATGGACAGACGAATATCTATAAAATTATATTGTAATTGGGGTGGAATCAGGATTAAATTGAGAGGTGACTGAAAATCAAATAATGAATAGTTTAATCAGGATTAAATTGAGAGGTGACTGAAAATCAAATAATGAATAGTTTAATATATAGTATATAATCATAAATAAATTATGTTATTCTTTCAACTAATAATATATATTGATATTCATAATAAGTATGCATCATTACTGAAAGAATTCCGTCTCATCTAAAAGTCCGAACTTGTAGTGAGGTTTAAAATTAATCCATTTAATTATTTCCCTTAGCACTCCCCCTCACTCATGGGCCAGACTCAATTTTCCCTCTTTGGAGAGGCCAAATGAGTGGATAATTTAATATGGGTGGAGTTGCTTTCAACGGGAATCGAACCCAGGATTTTCGTCCGGGCGTGAGCCTATTGGCTCTGATACCATGAAAGAATTTCGTCTCATCTAAAAGTCCGAACTTGTAGTGAGGTTTATAATTAATCCATTTAATTATTTCCCTTAGCAATTACATTCATAATCTATTGATATATACACGTGAATTTGTCTTAACTTCCTTTAGCAATCTGTTTTTAGGTATCTAAAAAATGAGTAAGGTGTATGGTGCACTCATTCAACAATTGAAACTATTTATACTGAAAAATACAATTTGATTACACTGAAAAATATAGTTAGATTATACTGAATCAATATTTTTTATACAATGTAATCTAATCATATTTTTTGTGAACAATTTCAACTGTTAAGTGAATGCACCGCGCACCTACTGCATATGAGAGTGCACATAAGTAACATAAAATGAAAATAAATAAATAAAAGGGGAACGTAACATTAATCAATATTTTAATTATGTACAACGAATTAAAAATTAAAGATTATAAAAACCCCAATAATTTTTATTTAGTTGATAACCACGTAATAACATTATAGAGTAATTCTTCTCATACAAATTTTGTCAATGAACGTATATTTGACTTTTAACAAATTTAGATGGTTAGGCTTGCCTGAAAAAATAAAATAAAAAGGCCAATTAGAAATTAAAATAATTTTTTTAACTAATAATTTCTAAACCTACTGCCACTCATTGGGAATATATTATGAATAGTTGGAAAATAATGGTGTGGTACTTAAATCTCACATAATAATAGGAGGTTTTGCAGTTGAGATTTATAAAAGACCGCTTAAGTGATTGTTTGCAAACTCTACTTTATAGATAGAATTGATTATTTTTTTTAAAAAAACCACTTCTACAATGTTTGCAATCACTATTTTAAGCTATTAAAATCAATTTTGTCAAAACAGGTTTTACCTGCTTTTGGATTCTCTAAAATCCATTCTACCATAACTACCCTACAAATAACTACCCCACTATCAACAAAAGTGATTTTTTTTGCAAACACATTACTTTCTAAATCTAATCTAAAATCACTTTATTTCCAAACATTTTAACACTTTTAATTTTACTATAAAAATCAATTAATATCACTTCTTTAAAATGAGTAGAGTTTCAAAACACATCCTAAATCATGTACTCCTATGTCTATGTGCTTACACTTCATCCATCCTTGTCAACCTTCTCATTTGCTTTTTAAAAAATATAGAGGATGAGTTATTAATGGTCTCATGTAAAAGGAAAAAAAAAAACTTTTATATCATGGATTTTTAAATGGTTCTTTTTTAGTCAAAAGTTGAATTTGTACCACTATTAGTTTACCTCATACCATGATTAATTCACCGCGTACCATACTTTATTTAAGCCATTAACATCATACGTTCAATCTGTACCCCAAATAATGCATAATGTACCATATTTTATTTATGTCCATACCACCATATATTTAGTATGTTTCATAATAAATCACCTCGTACCACACTTTGTTTACTTCACATTATATCACATTTTATTAAGTTCGTACCACAATTTATTCATACCGTACCACCACATATTTAGTTTTTACCACAATTAATTCATCCATGTACCATACTTTATTTTATCTCGTACCACCATTAATATACCACGTACCACAATTGATTCACACATTTTTTTTTTTTTATGTTTGTACCACAATTTATTTAAGCCAGTACCACTAATAATTCACCTTGTACAACAATCTTACCACACTTTATTAGGTATGCACCACCATGAATTCACCTCGTACTATATTTTATTATGCATGTACCCACCATATTTGAAGTTTATACCACCATTTAAAAGAGAGTATGATTTTAATGTTTAACCTCATACAATGATTTGGACAATGCGTATTCATAATCTTTAAACTCATACCACCATGTTAAACCCTCTATAATTAAACTACCAGCATATATTTTAAACCCAAAAATTATTTTTTTAAAAATGAAGCGAGATGAAGACTCATAACGTGGGAGAGAAAGAAATTGGGAGAAAGAACAATTAACATCATACATGCAAAAAATTGAAAAAGAAGGAGGAGGTGGGGAGATCTGGGAAGTGACTAAAAAAAAAAGAGAAATAAAAAAATAAATGCAGAGAAAGATGAAGAAGAAGAAGAAGCATAGGAAAAAAAAGGAGATATAACTGAACGGGATAGAGTTATTAATAGCCTAGTATCAAAAAAATTATTATTTTATGTCATAAATTTTTAATTGTTCCTTTTTAGTCAAGAAAATAATTATTAGATCCATTATTCCCTTAATGAATTAACTCTTTTAATTGAGTTTGTACCACTATTAGTTCATCTCGCATCACAGTTAATTAACCCTGTATCACACTTTATTTAAGCATGTAATGTCATACGTTCAGTCTGTACCCCAAATATTGCACTATGTCTTATATTTTATTAACACATCCCTATACCACACTTTATTTTATTCCATACCACCATTAATTTACCACATACTGATTAACAGTATCACATGTTATTATGTTTGTACCACTATTAATTCACCTCGTATAACAACCGTACTACACTTTACTAATTATCTTTGTAGCAAAAGGCGAAGCCCTCGCCCCCAGGGCCCCCACCCCCTGGCCCGACAGGATTGGGTGGAGGAAGTAAATCATGGTGACTCAGCGGCCCATTAGGTGGGAGGACCAGTGCCTGGTGCCCACAAGGAGCTATCCCCCACATTGGAGGGATAAAACTCCCACACTGCGGCTGTCAGGGCTCGATCCTGCACTTTACTAATTATCTACCACCATGAATTTACACTGTACCACACTTTATTATGCATGTACCACCATTTTAAAGACTGTATAATTTTAGTGGTTAGCCCCATACAACAATTTGGACGATGCACATTCATAACCTTTAACCCCGTACCACCATGTTAAACTTTCTATCATTTAAACCCGCACCCCCATATATTTTAAACCCTAATTTTTTTTTTAAATGAAGAGAGATGAAGACATCTAATGTTGGAGAGGAAGAAACTGGGAGAAAGAACGATTGACTGCAACATACATGTGAGAAATTGAAAAGGAAGGGGGGAGATTAGGGAAGTGAGACACAAATAAAAATGAGGAATAAAAAAAATAAACACAAAAAAAAAAGAGATGAAGGAGAAGAAAAAAAAATGAGAAAAAAAACTTAATCAAAACAAAAAAAGAAAAGATAAGGGTAAAGTTGGTAAACAATATATTCTTTTGGCCAAAAATGAATAAAATTAAAGTCTTGACATAATATAACTTTCTAAATTAAAATTATCTAAATATGAGAATTTTCTCTAAAGGATAAGGGTAAAATTGGTAAATAATATATTATCTTGGCTAAAAAAAAATTTAATTTTTTTAGAACTTTTTAAATTAGAATTGACTAAATAGGGGAGTTTCCTCTTATTTGATATTGCTTATTATTTATTATATTCAATGACAACGACACAAAATCTCCAAACAAAATCCAAATGTATTGATAATTAACTTTATAATAAATAAATATATAATTTCAAAAAATAATTAAAAACATTATAATAAATGGATAAAAAATATTTAATTTTTTTGGAGATTAACATTATCCTATACAACAGTCGATGAACTACATCCTATAAAACATTTCCAATCAATTAAAAAAAAAGCATAATTTTTTTAAAATGTGCATAAACATATATGATATATGTCAATATATATATACGCGCACATATCACTCTCACAAATTCAATTCTCCAACCCCAATTTTATTGACAAAGTATGGAGTGAAACTAATTTATACATAAATGCGTGAAAGGTATTAGTTGTTTTCACTGAAGAGTATTAGTTGTTTTTAGTGAAGAGTATTACTGATTTACACTAAAGAGTCTTAGTTGTTCGGTGAAAATGAACTAAGACTCTTCAGTGTAAACCAGTAATACTCTTTAGTAAAAACAACTAATACTATTCAGTGAAAACAACTAATACCCTTCAATAATTCATATATAAACCAATTTCACTCTATAAATACTCAATTTTATCTGGTGCATATAGCATTTACAACACATAAATCATATTTATACACACATCCTGATATAGAGTCAAACTAACGATGGATTCTTTATAAAGCTCAGTATCAACAAAAATTATTTATAATCTAGTATATATATAGGGTCTGTTTGATAGACTATATAAGCCCCTTATTAAGGGCTAATATGGATGTTTGATACCCCATACTAGGCCCTGTAGCAAAATGATGGCCCTTCATTCTAATGTGGCCTAAATAGACTTAATAGATTGTACGAAGTAAGGGATGCTGAATGTATCGCAAACATAAGAATGGATCGAAATACATTTGCTAGGCTGTGTTATATCCTAAGGGAGGGAGGGGGGTTAAAAGACAATAGATATGTGTGTGTTGAGGAGCAAGTATCAATGTTCTTGGGTGTATTGGGACACCATAAAAAAATAGGACTGTTGGGTTTGATTACGAAAGGTCGGGTCAAACTGTGTCTCACTACGTGCATCTTGTCTTGAAAGCTGTTTTAAAACTCCATCACTTATTCTTGGTAAGACCAATCCCAATTCCAGATGACTCAACCAATCCGAGGTGGAAATGGTTTAAGGTAATTCATTCAAATCCAATGTCGTAGAAATAATAGGAAACAACGATTGATAATCAATGTTTGATCTTTTGTCTCTTGTATGAATAAGGGATGCCTAGGAGCCCTAGACGGTACTTATATTGATGTTCACGTTGCCTCATCTGACAAACCTCGTTATAGAACACGAAAGGGTCGTGTTTCCACCAATGTTTTAGGGGTCTGTGACACCAACATGAGATTTGTATATGTCCTACCTGGTTGGGAAGGATCTGCTGCTGATAGTAGAGTTCTTCGAGATGTCGTTGGTAGACCTAACGGATTAAAAGTTCCCAGGGGTAACGTAATTTGGATTATTTATTTTAAGTCGTTAGATTATTTAGCAGTTAACTCAAACCAAACTCTCTATATTTTAGGCAATTACTACTTGTGTGACAATGGTTACCCAAACAGCGAGGGTTTTCTCGTACCTTATAGAGGGACCAGATATCATCTGAGTGAATGGGGTCCAGGATCTTCACGCCCAACTAACCCACACGAGCATTTCAACATGAGGCACACTCGAGCACGAAATGTTATTGAACGTGTTTTTGGTGTCTTGAAGAAGCGTTTTGGGATACTGGCAAGTCCCACTTTTTATCCAATCAAGATCCAAGTGAGGCTTATTATGACATGTTTCCTTCTACACAATTTCATACGCTCTGAAATGCCAGTTGATCCTTTAGAGGAACTTTTAGACAATGAAGAACAAGAAGGAAACGATCTCAATGATGTGGACTTCGTAGAGAATGTGGAATCTTCTAATGAGATTAATGCGTGGAGAGAAGAGAAAGCTATTGCTATGTGGAATGAATGGAGAGCCTGAGTTTAATATATTTGTCTACTTAGTTTGTTATTTGAAACTCATTAGACTTTGCTTGATTGTTGTCATCATTTGACTATTCCTCCAAAATGACTTATGTAATGCTTGTTTACATTATTGACATTCCTGCAATTAATTATTGTTCGAGCTTTATTTAGGTATTAATTATTCTGGTTATGCGTTATAATGTTGAAATATATATTGATTCTCAACAATGTTTTATCCAGTGAAATGACAACTCCCCAATGTTTGTGTGGAAATGGGTTAATGTTACTCAGGTGTGCTGGTAAAGATAAACCAAATGCAGGACGATACTTCTACGTTTGCCCAATTAGTGGGAATCATAAGAAGCGTTTCATTTGGTGCGATGAGCACCACAAGAACGATCCACCTGAATTAGTGCCCGAGTTTCTTGCGAGCCAAACATATAGACCTACCTAAGATGCAAAAATAAATTCTTGTACTAGTGTGAATAGCAGAAACTTTGTGAATCGTCGATTCAAAGAGGATCTCTTTGAAAGCCAGTCACATAATGTCGGCAATTCAGTTGACAAAACTTTGAATTTAGTTGATGAAAATGGTGCTCCATCCAAGTTCCTTCTTTGGTTGTTGGTTGTAATTTTTACCATATTTGTGTTGTTCGTTGTAATGTTGTTAGGATTCATCCTTGGACGGTCTATTTGAATCTGTAGGTTTTAGGTTACTCGAACCTTTGTGTTGATGTTGTACACAATTAAATACTTGACTTCGTAGTTTGTGTGTTACTTTTCATTTATGTAGACTGCTTTCTTGTGTGTATTGTTCTTGTGATGGGAAAACTTTTGTTAAGTACTATTTTATTATTCAGAATAATATGGTAGAATATGTTAAAAAAACTTTTCAGTGACTGAGTCATCAATACTTTGTACACATGTGACCATTACTTCTATAAATTTCAAAAAACCTGTAGTCAACCAACTTCTAAAATATTCTTCTATTTCATATTTTATAGAATGGCGAGATTGAGCCAAAACGAATTCTTGTACGGGATTGAATGGGACTCTATTGTTGACACCACATTTGCTGAAGCTCTTTCTGATCAAGCATTGAACGGGAACTTTCATGCATCAGGAGGAGATAACACTGACGCTATCGAAACTGCACAACTTGTTGTTAACATGTGTTTCATGAAGAATTTCAGTTTCAAGGAATGTTGGCGCCAAGCTCGTAAGCTGCGAAAGAGATACCGGGTTTTCTCATGGTTGATTTCATTACCTGGTGTGACTTACGATGCATCCCTAAACCGAATCCACTATGAAGCAAACCTCTGGCCGACCATAGTTGATGTAAGATCAATAATTTTGTATTTACATAAAAATAGTAAAATGTATTGCTCAATTTAATTATTATTTTGGTTAACAGGTGAATGCTTTTGCGCAAGCTTATGCGGTATATGGTGATCCGTGTTGGACAGAATTAAAAGTTCTGTATGGCGAGCCACCTACTGGGCCAACTTAAACCAATCAAATGGTTGAAATCATTAATATCACATCTGATGAGGAGGACAATGCAGCTATTGTTGAGCCTACTAAGACTGAGGTCATTGAATTTGAAATTGATCCGAGTTCAAGTTCGGTTAATAGAGAGTCGAGCTCATCGAAATTAAGTGCATCTCGTGGGACAAAGAAAGGAAAAAATGCTATTGGTTCAGCATTTTGGTCTCGATTTAAGAAGTGATTGGTGTTTCTACCTACCGTCACATTTATGTAAGTGTTATTTTAATTATGAAATATGTACTCACTTTCGAGAGAGATCTCGTCGCTATCCCAAACCATGTATTATGTTGTACTAGGATGGTCTTGTCTACTTATTTAAATTTGTGGTGTTCCAACGTAATCTAAAAAGCATTATTGAAGTAGTAAAGTACATAGCTGTAGTGGATAGAGTCGTATTGACAAGACTTATCAACACTGGATGCACACATGTACACGTTTGTATTTATCATGTCAGAGATAAGTCTAATCAACGATGAATTGACATCTTTTTTCAGATTAAAAATTTTTCATGTGAAGACCTGTTTTTCGTATCCTATGATATTAAAGCCAACATAAAGAAGCCCGAGATGTACATTGATGTACATACTTTGTCATTGACATGTCTAATCAATACTGAATTGACATCTTTTTTCAAAATTAACAATTTTTCATGTGAAGAACTGTTTTTCGTATCCTATGATATTAAAGCCAACATAAAGAAGCCCCAGATGTACATTGATGTACATACTTTGTCATTGACATGTCTAATCAACACTGAATTGACATCTTTTTTCAAAATTAACAATTTTTCACGTGAAGACCTGTTTTTTGTATCCTACAACATAAACGTGCCCAATATGTACATTGATGTACTTACTTTGTCATTGACATGTCTTGTCAAAGGTACACGACAAAATTGTATTAATTACAGAATTTCACATAAAACTATATTCTTATTCAGTAAATACAAAAAAGTAGATTCACGATACACAATAAAATATGATTTTGAAACCCTAAAATCCTCCTATAAATACTGCAACTTCATTGAATTTTTATTCATCCCAAACAACTAAGACAAATAAGTAGATCCACTGCCATAGCTTTCCCACAAATCCCCCCTCAAGAAACATTCTTCTATAATGGTAATTGGAGTTATGAGATGGACCACGTGTTCATAAATACATTGGTCATTGAGAAAAACCTAGGTCGCTGGTATGGAAGGGCTGAAGTTAACTTTAACGCAATGGTGAGTGCCATTGGAAAGGTTAACGAAGTTTGCTACACCAAACTCACTTGGGCCGATGCTATGGAGCGTCTTACTGATCTTCAAAATCGTTATGATCTGTTCAAGTTGATGGCCGAGCATCCTCGCGTGTGGTGGGATAGATCTTCGAACACCATCCACACTTCTGAGAAAATATGGAATCGAATGATTCAGGTATGTATGACTGTAAATGTTGTTATTTCTGTAACTTTTAAAAAATGTTAATTTTTTAATTACCATGGGTGTTTTGTATATTTGGACGTGTCTTAGGAGAACGAGCTTGCACAAGCCTACGTCCACAATGGGGAGCCAGAGTACGCAAAGCTCCGCATCCTTTTTGCTAACGCCGATGAACTAGGTCCAGAAGAGGCAATTGTGGCTACTGAGCCAGAAAAAAATGTTGAGATAATAGTCATATCGGATAGTCCGGTTGTCACAAATCAACGAGCTCGTCGTAATACTGCTCTGATTGTTATCTCTGATGACGATCATGAAACTGCAGCAATTCTGCGTCGTCGCCGTCCTATCCAAGTCAAGCTGTTTGATGAACCTGATGAACCAGAATCCGACCCCTCCTTGATGGAAGAACCCCCACTTGAGTGGCCTGTGCCCGTGAGCATTGTGAATTTGCCGCCAAGACACACATTTTCCATAAAGCCAAAATTCCCGCTGTGGCCAGGTGCATCTTCAAGCAACACTAAAGAAGATGACAACTGAGAGTTTCAAACATGGTCAAAACTATGGTGAATGGATAAACTGCTTGGATCTTTGAATCATTTTATGTCATTTCTATTGTATGGTTCTGCATGTGTTATAAGTATTCTCGTATTGTCTTAGTTGTAATGTGTTTAACTTTTAACTATTTGAGTAGTTTGTATCCTATTAGTGAGTCAATTTATTGATTCACCTATGTAATATTTGGTCTAATATATGTAACTTGCTTCGTATTAAGACCTTGTAATTCTAATTTTGCAAAAAACAATAACCTTTTTTTACCTACAAATAAGACTAAACGATAAACCCTTACATTATGAAAAAGTTGAACATACAATACCATAATGTCTTCACACATCACAACAACACACAAAAGTTCAACCTACAGTGCCATAAACATGACAACCTACATTACCAAAGGTTCCAACATCACAACCTAAATTACCACAAGTTCAACATCACACGAAGTTAATAAGTTCATACTACAATACCATGAAAATAAAGTTTCCAACATCTCCTAAATAACACGGTCACTCAAGGAGCCTCCCCGTTTAGCAAGCGGACCACGTAACGAGCTCGTGCCTCCAAGGAAAATCCCATAAACATTTCCAAGCGCCCACTGTCTCCAGCAAGTACCTTTGAAACATCAATCTTCTGATCCAAAGTTAAGTTGGGGATGCAATCAAGCATCCGGAATATCTCTCTCCGAGTTTTACCAAGATCGGCCTCGTACCCAATGGCACGGTAAATGGTGTTCAGACGTTCATCAGAACTAGTCACAAGCTTACCAAGAATTTCAACAACGGGATCAGCTGTAGTGGATGTGGAGGCAGATCTCTTCCTCTGTGCAGTCCTTGTTGCTGGTGGAGTTGATGCATCAGCATTTTGGCCTGTAGACCCGTCCATCCCGTAGAAGTCATCAGTCTCCATGTTGAACTCGGTTTCATTCGGAGCATATGTAGATTCAGGAGTACCACCAGCGCTTTCTGTTGCTTTACGAGCATTTTCCTCCTCCACAAGGTTTGAGTAGACGTCAGACACATTCTCGGCTGTCTTACCAGTAGCCCGATCATTCCCGAACACTTCCAGTCAATCCTCGTACATTTTCCATGATTTAAGTCTCATATTAGCAGCACTTGGATCTTTCTGTTTAATTAAACAAGAATACAACTAGCTTTGATAATCAGTTTGCAAAAGAAAGTAACAAACTGCGTAATGGACTTATTAAGATTGTATTTATTAATGAAAACATAAATTTACCGCCACAGCTCTTGTCCACTGCTCATCGTCGCAATCAATCAAGTCTGTAGTTGTGTTGAAACCGATCCCAGAACGCTTATCATCGATCATTGTTCTCAGTGATGAGTACAACCTCTTCCACATGGTGATCTTGGAGTTAATGTGGGGAAGAGCTCGGATGTACCCGGGAGTTGCTCCACCATCATGTCCTCTAGCCTCTTCTGGTACCCGAGCTTAAACCCGTTTTCTGTCTTCCAGCGCGTGGCAACCAACTCTTTCAAATTATCCATCAATATGCGCTCTTCCATGTCGGACCATTGCCTACGAGTTCCCTTCTTGTCCATTCTAGATTAGCAATTGTCTAATAAAATGAGTGTCAACAACTGCTATTAGCACTATAACACAAAAAACATATTTTTCTTGTTAACATCCCAAGAAAGCTCTAAACAAGTATTGAAAATCACCACATTCATAAGAAGGGAACAATCAAAAGAAAATGATCGATTAAAAATTTCAAGATCACATCTTTAGTCTAAGAAACACAAGAACCAACTCGGAATCATCAAACCAAACACCAAGATTCCCTCCATCTTGCAGATTACGAAAAAGGGTGTGATAAAGATTTTTCAAGAACACAAAACCCAATAACTCCCAAAACAGAAATCAACATCAGAATGATAAAAAGAAAGGCAGGAAGGCAAACGAGATCACAATCGAAACCCATAAAGAACAAACGAGATCACAATCGAAACCCATAAAGAACAAATTCAGATTCTATAACTAGCCGAAATTCAGATTCTATATTCTTATCAACACAACTAAATTAAGATTCTATAACACATAAATGCAGCATCTCGCCCATTATTCAACACTGAAATAATCGCATAACAACCAATCGAGACAGATACCAGATCCTTAGGTGCGAGATACAGGAATGAGCTGGAGTATTTTCACTGCCCATTTAATGTTTGTATAAAATTAAATACGTTTTCGCATACACGATTGACTAAATTTTTTAAGCCATTACACCACCGGCCGGAATCGCAGACTTTCCGTTCAAGCATTCAACAAAATTCCTCCCTAAACTACAGACCGGACCGTTGAACTTAAACCCAACATCAGAAAAAAAGAAAAAAAAAGGGCGGACCAATCTGACCTGGGCGAGTGCAGATCGGTTGTTGCGGGCGACGGCGAGGTGGCGACGGGGACGGCAAGACGAGCATAGGCGACGGCAAGGCGGGCGACGAACTCGGATGGAGCGGCCGCTGCGGATTGTGGACTTGGGTTTGGTTTGGGAGTGTATTCTAAAAAACCTACAGAAACAAATATATATTTTGCGCTGATCTTAATTTCTTTTTCCTTTTTTTATTGCTTATATAAGGTATCAAACGACTGTATAATATAATATCACTTTTAGTAAACCCTGTCAAATAGATTATAAATTAATATAGGGACACATTTACAATCTATCAAACACCTATTATACATTCTGTCCAATACAATTTAATACTACATACTATTTTATCTCATACACTTATAACCCCTATCAAACAGACCCTAATGTATAAGTAATTTGTGTCGGTGCTAACTCCATAGAAACCCACCATCATACTTCATACATGTTATTATGGGCTGATTGGTGATTATAATTGGAAAATATTTTAAATTAGACATTATTATTAGTATTATGAGTAAAACGACTTTTCTTTATAACTGAACATATATCGATAACATCAAATATAATTTACAAATTTTGTGTTGTCGTTAACTCCATAGAAATCCACCATCATACTTCATATATATATATATATATATATATATATATATATATATATATTATGAGCTAATTGGAAAATATTTTAAAATCAAATAAATGACCCCGACCGACCACCTAAAACAAACTATATATACCGAATGAAAAACAAGGTTTCACATGGTGAGTTAGAACTATATATGATCATGAAAGAACATTACACAGCCCAAAAAGCTTACTAGGCAAGGTGCAAAAAGTAGAGAGACATCCAGTTGGAATTACACATTACTCTAAGATGGCAAATAATTACAAAAGTGCATTATATCACAAAAAGAGAGGTTCATTTTCAGCACGTTGCACATGACTTCAATCTCATAAAAGCTTTATCAAAAAAAAAAAAAAAAAAATATATATATATATATATATATATATATATACACACACATTGTTTATTGTTTGGTTATGTAAACCAATTTTATCATGCAACTTGTTTGTATGTTGTGTGCATGTGTAATATTGTTATTCGAGTCGAGCGAGCCCGAATACTTGATACTCGAGGTCGACTCGAGCTCTTGTTGAGCCGAGCTCGATCGAAAATAGAGTTCGGCTTGACTCTTTATCGAACCTAACGAGCCTAATGAAATTTTAGGAAAAATATTTAAATATTGAGTTTAATTAACGAGTCGAGCTCGAGTCGGTTCGTTAGTAAAACGAGGATCTCACGAGCTCAAGCTTGTCTCGTTTAATAAATAAACAAGTCGAGCTCGAGCCTTAACGAGTCGAACCGAGCTTACGAGCAGCTCGTTTCATTTAACAATTATATGCATGTATTTTGAAATTTGAATAATGTTTGTTATTTTGGTAAAAAGTATTAATTTGGTGGTAATGCTATAATAAAAATATTTTGAATTGTACATTAAAACTAGTTTGCCAAAGACTTACTCTATTTAATATTATAATGAATATTCAATCGACTCAAGAAATAATGAATTTGGGGATATTCGTGAAGCTTTAATTTTATGGTTTAAGCGGGGTAGGTTAAATAAGATTATTGAACGTTTTCATATGTTAGTATATTACTTTTACTAGTGTACATGTTGAAACTATGTTGTTCCAATGCTTCAGTAGTCATAATAATCTAGTCCAATTTTCTTTTTCTTCGCCTCGATGTATGTTGAGTTGAGTTGTGGATTTTTTTTTTTTTTAATTATTTGGTTATTAAGCCCAATTAAAGTGATTGATAAACTTTTTCTTAAATATTTTGTAAAAGTCAAGTTTTGGACTGACAATGAGATGGACACTTGAAGACCCATTCGCTACCCGTCCCTTATGCGGAGCAGAGCGAAAAGACCCACTACGGGTCGTTGAGTAGCGCGACTCACTCGAGTCATGATAGTTTACTTTCATAATAATAAAACATAATATATTTTAAGTTGTTTAACATAAAACTAACAAATACTAATAAATATAAAAAACATAATAATATTTTATATTCCATATGTATGTTTTATACATTAAGGCTCCACTTGGTAGGGAGTATTAATTTTAATAAGTGGTACAAATTTAATATAGGAAAGTCATATAAAATTGCTTGGTAGGACATAAAAGAAATGTCCTACTAATTTATGCAAAATTATTATACTTACTTGGTAGGAAGTAATAAAAAAAATAAAAATTAGGAATAGTTGTGGTCCGGCAGCCTCCGGCGCCTGCGGTCCATGTGACAAACCAATAATAAAATAGTACAATCTTTCAGACCGAATTTATTTTGTAAAGGTGAATAGTGTTTTGGAGGTATTACGTCTTACTATTTTACAGGGTCTAAAAAACGGGTCGATATTATTTTAGTATGCACTACCAAGTAAAATATTAATTATACAACACCCCATAATATGAGGTTATATGCCCAACCAAGTGCACCCTAAAAATAATATATATTTATAATATTTATATTACATGCGGGTGCAGAATGTGAGGGTTGACGAGGCAATTCCAACAGATCGAGATAACGATGCCGGGTGAAATTGTAATCCCCAATCTAGTTAATGGTGTATACTATAGTAATTGAGTTGTATTTTCCTGAGTTTGGGTCATTATATGTAAATCGATTGGCTTTAATAAAATGTATCTGATGAAGTCCAAACATAAAAAAATAAAAAAATAAAAAAGAGAGAAAAGTTATTTGTACTGTTAAGGAGAATAATATTAAATTTTGGGAAGTAATATTTTTTTTCTACGAAGTGTTACATTTGAAAAGAAATAAAATTTTGGATTATTCTCATTTACTAAAACGTGATATTTCGCATATTAAAAATTTATTTGTTAATCCACTGTAATATTTCCTGAACCTGATTCACACTCATTGCGTGATGAGACAAATTCAAACTCTCCGTCAACATTTTATTAATCGAATTCGTAGCTTCTGATTTATTTAATGTGACTTACATCTATTGTATTGCTTGCAAATTACATCAAATTGGAATTGTTCAATACGTGACAAGATTTATCGAATACTTAATCCTCAAATACCTATACCTATACCTATAAACAATATTTGGAAAACTTACATGAAAATGTGATGATAAAAGTAATAATCTCCAAAAGCATAAGATTGTCATTTTGTAAATTAATTTTATTTTTCATTTATTTTTTTTAGAAAAAAGGCATCTGGATATAGAGAGCATTAAATAATTTATTTATTGAAATGAGAATTGGAAAGTAAAAGCGAGAAGAGAGGGGCATGGAGTGGCCAGTACAATTTCAAAATCTTTGGGGCCCACAACGTGTCACCCTCGACCGTATATCTAGAATGATTCGATCCAACGGCTCGCATTTCTCCAACCCCTCAATATAAACTTCCGAACTTCCCATTCGCAAGATTGAAGAAATTTGCGAAACACACCCAAGAGCTGATCCTCGATCGTCGTCTTCTTCATCCCATTTCCCCTTTCTCACTATCTCTCTCCGATTCCGCTGTTTTCCCAAGGTACATTCGCGTTTCTCTGCGCTTTTAATGGATCTGTTTGTTGATTTATTCGCGTGTGTTTCTTTTCCTGCGCAATCGTTTTCTATTGCCCGCCATTTTCGGTATTGTTCATCTTATGTTCCGATGCTTTGTTTTCTGTGAATTACTTTAGCTTGGAATGGATACATAGTCTTTTTATGCGTCTGTGATCAATGTTTTTTTATTTGTATGGGGAAATGTGAAGGATCAATTTTGTACGTTGTGTTATCACTGAAATTAGGTGTTGCGATGGGATCGGATCTGCATGTTTACGGAATTTTGAATCAGAGTGATGTTTTTCTGGATCTTTGTATTTTCATTATTGTTTTTATATAAATTTCGTCGAATTCATGTATGTCTCAGTCTTTTGAATTTGGATATTTTTAGGCTTCCATGCTTTAGATGCGTATTGATTGTGAAATATATTTGGGGGTCAATCTGTGTAATCTTAAGATTGTTCATTGTGTATAATTGATGTCTGTTCGTTGCAAATCTCCTTTTATTTCTTGACTTTTTGTGTGAGAGATCTGTCACCTGGTATAAGAATGTGTGTGGTGCTATACAAGTCAAAAGAGAATATCAGCATGCATGGAGATGATCTAATAAGTGGCCATTTATACTATTAACCTATCATTAAGCGGATGGTATTCTTAAGTTTTTTACTCTTCTCATCGCATGGGATTCCTGCTTATTTCTGACGTTCAGATGAGGTTTCAAATGCCAATCAACAATTCTTTTGTGAAACTTCTATTGTTCAAGATAGACCAAATTTCATGATTACTGGTTTTGTTTTTTTTTTTTTTTTTTTTTTGGTGATTGTTAGACGATATATTACTGCTTATGTTTTCTCATCTCTACAAAGGCTGGTCTTCTAATTTGATTTCAGCTCTGTATCTTTCTGGTGGAAAAGATTATGTTACATTGTATTAAAACATTATTGGAGTTGTTAAATCACTAATAGTGTGCTTATTGAATCTGACTTTTAGTACAGGAACTAGCATAAGATGGCAGAAGCAGAGGACATTCAGCCACTCGTCTGCGACAACGGGACAGGAATGGTCAAGGTATATCTAGAATTTTGTTCTTCATAGATTCACACTACCTATACAGTTTCTTGCCTGCCCTTGATCTCTGGTTCTTATTATTGAATTTAATAAAATATTTATTGCTACTAGGCTGGATTTGCTGGAGATGATGCTCCACGAGCTGTGTTCCCTAGCATTGTTGGTCGGCCTCGTCACACAGGTGTGATGGTGGGTATGGGCCAAAAGGATGCCTATGTTGGAGATGAAGCTCAGTCAAAGAGAGGTATTTTAACTCTAAAGTACCCCATTGAGCATGGTATCGTCAGCAACTGGGATGATATGGAGAAGATATGGCATCACACTTTCTACAACGAACTACGTGTTGCCCCAGAAGAACACCCTGTTCTGCTGACTGAGGCCCCACTCAACCCAAAAGCTAACAGGGAGAAGATGACTCAGATTATGTTTGAGACATTCAATGCCCCTGCTATGTATGTTGCTATTCAAGCAGTCCTTTCCCTGTATGCTAGTGGTCGTACTACTGGTAAGAATCTCATACGACCCTCCAAGTTTCAAAGTTCAAATTAGATTGATTATTGATGTTGGCATTGGTATTGGTATTGGTATCGGTATCCTCAATTGTATTCAGTTTTTGATTTGACTTTAATGTTAACTATGGTTTGCTAATGTCTTTCTTGCAAAGGTATTGTGCTGGACTCTGGTGATGGTGTGAGTCACACTGTCCCCATCTATGAGGGATACTCCCTCCCACATGCAATCCTCCGTCTTGACTTGGCTGGTCGTGACCTTACTGATTACCTGATGAAGATTCTCACTGAACGTGGTTACTCTTTCACCACCTCAGCAGAGAGGGAAATTGTGAGAGATATGAAAGAAAAACTGTCCTACATCGCCCTTGACTATGAGCAGGAGCTCGAGACTTCAAAAACTAGCTCTGCTGTGGAAAAGAGCTATGAGCTGCCCGATGGGCAGGTGATTACCATTGGTAATGAGCGTTTCCGTTGCCCGGAGGTTCTCTTCCAGCCTTCAATGATCGGAATGGAAGCATCTGGGGTCCACGAGACTACATACAACTCCATCATGAAGTGTGATGTGGACATTAGGAAGGACCTTTATGGAAACATCGTACTCAGTGGTGGTACTACTATGTTCACTGGTATTGCTGACCGAATGAGCAAGGAAATCACGGCCTTAGCCCCGAGTAGCATGAAGATTAAAGTTGTTGCACCTCCTGAAAGGAAATACAGTGTCTGGATTGGAGGCTCTATCTTGGCCTCTCTCAGCACTTTCCAACAGGTAAGCTAGCTACTTAACATATTGAAGCTTGGGGTTTTTATGAATTCAGTTTTCTTAAAATATTTTTTTGTGCAGATGTGGATTGCGAAGGCTGAGTACGATGAGTCGGGACCATCCATTGTGCATAGGAAGTGCTTCTAATTCAGCGGTCAAGATTTATTGACGCGTAATTTTGCCTTAGTGGCCAGAAGTGCAGCCTACAACCTTCTAGTTGTAGCTTTGTTTTCTATATTTTTGCTGTTCTCATTTTTTATTGATGAACTTAAGAGAATAGGAGTTGATGATGTCTGGATATTTTCTTGTTATTCTTCAATTTTAATTGATTAAGAAGTTGCGAATATATTTTCTCTTCTGCTTCCCTCTTTTTGCATATGATTACACAATGAATGCTCCCACTTATTCTTGAACTCATTTAACAGAGCCGATAATCCTAGCAAACTCATTCTTTTCTTAAATGAATTTGTTCACATCACACTTCAAAGCAAAGACAAATTGTACATTATTTGAGAAATTTTACATGGTATGTATGTTGCAGCTGGTTTTGTGTTATACAGAAGATAGAAGTGAGACTCTGGTGTGATGCTCCTTGTCCCAAAATGGATGATCATCTTCCATCACATACCCATTACCATTACCATTACTAGTGTATGTATTGTTGGTCACTAATAACTTGGTGAATTCATCAGATGCCAATGAGTTTCTTTCCCCTGCAGTATTATAATGACGACCACCACCACCACCACCACGGAACAAGAGAGAAGCTGATCCCAAATTTCTACCAGAATCGATATCGTTGGACCTTTCATCAACAGGCCTCTGGCTAAAGCTCCCAAACCCTTTGATCCCAACTGTTAGTTTCCTAGTTCTTGCTCTTTCTTCTTTCAGATATGACCTGTCTTCTAGAAGCTTCATCACTCTTTCTGATTTATTCTTCACGCTCAATCCCCAGTTGAACCTGCATACATCAATACTTAATCTTACATTCTTTACTTGCACATAATGTAAAATCTTGAACCACTATACATAACTAACTCGAGATAATTATAAACAAAATACAAGATTGTTAGAATACAGTATCGTTCATTCATCACTAGCATGTCACGTGTATATTGATGAGATCATCAATTGAATTTGTTGGGTATGATGGTGAGATAAAATATAAGATGAAATAAGAGACCATTCTGACTGGACACAAAGGAAGAATTTACCAACCCTTTGTCATCTACACAGTTAAAAGTAGCCATATCCATAATAGTATCTTCATCACTCTCAAATTCTTCAGCAATTCTTTGTGGGCCATGTGTGAGAAGGTGTTCCAAAAGAACAAGAGCGTTGTACGAAGTTCTCCAGTTACATGTATCAAACCTTGATAACCTGACATAAAAACATAGATCTATGTTAATACTAAACATAAATTTTAATAATACACAAATCATGTCACAAAATGAAATGTAAACTTGCTGATTATTGTTGGTTTTTACCCCTAGAAAAAAATCATGTTAAATCAAGGGATTTTTTTATAGTAATCTTAGAATTTATCACGCTAATATAACAGTTTTTTTTTTTTTTAATTGAAAACAAACTAAAACTCAAACTTAATGTCTAATGACCATCTTCGTCACAAAAGTTTTTTGATATTTTTTTGCATGAGTTTTTACTTTCTATATGATATATATTTTGCTAAAATAAAAGCAAAAAATAAAAACCTGTGATGCAGAATGTGAACAATTCTTTCGTAATCATCAACTTCAAAGGCAGCACGAGATATTAGTCTCATGGCATGAGCATCTGGTGCTAATGAATCTCCATTTGTCACTTCTTCTGTCAATCTTCATGTAATTCCCAAATAAATAATTAAATTAAAGAGGAAATTCCAAGTTTAATTAACGATTATTATTGCTAAAATCGATCGAGCTCTTACAATTGTATAGGAGTAACATCAGTGAGAACCAATCTTGCTGACTTGATTTTCTCTCTCAAGAAAAACGAAGCTTGTCTCTTGAAATCTTGCATCAAAGACCCCATTTTTTGTTAATGATTTTCGATGTTACATAAAAATGAATTCCATATAAACATATATACACCTACACGAACATTGAAATCAAATGTCGAGAAGATAATGAAGATGAGGTAGGCAACATAACTACTCCATTAGCATAATGAGAATTCAACCACTCTATAAAGTGGATTTACATATGTAATTTGGGGACTTTCTTTTCTTTTTTAATCAACATTTGACCAATGAGTTAACAGAAAAACTGAAGTCCAATGCCAAATTCTGTTAGGTTACCATTATTTTCTAGAATTATTTGTCTTTAAGTGTTTGTTTTACTAATTAATGCGTGTTTTAACCCATAATGAGATTAATATTAAATTTTTGGGGGCAATGTTTGACCATTTTCTAATACAATAATAGTGAAGTTGGGTCTAATTTTTCGGATGTGGTGTGGTTACCTGAATTCCCAAATGATATCCGGAGTTGTGCAATTCTATTTTTAAAGGCATAAGTTATTTGTACACCAATTTTATTAATTACTATATTATTAAAAACAGTATTAATTGTTTTATTATATCAGATTAATACTCTCTCTATCCCGATTAAAGTTTCTCCTAGCTTTTGACAACACAAATTAAAAAATATAGTATTAAATGTACAAAAGGTAGAGAGAGAAATAAAGTTAGAGAAAAATAAAGAGAGATATAAGAATCACATTTACCCTATGAAAATATAAAAAATTGAGATGCAGGTAGTATATTTTAAGGAATTTATAAAATCTTTCTAATAAATGTAGTAAAAAAAAAAACTCTTGATTGTCCATACGATGTATGTGCACCTGAAAATATATCTAATTTAAAGCATTCCCTAATAATCAATAATCTAATTAAAAACATTCCCAAAAAAAATTACTAATTAAAAACATTTCTTAAAAAATCTAATTTGTCGGAAAAATATATAACAAGTAGTACTTCATTCTCTTTCAATCAAAAGCACCAAACCACCTGAGCATAACAGCAAATTTTCATTAGAAATTTTGAAGAAAAAACACTATTATTAAAATGGGGGCCTCTACAACCCTAATTCTAGGCATAATGGTATTAACATCAGCCATGACTACGACGGCAACATTTGTGGCGTTAGCGTGGAGGAGCTGTTGGAGTGCCAACCGGCGGTGGCCATCGGCACCGCCGCCCCACCACCACCTTCCGCCGCCTGTTGCACCGCCCTGACCGGCGCGAAGTTGGCGTGTTTTTGCACGTTCAAGAATAGCCCCTACTACTTGCCTTATTTTGGAATCAATGGAAGTAGGGCCATGCAATTGCCCACCCAAAATGCTCATTGTTGAACAATTATTTGTGCGGGTTGGTTTAATTCTGCAGTTTATTAATTTTTTTTGTTTTTATGTATGTTGCTTAATTTAATCATTTGTTATGTTTTTATATTTTAATTTAATGATTTGTCATGTGAGGTGGTATTATGTAAATTAGTGTTACTGTAAAATGTTTCAAAACTAATATTATATACTAAAACTATTAAATTTATATCACTATATGAGTACCCCGCATATTATGCGGGTTGTTCGTAAAATTAATTTAAAATTTATATTTTATTAACACATCAAATTATTCAATATTATAACATTATATAATATAATCAATTTAAAATATATGATTCAGTCCAAATGAAAAAAAAAAAAAAACACCATAGATAACCTTAAAATTTTCCTTGAAAATCTTCACCCGTCAATTTACAATATATAGAAAATAAACATAATATTATCAAGATAGAAGAAGAGAGAAAGAAAGTAGAGTTTATATGAAAAAAAATATATCTTTAAAAATAAAGTAATCGTCAAATATTAGCAATTAGACATTTATGTGTGGACAAATAATTTAGGAACAACTAAAATATTGTGAAAAGAAAAAGACAAAGAAGGAATAAAAAAATATAGAGTTTAGAATAATAAAATTGCAAATAATCAAGAGTCTTTCAGAAGATATATATATATATATATATATATATATATTTAACTCAAGTTGTATATAATAAATATTTAAATTTCACAATGATTCATAATTAGCTTAATTGGTAAACATAATATAAAACTCTTGAGGTCCTTGGTTCAAACTCAACTAAAACTAATTTTTTTTATTAGACTTCTTCTTATAAAAGGTCATAATGATACATGAATGACACATAGGATAAAGTGACGCACAATCATGCCACGTAAGACTTGACACATAAGCAAAATGCACTAGAAGTCGACTCATAAGCAAAACGCACCAAAAATCGACACATCAGCAAAAAAACTCCCTATTAGTATATAGAGGGATTTAATGAAACAATTAGTATTGTATACACGAAATGTCAACATGTTATATGGTAAAACTGGTTTATACAAAATATATATATTGCTTACGGAATCTTTCAACCAAAAATTTTCGTAGTGGAATTGCCTATAACTTCTCAACAAAATTTTATAATAATGTAGGCACCTTCATTCCTCAAACTAAGCAATTTGCCAATAAAATCGATGTGCCTACAAAAATTTACTCAAACAAACAATTTGCCTACGAAAAATCCTTGTAAGTAAGGATGAAAAATGCCTATATAATTAGAAAAATTTATAGACAATCCGCACTACAAATTTTTTTTTGTTGGATTCATAGCCATATTGACAATTTCTATAGGTAATTTATATTTTCTCGTAATATAATATGGTGAATTTTGTGAACTAATGGTTTTATATTTAGGACGTTAAATGGGTTGAGCTAAGTCGCGTTGCAGCTTTTTGAAATGTTATCGATGAATATATTTTTAACTTGTTTTTATCTTTTTTTTTATTTATCATGATTGATTTCGAGACAACTTTAAACTGTATACAATATAAATGTACATTCAAACTTGTTTGATATTTATACCAAATCGAGTTCAAAAGAGCCTTAACTTAATAATTTCGATATTCTGCCCTTTTTAAATTTGGGGATCATAAATTGAACCGTAAGACCACAAAAATTGAATATATCATTTGAAAATCACTATGACAAACTCCAAAACTTCGATCATTTAAAAACAGTAGTGTAAAGCAAACATGCATAAGAACCAAAAGTCAACAATTTAAAACTGCAGAAGATAAAAGAGTTCTTTTTTTTATTTATTAATGCATAGTCATTAAGACTAGGCAAAACATTTTCCAGACCAACTCATTCCAAACAAACATAAAATTAATACTTGATCAACAAAAAATCTTCTTCTTTTTTTCTTCAATGGAAGATACACAGAAAAAAAAAATGCCCTCAATGCATGACTCAATTCACCCCGCAGGATTTTATCCCTTTCCAAAAACAGAGCATGTTGCATAACTCAACTCATAATTATATACAGAGCCGGCTTGAGATGGGAAACAATATACACCCCCTGGGAGGGAGAGTGCTACGTACTTGTTAAGGTTAGGACTCAACGGCCCGTCGTACCATCTAGCCACATTGACAGCATACAATACAACCACGGAATCAAGATAAAGTCATGGAGATGTAACAGTTCCATAAGATTGTCTTTCTCTGGTCCCCTACCGATGAAGCTCAGGAATCAAGATGAAGTCATGTAGATGTAACATTTCTGTAAAATAGAAGCTTCACAGATCATGAATATCAGTCAAATAAGCAAATGAATGCTGCCCGTTACAAAAGATTACAACTTAGTCACAAGCTTTAGTAGCAGTATCAGAGTAACAACCTAGGTTGCAAAAATTCGTATATCTATTCAGTTTGCTTAGTGTGAGTACAAAGGTCAAGTGTTCCTAGAGAAGTGGTTTCATGATTGAATTTTCCACATGCCAGTTCTGTAACCAACAGACATGAGTGCCATCTCCCATAACATATTGGGAATGCTCAACAAATTAACCTTTGATCCCGGAATTTCTGACCAGTTCACTGAGATTTCGATCATGGGGATCTGGAACAATTTGCACAAGTACACTAATTCAACATCGAAACACCACCTGCAGAGAGTCGAGGTTTAAGAGTTTATTAGAGGACAGCAGAACAAACTGGCCAGTTAAACTTTGCAAACTGCAATAAATCTTTTCTGTCACATACTACCCCCCATATTTATTTAACACCGTACCTACTACCCATCTCTCTGTTTTAATATCCAGCCTTTTTCATTTGTAACACTTTATTAGTATCTTATTGGTGCTCTCTCAATTACGCGCATTATACTAATATATAAGTACATATTTGTTACTACTATATTACTTGCTTTTTCTTCAAGGGAAAGTAGAAATCTGAGGTTATTGAAAACTGTAAGAAGGCTTTGATTTTTATTTTCTTTTATATCAATTTATATGGTGATTTGCAGACATGTAACACAGCAACTGAGTCAAGCATGCTCAAACCTGATTGGGTTGATTATGCAACAAAATTTGGTTAAATTATTTTAAGTCTAGACATAAAAATAAAAAAATAATCACAAAGAGAAGATAAAAACTAGGTAATTAGGTTACAGTTCTATATATAATTAATTTCCTCACAAGCCCCACATTTTACAATTATATTTGACCATATCAGTTTGCGAACAAGAGAAATTAACCTTTTTAAAGAATAATAATAAATTAAATAAAGCGGCAAGCTCTCAAATAGACGAGGTTGGTAATGCTGCTGTGCACTTCAACTTGAACTTCGACATATGAGGAAAAATAATCATATTTATTAACAGAAAATTTACCGTTTCAAGCGGATATTCGTGAAAAGCTTCCGGCCAGCAGCCCGGGTGAACATCTTAAAACCACACTGTAACATCATGAGGCGCACGAAGAAAATCAAGAAAAATGGAAAATTGCTCTTGCATACAGGTTGTACTGAAATCTGAATATACAATGGTGCAGTAATCTTAAAGCATCAAGTAATTTAATAGTAACAGATGACAGCTATTATGATTTATAAGATCCATAATACATTAACATCAAAGAATCAACAGGACAAACTCGAGAAAATCCCAGAATTTGGTTTCCTATTTTTTGCCAGTGGACATTCATAAACAAATGACAGAATGGAAAACTGGAATATTATGATACGCTTCATATTATCGTCTTATTATTATTATGGTTGCGTCTTTTAATTTAAATTCTTGAACAAAATTGCCTGTGGACTTTATTGCTTAAGGCTTAAGTTAGGGTCTAGTTTGAGAATCTATTTATATTGCTTAAATTTTCTAATTAGGGAATCTTTTGGATCATCGTTTTGGATGGCTTCGGCTTGGAAACTTCCCGATATTTCTTTCGTTTTCTGCAATTTGAGTTACTTGGTTTGGTAATTTCGTGTGTGCACTTCCTTGACTCTAATAAATTGGTTAGACCCTGCCATCCTTCAAATAGTTAGGCACTCAAGCTGGAAGCCCCAACTCCACCCAAAAGCTAGCTCAAAAAGTGGAGGGTTGTCTCCCAACTTAAGTGCCCATCCACAATTGCTTGTGGATTCGATGTGGGATCATAACAATCGACCCCCCTTGCAAGCTGGATGACCACGGACAGTTCACACTCCCTTCACAGCGACCCAGGTAGACGCGCGTAGCTTGGTTCTTGGTGCCTGTGCGGTCCTCTCCCCATGTAGCCCACTTCCATACCACATCCGGCAGGTTGGACCAATTTTTTAGAGTCAATAACAAAATAACCAAACCAAATAACTCAAATTGCAGAAAACGGAAGAAAACACCATTGAAAATTTTATCGTCCAAGCCGAAGCCATCCAAATGATGCCTAAACTAAGAAAAACAAAGTAATGTAAATAGATTCTCAAAATTAACCCCAACTTAAGCCCTACGCGATAAAGCTCACAAGCAGAAGAAACAAGAAGAAACCACAAGCAAGCCTCTAAAAACAAGAATACATAAAGAAAAAAAAAAATGAAAGTGATATCAAAATGGAATCTTTGAGTGTCATCAAGCATGCCCTACCTGAGTGTCCCTAATTCCAGGACCAGCAGCCAGCAGAACAACCAAATGGAATCCTTTCATCAAGAAATTCCGGTACCATTTTCTCTGAAAAATGAGATGAACATCCAAATAGATTAGCTTAAATAGACATAAAAAAAAATAAGTCATCATAATGCACGCAAGTGACTAAGCAACAAGACTCAACTGATGCTAGAGCCTTCTCCTCAAGATGAGCACGTGACCCAAAAGCAGCAATAGGGACATCTGAGATCCTTAAAGTCGCTTCACTAGCAGAAGAATCTCCAAACTTGTGTTCCTTGCCAGCAACTGCATGAATCTGACAGCAAAATCATCAGTTATGTTACAATAACTAGGTCTAGACCAGAATGCTGCATAGAAAACGCATGCCTCGAGTGGTTTCATTTTCAGGAAAATTGTTAACAGATGCATCAGTGAGTCTGTCAGTATTTGCTTGAAATAAGAATGTAAGGACATGTTTGCTTTGCGGGATTAGAAGGGATTGATACTTTAATCTCATTTAATCATGTGTTTAGTTTATGTGATATCGGCCCGGGATAAATGTCATAGGCATAATTAACACATGAAAGGAGTTGGACTAATTGGCCCATGAACAAAGGATAATTATTTATCAATCCTATCCATCGAAGCAAACATGCCCTAATTGGATTAGTTATTTCAAAACTAGTTTTGCAGGAAAATGTGTCATTCCAAGTAGGGTGATGTGGTGAGCAGGGTCCACTTATAATAAATATCACATACTAATGGTTAGACTATATTTATCAACAACCCCTTACAATCCAATCTCTTAATAAATAATTTATTTCTCTCTCGTCCACATATACAATCTACAACTCAACCTAATCTCATTTTTTTTTATACATTATCAACAATCTAACACAACCTAAAATAACCTTTTTTTTTTCATTATTTAATAGATATATTTTTCTATAATCAATTTTTATTATATTTATAAGGTGATATCTTTAAATTATTTGATATTCAAAATTCGTAACTATAATGAAGAAAAAATTATTATACACTTAAAATAAGTTACAATCTCATAATAAAATTTAAATCACAAGAATTTGAATATAAAACTGTAAATAAATATATCAAGTTACAAATAGATAAGTAATACAATCTCAATAACAGACTAAAATTATTATATTTGGAATACAAATATGTATGAAAAATAAAAGGTATTAGGGGATACAATAAAAATTAGGAGAGAAAATATAGAATATGAAATTGTGTTTCAAAATATATCAATATTGGTCTCTATGTGTAGAGAATAAAAAATAATCTTTTTAATATAATTATTATCATTATTTTTTTATCAATAATATATTAAAATTTAAAATTTATTTAATAAAAATAATGTTGACCAATGTAATTTTGCTACATTTCATTAAAGGAAGAAAAAATAGTGACAATCCGGAACGGTCTGCCGAACGGTTTGTGGAAATGGTTTTCACTTTTCATTTTTTTTTCTCTCTTTTTCTTTGTCTGGTAGCAAAGATTGACCGTGAGAATCTACCGATGAAGAAAGCCTTATACTAATGATAGTAGTAAATAGTGAACTGTTTGAGTTATAATACGTTCTTACGTTTCATGATCAAAAGAAAATATAAAGAGGGACTGAATAAAAGGGGCTCAGTGTACTGGAATATGTGACCATTGGAAAATAAATTAGAATAATTCTGCTTTGTGTCCAAAATAAAAAGTGTTATGGTGGTTCGAAATTCACCCTGTTCAAATTTGGATTTTGAGCTCCATAAGGAGAAACCAAATGAAGCCCATGAGTTTCAGATAAAGCATCTCTAAGAAGTCAAAAGGGCAACCAACCTGATGTTCAAGTTTCTCAAGGTCAGTCACTTTAGTGGCGCCATCAGCATCAAGCATTAGAAGTAGTTCGCCACGAGAGTGAAGCATCCCCTGTTTAGCCATGCTTCCCAGAAGCAGAAAATTTTAATTATTTGTTCATAGAACAACAACATAGCCAAATTTTACTGGACTAATTATTCAGAATCGACTCACTTTTCTTATGGCTTCTCCCTTTCCATGGTTCCTCCCAAGAAGGACTACCCTAACATTATCTACAGTGTATCTCTTCACAAAATCAAATGCTACTCTTCGCGTACCATCAGTGCTCCCATCATCAACAATCACCACCTATATTTTCAGAAAAAAAAAAAGATGCAATTCCATAATCAGAAAAATGCTGTCTAAATCCATATGGAGACAAAAAGGGACAAAAGCTCCCATTTGAGGTTTTAATATCTAATTTCAGTAAAAAAAAAATGTAATAAATAAATAATGTGCCAAAGGAACTCCTGCTATTCGGAGCTAAAAGCAACAAGGGACACTCAGCAACCAAATGACATGCTTTTACAGCAGCTTGTGTTCTACCATTGGGCCTTCACCATGAGGACATTTACTGCAAAGACACACGACCAATAATCCTCCCCAATCAATAGGCTCTACAAGGGATTAAAAATGTGACCTTGTGATACTAATCATAGGACTGAGAGTCCAGCTTTACACTAAATTTGTAACTGAAATAAATGGTCCAAGTCAAACTCTTCAAAGCCTAATTAATAGCGGCTAGAGCATCCTTCGCTACTACTACAATAGTTTGGGTACAAGTGGAATTAATCATGATACATAAACCAATAAAGATGTCGCAGACAAGCTTGTGGCAGTTTTACATTTAATAGAACAAACGAAGAAAGGGTACATGTGATTGAAGAAAAAAACAAAATGGGCTATAACAGGTACATGCTCCGATCCATCAAACTTCCCTAAAATTCAACATTTTGCAGCTATTAATTTTCACAAATCAAGGACTTTCTATAAATTATAAGCGGCCCAGGCAAACAACATATGGCTAAATACACTTTAGCTTATATATAGACTTTCACAGCATACAAAATAATGGGCAAACAACATCAACAATAACTGAACTAGACATATCACGAGTAAACAACCAAATTTTGCCTAATCTGCTAGGTTTCAGCAATATACCTTTCTCCGCTAAATATTAGTTCAATGAACAAAAGTCTTTCAACTCAAGCAGGCTTTGCTATAAGTCTATTTGGACACACTCAAATAGGTACTTTAAATTTTAGTGGCATTTATAATTCTAGACCAAAAAACTCACTTGGTAAATAAAATTAACTCTTCAAAATTTGTGATTAGGAGATATGAACATTCAAACAAGTCTAGATAATTTTTTACATAATTAGCATGACCTCTCATGTTAACTATAGGATGTCTTTTATCTAAAAAAATCTTCCAAAAGAACATCATATGTTAAGACAGCTTGCTTAGACTAATAATAAGATGCACACCATTCAGCCACACACACACACACACACACACAAAGTAGCATGTAAATTGACATACCTCGTATGAAAATGACTTGTCCTTTGCAGCACGTTCTTGAAGATAACTACAATTACAAATTCAAGTTTTAGAACACTGGTCAAAGCTATGCTGAAATATTTCAGAGAAATAGCATCACTCATACAGATCTACTTACATAAATCTCTTATTTATATAAAGAACAAAAGAAATGAAAATCTCACAGCCTTTCTATAGGTCTTTATGAGTGTAAAAAATGAACTGTTAGCAGGATTGGTTGACAAGGATTTACTTTTTGGTTTTTGCGTACAATTAACACACTTTAACAAATGTGGTTGATTACTGTAGAATATTCACATAATGGGCATATTCAAAAAATTGTGTAGCCACTCTGGAAAATGACAATATCAACCTAATTGGGAATAATATAAAGAGAGATATTCCATTTCCAAATGACGATGGATTACAAGATGTGCATTAATAATAAATAGTACTTCCTAATAAAGAAAACTAAAGTTATATTCTTATTTTTACACGGGTGAATTTGACCATAATTAATGTCTCTTGTAAAAGCTAAACCTGTCTAGCAAACTTTAGTTAGGAACTTACAAAACTAATTATCACATATTGACTATATAGTACACTTATCTTTCTCGTGCAAATTAACCTCGCTTCAATCAACTCACAAAATTCAAAAGCGAAACACTGCTGAAAGTGTAGAGTAGCTCAAGATTATAATAGTTTCATTTCAAATGAGAAAATTTGTGAGCCAACTGATACTAGCAGGAATGCTATTTCTATTTAGTGGGAAAGAAGGACATAATATTTCTCATAGTCATTACAGCATAATTGTCCAAAGAGGCTCTTACATCATTATATATTTGCTGAACATCCAATTTCTTCATATTGTATATTAGGCTATTTATGTAGATTCTATAGTTGAATTAGTAACTCATATGACAGAAAGTTTGCACACGATTTGACAATAAAAACCTATGTGAGCTCAGTTCACAAACTTCAGAACAAATTAAACATTTTATAATTACCAAAATTGCTCAACTAGCTAAAAGAAGATACTGAAAGTTCAGTCAGCGGAGCTAAGTAAATGTTAACCATGCTTTAACACAAACCCTATACAGTTAAAAATCCTTAGAAACTACCACTGAAGAGCATAGAGATCAGCTTGACTGGATTTATTTCTACCTTACGAACTTTGGAATCATCAATTGGACTCAGGGAAAAAGAAAAAAAAGAGAGGCTAGAGTACAAACAACCGCCAAAGCAACACAGCAGCATTTGGGATGTAACAGATCATTTCATTTTCATCAATAACATGTGATGAGAATTAGAACTACAAGCTACAGCCAATCAGATAGATTTATCCCACATCATATAGTAATTGTGTTGTAATACCACGCTTGCAAATAAAATTGAACATACGCAAGCAGCAAAAGCAAGTGGTTCGATGTGATTACATCAAAGTTTCATCGAGAGCTCCTGGCAGCCTGTGCTCTTCATTGTATGCTGGAACTATCAAAGATATGTACTTTTCGGCAGGATCAAGGATGTGTGGACAAGAAACCTAGTTCAAAACATCAATGCAATCAAATAATTATGCACTTAAAACTGCAGGAACAGAAATTTATGTAACAGTACTAAAATTTCACCAACTCAAACTAGCCCTAAAATCTTAAAATTAAAAGGCGTTTACCAAGTACTGCAGTTCAAACTAGATTCAAAATTATAATTTTGCATCCTATTAAGAACATATCAAATCCCAACAAAGTATAACAACATTTTATCATCGTAATTCTACTTCATTATAAATCTTGGGCCCAGAAATCAAAGACTGGAAATGATAGAGATTTAAAGATCACGGGGTGGGGAACACTAGCAGCAAACCCCAATATGTAAAACAAAACTAAATCTTACATACCGGCTTCAATGAATTTGGATCCTCGAATACAGGAGGCGCCTCAACGTGACATCTACGAATACAAACAGAAAAAACTATCAATATTGGGAAAGAAAAAATACGGATCGTGGAGGAGTGATTTGAGGCCAATATCTCACTTGTAACTGTAGGTTCTTCTATAAGAGGCGAAAACAATAGCCGCCAACAATCCAAGAACTAGAACTGACGCAAATATCGATAGGAATTCAAACGTCGTCCATATGAGACTCATTTCTCCTCAAAATGGGAAATTCAGAAGAATGTCAATCCACGTTATCCACAAATCTCCAAGTATCCTTCCCAATAAATCAGAAATTCAACTTGATTAGAATAGTAATTAATTGGCTAATCTAGCTCAGAGCTCAATTCTTTGGCCTATAGACTAGGGTTTTCTGGCATTTCTAAAATTGCAATCCTTCCGTCTGGTCGGAAACACTTGGAAAAAAAAAATACTGATTTTTTAAATGTTTTATTTTATTTGAATATAATTGAGCATAATATTATATATCCAACGCGAATATTTAATTGCACATAAATAGGGGGTCCACTATTATTTTATTTAATTGTTTATATCTGCTTATGTGTCATTACCACATTCGCGGTGGGTATATAATATTATGTCAACCGATGGGCATGTGAGCAATACTGTATAAAATGATATTGTAAAAATGTATTATTTATATTTTAGAAGTGTAAAAATTATTGTGGAATGAACGAAAAAAATGAAGAATGAAGTTTATTATGGAACGGGTGTAGTATAATATATTATACTAATATAAATATAAGACAAAAACTTGTATGAGACCGTCTCATGGCATGAGACCACACAAATTAACATCTACCTCTACCAAAGTGTTAATGAGTCAATGCCCTAGTTACACCCATTCTCATTGTCTCATGTCATGAGACGGTCTCATACAAGACCTACTCTAAATATAAATATTTCAGCAAAGTATAAACCACTTTAAAGTATATGAAATGTACACTAAAGAGTACGGTACAAGTTGTGTCTTCACTAGACTCGTTTGGTAGGTGAGATGAGAAAAAAGTGTAAGAAATGTGAGAAAAGAAAAATGGTGGGACCATCAAGATAAAGTGAGAAAATGTATTTAACATAATGTTTGATAGAATGTAATTTGAATCATATAATTTTAATGATTTGTTTGGTAGGGAATATAATTGATATGAAGATGGTAAATACTATTATACCCTTCAATAAATATTTTCTTTTCCATTATTAAATACTTCACCCTCTCGTGCATCCTTGCTTTCCTTTTCCCCTTTCTTTCATTATAAGCAATCCTCTATCCTGAAACCTCCACCGCCAAAAGGCTGAAGTGCTGCCACGACGCGAGGAGCCCAACAACAGTAACTCTCCACCCTCTATTTCTCTACCTTCTAAATCTCAAAATTTCATCTCCAATTCAGGCAAATTCAACTCTTTTGATCCGATCTCGCGCAAATGAACCCTATGTCGCCTCCGCCGACTGATTCGACGTTGCGGTTCCTTTTCCGGCATCAATCGTTCATATCGTGAAAGATTCTCATCCAGACGGTCGTCATTGCTAGAAAACTTGAAGTCCTTGATGCAACCGGACGAACAATTAAGAAGGGGAAGAAGAAAGATGAATTTCTTGGAGGTGAGAAATTGTAAATGTTTTTTAATTTCATTGGATTTAAGAATTAACACGGGAAAGAAGAAGAGATGTGACGGTGCTGAAATTTGCAGGAAGAAGGTTTGAAGGGCTAAAGGAGTAATTTTCATTATTTTCTCAATCACTGTTACAACTATGAAAGGAATCCGAGCTAAATGGTCGGACATGGTTTCTTCAGTGCTTAGTTGAAATTGTAGGAATTGTAGGGTAGCAAGGTCTGACCGTGAAAAGAGTTAGGCAGGTGGGATAACGTTTATGTCCTACCAAAAACCCAAAGCCCATAAACTTTTTTTTTCTTGGCCTTATCAAACCTACCAAACGGGTCCTAAATAGCATGAGTTGAAGGATATGTGTAGTTTTACTAAAAGGTACTCCGTCTATCCACGAAATGTGTGCCATTTATTTTATAGGTAATAAGAAAACGTAGAAAAAGTATATAAAACAAGTGCATTTTAAGGTATTGTGATGTTCATTTACGAGTTAAGGTTGTTTGTGAGTATAGATTTAATGACATGTGAAATAATTAAGTAATGGTTACATAGTAAAAGAAACAAAACTGTATTCAAAAATGGAATGAGTATACTTTTGATGGATAAAGAGAGTACTGGTTATTTCACTAAAAGGTATGAATTATTCTACTAAAAAATATTATAAAGTAGTTTATATATGAACAAGGTTCACACTATATATAATCAAATCTTTCATATGAATAAAACAAAAACTTAGAAAAATTGCACATATGAACAGTGTTTCTTTAATTAGTCCACATACTGTCGATTCGTATGTACCACGTGTTTAAGTAGGGACTATTTGTGCGAAGTAATCTCATATTCCCTCCATCGTGGAGTACGTTTTCCATTTTTCATTTCAGGTCTTTCCACAGTAAGTTTCACATTTCATAAATAACAAAACTAACACTCCACTACACATAATTTTCAATCTTCAAATTCACACAATATTATAGAAAATGTCAATTTTATTCACTTTTAAGCATTATTCATTATTTTACCCCAAAAGTTAACATGTGACTCACCATTTATTAATACATTTTCTTAAATAAAATAACAAAAAAAAAATGGAAAACTTATGGAGTTTCAATTTAAAATATATGAAGTTCCCTAGTCATATAATATAAAAAGAGTTTTCTATGAGACGGTCTTATATATGACATGAATTTCAACTAACTCTAAACATAATTGGGTTGGAGCCTCGTAAACACATGACTCGTAAATCATAATAACGTAATCAAATGGAATTTGACTCATAGTTTTTTTTTTACTACAAATATATATGATGAAAATTCAACTCATATAAATTTTTATCATACGTTATATGTTTGAATATGTCTCCTGTAAACTTAAGTTCACATGAATTTTTTTCAACTATCACTTTTTAGTATCCAAAGTATTACTAAAAAAGTATTTGATTTTATATTTTTCTTCTCAAAATCACTAAATACTGAAACATTATATGTTAAACAATAATATTTTAAAAAAATTCACATGAATTTGGGTCGTATATATTTTTGTGTATGTGTTAATTATTTTTCTATCCCAATTAAAACAAAAGAAAACAAAAGAAAACTCTTTACAAAACTAGAGTTAAAAATATATTCATATTGGACAAAAAAATGTGTATGTAAGTTGTGCAATTCAAATATATTTTTAAATGATACTATTAATTATTTTATTAAAAAATATTAGTTTGTTAATATTAAATGTTTATATTGAAAAATATGTATTGTGTAGAGTTACACTATATATATATATATATATATATATATATATATATATATATGGAATGAGATAAAGTATATCACTTGGCACACATATCATGGCCACCACTTACGTGACATGTCCACATAATATAATTTTTATTCTTTCATTTTGTAGAGTGAGTCTCTTGTACACCAAGTGCACCGTGCAATTCAAATACATTTTAGAATAGTCTGATTCGGCTGAGACTATCACTTTCAAGATGGTCTCGACTGGTCATGCTGAGGTTTTTCAGTCAAGATAACTCGACTATTGATTTTCCAACTGTTGTTTAACTTATTTTAGTTTATTGCTAAACTTCGGTTTACCATTCAATAATTTTGCTTGATCAACTGGCTTCTTACCTTTATCAGGCTTATGTAGGACTTTTCTTTGCTTTTATTAGAAGCACTGTTTGTGACACTTGTTGAAGGTGCACTTGTATGGGCTTGAGAGGATTTTGTTGGATTATAACCTAATCCACTACTTTCATCTGCGGAATAATAGTAGTTTGACAACTTATTGATAACATTTGGTGATTTGTTCATTTAGGTCACTTTCTTTTGCAAGTTGTCCTCTCTAGATTTAAGAAGCTCGTGTTGTTGGAAAAGATCATCAAACTAAGTATTATTGTTCTTACGTCATTTGGATTACAATGTGATCCTTTACCAGATTCTCATGATCTACAGAGGAGACTTTAAAATTTTGAATCTCTTCAGTCATTTTTTCTATCAGGTTAGCTAGCACTTGACCAACATCGGTTCAAGATTCAGAAAGTCTCAAAGTCTTACGTCTCAGTTTATCATTTTTAGTTTCCAACTATATATACGCTTCTTGTGTAACCTTGAAATTGGCCATCAATTGCTCATAAGTGAGCTGGAGGTCGAACTCATTTGGACTTTAGCTAAGCTCAACAGTTTTAGAAGAAGAGCAACAAAAGGTATTAGATTGTACCTCATATTCTTCTCTTGCCATGAGGCATAGATCTTCATCGGATGAATTATTAGGATAATGATGGCAGATCAACATTATTCGCCTCGACAACAATGGCTTTACAATCAACATATCTCTGATCTCTCTTATCACGTCTTTTCTTACATTCTTTAAAGCTAAGTTCTGGACAATCATAGTTGTAGTGCCCAATTTTTTTTGCAGTTAAAACATGTATGAGGTGCATCTTTAACTTCTCGTCTTGAAGTAGAATCTCTGAGTATGAAATATGAATCTCTTCTCCAGGAGTCTGATCTACCAGGTGACCTTGAGTAGTTCCTCTAGTCGAATTTATATAATAATCTTGAAGATTGACAATTTTAAGAGTGACCATCCTTGTAGAGTTTCTTTTACTTTTTGTCAGTTTTAATATCTTATCAAACCTCTTGATGATTAGTGCAATGATCTCCGTCATACTTATTTCCTTTGCAGTTGATAGTTCAGATTCCTTTTTCTTTCTCTTTTTGATTTCTCCTTGATAGATGACTTCTTGACTACTTCAGGTTCCCACTCTGTACACTTAAATGCTACATATTTAGATTATCTAGATGGGAAGTCATCTCCTTCTTCTTCCTCGAGTTCCAGAACTTGTGAGCTTTGAGGTGTGAGAAGTGCTGTCTAACAGTTATCTTGGACAAATCCTCAATATTCTTGGTCAACGTTCTCTTGGTTCTCCATTTCTTAGAAAGCGCTCGTTGATCTTCAGGGCAATCTCCTTTTGGGTGTAAGTATTTTCTAAATTGGTGATCTCATTCCTTGAGTCCAGCTGGTCTATGGTTTCATTGGGAAACATCTTTAGGGTCTAAACTTTTGAACGACCCTGGTCAGCTTGTTCTCTTTGATTTGTTACCCTTGGTAAAATGAATAACCTTTCTTAATTTGCTCGGATCTAGCTCATTGTCTGGCTTAGGGATTTGGGCGGTGATCATCAAGTAGGATCTCCATTAATAGATGAATTGGTACACCAGGAGATGATCGGTCCTTTAGTGATAACTTCGCACATGAGATGATGGAGAGGCTTGACTTGAACCAAACTTTACTAGCTTTTACTATAAGTTACCCCGCAAGCGTACGGGTTCATTATAATATGAGCAAGTATAGAGACCAAGTATATCGTACCTCGGGATGAGTTGTATGCGAATAGAGTCCTGGGGATCTACGCGTTGTAATTAATATCAGTGGATGTTTTGGGCTTTTTAAGAATTATTAAATCTAAACTATATTGCTCTACGTATGCAAAAGAAAGAATAAAATTAATCATCTAAAGGTTTGGTTTCAAATATAAGGAGGTGATGCTCAGGATAGGAATTTCTACGTATACTAACGGAGCTGGTACATAATCAAAATAACAGTGATGCGCAAGAAATAATCCTAAGTATAAGATTGAAAGGCTAAAAGCTCAAGAATTAAACCCTAATACTTTGTCCTATTAATCGACTTCACTAAACCAATAATCAAGTTAATGTATCGTGCTTAATTAATGAGACCCTAATTTAACTAAGGTGATGCGGTCGTCCTCCCTAGATAAACCGGTTGATGAATAAACCCCTTTTAAACCCTCTCGTTAAGCCTATTAGTTATTAAAGAGTGATAAGATCGTCCTCTCTCTAACAATTTTCGTACTTAATTCAAAGATAATTCTAGGATTTATTTTAAGCATTCATTAATTAAGATAATCAAAACTAAACATCACCAGTTACCCTAATTATGTGATCTCCCACCTTAACAAGGACGTCTTCAACTACACCTTGAGGTCGAGTAATAGACCGGTCGACAAGTTGAAGCGTCATCATTGTCGGCTAAAGTTCTCCATCTTCCAACCTCTTGAATAATGACAAGGGCATAAGATTTATGCTCACTTCAAGGTCACATAAGTCTCCCTTCTTGATTTCATTCCCGATATCACATAGGATAGTAAAACTCCCGGGATCCTTCAACTTCGGGGGAAGCGCTTTGTGCACTAATGCACTCACCTCATGGTTCAGCTGCACCAACTTGGGCTCATCAACTCTCCTCCTCTTAGCTATCAAGTCCTTCAGGAACTTGACATAATTAGACATCTGTTCCAAAGCATCATAAAAAGGAATGTTAATATGTAGCTTTTTAAATACATCAAGGAATTTAGCAAACTTCTCATCTAGTTTCTTCTTCATAAACCGCTGTGGATATGGAACGAGTATCACCGATTTGGGTACCCCTCATTCATCTCTCTCAGACTCTTTTACATTCTTCCTTGCTTCCTTTGCCTTCTTCCACTTTTGAACTCTCTCTATCTCCTCAATGTCTTCCTCTTCAGGCTCTTTGCTCTTTTGAGTGCCTTCACCCTCAACCTCTCCTTGGGGCGTCTCTAAGTCAGCAAGCATCTGAGGACCATCATATTTGGTCCCACTTCACAACTCAATAGCTTTGCATTGTTCTTTCGGGTTCACCTCGGGCATTGAGGGATATTTATCCGGCTCTCTCGTCTGAGACTTTGCAATTTGACTAATTTGATACTCGATAGAAATGAACCTACGATTGTTCTCTTGTTGAGCTCTATTCAAGTCCATGTCTCTCGTTTGGAGTTCTTGATCACGCTGATCGACTTTCTTATGCAATTCCTTCACGTCATACTCCAATGAAGACAATCTCTTACTCTCTTCTTCCACCTTCTGAAGTATAGCTCTCAACATCTTCTCAGTCGAGGAACCGCCTTCACCACCTGGGGGCTTTGAACCTGGATCAACACCTGGAGGTACTGTGATTCCGACCTTCGGATTGGTATATAAGAAATTCTCGTTCTTCCTTCATTGGGTTTGGTTTGATGGCTGACCCCCTTGATATCCTTGGTTATTCCTCCATTGATTCTGAGGAGGTTGTGGACCAAGTGGTACAAATGGTTGGCCATAGGGAGGTTTTCCAAATTGATTGCCACCTTGTGGATACCCTCCTTGGTTATAATTAGGCATTCCCATGTAGTTGGCCTCCTCTTGCTGACCTGTGGGCTGATCCACTTTCTCACTCACTACCGTATTCCCTCCAACCAGATTTTGCCCAATCTTGAGGTTGCTTATCTTTTCCATTATCGTCATCAACAGCTTCCTCGTTCCCTCACTCTCCTCCAACTGATGTACTCTCTGAAATTCTGGGTCCTCGTTCCATTGCCCGGCATTCTTGACATCAACGATCTCTCTACACCTAGTTGTACCATGATTCAAGAATGCTCCACTAACACATGCATCAAGGTGGGCTTGACCCGCCTTGCTGGCTCCACAGTAGAAGAAAGTCATGATGTCCCCTTCGTTGTACCCGTGCTGCGAACACTCAATGAGCATGTTAGAGTATCTCTCACAAGCCTTGTTGGAGTTATACGTGAAAGTATGCTTTTACTTTGTATAACTCGTGTATCAAACACTTGGTTATGAGAATAATTCGTTTATCGCATTTGCTTTAGTTATGATTGAATGTTGAATTTCTATTGCAAATCGTTCAATATATAGTACATGTTACATTGTAGTTAATGTGGTGATACCCGATCACGGAAGACAATATTAACAGTTTACTTGTAACTAAACGTACATTTTCACGACCTAGGTGGAATTGAACAATCCGCCGTGAAAGGTCGATGTGTAAGGCTCAGATTGGTCTGTCTTGACTAAGAGATTGCACTAGCACATTTAGTATGTGTTGAAGAGGTCCTACAGCGAGGAGAAATTCTTATGTTCTGAAAGGTGAAGAATTAGACCTCAGTGGTTGTTGATTTCTTAATCTCCGTCACTTAAATAGGACCGTGTGTGCTTAATAGTTACTGCTTTGATTCATGTTGGGTGAGAATCATTGCGACTTCGAACTTTGTGTCTTGGGCAGTAATATTAATCATACGACGGTTGCTAAGATTTAATACAGAGAAACGCGTGCGAGTACGGCTCGTGTGATTAGTCCCTTTGGTGGGCTCAGAAGTTTTATTGTACCAAATCTTGCAAGTGAAGAATTAGTTTCTTCGGTACAAATAATAATGTTGAGTTGTCTTTACTCCAAGGTGAAATATATTAATTAATTTAGAGCTATTCAGAAGCTTAATTAATTAATGGACTTGATAATCTTAAACGCGGGAAATAATAACCGGGAGCCCATATTATCGTAATATGGATTAAGATGGATAGTGCAATATTAATTTATTAGTGGTAATAATTAATATTAATGGATTGAATTATATTGGGGCTCAATATTGAAATTCAGAAGTCCATTAGGAGGTCCAATCTTAATTCTCCTTAAGGCCCTTCAAGTAGCCCAATAATGATAAGGTGATTAAAATAAAAAGAAATATAAATGCTGATTTTTTCCCTTTAATTTTCGAAAATTTGTGTTTAAGAAGAAAGAAGATTTTGTTGATTTTCTTGGAAAGATATTATGGAAGATATGTATTCTTGGAATACAAGAATATCTCATATATTCAAGAAGATCCAAATCTTTGGATTTCTTCTTGTAATTTTCGAAAGTTTCAATATTAATAGGAGAGTGAGATTTTTGTGGAATATTTTATTGTGGAGAAAAGAATATATGAGATATATTCAAGATTTCTTAGAGTCTAAGAAAAGATTTTTTCCAAGCCTAAAATAAGCCCAAAAATTCGGCCACTTCACTATTATAAATAGGGGATGATTATTTCATCTCCAAGTACATAATTCCATGTGTTGGAAAAATCAAGAAGCATAGATATTTTTCTTTTTCCTTAGTTTATTAAATTACTTGAAAGCGTCTCCCACCGGCGGTCAAGTGAGGTGAAAAGGGAAATACTTGAGAAGGCTTTGGGTTGATAGAGCGAGATTACAATTGTCCCGTATATCCAAAGGCCAATACTACAAGAGGTACGTTAATCGCATATTTACTTGTTTATTCCGCCTAGTTAATATGTGAAATTAATTTAACATGCATGATGATAATTAGTTGTTGGAATTATTATTTGAATTAATTAGGATTAATTCATGCTAGTAATAATTGTATTTAAATTCGTATTTAAATTTCATCCCGAATAGATTCCGGGCACCCCTATTTTTCCCAACAACTGGTATCAGAGCCACGGTTTCGGGCTCTGAATTTTAAATTGGAATTTAAATTGTTAAACATTAAATTGAAATTGGATAGTAGAATTGTTAGATCTTTTTTGCAGGTATCCAATTGTCATGGTTTTAATGTTGTTAATTTCATACGTGTAAATTAATTGTTTTTTAATTCGATTCGTTCGAATTCGTTTTTCTCGTGAGAAAATCCACGAGCAGATTAGTTGTTTTTATTTTGATTCGATCATTGTAATAGACTAGTCTAGATCTAGTATTTTTTTTTTTGTAAAAATAAATTGTAACCGGATCGTGACGAAGAACGAAGAATTAAAAACGGCATACCCGGACGACGCATGCAAGCGTGGCGCGTGTATGGACGTAAAATCATGCAAGGGGTGAAGAAAACGAGGACGAACGGCGAAAAAAACGGCACACGGGGGTGCACGGAGCACGCCGTGCGCGACGGGTGCACGGCGCCGCGCGCACCGCGCGCGCGCCTCGGGGCGCTCCGGGCGGCGCCTCGGCGCGCCTCCGTGCAGCGCCTCGGGGCTGCACTTCGGCGCGCTTTGGGCAGTGTTTCGGCGCTTCTCGGGCCGGGAAGCGCGCGAGCCCACTTCGTGGGCCGACGCGCGCTGTATCTCAGGCCGTGGAATTTTTTTTCGGTTCGTGTTTTTTTCCGTGTGATTTTAAACGTCGTCCCGAACCCCAAACGATGTTGTTTTTGAAGAAGTGTTGTTGTTCGAGTGGGAGCACGTCGAGACGAACATCGGAAAGCAACAAGGACGATTTTTCGCATCAAGACGTGAAGAAATTAAACCGTGACAATTGGATTTGAGTGCTCCAATGTGTTTAATTTTGTTTTGATGGATGTTTTATTTCGTGCACTTATTATTATTTGTTAATATGTGTTTGCATGAATTTAATTGTCCAAGAAAAACCTTACTTTCAAAAATTACTAAGTATGTTTTTTTTAAATCGCAATTTTATTCCGGATATTAAAATTGGATTATTTTGACCTCCATAATTTATTTATTTGTGAAGTTCTTTTGGAATACATTTCCCCCTCGGATCGGCCAAAAGGACGGATTTCACATGAATAAATTCCGAAAGGATGATTGTGGATTATTACTAGTGGCGGTATTGACCCTCACCACGAGTGGCTTGCTCAAAGTGAAATAATAATCCTGTATTTAATTATGGTTATTACTTAGGCATAGGGAATTGATATTAACTTACTCCCCTCGGAGTCACTGTCAGTTTCTATGTGGTCAAAGTGGGAGCCAACTATTAATTTTGAATTAAGGATTTGTAACTTTTAAGTTTGTAATCCGCTTGAATGTGTTTAAATGTATAGACCACCCCTCGTGGCGCATTTAAATTGTTTCGAGATGTTGGCTGATGCATGATTATATTGTTTTAAGGTTTCAATATAATTGATGTGATCAAATTATGTGATAATTTCGTATTTTTCTAGATATTGATATGAATGTATGTTTTATTCTCAGTTCATCATGTCGCAACCTTTTAATCCACTGTTTAGTATACTTAAAGTTAATAAACTTTTTGGAGTGATTTATATCGATTGGAAATGTTTTTTTAAATTTGTCCTTACTGCACGAAAACACAATTGAGTTATTTATGTTAATATACCTGGCAAGCCTAATGATAAGTCAAGCAATGGGAAAAAGCAGTTTATGATTGGAAGCGTGACAATGAATACATGAAGTGCATCATCTTGACATCTATGTCTGAGGATTTGAGGCGCGTTCATTAGGACATTGTATCCGCTGTTGAAATCATGGAAAACCTTGAAGAAGTGTCTTCACATCAAACCCATGACTAATCAGTTCACCAAACATGACTCGCTCAAGTTGGAAATGGTGGAGGGAACGCCCGTGAGGGAACACGTTCTCAAGATAATGGCATACCTTAACAAGTTGGAAGTACTTGGTGCGGATTTTGATTGATTTCATATACCATTCTCTACCGAGAAGCTTTGAGCAGTTTCGTCTGAACTGTCAGATGAATGAACGGACAAATCGTTTGCCCGAGCTCTTGCAAGCTTTAGTTTCGATGAAGGTGAAAATAGAGCACCAGTCTAGTGCTATGGTGGCTAATGGTCCGTCTACCTCTTTTGGTCCCAATGGAGGGAAAAAGAGGAAGAGGACCAAAGGCCGGATCCAAGCAAATCTAATTGTTGCGAAAGGCAAATGCAAAGGCTAGCATCGAAGGGGAAGTGTTTTAGTTGCGGTGAGAGAGGACAATGGAGGTCTGCCTGTTCTAAGCCTAAGAGGCTAGGAAAGTTAGGTAATTCACACACCTTAGTCGTCGAAACTTGTGAAGTGGCGTATGCTGTCTATTCGTAGATAGTGGATACGAGAGCTACTGATCACATTTGTTTCATGGGTTTAAGCTAACCCGACGACTTAACGGAAGTGAGATCCCCATCACACCGGGCAATGCTACAAGAGTGGCAGCTGAAGCAGTGGGAGAAGTGCGCCTATCTTGTGAAGATAGAATTGTGGTCTTGAGAGACGTTCCTCATGTTCCTAGTTTAGAAAGAACTCAACCTTCAGTTTCTAAACTGTTTGAATAGATACTCAGTTTCTTTTAATAAGGATGTTATTATTTCTTGAAACGATGAGTTTATCTGTTCCGGAACTTCAATGGATGGTCTTTATACCATTTTATGGGCACACCACTCACAAAATTGAATCTAATAACACATCGATTATTTCGAGTAATAAAAGAAGGCGTTCTTCGGAGATGAACGAAACACTTCTATGGCATCTTAGACTAGGTCATATTAATCTAAAGCGGATAGAGAGATTGGTGAAAGACGGATCCTTGGAATCATTCCAAGTCGAACCGTTTTCCAACTTATGAATCCTGTTTAGAGGGTAAAATGACCAAGAGGGCATTTGGAGCCAAGGGGAATAGAACCACGGAAGTGTTAGAACTCGTTCATACCGTTATGTGTGGTTCAATGACGATCGTAACAAGAAGGGGTATGAGTAAATTGTCTTTTTCAATGATTACTCGAGATATGGATACCTTATGATGCATAGGGAAAGAAGTATCAAGTTTCTACGATTTGATCGTAGAGGCGAATACCTTAGCGATGAATTCTTGAACTAGCTATCAGATGAAGGGATTGTTTCCCTGTTGACCGCACCGAGAACCCCTCAATAGAACGGTGTGGCGGAACGAAGGAGCCAGACTCTTTTAGAAATAGTCAGATCCATGATGAGTTATTCGGATTTACCCAAGTCATGTTGGGGTAACGCCTTGGAAACAACGACTTACATTCTAACCTTGGTGCCATCCAAATCGGTTCCTAAAACCCCAATGGAATTGTGGACCGGGTGCAAGCCCAATCTAAGACACTTGCGGATTTGGGGTTGTCCGGCATACGTGCTAGACAAGGAAGCCGGTAAATTGGATCCACGTTCGGAATTAAGGTTGTTTATAGGATATCCCATGGGAACGAAAGGGTGTATGTTCCATAGTCTCAAGGATTAAAAGACCGTGATTAGTTCGCACTTTAAATTCTTGGAGGAAGACTATATGAATAAAAGAAAGCCCAGAAGTGAGATTACCTTAGACGAGTTAAGATGACAAACTCCTATACCAAGTATACAAGATGATATACCACATGTCACACCTTCACAACCGGAACCCCGTCGTAGTGGGAGGATTGCAAGGCAACCCGAGAGATTCATGGGAATTGGAGAATCTTTGGATTTGATTCCCGGTGATGAATCAGACCCATGAACGTACGACGAGGTAATCCAAGACAAAGATGCGGAGGCGTGGCAAATCGCAATGGAAACCGAGGTGAGTTCGATGGATTATAGTCAAGTGTGGGAGTTGGTTGATCCACCTAGTGGGGTAGAGCCCATTGGATGCAAGTGGATGTACAAGAGGAAAAGAGGACCGGACGGAAGGGTAGAGACCTTCAAAGCAAAGCTTGTGGCCTGTGGCCTGTAGCTATGCTTAAGTCCATCCGTATTCTCTTGTCGATCGCTGCGCACTTAGATTACAAGATCTGGCAAATGGATGTCAAGACAGCTTTCCTTAACGGAAGTCTTGATGGGATCTATATGCAACAGCCCAAAGGTTTCGTTGGAAAAGGCCAAGAGCACCTCGCATACAAGCTTAAGAGATCCATTTATGGACTTAAGCAAACGTCACGTACTTGGAACCAGTGTTTTGATCAAGTTATTAAGTCTTACGGGTTTGTGATCAAAACAAGTTCGAAAGTTGTGGGTGTAAAAGGTGTGACGGAACTGCGGTGGTATTCTTAGTATTATACGTAGACGATATTCTGCTCATTGGAAACAATGTAAAGGTATTGTCAGACGTAAGGGTATGGCTGTCAAATCAGTTTGATATGAAGGACTTAGGAAAAGCCGGTCACATCCTTGGGATCAAGTTCACTCGAGATCCAAGAGGAGGATGTTGGGTTTATCGCAAGTTTCATACAAAGCCACTGTTTTGAAGCATTTCAGCATGCAAGATTCCAAGAAAGGTTTTGTACCTTTTAGGCACGGAATCCATCTATCTAAAGAAATATGCCCTAAGACGCAAGTGTAGATAGATGACATGAAAGACGTTCCGTACGTTTCGGACGTAGGAAGTCTTATGTATGCAATGTCGTGTACGAGACCGGATATCTGCTTTGCCGTGGGCATGATGGCAAGATATCAAAGTAACTCCGGGAAAGCACATTAGATTGCAATTAAATGCGTTCTTTAGTTTCTGAAAAGAACTTGGTACGGAATGCTGATTTAACGATCAAACAATCTAATTCCCATGGGATACACAGACTCAAATTTCCAATCAGACATAGACTCCAAAATACCTACCTCGGGTAGTGTGTTTTGCATGGGAGAAGGAGCCATGACATGGAGAAGCGATTTGCAGAAATGCATCGCAGATTCGACCATGGAAGCCGAATAAGTAGTTGTTTGTGAAGTAGCGAAAGAAGCGGTTTGGCTCAAGTACTTCTTAGTGGACTTGGACGTTGTTCCGAATTTGCCCGACAAGATAACTGTCTTTTGTGACAATGCCGGAGCAGTTGCAAATTCAAGGGAACCGAGAGCCCACAAGGCCAGCAAACACATTGAAAGAAAACACCATCTTATACGAGAAATCGTTAAGAGAGGAGATAAAGAGGTGGCAAAGGTAAGCGTCGGGGACAACCTAGTAAATCCATTCACAAAGGGTCTGCCTCTGAGTACATTCGAGAGACGTGTGGATGGAATGGGAGTCAAGACTATTGCCAATCTGCTTTAAGTATAAGTGGGAGGAATTATTAGGTTAGTGTAGGTTGACATGAGATGTCACGTAGAGCTACTACACTAAGACATGTATGATGTATACTAAAAGCAGACTTTAAGTATAAGTGGGAGATTGTTGGAGTTATACGTGAAAGTATGTTTTTACTTTGTATAACTCGTGTATCAAACACTTGGTTATGAGAATAATTCTTTTATCGCATTTGCTTTAGTTATGATTGAATGTTGAATTTCTATTGCAAACCGTTCAATATATAGTAAATGTTACATTGTAGTTAATGTGGTGATACCCGATCACGGAAGACAACATTAACAGTTTACTTGTAACTAAACGTACATTTTCACGACCTAGGTAGAATTGAACAATCCGCCGTGAAAGGTCGATGTGTAAGGCTCAGATTGGTCTGTCTTGACTAAGAGATTGCACTAGCACATTTAGTATGTGTTGAAGAGGTCCTACAGCGAGGAGAAATTCTTCAGTTCTGAAAGGTGAAGAATTAGACCTCAGTGGTTGTTGATTTCTTAATCTCCGTCACTTAAATAGGACCGTGTGTGCTTAATAGTTACTGCTTTGATTCATGTTGGGTGAGAATCATTGCGACTTCGAACTTTGTGTCTTGGGCAGTAATATTAATCATACGACGGTTGCTAAGATTTAATACGGAGAAACGCGTGCGAGTACGGCTCGTGTGATTAGTCCCCTTGGTGGGCTCAGAAGTTTTATTGTACCAAATCTTGCAAGTGAAGAATTAGTTTCTTCGGTACGAATAATAATGTTGAGTTGTCTTTACTCCAAGGTGAAATATATTAATTAATTTAGAGCAATTCAGAAGCTTAATTAATTAATGGACTTGATAATCTTAAACGCGGGAAATAATAATCGGGAGCCCATATTATCGTAATATGGATTAAGATGGATAGTGCAATATTAATTTATTAGTGGTAATAATTAATATTAATGGATTGAATTATATTGGGGCTCAATATTGAAATTCAGAAGTCCATTAGGAGGTCCAATCTTAATTCTCCTTAAGGCCCCTCAAGTAGCCCATTAAGTAGCCCAATAATGATAAGGTGATTAAAATAAAAAGAAATATAAATGCTGATTTTTTCCCTTTAATTTTCGAAAATTTGTGTTTAAGAAGAAAGAAGATTTTGTTGATTTTCTTGGAAAGATATTATGGAAGATATGTATTCTTGGAATACAAGAATATCTCATATATTCAAGAAGATCCAAATCTTTGGATTTCTTCTTGTAATTTTCGAAAGTTTCAATATTAATAGGAGAGTGAGATTTTTGTGGAATATTTTATTGTGGAGAAAAGAATATATGAGATATATTCAAGATTTCTTAGAGTCTAAGAAAAGATTTTTTCCAAGCCTAAAATAAGCCCAAAAATTCGGCCACTTCACTATTATAAATAGGGGATGATTATTTTATCTCCAAGTACATAATTCCATGTGTTGGAAAAATCAAGAAGCATATATATTTTTCTTTTTCCTTAGTTTATTAAATTACTTGAAAGCGTCTCCCACCGGCGGTCAAGTGAGGTGAAAAGGGAAATACTTGAGAAGGCTTTGGGTTGATAGAGCGAGATTACAATTGTCCCGTATATCCAAAGGCCAATACTACAAGAGGTACGTTAATCGCATATTTACTTGTTTATTCCGCCTAGTTAATATGTGAAATTAATTTAACATGCATGATGATAATTAGTTGTTGGAATTATTATTTGAATTAATTAGGATTAATTCATGCTAGTAATAATTGTATTTAAATTCGTATTTAAATTTCATCCTGAATAGATTCCGGGCACCCCTATTTTTCCCAACAAGCCTAACGTAAGTCCTCTCCTGACTTCTGCTGGAAAGACGAGATATCTATCCTTGCTCTGATCATTCTAGACAGAGGGTAGAATCGCTTGAGGAATAGACGCTCGAGCTCGGCCCATGTGGTTACACCTCCCCGTGGGAGCGTGTTATCATACCACTCCTTTGCTATTCCAGTTAAAGAGAACGGGAACAACCTGAGCTTCTTGGCATCTTCAGACATACCGTTATAATTGAAAGTTGAGGCAATCATCAGAAAATTCCTCAAATGAGTATGAGGATTCTCCTTCCCGACCTCCCACTTGAATTGATTCTCAGTAAGTAGCTTCAGGATTCCTGGGGAGATAGAGAAGTTGTTTGCCTCTACCGGAGGCAATGCCACTCCATCGTAATACCGTTGCGGCTGTGCCACAAATCTTCCTCGGATTGCTACATCGTGATCAGCGTTCTGAGGAACGTGTTGAGGATAAACGGGTGATATAGGTACTTGTGGAACTGGTGGTTGTTTATAAGCAGGAGGTGGAGGATAAGAGTATGGTGGATAAGGATATGGTGGGTACGGGTAAGGATAAAGTGGGTTGTTTTGTGGGTAGACAGAGTTGTTGCTCTGGCTTTGGTTTTGAGTTTGAGTTTATGCAGAGTTGTTTTGATTTTGCAGGTTCGGGCGTTGGTTCTGAGTTCTCCCTATGGGTATCTGCTGGTTACTGCTATTTTCATAAACTCCATCCACCTGTTCCACTATAGCATCGTACTCTGCAGCAGCTTGGTCTAAATCCCCAATTCCATCCAGATTCATGTTGTCTTTGTCTCCACCGACAGTATTCATCTTTCTTAAGAAGGCTCAATTTCTTCTTGCTATTGTCTCAGGATCAAACTGTATTCTCTCCTTGCGAGCGTGTTTTCATAAACCTAAAACACTAACAGAAGAATCGAAACGTAATTACCGAACAAGTAAGAATTAAACAGAAAAATAAAGCACTCACTACTAACTACTAAGCTATCTCCAAGTCCTACTCAATGGACATACATCGCCATCCCCGGCAACCAGGGGCGGATTTATTCAAGGGCAGCACTGGGCTTGAGCCCAGTGCAAACCCAAAGTAGCAGCCTATATATATACGTGTATGTTATTTTAGTTATTAAATCAGCCCAACCCAAAAATATATTTCCATCTTCCTTTTACACATTATTACAATGCCCACATAAAACAAAGTCAATCACATATCAAAACCAACAATCTGACTCGTTGCCATTCTTGTCCCCTCTTTCACTACTATTTCTCTCTTTTTTTTTCCAACTTTATGGATCAATTATTTAAATATTTAAATTAAAAAAATTGCAAGAATCTTCATTAACCATAAATACCAACTTTCATGAATTTTGGATATAAACCATGTAGTTTTCTTGAAATCTCCCACCATATCATCCAAGGTTCAATGACTTTTTTTTTTAAATTTATTTAGTATATTTTTGTTTTTGTTTTATTTTTGTCATTGTTTAGAATCTATTATTAATTAATCTATTTAGTCATTTTAGTGTTTAGAACACGAGTCATTTGAATTGATTAATTTCTGATTTATTAACCAACTAACACTAGCAGTAATTTTTTTTTCCAATTGAAATTTTATGGTTTAATATATATTTAAACTTGATAAAAATATAATGGGAATAATATTTGATTGTAAATAATGATCTCTAGTCATGGTGATGGTTCACGATATTTCTGTAATGAAAATAATTTAATGAATTTGATTAATAAATAATTATCTCTAAATATGGTGTTGGAGCATTTCTATAATAAAAATAATATAATTTATTAGTATTTTAGTATTATTAAGAGTTATATAATTTAGCTTTTATCTCTTTATTTTTTATTACTTCCTATATCCCTTAAAAGTTAAAACATTTCACTCTTTCTTAGGCACAATTTTTTTTTAAGTAACATGTTGAGGTGTAATTTTGTAAAATTTATTATTAAAATAAATAAATTGCTTAGATTGAGCATAAAAAGTAAGAACGTTTTGTATAAATATATGAATATATATTGTGAAGATAGAGTTTAGGGAAACATTTCTCCCTTTTTAAGGGTAAACTAACAAGAGATTTTCTTATGTCAGACACTCTATCGAGTTGTCTGATATCATGTATGCTCTATAAACCATCAGATCTAAAATATAATAAAATATAATGTTTTGAATTTGATTACCTACAACCTGTTGAGTTAATCATCTAATTTTCTATCGAGTTGTGTCGTATTATTCCATATTATATTATATTTAATAGTTTAAAAATCTATAATTATTAATTTACAAATTTATCCTTATTTAATTTATGATTATGATGTTTTTTTAATTAATATGTAATCATCAATATGAAAAAAAAAAAAAAACTTAACTCAACAGGTAGCAGGCCAGTGCAATAGAGTGTGATAAGTGACACAATTATAGGCCGTACCTGATATCAGACAACTCGATATGGTGTTTGATTTAAGAAAAACTCAACTAACAAAAATTTAAAGTATAAACTTAAGTGAATTGTCTTACGTATAAATTTTAACTTTTATTTTTCAGCCCACCCCACTGTTAGATCCTGGATCCGCCCCTGCCGGCAACGACGTCATTGACTTGAACCAAACTTTACCAACTTTTACTATAAGTTACCCCGCAAGCGTACGGGTTCATTATAATATTAGCAAGTATAGAGACCAAGTATATCGTACCTTGGGATGGATTGTATGTGAATAGAGCCCTGGGGATCTACGCGTCGTAATTAATATCAGTGGATATTTTGGGCTTTTTAATCTAAACTATATTGCTCTACGTATGCAAAAGAAAGAATAAAATTAATTATCTAAAGGTTTGGTTTCAAATATAAGGAGGTGATGCTCAGGATAGGAATTCCTACGTTTACTAACGGAGCTGGTACATAATCAAAATAACAGTGATGCGCAAGAAATAATCCTAAGTATAAGATTGAAAGACTAAAAGCTCAAGAATTAAACCCTAATACTTTGTCCTATCAATCGACTTCACTAAACCAATAATCAAGTTAATGTATCGTGCTTAATTAATGAGACCCTAATTTAACTAAGGTGATGCGATCGTCCTCCCTAGATAAACCGGTTGATGAATAAACCCCTTCTAAACCCTCTCGTTAAGCCTATTAGTTATTAAAGAGTGATAAGATCGTCTTCTCTCTAACAATTTTCGTACTTAATTCAAAGATAATTCTAGGATTTATTTTAAGCATCCATTAATTAAGAGAATCAAAACTAAACATCACCAGTTACCCTAATTATGTACCAACGTCCTACTTCTACAAGTTCATCCTACCCAGGGGCGGATCCAGGATTTAGCAGTGGGGTGGGCTAAAAGGTAAAAAAATTGACATCAAAATATGAGCAAATCTTGTGTGAATTTGTATTACCGTGTGACTATTTCACCATGAATAGATTTTATTTTTTAAGTAGAAATTTTATCACTTTTTAAAGTGAGTTGTATCAATTTTTTTAGTATATTTGAAGAGTATCATTAAGGAAATATTTTTAAATGGTAATCTCTCCGTCTACGGAAAATAGGCTTGGTTGCCTTATTGGGCCGTCCACAAAAAATAGTCTTTTTGGCTAAAATGGAAATAATAAACTTCATCAACTTTTTCAACATACAAATATAATATGTTAAAAATAATTTATTTTGTACTTGATTTGACACAATATTCTACTTTTTACATATTATATCAACTTGCTTAATAACCGTGATAAAAGTAACAAACCTAATTTTCATGGACGGAGAGAGTACATTTTTATATTAAATAAATTGCATCTCTTTAAAAAAATGTAATATTTAAAAAAGATTTTTTTTGTAAAAGATGCATATTGCATTAAAAAGTGATGTAATGGTCTCACGATATGTTTTCACTCAAATTTTTTATTTAAAATATGTACATAACTAGAAAACTATTAGAAAAAAATATGCAAACAATTAGAAATTTTTTTGATAATGAGGGTTATAATTTAGAAAATTTATACTCCCTCCGTCCATGAAAAATAAACTTGTTACTTTTTGCACGGTTATTATGAAAGTTGATATAATATGTAAAAAGTAAGAATATTATGTCACATCAAATACAAAATAAATTATATTAAAAATGTTATGTGTGTATGTTGAAAAGTGTAGATAAAGTTTATTATTTCCATTTTAGGCAACAAAATTATTTTTTGTGGACGGCCCAATAAGGCAACCAAACTTATATTTTGTGGGCGGAGGGAGTACTTACCTTGAATGTTAGGATGAGATTTATTTTTTTTAATAAAAATACATCCAAATTACCAAGAAAATTTCTATCATAAATGGAAATTCTTGTTTTTTCTCTATTTAATACTTAACTTTGTTTTTAAGAGTGAGGGGACCAGCCGCCCTAATTTTATTAGATATTAAGTGTTTTTAATTTGGAGTTGGGCTAATTTTTGGAATGAGCTTTTGTATGTATCTTTTCTGAAATTTGGTGCTGGAATTTGCAAGATTTTGTGGTGGGCTAACCGGCTAGGCGAAATAAAATTTCACTGGGCTGGGCTTGATATAAATTTCAGCATATATTGTATAATATTATCTTGGGCTTGCACTGGGCTGGAGCCCAGTGCAGCCCTAACGTAGATACGCCCCTGATCCTACCCCAAGCATACAAGGGTTTTAGCCTAGCATGGTTTTAACGATAACGAAAGTAATTAAACAAACAACGAACATAAACATGATTAATCTAGTAGAAAAATTCAAGAACATAAACAAGGGTTTAAGAAAGAATTAAAGTCTAAGAACGAAAATCGAATTAAGAAGAAATCAAAGTCTCATGTAACAAGTATCGAAGAAAGATGGAAATAAATCCAAAATAAAACTCTAACTATGAATTCGTAATGTTAAAACCTCAATTAAAAGTAAAAATACGCTTGCTCGAACTCTCGGTGCTCTTCTCTCTCCAAAAACTATCTCTCTACATGAAGTGGTCCTCAAAAACGTATTCGGAATGGGTATATATAGGTAACAGGTTGATTCGGGAACTCATGGGCCGGAAAACGGGCTAAAAGACCACAGGCGTTGGACGCTCGAGCTGTATAGCTCAAATGGGTCTGGTGGTCGAGCGGTACCGCTCGAGCTCAAGTGCTCGAGCGGTTCTTGGGCTCGAATGGTGGCGCTCGAGCTGGTCGAGCGCCCAAAGTCTTCTGTAATTTTTGGCGCTCGAGCAAACGCCTTGCTCGAGCAGGTGCGCTCGAGCTCAACCTGCTCGAGTGGCTCTCCTCTTCAACCAAGTGATACTTTTCTTCTCTCGAACTAATACTATTCGTATTTCTTCAATATCTTCTCATTCGGGCATCCGTTTGAGTCGATTCAAAGTCCTACAAATTCCATTTTTTGCCCTTTATCCATCTATAAGCATCAAAGAGGCAAATTCATCAATGTATGAAAATAATACTCAATTGACTCTAAATACTCATCATATTCACTCGAAACACGAGCTAAACGAGCTATAAAATCCAACAATTTCACGCCTAATCAAGGCTTCAGAAGAGCCCCTGTTCTAAACTTCTTGACTACATATTTCTGAATAGTGAACGTGGTAACTTTGTGGCTTGAATACTCTTGCGTTGGATGTGATATGATGCAAAGGTTTTTATAAAGATCAATTCAGATGACCACTGTAGGCAAGCAAATTTAGCTACAAATTAAAAAATGACACGTGAAAATTTACATGTTAAATATCAATTAAATTTATTATTTATTTTTCACGATTTAAATGAATTTGATTCCTAAATAAATAAATAATTGATGAATTGAATTGAGTCTCTAAAACCTAATATATTAAATTAAGTCTTTAAAGCGTAATATATATATTCCAATGGATTTTTTTTTTAATATAATGAATTAGACCTCTAAAGTTCAATACACTCAATTGGCCTTTAAAGCTCAATATATTGAATTGAGCCTTTAAAGCCTAATATATTGAATTGGACCTCTAAAGTCCAATATATTGAATAGTGTCTTTAAAGTCCAATGAATTGAATTGGATCTCTAAATTTCAATATATTGAATTGGCCCTAATATAATGAATTGAGCCTCTAAAGTCTAAAATATTCAATTGGTCTCTCAAGCCTAATATATTCAATTGAGTCTCCAAAGTCCAATAAATTAAGCAAATCTCTAAAGCCCAACAAATGAAACCATGTCTTTTTCAAATATTTGAAGTCCATCACAAAGACAGGCTTGTTAAATCAACTTATGGAAGCTCGATAAATCTTTCCGGATAACCTAAAATATTTTTCAGTTTATTGAATCAGTCTTTCAAAACTAGAATTCCACATAAGACCATTCATATCTTCTGGCCCATTAAATGTGGTCCGTAAACCTAGAATTCTACATCTGTACATCGAGGTCTTATTGTAATCATTCAACAAATTAGCATACATCAAAGAGTCATAAAATTCAAGAGTTCAAAATTTTATGCAGATGATCATGAAGATTCAAAGGCGTACTTTGCAGCTTCAACGATGTTCTTCGTCAACATCCTCCAAAGTTCTCCAAGCTCTTTGTCAACATCGACGTTTGATTTGGGATCACGATGTTAAACCTCTCATATCGCGTTTATCTTCTGAAGTTCTTCATTAACATCAACATTCGATTCGGGATCATGGTGCTAAGCCCCTACGGTCAACATTTTTCCCTCCGAAGTCCTTCAAGTTTCCTAATGAAGGTCCTCAAGTTCTTCACGAAAGTCAACCAAGAACAGTCTGTCTCCAAGAAATCCAAAAATCCAGTCAAAGTCAATTAGAAGAGAAGAACCAAATGAATAACTAGAAATTGTACTCAAATAATTGCTTGATTAATTTAGGACTCTTTGTAATTTTTTCTCGAGCTTAGTAATATTCTAAATATGAAAATTTTATTGGTTACAACCTCACAAAGGTTTTTCCTCAATTTTATGTGTGGGCTAGTCATCTAGTCTTCAACTAGTCTACTCTTCAATGACTTCTTCACTTCAGTTGTACAGGTTAAGATCCCCTTTAATGAGTGAACTAGAATCTAACTCAAATTTATCTCAGCTGACTAACAGATTCAGTTGGTCACCAATTAATTTGTTCCTAACATACACAACTGCTTCTAATTACATGTGTTTTGCCTTAATCATCCACTAATATAAATACCCCAGTAGTTAGGCTTCCGGTGGTTGAAGGAAATATCATTTGATCCTTTTATATCATCTCTCATAAGCTCGGGATATCGCCTTCTTGGAGTGGTGGGATCAGACATCTAGGATGAAGGCGTTTTCTTACGTTGATAATCTCGTCGCTCGTCTAATCGAGTGATAATGTAGGATATTTGTTATGATTATTCTTGTAATAACATTTGTATTGCTAAATTAGGTTTGAAACTTAAAAAAACCTCTTTTAATTAAGACTAGCTCATTTTCTAATTCAGCTTGAGACGAGGCAAAATTTCATGAGAATGTGTATATTTATAACCTCAGTTTGTAGTCTCATAGTAAGCTGAAATATTTTTGTTTCAAAAGTTTTAAGATATGATATTAGGTGTCAGATAAAAATTGATGAAACTCGAAATCAAGAAAAACCAAAATTCGCAATTCAGTTTAATTTTTAATAATATGATTCAGTTTCAATTTTGTTTTTCCAATTTCAGATCAATTTTAATATTAAAAAGACTATTAAAATCAAATCCCCACAGCTCATTCTTCTTTATTTCTCAATCTCGTGCCTCTCTAGCCTAACCCATCATTATCTTATTAGTAAAAAGTGAAATATACTCCACCCTATTTGTTCCTTGTAGCAAAAGGCGAAGCCCTCGCCCCCAAGGCCCCCACCCCCTGGCCCGACAGGATTGGGTGGAGGAAGTAAATCATGGTGACTCAGCGGCCCATTAGGTGGGAGGACCAGTGCCTGATGCCCACAAGGAGCTATCCCCCACATTGGAGGGATACCCTATTTGTTCCTTCTTCTCTCTTGGGTTGCTATAGTTCATTTTTCTCTCTTGGATTCGTCACCGTTTAATTATTTTCCTCTCTCGTATGCTCATATTTGTCTTAGTTTTCGAGATAATACGACTAACAAAAAAGTCTTTTTTTAAGATAATAAACATAAATAATATTTCCCAATAATCACAATCTATTTAATCATAGATAAAAACTTGTATGATACAATTTTATGCATGAGACGTATCTAATTTATTACTCCCTACATTTTAAAATAAATGTTGTTTTAAAAGTTAATTTTCTTTCAAAATAAGTGTCGTTTTAGTTATTTCTCCACATATTTAATTTAACCCAAATCTTAACTTGAAATATAAACGAATCTTTTAGGAATGATTAAAATATAATATATCTTTTAGAGATTATTAAAATATAATAAATATTTAAAAAATATATATGAGAGTATATATGTCAAAAATTTTTGTTTCCTAAGTTGATACAGAGTCACTAGTCACTACTCATTTTAAAACAAACTAGTATTTCTCCCGTGCGATGCACGGATAGAATATTATAAATTATAAATGCGAGATTGTATAATGAACGATTATTAAAAAAAAATTATTTTATTCATAAATCAATTAATATGTAAAGATTATATTGTATATATGTGAGTATTATAATTATTTAATTGTATACTAAATTCACAACAAATACTAAAATTTATAAAACTATTTTAATATTTAAAAAACTTATATAGTCTAAATATAAATTATTTAAATTCAATCAATCATATAATTAAAGCCGATAGAAAACACTTAATAATAAAATAAATATTTTAAATATGATTTTTTTTATTTGTGAAATATATATGTTAAATTAAAAATGTTCAAAAGACAATTTAATTTGATATATAGTGTGTTGAAAATAGATTTAAAATTAAAAAGTTAAATAATTTTGAAATTATTAGTGCAAAATAAACAAGAAAAGAAATTGGTAAAACTGATCCACTCTCTTTAATATATTATATGACTCATAAATTTCTGGATCCGTAGTCCGACCATGTTTTAAATTCAAGTATAACCCAAATATCAAAATAAAGTTTTATCTCATGTATGATAGCGTCTCACACTAAATATCTCTTAGAGGGGTGTATTCAATTGAAATTTTATTGGATTTTTTTGGAATTCAAAAAGTCTGTGGATTTAAAAAATTTATAGACTCCATATAGAGTTTGACTGACTTTTCTTATTGATTTACTTAGATTTTTATAGACTTTATAGGATTGTGGATTACACTTTTATTTATTGATTCACATGGGATTTCCATAGACTCCAGCGCTGGAACCATTGATGCAAAATGCATATGAAACACACTTGAATATAGAAAAAATGTATCTAAATTGTTTAGAAAAAAAACAAAAATACGTTGGTTAAAAAAAATATTTTTATTTTCATCACCGTTATACCTCGCCCTCATTAGAAGTCTCTGGTTGTTAGAAGAGATTTTGGAGAGTAAAATTTATTTATATTTTTTAAAAGTAGACTTGGCAGCGGGGCTGAGAATCCCGATCCCCGTGGGGATCCGCCCCGAATGGGGCGGAGAATCCCCAAAGCAAACGGGGACATGATTTTTTTTTGCCCCGTAGGCAGGACTAGGATAGTATTCCCAGCCCGGGGGATCCCCGTCTCATTCCCCACGGAGGGCCGATATAATTAATATATTTATATATATTTTATAGTTTTCTACTCAATTAACTATTTATTAAAAATTACATATATGTCTTATTTAATATTATGTTATTAGTTCCAAATTATATAATTTTCACTTTAGTATATATGTTAATTAAAAATATTAGAATTAGAGGTTGTTCAAATTGTTTAAATTAATTTTTTTTAACACCAACCTAAATAATTGTTGTGTATGATTAAATTTTTTAATTTAAATATTATTTTATATTTTAAAAATGAGATAAAAAATAATTAGGCGGGGAACGGGGAATCCCCACGAGACGGGGATCCCCGACAAGGTGGGGATGGGGGGGTAAATTTCCCCATTTATTTCGCGGGGACGGGGACGGGGATGGAGAATGACCCACCGTTCCCGCTCCGTTGACATCCCAATGGAGGAGAATCAAAGAAAGTTCATAGACTGTTGAATACGTAAGATTTTTAAGACTTTTTAAAATCCGTAGAAATCTCTGGTTATTAGAAGAGATTTTGGAGTGGTGATATCTATTTATATTTTGGAAGAGAATCAAAGAAAATCCATGGAGTATTAAAATCTATAGACTGTTGAATACCTAAATTTTTTTTAAGACTATTTAAAATTCGTGTTGAATACCTCAGGATTTTTAAAGACTTTTGAAAATTCAAATTGAATACCCCCAAATTTTAAAAGTTTAAATTTTTTTTACAGACTCTATAACCAATACACCCCTCTTAATCATAAAGATTGAACTAATACATGTTAATGATAAAAATATAAAAATAAATAATAAAAAATAAAATACCAATATATAAGTAACAATAGATTGAATATTAAAGGTGTCACAACAATATAACATGTATAATTAACGAGTTTGAGTTAGTACAATTCTTATACCTAGCATGCACTGTGCCCGAATGGGTTTTGAATTTTCAACCAGTTTGATTTGACCTAATAAGACAAATCCTTATGCAAATCAGTTTTATCGTATAATTGCTAAGGGCTTGTTTGTTTTCAGCTTACGAAGTCCGGATGGGGGATGTGCCTCCCCCCGTCCCGGCCATTTTTCGAATTTGCACATCCCATCCCCCATCCAAATACACATTCATCCCTATTATACACCTACACCCCTATTTTCACATAACTCAATATCTATCAAATCAACTTTATTTTTTCACATTAAATATATATTTATTAATCTCCATCTTCTACTTTATAATACACCATCAATTAATTTAGTATAATATTTATTTTAAATTGTTTACAAAAAAATCCAATGAAAACATATTAAGATTAAATATCCATGAAATTAATTGTTATTTTTATTAATTATGCCAATCATATAAATAAATGCATCTTATAAAAAAATTGTATTTAATATCTATCCATTAAAACAATGGTTATTTATTTTATTTTATAATTCATTATTAGACACAAAATTTAAAAATAAATAAAAATAATATTATGAATCTTAAAAAAAAAGAATAAAAATGATATTATGAATTTTTCTAAGACGGTTAACAAATTAAAATAATTTTATAATTCATTATGAATCTTTTATTAATTCAATTGTTTTGTGTTTTAATTCAATTCAAATAATATAATATAATTAAATAATTATGTAATTATACATAATAATATTAATTATTTTATATTACAATTCAACACAATTATTCAATCATTACCTCTTTAATAAATAATAATATAATAATACATCATCATTATTGATTTGACATAAAGCCCCATCCACCCCTACTACATCCAACCCAAAACAAACAAAGGATTACTATTCACAGGATTTCGCTCATCCACTTTTTTCCCCCATCCGGATTTCCCCCATCCACCTCAAGACGAAAACAAACGTGACCTAAGCGATTTATTTGTACTTTTAAACAACATTAATTTTTTCATTTAAATGTATTAATTTAGTAATATTAATTATTTCATTAAAATTACTAGCTATTTGACTATAAAGTTTTAGTTGCAAAATACGTGTATGGTAAAATTATGGTATCAACTATAGTTATATTTAAAAAAAAAAAAAATTCAAGATCAAATTTGTGTCATATGCAAATTATGGTATGAAATTATTGTCATATAGCGTGTGTGTTTTTTTTTTTTTGGAGAACAAATTTGCATAATCTTATACTACCATAATTGAAAAAAAAGAAAAGAGAAGTCCAATAGACGTAGAACTATAAAAAGAGGGGAAATTGAAAGAGAGATGGAGAGAGAGAGGGCGGAGGGTGAGCGTGAAAACACCGACTAATAATAGCACTTTAAACACAGTGCTTTTCTTGGCTGCCCTCTCATATATATATATATATATAGCCCGTAAATTATATTTTCCCCATTCTCCACAATTTCCTTCTTCTTCGGTGACTCCAAAATCCAGATTTTTTCTCGTTTCGATGGCAGGCTCTCAAGCTAGTCTTCTCCTTCAAAAGCAGCTTAAGGGTATTGCTATTTAATTCTTGTTAATTCGCAATTTCTGTCGGTGAATGGGTTTTTATCTTTTTAGGGTTTGCGATAAATCTCGTGGGTTTTAATGATCCGTGGTTCTTATATGCAGATCTGTGCAAGAACCCCGTCGATGGATTTTCGGCCGGTTTATTGGACGATACCAATTTGTTTGAATGGAGTGTTACAATAATTGGGCCTCCGGACACTCTATTGTTAGTGTTTCTTTCCTTTTGACATCTTTTGTGGAGTTGGGAATTTCGTATTCACTCAATTGCGATGAGTTTTAATTGGCTTATGAGTTTTAATTGTATTCTGTTATATTATTATGCCTTTTCGGTTTGCCCTTGAGAGATTACATTAGCTTTTCTTTGTGATTTTGGATTCTGTAGTGCTATATGTATTTATTTTGTTCTTTATGTTATTTAAAGTGTAAATGCTGGTGATAGCGGTTAAGTTTGTTTAGAACCGAATGTTTTCTGAATCTGATTTCGGATGCTTTAACTTTATCTTTTTTCTTTATGTTGCTGATTGTGTGAATGCTGTTGTGGTTGATTTAAATTTTACTGAAAGAGGAGCTTTTGCTGAATCGAGCAATCCAAATTGTTCGCGCAATCACACAAATTTTTAACTATAGTCTGTGACCCTGTTCATGGTAGTACAGGAAATTAGGTTTATGTGCAATGGGACTTGCACTGATTGACAAGCACGACTCTGAGAATCCTTTTTATGTGTTTTCTTTTGGGACCTTTTTATGTGGTTACTCGAAGGTGATCTATATTTATTTGTTTGGAGCATATGAACTTGCAATGAATTAGAACTAGTTTAAGGTATGAACATGACTATATGAATTTATCTTTATGTCTCCTATGTTTTCTTTTGAAGAGAAATTGTTGATTGGAGATATATGTTGCATATGTTTTTCTAAATTCAATCATTTCTAAAATTATTAGAAAATTTATGCAGAGCTTATTTGAAAGAATGTCTTGAGGTTGGAGTGAATTATTATTTTCCAAAATTTAGGAATTGCGGGAATCCAGGGATTAATTTGCAAAACTAACTTGGATATACAGGAATCGTTTTCTTTTAAAAGTATTTAATCCTATAATGAATCTAGAAGTGATGCTCGTAGTTCCTTGTCTTACAAATTTATGCTGCATGCATCCATTTGTTGCTCGGTGGTTGTAAACATAATGCAGTGTTTTGAGTTTTCATTTCATAATTGTATAATTATCTTGGATGCAGTGAAGGTGGTTTCTTCAATGCCATCATGAGTTTCCCTCCTGATTACCCAAACAAACCTCCAACAGTGAGATTCACTTCAGAGATGTGGCATCCTAATGGTTATACTCTTCTCTTATAATAATGCTCTGCTTGCCTGAAAGTTTCATTTTTATACTTCTAATGGATTGATTTGACAATTATGTGAAATGCAGTTTACGTTGATGGAAAGGTTTGCATTTCAATTCTTCATGACCCTGGTGACGATCCAAATGGCTATGAGCTTGCTAGTGAACGATGGTCACCTGTCCACACGGTATGTTCATGAATAAGCTTTTCAACTTTCATTTAATACCAAGGGTATTTTTAGTTTCAGTATATTTGTCTCGGAAAAGTCTTAGCATATGGTACATTTACCTCTCTTGTAAACCTTATTTTGAATTTAGTCAAATTGATTACCATCACCTTAATTTTTGACTATCTGGCAAAATTCCTTTTTGAGAACTTACTTGTAGTTTGTTATTTCCCGTGTTATGGATATCTGGGAATACCTTTCAATTTGCATTTTTGATGAATCCTCTTTCTTTTACTTCGACCTACTTGATGGAAAGATAGTCAAAAGCGAAAAATGCACTCAAAGCACGTGTGTCACTGAAGTAAGGTGGAACATTTAAAATTGTGTGTATATATATATATTTTCTCCCTGTAGGAAAAGTCATGATAGCATAAAATAAGATTGTATCATAGAACTCCTGTCTTCTAGAGTGTTTAGAATCGTATAGCCTGAGAAGACCTAAGAAGGTAGTTTCATGCTGATAATACTTGCCTTAATTTATCTTATTGTAGTTTTTTTAATTGGTTCTGCGGGTTGGGCTTTAAAATTTGGATTAAGGGCTTCATTAGTTCTGAATTGGGTTTTGAAAATAATTATGGGCTAAGCCCGGAAACAACAAAAAACCTTGCCCAGTCTGATTTCATCAAAGCGGATTAAGCCACCGCTTCACACTTTAGAAAAAATGCAGAAAGCGAGCGCTTTACAGCACTTTATGGACTTTGCTGCACCTGGGAAGGATGGAAGTTGTGGAGGGTTTCTTCGCTTCGCCTTTTGAGCTTAAGCTTTCAGTGTTTCTTTTGATGATATCATTTTCTCCTCAGGGTCCCTTCCTTTGATAAGGCTTTTTCAGTAGAAACCTGACAGGTTCATTTGTCTTGATGAACTATTTTCCAATTTACATGGTACTTCTGTGTCACTACTGCTTAAAATTTATTTGAGATCTTTATTTCATTTAGTCACCCTTAATGTTAAAACTCTGATGTGTTGCAAGAATCTGTTCTGAAGGCATGTTTGGTTATCAACTCTTAGCCACCCAACATAATATTTTGTTTCTTTTACCTTCTATCTGTTTTTCGAATTCGAAGCAAGTTTGTGTTTGTTTGCATGTGTTTCTGTGTGCATAATGGTTTATCTTATTGTAGTATAGCCTCTCCCAAAAATTTCCTATATATTCAGTATTGGCAGTGACCTTTTCTCTGCAAGATGTATTTTTATCCCAATCGTTTTTTTGTTTTCAGGTGGAGAGTATAGTTCTTAGCATCATATCGATGCTCTCGAGCCCCAATGATGAATCTCCTGCTAATATTGATGCTGCTGTAAGTGCATTGGTTTATTTTGATTTTTCAAGTTATTGAAACTTCAATTTTACTCTTGAGCTTATTTCCTGCAAACTAATTCATCTCATGATCTTTTAGATGGGGTCTTAAATAAGAGTTGTAACTTCTTATAAACTAAAAATTCTTGGTGAATATCTTTTTGCATACATGTAATTTGCAAAGCTCGAAATGATATCATGCTTGATTTCTAATTATGTACTAAAACAATCATCAAATGCTGTGGTTGATCGTTGTGAATTCTCTTTGTTATTGATTAAAAAGTGAAAACAAGTTCATTTATTAAATTTAGTTTTGTAAGTCTATTATTGCTAGAAGTCAGTTCATCAATTGGATATGAATCTTCAACTTGTGTTTTGTGGTTGATTTCCGCAGAAGGAATGGAGAGAACATAAAGACGAGTTCAAGAGGAAAGTTAGTCGTTGCGTAAGGCGATCACAAGAAATGCTGTAATCAAAATCCGCGCGAAATCCGCATCGAGCTATTTCCTGATAAAATCTGGTGTCAACTGAAGAATGTGGCTTCCTTTTGGTTATCATCAACTTGTGCAAACAATGCAATTTTATAACTCTCATATATTGTCTTCTTCTAATCTCTCTTGTGGTTTTGCTTATTCTATTGGGAAAAAAAATGAAAGTTTGTTAAGTAGAACCCATTCGTACAGTTGTCTGGTCAGTGGCACATGAACGATCAAATTCTATGGGAAAAAGTTTTTGATGTTGTCCATTATATCTTCCAGACACGTTTATTTCATTTATTGTCAATTGTTATTGATTTATATTTGATCTTGTTTGTGTATTAATATGATATGGCATGAGATAGGTAGTTTAGGTTAAAGTTCAATTTGAGTTTAGTAATAGTTTGAAGCATTAGGGGCTTGTTTGTTTTGGGATTTATGTGTGCGTATGAAGTTATGACTTTATAGCCACAAGATGTAAAATTTTTGATGATAATAAAAATATGTGTTTATTTTTAGATTTTGATAGGGTGAGATTTTAATTTATGTCAAATCACATGTAAGAAAAAAGTAGGAAAGAGAGAGTGATTGAGTGAAAAGTAACATGTGGTCATGTGGGTAATGATTGAACGAGAGAAAAGTGATATGTGAATAATGAAAGGTTTTATAGGTATTTATAAGTGCTGATGAAGAATGAGATATAAAAATTGGATGTTACATTTCTAACTAGAATGAGACGGGAGTCGAAAAGTCCTAGTCCTATACGGTGAGACAATAGGTGAATTCCCAAACAAACAAGCCCTAGGTGTACTGCATAATTCTTACCCTTATTCAATTTTAATTTATTTTAAAGGATTCTATAGTGTTGGGGTTGTGCAAAAGCGAGCGCTTACACCGAAGGAATCCGAGTTGATAGTGTGTTTTGTGTTGAAAAAATAAATCCAGTTGGAATTGGAACAAAGTAGTACATATTTAGCTAAATTATTAATAATTACAATGTTATAAAATATATTTGAAATATATTTTTAAATTATGTTACACTATGTTGCATGGGTGCGAGGATATATTTTATTATATATAACATATAAAAACATATATAGATTTTAAATTTATAAATAAATGGTATGTTATTCATATTTTCTCTCACCTAAATTTTAAGCATATTCAAGAAATTGATTTAATTAACAAAACATCTATTCAAATTCCATTAATCCAATACACAAGTTATAATAGTGAATTCATCGTCAATTTAAGTTTACATAATAAAATTCGATTGAAATAACATATTTAATGCTTAATAAGCTGGATTCGCGCAACAAATTCGAGAACACTTAGTTGGATTCGTCAAGTGGCAATTGTATTCATCACGTGGTGAATCAGATACACGGATTCAAGAATTTTACCTCTTTTAGGGAACGGATGTGAAGCTGATACTACATTATGATATTTTTAAAAGAATTTGTGCATCAGAGATATTACAATGTTTTAACTTCCTCTACAGATGAAGAAAAATATTAATTATTTATGTATAAAATAGATAATTGAAGTAAATATTAAAGGGTATGGTTTACGTATGAAGTAGACGAGTTAAGTAAAAAATATTCTCTCCGTTCTAAGTAGAGCTTTATGTTTGCTTGCTCACTTTTTAATGAAAATAGTGTTTAATGTAGACTTGGTGGTAGATATATCCAAGGATGAAAATATCGCGATATATCGCGGATATATCGCAAAAAAATTGAGATTGGGATACGAATATTGAGGTGCAATGTATTTTTTACAGCGTATCGCGGATATATCGCGATATATCGCAAGTTATCGATATCGATCGATATCGGTTCACTTGTAGTACAAAAATGAATGAGTATCGGGAAATATCGTAGATATATCGAGATTTTTTTGTGTTTATTGTTTTTATGTTTATTTTTTTATATGTTTATATGTTTATTATTTTTCTAAGTTGGCCTAGCATTAAAGTGAGTATGTATAGAGTGAAATTGGTTCATACATGAATCACTTTACAATACTTTTTAGTGTAATCAATTAATACTCTTTAGTGTAACCAACTGATACACTTTAGTTAAATAAATAATGTTCTTCGTACCCTTCAGTGAATACAATTAATACCCTCCAAAACTAATATCATTTAGTAAAAACAACTAATAGGTCATCAACTAATACCCTTTATCTAGTATTACTCCAATGTAATGAGTTGGTGTCAATATTATGTGGACAAAGATGACATTACATACTCTTATTTGAACCTCATAGGTCATCATTTTGGTACTAAATGTATTTTATCATGTAATATTCATAATCTCGTATTGTATTATGCATTATATCTTATATTGTATTATGTATTTATATCTTATATTTTATTAAGTATTATATTTTCAATTTTTTTTTTTACGTTGAACAATGTTTATATAGTCTATTATCTATATGTCTACTTTAAACATGTAATTTTATAGTGATTTTAAATTAACATATGCATAATATCATATTATAATACTCCCTAAAATTTCATGTTAAATTTCCAAAATTTTAATAAAGTTTTGTCTTTTTTTCAAAAAAATTGCGATATCGATATATCCATCGATATATCCGTAAATTTAAGGTTGTGATATTACTTGCGATAACGATATTTTCATCCTTGAATATATCACATGAAAGTAAAATGTGATGAAAGATGTAAAAAGTAAATGAGATGTAAGGTCTTTAATATTGAGTTAGTGTTTCAGTAAAAAAAAAAAAACATATAAAACTTATCTTAAAATAGAGGGAGAGATATTTACTAAATAAGTGTATATTTGAGGATGTAGGTAGCAGGAAATTTTCTATTGTTAAACATACATATTAAGTTTGTACGAATTAAAACGGAAATCATATTCATTAAATTTGGACAGGGAGTACATTTTAAAAAATTTGTTCCTAATTTTATTGAAGTATTGTATGAGATTATTTTTCTTTTAAGGACGAGTATTTTTGGCATATTTGATTTGGGACAAATATTTGTGTAAGATCATCTCACGAAATGAATTCAGTGAGCCGAAATCTTATTAAACAAATTGACCTAACCTATTTAAACAGTTGTTGGGGAAACTCTGGCTCCAGTTCACACGAAGGGAAGAACGAATCAAATGAGAAATAAAATAAAGAAATAAAAACAACTAAATAACACAATATTTTAACGTGAAAAATTCTAAAATCAGAAAACAATCACGAACCATGAATGAAATATATCACTGCATGAAAAGTTATTACAACACATACTTTATCTCTCTCGCCAACACCCCTACACTATTACAAGTGTACATGACTCTCACATTTTTCACAACACTCTATCACAAGAGAATAAAGTCTGAGACCACATCAAAATAATAATTATAATTGGTTCAAGTCCAAATGAAATAGCCCATTGTAGGCCCATTGCAAGCCCAATTTTAAGGGTGTCAATAGACCCTAACGCCTCAAATATTTAATCCTATAAATACTCCCCCATTATAAGGTATGTCTCAACTCTCAATAACTCATATAATCACATTAATACTCATCTTTTACCCACATTCTCTATATTTTACATGATAAATATTATTGTGATACAAGCTCCGATCTGACTTGAGCGTCAGAACCCCCGCGCCGAGGCCTCCTCAACGTGTCTTTTGCAAGTCCAGCGAATCAAGTTTGGATCGTGCCCAACGAAGAAGATGAAGACCAAGAATTCTGAAGTGGGGTCGCACGCACTACACAGATCTTGACTCTCTCGCCCAACACCTCTACACTAGTACAAGTCTACATGACTCACACATTTCTCATTATACTCAATCACAAGAGAATATGATAAAGTAATTTAACTAGAGTTAAACACAAGACTAAAATGTATTGGTTGATGCACAAAACACATATGCTTCTTAAATAACTTAAAAACCTTTTTTTTTTCCTTTTGTCTACAACCAATGTAAGATAAAAGAAATTCTTTTATTTTAATAAAAATTCCAACAATCTCCACCGTGATAGAATAAAAAAAAATACCATTATCTTCAATCATAACCCATTGTCTTCTAATAATCATGATCCTCAAACCAGAGAACCACCATTCTCAACCAGAGAACAAACTCCATTATTTACAACAACAATCATGTTTTTAACCCAAAAACCACCATCCTCAAGACATAGAATAAACTCACTCCACCATATGAGTAAACCACTTAAAATCAACCATTCTAAGAATTTCCTTCGCCACATATTGAAAAATACCTGTTGAAATTTATGGTGCAACTTTTAGCTCTTGGCCCCCATAGAAGTCCTCCAACCATCGATATTTTTACCACACACCTTGCATCCATGTCAAACCAATGCACATGTGCTCCCACTAACACTATCACATTCTCTTTCATGGTTGTTGGACATGCCATAAGAATGTTCATTTCCTTTTCATAGGAAACCATCTTTAATCATAATGTTAGTCCAAGAGCTATTTGTCGCTACCGCTCCACCTTGATCAGGAACACCTTGTGTAACCCAACTTGTATCAACCCATTGGTTCTTCCATATGTCTCCATGTCAAACTTCATCGAACTCAAAGTTCTTGACAAACCATCTTTCCACCCCTAATTGAACACCCACCTCACAAGAGATCTCCTGAACCTTTTTCAGGATTTCTTTTATGATGTGGAAGATCAGACAACGCTTCAACCATAAAGAATACTCAGAATATCAAGAGACTTGACCCAGGCTTTGCTACAAGTTGTTAGGCCCCCCGAATGGGCCCCATCTCCATGTTAGTATGATATTTGTCTGTTTTGGGCCGAACCCACACAAATTTATTTTTTAGCTTTTTCCAAAAAGCCTCATACCAATAGAGATACTTGTCCTTCCTTATTAACCCCATGATCCTCCCATACTTATCCGATGTGAGAAATTATTTGAACCCCAACATAAACTCCCGTATCTCTCTCTCTCTCTCTCTCTCTCTCTCTCTCTCTTCTCTGATAAAGGTCTTGGTCATGTGAATCGAAGTCTTCAAGACTATGCTTGTTTTGGAATTCAATTGGATGGACTTGTGATTTTGCTATCCAAGCCTCATTCATGTTCTAGATTTAAAATTTAGTTTTCAAATCTCATACTCAATCGACACCTAACATACCTATAAATTTATATTGTTCTTTCCAATATAATTCATTTTGAAATACCTATTGTTGATAGGCGACCAACAGGGACATAATATTAACAAAAAATATTAATCTAATAAGATTAAGAAATCATCAAAAATAATAATATGGAAGAGGACGAGCAACAGGGACTGTATACCCTAGGAAGCGAGCAGCAGGGACAGATACCCATATGAAGGAGGCGAGCAACAGGGACAGATACCCATATGAAGGAGGCGAGCAACCGGTCACAAAGGCCATTACGAGGTAGCGAACAACAAGAACAAGAAGACTCAAAGTCTCAACAAGAGGCGAGCAGGCGAGCAATTTGGGTTATAAAAGTTCCCAACACCCAACGAAGACATACAGACGAGTAGCTAGTCACCAAGGAGAGCAGCTGAGTAGTTCCAAAGACCAAGTACAACATTGGGAACTCCAGGAGTCACCAACTTTAGAAATAGTCAATGTGTCTTAACACTTGGCACCCATCCATAGGACAATAGTTTAGATGTTGTACAAATGTCATAACACTTGGCAAAATCCTAATGGCTAAACCATCAAGATGGTGACACCTAGCCTCTTTGTATGCCTATAAATACCCCTTCATTTGCATGAAGGGGGAAAGGATTTTTTCCATAATAAAAAGTAGCCCAAACTCTTGCCAATTTATTTCTTGCACATTACTTAATCAAATTTCATGATCTTAGATCTTGTTTGGTGATCTTAACAAAGAAAAACAGCCACTAATCATCATTGGTTAGAAAAGATCATCAACAATTGGCGCTAGAAGAAGGGATTCGAACCTCCGTTTCATAAAAAATTCGAAGAAAGGTTGAAGATCTTCGCCGGAATCTGCAAAATTTGGCCGGAATCCGGGAGGAAGCCATCGGAAATCGGATATACACACTATTCGAAGCAAAATCATCCATACATACATCACTTTGAGAGTTTGAATGCATGTGTGTATGAACTAGGGTTTTCAAACCACCATATTCATACAAACAAAGCTAGTAACTCTTAAGAAAGGTGTTTGTTGGAGACAAAATCACCCCATTCATTTGCTTACCACTTATACTTCAGTAACCAAAATGGTTCGATCACAAGAAGAACGACATTTGAGCACGTCTCCAAGTAGTAGGTCAAAAACTAGGGTTTCGTCTACTGAAGGACATGCACGTACAGTAAAAGCAACTTCGCAAAGAAACGTCCAAGTTACCATTGATACAATCCCGCCGGAAGTGGAAGCTCTTGCTCAAAATCCCGAAGAGCTAGCAAAAACGATTGCTGTTTTACAAGCATTGCAAAGGCGACAAACGGTCGGGCCATCAGGGACGCATGCGGCGACCAACAGGGCAAGCGAGCAGTGAAGTGAAGAAAGAAAAAACGTGCGAAATGACGAGGTTGACAGCAAAGAAGTCCGTAGGAATAAAGGGAAAGCTCCTTTAAGTGAACGACTTGGAAGTTGAGGAGAATCCACTCCGGGGACAGGTGAGGAGTCGAGCAGCGGGGACACAAGAAGTATAAGCCACTATCACACAAGAAGGGCAAGATATCACGGAACGCATAGGGAGGATCAACTGAGAGGCGAGGAGCGAGCACCGGGCCAAACACACCATGTTGCTCGCCGCTCAGTACATGAAAGACTGAGAAGATCAGCCTTTGGGCGATTAGGTCCCAATGGAGCCAGTAACATCGCTAGGCACGCCACTCAAGAGAAACGTCCCGTTAGCAAGGGACTACGTCATGAAGAGGTCATTGAACCCAATCATGACGAACAGCCTTCTAGTGGAAAAACGTCTCCAGATGAGTGGCAAGCTTTGAAGAAAGCGGTGGAAGAAATGCAAAAACAGTTGGAGGAAAAGAGAGGCGACGGATCGACGATGTTGCCATCATCACCCTTGTCCCCGGATATCCTTAATGCGCCGGTACAAAAGAAAGTGCAATTCCCGGCCATTAATTTGTACGAAGGAAATTCAGACCCGAAAGTACATCTGTCCAAGTATACCGATTACATGATATCGGTAAAGGCGTCTGATGCAACTCAATGTCAGAATTTTCCGTTAACTCTTGGTGACGGTCCCCACAGATGGTTCTCCGCCCTAGCTCCGGGCTCCATCAGTTCGTTCATGCAACTCAGCAAGGAATTCCTCTCGCACTTCTCCACGGTCGGATCTTACCTTACGCAGAGACATAGGTTGGCAGATCTGAGGCAAGGAGACGAGGAGTCTGATAGAGCCTTCCTTGAAAGATTCGACAAAGTCCTACTAGAAGGAGAACCAGTAAGTGAAGACACTAAGATAGTGGCGGTTATGGCAGGGCTTAAGAAGGGGACAGATCTGTGGAAGGAAATGCACCTAGCTTTCCCTAAAACTTATTCCGAATTTAGGCACAAGGCTGGTGTATACATCTCGATGCAAGAAACTCTACAGAGAGAGCTGGGAGACAAAGTGGATACCAAGAAATATGGAAAGAAGTCAGGAGGGGAATACAAGGCCCCTAAGAACATGAAAGCTTTCAGTGAAGGGTCCGAACTGAAGGAGAAGTTGAACCATGTCCTATCCACATCGATTGAAGCTGTATACAACAACGTGAAGGATAAATATATGCTGTCTGAACCCCGTAAGATACGGCAAGAACGAGGAAAGATGAACCCCAACAAATACTGTGCATACCATCAGACCATAGGTCACTTCACAAGCGAATGCCGAGATCTCTTGAAACAGTTATGGAGATTTTACGAAGAAGGAAAGTTGTCAGAATTTGTGAAGCAACAACCGGGAAAGAAACCAAGGGTGGCGATATCCTCCAACTCGGAAGATGATGAGAGCGATGAACAGCCGAGCAGGAGGGATCAAAAAAGGAAGAAAACGATGACAGCCCCAGCCGAACCCGTCCGAGAAATCTTAATGCTTGAACCAACCGGACCGGTAGGGGGCTGTTCTGATGGTAGGCCACCGATGTCTAAAAGAAAAAGGAAAGCAGAGCTGAGGGCGGTAGCTCAAGTCAGGGAAGTTGGGGTAAACCAAGCTACTAAAAAGACAGGCGAGTTGGTGTTTTCTGAGAAGGACTTGGACAGGATACTTACCCCACACAATGACTCACTAATCATCTGTGCTAATATCATGGGGGCCCGAGTTCACCGTTTGTTTGTGGACACAGGCTCCTACACAAACATCTTGTTCAAAAGCACACTAGATCAGATAGATAATTATGAGGGGTATATTAGAGAATGTGATCATAAAATAGTAGGATTCGGAGATGCTGTAACCGTTCCTTTAGGACTAGTTACGTTGGCGGTCGAACTTGTATCGACCGAGAATCCCGAAAGGAGACTGACTAGAATGGTAGAATTCTTAGTTGTAAATCAGCAGTCTGCCTACAACGGGTTTCTTGGTCGACCTTTCATAAATGAATTCAAAGCGGCCGTTTCGACGTACTACTACTGTCTTAAATTTCCAACTCCAAAAGGGTTAGGTACGGTTAAAGGTGATCAAAGGAAAGCCCGAGAATGCCTCCTGCAACTTCAACCCACTGACAACAGAATATCCATGATGGACGAGCAGCCGAGCAGCAGGGACGAAGGTGAACCCCCCATCCTAGATGAAATCATGGAGTCCGTCGATACTGAAATGATGGAGGTGGACGACCAGCAAGGCGTGGACGAGCAGGAGGGCTCAGGCGAGCAACAGGGAAAAGAGGCCGTACCCGAACTAAATCAGGTCGAAGACTTGGAGCCAAGACTGGGGGCAGAACCAATGATCAAGGCTGAGATCAACTTTGAAGGGCCCATTATCGATCCTCGATGGAAAGACCAAAAAAGGAGAGCAACCCCGGTAGAGGAGTTGGAGGCAATAAGAGTTGACCAACATCGAGAAGACTTGGAATTATTCATTGGATCTGAGCTCCCTGAGCCATACAGATCCAGAATGGAAGAGTTTCTCAAGTCGAATCTCGATGTATTCGCATGGTCACATGCTGATATGGTAGGCATCAGCCCTGAGCATGCCTGTCATAAACTAAATATTTGTCCAACTAAGAAACCGGTGAGGCAAAAGAGAAGAAAGTTTGGACCCGATAAATATGAAGCATTGGACATAGAAGTGAAGAAGTTACTTGATAATAATCTTATCAAAGAAGCCTTATGTCCTAGATGGGTAGCAAACCCGGTATTAGTGAAGAAATCAAATGGTACATGGAGGCTATGTATCGACTTCACTGATTTGAATACCGCTTGCCCTAAAGATAACTTCCCATTGCCTCATATTGACCAGCTGGTGGACAACACGGCAGGACACGAGCTCCTTACCTTCATGGACGCATTTGCCGGGTATCATCAAATACCAATGCACCCAGATGACCAGGAGCATACAGCGTTCTACACAAATAAAAACTTGTTATGTTGGAAAAGGATGCCGTTCGGGTTGATTAACGCAGGAGCCACGTACCAAAGACTCGTTAACAAAATGTTCGATAAGCACATCGGCAAAACAATGGAAGTATACGTGGACGACATAGTCGTAAAAAGCCCGAGAAAAGAAGATCATTTGGAACACCTCGCACAAACATTTGAGATACTTCGAGCGTATAACATGAAGCTAAATCCAAAGAAAAGTAGCTTCGGGGTAAACTCGGGAAAATTTCTTGGGCACCTGGTCAGTCAACGGGGTATTGAGGCGAATCCATCAAAAGTCAAAGCAATTATGGATATGCAACCGCCAAGGTCTGTTAAGGAAGTTCAACGACTAACCGGATGTCTAGCAGCCCTAAACAGGTTCATTTCCAGGTCCGGAGACAAATGCCGACCTTTCTTTGATGCCATTAAGAAAGGACAGTTCCAGTGGACGGATAATTGCCAACAAGCGTTTGAGCAGTTGAAGGAGTATTTGAGTGATACTAAAATCCTATCAAAACCCGTCTCTGGAGAAAAACTGTACCTATATCTAGCCGCATCAGAGGTGGCCATCAGCTCGATCCTAGTTCGAGCAGAAGGGAAATTTCACTTGCCAATTTACTACGTGAGTCAGGCCTTGCATGAAGCAGAGATTAAGTATTCGCCCATGGAAAAGTTAGCCTACGCACTGGTGATGAGTGTGAGAAAGCTAAGGCCGTACTTCTTCGATCATCAGGTGGAGGTCTTAACAACTTTTCCATTAAGGCAAATCTTACAAAGGCCTGACACAGCTGGTCGCCTCCTCAAGTGGTCGCTCGAAGTAAGCCAATTTGGAATAACTTATGCACCTCGAACAGCGATCAAGGGACAAGCGTTAGCCGACTTTATTGTCGAATTAACATTCCCTCAAGATCCGACGAGAGGTCATAATCACCCATGGCACATGTATGTAGACGGATCATCAAATAACACAGCAGTAGGAGCCGGGATAGTGTTGATCAGTCCAGACGAACAAGTATTCACCTCAGCCGTAAGGTTTGAGTTCATGGCAACAAACAACGAGGCTGAGTACGAAGCATTGATAGCCGGGTTACGGTTAGCTCTGGCTGTGGGGGTTCAAAAAGTTCAAATTTATGGAGATTCCCAGCTGATAGTCAACCAAGTCCGTGGGGAATACGAAGCCAAGGATGAGAACATGGCCTTATATAAAAAAATCGTTGCTCACCTAGCTTCGCTTTTCGAGCAAATTTACATCGAGCAAGTGCCAAGGGACAACAATGCGCAAGCAGATGCACTTGCTCGTTTGGCCACTAGTACGGGACCAGCAAAACTTTCAGAAGTCACCATCACAAGAATTTCTAACCCATCTACCGGTGACTATAAAATCAATCAGATCGAAGAAGAATTGACAGATGATGATTGGAGGACACCGATATATAGATACCTCAAAGATAACACAGTACCTGAAGATTCCCAAGAAGCAACAAAGGTAGCCAAGCGAGCAGCAAGGTTCACAATCATGGATAACCAACTCTACAAGAGAGGATTTTCACTGCCCCTATTAAAATGCCTAGCAAGGGGGCAGGGTCAGGAAGTTCTGAAAGAAATACACGAAGGAGTATGTGGAAATCACGCAGGGGGGCGGGCACTGGCATACAAAACAGTAAGGCAAGGTTACTACTGGCCAACTCTGTTACAAGACGCAATCAGAATTGCAAAAACATGTCACAGGTGCCAGCTGTTCGCTCCCAACATCCATAAGCCGCCAACAGAGCTGATCTCAGTAAATAGTCCATGGCCATTTGCAAAGTGGGGGATAGACATCATAGGACCTTTCCCAACGGGAAAGGGGAATGTCAGATTTGCAGTGGTAGCCGTGGACTATTACACGAAATGGGCCGAAGCTGAAGCACTGATAACGATAACACAAGAGAAAATGATCAATTTTATCTGGAAAAGTATAGTGTGCCGATTCGGAGTTCCACAAGCAATAATAACCGATAATGGAAGACAGTTCGAAGGGAAGAAAATAAGATATTTCTGCAAAAAATAGGGAATCAAGAAGCATTTTTCGACACCATATCATCCTCAGTCCAATGGTCAAGTCGAGGCAGTTAATAAGATAATCAAACATATCCTCAAAATCCGTCTGGTAGATAAAAAAGGCAAGTGGTCGGAAGAACTGCCCGAGGTGCTTTGGGCATATAGAATATCACATAGAACAAGCACGGGAGAAACACCGTTTGCTATGGCATTCGGTACAGAAGCAGTTATACCTATAGAGCTCAAAATACCAACTGAGAGGATAACCGAGTTCAATGAACAGGAAAACAACAAGGCACTAGCTGCAGAAATGGATCTGATTGACGAAAAAAGAATCTCAGCAGAAATAAAGAATGAGATATACAAAAGAAGGATTGCAAGGTACTACAACTCACAAGTAAAAGTCAGAGAGTTTGAAATCGGGGATCTGGTACTCCGAAAAATCCTAGCAGCACCTCCAGGTATATTTGGACCAACTTGGGAGGGCCCATTCAAGATAACTCAAAAGTGGCACAACGGCACATATGATCTCGAAGACATGGAAGGCAACTCGGCCCAATACACCTGGAACGCGGCTTTGTTGAAGAAATATTATCAATAATTAGGAAACCAATGTAAAGTTTTTCATAGACTATCGTGTCGTTTATATTTTTGTAAAGTGTAAAATCGATGAAATTTTCACACTTTTTTGGGCAAAATTTGTAAGTAAATAGATGATTGTTCAGTGAATTATGTACATAAAAAATCAAAGAGGCATCAAAGCTCAATTGTTCGCCAAGAAGAAAAACTGCTCACCGGAGGACAAGCAGGTGTTGAAAGCACAAGTCCAAAAGGAGGCGAGCAGCAGGGTCCATGAGACTCAGGAGCCCTCCTGATCGCCCCATCACACAGAGTTGCTCGCCCAAGATACTAAATGCATAAAGCACAAGCATAGTGGAGGCGAGCAACAGGGCACATGCTAATACATAGTTACTCGTTCCGAAGCTAAATGCACATGCACAAACATAGCAAGGGCCGAGCAACAGGGCATAAAGAGAAGTATGACAAAAGCCAAGTTCCCCAGAAGAACCAAATGGCACATACTCAATATACATACATTTGCAAAGAAAAGTATTTTACTTTCAACCTAAGAAAGAAATACTTAAGCAAAAATTAAATGAAGGGCAAATAAGAGGCGAACAATAAAATAAAAGTGCAATCTTCATTCATTGGCACCAAAATTACAAAAAGATGAGTATACAATCATTACCCTACTACATTAACTAAAAGGACAAAAAATAGGATAGGCTCTAAGTTTCGGAAGCTGGCGGAGCAGGTGGAACCGAAGGATCTTGGGAAGAAGGAGGAGGTTGAAGATCTTGCACATCGACCCCAGAGGCCTGCTGCTCGCCTACTGCTGCGGAGGAGCTTGTCTCACCAAGAGGATTCGGAAGAAGGGGGCCCAGAGCTTCAAAGATTGTCATGTCCCTATCAGCCTCCACTCTTTCCCTGGGGGCCACAACACGGACGTCATCTTTGAAAACACTCAGATTAACCCCCATCTCTCCCAAATCAGCCACCGGGATTTCAAAACCAGGAGCCGGAGGGTTTTCAGTGACGTAGTCCGTGAAGTCTTTGATGGTCGAAGTCATCACGTCTAGACCGTTATCCAAAGCGTACTTCACGTTTCTTACACTATCAGCATACGCACAGATATACCCAAGATTGGTATTATCGGTAACGTCCTGCACATAAGTGGTGTAAGAAATGGCACGCTTGTTCTTCTTTTCCAACTGGTCGACGTGGACCTTCAAACACTCCACTCTTTCCACCAGACCCACCCGCTCGGTCTCCAAGACTTGCACACGATCATTAGCGACACCCAAATCCAGTCTAAGCTTCTCTGAAGCATTAGACGCTATCATCTCCCGGTCCTCAGCGGCCTTTACCTCCCGCGTCCATGTGAGCTTGGCTCTCTCAAAGCCAACTCTTCATCTTTCTTCTTCAGCTCATCATCCTTTTTCTTCAATTGGGCAAGTTGAGCATCACGATCTGCTTCAACTTGCTCGATCCGTCGCCCCAGGCTGCGATTTGTTCGCTCCAACTCGATGGCTTGATCCAAGACTCGTTGAGCTGAGATTGATTGATGGCTTGCATTATAGCTCAATAAACGAGCGTTGTCACTAAGACTCTGGCTCTGAATGATTTCCTCACCGGTCTTGGTCCACGAGCGGGGGACATACTCCATGGCTTTACGGACGTGGGAGTCCTTAATCTCTTGGGGTGCCGGAGGAGACTTCACACAGCTAAACTGGTGGAGTACCTTTGAGCGACCAGGATAGTCGTTTTTCCGGTACCTGTTCGAAGAAAAAAGCTGTTAGAAAACTAAGTCAAAGGAATAAACTATCAAATTGGATAGGAAGATACTCACTCCCTCATTTTTACGGGGTCGTAGCCCAAATACGAGTTGTCAGGGGATGAGCTCCTGCCCTGACCGGCGATCATCGCGCCAATAACTTGCTGCTCGGTCACCTCCTCCACCGGCGAGGAGCGAGCAATAGACTTACCCACCTGAGAAGAACCCTGTCCTCTTGTCCGTTTAGAGCGGTCATCTCCCTTGCGAGGGGCATTTTCCTTGGCAAGTCTTTTCTTGCCCCTCGTGTCTTGGGGAGGTGGCGAGGAGCGAGCAGGAGGGCGGGGAACAGGAGCAGGAGCTTGAGGAACAGGGAGAGGGTCCTGAGGAGCTTCTTCTTCATCCTCGTCTGCTTCAGCTCTAAGTCTGATCAAGGAAGTGCAAGGATCAAACTTTTTCTTCCTTGATGGTTGATTAGCTGCCAGTTGTTTAACCCGGCGTACGAGCAGGTGGTAACTTTCGGGAATAGGAGGAACGACAATCGTTACCCTTTGAGCTAAAACAAAACAAAAACACAAAAAGTTAAAACATGTATGATAACGGCGAGCAGCCGGGCTCAGGTGAGCAACAGGGGTGGGGGCGAGCAACGGGTACAAATCAAGCAACAAAGTTAATGATCGTGTGAAGTTACCTTCGGGAATCTCCGCCTGTGCTTCCAAGTGATGAGCACTAGTAATAAGCTGAGCGTGCTTACGGCAGTGTGCTTGAGAGAGATGTTCAACACTGCGATCTTTGGCATCCCGCAGAGAAATCAGCGCAAGGACGTACAAAAACTCTTCGCTCAAATCCGGATGCCCCCACCTCAAGATACGCGGACCTGCAAAACAAGGAAAAAGATTAAAATTAGTTCACCTAAAAGTTTGATGAACTGAGAATTAAGACCTACGCCGAATTTCGCCGAAATGCGTAGGAGAGTCTATACGTCCCGGTCCTCCCAAAAAATCGGAGGACGCCCGCCAATCACCGCCGATATAAAGAAATTGCCTATGCCAACCTTTGACTTTATTAGGCACCCCTTCAATTAGCTTAACACCGCTACGGGCTTTGATGTAATACCAACCCAGCCCATCTTCATTAACGGCCGAAGAGATGGTCAGGGCGTAGTGTATCTCCGCCGTGCTGATCTTATTCCGATATCCCTCCAACCCAAAAAGGGTCATAAAGCCAACAAACTACTCCAACCGTTCGGAGTGATCTGGGTGATTGCCAGGTTTATGTCCTTCAAGAATCGCCCGATCACTGGATGTAAAGGGAGAGGGAACCCCGTATTGAGTATGTCAAGGTTGATGGCAGTACAGCCTGGAGGTGGATCATCAGCTCTCTCTCCTGGTTGAGGGGCATACAAATGAATATCGTACGGAATACGGTAGCGAGACCGTATCCGAACTAAATCCTCTTCTAGAACCGCGCTGGCTACCTTACTCGCTGTGTATGGCGATGGACGAGTTTCCATAATAGGTCGAGCGGGAGTGGGGAAAGTCTTATGGTACTTGTTGGCGTAGTCAACCCAATCCTGCCTTCGGACTACAGCTTTAGGGATAAGAGACTCAGACATTGGCCTTGAAACGGGAAAATTTATCTCTCGGAGAAATTCCCATGTAACTCCCATTTGCTCGCCCCCTGATCCAGTTGCTCGCTGCTCGCTCCTTGACTGGTGCTCGCTGCTCGCTCCCGTTTCTTCAGGAAGACTCATCCCTTCTATTTCAGCAGCGACCTCGGAAGAATCTTCACCCAAATCCGAGTTAGTCCCCTCTCGAGCCGAGGAGCGAGCAACAGGGCCCTGGACGTCCTGCTCGCCCGAACTTTCCACAGCATAAAAAGAGTCAATGGAGCGAGCAACGGAGCTCGCCTCAGAGCCCGTCTCTTCGTCAACGAGCAGAGTCCTAGGGTTTCGCTCAGCTGCTCGCCGGAGCGAGCAGCGAGGAACAGGGACCGACGGTTCATCTTCCATGGGTCTCTTTCCCGGATTTCTCCCAACAAACTCAACAGATGGCGTATTACTCGAAGAAGGTGACGTCATCTTTAGGAATTTTCGAAAAACCTTCGTACAAATCAAATAAGGAGATTTGACGAAGAAGTGAAAGATCACGATGGCGACAAGGCGGCAATACGGCGGCGATGCGGCGGCGGCAATGGCGGAATGACAAAAAGAAGAACGAAAATTGCGAAATTGAAAGAAAAATGCAAGTAATAACAAGAGTAAACAAGAAAAATCAAAGGATTCACCTTTGATTTGAAAGAAATTAGCTGTAGAATCGAAGAAAACAACGAAAAGAAAAGCTCAAGAACTCTTCAATGGCGGTTTGCTTGTGAGAAATCGAAAAAGAAAGAAAATGGAAGAAATGAGCTATTTATAGATATGGATTCGGGGGCGAAATTAAGAAAATTGAAAAGTTGAGGCCCCTAGATGCAATTTTAGGGGCACACGCGTGGGCAGCCACGTCACGTCGCTTCGTGTTTCGTGCCTCGGGAAGCGAAACGACGCGAGTCCAAGAGTCGCTCCCCACTGGTCGCCTCCCAAAATTCCCGCCTAAAAGAAATTCAAAACCCAGTTGCTCGCTCCATATAGAATGGAAAAAAGGCGAGTTCCCTGCTGTTCGCCTCCCACCGCGAAGCATATCTTACCTTATAGTTTGACATAAAAGGATAAAAATTCATCCTTATATGCCAAACTAGGGGGCATTGTTGATAGGCGACCAACAGGGACATAATATTAACAAAAAATATTAATCTAATAAGATTAAGAAATCATCAAAAATAATAATATGGAAGAGGACGAGCAACAGGGACTGTATACCCTAGGAAGCGAGCAGCAGGGACAGATACCCATATGAAGGAGGCGAGCAACAGGAACAGATACCCATATGAAGGAGGCGAGCAACCGGTCACAAAGGCCATTACGAGGTAGCGAACAACAAGAACAAGAAGACTCAAAGTCTCAACAAGAGGCGAGCAGGCGAGCAATTTGGGTTATAAAAGTTCCCAACACCCAACGAAGACATACAGACGAGTAGCTAGTCACCAAGGAGAGCAGCTGAGTGGTTCCAAAGACCAAGTACAACATTGGGAACTCCAGGAGTCACCAACTTTAGAAATAGTCAATGTGTCTTAACACTTGGCACCCATCCATAGGACAATAGTTTAGATGTTGTACAAATGTCATAACACTTGGCAAAATCCTAATGGCTAAACCATCAAGATGGTGACACCTAGCCTCTTTGTATGCCTATAAATACCCCTTCATTTGCATGAAGGGGGAAAGAATTTTTTCCATAATAAAAAGTAGCCCAAACTCTTGCCAATTTATTTCTTGCACATTACTTAATCAAATTTCATGATCTTAGATCTTGTTTGGTGATCTTAACAAAGAAAAACAACCACTAATCATCATTGGTTAGAAAAGATCATCAACACCTATAAATATATTATTACTCTCTCAATCATTATGCAAATCACCACTTTTCTCTCACCCACCCACACTCTCCGAATTTTTCCCCCAATATAATATAATAATACAACATCAATAACTATTAATATTAATTTGAATTAAAGCAAAATACCATGATACCACAAAATCCTAAAACAAAATTATACTTTTACTATTCATCATTAGATCCAAGAATTTCAAGATCATAACTTTTGTCGATCGTACACTTAAATCTCAAAACTAATGTAGCCCAAGATATATTGAAGGCTATGGAACATACACTACGTTGAAAATAGCCGGATGGGGGAGCGATGAATGCATCAAGGGAGGTGGCAGTGGGATTTAAAAAGTTTCTACTTTATATACATTTTTTTAAAATAAAATTTATACCTTTAGGGGCGTTTGGTTCGGTGGATTAGGTGGGACTAAAGTTTTAGTCCCACTCAATTCCATGTAATATTGCGTTTGGTTTGCAGGTTTACGGCCCGAGATAAAATTGGGGCCCGAGTCATAAACCTACATAATCTATCAAATGAAGGACCAAATAATCTCTTCGGGATGGTGGGACTCCATAGCTCCATGCTTTAAAAATGATATATTGCACTTTAAACCCATTTAATCATTCGATCCAAACACACATTTCTCCTCAAATAATCCTATCTAATCCATTGTCATCTAATTCAATCCCATTTAATCAATCACATCCCGTGAACCAAACGACCCCTTAATTTATAAAATTTATCATTCTACTCTCATTAGCTTATATCCCCACCCTCCCCGCACCCGGTATATAATTTTAATAATATTATATGGAAATTTCGATCTTTTAGATGAAATCCTGGACACCTCTTTTCTTTGAGGGTCGTTTGGTTCACGGGATGAGATTGATTAGATGGGATTGGATTAGATAACATTGGATTAGATATGATTATTTGAGGATGAATGTGTGTTTGGATTGAATGATTAAGTGAGTTTAAATTGCAATATACCATTTTTAAAGCATGGATTATGGAGTCCCACCATCCCTAAGGGATTAGTTAGTCCCTAATTTGATGGATTTGGTAGGTTTATGACTCGGGCCCAATTTTATCTCGGGCCGTAAACCTGCGAACCAAACACAATATTACATGGGATTGAGTGAGACTAAAACTTTAGTCTCACCCAATCCAGCGAATCAAACGCCCCCTGAAGGTATTTGACAAAATGCCTTCTAGGCATCTTCATGGAATACCCCATCTTTATTGTACTTGGCTCCAACTTTTGTTTCCAGAACCGTAATTTAGAGGTGATGGTAAAACAAAGAATGTATCTTTTAAAAGTAGCAAAAGAAGAACTATCATTTTTATAAACTAGCAATTTGAGACCAAATTAACCCGGATTTATCAGCCTATTTTTGGGCTTAAATCGCACACTTGGATACCAATTTGACACTATTTTGGCCTCAAAGTGCTAATTATAAAAGCATGACCCTTGTTTTGCTACTTTTAAAAGTTGTGGTCCTTGTTTTGCCATTCTGGAAAGTTACAGTCCTTGCATTATTAGTCTAAAAATTATAATCCTTGTTTTGACACCTCACTAAAGTTAGATTTTTTTTTTACCCCGTTCTAACTTATATTTTGACCCTGTCAATAAATAAAATTAAATTGTACTTGATTAAAAAACTAATGAAATTCTTTTGTTAATTGTATACCACGTTTTACTTAACAAGTACAACTTTTCATTTAAAACGTTATATTTTTTAATTTTCGGCTTATGAGAGGAATCCACAGGAATCTCTTCACATGAGCGATAATGAACAAAATTTTCATGGATCATTATTAGTTTATATGGAGCCCCATCTCACAAATGAAATCAGTGAGACAGTCTACTCTTGATTTGATTTTAATTTATTTTATAAAATGATTGTGTGACAATTTAGAACGCTGACACAATAACAACACAAGAGACCGATGCACAAATTGAGATTAATGTATGAAAACTTATCATAAACCTGTTGACATGATAAAAAAAAAAAATGAAATCTGCGTGTCTATTCATGTTAACCTGTTATACTAAAAAAAATAGTTTCAATTGTTTATATGATTTATCATTTTATTATTTTATTAGAGATAGTGTATTTTTCCTCTACTGTATTATGTTAGACATGAAACACAGTTTCAATTGTTATATGACTAGCGAATTCGTAAATTTATTGGAGATATCTGTTGTGTGACGGATAAATCCTTCAAGACGAGGACGAGTGGAGGCGCTTCATGCGAAGTCGCCAAGAGAAGGGGATAAGCATAGCCCTCATCTCGACATTCATGATCGTCTGTCCGGTCTCGTCCCGGCATGAATAACGTCGGGATCACGTTCCGCACCAAAGATATCCAGCCTCGGCACACAGACGACCATGCTCGATAAAGAATACAACCTAAGGCAAGGAAGAGATCCGGTATAATGAGTCACACATCGTCGTGGAGGACGAGACGGCTAGGCATCAAGTCTTGACCGGCGTTGGGGAGATTTGGACGCTATCAGAAGATCTTTCCAATTCCCAATATCAGGACCAGAAATCGCGGCCGACTCGACAGGGGAGGCCATACTTGTGTAAGGATATCCCACGACCTAAGGGAAGATACAATTCCCTTTCCACGTGGCAAATTGTAATTGGACTAAGATCCACAATACGGAAGATATTCCTCACTAACCCAGTATGGGCCTGGCCCAGCATTAAATGCTGGGTTGTACCTGTCCATCAAAAGGTCAGTCCAAAGGGTTACCTTTGGACTATAAATATGGTTTCAAACCACAATAAATGGGACGAACAACATTAAAGCCCAAGTCAAAAACTGACTTGGCAAATCTTCTTGCATTTATTGCTTCTGTTCATCATTTATTACTAAAGGCCCCAAGCCTATAATACTCGATTACTTTCACAAATCACATAGCCGTTACCCATCCAAAAGCCACATTAATCCGTAATTAGATACGTATCTTGGGTAACAACAATTGGCGCTAGAAGAAGGGTGTGTCAATCTTATACATCAAAGAAAAACATTCTCGTCAAACTAGAAAGATGGCGAACCAAGATGCTGGCGAAGGCACGTCTCGCCCAGCCCAGGAGACGGCAGATGCGGAGATAACATCCACCCCTATCCGACAAACGAGGGATATACCTGTCATCGCCGCTGATTTGAGCACCCCCGAGCAAGTGGAGACTGTTATTGAACAGCTCCAGCGACGAGCAAGGGAGATGAGGAGGAGCCTAGGCATACAGACTCCGCCCTCATCCAACAAAATGAAGAATCCTTCGCGATCCACCCGGCCACCGAGGGAGGCTCTCGTCGATCTCTCGACGGGCCAGGGCTTGCCCGAACCCACCCGGTCAAGGGCCTTGGGCTCCAGGTCAGTCTTCAGCCAGCTCGGCAGCGAATCATGGGATCAAACGGCGCCGAGCTCAGAGTCCGAGTCTTACACAATGTCCTCGAGACATCCCGGCCATACCGTGGCCGACCACACGGATGCACGGGCGGGGCTGCACATCCCCGTCAGGAGACAACTCGAGGGTGCGCGAAGCTCCCCGATCCCAAACCTCGTACGTCGCGTCTCGGCTCACGAACGTTTGGGCCCCGAGGTCACTCTTCGAGCCGAGGGCAGTCAAGGCGCCCTGATCGCAGCCCTCCAGCAGCGTTTAAACGAAATGGAAAACAAGTTGGAGGCCAAGGAATCTCCGTCCAAGCGATCCAACGTCGGCAAAGAACCCCTGTCCCAGGAGATTGAGGAGGCCAACGTTCAAACGAAGGTCACCCCTCCCCAAACCCCTTTATACGAGGGAAGGTCCGACCCGGAGGTGCACCTCAGCAAGTACCGGATCTACATGATCGGCCGAGGTGCAACGGACGATACAAAGTGCCGTCTGTTTCCCCTCACACTAGGAGAGTTGGCACATAAGTGGTACGCCAATTTATCATCCCGCTCCGTCACAAGCTTCGCCGATCTGAGCGAAAAGTTTCTGACTTTCTTCGCGGCAAAGATCTCCAGGCCCGAGGGGCGACATAGGCTCATGAGTATCAAGCAGGCGGACAACGAGTCCGACGAGGCATATGTCGATCGCGTCGACGAGATTATCCTCACAGGCGAACCAGTCAGCGACGAGATCGCCCTCTATGCCACCCTGAACGGTTTCGCAGCACTCTCCCCTATGTTCAGACACCTCTCCAAACGCCTCCCCGCGACTTACGCAGAGTTCAAAGGAAGAGCCGGGGAAATGATCACGCGCCAGAAGCTCCTAGCACAGCGGATGGGGCCACCAAGGACCGCGGTGACAGCCCCAGCCTAAAAAACCGAGGCAGGGGAGAGGCCCAAAGCCTCCCCCCAGAGGAAGAACACGTCCGGGCCACGTCAGGCAGGTGGCAAGGCGCCCGGGACGTTCAAGAAGTGGGCCAACGAGACGGACGAGCAGCTGCTCCAGGTTTTGGCCCAGTCCCCGGCATTTGTCTTCAACACGATCCAACACGATGACCTGTTGAAGAAACCAAGGGTCATCAACCCTAAAGCACGAGTCAACAAAGCCAAATGGTGTGCATACCACGACGCCGCAGGGCACAATACCAGCGAATGTCGAGACCTCCTCCGATAACTTTGGAAGCTCTACGAGGACGGAAAGTTAAATAACTTCGTCAAAAAGCCGGCCGAGACAGCCCCTCACAACCAGGAGCAGGAAAGGGGGCAGCCACGCCAGCAGCAGGCTCCGAAGCAAGGCCATCCCGTCGCATATGTCGAGGATGAGGAAAGTGATGACGAGGAGATGGAGGTACCACCACTCCGTCAGGGAGGACGTGTGAACATGCTCCAGGGGGGAGGGACGCTCGGAGGCCTCATCCCGATCTCAACCATGTCGAATCGCAAGAGGAAGGCCGAGACTAGGGTTTTTGAGAATATCCACACCATCTCCCCGCCTGAGCCAACCATTTCCAAGACTTCCGTGATCACATTCACTAACGCTGATCGGGAAGGGGTTCTATGCCCAAAGAATGACGCCCTCGTCATATCTACCAAGATCCTCGGGATCATTGTCGATCGTCTTCTGGTGGACAATGGGTGTTTTTGCAACATCATCTTCAAATCAGCTCTTGACAAGATGGGAAGCTTCGCCTCGTTCATCAAACCTTTCGACACCGTGCTCCGAGATTTCGGAGACACCGCCGTCCAGGCCTATGGAAGAATCAAACTGTCCGTAGAGCTCACCTGCCACGAGAAGGAAGAGACAAGAATAACTAGACAGTTAGATTTTGTAATAGTTGATCAGCCAAATATCTATAATGGCTTTTTAGGTCGACCTTTCCTTGAAACTTTCGAGGCGGTTGCCTCATCCTACTTTTACTGTATCAAGTTCCCCACTACGGAGGGCTTAGTTGGCACGGTAAAAGGGGACCAAAAAATGGCTAGAAAATGTTTAAATTACCCTTGTCTCCTTTTAAATACCGCACATAGCCCCAAATCACATGTAGCCAACCTCGGTCTTCCATCAAGACGAGACGAGAAGGACGCAATGACCTCCGGCGACAATCTCGTCCAAGTATGCAACGACCCTTTAGATCCAAGGATTGGTTTCGAGCCTATCACAGTCGAGTTCGACCCACGCGACGAGCGCTCGGACCGAAAAGAAACCACACCGGACGAAGAGCTAGACAAACTGGTTTTAGACCCAGCCCGGCCGGGTTTCGAAGTAAATATGGGGTCTAGCATCCCATCCGATTTGAAAAGCCAAATCTCGAACTTCCTCAGAGGTAGCCGCGATGTTTTCGCCTGGGATCACAAAGATATGGTCGGCATCGACCCAAAGCACGCGTGTCATCATTTGAAGATTGACCCCAGTAGGAAGCCGGTCGCTCAGAAGAGGAGGAAGTACGACCCCAAAAAATACGAGGCCCTAGACGTCGAGGTCCGGAAGCTCTTGGAAAACAAGCCGATCGAACCCGCACAAGACGAACCACCATGGGTCTCAAACCCGGTCCTCGTCAAGAAGATGAACGGCGCCTGGAGGCTCTGCATCGATTTCACGGATCTGAACGCGGCATGCCCCAAGGGTCATTTCCCGATGCCGCACATCGACCACCTAGTCGACAATACGGCCGGACACGAAATAATGTCTTTTATGGATGCATTCGCTGGGTATCATCAAATTCCTATGGCCTCCGAAGACATCAAGCATACGTCTTTTCACACCGAGAAGAACATGTACTCTTGGACGAGGATGCCCCTCGGTCTGAAGAACGCCGGGGCAACATATCAACGCTTGGTCAATACCATGTTTTCCGAGCAAATAGGGAAGACGATGGAAATCTACATAGACGACATCGTGGTTAAAAGTGTCAAGAAGGAGAATCACCCTCATGATCTCGCCGAGGCGTTTACCATTCTAAGGGCCTACAACATGAAGCTAAACCCGAAGAAATGCCACTTCGGCGTTAGGAGAGGAAAGTTCCTCGGCCATATCGTCAGTCAGAGGGGCATCGAGGTGAATCCATCCAAAATTAAAGCAATCACCGACATGACGGAGCCGAGGTCGATACGCCAAGTCCAGGTGCTGACGGGACGATTGGCCGCACTAAATAGGTTCATCTCGAGATTAGGCGACAAGAGCAAGCCTTTTTTCTCCACTATCAAGAATAAAAAGTTCACGTGGAACAGAGAGAGCCAACTGGCATTCGTCAAGCTGAAGGAATATTTGGCTAACCCCAAGATCCTAGCCAAACCAGTTCAGGGAGAGAAGTTGTTCCTATACTTGGCCGCATCCGAGAGCGCTCTGAGCGCCGTATTAGTGAGGGCTGAGGGGCAGGAGCATCTACCTATCTATTATGTAAGCCAAGTGCTACACGAGGCCGAAACGAGGTACTCACCATTGGAGAAGATCGCCTACGCATTGGTCATGAGCGTCAGAAAGCTAAGGCCCTACTTCTTCGACCACCAAGTGGAAGTTTTGACGACACTGCCCCTCCGACAAATCCTACATTGCCCCGACACAAGCGGGCGTCTAATCAAATGGTCTTTAGAAGTGGCCCAGTACGGAGTCACCTACGCGCCTCGTACCGCAATCAAGGGGCAGGCGCTGACCGACTCCATGGTCGAACTCACGTACCCACCGCACCCATCCAAAGTAAGCCACCCCGTATGGAAGCTTTTCGTGGATGGCTCCTCGACGAGCATTTGCGCCGGGGCCGGGATCATCTTAACAGGCCCAGACGGGCAATGTTTCACTAACGCCGTCAGATTTGCTTTTCTTGCTACGAATAACGAGGCAGAATACGAATCTCTCATCGGAGGCCTCGACCTCTCCATAGCAGTGGGGGTGCAAAGATTGAACATCTTCATGGATTCGTTATTGGTAGTAAACCAGCTGACCAGCGAATATGAGGCACGGGGAGAACGGATGATCAAATACCACGAGCGGGCCATGGAATTATGCAAAAAGTTCCACGAGGTATACATCGAGCAAATTCCAAGGGAACAAAATTCGCAGACCGATGCTCTATCCAAGCTGGCCACCTCGGAGGGGGCAGCAGACCTGTCAAACGTCAATCTAATGAGGCTCGAAACCCCGTCAATCTATCAAAACTTGATAGGCATGATCGAAGACGAACCCCCAAGCTGGATGACCCCGATCTACGCATACCTGAAGGACGGCATCCTCCCGGAAGATAGAATCCAGTCTCGGCAACTACAGCTCAGAGCCACAAGATACACAATCGTCGATGGCCAATTATACAAAAGGAGTTTCACCCTCCCCCTCCTCAAATGCATCACCCCGGAGCAGGGAAGGCTTATTTTCGACGCGATTCACGCAGGGGTCTGCGGAAATCACGCCGGGGGGCAGTCACTATATCAAAAGACTTTGAGGCAGGGATACTTCTGGATTAGCCTACGACGAGACGCGATTACATACGCCAAAACATGCCACCAATGCCAGACGATGGCCCCGGACATTAGAATAGCCCCGGAGACCTTGACCTCAATGATCAGCCCCTGGCCTTTCGCGCAATGGGGGATAGACCTCATCGGCCCTATGCCCACTGCGCCCGGGGGGATGAGATACGCGGTCGTCGCAGTAGACTACTTCACCAAGTGGGCCGAGGCGGAGGCTTTAAACAAGATCGACCAGGCACAGATCACCAAGTTCATCTGGCGGAACATCATATGCCGTTTCGGCCTCCCTCAAACCCTAATTTCGGACAACGGAAAATAATTTGACGGGGCCGAAATCATGGAGTTCTGCGAAAGATGGAACATCAAGAGAAGTTTCTCCACCCCATACCACCCTCAATCGAATGGACAAGTGGAGGCAGTCAACAAGATTCTCAAACATACCCTAAGAACCAAGTTGGACGAGGCCAAGGGAAATTGGGCCTCGACCCTCCCCGAAGTTTTGTGGTCATATAGAACGACGTCTAGGAACGCGACAGGTGAAACCCCGTTCGCTTTGGCTTTCGGAACAGAGGCTGTCATCCCCGTCGAGATACTAGTCCCAACTCAAAGGGCATCACACGCTGTCTCAGAGGAGAGCAACGAGGTCAGAAGAGCCGAGTTGGACGTCTTGGAAGAACGAAGACTCACATCGGCCTCGAGAAATGCGATCTACAAAAGAAGATCGGAGAGGTTCTTCAACTCAAAGGTCAAAGTCTGGCGTTTCTCCGTGGGGACCTCGTCCTTAAGAAAATTCAACCTAATGCAAAGGCCCCCCTCGGTCCAAGATGGGAAGGACCTTTCCGAATAGCTAAATTTGTGGCAAACGGGGCATATGAGCTAGAACACCTAAATGGCGTCCCCGATCGCTACACGTGGAACGCCGCCAACCTTAGAAAGTACTACCAATAAAACAAAATGTAATCATTTCCTTCATTTCAGCAATAAAGAACCAAGATTCGTTTCCGTTCCAAAGGCCTCAGGCCAAGCGCCAAAAACTCTCTGAGAGGCCAAGCCTCCCAAGAGCATTAAGACCAATCTCTCCAACTATGTCGGGATGGCACACAAGTCCCCAGATGAGACACAATTTCAAAGGGGCAAAAGACTCTCGACGAGCTCAAGCTCTCGACGAGCACAAGAAAGTCTCGTACTAAGAGCCTCAACCCAAAGTACGAGCACAGCCAAGTCTCTCGACGAGCTCAAGCTCTCGATGAGCACAAGAAAGTCTCGTACTAAAAGCCTCGACCCAAAGTACGAGCACAACCAAGTCTCGTACTAAGAGCCTCGACCCAAAGTACGAGCACAACCAAGTCTCGTACTAAGAGCCTCGACCCAAAGTACGAGCACAGCCAAGTCTCTCGACGAGCTCAAGCTCTCGATGAGCACAAGAAAGTCTCGTACTAAGAGCCTCGACCCAAAGTACGAGCACAACCAAGACTCTCGACGAGCTCAAGCTCTCGATGAGCACAAGAAAGTCTCGTACTAAGAGCCTCGACCCAAAGTACGAGCACAGCCAAGACTCTCGACGAGCTCGAGCTCTCGACGAGCACAAGAAAGTCTCGTACTGAGAGCCTCGACCCAAAGTACGAGCACAACTAAGTCTCGTACTAAGAGCCTCGACCCAAAGTACGAGCACAACCAAGACTCTCGACGAGCTCAAGCTCTCGACGAGCACAAGAAAGTCTCGTACTAAGAGACTCGACCCAAAGTACGAACACAGCCAAATCTCTCGACGAGCTCAAGCTCTCGACGAGCACAAGAAAGTCTCGTACTAAGAGACTCAACTCAAAGTACGAGTACATCCAAATCTCTCGACGAGCTCAAGCTCTCGACGAGCACAAGAAAGTCTGGTACTAAGAGACTCAACTCAAAGTACTAGTACAACTAAGTCTCTCGACGAACTCAAGCCCTCGAAGTTAACAGAAAAAGACTACAACAAGAACGGCGGAAATCACGTCAAGGTTAAAACACGCCATTAAGGCCCAAGGATGCATGACGAAGTTCGAACCTCGGGGGCAGACAGACGATACACTTCCGCAACCATGATAAAGAAGCCATACTTAGAAAGTACAAAAAGTATAAGGTTACGACGAGAGACGAGAAGAAAATAACTTCCATTAAAAAGGAAAATTTCACATAAGGCCCCCACGGGCAATTACAGAATGATATTACAAAGAGTAAATGGCCTAATCTACTCTGGATTTGGCACTTCAGCGGCAGCGGGATCACCAGACGCCTCCAGACCGGCAGCGGCAGAGGAAGAAGGGCCGACCAGAGCTTCTTCACGAGGGGGGACGGATTGATCTTTGTCTTCGTCCCCATCGTCGGAGGGATCAGGAGGGCTCTCCCCGGGCATCAACAGCCGGGAGCGATCTGGCCACCAGCCCAGGTCAATTCCCATCTCTTTCTCCAGGTCCAGGCATCCAACATAAATATCGCCGTGGAGCGGATGGGAAAGAACGTACTCGCGGAAGAACTGGACCAGCTCGTCGAAGGGACGCCCAGCCTTGTACAACACCCGGATCGCATCCGACATCGCCAAGTAATATGAATAATTGGTGGTCTGTACCGGATCGGTCAGGGCATCGTATTCCTCCGGGGAGAGAGCCATTTTCTTCTTGAACTCCTCCACCATCTCTTTCGCCGTGGCAAGCTCGTTTCGGATCTGAGTCGCTTCCTGGCTAATCTTTTTGGCCTCTGCCTCAGCAACAAGAGCCCTCTCTTCGGCTTCTCCTTTCTTCCTCTCGGCCTCGGCTTTCTCGTCCGCCAGTTTAGCCGAAGACGCAGCCTCCCGGCGCAACTTCTCCTCAAGAGTCGAAGTCTTCTCGTCTAGCGACCTAAGTCTGGCGGACAGGACAGCCACCTCGGCTGTCGCTTTCTTGCCGGCCTCCACCTCTCCCTCCAAGAAGGCCACCCGAGCCTTAAGTTCTTCGAAGATTTTCTTTTTGTTCTCGGCCTCTCGGAGGTCACGATCAGCTTCGCCCTCTTTTTGGCACAGAGCTTGACTCATCACCGCAGCCGCTTTCAGCTGAAGGGCCTGGGCAAGATAGAGATTGGAGTTGCCCGTATTCTGCTTGACGGCATCATCCAACTCAATATCCCAAGCACGAGGAACATCGCGCATCGTCCGGCGAAGACAAACGGGAAGGTCGTCAAAGCTCTCGGTGAACTTCGAGCCGACGAAATCAAGAACTTGGGCAGAGGGCGCGGGATCGTCTTCCATGCTACTGAAAGAAAAAACAACGCGTCATAAGTCCCCATAAGAACGGCGATTCGACCTATGAGAAACAAGCAAAGAGTCTTACCAGGCCACCCTGTGAGGATCTCGACCTAAGAAGGATCGAGACGGCATCACACCAGAGCACCATGGCGGACTCCCAGTGCCGACCACAGAGGCCCTTTCACCAAGGCCAGACTTCTTCGCGGGGGGCGAATGAGCCACCCCGGCTCCCCCGGCTTCGTCAGAGTGTCGCCCCTTTTTGACCGGTGGGGAGGGGGTCCTATCCTCGTCCGTCGGAGCAACGGACACAGTCGAGAGGGAGACAGCAGTCGGAATCACTGCAGGAGGGGCCTGCGGAGCAGGCATCGGCAGCGACCTTTTCGTCCCCTTCTTTTTCTTGCCGACCAGAGCTTTCATCCGGGCAAGGGGATCGGGCATCTCCATGATCAACTCTGGGGGACAGGCGGGGTAGACGGGATAATCGCCTGCCACCCAACAAGGAAGATTAAAATCCACATAATCAAAACAGGTCATGAAGACAATATTAAGATAAACTTACGAGGAGGAATTTGAAGATGACGGGGCGGACTGAAGAAGCGAGACTCCAATCTCTTCCTCTCAGTAAGGAGCGTCCGATAGTGGCGATCCCGGTAGTCCACCAAATCAACTTTCGCAAGAACGAGACGGAAGTCGAACGGAAGCTCTTCCCTTCTCGGCACCACGTAACCTGCAACAAGGAAACACATTAGATCAGTAAAGAACGATCAAAGAAATACACAGTGGCTTACTCGCTTTCTTGTGCGCGGATCGGGTGGGGATATCGACATCCACGTTGCCTCGGCCAGATTTCCACCTCCCCGACACCCAGAACCAATGCTCGTCCTTGACATGGACCTTGGACGGCAAGTCATAGACAAGTTTCTCATGCCGATGCTTGACGTGGACGAGGCCATTCTTGCTGGACTCTTTCGCTAGGCCGTATAAGTACTTCATCTCCCCAGCGGTAGGCATGCGATACAGGCGATAAAGGCCAAACAAAATGTACGTCCCGACCACAGCACGCCACGAATTCACACTGAGCTGGAGCGGGGCCATCTCCCAAGCATTCAGAAGATTGGTCAGTGCCGGGTGCAGGGGAAAACGGAGTCCCACATCCATGATGTCATAGGACACAGCAACCATCCCTGGCGGCGGCTGATCGGCCCTCTCGTCAGGTGCCGGGACATGAAAGTGAACATCAATGGGGACCTGGAAGGTACACCACCAATCCTTGAGATTTCTCTCAGTTACCTTGCTAGCTATACCATTCCAGTGGAATCTCGACGTGGACGGGGTCAAGAACTCGAATGGCTGACGATCAGGCCGCACATAATTATGGGAGGCCCAATAGTAGTCGTAAATGAAATCGGGCCCCGGTCCCGACCTCCTATCCACAAAGGCCGCCCACAGCTGATGGCCGCGTTCAATTTCTTCGGCCCTTTTCCGCCAAAAGGCCAATTCCTCGGCCTGCTTCGCCACCGTCTCGGCCTCTATCGCCTCTGATCGATCCCGGGCCTCCAAATCCTGGAGGATACGCGTAGCTTCGGCGGGTAGATCGCGCCGGGATGGTTCGTTGGCACCCCCATCACGACCAGGGTCCGCACCAGATACGGACGGAGTAGCGCCCGCATGGGAGGAAGACGCTCCAGACGCTCCTGGGGCACGCTGGAAAACCGCGTCGAGGCCATCATCATCACTGAGAGCGAAGGGGTTCCGACCACTAACCCCCTTTTGCAGGCGCTGCCGGAGTTCGCCAACCCTTTGGCCATGACCGGGAGAAGAAGATTCGGCCATTTTTCCTCTTGATCCAAAAAGAAAAAGAAGGCAGAAAGGAAAAGGAGAAGAATATGAAATGTGAACTTACCCACAAAGACAATCCGGAAGTGAAATGCACAATTTCGCCTGGAAATCCGAAATTTTCCAAACAACACAAGATGAGCGCGAAGAAGAGATCCTTTAAAAAAAAAAGGGTCCCTCCTATTTATAGAGGAGACGGAGGGACCTGAAAGCAAAAGACTTTTCAAATTCACGGGGCCCAGGCGAATTAAAAGATAATACGAGGGCCACTCCGCAAACGCGTCGCACCCACGAACGCGCGTCCAGAGCAGTCGCGACGTTTGGGTGAGCGCGTAAGTTTCGCTCACGCCGTTTCCCTATGAAGTAGCCATCATTACCTACGCGTAGGCATCCCCTCGGGAGAAGACTTATCGCGCCTTCCCGAGGAGCACATGTGCTTAAGACCAACCTTTTGGATTCCCCTCGTCACACCGGAGTCGCCTCGCCTCGACGAGCATATCGAGACAAGTCGAGGGGCAATTGTTGTGTGACGGATAAATCCTTCAAGACGAGGACGAGTGGAGGCGCTTCATGCGAAGTCGCCAAGAGAAGGGGATAAGCATAGCCCTCATCTCGACATTCATGATCGTCTGTCCGGTCTCGTCCCGGCATGAATAACGTCGGGATCACGTTCCGCACCAAAGATATCCAGCCTCGGCACACAGACGACCATGCTCGATAAAGACTACAACCTAAGGCAAGGAAGAGATCCGGTATAATGAGTCACACATCATCGTGGAGGACGAGACGGCTAGGCATCAAGTCTTGACCGGCGTTGGGGAGATTTAGACGCTATCAGAAGATCTTTCCAATTCCCAATACCAGGACCAGAAATCGCGGCCGACTCGATAGGGGAGGCCATACTTGTGTAAGGATATCCCACGACCTAAGGGAAGATACGATTCCCTTTCCACGTGGCAAATTGTAATTGGACTAAGATCCACAATACGGAAGATATTCCTCACTAACCCAGTATGGGCCTGGCCCAGCATTAAATGCTGGGTTGTACCTGTCCATCAAAAGGTCAGTCCAAAGGGTTGCCTTTGGACTATAAATATGGTTTCAAACCACAATAAATGGGACGAACAACATTAAAGCCCAAATCAAAAACTGACTTGACAAATCTTCTTGCATTTATTGCTTCTGTTCATCATTTATTACTAAAGGCCCCAAGCCTATAATACTCGATTACTTTCACAAATCACATAGCCGTTACCCATCCAAAAGCCACATCAATCCGTAATTAGATACGTATCTTGGGTAACAACAATATCATCTAGTAATGTGTATTAACTATAATAAAGTAATTTGCATAACATGTAATGTTATAATGTAATTTCAATTTTTAAGTTTAATTTTTTCTTTTATCGTGTTATAACGTGTGGAGTTAAATATCCCATATAAATTTTGATACTCCCTTCGCTTCGAAGGAACTTGCACACTTTTTTTTTGTCCGTCCCAAAAGAAGTTGCACATTCTATAAAAGGATCATTGATTTGTGTGCACACTCACAAAAAATATGCACATATTTATTTATATGCCACTATTTTATTCAAACATTGATTTTTAATAAAGATATGTGTCGAAGGAGGTGTGCAAGTTCCTTTGAGATGGAGCGTGTATTAATCAGGGAATGCGTGCTGTAGATTTTAAATCTATTAAAATTACGTAATAAATACTTTTATATAAAAACATACAACAGCAATTCCGTTGTAGTCTAGTTGGTTAGGATACTCGGCTCTCACCCGAGAGACCCGGGTTCAAGTCCCGGCAACGGAAATAAATGTTTTTGGATTCGTATACAATTTCTTTGAAAAAAAAAATGATTTCAATCAAATTTTAAAAAGTAAATGTTTTTCCCTTTTCTTTTATGTTTTTAGTGATTGCATATTTGACATAAGAATATATTTTCTTTTATAATAATAAAATCACTCATATGTGATATGACAGAAATGCTTATAATTATATATATAGTTATTTTAATATAATGAGTTCACCCAAAAATTGTTTGGACAAAGACGAGAAAAATTGTTTGGACAAAGACGAGAGTTATTTTGTATAGTTTATTATCTATTTGTTGCTTTAAACATGTCATTCTATCGTGATTTTAAATGGAATATATTATATGAATAATAACATGTTATAATAATCCCTAAAATTTCCTCATTTTTCTAAATTTTTTGCGATATATATCGATATTGATATATTCATTGTTTCCGTAAATTTAAAGTTGCCATTCTTGATCATAAATAGTGAAACTCTAGCCACTTGAACTATACTATTTCATCTTTACAATTAACAAATAATATAGAATAAGACTCTATCCACTTGTTATACCACTCCGTCTTCTCGCAATTTAAAAATAACTCGAACAACTTTGTTTAGCATAGACCTCACAATGACACGGTAATACAGCCCTTGGACAAGTTCTCGTAGTGAAGGAATCAGGAATGAATTGATTTATTTATGCAGGCTTTACATGAAATCAATACATGACACTCCAAAGAAAATAGCCAACCAAAGTCCAAATCCTTCATACTCAACATTTATAACGAGAAATACACATCTACCCAGTTTCAGAAAAAGTGGGATACATATCACAGAATTTGGTAACCTGTCCTTCCATTTCTGGTAACTATGTTGCACAGAACCTCCCATCCCCTAATGAGCTATACATACATACACATATACTCACATATATATAGCATCAGAAATGTCCAAAAAACAATCTGGCCTTTTGTTAATGATCACAAACACAATCGTACCTGAACCCACAAGAATTCTTGATCACAACTATCTTAAGATGGATTCTTAGAGGGCATAAATCCGGTCAATATCCGAATTCGAAAACTCTGAGTGGTGCCACGAGTTCGACCCGCTCCGCGCATGCCTCTCTTTCTTCCTAATCGACCGCATCCTCTTCGAACGAAACACGTAATAAGTCATAGTCCCGAGAACACCGGCCATTATGCTTCCTCCGACGAACGTCACCAATATCGCCGCCCACTCGTGCTTACGTCCCACAACAATATACGACGAGGCCATGAACGCCACAGACGTACAAACTGAAGCCAACCACATCAATTTATTAATCACTTCCACCACTCGTCTCTCCGCTTTCGTCTCACCTCTAACCAATGTGATCTGAACCACGACAACAGCTAACGATGTGAAAAGGGCAATCGCATTGAAGATGAAGAATATTTTGAACGAGACGCTACTCACGACCACCGCCATCCCGTTATCACGGTCCCCACCTGGGACGGTGAAAATGGCGGCGAAGGCAACCGTTGCGAAGAGGACGGCGACCACGGTTACAGAGTTAGTGGCGTTGTTGATGCCTTCTCGGTGGAGTTTCCGGAGCTCTTTGGCGATTCCGTGCACATTTTTGTTTGTTCTCTTTGTTTGTTCGAGCTGGATGTGGACGTCGTTCTTGATTTGAGTGACGGTTTTGCGAAGCTCGTCTCTTGGTTGGTTCAATTCGTTAGCTCTGACGGCTCCGTAACGACAGAGGCACTCCTTTATGTCTGATGATTCTTCGGAGAGGGGAAGACTTTCCGCAATGTCGAGAGAAGTTTTTCCGTCTCGATTTAGGGCATTCACGTTGGTATCGGGCAGGCGTAGCAACAAATTAACTATCTGCAAAGAACAATGATCACCAAGGTTACAATAAAGAGCAACACTTGGCGTACACCAGTTGCACCGTGCAATCGAAACAAAACTAATACTTAGATGAAATCAACTAATAATATACAGTGAAAACGACCAACTAACACCTTTTAGAAGAAGTTATTTAAAAATGCACGGTGCAACAAGTGGGTGCATAGAAGTATTTGCCTAAAATTAATATGTAATGAGTACAGCATGTATAACAAACACATACTTCAACAATTTTTGCTTTCATGTTCGGAGGCTCCCCAAGGAGGGACAACAAATAAAGGAGAACATGGAAGTGATGAGAGTAAAAAATAGGGTAATTTTTTAAAGGGAACCAAGATATATATAAAAACCAATGGTTCATAATGGTTAATCATATCATAGTGGCATATGTGAAGAGGACACAAAGAACATGATAGCACATATCAAGAATTTTAATTTCTTTGTATAGTTAGTAGCTGTCATTACAATAACTGCTTTGCACTAAACATGGATCAAATTCTAAGAGAACCCTACAAATTTGATAGTGTGTTTGGGGGGTAGGTTCAAATTCATATATTTTGTAATGACGCCAGTACAGTAAATGGTAAGAAGTCATACAAGACACACAACATACCTCTGCTCGTTTTTTCCTTGTGGCAATGTGCAAAGCAGTGTTGCCAAATTTATCAGGAAGCATCACAATAGCTGCATCAGCGTCTAAGAGCAACTTAACAACCTCAGAGTTAATCCCTTTGACAGCCATATGCAATGCTGTCTGTCCTTTCTTGTCGGTCCTTCTAGCCAACTGCGGGTCTTTGTCGAGCAATGCTTTGACAATGTCCGCGTGCCCTTGCCTAGCTGCTAAATGCAGTGCATTTTTCCCATTTGATCGAGAAATTTCTAATAAGCTGCAGTCCATCGAAAGGAGTTCGTTAACCACTTCACTGTGTCCTCTAGAAGCTGCAGTTATAAGAGGAGTTGCATTTGATGGACCGATTGTTTTACTTAGCCCCGGGTCATGATCCAACAAGACTTGGACGATTGCTACAAAATCAAATCAGTGTGGGAGAAATCTGTAAGACTAGGAAACTCTGCTATCCTTAAACAAGATTGATGAGTGAAGACAAATTGGGGAACGAAAACATAGACTGCAGCGCTAAAAAATTCATGTTATGGCAAACAATTAGAGCATGAACACAACACCCAATCTATAAAACTTTAAGCACATTTAACATAGTTAAGTACAAGCCAATCGGTCCCATATGTTTGAGCTCAAGTAAATAGGCAATGCTAACCAAAAAAATATTAATGTGTTCACACCTATATACCCAACAACCAATGCAGTATAAGATTTGACAAAATACATAGATAATGCCTATTAATATTGTCATCAAATGCAGGGTCAAGACTAATTGAATTAAAAATATCTAATTTTATCTATGTATCTTGACATTTTAATGCATCCAACACAATATTATGCTTTCACAATTTCACCCAACAACCATCATCCACTTAATATAAGTTCCATATCCAAGAAAATGTCCTCGATATGCAGGTTTCACCAGGGACTTTAGTCCCAATTCACCAATCATTAGAGTTAAGAGACCAGAAACTAAGAACATTAACAAAATGAAGCTGATTATACCACAGATGACCTCACTTTATCAACTTTACTTCCCATTAAGAACATTAGCAACACATACAAAACAAAGAGCAAAACAAAGATAGGAGATTAAAAACACAGGGATATAAGAATTGATCTACAATAAGATAATCACCATGGTGTCCTTGGCATGCAGCTATATGCAGAGGATCAAACAATGATCGATTCTTCTTAGTGAGTGTTTCCTTATTCGCATACTTGAGAAGCTCTTTAACCACATCAATATGCCCTTTCTCTGCTGCAGTATACAAGGCCGTCTCTCCCAACTCATTTACCTCATTCACAACTGATGCCCTGATTTCTGCAACCTCTTGGTCAAATTCTGCTCCACTGGAACTTCCCACCATTTGAGAATTAATTTCATCAAGAATCTGTTTCACTGCTGCCAGATCGCCCCTTTGGGCTGCCAAATGCAGCTCAGTATCATTGTGCCTGCCCGTTACCTGTTTAACGTATTTCTTTCTCCCAGATTGGTCGATTCGTTTCCCCGAATTGGATAGAACCAGAGCAGGGGCAGTAGACGAGGATGGTGATGGAGAGGGTGAAGGCTCTGCCAAAGGATTTTGGTTTTGTGTTGGAGAAACCGAGACCTTTTCTAAATCTTCGTCAACCCCTATAAATGATCCAGATTATTCAGAATCAGTATCAAAATTGTTTACAGATATTACAATTAAAAAAAAAAAAAAAGTCATTGTTTCTGGTTCATATTATCATAATCTTACTTCTCTAAAACACGGACACTACGAATCTAAAATACCCATCCTCATATCATATCTTCTTCAAACATAAACAAGATCAGTTTATCAAACCCAAACTTTTTTAATACAGTAAATCACATTAATTTTCAAGTTTACAGTATTTACAAATTACATCCCAACTCCAAGTATCAAAACAGAAAAGAAAACCCTCGAAAACTTGTTTAATTCGTGTAAAGGAAAAATTAAATCGTACAGAAAACCAAAGAACTGTGACTTTCTACAACACACCTGCAATTAACCAGCTAAATTGATTATTCTTCTAAGAAGCAGAAACCCTTCATTTATGATCTAGATTAAATTCCCCAAATAATGAGTTATCAATAATTGATTCAGCCAATTAAGTTTCAAAATAGCGTCAAGCTACCAACCCACTAGAGCGGTGTTCAACTATTCCGAGCTTAAAAGTAAAGTTGCGTAGCAGTGTTAAAGTGGATACGCACAAAAGCAAGGTTGAAGACGGATAAACAAAACGAAAGTAGCATACCTTCTTTGACATGTGAAGACATGATGTTTCCTGTACTTGTAAGTCAACGAAAAAGGATTGAGAAACTGCGGAGTGATTCTGGAGTAATTTTGGAGTGCAGATCGAAGATGATTATTGGAAAAGTGGGTTAGAGTTAGAGATGAGGAAGGAAGGTGGAAAAAGTGGGAACTAAACGACAATGTGAGGAAAGTGGTGGGAACTCCTCCAATCACAAATGCTATATGCACATTGATGGGGTGCATTTGATGATGATGATGATGATGATTAGGGAGTGATTAGATGATAATTATTAAAATTATTAATTATTTAGTTATTTTATTTACTTTAATTATTTATTTATTTTACAAAATATTAATACAATGTTTAGGGTGCATGGTGATGGGATGATGTTATTTATCTTTATTTATTTACTCTAATTGTTTTACAAAAAATATTAGTTGTTTCATTCAAAAGTATTAATTGTTTAGAGTAACTATTATTAAAAAAAAAACTACTTTTAATATTAAAAAAATATTAGCTACTTAATTCAAAAGTATTAATTGTGAGGAATATACACAATTCTAATAAAAATACACTCATTACAAGAAAAAAAATCCAATCATTACGGAAAAAAAAAAATACACACATTACATATTTTTCATAAAAATTAAAAAAAAAAGACTATTTAATTAATAAGTGTATTATATAATAAGATTAATATTTATGAAGTATTCCCTCCATCCCCAAAGTCTCTTCACAGTTACTGTTTGTCTCGTGTTTTAGCGATCAAATTTTTTATTAGTATTTGAAATGATAAAATAATTTGTAAAGTGTTTTATAATAGAGGAGAGATAGATCTATCATACCTATTTTTTAAAATCACTTTATTATTTCAAATACTAATAAACAACTTGCTCGCTAAAAGACGAGGAAAAAAATAACTGTAAAAAATATTTGGAAAGGAGGGAATATTAAAAGAAAAAAAAAATTCAAAAAAAAAAAAAAAAAAAAAAAAGAGGAGGAAGTTGACGTCTGACAGACTGCCACCCATCTTGTCAATGTGCATATAGCACAACTCTCCTCCAATGCTTGGCTCAGAGAGAGGGAGTTCTTATTTGTTTGAGAATTAATAAAATAATTGTTTATGAGTGTAAAATTAACATGATTGTTAATATATAAATAATGAACATATTTTCTGTGGACGAAGAAAGTAGATATTAGCTGAGAAAGTCTATTGTGACCGGGGTGATTTTACAGTAACAATAGATGTAAATTTTAAAAAATACATTTTAGTTGTACGATGTATCAGACGTATACAAGACTATATACTTGGTTTGTTAAAGGGAATGAAAATGGGTATAAGTTTGATTCTCGTGTGAAATGAGGAATGAGGATTCCCACAAAATGAGGAATCAAACATCTAATTTTGATTTCATTCCCTTTACATCAAACACTCAATTTTCATTTCAATTTCATTCCATTCATTTCTAAAACTTCCAATCAAACACCAACTATCATTCATTTCCTATACCTTATCTCTAAAAGATCTCATCCAAACACCCTCCTAGATAAATGAGTGAGCCAATGGATCTTATAACAATTTTAGGCAAAAAAAATTTGGTGAGATCGTCTCATTAAATGAGACAATACAAATTAATATTCACCCATATCAAAGTATTAATGCATCACATTCAACTTATACTCATCTTACCGTCCCACGTCTAACACAAGAGCTACTCACACTTTTAATTGCTCAATAAAACTAAGTCTAACTAATTAAAAATATATTTGATTTACACGATGCACTAGATAAATTTTGGCACGAGAATAAACGTGTGTAATTAATTTATCCCACAATTTTAATTTAACGGTTGTCTTTGGTATCAGTATCACACCACTAATGAAATCATTTAATACAAAATAATAATAATAATTATACAAATAATTTTATGATCATATATTTATCTATTAATTTATTTAACAATAAAAAAATAAAAAAAACATTTAATACCTACTGGAAACGTAAAAAAGGACAAATGTTTTGGAACAGTGCTTTAATTATTTAATGAAATTTCATCGGCTTATTTATACTCTCTCCTATTATGTAACATTTTAAAACAGTGTACACATATTAAAAAATATTAACTTTTTACTTACGCCATTAATTAATAGTTTTAATGTTCCATAATAAAACTTTGAAGGCTAATAATATTTAAATTAACATTAATGAATTTAGGGAAGGGTAAATTAGAAAAAAAAATAATTAAATAATATTGAAAAGTATGAAACCATAGTTAAATTGCAAATAAAATGAATAATCAAAATAATATTTAAATTGAAGAAAGACCTAAGGAGTAATTTTTAAATTAATTCCTCCGTCCCTCTATAAGTTTCAAACATTTTCTTTAGACATCTCAAGATAAATTTCATATTTCATAAAAATGAAAAACAACATTTTATATATTAATAAATAATTTTTTTAAAATAAATATCCTTTATTTTTCTCAATTGTCTATTACTTTACGCAAGAATTAGCATATGATCATGTATATATTAATAGATAAATACATTTCTTATAAACAAACTAATTATAAAACAAAAGGAGATCTTTTTATTAGGAAGATATAAAAATATGATTATTTTGACTTTTTTTTTGGACTGTTGGGTTGTCAGAATTTGGACAGAAAATGAAACAAAGATGCCATTTTTCTCCAAAGAAAACGACATTTAATATTAAAACAAAAAATTACAAATCAAATAATGCGGGAACAAAACCTAATTATTTATCTAGTAAATGTAAATTGAGTAGCAATTTTCTTTAGATTTATTTGAGATCGACGTGATAAACATAATATAAACAGGTTTTCACTACATTTGAGAAAATTTTAAATCAGGTTGGAAACTACACAAGTATACTTATGTCATGAGTCCAACTTCGATCTAGGTCAACAGAAATGAAGACCAATACGTCTCTACGGGCACTGCACCACTGAAATATCATGTGTTGAAAATTCAAAGTAATATTTAATGGAAAACTCTAAAGAAAATCTAATTTTAATTTATTTCAAATAATTATTTAGTTGTTTTAGCCTTTTAGTAGTATTTTAAATAACACCAATAAGTTATTATGCTATAATAAATATTATTAAAGACTTAAAAATGAAAGATTCATAATTAAGACATTCTCGATACTATAATAAATCTCATGAGTCAAAATGAATTAAAGACTTTTATAATATTTATTGAAAATCAATTTGGTTCATTTTTTTAATGGATTAAATGTTTCAACAAACACTAATATTAAATAAAATTGGATACCTATTAGTTTTAATGGGAGTCACTATATAGGTTTTTTTCCCGACAAATAAGGACAAATCGTTTAATTACATAGTACGAATTTATGGAATTACAATACGAAATATGCCCAAGAATGATCTCTTCGACTAATTCCTTGAAAAGATTGACAGCTCCCGCCGAAGTCCTACTGAAACTCCACCGGAGGTGCCCCGGCGTTGGAGGCACTCAAGTCAGTATATGAGTTTTTTGAGAAAGGAGAAGAAATTTGTTGAATTAAAATAGAGAGAATAATGATGAAATTGTGTATGAGTTACCTTTTGAAGGCAGAGTGAGATTATTTATACTGGTTGACCTTGATGGTAGAACAGTAATCTAAGCTATTTAGTTCTAGAAAAGTGGAGACCACCTGCAACATTATGTCTTTTAGGTCATGTCAAGACCTAACGATCTTGTGAGGATTTTGTCAGTAAGAGGGTTGACATGAGTTGATTCAAGTTGAATGACCCTAGCTAGCCCATAGTCCTTAATACTGATTGGAGTGATTTATGTCTTTGAAAGACCTATTCAGGTCTTTGGAAGACCTCATTTTCTCCATTAAATGTGGTTTGGCAAGATTTGAAAGTTGGAACCTTTACGGGTGCGATCTTGGGTCCAGGTCTCTCCTGAAATAAGGTCTAACCCAAGGTCTCATTCTACTCACATCACTATGTATAGGTGTAACTGCAAAATTCGTTTTATTAATATAATAAACACGAAATTCGTTTTACAACTTGAATTTTAATCGGATCGAACCGAAAGATTTGTGCTGGTTCTTGACTCTGAATTTTCTCCTCTGATTCTTCTCTTCAGCTGACTTTGACTTTGATCGAATTTTGACTTCGATCTTGAGCTTGAATTTTTATAACGTTAATCCAAGGGTGAAAATACCTTGTTTTGGATTAAACGTTGTTTCTGGATGAACGCCTTTGAATTTGGTGAAGAACGCTCTTTGAATCTTTGGAGACAAATACCAGATCGGAGGGACTTCGAGCCTTGATCTTCGATCTGGAGCTGCTTTAGGAGGATTTGGGTGAAGAACGACGAAGAACGACGAAGAACGTTCTTGGAGTTCCTTCGAATCTTTAAGCAGAAACGCTGAATCGGAGGGGCTTTGAGCCTTGATCTTCGATCTTGAGCTTGTTGATAGGCGAGCAGGAACAACATTTGGGCGACCAGGATTAGCGCAAATCACTCAAGAATTAAAGTGCAAATTAACACATGATTTACCCAAGATATCCGGCGAGCAAAACCTACATGCGATCAAGACACATAGGTGAACAAAATCAGATCAAAAGCCACATGACGAGCTCAAACGGCAACCTGCCGATCAGATCCAACCACAGCGCCGAAATAACAATTAAACAAGATGAAAGACCATCAGAATCAGACTAAAGACTCCTCAAGGACAAGTCCAAAGTGACGAACAGCTCTAGACTGCGAGCAAATCCAGTAGATAAGGATAGAATTTAGTTGAGATAAGGTCAAATTAGTCAAAGGACAGGTGTCGAGCATGCAGACTTGGTCGGCCAAAGGTCGTGCCACCTCCTGCTGGGCAAAATTCTATAAATACTTAGATTTTTTCAGCAAATAAAACAAGCACAAATTAATATACACGTCCAAACTTCGATTACGAATCTAAAGCAGCTCGATTAACTTACAATCGAACTTAAACACGTAAGCTTTCATACGATTCTAATCCACCTAAACCCGAAAATCCGTATTCACTAATTACGTTAGTGATCAATCACACGTAATTGTTTGATGATCAATTAACCATCTAAAACAGCCATTAATCTTCAAGATTAGAACTGATCGTCAATAAATTGGCGCTAGAAGAATGGGTCGAACCTTCAATTCATTGAATACAAGAAGATTACCCCAGAATTGAAGAACAAGTTTGAGTTTTTGAAGAAAAAACTCAAGAACACCAAGAACAACACTTGATATTTTCTGTGAAAATGCCTCAATCAAGGGAGACACAACGTTCTCAACATATAACCCGGGATTCACACTCTCGAATGTCCCAAGCTGGTGGGCGAGCAAGGGCGAGCAGAAACAACCAAGAAAATCAAACTAATGTTGCTCGCCAGTTAATACCACCAGAGTTGGACGCTATTGCCCGCAACCCCGACGAATTGGCGCGTACAATTGCCATGCTCCAGGCTTTACAGAGACAACAAGCCCAACCTGGCCCATCATATGTGCGAGCAAGGGGTAGCCCCACAAAGACTCGCGAATATGATAAGACTAGGGGGATCATTTGAATGAGGCTGACAGCGCCCAAGCTCGTAAGGACAAAGGCAAAGAAAAATTGAACATTGAGGTCGCCAGTCAGGGAGGTTCGACTCAGAACCCGGCCATGGCGGCAAGTCAGGGTACACGCCAAAGTGCTCTGGAAAGATTGGGTCGACGTGGCCGGGGAGTCCTGGAGGTTCATCCCCCTGCTGGAGCAGCTCGCCCAGCCGCAATACCTGCTCGCCAATCGGTCCTTGACCGGCTGACTAGGTCAGCTTTTGGTCGCCTTGGCCCGAATGCAGAGCCCAATCCCAGGAGGCCAATCCAGGGGGTTCCCACTCCCAATGTGGGACTGGAGCGAACAGACGGCTGTGCGCCTCTGCTCGCCGAACAGCCACAGAGTCAGGGGGGATCCTTAGAGGAGCTCGCCTCCATGAGAAAGGCCATCGAAAGCATGCAGGGCCAGCTGGATCAACAGAGAGGATATGGGAACACGACTCTTCCGGTCTCACCCTTATCAGTGGTAATTCTGAAGGCTCCAATTCAACAAAAGATCCAGTTTCCAGCAAGTATCCAATATGAGGGCACAGCGGATCCCCGAGTGCATCTGATGAAGTATACCAATTATATGGTATCAATGGGGGCAAATGACGCAACACAATGTCGAAATTTTCCTTTAACTCTTGGAGACCGTGTCCATAAGTGGTTTTTGGCCTTGCCACCGGCTTCAATCCATTCATTTGCCCAGCTGGGCAAAGAATTCTTATCCCATTTCTCTACAGCCGGGTCTTATCTGTCCCAAAGACATCGGTTATCCGACTTGAAACAAACTGACGACGAGTCGGACCGATCGTATTTGGAAAGATTCGACAAGGTCTTGTTAGAGGGAGAATCCGTCAGTGAAGACACCAAGATTGTGGCCGTCTTGGCTGGGCTCAAGAAGGGTACTGAACTTTGGAAAGATGTGCACCTAAGATGCCCGAAGACATACGCCGAGTTTCGGGATCGGACAGGCGTTTTTGTCTCCATGCATGAAGCCCTGCAAAAGGATATGAGAGACAAAGGAGAGCAGAAAGAGGGTGCGAAGAAGCCTGGAACTGGTTATCGAGCTCCCAAAAACATGAAGGCATTTACTGATGGAACGGAGCTGAAAGACAAACTGAACCACATTCTTACCGTATCAATCGATACAGTTTATAATAGTGTCCGAGACAAAGAATTGCTAACACCTCCCCGTAAGATACGTCAGGATACGAGCAAGTTGAACCAGAATAAATATTGTGCCTACCACCAGAGTGTAGGACACTTTACAAGTGAATGTCGTGACTTGCTAAAGCAGTTGTGGCGTTTTTACGAAGAGGGAAAGCTATCAGAATTCGTGAAAAGACAGCCCGGCAAGAGAACCAGAGACGAAGATTCTGATGAAGAAGACCAGGAACAGGCACCTCACCGGAATCGAGCTGGACGACCAGCTCAGGCGCCTGCCGGGGGACCAATACCAGACATCCAGATGATGGAACCTGCAGGACCCATAGGTGGTTATTCTGATGGACGACCACCAATTTCTAATCGGAAAAGAAAGGCAGAATTACGAGCGATCGGACATGTACAGGAAATGAGAGTCATTCCACCTGCCATGCAAACACCCGAATTAATTTTCACCGACAGAGATTTGGAAGGAGTACTGACCCCACACAACGATTCACTTGTGATTTGTGCCAAGATTATGGAAACGAGGGTGCATAGGTTACTGGTGGATACTGGAGCCTACACTAATGTCCTTTTCAAAAAGACACTTGATCAAATGGGAGATTATGCAGGCTACATCAGAGACACAAATCACCGTATCCTGGGATTCGGAAATGCCGTGACAATCCCGTTGGGAATAGTAACTTTCGCTATGCAACTTGTGACGGTCAAAGAGCCTGAGAAGAATATCGCAAGAATGGTGGATTTCCTAGTCGTCGATCAAGAATCGTCATACAATGGATTCCTGGGTTGACCTTTTTTAAACGAATTCAGGGCCGCGTGTTCAACTTACCATTATTGCATAAAATTCCCAACAGCAAGTGGAGTTGGCACGGTAAAAGGAAACTAGAGAAAAGCTCGGGAATGTCTTCTGCAAATTCAATCAAGACAGGGGCAAGTATCTATGATGGAAGCGTCAACTAGTCAACTCGAAAATGAACCCTCAATCTTGGAGGACATTCTTGGAGCCCAAAATGATAAGATGGATATTGACGACCAACCTTATCCTACGGGCGATCAGGCACAGCAGGGCGACGGGCAAAACCAGCCAGAAGCAGTATTACCCCCCGTAGCCGATCGTTCGTGCCCAAATAATAACCAGGGGAGTCCAACTTCGGTGGCCGAGTCTCACCCAAAGCCCGCAGATGATTTTGACCCTCGATTGGGTGCTGAACCCATGAACATTGAGGATGAGCTAAGTCCGGAAGGACCAATAGTTGACCCTCGATGGAAAGGGCAAAAACGACGGGCAACTCCCATTGAAGAGTTGGAGGCCATCAAGATTAATCCTGAACGTGACAGTCTTGAACTTTACATCGGGTCTGAACTCCCTGAGCCTTACAGAACGCGCATGACGGACTTTCTGAAGGCTAACTTGGACGTCTTTGCGTGGTCTCATGCTGATATGGTGGGAATCAGCCCGAAGGATGCCTGTCACAGGTTGAATATCAATCCAGTCCGAAAACCTGTCCACCAGAAACGGCGAAAATATGGACCAGACAAGTATCAAGCTTTAAACGAAGAAGTAAAAAAGGTGCTGGACAACGATCTAATCAAACAAGCGTTATGTCCACAATGGGTTGCGAATCCTATCCTGGTACGGAAGCCGAACGGAACCTGGAGGTTATGCATAGATTTTACAGATGTTAATGCAGCATGCCCGAAGGATAACTTTCCGCTCCCACACATCGATCAACTGGTGGACAGTACTGCCGGTCACAAAATGTTCACATTCATGGATACTTTCGCAGGATACCACCAGATTCCAATGCACCCAGACGACCAAGAAAATACGGCCTTTTATACAAATAAGAATCTGTTATGCTGGAAGAGGATGCCGTTTGGCCTAATCAATGCTGGAGCAACCTACCAGAGGCTGGTCAACAAGATGTTTGACGAATTTATAGGGGAAACAGTGGAAGTGTACGTCGACGACATAGTTGTCAAGAGTACACAGAAGGAAGATCACCTCCATCATCTTTCCCAAGTATTTGACATACTCCGAAAATATAATATGAAGCTAAATCCTAAGAAAAGTAGTTTTGGAGTACATTCTGGGAAATTCTTGGGCCATCTGGTCAGCAAACGCGGAATCGAAGCTAATCCAGCAAAAGTAAAAGCAATCGTTGATATGGAGCCACCGCATTCTGTTAAAGAGGTACAAAGGTTAACCGGATGCCTAGCCGCTTTGAACAGGTTCATATCACGATCAAGGGACAAGTGTCGTCCATTCTTTGAAGCCATCAAAAAGGGCAACTTTGCCTGGACAGAAAATTGCCAGAAAGCCTTTGATCAATTGAAAGAATATCTGGGAGATGTAAAAATTCTGTCAAAACCGATTCCCAGTGAGAAGCTATATTTATACTTGGCAGCGTCTGACACAGCCATAAGTTCGGTGTTAGTTCGGGCGGATGGCAAGTTTCACCTGCCAATCTACTATGTCAGCCAGGCCCTGCATGATGCTGAGGTAAAATACTCACCAACTGAAAATTTGGCGTATGCTCTTGTCATGAGTGTCAGGAAGTTAAGACCATACTTTTTCGATCATCAAGTTGAAGTATTGACAACTTTCCCACTCAGACAAATTTTACACCGACCCGACACCGCTGGCCGTCTTTTGAAATGGTCCATAGAGATAAGCCAGTTTGGCATGACTTATGCACCTTGAACCGTGATTAAGGGACAAGCGTTAGCCGACTTTATAGTCGAATTAACCTTCCCTCAAAATTCAACGAGAGGGCTGGACCACCCATGGCATTTTTACGTGGACGGTTCGTCAACGAATCTGGCCTCGGGGGTAGGAATAGTGCTCATCAGTCCCGACCGGCAAGTATTCACTTCAGCAGTCAGATTCGAATTCATGGCCACTAACAATGAAGCAGAGTACGAGGCCCTCATTGCAGGTCTTCACTTGTCACTAGCAGTTGGAGTTAGACAACTCCAGATTTTCGGGGACTCCCAGCTCATTGTAAGCCAAGTACGAGGCGAATATGAGGCCAGAGACGAGCAAATGATCGAGTATCAACGAATAGTTGCTCACTTGGTATCTCTATTAGACCAAGTGTTTATCCAGCAGATACCACGAACAAGCAACACACAAGCTGACGCCCTAGCAAGATTAGCAACAAGTGATGGGCCAGCAGATCTGACGGACATTGTCATTACCAGGAAGGTCCAACCATCAACAATGGACTACGAAGTAAATCAAGTAGTCGAACACAACAACGATGATGATTGGAGATCTCCTATAGCCAAATACTTGAAAGACGGGGAGTTGCCAAACAACTCGTTTGAAGCTGAAAGAATTAAGAAACAAGCGACCATATATACTCTGGTAAACAAACAGCTTTACAAAAGAGGCTTTTCACTCCCGCTACTCAAGTGTTTGTCTAGGGGGCAAGGAAGGACAGTCCTGGAGGATATACATTCTGGAGTTTGTGGAAATCACACTGGGGGGCAAGCTTTGGCCTACAAAACTATAAGGCAAGGTTACTATTGGCCAACCTTACGGAAAGATGCAATCCAATTAGCCAAGGCTTGCCACCAGTGTCAGGTTTTTGCTCCAAGCATCCATGCCCCAGCTCAGAAGCTTGTATCGGTTTACAGCCCATGGCCATTTGCAAGATGGGGGATTGACATTATTGGTCCTTTCCCGGCAGGAGTGGGAAATGTTCGATTTGCCGTCATAGCAGTCGACTATTATACGAAGTGGGCAGAAGCGAAGGCCATGGTGAAAATTACACAGCAGAACATGATCAACTTCATATGGCAGAACATTATCTGTCGCTTTGGAATTCCACGAACAATTGTGACAGATAATGGCCCACAGTTTGACGGAAGGGAGTTGAGAGACTTCTGTACAAAATGGGGGATCAGGAAACACTATTCGACTCCCTATCATCCCCAGTCAAACGGGCAAGTTGAAGCTGTAAATAAGATCATCAAGCATACATTGAAAATACGTCTGGCAGAAAGCAAAAGTAGCTGGTCAGAAAAACTCCCGGAAGTCTTGTGGGCATATAGGGTTTCTCCCAGGTCAAGCACCGGAGAAACACCTTTTGCAATGACTTTCGGAATAGAGGCGGTTATACCAATTGAATTAAAGACTGACACAGTCAGGACAACCAGCTTTGATGAACAAGCAAATCATTCTGCTTTAGCCACAGAAGCAGATTTGCTTGAAGAAAAAAGATTACACGCTGAGCTAAAGAATGCCACGTACAAGCAAAGAGCGGAGCGTTACTATAATTCTCAAGTCAAGATAAGAAAATTCGAAGTTGGTGACCTCGTTCTAAGAAAGAAGCTTACCCCACCTCCAGGCATATTTGGCCCGACTTGGGAGGGCCCGTACAGGGTAACAGATAGGTTACCCAATGGAGCATATGACATAGACGACTTAGATGGCAACTCGGCCCAATATTCCTGGAATGCAGCTAATCTAAGGAAATACTTTCAGTAGGCGACCAGTTCTGCTTCATGAGAGAGTGAAATTAAGATGGGCGAGCTACTAAGTCCACTGGGCGAACTGGAATGGCAGAGATACAAGATGAGTCCAAAAAACTTGCCTAAATTTTTTGGAAAATTTTCACCAAGTATAGGTGGTCGAACAGAGTTGAATTGAGTCAAGTCTGATCGCGGGCTAGGAAGCCAGTATCTTGTATGATTTTATTTCTTTTTAAGAAGTCTAAAGGATGCCTTGACAAATTGTATAGTAGTCGAGCAACTTTGACTCCTGGTGTAAGTAATGTTTTTTATTGATTGGAGGCTTAACCTTGTCTTGGTCGAGCAGATCCAACCTAGCTAGTACAGAATTACTTTTTTGATCACTTTCAGCACTTGTAATTTTTTAAGATCTTTTCAATATTAAGTTGTTCGTATAAGAAAAAATGTAAGCTCAAGGCGCAAGTTGATTATACAACCAAGCCCTTTGAAGGCTGTTCGTTTTTAAATGAACATAACCTAAGGCCAAAAAAAAAAGTTCATAAGGAACAAGGCCCAATTACATTAAGATTGTTGAAGCACAGATAAAGATGCAAAGAACAATTAATGTAAGGTAAAAGACGAGCAATTAAGCAAAATATATTCATTAAGCACAAGGCTTGATCGCCCAAAAATTACAAAAAAGACGAACAACTCAAAAAAGAAGTACAAGTTCCTAGCTAATCCTGTCCGCTAAGATCCTTGCCCGGCAGGAGGAGATATGTTGTCATCTTTGGGGTCTTCAAGAGGAGAACCTTCAAGGGCAGGATCAACTGGGACCACCTCGGTTAGCTCAGCAATCAATCCCTCAGCATCAGCACGCTCCTTTAGAGCTCTTTCACTTTGATCGGCAGGAAGGATTTGCTCGCCCTCCACAGCATCGCCCTCATCTTCTTCCTCGTCCTCGGGAGGATTTGTGATAATTATTTCAGGACCAAGGAAGTCAAGTTTGACTCCATAATCAGGCAGGTCGCCAATTTGGAGAGTTGTGCCTGGGGCTGGAGGGTTCGATTCGACGAAGTTGCACAACTCCTTGCCGATCTCTTCAACAACTGCGGCAGCCTTGAATTCATGGGCAATACGGATGCTCTCCGCATAACCAGTTACGTAACCAAGAATCGAGCTCACCTCCATCTTAGGAAGAAGTTCCTCTTGGGTAATGGAGTTGGCGAGCTGGATTTCAAGGTCCGCAATTTTGGCCGTTGCCTCAGTCGCGAATTTCTCGGCGACCTCCTTCTACTGCTGAGCGCGAGCAAGTTCTGCCCGCATGTTCTCGACCTCGGCCATCTTGACCTTCAGCTCCTCGGAGACTTTGACGTGCAGGTCCAAGGCACGCTGCTCGCTAACCTGATGAGCTTTGGCTTTATTTTCAAGATCGGCGATAATCTTCTTCGCCTCAGCCTTAGCGTCATCGCGCTCCTTGGCAATACGGCTAACGGTGGCCGCATGCTGGCGTGAGTCCTTCTCAAGGTCCTCAACTTGGTCGACCAAACGCTGCACGGCCGCCAGGGTATTGCCTGCCTCAACAAGACACAGACGGCCATTATCACGAGGCGCCTGTGTCTTGACGGTTTCGTTTAGCTCCTTGGTCCAGCTACGAGCAATGACCTCGGAGGCGCGGCGGACAAAAGAGTCCGGGATATCACGAAGGTTGGTCGGCACCTTCGAGCAGGCAAAGCGATGTACCAAGTTAGATCGCCCTGGGTACTGCTCGGGCGAGTAGCTGAAAAGAAATTTGTCAGTTAGTAAAAGTAAGATGAGAAAAAGTGACTAAGTGTCCTGGGCGAGCAGGGTTGTACCTGTCAAGACGACCTTTATCCCAGCCGAGGTAGGTGGGGTCGGATGAAGGGCCGGAACCTTCACGGGTGGTGACGACCAGAGCCTGCTCGCCGGGGTGCTCCACAGAAGGAGTTTGTTCGCTGTCGCCTTCGGATGGTCGGACAGCCACGGTAACTTTTTCTTGAGCAGTCTTTGCTCGTTTGGCTGCCTTTTCAGCCTCAATAACGGGAGTGCCATCTCCACAAAGAAGTCTCTTCGTCCTCGGGACCAGTGTCTTGGGCGGACTCGCCACGGGGGCAGGAGGCTGTGCCGAGCTCGACCCTCCGGCTTGCCTAGGGTCTCCTTTTCCACCTTTGGCCGCAAGGGCGATGATCTTTGAGAGGGGATCCGACTTCTTGCGTCCTTTTTTGGTCGGCATCTCCCAGACACGGTTATCGAGCTCTAGAAAGGAAGGGTGAAGCGCAACTGAGGCGAGCTGATCTGTAAAGGACATAAAAAACAAATTAATACCAAGTGTAAGATCGACCAGATCTGTTCGCCCTACACAAAGATACTTACCCTCTGGGATACGAGCTAGAGCCTCGAGATGGTGAGGGTAGGTCGTGAGATGAGCAACTCGCAGTGTATCCTCAGAGAAGAGATGGCCAATGCTTCGATCTTCTCGGCGACGTAGGGCGATCAAACACGCAACGAACATGAATTGATCGCTTATGCTATTTTTCACAGTTCGCCAACCCAAGTTCTTGGGACCTGAAACAAAGGAAAAAGAGAATTAAAATTAGTCCAACCACTTCAAAGATATAGAAGAGGTAAGACTCACGCTTTAATTCCCTAAACTCCGCCGGGGTCTCGATTCGTTCAGGACCCCCTGAAGAGCGAGCATAAGCACGCCAGTCGCCTCCGATCCAGAACCAGTCATGCTTCCAATCTGGCACTTTCCCAGGAATATCCTCGACAAGTTTTTGGCCTGGTCGCGCCTTCAGATAGTACCAGCCCGCCTCTTCCCCAGTGCAACCGGTCATCGTCATCAGGTAGCCAACTTCCTCGGCGGACAGCCTGTTGGGATACCCCTCCAGGGCGAACATCACCATCAGGGCCATCAGATTTATCCACCCAACGGGAGTAAGTTGGGTGATAGCCAAGTTCACGTCATGTAGGAATTGGCCGACCAAAGGATGCAACGGCAAAGAAACTCCAGCATTTAAGGTGGTGAGGTTGATCGCCGTCAATCCGCGTGGTGGGCGATCAGCTCTATCGTCCGTCAAAGGAGCATACATTGGGATATCAAAGGGAATCTTATAATCCCTCCGAATCTCGATCAAGTTCTCCTCGGTGATGGCGGATACGATACAGCTCGCTGCGAACTCGGTCGCTTTAAGTTTCCGTACTCCGCGAGCAGGAATGACGAAGCGATTGGAGTGCTCCTTTTCATACTCATTCCAGTCGACACGGCGAGCAACCGCGACTGGAACCCGATGTTCGATCAGTCTGGGCGCAGGGAAGTTGATATCTTTGAGATAGGCCCAGGTCAGTTCGTCAAGATTCACCGGCTGGAGTACCTCGACCTCTTCGTCCTCGTCTTCGTGGAGGTCCGAGCTCGTCTCTTCTAAGAGCTGGCGAGAAGGATTTGCTCGCTCCTCTCTTTCCCCAGAGGGATGAGCTCCAGAATTGACCGAGCGTGAGACCGAAGCCGCCTCGGGATCGGATTCCAAGTTAACTATAGGAGGATTTTCTTCGACGGGCTGTTTTTTAGGATTCCGAGGGGGAAAAGAACCGGTCTCAGAGTGCGACGCTATCGAATAAGTTAAGGGAAAGACGTTAGGGTTTTGCAGATTCCGGCAAGGGAAGGACGCGGCGACTCGGAATTTTCCACGGCGGAGTAGGAATTCTCGGTGAGTATAGAACACACACGACGCAAGAAGAAAAGAAAGAGAAGAAAAAAGCAGAGAGAAAACTACCTTGACGTTGTTTGAAGATCGCCGGAAGCTGGAAACGGTCGCCGGAAATTTGAAAGGAGGAAGAAAGAGGAATTCGCGCCTAAGAAACAGTGTGAAAATGGAAAAAATGAAGAAAAATTTCCTTATATACGTCTGGAAAAACGGGGTACCGGACGAACAAAGTTGAAAGTGGAAGGACCAAATGGCAAATTCTGGGCGCGTGCAGCACCTGTCCGACAAAACGGGAAGGCGCGTCACCTCGGGATCGTGTGCGCGTGGGCGGCAGCAATCATTCCGCTCACGTCACACCTCGAGCCGTGCCCAGACCTTGGGATTCCAACCGTCGTCGACCCGAGTCTGCTCGACCAATGTTGTCCGCCCGTGAAAAGCTGCTCGCCCCAGGGACATTCTTGCTCGCCATAGTAACGCTTAAAAGTTGCCAACCCAAAAAGTGCTCATTCACCGTCTTCACAATTTATTGATCGGCAAGGGGGCAATTGTTGATAGGCGAGCAGTAACAACATTTGGGCGACCAGGATTAGCGCAAATCACTCAAGAATTAAAGTGCAGATTAACACATGATTTACCCAAGATATCCGGCGAGCAAAACCTACATGCGATCAAGACACATAGGCGAACAAAATCAGATCAAAAGCCACATGACGAGCTCAAACGGCAACCTGCCGATCAGATCCAACCACAGCGCCGAAATAACAATTAAACAAGATGAAAGACCATCAGAATCAGACTAAAGACTCCTCAAGGACAAGTCCAAAGTGACGAACAACTCTAGACTGCGAGCAAATCCAGTAGATAAGGATAGAATTTAGTTGAGATAAGGTCAAATTAGTCAAAGGACAGGTGTCGAGCATGCAGACTTGGTCGGCCAAAGGTCGTGCCACCTCCTGCTGGGCAAAAGTCTATAAATACTTAGATTTTTTCAGCAAATAAAACAAGCACAAATTAATATACACGTCCAAACTTCGATTACGAATCTAAAGCAGCTCGATTAACTTACAATCGAACTTAAACACGCAAGCTTTCATACGATTCTAATCCACCTAAACCCGAAAATCCGTATTCACTAATTACGTTAGTGATCAATCACACGTAATTGTTTGATGATCAATTAACCATCTAAAACAACCATTAATCTTCAAGATTAGAACTGATCGTCAACAGAGCTGATTCTGGTAGACTTGAGTGAAGAACGGCGAAACGCGTTCTTGAAGGATCTTCGAATCTTCAAAGGGAAAACGCTGGATCGGAGGGGATTCGAGCCTTGATCTTCGATCTTTAGCTGCTTCTGGTTGATTTCCACGAAGAACGGCGAAGAACACTTTGAATCTTCAAGAACAGTTGCAGATGATTCGCTTGTTGATCTTCTGGATGCTCGTTCGCTTGTGTTTGCCTTGTTCGTCTTGGTTGTCGTTCGTGTCAAATGAATGAGAAATGATCCTATTTATAGGGTGGAGGTTTACAAACCTTCCTTTTTTTATCGCGCCACGTGGCGCCGCCTGATTGGCCCGTTCCATTTGATTGACGTGATTTGCGAATTGTTTTAATTCGCTTCCATTTTTGATGAGATATCATTTAATTCTCGTTCTTATGGTAAATAAAGCGTATTTATTACCCAATATGAGTATCGAACACTCATTTAATTTATCCGAATTTTACCGTGTACATTTAATATCAAGTTAACTATTTAATTCAAGAATTAATTTAATTAAATTCTTAAAATAAAATAGTAAATTTTATTTGATATTAATATTTGATTTGTACACGTGTCACCATTTAATTGGGTGCAAATTTTATTTGCTTAAAATAGGGGTTTTTTCTGCCGTAAAATAAGGTTATTGCTTATTGATAGACTAACACCATAAGAAAATAAAAAATTACTTACGAATTAGAATTGCTTACAGAATTTTTCTTCAAAATATTTTCATAGTGGAATTTTCTACAACTTGCCTACAAATTTTTTTAATCATGTAGGTAGCAGTCACCTTCATTCCTCAACCTACAAACAATTTGCTTATGAAATGAAATTTCTAGACATTTATTAATTACAAACAATTTATCTACAAAAATTTACCGACAAACAATTTGCCTATGAAATTTTTTAGACAAATTTCTTTGTAGGTAGAGAATGAAAATGCCTATATAATTAGGAACTTTTGTAGGCAATCTCCACAATGATTTTTTTTTTTTAAATATCGTAGTCATATTGACAATTTTCATACACAATTTTATATTTTCTTGTAATGTAATATCATCTTACATTTCAAAAGTTCTGTTACAACTTGTAAATATAAAATAAGACCGTAAGCCTTTTATAAAAAAAATAGTATGATAATCTTATAATATTAGGATTACAATTTTTTTTTTTTTTTGGCTAAAACAAATCTGAGTTCAAAATTGAGAATTTTCTAATAGAATATTATATCCTAAAACGGGAGGTTAAGACACGGACTCTAACCTGTTAATATATATTTAAAAAACCCATGAATCAACGTACATTAAAAGAAAACAGGGAAAAGAAAGCAGGGAAAAAAACAGAAGGACACAACAAATTAGGCCCTGGATCAACTAAAAATGTAAGGGAACAAACATAAAATTAATTTAGGAAAGCACGCCACAGGTGGTGGAATGGTAATCCGCTGAAACACATCTTGAATAACTTGAATGAAGCTAAAAGTAGGTAAATAATATGTAATGCATGCAAGTAAATTGTGTCTGAATGTGCGTCATAAATGTGCAAATACATGTTGAAGTTATCATGCATTAGGACCCACTAGACCAAATAAACCGACATTAGTATTCTATTCGATCCAAATTAGAATTTTGGAATCAAATAGATCCATGAAGGAGCGTCTGGAGCCCCACAATGAAGTTGTAGGAAACCTTCAAAGGCATGTGAAAAACCAAATGGACGCTAACTAAATTACTCTTATATGTCCGCCACAATTACTCACGTCTCTCTATCATATGAACCATTTGTGCTGAGCTTAAACCATATAGCAGGTGGAAGAAAGCCAAACAACAAACCAAACCTCGGAACTGAGCCGAAATGAAATCAACAGAGGTGTTGAACCACATTAGTGTATGGAAATGAGCTTCTTGTAGTCACTAGCAAGTACAAGTGATACGTAACTTGTCAGATAATGTCGGAAGCCCGAAAAAGAATATTACAATACTTGTTAGTATTTCATTCCGTCCAAGTAAATCATAAAGTCAAATAGAGTACCCGAAAATATATTTGTGACATGTGTGCATGTTGATTGATATATATATACACAAGAGTCTGCATGTGATATTATTAGTGTCAGGTACAATTAAACCTCGATATAGTATTTTTAGAGTTTAATCAATATATGAATTATTATTATGAATAAAAGAATTATTATTATTATAGAGTTTTTATTCATATATCATAAATGAATGCTCTAAAAAAAAGTTATGATGGAGGTGTTTTGGTTTAGGTGGGAAGAAAAAACAACAAACTATAGATTCATATTTTCAAAAGAAATTATTATTATAAAGCATTGTTGATGATTGAATATTTTGGTTGTATAATTAATTTTTTTTTATGAAATCCAATAATATTACTTCATATTTTTTGTGGAGACCTTAATTTTTATTTTACTATTTAATTCATTTAGCGAGATTATTACTTTAGTACACTGATTCGAATTGGGACTGAAAGAAATTATTATATTTTCGAGGTTATTACTAATTTATCAAACATTAATTTATCGAGGTCTAACTGTAGTGTGCAGTGAAACCAAAATGCAAAATGCGATCACACATACCAAATTAATAATAAAACTCATCAGGAAAAGGTGGAGAACATCTTCAGACTTCAATCTGATGATCATCATCAAACACATGCCCGTAAAGATCAGCATCATGATATTCACTTTCGTGCTTCGTATATTATCTAATGATTTTATTTAAAATAAATTATAATTGAATCAAATTACTCGAGCTTACATGTATTTTGATTGTATTGAGCTCTCTCCGGTTGAATTCAATTGATGATTTTATGACGCGAGAAGGTAATATTAGAAGAGAAACACCCCACTATAAGAAAAATATAAAATTGCCAACAAAAAATGTTAATATGGCTAAAAATTTTACAACAAAAAATTTGGTAGTGAAAATTGCCTATGAAATTACCCATTTTTTTTTAATTATATAAATATTATCATTCTTTATCTACAAAGAATTTGTCTACATAATTTTTATAGTCAAATTGTTTGTGGATAATTTTTTTTAGGCAAATTGCTTGTAGGTTTAATACCCAGAAATCTCATTTCGTAGGTAAATTGATTGTAGTTTGAAAAATGAAGGTGCATACATGATTAAACAAATTGTAGGTAAGTTGTAGACAATCCCACTATGCTGAAAAATTTCATAAATAATTTTTTATTTTCTTGTAGTGCTGTTTGTACCAAGCAATTAAAATTTTGAAAGTAAAATATCAATTTCGGTCGCCTAATAAAATGAGAAAACACATTTAATGGCATAACAACAAACCCCAAATGCAAGATATGAAACAAATACATGCTGAAAATTAGAAATACTTGCTTAAAGGAAAAAAAAAGTTAGAACGGTCTGCACACATTGAGATTTAGGCCCAGAAACACATACTTCATCACGTGATGAGTTCACCTCGTTTCATGGTTCCCTTTCCAGCAAGGTATTATAAAAATTAATTTTGAGTCCGAATCTAAAAGTTACGCCCATTTCGATTTCTATTGACGATCACACTTAGATCCATCTTTGGTGTTGATAGGCGAACATAAATCAATGACTGACGAACAAGAATTAAAGCCTTAATAAAGATTACGAGGAATCAACCTCAAATCAAAGATGATCAACAAAGGAAATCAAGTCGGAGTGCATAAATCAATCCAGGGAGTGCATAAACTGACGAACAACTACAAAGACGAACAACTTATCGGCGAACAGGTTTGAAGGCCCAAGACCAGAGATGAACATTCTGCTAAGTCACTGATGATGAGCAACATTGATAAAAGATGGTGAATCTACCAACCTAAGAGGTGCATGTCGACGAACAAAGGATCAAGATCCCAACGCCAATCTGTGTAAAACACAAAGGCGAACAACTTCTGAGCCAAGTACCCAAAAGGCGAACAACTTTAATAAAAAAACCATCCTGGATCAGCTAAGCCGACCTGGGCGAACAACAATGAAGTCCGAGATAAGACCAAAGAAGACTTTGTAACTAAGATTCAGCTTAGATAAGGTCAAACTAAGGTCAAAGGACACATGTCAAGCATGCAGGCTAGGGAGACCAAGAGTCATAGACACCTCATGCTTGCTAGTCTCTATAAATAGTTGTTCTACAGCTTAAGAAATACAAGTTCAAATTCATAAACACTCCCAAAACACACACTAATACACCTAAACGTACACACATACAAAATTATTACGATTTCAACTTTCATATTTACAAGTTCATAACCCGAACCCTCGATTTACCATTTACGGTGGTAACCAATCACACGTAATTGATTGATGATCTTTAAACCGAACCTAAATAGTCACTAATACATCCGATAAAAATCGATCACCAACAATTTGGCGCTAGAAGGAGGGGCCGAACCTCCGAATTAGTGTGATTACTCAAGAACTTCAAGCTAAAAACTTGAAGATTCAAAGAAAACCTCAAGAAATATTTGAAGATTCAAACAAAAGTGTTCTTGGTGTTCTTCATCATAAGAATTAAGACAAATTAATTCGGAATGCCTCAATCCAAAAAAACCCAAGCGTCACGCTTGTCAAGGAGAGCATCTCCCACCCGAGCCTCGTCGGCTGACCACCAGGATCGTAATCCTAGACATGTGAATAGATCACAGCACACGGCCATAACCCATAACCTCCCACCTGAAATGGAGGCCCTGGCTAACAACCCTAACGAATTAGCCAAAACCATTGCTGCTCTCCAGGCTCTACAGAGACAGCAACATCAGAATAGGCCTTCACTAGTGAGGCCTAAGGACAAACCCGTGGAAGTTGTTAGGGCTAGGTCAACCAGGGGCGAACAACATGAAGTGAACAGTGTCCAGGTCAGGCGGGATAGAGGCAAAACTAAGATGGTCGAACCAAGAGAGGGTCAGGCCGAATCTGCTCGCGGGCGAACAACAATATCAAGTCACGGAACAACCCGCTCCAGTGCCCAGGACAGACTTGGCCAACCCCAGCAACAGGAGAAAGTTGCTCGCCAGGAAGCTGAGCACGGGCGAGCAACATTGGAGCAACCACGCCCATCAGTTCATGAGAGACTCTCTCAATCTGCCTTCAGGCGTCTAGGGCCAAATGCGGTGAGCAACCCTAGGAAACAGCTCCAGGAGTTGCCCACTCCAAGTGAGGGACTGCGACGAGCAGAAAAGTTGGTACCTTTGCTCGCCGAACAGCTTCCAAGTCAGGGGGCATCTTTGGATGAGCTATCGAGTTTAAGAAGGGCAGTGGAGAACATGCAGGGACAGTTGGACCAACAAAGAGGAGTAGGGACAACTAGTTTGCCATCCTCACCACTATCACCTGTCATTCTGAAAGCCCCGATTCAGAAGAAGGTCCAGTTCCCGGCAAGCATACAGTATGACGGTATTGCTGATCCCAGAGTTCATCTTACAAAGTATTCGGATTATATGGTCTCGGTGGGAGCCAGCGACGCCACTCAATGCCGAAATTTCCCCTTAACTTTGGGGGATCGGGTGCACAAGTGGTTTTCGGCAATGCCCCATTTCTCAACGGCGGGATCATACTTGTCCCAGAAACATCGATTGTCGGACCTAAAACAAAATGACGACGAGTCAGATCGGGCATTCATGGAAAGGTTCGACAAGGTGTTGTTAGAAGGAGAACCCGTCAGTGAGGATACGAAAATCATTGCCGTTATGGCCGGGTTGAAAAAAGGATCAAAGCTATGGAAAGAGGTACGTCTGAAGTGCCCAAGAAGTTATGCCGAATTCAGGAATCAAGCCGGCATATTCGTTTCCATGCATGAGGCTTTGCAATCAAACTTGGGGGAGAACAAAACTGATCCCAAGGAGAACAACAAGAAACCTGGTGCAACAAGCTATCGAGTCCCTAAAAACATGAAGGCGTTCACTGAAGGGACATAACTCAAAGAAAAGTTGAACCAAGTGCTAACAGTGTCAGTCGATACTGTTTATGAAAATGTGAAGGATAAGGAGTTGCTCTCCCCTCCCCGGAAAATTCGCCAAGACACTGGCAAACTCAACCCTAACAAGTATTGTGCCTACCATCAAAGCGTGGGGCACTTTACGAGTGAATGTAGAGATTTGCTCAAGCAGCTCTGGCATTTCTACGAGGACGGAAAGCTCTCCGACTTTGTCAAAAGACAAACCGGGAAGAGAGTCCGGGAGAACAATTCTGAGGACGAAAATGATCAACCTCAGAAGAACAATAAACCGGCGCGACCAGTTCCTGCCATTCCTACTCGTCCATTGGAAGATTTGTATATGATGGAACCTGCAGGTCCCGCAGGAGGATGTTCTGATGGACGACCGCCAATCTCCAACCGGAAAAGAAAAGCTGAGTTACGGGCAATCGATCAAGTCCAAGAAATGGGGGTCAAACCATCTATCATACAGACAGCAGAATTGACCTTCACCGAAAATGACTTGGAAGGAATCTTAACTCCGCACAATGATTCGCTCGTAATATGCGCAAAAATTATGGGAACACGAGTCCACAGATTGTTGGTGGACACCGGAGCCTACACCAATATCCTATTAAAAAAGATGCTCGATCATCTTGGAGATTATTCGGGCTATATTCGGGATACGACTTACAGAATAATAGGTTTCGGAAATGCTGTAACAGATCCATTGGGAATAGTTACTTTAGCAGTACAACTTGTAACGGCCAACGAACCCGAGAAAAAATATTACAAGAATGGTTGATTTCTTGGTTGTAGACCAGGATTCAACTTATAACGGGTTTCTTGGTCGACCCTTTTTAAATGAATTCAAAGTTGCATGTTCCACTTACCATTATTGTTTGAAATTCCCAACAGCAAGTGGAGCAGGTACTATCAAAGGAGATCAAAGAAAGGCCAGGGAATGTCTCTTACAGTTGCAGGCCAAACATATATCAGTATCCATGATGGAAGCCACAACTAGCTATCCTACTGATGAACCATCAATACTAGAGAACATGATGGACATAGAGGAAGACCACATGGATACTGACGAACAACATCATGACGAGCAGGTGTTGGACGAACAACTCCTCACCACCCATGAGGAACATCATCCTGACGAACAACAAAGGGGTGGTGACGAGCAACATTCATACGATGGCTTTGAGGGCCAGGTGTTGACTAACAACAACGAATCAGGGCCAACAGATGATCTAGATCCCCGCCTGGGGGCAGAGCCGATGAACATCGAAAATGATTTCAACTCTGAGGGACCAATACTTGATCCTCGGTGGAAAGGACAAAAACGACGAGCAACTCCAGTTGAAGAGCTGGAGGCATTCAAAGTTAATCCTGAAAATTCGGATCTCGAATTATACATAGGATCTGAGCTCCCTGAGCCTTACAGATCCCGAATGAAAGAGTTCCTCAGCAAAAATCTAGATGTTTTTGCTTGGTCTCATGCAGAAATGGTGGGGATAGATCCAAAACATGCTTGTCACAAGCTCAATATCAATCAAGCAAAAAGGCCTATCCATCAAAAACGAAGAAAGTATGGCCCAGACAAGTATCAAGCTTTGAACGAAGAAGTAAAGAAGTTGTTAGACAACGACTTAATCCGACAAGCACTCTGTCCACAATGGGTAGCAAACCCAGTCCTTGTGAGGAAACCAAACGGGACCTGGAGGCTATGCATATACTTCACAGATCTGAATGCAGCATGCCCGAAGGACAACTTTCCACTCCCTCACATTGACCAGTTGGTGGACAGTACTGCAGGTCATGAAATGCTAACATTCATGGATGCCTTTGCCGGGTACCATCAAATTCCAATGCATCCAGACGATCAAGAGAACACAGCATTTTATACAAATAAAAACTTGTTGTGTTGGAAAAGAATGCCCTTCGGCCTCATCAACGCCGGAGCAACATACCAGAGGTTGGTGAACAAGATGTTCGACGAACAAATCGGAGATACGGTAGAAGTCTATGTGGACGATATCGTAGTCAAAAGCCCCCGAAGGGAAGACCATCTTCAACATTTAACCCAGGTGTTCGAAATCCTTCGACACTACAACATAAAGCTGAATCCAAAGAAGAGCAGTTTCGGAGTTCATTCAGGAAAATTCCTGGGCCATCTTGTTAGTCAACGAGGGATTGAAGCCAATCCAACAAAAGTTAAAGCAATCGTGGATATGCAACCTCCACGTTCAATAAAAGAAGTGCAAAGGCTTACGGGATTCCTAGCGGCATTGAATCGGTTCATATCCAGATCGGGGGACAAATGCCGTCCATTCTTTGAAGCTATCAAGAAAGGACAGTTCACATGGACTAACAACTGTCAAAAGGCGTTCGACCAACTCAAAGATTACCTGGGAGATGTAAAAATCCTATCAAAACCTATCCCAGGAGAGAAGCTATATTTATACTTAGCAGCGTCAGAAGTGGCTATCAGCTCCGTTCTGGTACGAGAAGATGGCAAATTTCATCAACCTATTTACTACGCCAGTCAAGCTTTACACGACGCGGAGATCAAATATTCTCCAACTGAGAAACTGGTGTATGCACTTGTTATGAGTGTGAGGAAGTTACGACCATACTTCTTTGATCATCAAGTCGAAGTGCTAACAACTTTCCCACTCCGACAAATTCTCCATCGCCCCGACACAGCTGGTCACTTATTAAAGTGGTCACTGGAGATTAGCCAATTTGGGGTGACCTATGCTCCTTGAATTGCGATCAAAGGGCAAGCGTTAGCCGACTTTATTGTCGAACTAACCTTTCCACCAGATCCGACGAGAGGACTTGATCACCCCTGGCATCTTTACGTCGACGGGTCTTCAACCAACATAGCCTCGGGGGCAGGAGTAGTTCTAATCAGTCCAGACAGACAAGTATTCACCTCGGAAATCAAATTTGGTTTCATGGCCACCAACAACGAAGCCGAATATGAAGCTCTCATTGCTGGTCTCCACCTATCCCTTGCAGTAGGTGTTAGACGGTTACAAATATTCGGCGACTCACAATTGATTGTGAATCAAGTTCGAGGTGAATACGAGGCGAAAGACGATCACATGATCGAATATCAGCGAATTGTTGCTTACTTGATGTCTTTATTAGAACAAGTCTTCATTGAACAAATTCCAAGGACAAGCAACACACAAGCAGATGCGTTGGCCCGACTAGCAACAAGTGAGGGACCAGCAGAGTTGGCAGACATTATAATTACAAAGATGAATGATCCATCAACAAGAAGTTATAATGTCAATCAACTTGATGAACAAGCAAGTGAAGAAGAAGATTGGAGAACAAATATAGTCAAATATTTGAAAAGTGGAGAAAAACCAAACAACCCTTTTGAAGCTGCCAAGCTAACAAAGCAAGCCGCCAGATATACTTTGGTGGGCGAGCAGCTTTACAAAAGGGGAATATCAATCCCACTTCTAAAATGTTTGCCTAGGGGGCAAGGACGAGCAATACTCGAAGAAATACATGCCGGAGTATGCGGAAATCATACTGGGGGGCAAGCCTTGGCATATAAGACTATCAGACAAGGCTATTATTAGCCAACTTTACGCCAGGATGCAATCAAGAAAGCAAAGACTTGCCATCAATGTCAAATTTTTTCCACGAACATTCATACCCTGGCCCAACAGCTCGTATCAGTTTATAGCCCGTGGCCATTTGCAAGATGGGGGATGGACATTATTGGTCCCTTCCCAGCAGGAGTTGGAGGAGTTCGATTTGCCGTTGTGGCAGTCGACTATTATACAAAATGGGTAGAAGCAGAGGCCATGTTGAAAATCACGCAACAAAAAATGATCAACTTCATTTGGAAGAACATTGTCTGTCGTTTTGGAGTTCCGCAAACCATCGTGACAGACAATGGTCCGCAGTTTGATGGAAAGGAGTTGAGAGATTTCTGTACAAAGTGGGGGATCAAGAAACATTATTCTACGCCCTATCATCCCCAGTCAAATGGACAAGTCGAGGCCGTAAACAAAATTATCAAGCATTCGTTAAAAGTACGGCTAGCAGAAAGCAAAATCAGTTGGTCTACAGAGCTTCCGGAAGTCTTATGGGCATACAGAGTTTCTCCCAGGTCAAGCACCGGAGAAACACCTTTTGCAATGGCTTTCGGAATAGAGGCTGTAATACCAATCGAGTTAAAGACCAACACATACCGGACAACCAACTTTGACGAGCAGGCGAACAACTCTGCTCTAGCTACTAAAATGGATTTGCTCGAAGAAAAAAGACTGAATGCCGAGCTAAAAAATGCTACCTACAAGCAGCGAGCAGAACACTATTATAATTCCCATGTTAAAGTCAGGGAATTCAGAGTTGGAGATATGGTTCTAAGAAAGTTGCTCGCCCAACCTCCAGGTGTATTGGGACCAACTTGGGAGGGCCCGTATCGTATAACGGAAAAATTCGTTAATGGTGTATACGATATCGAAGATATGGAAGGCAAGCCGGCCCAATACTCCTGGAATGCTGTACATCTGAAGAAGTACTATCAATGAAACGAACAAGTTCTTATTTGGGCGAACAAATTTCTTTGGGGGGCCAGTGAACCAAATGAGGCAAACCAAAAAAACTTGCCTAATTTTTTGAAAATTTTGCTAAGTATAGGATAAAGAGTTGTTCGGCACAATGTATAGTTTAGTGCTGTTTCATCTTTTAATTTTAGACAGAGTTGCTCGGCAAAAGTATTATAAGCGAGCATATTTTGGTTAGTGTTCAAAGTTGTTCGTCAGTTTATATTTGTTAGTGACGAGCAGTCTTACAACACTTGTAAATTTTTCATAATGTAAATATAGTAGTTGTTCGTCAAGAAGGAAAAGTCCAAAAGCTCGAGGTACAAGTCCATTTTGAGGACCAAAGCCACTTAAAGGTTGTTCGTTTTTTAAAATGAACAGAACCTAAGGCTAAACCCTAATTCCACTAAAGGCAAAGTTCAATTCGAACAAAAGCCCAACACTATATGTTATAATTGAAAGTCATTGACAAAAATGTAAAGGCAATTAACATATAAAGAAAATGAGCGAACATGAGAAAGATATTCCATTAATCAAAAGGCATTAAGCCTAAAAAATAGTACAATGATCCTAGAAGTCAAGTACTACAAAAGGAGCGAACAACTATTACAGAGAAGATGAAAAGAAAAAAGCTGTCCTAAGAACTATTGTTGCTCGGCAGGAGGAGGATCTTGGGTTTGATCGGCGGGAGGTTCAACGATCATATCTCGAGCCAAGTCTTCAACTGCCTTATCCTCCGCCTCTTTAGCAGCTTGTTCATCGACAGCGGCCGACTCTTTTTCTTGCTCGTCCTCATTGACTTGGAGAGGAGGGTGAGTAACAACAATGCTAGGGTCAAGTTTATCAATCTTGACCCCCAATTCAGCCACATCCGCCAGCTGGATCTCAATGTTGTTCGGCGGCGGATAATTTTCGATAAACTCGGAGAGGTCTTTTCCCATCTCTTCAACCAGGTCCTTGTAATCATAGGCATCGGCCGTGCGGATGCTATCCGCGTAGGCGCAAATGTGCCCAAGGTTTGAAATGGGGGCAGTTCGAGCTTGAACTTCGGCTTCGAGTTGCTCGCTTGTGAAGAGTTTGGCTTCCGCCTCCCGAAGACGAGCATTTTCAGCTTTGAGCTCGGCAATCTCTTGTTCGGCCGCGGACAACTTCTTCTCCCCCTCGCCGAGCAGGGCATCTTTACCTCTCAACTCACCAGACAAGCCTTGGATTTCTCCAAGATATTTCTTTTCATTATCAATGTAAACATTGATCTGGTTGTTGAGGCGAGCAAGTTTGGCCTCGTATTGGCCGACCAGGCCATCCTTCTCCTCCGTAAGCTGCCGAGCAGTACTTGCGTAGCGGCGAGCAGCTTCTTCTTGCTCGGCGATCTGGGCCATTACCCTCTGAGCAGTGATAAGGCCGTTAGCATGAAGCATCATGGAAAGATGAACATTGTCCACCAACCCCTGTTAGAAAACAGCCTTGTCCAGTGGGCGTGTCCAGGCTCGGGCGACCAACTCTGTCGCTCTGCGAACATGGTCGCCGGGAATTTCCCTTATACTAACGGGAGTCTTCGAACAAGCATACTGATGGACAGCGCTTGATCGCCCGGGATGATCGTCAGCACGATATCTGCGAACAAGAAAGCAAATAACACTTAGAAAAAAAATAACGATAAAGTGAATATTGCTCGGCAAAGGCAAGGGTAGACTTACTCCTTAAATTTCCGATCGTCCCAACCCAGATGGGTAAGGTCTTCAGGGCCACGGACAGGGGTGGAATCCCTGCCCGCTTTGCCGGATTTCTCTGTGGGCTCGATGGAGGAGTGCCGAACAGCATCCCCCTCAGGGCGAGCATGACTGTGGCCCACCTTCTCCTTCCCCTTGCTACCACCGGGGATATCTTGGGCCAACGGAGTCCCATCGGCTTTTTTCAAATGTTTCCCCCCGCGAGGAGGAGAAATCGGAGAAGATGGCTGAGCAGGACCAGGGGGAGCAGCTGGTCGCGGAACTTTGGCTCCTTCAGCCTTGTTCGTCATCCCCAGAACCTTGGTAGGCGGGTCACCTCTCCTCTTTTGTCCTTTTGGAGGTGCCATTTCGAAAACTCTTTGTTCGAGGAGAGCAAAACAGGGGGGAACTGCAACAGTGACTTGCTCGGCTAAAAAAAAAAAAGTTAGACGAGCAAGTTGTGGAAGTCAAATGACGAGCAAAGTTGGTGTTAGGAGTTAGAAATTTGCGTACCTGGGGGCACCTCAGCTTGAGCTTCCAAGTGGTGGGGGTACGTAAGCAGGCGAGCAGCTCTCAGGCACTTTCCCTCGCGCAAATACTCAGTGGTCCTTTCCGCTCTATTACGAAGGCCGACCAAGCAAGAGGTGAATAGAAACTCCGAGCCGATCTCTTCTTCCTCTGAGTTCCACTTGGGTAAACGAGGGCCTGCGAACAAATAAGAAAAGTTAAATTAGAATAATACAGTCCGAGGACGATCAAGAAATCAACTTACGCTTAAATTTTCCATAAGCGGCGGGGGAGTTTATTCGCCCATCACCACCGTGTGGACCGGAAGATGCTCGCCAATCACCCCCAATGAAAAAGAAGTGCTGCTTCCAATCACGGATTTTGTTCGGCACCCCTTCCACCATTTTCAATCCAGTTCTGGCTTTGAGGTAATAATAACCTTCCTCTCCTAGGGGACACTTTGTGATGGTCATGAGGTAGTTGATCTCCTCAGCGGTGATGCGGTCAATGTACCCCTCCAAGGCGAACAAACACATCGACCCCAACAAATTCATCCACCCAATTGGAGTAATTTGGGTGATGGCAAGGTTGGTCGCCTCCAGAAAACGACCAACAACTGGTGGAAGAGGCAGTTTTAATCCGGCGATCAAGGTGTGAATGTTGATCGCCGTGCATCCTGGAGGTGGGCGATCAACTCTCTCTTTTCTCTTGGGGGCCCACATATGAATATCATAGGGAATCTAGTAGGTCTCCCGGATCGAGTCCAACTCAAATTCGCAAACAACACTTTTAATTCTGCTCGCCTGGAATTCGGACTTCACCAAATCCAACACTTCTCTCTCTGGGCGAGCAAAGTTGTTCGCGTGTTCCTCAGCATATGCTCGCCATTCGAAGGGCCCGAGCAACTCCAGTTGGGATCTCGTTTTCCATCATCTTTGGAGATGGGAACCCTATCCCTTCCAAAAATTCACGAGTCAACTCGTCGAATTGGGGATCTTCCGATTCAGCGCTGGACAAAGAGCCTTCGTCGGAATCTCTGTTCGCAGCGACCACCACCTCCCTCCCTGACGGGCGAGCACCCGTATCTTCTACCGATCGAACAACGGAGTCTACGTGGGAATCCGAGGCCGAAGAGACTTCAAAGGGAGGTCGGTTTTCGTATGCCATGATAGGGAAGAGGGGATCAAGAGTTTCCTCGGATTTGTTGCTCGAATGCGAAGACATAGAAAGAGAAGGAAGAAGAAGAACCAGATGCGGCGATTCGTCGGAGAAACGGCGGAGCGAAGCCCCACACGGCGGCGATGGAGGTTTTTGAAGAAAATAACGAAAGAAGAGAGTGAAGAATGAGAGAGATGAGAAAATAACTACCTTACTTCAAAGTCGGAGGCAAAATGCTGGAGAAATGGACGCCGGAAAGCTCGAGATCGCCGGAAGTGGAAGAAGACGACGGGGCACTGTAGCAAGAAATGAAAAAGTGGGAAAAAATTTGTTTTCCCTTCTATTTATACCCCAAGCAAAAAACGGGGTACCAAGTGTAATTTCCAACAAAATCCGGGCCAATTTGAGAGGAAACGGGGTCTTTTTTCAAACATAAAGAAAAATCGAAGGACCTACGCGCAATTATAGGGGCGCGTCACCTCTGGATTGATCGCGCGTGGACGGTGCGCAATCATGCCGCCCACGTCATCCTCTTACATCCCCCAGATCTTGGGAAGACGAAACGGTGAACCCAAAGTTGATCGCCTATTTCAATGATGATCGTCCAAATCATCACCAGTATAGTATCCTAACTACAGTTGCTCGCCACAAAGTTACTCGTCTGGGACAACATGTAGTCAGGATAGGGGGCAATTGTTGATAGGCGAACATAAATCAATGACTGACGAACAAGAATTAAAGCCTTAATAAAGATTACGAGGAATCAACCTCAAATCAAAGATGATCAACAAAGGAAATCAAGTCGGAGTACATAAATCAATCCAGGGAGTGCATAAACTGATGAACAACTACAAAGACGAACAACTTATTGGCGAACAGGTTTGAAGGCCCAAGACCAGAGATGAACATTCTGATAAGTCACTGATGACGAGCAACATTGATAAAAGGTGGTGAATCTACCAACCTAAGAGGTGCATGTCGACGAACAAAGGATCAAGATCCCAACGCCAATCTGTGTAAAACACAAAGGCGAACAACTTCTGAGCCATGTACCCAAAAGGCGAACAACTTTAATAAAAAAACCATCCTGGATCAGCTAAGCCGACCTGGGCGAACAACAATGAAGTCCGAGATAAGACCAAAGAAGACTTTGTAACTAAGATTCATCTTAGATAAGGTCAAACTAAGGTCAAAGGACACATGTCAAGCATGCAGGCTAGGGAGACCAAGAGTCATAGACACCTCATGCTTGCTAGTCTCTATAAATAGTTGTTCTCCAGCTTAAGAAATACAAGTTCAAATTCATAAACACTCCCAAAACACACACTAATACACCTAGACGTACACACATACGAAATTATTATGATTTCGACTTTCATATTTACAAGTTCATAACCCGAACCCTCGATTTACCATTTACGGTGGTAACCAATCACACGTAATTGATTGATGATCTTTAAACCGAACCTAAACAGTCACTAATACATCCGATAAAAATCGATCACCAACATTTGGGAGTCACATTGTCATTCACAATCTCTTCCACATCATTTAATAAGTCTAAACACATTCTTAAAAAAAATTAAGAATCACGATACACTGAATTGTATTATACTCCCTCCAATTCGATTTTGATTGACCCAAAGAAAATGACACGAATTTTAATAAAAAATTGTTTATTAGTATTTGTGGGTATAAAGTTGATAAAGTAGTGACATAATTGTAAATAAACAATATTTTTAAAGGATAAGTTAAAAAAGGGTAGTGTTTGCTTTTTGCTATCTTGAGTAAGGGGGAAAAACTTCCTTTTATAGAAAAAAAGGTAATCTAAATCGAATCAGGAGTATAGCATTCTGAATTTAGGCATATTGCCCTGGGTGAGAACTTGTATCATAGTTTGGCTACAAAGAAACTGAATAGTAACACAACAATTTTAAATAAAATTTTGCACAGTGCGAGCTTTTTAAATAACAATTGAGTGTTGTTTTAATAATGTTTGATAGTGACTCGTACTCCCTCCATCCTAGTTTTATTTTTTCATTTGCCAAAAAAGTCTGTCTCAATTTTATTTTCCCACTAGATGAGAGTCCCGCGTATTACACGGGATTTTCGTAAGAAACTGATTATATATTATAATGCATTACATATACAATAACACTATAAATTTATTCATCGTAAAATAATATAATTATATAATAAATTATATTCAAAATAATATCACATGTTAAACACAGTTAAGTCAATATAAGACATATTAAATTCGATTTGAGATTAAAAAAATTCAAATAGTTAAAATTTTGGTGCACTGTGTTTTCAAGACAATAAGGTTAATTTTTTTTAATTATTCGATTTTAAAAAATTCAATCAATCATTTAATCGATAAAAAATATCAAAAGTTTTTAATATGTTTAATTATGTTTAATTATGTTTTTTAATTTATTTTAACAAATTAGGATTTTCTAAATTGAAAATTCTCAAATATAATGAAACAATATAATAAGTTAATTAAACATTAAAGTTTCATATAATTAGAGGTTTAAATTTAATTGATCAATTCAATTTAATATATTTTTATAGGCTCAAGTTATATACAATAGATATTCCAACTTTTTATATATTTATTGTTTAGCTTAATTGGTAAAAATCATAAATTTTGCTCATGTGGTCCTAGGTTCGAATCCATGTATATGCATATATTTTTTTAAATAGAATCTTTGTTATATAATGACACATAAGCATAATGAATTGACACGTATGATTTTCACAAGCATGCCACATAGGACATAGATGACACATAAGCATATGACACGTAGGCAGAATCAACCACAAGATGACACATATGCAAAATCAACCATATAACGACACATAAGCAAGACCAACTCTCTTTTAGTATTATAGAGGATTCCAAAACTAGAAATAAAAGTGCATTCACTTTTTAAATTTCATCCTTACAATTCAACTACTTTATTAATTTAAATACTACTTTATTCACCATTCATCATTCTCAAAGACTATTTTATTCATATATATATTACAATTCAACTTTCACATTAAACTCTGTATAAATTCAAATGGGAAAATAAAATAGGAACAAAGGGAGTACTAAGGTGCCGCAATTCTTGAATCTTGATACGAATGAATTCGAATATGACATGAATTCTTATCAATGGAGGATGGTGTCGGATTGGCCTTCGTCCTTCTTGAAAGGCCTCAAAGATCGGTGTCAGATCATTGCCCTATTATATTGGAGAACGTGTGCAAAGATTGGGGCCCAAAACCGTTCCGAAGTTTAAACACGTGGTTGTCCCATAGAGATTTTTGTCTTTTGTGGAAGAAAGGTGGAGGAGCTATGAAGTTGAAGTCTGGAAGGGTTTTGTTTTAAAGGAAAAATTCAAGTTATTGAGAGAAGACTTGATATCGTGGAATAAAGAAGTGTTCGGGAACATGAGGACATAATCGGGAATCTCAAGGAAGAGATAAGGAAGCTAGACATGATAGATGAAGTATTTGGACTGGAAGAACACGAGATTATCAAGAGAAATGAGGAGTTGGCACTGTTGTTCAATGAAATCAAGCTGAAAGATAGTCTGTTGATGCAGAAATCTCGAACTAGATGGTTACAAGAGGGGGATATGAACTCAAAGTTTTTCCATGGATGCATCAACATGAGAAGGAAGCAAAACGAGCTACAAGTAATAAACTTCAATGAGAATTGGGTGGATGATGTGTAAGAGGTAAAGAAAGGGGTGTACGACTTCTTTAAAGTGCACTACTACAACAGTAAGTTCCTAAGGCCCCAGCTGGGAGAGGAACTGTTTGAGAGGAAAGTTACGCACGAGGTCAATGAGATGTTGGTGGCGGAATTTACAGTAGAGGAAGTCAAGAAAGTAGTGTAATCCTGTGAGAGCTCGAAGAGCCCGGGTCCTGACGGGTTTAAATTTTGCTTACTAAAGGCAATGTGGAGTATTTTCAAAGTTGATTTTATCGCCATGATGAAGGAGTTCCACGAAAACGGGAAGCTAGTGAAAGGTTTAAATCCATCTTTTATCATACTAATCCCCAAGAAGGAAGCTGCTGAGGAGTTGACTGATTTTCACCCCATCTCGTTAATCGGAGGAGTCTACACAATTATTTCAAAGTTGTTGGCTAGAAGGTTGGGGAAGGTTATGGATCCACTTATCTCGCAGCAGTAAAGTGCGTTTATTGGGGGACGTTAAATTCTTGACAGCGTGTTAGTGTTGAACAGGGCCATTGAGGATGCTAGACACGGTAAAAAAGAAGCATATTTTATAAAATTGATTTTGCGAAAACATACGATTCGGTCGATTGGGGTTTACTGAGAAGCATGTTGAGAGGCTTTAATTTTCATTATAAATGGATTAGATGGTGTATGGAATGTGTGACTACTGCGTGCGCATCAGTGTTGAGTAATGGGAGTGCATCGAAGGAGTTCAGAATGGACAGAGGACTACGCCAAGGAGACCCATTATCTTCGTTTCTATTTATCTTGGTTGCAGAAGGTTTATCCTTGCTAATGAAGAAAGCTACGGAAGGGGGCTTATTTACTCCAGTTTCGATTGGCAAGAGAAAAATAAACGTCTCTCATCTACAATTTGCTGATGACACAGTGTTCTTGGGGGAGGCAAAGATGGAAAATGCATATTTTTTAAAGCACTTCTTGAAGCTATGGGAACTTGTTTCGGGAATGAAAGTTAACCTCAATAATGTGATGTTTATGGCATTAATATTAGTGAAGGGGAGCTGGGATCTTTGGCGAGAGAGATGGAATGCACTCCAGTTAATTTTCCTTTCACATATTTGGGAGTCAAAGTGAGGTTCTCAACTAATTGTGCAGCCCTTTGAAGTGATGTTGTTCATAAAATCAGAAATAAATTAAAGTGGGAGAATCGTAAAACTTCTTTCGGAGGGAGATTAATTTTGCTCAACGTGGTACTGAGTTCTATTCCGGTTTATTACTTGTCCGTCTTCAGTTTGCCAAATTCTGTTAGGAAAGAGATTATTAAGTTGCAAATGAATTTTTTCTGGGGGGGCTCGGGGGATTCAAATAAAATAACATGGGTTAGGTGGAGATTTATTTGTAACCAAAAAGTGAATGGGGGGCTGGGAGTGAGAGATTTAGACTGCTTTAATATGGTACTCCTTAGTAAATGGCTTTGGAGATATTTGAATGAAAGGGAGAGTCTGTGGACGAGGTTGACCGAGTCTAAATTCGAGGTGGAGTGGAGTGGGCAGCTGCTGGGAAATTCGTCTATAAGAGGAGGGAGAGTTAGAGGGTGGTGGAGAGAGGTGGTGAAGGCAGACAGATGGGGGGGGGACGCAAATGGGTGGTTTTTTTAGAGAGTAGGCAAGGAGGTAGGGGATAGGAGGGATACTTCATTTTGGAAGGAGGAATGGGTAGAGGAGGGAGTAAAGTTGAGTGAGAGCTTTCCTAGGCTGTTCTACCTTAATAATAAAAAAGGGTGGAAGGTGGGGGAAATGGGAGCATGGGAAGAGGGGGTGTGTGTTGTATAATATGTGGGTAAAATAGTTTAATGATAGGTTAGGCACACCGAAAAATGATGCTATCTTTAAAGATATTAATTCCTCCCACATCGGTGTAAATGGTTCACAAGGAATTAACCTTCCAGGATACAAAACCTATCTCACAGAAATTCGATAGTTACACTCTAACGAATTTCAGAAGTAGAAATCACAAGTATTTTAAAAAACTCAAAATATAAGACTCGACTAATATATATATATAGAGAGAGAGAGACTCGATTTTTCAGTGTATTGAGAAACTTCACTTCTCAATCTCAATCTTCAATTCAATATTCTGAAATGACCACACCATTGAGTATTTATAGTTACTCAAGAGTTGCATCGAAAGGTTGCGGCTCTACTCATATGTTGCAGTGAATCTAAGAGTTGCAACTCTTACTCATCAAAAGTGTCACTTTCACTGAATATTCATGTTGAACCAAATGGTTACAACATTTCATCTAAAAGATGTCTCTTCACGAAGAGCTCTCTCAAATAATTATATTATGTAAATATACTAATATACAACAGTGTGGACATAGAAGTAGGAGTGGAGGCGCAATCTCTTTGAAAGGGAATTATCCATTGTAAATAACCTTAAAGCTTTGTTTAGCAAGATTAATCTCAGGTTTGGAGTGACCGACAGGTGGAAGTGGAAGGAATCAAAAAATGGGAGATTCAAGACAAGTGAGGTATACGAGTGGCTACGAAGGAAAGAAGCTGGAGTCAATCGAGATACGGACAAGGAGAGAGGTTTCAAGAGTATTTGGAACAGATTCACTCCTCGTAAAATCTCTATTCATGCTTGGAGAACTTTATGGAGGAGACTGTTGGAGAAAACAGACATAGACTACCAACAAAGAAAAAACTGAGGAAGAAAGGAGTCATTAGCCACAACGACAATGTCAACTGTGTCTTATGCGAGGAAAAACCAGAATCGGTGAAGCACGTCTTGTTTGAGTGTAAGCATTCATACTCAGTTTGGATGGAGGTGGTGAGATGGTTGAGGATAGAGTCAGTTCTTTCTTCGAATCCTTTGTTGAATCTACTACACTTTAGTAGACTTCTCAAAGGGATTAGAGGAAAACAGGTGACTATTTGCATTTGAGAGTGTATCATTTGGCAAATCTGGAAGGGGAGGAATGATAAAGTTTTCAACAACCAGGAGTTTTCGGATAAGAAATTGGTGGAAGAAATGAAGATCAGAACTTGGAGCTGGATCGTTTGCAAGGAGAGAAGATTCTGTGATTTAAAATTTCAAGATTGGTTTGTCAATCCTAGATTAGCTCTTGGAGTGTAATAGTATAATTGGTTCAATGATCATAAAAAAGAACGAGTATAAGATATCACTCATGCCTATGTATTCTGTCAAATTTTTATGAATTAAAAAAAATTACTAATAAAAAAAGACATTTATTAATCATAGAAATAAATTATCTGAATAATAATAATAATAATACATGGTACATTAGAATAACACGTAACCCGACCAATTTCAGGATATTATATTTTAAAATTCAATTTAAAATTATACCAAAAAAAAATCTATGATAAAAATAAAATAGATAATATACACCATTTTTTAATGATATTATTTGAAAATCAATTGCATTGAGCACACTATGAGTTGAATAATGTATTTCATTTTATATTGTACTAGTATGTTACCCGTGCGATGCACGACTGGCATACATATAATGCATATCATAATTTTTTTTTAAATTTAAATAGATGATACATTTTTAGCGAGTCTTGACATATGTGACAATCTCATATATGAGATGAGCTTCATGATCGTTTTATCTATAATTTTTAATGAAGCAATATTAGAGTACAATAAATTGCAATAATTAAAGAAAAAAACATATTGAACAAATAAAAAAGACTAACCAATCAAAATCTAATAGTAGGTTTTTATGTGTTTGATCTATTTTAGTAAATTAAATGTTTGATCTTTACCTCGCCCAGCTATTAATCGCACACCTGCATTATTTGTCCATCGCAAAGATATATGTGATTTGTGATTATCATTTTTCATATAAAATATATCGCTTGTTAAGTTAATCTCCACAGTCGCAATTAATATATATTATATAAAAATGATAAACACAATATATAAATGCAATCCTTTTCACAAAAGAAAAAAAAATGCAAATGTGCGAATAATGGCGGAAGGGAAGGAGGACATATTATTAGTTAAGAGTCTTTAAAAAAAAACAATGGAAAGATTTTCTTTTAATTACACAAGCAATTTTAATTATGTCAAAATATTAAAAATTATATTAATCAAAGTTAGAAAGAATTTGTAGTATTGACTTAGTTTTTTTATTTCTAGAACATTTTCTTATTAGAGATTTTTTTGTACTTCCACATTTATTTTATTTAGCTTAAAATATTAGATATTATATTTATCAAAATTAGAAAATAGAACATTTTTTTATTAGAGTAGGTAGAGACCTTTTTTAATTGCACATTTAATTTTAATTAGATTAAAATATTAAATATTATATTATTCAAAATGAGAAAAAACTTTTGGCATTCTTGAATCTATTTCTTAGAACATTTTATTATTAGAGTAGTGTATTTATATGGATTATCTTTATTCAATATTTTATTTCTTAATTCAAAAGGTACAACACATGTACTCATAAGAAGTTTTAATCGTGTTTTTATTGTCAACGCATTAAATAGAAAATATTTTATAATTAACCCAATCTAATTTTAAAAAATACTTATTAAACGTGGCATTAAAATAAATAAATAAAATTGGTATAAAAATAATTCCAACAACTATAACATGTATGTAAAATAGGCTAAGACTTAATTGTTGGCCCAATAAAACTAAGCTAAATTACATTATAATTTTAAACAAACGTTGGGTACTTTCAATTACATATCTTACACTATACAATATTAAACAAGCCATAATGTAACATATCTTGGAGCCCAACACACATGGAAAAATACATAAAAACTTAATAGCTATGGAAAAAAACTTTGCCTATCCAAAGATGAACATTCGTCGTTCATCCTCCACCTTTTTCAAGCAAACACTTGCCATTCATATCATCTTTTCCTTGTAATCTTAACATATCAAATGAATTACTTACTGAATAACTTTTGGATTAAGGAGATGACTCTACACAATAGAAAAACATTGCATGAAGATCTCTACAAAAGCTAAGTTCTATCCAGATTTTATGTTTTATATTAGTTACACATACACACACACATATATTTTACTTAAATTCAATTTTTATTAGGCTATACTTTTAGATTTGTTACGAAAATTTATCCATTACCGGCCATTCAAGTAAAAAATAAAGTATCAATTTGATAATCTATTTTTTGTGTTCACTCAAGAGATTTTTGTTTTCATCTTGGAGACAGAAACTTGCTTCTTGCAACCTTGAGAAATCAATCATCAACTGTTCCAAAGCGGACTGAAGATTGAGTTCCTCTGTTGACTCTGAGCTGAGCTCAGGTGAGTGTCCTAAAGAATTGAATGGTTTAGATTGTACCTCTGGTTCTTCTCTTGACATGAGGCATATGTCATCATCACTGCTGTCAGAAAACAGCCCATTAGATGACTCCAGATCTTCATCAACATCCTCAGCCACCATGTCTTTTCTTTCTCCATATCTTCTATCTCTTTTGGCTTACCTTTCCTTTCTTTCCTTTGTGCTCAGCTGAGGACAATCATACTGAAAGTGCCCAACTTTCTTGCATTGAAAACATCTGTTGGCATCATAATTCTTTTCTTCAGTAGACTCTCTAGCCTTTGATGATGATCCTTCAGCTCTTGTATAGTTCTTGTATTCTTTCTTCTTCTCCAGCTCAGTGGAGCTTTTCTCTCCTTCTCTGGTGTCTTTGTGTGGATAACTTCTCCTTTCCCTGTTATCCCTGTAAAATCTCTTATACTTGTCAAATCGACTGTTAAGTTCAAACCTTCTAGCCATTAGGCTGAGTTCCTCTTGCATCTCAGTCTTGCTTTGAGATTTGCTTGCCTTTGTACTCTTCTGTGGCCTTGGGGATTTGGGCTCAGTTTTCTTAGCTTTGAAGACAACTCCCTTCTCAGCTGAGGTCTCATCAGAAGCCCTTTTCCTGTTAAGATCAAACTCATAAGCTTTGAGTTCAGAGAATACCTGTTGCATAGACATGCTAGATAGATCCTTGGTATTCTGCATCATCACAAAGTACACATCCCATCTTGAGGTTAAACCTCTCAGGATCTTTAAGGCAACCTCTGTTTTGGTGTAGATTTTTCCCAGAGAGTTTATCTCATTCATGATGTCAGTGAACCTCCCATCAAGTTGGTCAATGGTCTCAGTAGGCTCCATGGTGAACTGCTCATATTTTGAACAGCTACTGAAAGCTTGTCCTCTTTAATCTTGTCAGTTCCTTCACACATGAGAGCTAGAGTATCCCACAATTCCTTTGCAGTCTGGCAATAAATCACTCTTCCCATTACTGAGTCTGGAATGGTGGTGTAGAGAATATTCATGGCTATGAAGTTGAGGTTGTGTCTCCTTCTTTCATCTGCAGTGAAGTTATCCTCATCCTTGGGCCATTCTTCTCTAGGATCTGTAATAGTGTCAGCTGTGGTTCTAGGGTTAGGGGTCATAAAAATAAATGGACCTTTAGTAATCACCCTCAACATTTCACCATGCACACAGGCAAGATGAGCTCTCATTCTAATCTTCCAAAAGTCATAATTTTCCACTGAGAATTGTGGAATCTTGTGATGGAACATATGGTTCAAGGGATTTACTCCCATGTTGTTCTCCGCTGGTGGTGCTACCCTAGCTGCATTGTCAGCCATAATATCTAAACAAGTTTATCAAAAGATCAATTCAGTTGACCAATATAAAATACCTTTTAGCACAAGGTATACTTAGAACAATGGTTTTTTGAACCACTGCTCTGATACCAATTGTTGGTAATACACCTGAGGTTACAAATTTAAACTTCTTAAAACTTATCAGGTTACTTAAGACAGTAACTCGTCAGTGGACTTGAAGTCTGCTGAGAAATTACTTGTGAAAGCTTACTGAGATAATAACTCCACTGAAAGCTCAAGACTTTCAGTTGAACTACTATCTAATTAGCTTTCAGATGCGGATTAGTGAGCCCTTTTTAAAACCTCGTTTTGCTTTGATAAAACTTGTTTGAATAACACACACTTAAGGAAATAACTGAATGTAAGTACACAAGATATAAAGTGGCTCAGAGATGAATCTCCTACGTCCACTATCCTGATTAAACAGGAGAATTCCTTTCTCTTGGAATTCCTTGTGTTATAGTGCCAAGGTGCACTGATCAAATAATCCTCTCTTAGAATGATTGATCACTAGGATAATTCCAGGTCCTAGTTATCAAAACAAACCTGCTTTCAGACTGATATCAACAATCAGCTTACTAACACCACTTAAACACTAACTCTCAACCTAACAACTGAGTAGGGGTTTGAGTAGGGTTTGGTTCCAACTGTTGTGAGATAATCCTTACAGTTTAGCTCAAGACTTAGGATGGATTATCTCTTTCTAAGGTTTGGATATAGCTTTAAGCTTGATTACAGAAGGCTTAGAATGCTCTCTACAAAATGTGAAACACTTGGGAAACAAAGGTAATTTCGAGTGCTTCGTAGTAAGTTATGAATGTAGAGATAACTTTGATCTTGTGAGTTTCCCGTGCGTAGAAATGAGCACGTCCTTCTGTATTTATAGACCTTCTTGAAAATCTTCCCGTTGGAGTTTGAATCTTCTCAAGTAAGTCTTCTTGTATCTGATTGGTTCAAACGGCTCTATTTGAAGCTTTAAGTCTTGTCAAGAAACAGCTGAAAGACCATGCTTGTTCACCAACTTTCTGTAGAAGGCTAGGGAAAGACTTTTGGTACTTGTCAGTCCGTGACAGGTCGGCTGTCAGTAGAGTACACCTACGTGTCATCTTCTCATTGGGCCGTTCAGTCTGCTTGCTCAGAACCCTGTCTTGATTTAAGGTGGAACTCTTCTGAGAGAACCTTCTAATTCCTTCATTTATTGTAAGCTTCACTGAAATTCGTTTTTCCTTGTTCCAACCAGATTAACTAACAACTTTTAATGTGTTTAGCATTGAATGTATTTTGTTAGTTCACATCAGTGGACCTTTGTCCTCTCCTGATGGTTTTAGTCTTAGTGTGAATGTACTTAGAAAATATTCAAGACTTAGACTATTTCTCAGATCAGTTGTCTTCAGCGGACTTCATTCTTCAATACACTCCAGAAATTACTAACTGTACTCCAGTTCCTTAACATTTGAACTGATTATCTAAACTCTAACTCTACTGAATACTTTACTTACAAATGACTTAGAGGAAATCTTTTGGCATCTTAATCAAAACTTAAGTCTATACAATCTCCCAACAACAATTGTTCTCTCTTAAATCTGGATCCAGTACTCAAGTTGGGTGCTGGAAGCACTTTGATTTGGGTGAAATAGAAAGAAGCAAAATGTGGCAGAGCTAAACTCGCTAAACGAAAGAATACTATTTGGCTCTATGACTTAAACGCAAAATACTAGTTATTCTAGTAGTTGTCGAATCGATTGGTTGAAAGGCCTGAAAGTATTGGCAAGTATATGGACCAAGTATATCGAACCCAAGGAAAGGTATATATGCGAATAGAGCCCTGGAGATCTACGTCTCGTAGTTAATATGAATGTAAGTTCGGATTTAAGAATTCTATTAAACTACTTTATATTATACTACTCTTAAAGAAAATAACTAAATTAAACTAATAACTTGGGTTTTAATAAGATATGGGATGGTGATGCTCAGGACAGGAACTCCTACGTATACTAACGGAGTTGGTAAGATAACTAAAATAATCATGATGTACAAGTAATAATCCTAAGTGTACTAAAACTAGGCAATCAACTTCCCTAATCTAGCACAAGATTGAAAGACTAAAAGCTCAAGAATTAAACCTAATACTTCGTCATATCAACCTACTTCACTAATCCACTAATCAAATTATATGGATTGTGCTTAGTTATTGAGACCCTAATTTAACTAAGATGATGCGGTCGTCTTTCCTAGATAAACCGGTAGATGATAAACCCCTTTCCTTAAGCCTATTCGTTATTAAAGAGTGATACAGTCGTCTTCTCTCTAACAATTTTTGTACTCAATTCCAAGATAATTCTAGGGATTATTTTAAGAATTCAATTAATTAAGAGAACTAAGACTAAACATCAGGAATTATCCTAATTACGTACCAACGTCCTACTTCTACGAGTTCATCCTATCCTAAGCAAGGGTTCTAGCCTAACATGGTGGTTGAAATAACAAAAGCAATAGTGATGATAATAAACATGAACATAATTGAATTAACAGCTAAATTAAAGAACATAAACAATGAATAATTCAAAGTCTAAAAAATAATCTCTTATAGTCTGAAAAGCTAGGGTTTATAGTCTCAAAGGAACAAAGAAAGAAAGAATTAATCTAAGAAGTTCGAAAGAAAAGCTAAAACTATGAATCGTAAATCAAAACCTCGATTACAAAGTGTAAAACTCTTCTTATCTCTTGCCTAAGCACTTCTCCTTCCTCTAAGTATCTAAAAATATCAATAGTGATCAAAGGTTATCTAAAAACGAGCTTGGGATGGGGTATTTATAAGCGACGGACCTATAATGGGCGAAAAAGGCCATTTCTCGCGACTTTGGGTCTAGTTCGAGCGCTAGGCGCTTGACCAACTTTCGATCGAGTGGTTCCCCCTTCCAGCGCCAACAAGGCGCTCGAGCTCCTAGCGCTCGACCAACTCTTGGTCGAATGCGTGCCGGTCGAGCGCTAAGCGCTCGACTACTGCTCGGTTGAGCACTCTAGACTTCCAGAACCCCTCTATCGCTCGACACTCCCTTGCTCGAGTGCCTAGGCGCTTGAGCACCTCCTTCCTTGAGCCAATTGACACTTTTCCTTGCACGAACTAACACTTTTCGTATTTTTTCGATATCTTCTCATCCGGGCATCTATTTGAGTCGATTCAAAGTCCTACGAACTCTATTCTTCGCCCTCTATCCATCTATAAGCATCAAAGAGGAAAATACATTTATTAGTTTATGAAAATGATACTCAAATAACTCTAATTACTCATAAAAACACTCAAAATATGGGCAAATCAGGCTACAAAACATAACAATTTCACGCCTAATAACTCTATTGTACGTACACCCGAAGTGTTATCCCTGTTAGATTGAAATGAGTATTTGTACGAGAAAAAAAATGAAAATTACAAGGTGGTGAGCGAGATTAGTAGCTCAATGGGTTTTCGCAGAGACCCGATATTGATTTTGATAAAATATTCTCCTGATATGAACAATATAAAGTTCCACTTATTGGAGTTATATGTGAAAGTATGCTTTTACTTTGTATAACTCATGTATTAAACACTTGTTTATGAGAATAATTCTTTTTATCACAATTGCTTTGAATATGAATGAATGTTAAATGTTTATTGCAATCCATTCAATATGTATAGTACGAGTTACATTGTAGTTAATGTGGTGATACCAGATCATGGAAGATCACATTGACGAGTTCCTTGTAACTAAACGTACAAATTCACGACCCAGGTGGAATTGAACAATCCGCCGTGAAAGGTCGATGTGTAGTTCTCAGATTGACATGTCTTAACCAAGAGATTGCACTAGCACATTGTGTATGTGTTGAAGTGGACCTACACGAGGATAAATTCTTCTGTTCTGAAAGGTGAAGAATTAGACCTCAGTAGTTATTGATTTCTTAATCCCTGTCACTTAAATAGGACCGTGTGTAGTTAATAGTTATTAATTTGATACATGTCGGGTGAGAATCATCGTGACTTCTGATTAGGCGTGAAATTGTTATGATTTGACCGTGTTTTAAGTATTTTTTATGAGTATTTAGAGTCATTTGAGTAAAATTTTCACAAACTCATCAATTTATTTCTTTGGTGTTCATACTTGGAAAGAGGGAGAAAAAAGGAGTTTGTAGGACTTTGAATCAACCAAAACGGACTCCCGGTTGAGAAGATATGAAGGTTTTTCGAATAAGTGTACAGCAGCAGGAAACCACTCGACCAGTTGAGGTCGAGCGCCACCACTCGACCACTTGCACCACTCGACAAGTTGAGGTCAAGCGCCCCCGCTTGACCAGTGAGAGATCGAGCGCCCTAAAGGCACTAGAAAGAAGACCCACTCGACCACCATCAGGTCAGGCGCTAGCGCTCGACCAACCCCCAGTTTTGTGCGATTTCGGCCTTTTCCACCCATTTTCGGCTCGTTGCTTATAAATACCCGATCTCAAGCTCGTTTTTAGACACCCTTTTGATCACTTTTCATATTTTAGCATACTTAGAGCTTGGTAGGGAGATTTTGGAGAGTTTCATACTTGTAATTGAGGTTTTGATTTACGAATTCATAGTTTAGCTACTTCTTTTGAATCTTTTCGTTTAATTCTTTCTTTCTTGCATCTTTGAGACTTATAAACCCTAACTTTACCAGATTTATTGAGATTTCTAGATATTCTTTTGTTTATGCCTTCCAATTCTTTTGATTATTCAATTATGCAAATGTTCATCGTTCTTGTGATTGTTTTCATTACTTCAATTACCATGTTAGGCTAGAACCCTTGCATGCTTGGGGTAGGATGAACTCGTAGAAGTAGGATGTTGGTACGTAATTAGGGTAACTAGTGATGTTTAGTGTTAGTTCTCTTAATTAATTGAATTCTTAAAATAAACCCTATAATTATCTTGGAATTGAGTACGAAATTTTTTAGAGAGAGGACGACCTTATCACTCTTTAATAACGAATAGGCTTAACGAGAGGGTTATAGAAGGGGTTTATAATTTACCAGTTTATCTAGGGAGGACGATCGCATCACCTTGGGTAAATAAGGGACTCATTAATTAAGCATAATCCATATAACTTGTTTAGTGGGTTGTGAAGTAGGTTGATATGACGAAGTATTAGGGTTAATTCTTGAGGTTTTAGTTTTTCAATCTGGTGCTAAATTAGGGAAGTTGATTGCCTAGTTTTAGTACACTTAGGATTAATACTTGCATATCACAGTTATTTTAGTTATTGTACCAACTCCGTTAGTATACGTAGGGATTCTTATCCTAAGCATCACCATCTCATATCTTAGTAAAACTTTAGTTAATCGTTTACTTTCGTTAATTGTATTAATAGTAATAGAATATAAAGTAGTTTAATTCCATTCTTGAAACCTAACATACACTCATATTAACTACGATGCGTAGATCTCCAGGGCTCTATTCGCATACATACAGTCCCTTGGGTACGATATATTTGGTCCTTATACTTGCTAATACTACTGTGATCCCATACTCTTGTGGGGTAACTACTAATAATACTAGTATTTTGTGTTCAATTCAATGGCGTCGTTGCCGAGAAAGGCGATGTATGTCCATTGAGTAGGACTTGGAGATAGTTTAGTAGTTGTAGTGAGTGCTTTTATTTTCAATTTTATTATTTGTAGTCTGGTGCATTTGATCTTTCTTGTTGAGTACTCAGGTATATGAAAACACGTTCAAAGGGAGAAACGAGCGTAGATAGAACAAAGCTAGACCCTGAGACCATTGCAAGAAGGAATTGAGCTTTTCTGAGAAGGATGACTACCGCAGGTGACGAGAATTTAAATTAGAATTTCAGCGGCGATTTGGATTTCGCAGCTGAAGAGCATGAACGGAATGTGAGACAGGTTGAAGGTGCTAAGGTAGTCGATAACCAAAAGAAAACACCTCATGGGGAGAGCACCAGCCAAAACCCAACTCCACAGACCTAGAGCAATCCCGCTGAAAAGCAGAATCAAGTCATCCACCAAAATTCATAAAACCAAAACAACCCATTTAACAACCCTGTCTAACAACACAACAACCCACCTTATCCATACCCATACTCACCATACTCTTATCCACCATACTACCCCCCACAACCCAACTATAACCAACCACCAATCCCACATATACCTCCACCACCAGTTTACCCACAGTATGTACCTCAACACATTGACCCTCCTGGTATGGCAATTAGAGGCAGATTTGAGGCTCATTCTCAACAGTATTATGATGGAGTAGCTATGCCACCAGTCGAGGCGAATAACTTCTCTATTGCTCTTGGGATTTTAAAGATGCTTACTGAGAACCAGTTTAGAGGAGAAGTAGGGAAAGAAAATCCTCACACTCACTTGAGAAATTTCCTGATGATAGCCTCTACCTTTAGCCAGAACGGGATGTCGGAAGATGCAAAGAGGCTTAGGTTGTTCCAGTTTTCTCTAACTGGAATAGCTAAGGAGTGGTATGATAACACACTCCCACGAGGTAGTGTGACTACATGGGCCGAGCTCAAGCATCTGTTCCTTGAGCGTTTCTACCCCCCGTCCAGAACGGTGAAGGCGAGGAAGGAGATTTCCTCATTCAAGCAGAAACATGGAGGGGAGTTGAGTCAAGCTTGGGAGAGGTTCTCTAATATGCTCATTGAGTGCCCGCAGCATGGGTACAACGAGGGAGATATCATGGCCTACTTCTACTGTGGAGCCAGCAAGGCAGCTCAAGACCACCTCGATGCATGTGCTAGTGGAGCATTCCTGAACCATAGTGCAGCCCAGTGTAGAGAGATAGTAGAAAATATTGTCAAGAATGCGGGGCAATGGAATGAGGATCAAGAGTTTCAGCGGGCTTATCAGATGGAAGAGAGTGAGGGAACTGGAAAGCTGCTGGTGGCGATGATGGAGAAGATCAGCAATCTAGGGGTTGGGCAGAATTTGAGTGGAGGGAATACTGCAGTGAGTGAGAAAGTGGATTAGCCAGGATGCCAGCAAGAGGTGGCCAACTATATGGGAGGGCCTAATTATAATCAGAATGACTATCAAGGTGGAAATTATCAGGGGCGACCAACTTATGGTCAACTGTTTGTACCACTGGGTCCACAGCCTCCTCAGAATCAATGGAGGAATACTCATGGGTATCAAAGAGGCCAGGAGCCTCCTCAGAATCAATGAAGGAAGAATGAAAATTTCTCTTATAGCAATCCCAAAGTGGAAGAAGGTAAGAGAAGCGAAGCAAAACGTGAAGAAAACCGAGCGAGATGAATAAGGAGTACCAAAATCTGTGATTCCGGTTCCATATCCGCAGCGGTTCATGAAGAAAAAATTAGATGAAATTTTTTCCAAGTTTCTTGATGTTTTTAAAAAGCTGCATATTAACATACCTTTTTATGATGCTTTGGAACAGATGCCTAATTATGCCAAGTTTCTGAAGGACTTGATAACTAAGAGGAGGAGAGTTGATGAGCCCAAGTTGGTGCAGCTGAACCATGAGGTGAGTGCATTAGTGCACAAAGCGCTTCCCCCGAAATTGAAGGATCCCGGTAGCTTCACGATCTTATGTGATATCGGGAATGGAGTCAAGAAGGGAGCGTTGTGCGATCTTGGAGTGAGCATTAATCTTATGCCACTGTCGCTATTTAAGAAGTTGGAAGGTGGAGAACTTCAGCCGATAATGAGCCGACCGGTCTATTACTCAACCTCAAGGTGTGGTTGAAGACGTCCTTATTAAAGTTGGAGATCATATTTTTCCAGCTGATTTTGTGGTGCTCGACATGGAGAAAGATGAGCACGTGCCTTTGATCTTGGGAAGACCTTTCTTAGCCACGGCCGGGATGGTGTTAGAAGTGGCAAATGGGATATCACAATCTTATGTGATATCGAGAATGGAGTCAAGAAGGGAGGCGTTGTGCGAACTTAGAGCGAGCATTAATCTTATGCCACTGTCGCTATTTAAGAAGTTGGAAGGTGGAGAACTTCAGCCGACAATGATGAAGCTTCAACTCGCCGACTGGTCTATTACTCGACCTCAAGGTGTGGTTGAAGACGTCCTTGTTAAAGTTGGAGATCATATTTTTCCAGCTGATTTTGTGGTGCTCGACATGGAGGAAGATGAGCACGTGTCTTTGATCTTGGGAAGTCCTTTATTAGCCATGGCCGGGATGGTGTTAGATGTGGCAAATGGGAAGATCACGGTAAAGGTAGATGATCAAGAGGTGAAAATTTCCCTATATGAGGCCATGAAACACCTGATGGAAGATGAAAGTTGTAATTCCATTGATGTCATTGATCCTTGTGTTGAAGACACACCTCCTATCTCTGACCTTTCTTATATACGTGATTATGTTAATCCTTCACTCAATGATTTAACCTTTGAGCATTATGATCTTGATTGTTTTGATAGGGATGAAGGCAAGAAGTTGAAGGATGAAGAATTTAAAAGGGTGGAGGTGGCCAAATTAGAGAAAAAAAGAGGAGGTGATGTTAAGAAGAAAAAAATCAAGAAGTGGGTACCTCCGTGGAGAGCGAAAAAGAAAGTGAAACCACCGCCCGAGGTGAAGAAGGAGGATGGGAATCGAGCGAAAAAGTTAGACATCTTCTCTTATGAGAATAAGGGAGGTAAATTTGAGTATCATGTCCCATAAGCTCATTTGAGCTCGGTCACACATTAGGACCTTAAAAATAACGCTGAGTGGGAGGCAACCCACTTTTTACTTGCTTTTGTGTGTTTTGTTTTTCGTGTTTGTGTTTGTGTGAATCCTAAGTTCTAACCTCGTACTTGAGAGTTTTTACTTTGTAAGCTTGCCTTGAGGATGAAGGAATGCCCAAGAAGTGGAGATTGAAGGGATCAACTCGAGACACGGGAGTGTGCCAAGTTGTTGAGAGAAACTGAATTATTTGGATGAGTTAACCACCACCCTGAACTTAGACCGCTTCACAAGGTCTAAGTTTGGGGGGGGGGGGGGTGGAGTTTTTATATATTTTATGGTTACATTGCACAAGCGCACACCCTCTCTTTGAGTTGAGTTAGGTTATATATTGTGTTAGGATAAAAATTGTTAGTTTTGATGAGTTAAAACAAACCAGAGGATGTAATAGGACCATCTGGACCTGTTAGCCAGATGATGATCTAGATTAGGACTTAGTCTAGGGGGAACTGCCAGACCAGAAGACTTCACCAGAAGAGTCACCAGAGGACTTCACCAGAGGACTCCATCAGAAGACTTCACCAGATGAGATCTGACCAGAGGCAGAGGACCTTCCCCAGACCAGACGCGTCCTGACCAGACGAGTCTGGTGGAACAAAAGATGCTCAGCTTGATCTCCTGTTTCTACTGAGTATTCTGGTTGTTCACCAGATTAGGACCAGAAGACACCGAGGTTGCCTGGTGTCTGGTCTTGCCTTCTCTGGAGAGAATCAGAGTTAGGCAGAGGAAGCTATTGACCGTTGGTGATTCAAATCAAGTCAACAAGATCAGGATTGGAAAGTCTGAAGATAATCAATCCAAGGATCCCACCAACCCAATCAATCAATTAGGGAATTGATTGATTGAGGCTTCCTTATATAGAGGATCTGATTGGATTAGCCCTCCAACGGCTAGCCCTAATCACCTCTATAAATACAAGAGTGCAGTTCAAGAAAAAGCTCTAGAGAGACTACATACGCGCATAAGTTGATCCAAGCTTTTGATATTCATTCCAAGCACTCTTACTGTTCATAATATTTTATCTACTCTAAAGGAGTTATTGAAACCACAACCTGTTCATCTATCAGACAAGGTTGTTGGCTGTTTGATCTTTAGATTGTAGTCAAATCTAAAGAGGGTGTAAGAAGGAACTGGTACTTCACAATTCCAGTGAGTAAGTAAGTGAGTTGGTTGATAGTAAGACCCCTTGGATATAAGGGAGAGTGGACGTAGGATATTCAAATCCGAACCACTATATATCTTGTGTTCTTTATTGCTTTCATTTACTTATTGTTCTTTTGATTATTGTTCTCTTGTAAAAGGAATTTGAAAGACATTTAACTTAAGCTTCCGCAATTAATCTAACTAGTGGGACCAACAAGTGGTATCAGAGCAGTGTGTCCAACGACCACTGCTTTGAAAAGCTTTAGGTGGTCACCGGGCAGATCCATTGCTCTTTAGTGCTTTCGTTCAAGTTCTTGTTATTTCCCTTAATTTTATCAAAATGTCTGCAAAATCTTCTTACAAGAGCCGTAAGCTCCCAGAATTCTCTTTTGAGGATTACAGCCACTGGAGCTTCATGATGAGCAATCATCTTGGAGCTATTCACCACCGCATGTTAGATGTGGTTGAAAGTGGCCACATTCAATTTTACTGGACTCCTATTGATAGTGGCAGGTCAGAGTCCAGAGAAGAAACTAGTGAAGCTGCCCAGAAAACTGCAGAGGATAGAGTCCCCAGGCAGAGAATCCTCAAAAAGAAAGATGAGCTTGATAATGATGAAAGAAAGCTCTACAACTTGGACCAGGTGGCAAGAACAGAGATCATCAACACACTTACCAAAGAGGTGATTGAAAAGGTCAGAACGTGTGCCACTGTCAAGGAGATGTGGGACAAACTGGCACTACTCTGTGAGGGAACAGAGAAGATCAAAGACAACAAACTCCAAGCTGTTCAACACGCGTTTGATACCTTCAAGATGAAACCAGACGAGACCATTGACCAGCTGGACATGCGTCTCACAAATCTCCTGAACAAGGCTAGTGCCTTAGGTAAGACCTACTCTGAAAAGGAAATTAATAGTAAAATCTTGCGTTCACTAACCAGCAGGTGGAGAATTAAAGTCACTGTGATCAAGGACAACAAGGATCTCAACACTCTGGATCATCATCTTCTGTTGTCTGATCTCAAAGCCTATGAGTATGATCTTCAAGAGGAGGATCAAACAGAAGAGGTTTCCTCTTCTGGTCAGAAAGGTGTTGCATTCTCTTCAACCATCAAGCCTGATGTCAAGCCTAAGGAGTCTACTGCAGATGACTTAAGCCTCAAGGAGCAGGTAGCACTTCTAACTCGTAAATTAGATAAAATGAGTTCAAAATATGGCAGGTACAAAAGACATTGGAAGGAATCTACCAGAGACAGAAAGAGTTCCTTCAAGCCTGCAGAGAAGGAGAAGACATCTGGAGACTCAAGGGAGACCAGATTCAGAACTCCAGAGAGGAGGAGAGATGACAACCCTGGCAACTCTGGGAGATCAGATTATCAGAGGAGGGATGGTAGCTCTGGCAGACCTGACTACCAGAGGAGATAGAGTAGTCCAGCCAGATCAGACTACAACCAGAGGAGGAGAGAGCCAAGTCCTAGTCCCAGAGGAGACAATGCCTGCTACACATGCAACAAGACTGGTCACTATAGTTATGATTGTCCTCAACTCACTCCTAGGGAAAGAGAAGAGAAAAGGATCAAGAGAGATAGGAGATATGCAGACAAGAGAGCATTGCTGGCAGAAGCAGAGGAGGAGGATACTAGTTCCAGTTCTTCTTCTTCTGACTTTGGATCAGATGATGATATGTGTCTTATGGCAGACATCACAGAGGTAAATGAAACTACTCTAGTCCTATCAAATTCCAAATGTACTGAATCCTCTAATTTATCTGGTAACTCCAAAGAGTCTGATATGCAACAAATGCTATCAGATCTCCAAAATTGTGTCCAACTCTGTCAAAAACTTGAGAAAAAGAATGGTAGGCTCAGAGCTGAAGTTCAATCTCTCTCTCATGAGCATAAATCCACCAGAGAACTCATGAAAGATCATTCCAAAGAAGTCTCTGAACTTCAGGATAAGATCACAGAAAGAGATACTCTGGTAGATCAACTCATGAAAGAAAAGAACTCTCAAGAAGATGAGATCAATGAACTCAGAGCTAAATACCAGACTTTTATCAAAGGAAAACAAGTTGCTCACAACATAGAGGAGATACCCATGCCCAGAGAAGCTCCTAAGATACCATCTGTTGTATCTATCATATCAGAGTCTTCTCAGCGCATTTGTGATAAGAGTGGTTTAGGATATTCTGGAATTACCACTAAAACTCATAAATACCTTTATAATAAAGACAAGTCTGTACGAGCTGGTAAATTGGTAGAAATCTGGGATGATAAAGACTTAACTGGTAATGGTTACAAGGTGGTTCACAATCCTGATTGGAAAAGGAATCACTCTGTTAATCACATAACATATGGTCCAGAAGAGTTGACTATTCTGGAAGAGAAGATGCTAGAGAATAAGTGTCAACAAGGGGAACCATTGAAGATTGATGGTTCTGTGAACAATGAGTCCCAAGGAGTAGAAATTACTCAAATTGGAGGACCCCAGAGAAATCCTCAAAGGGAACCTAACCAGATTAGGGGACCTCAAAGGAAACACTCAAGAAAGGGGAATACCAATCAGAGTAATAACTACCAGAGAAGGAACAATGTTCAACAGCACCAGGTACCCCAGAGACAATTTTCTCAGAGGAATCAATTCCAGAATAGGTATACTCAAAGGAACTATAACCACCAGAGCAAGTCTAATTCGCAGAACCAGAGGAGGTCTTCCAGACCCATCTATAGAAAACCAACTGATCTGGGAAGTTATGACACCAGAGATGGTTCTTCTAGGATGTACCCTTACAACCAGACCTTTAAGACCATGTCTTTAAGGGAGGCCATTCCAAAGGCCAGATTTGAGAAAAGGTACACCAGACCTGTTTATAGGAAAGGTGTCCTTATCAGACCAGTAGCTCAATATGTCATTGTCAGAGGACATGTGCTGGTAGATAGATTTGGAAGGAAGATAAGATCTCCTCATCCATCAAGGGATGATCTTTATCTATGGATTTCTACAAAACCTGCAACTAACCAATCAGGACCCAGCACTAGTAGGAGACCTAATTGATTTCTCTGCAGGTAGATAAGAGTCCATTGGAGAAAGGACTTTCAAGCAACCATGTCTGGTACATTGATAGTGGATGTTCCAAGCACATGACCTTCCAGAAGGATAATCTCCAAGATTTCAAGCCATTGAATGGACCAAGAGTGATGTTTGGTGACAACAACTATTGAGTCACCAGAGGAGTTGGAAAGTTGACCTTTAATGGAGTATCTGTAGATTAAGTCTATTATGTAGAAGGACTCAAGCATAATCTGCTTTCAGTATCCCAATTCTGTGACAAGGGATACTCAGTGAAGTTTTCTAGTGATTCATGCACTGTTTTCTCTTCTGATTATAATGATATTTTGCTAATAGGCTTGAGGAAGGGTAACATTTATCTTGCAGATTTTAGTAGTTACCCAAGAAATGCTTGCCTGGTTGCAAAAGGACCTGCAGAGAACAACTGGATTTGGCACAAGAGATTGTGTCATCTTAACTTCAAAACACTGAATAAGATTGCCAGAAAAGGTCTCATTCGAGGTCTTCCTAATGAAGTGTTTAAGAAGAATCAGGTTTGTGGTTCATGCCAGAAGGGTAAACAACCCAAGACTTCCTTTAAGGATGTCCAGAGCACAACCACAACCAGAGTACTTCAACTACTTCGCATGGACCTGTTTGGACCTGTTTCTCCTCTTAGTTTCAGTGGAAGGAAGTACACCTTGATGATAGTGGATGACTTTTCAAGATACACTTGGGTAGTGTTCTTGTTTAAGAAAAATGAAACTATCACTAAGCTGCCAGAGTTCTTCAAGCAGATTCAGAATGAGCAGAACCAGAGCATAGTCAGAATCAGAAGTGACAAAGGAATAGAGTTTTTAAATTCACACATTGCAGATTACTGCAAAGACCATGGAATTTTTCATGAGACATCTGCTGCCAGAACACCTCAACAAAATGGAATAGCAGAAAGGAGGAATAAGACTCTCAAAGAAGCTGCAAGAACACTTCTGGCAGAATACAACACTCCACAGAGATTTTGGGCAGAGGCCATTAATACAGCTTGCTACACTCAGAACAGGTGCCTGATTGCCCAGAGACATAATAAGACTCCATATGAGGTATAGAAAGGTAAAACCCCATCTGTTTCATATTTTCATGTTTTTGGATGTAAGTGTTTCATCCATGACAATGGGAAATCTAAATTAAGAACCTTTGATGCTAAAGTGGCTGATGGAATATTTTTAGGATATTCCAGCACCAGTAAAGCTTTTTGAGTTTTTAATAAAAATTCACTTTGTGTGGAGGAAACACCTCATGTTGTTTTTGATGAATCTACTTTTGAGTGCAAGATGGACTCTAAGTCTTCTGATGAGACCCAGAATCAGACTACACCCAGAGTTATCAAAGTCAATCCACCTATTCTTGATTCAGATTCAGATGATGACCCATCTCCTGGTTCTCTGAAGCAGAAGCCTTCACAAGGAGCAGAACCAGAAGAGGTTGGTACTCCTGTAGGGGGAAGCTCTTCTGCAGACGGTGATACTCACCAAGGTACTGCAGAAGATGATCACCCAGGCAAGACCACGGGAAGGAGGACCCTGGTTGATCACCCCAATGACCCGATCTTAGGAGATCCAACTAAGGGTGTCCAGACTAGGAGAACTCTTAACTTAGCTGCCTTATTCAGTTGCTATGTGTCCTTGATTGAGCCCAAGAACATCAAGGAGGCACTGAAAGATTCAAATTGGATTGTTGCTATGCAGGAGGAGTTGAATCAATTCACCAGACAGGATGTTTGGGAGCTGGTAGACAGACCAAGACATCAAAAGGTGATAGGCACTAAGTGGGTTTTCAAGAATAAGAAAGATGAGAATGATGTCATTACTAGGAACAAGGCAAGGCTAGTGGCCCAGGGCTATTCTCAGTCTGAAGGAATAGACTATGATGAGACATTTGCTCCTGTTGCCAGACTAGAAGCCATCAGATTGTTCTTAGCATATGCTGCTCACATGAAGTTCAAAGTATACCAGCTGGATGTGAAATCTGTCTTTCTTAATGGGATTCTCATTGAGGAAGTGTATGTGGAACAACCTCCTGGTTTTGAACAAGGTGACAAGGTGTTTAAGCTTAAGAAAGCTCTTTATGGGCCGAAGCAGGCACCCAGAGCATGGTATGACACTCTATCTCAATTTCTTCTGGACAATGGTTTTACTAAGGGTAAGATTGATAGGACCTTGTTTAGGAAAGAAGAAGGAAAGGACATCCTTCTGGTCCAAATATATGTTGATGACATTATATTTGGATCCCCTAACAAGAAGCTGTGTGAGAAGTTTGGTGAGCTCATGCAGAGTCAGTTTGAGATGTCCATGATGGGAGAAATGAATTACTTTTTAGGTTTGCAGGTTAGACAATCAGAGAAGGGAATTTTTATTAATCAGGCAAAGTACACCAGATACATGTTGGAGAAATTTGGAGTAGGATCTAGCAAAGCAGCCAAGATCCCTATGATGACAAATTTCAACATGGATCCAGATGAGTCTGGAGAGAGTGTGGACCAGACGCAGTACATAGCACTTATTGGTTCTCTTTTGTACCTGACTGCAAGCAGACCAGATATTACTTTTGCTGTAGGAGTTTGTGCCAGGTTTCAAGCTAATCCCAAGAAAAGTCACTTGGAAGCAGCTAGGAAGATATTGAAATATCTTAAAGGAACAGTGAATTTAGGATTATGGTATCCTGCAGATGATAACTTAGAGTTGAGTGGGTATTCAGATTCAGACTATGGTGGATGCAGAATAGCTAGGAAGTCTACAAGTGGAACATGCCAATTTTTAGGGAATAAATTGGTATCATGGTTTTCTAAGAAGCAGACTTCAGTTGCTACATCTACAACAGAAGCAGAGTACATGGCTGCAGGGAGTTGTTGTTCACAACTTCTCTGGATTAGTCAACAGCTTAGGGATTACCAGATTAGAGCTAAGGATATTCCTATTTTCTGTGATAGTAATAGTGCAATTGCAATCACCCAGAATCCAGTTCTTCATACCAGGTGTAAACATGTTGATATAAGGCATCATTTTATCAGAGATCATGTTGAGAAGGGAGATATAAGGATGGAAAAGATTGCAACAGAGAAGCAGAGAACAGATATTTTAACCAAGCCTTTGGCTGAGACCAGATTCAGAGAGTTAGCTTTTGAGTTAGGATTGTTGGATCCAGAGACAGATTTGTTTTAGGGGGAACATCAGAGAAGTATCCTTTGTTTCGTTACTTTACTTCTTATATTTCTTTTCTTAAACTAACATAACTGCAGATTAGACATATCAGAGAAAGTTCTATCCCAGATGAGGTATGCACCAAGTGACACTTGTCCCAGATGAGGTGCTGAGTCGACTTCAAGTAATGTCCAAAGTCTTCTCTGATCTGCACCAGATGAGCTTCATCAGAGGAGATGTAGCACCAGACTTGCTGTGGTATCATCTGGTTACAATATCAGGTGACAGGTATGTCTTTACTTCTCTGGCCTCTGTTCATTGGGATACACTTTTCAAATTAGTAAGTACACTTAAAACCTTTCAACTTCGGAGTGTATTTATAACTAGGGTATAGGGTCTAGGCAATCATTTCGCTTTTTCTCTTGACTGCCACAAAACCCCTTTATGCCCAGTCCCAATGACTATGCCAACGCACCAGATTAAATCTGTATCTTGCCTTTCATCATGGCCATTGGATTTAATCACTGTGCAAAATGTCAATCAATGCTAAAATTGATTTTGTTTCCTCAATTAAATTTGAAATTACACGCGTTCACACTTCATTTATTATTCAAGCCACGCGTATTACCCTATTTAAATCAAATTTCCTTTCAATATGTCCTTTCACGTTTCATATCCTTTCAACCCTAACCTCTCTCTGCAAAGTTTTTCTTTTCTCTCTCTCTCACTCTCTTTCACAGAAATGGCCCCTCCGTGCAACTTTGACCATGCCCTGATGATGAAGAAATTGAAAACAGAAATGGTGGTCGACTTCTACACCACTAAGAACTCGTCTGCACTTGCTATTCTGGAATTATTGAGGAGATCCGGAGTTGAAAAGTTGATCTCCACAGTCCCCAGAGATTTTTGCACCATAGATGGGTATGCGGCCCAGTTTCTGGTACGAATGAAGATCAATGAAGACCATATTTCGTCAAAGATTGACAAGGAGGATTTGGTGTTTTCCAACCATGACTTCTGTGCGCTATTTGGAAATGTTTCTGCAGAAGGGGTGGATCCTTTAACCTACAAGGAGGATGATATTGTGGGTTCCTTCAAATGGTTTGCTCGTTCTTCTTGCCAGAACATCACAAAGGGCTTCTTGGACAAACATTTGAGGCAACAGTACAAGGTACTTTTTGATATTGTGGTGAAGGTGCTGATGTGTGAGAATCACAGCACGGATGCGATTTTTAATGGACGAATGTGTGTGATGAGGGCTCTGTATGACGGCGTCCAATGTAACTGGGCAGAGTTCTTTTGGGGCGTCTTGAGGAAGAATAAGGTGAAAGTGAACAAGGAGGCTTGTCCTTCCAAGCCAGGGGAGATGCAGTTCTATTTCACTGCAAATGTTTCGTTGGGAACGAAACTTACTCTGATCTTGGACTCTTTGCTGCCAGAGAAGAGATGGAAAGAATCCTGGTGCAGAGGATTTCACAAGTCCAAGATATTATTTTCTAAGGATGGTCCCCTTCATGGCCATCCTGATTCTGATGGGGAAGAAGCCATCCCTGCCCCTCCTCTACAGGCAGTACCCTCACCTGTAAAGAGGCAGAGGCAGCAGCAGAAGCAGAAGACCCATAAGAAAGCTGCTGAAACAACTGGTTCCTCAACCATTGCTTTCTCTGGTTCCTCGGAGGAGGACCAGCTTCCCCTTCTTGAAGTGCTTAAGAAGAAGGGTGATGATGATAAAGCTGTTAAGAAGGTTGGAGCAGCCAAGAGGAAGAGGTCTGAGGAGGCCAGGAAAGGCTCTGCTAAGAAGTCAAAGACTAGCAGGAAGGCCAAGAAAACCCTTCTGGTGGATGAGCCATCAGAGGAGTAAGAGGAAGAAGAGGTTGAACCTCTTAAGAAGAAATCCAAGGCCAAGAGAGCCATATTTCAAGATTCAGACTCTGGATCTGATCTTGGAGAGGCCTTGGAGAAGGCCATTGATGAGGCTTCCCAGATGTTGGAGGATGCTCCAGAGCATGTTGTACCTGCTGATGTTGACTCAGCAGAGGTAAACCCTTCCATTCCCTCTTCTACTCCTATTAATCTTATTTCACCCTCTACCTCTCCCCAGATAATATTCCCCAAACCTCATCTGCTTCTGGTATCCCTATTTTTCCACCAGAGCAGACTCTCCCAGATACCCCAGTATATACTCCCTCCACTAATCCTACCCAAACACCTTCTCCCCCAAATTCCCAAACATATCTTCCCACAAACCCCTCTCCTACACCTTCTGTACCAGAGGCACCCTCAACCTCTTCTGGTGCAGAAATCCCCCCTCCAAACACTTCCATAGCCCAAATACCACCTACACCTTCTGTACCAGAGATCCCGTCTTCTTCTGGTGCAGAGCAACCCATCCCCTCCACCTCACAAAACCCTAACCCTCTCCAAACAAACTCTGACCAGGACCCAACCATTTTTATGGCTCTGGGATTTCCTGCCCCTCCCCCTTCTCCCACTTGTTTAACTAGCAATGATAGTGAAGATGAGGAAGCTTCACTTGAGCCTGCTAACTTAGCACCTTCCTCCTCTGCCTCTGGGCCCAGACCCTTTATTTTCTCTTCTGATGAGATGGGTCCCATCAGGCAGAGTATGAGTGTGAGTGCTCAGCTCTGGCTAAGAGAGCAGTTTCCAATTTTGTTGGAGCACTCACCCCTCCTGGCAGATCTGACGGATGCCAAGGTTTGGAGTATGGCCAGACTCCAAGATGTTGAAGATCTCATGCTTCTGCTGGAGGAGATGTCTCCCTCTGCCTTCACTGCGTGGGAGATTGAGCTGAAGAAGAAGCTAAACATACAAAACCCAGCAGAGTTGGAGACACCAGAGGCAGCCAAGGTCCTCATCAGAACTGTTGATATGTCTTGAATCACACACTTCTCTGAGCGGAGACGCCCCCGGCCCAACGGTATGCAGTATTGGGCCTTAAGCCCAATTTCGGTGTTTTATCTCAGTGCTATATATATAGTCTTTGAGATCTGTAATCTGTAACCTACATCAGTAATAAAATCCGTTCTCCTCTCTGCCCGTGGACGTAGCCAATTTATTGGTGAACCACGTAAATCTCTTGTCTTTTTTTACGTTTCTTGTTTATGCTCTATAATCCTATTCTGTCACAACAAGAACTCTCCTAATCCAGAGAGGAGTTATGCTCACTCCAGAGGGCTTCTCTTACAACTTTGGTCCTCATTTCACATTCCCTCCAGAGCTATATTCAGACGAGGAGGACTTTGAGATGTCTCCTACTGTGCTCCAGAAGATGAAAGCATTCTTCAACGAGCAGATCATGCAGATAGGGCGCTTTTCAAAAGCTATTCAACACATGGCCCCTGCTATGATAGAGCATCAGATCAAGCAAGAGAGGAGGATCTTCCTGAAGCAGATCAAGTCCTCTCTGGCAGAAGTTAAAGCTTCTTTCAAGACCAATGACCTCTTTGTCAAACTGGATGTGATGCACAGCCAGAAGCAGCTCCAGGAGCACGTGCTGGAGCAGATGAGACCTGTCTCTGTGCTTAAAGTTGAGATGGCAAACTAGATGATCCAGACTGCCAAGCTGAAAGACTCCCTCCAGGAGATGTTGGAGAAGCAGGAAAGGCTTGTTGCAGAATCAAGAGCCTACCTGGAGGAGGCCAAGCAGCTGCGTGATCTTCACTCTTCCTCCAACACTGCCTTGCCTGATCTAATAAGGCAGGTTGTGGAGCCCCTCCTTGATGAAGTTAAAAAGGGGGAAGAGAAGGCCAGAACTGATCTGGCGAGGACCACAAATGAAACTCTCTTCAGCCATGGAGCTCGTCTGGACCTGCTGGAGAACACTTTGGCCCAGGCTGAGTTGCAGAAGAAGAAGAAGGAAGAGTTCAAATCTCTTTCCATGGCTAAGCAGCTTGATGCAGAAGAGGAGTCAGAAGCTAAGCAGGATCCAATCTCCATCTCTGGACCTGCAAAGAGGAAGATCAGGAGAGTCAAGAAAAGCTTCCTTGAGACTGTTGTTGAAGAAGCTCAAAAGAGATACAAGGAAGAGACTCCAGAGGAGAAACAAGCAAGGATCAGGAAGAACATAGATGAAGAGCAGAGGCTCAGATATGTTAGGAGGCAAAACAAGAAGAGCAGAGAAGCAGGTGCTTCTTCTGGTGCAAGTGGCTCGAGCCAGAGGAGGAAAGCTCCCATTGAAGTGATGAACATTCTGCCTCTCAGGACAGAAGGGTCTTTTGACTCTACTGTGCCTGTGCCCTTGATTGAAAAATGGAAGGAGGCAAAGACTCTCTGGTTCATCCAACACTATATCCAGAGGCCAGCACCAGAGGATGATGAGCTGATCAACAAAACCTTTCACACCTGGATGCAAGCTTATGATGCAGAGTTGTACAAGCAATTGATGGACTCAACCATTGAGTTCAACCTGGAGGTGACTGCCCCTGAGTTCACTTATCTTAACACTCCCATGGCAGGAGACCAGGTTGATTGGGCTGAGCTGAAGAGATTGTACAAGACAAAGGTGTTGGTGATCTTCACTCCAACATCTTCTGCAGAGTTGAAGGCCGTCCAAGATAGGTTCCTTGATTGGTTCCTTGTGCCCAAGGAAAACAGAAGATATGCTTAGATAGGACCAGAATTGCATTGTAATCTGTAATCACTGTTGTCCTTATTATCAATGAAATTCATATCTTCTCTGTTCAAAGACAACCTCTTGTTGTCTTAATTGTTTGCCTGATAAGATCTATTCTAAGGTCTTATCTTTTATTGCTTTTCTTGCTTAAGTCCTCTTTGTGATCAGTCCTGGTAGTGTTTTAACTCCATCAAAAAGGGGGAAATTGTTAGGATAAAAATTGTTAGTTTTGATGAGTTAAAACAAACCAGAGGATATAATAGGACCATCTGGACCTGTTAGTCAGATGATGATCTAGATTAGGACTTAGTCTAGGGGGAACTGCCAGACCAGAAGACTTCACCAGAAGAGTCACCAGAGGACTTCACCAGAGGACTCCATCAGAAGACTTCACCAGATGAGATCTGACCAGAGGCAGAGGACCTTCCCCAGACCAGACGCGTCCGGACCAGACGAGTCTGGTGGAACAAAAGATGCTCAGCTTGATCTCCTGTTTCTACTGAGTATTCTGGTTGTTCACCAGATTAGGACCAGAAGACACCGAGGTTGCCTGGTGTCTGGTCTTGCCTTCTCTGGAGAGAATCAGAGTTAGGCAGAGGAAGCTATTGACCGTTGGTGATTCAAATCAAGTCAACAAGATCAGGATTGGAAAGTCTGAAGATAATCAATCCAAGGATTCCACCAACCCAATCAATCAATTAGGGAATTGATTGATTGAGGCTTCCTTATATAGAGGATCTGATTGGATTAGCCCTCCAGCGGCTAGCCCTAATCACCTCTATAAATACAAGAGTGCAGTTCAAGAAAAAGCTCTAGAGAGACTACATACGCGCATAAGTTGATCCAAGCTTTTGATATTCATTCCAAGCACTCTTACTGTTCATAATATTTTATCTACTCTAAAGGAGTTATTGAAACCACAACCTGTTCATCTATCAGACAAGGTTGTTGGCTGTTTGATCTTTAGATTGTAGTCAAATCTAAAGAGGGTGTAAGAAGGAACTGGTACTTCACAATTCCAGTGAGTAAGTAAGTGAGTTGGTTGATAGTAAGACCCCTTGGATATAAGGGAGAGTGGACGTAGGATATTCAAATCCGAACCACTGTATATCTTGTGTTCTTTATTGCTTTCATTTACTTATTGTTCTTTTGATTATTGTTCTCTTGTAAAAGGAATTTGAAAGACATTTAACTTAAGCTTCCGCAATTAATCTAACTAGTGGGACCAACAAGTGGTATCAGAGCAGTGTGTCCAACGACCACTGCTTTGAAAAGCTTTTGGTGGTCACCGGGCAGATCCATTGCTCTTTAGTGCTTTCGTTCAAGTTCTTGTTATTTCCCTTAATTTTATCAAAATGTCTGCAAAATCTTCTTACAAGAGCCGTAAGCTCCCAGAATTCTCTTTTGAGGATTACAGCCACTGGAGCTTCATGATGAGCAATCATCTTGGAGCTATTCACCACCGCATGTTAGATGTGGTTGAAAGTGGCCCCATTCAATTTTACTGGACTCCTATTGATAGTGGCAGGTCAGAGTCCAGAGAAGAAACTAGTGAAGCTACCCAGAAAACTGCAGAGGATAGAGTCCCCAGGCAGAGAATCCTAAAAAAGAAAGATGAGCTTGATAATGATGAAAGAAAGCTCTACAACTTGGACCAGGTGGCAAGAACAGAGATCATCAACACACTTACCAAAGAGGTGATTGAAAAGGTCAGAACGTGTGCCACTGCCAAGGAGATGTGGGACAAACTGGCACAACTCTGTGAGGGAACAAAGAAGATCAAAGACAACAAACTCCTATTTCATGCATATTTTTTGTAAATAAATTGGAACCGGTTCGAAACAAAGACAGAGACGGTGAATTAGGAACGACGTATCCAGGCGACGCATGCATGGACGTGGATCGTGCATGGAGGAAGAAACAAGTACGGATGGTGAAATCCGATGCACGACGTGCGCGAGGCGTATGGGGGCGTGCGTGATGAGCGCTGAGCAGCACCGGGGAACGCGCATTGGGCACGGGCTGCCCTCGGGCGCCGCTCACATGTATGGGACGTCGAGAGGCGTGCGGCCCACCTTTGTGGGCCATCACTCGTCGGGTCTCAGCCCATGCGGTTGTGTTTACGTGTATTTTTCAGCACGATGTCGAAACGTCGTCCCAACCCCAAACGAAGGACGTTCATGATGAATTTTTGCTGTTCGAGTAGGAGCTTTTCGAGGCGGACGATGAAAGCTGCTAGGACGATTTCTCGCATCAAACGTGAAGAAAATTAAACTGTGATAATCGGATTTGAGTGCTCCAATGTGTTTATTTTTTATGGATGTTTTAATTTCATGTATTTATTATTTGATAATATGTGTTTGCATGTTATTTTAATTGTCCAAGAAAATCCTTACTTTCGAAAATTACTAAGTATGAATTTTACAATTAATCGATAATTTTATTCCGGATAATAAAATTGTATTAATTTTTTACCTCCATAATCTATTTATTTGTGAAGTTTTTTTGGAATACATTTCCACCAATGGATCGGCCAAAGAGACGGATTTCACATGAATAAATTCCAAAATGATGATTGTGGATTATTACTAGTGGCGGTATTGACCCTCTTAACGAGTGGCTTGCTCAAAGCGAAATAATAATCCTGTATGGAATTATGGTTATTACTTAGGCATAAGAAATTGATATTAACTTACTCCCCAACAGAGTCCCTATCAATTTGTATGTGGTCAAAGTGGGAGCCGACTATTAATTTTGAATCAAAGGTTTGTAACTATTCTTATTTTTAACCCGCTTGAATGTGTTTAAATACACGGACCACACTCAACGTGGCATATTTAAACTGTTTCGAGATGTCGGCTAATGCATAATTATATTGTTTTAAGGTTTTAATATAATTGATGTGATCGAATTATGTGATAATTTCGTATTTTTTTAGATATTAATATGAATGTATGTTTTATTCTCAGTTCATCATGTCGCAACCCTTTAATCCATTGTTTAGTATACTTAAAGATAACAAATTTACTGGTGAGAACTATGTTGATTGGAAAAGAAACCTTGATATTGTCCTAACCGCACAACACCACAAATGAGTGCTTACTACCCCAAAACCCGATGAGCCTGCTGAAGATGCGAGCAAGTCGGTTAAGAAAGAGCATAAGACTTGAAAGGACTCCGATGAGATGGCTAGGTGTACCATCTTGGCTTCAATGTCGGATGTGTTGCAACACCAACACCAACACATGGAGATTGCCTCGGAGATTATGTTAAATCTTAAAGCGATGTTTCAACATCAGAACCGTACCGCTAGACAAATCACCATGCGAAAGATGCTTTCGCAGAAAATAGTGGAGGGAACTCCCATGAGGGATCACGTTTTCGAGATGATGACTCACCTAAACAAGTTGAAAGTACTCGGTGCCGAGTTTGATGTCCCTACTCAGGTTGATTTCATACTCAATTCTCTGCCAAAAAACATTGAGCAGTTTCAATAGAACTATCAAATGAATGAATGAGCATATAGTTTGTCCGAGCTCTTGCAAGCTTTAATATCGGCAGAGGCGATAATGGGGCACCAGTCCACTGCTATGGCGGCTAATGGACCGTCTGCTTCTTCTGGTCCCAAAGGAGGAAAGAAGAGGAAGAGGACCAAAGGTCGGAGCCAAGCAAACCCAACTGTTGCGAAAGGCATAACCAAGGCTAAGGGTGAAGGTGATCATAAGAAGTCTGCAAAGGGTAAGTGCTTCAATTGCGGTGAAAAGGGACATTGGAGGTCTGTCTGTTCCAAGCCTAGGAAGGCAGGAAAGAAAGGTAACTCTCATGCATTAGTCGTTGAAACTTATGTTGCAGCGTATGCTGCCCACGTTTGGGTAGTGGATATGGGAGCCACTGATCATATTTGTTTCACTCTTCAGGGGTTCAAGCTAACCCGACGACTTAGCGAGAATGAGATCCTCGTCACTTTGGGCGATGCTACGAGAGTGGCAGCCGAAGCAGTGGGAGACATGCACCTATCTTTTGAAGATGGAGTTTTAATTTTAAGCGATGTTCTATACGTTCCGAACTTTAGAAAGAATTTAATTTCGGTTTCTAAGTTGTTTTTCGATGGATATTCAGTTACTTTTAATAAAGTTGTTACTATTTCTTTTAAGAATGATCTTATCTATCATGGAACGTTAGTGAACAATATCTATATGATTAAATGTGTACCCCACTCGCAAATTAAATCTAATAACACATCGACTATTTCGAGTAATAAAAGGAAGCATTCTTCGCACATGAACGAAACACTTCTATAGTATCTTAAACTAGGTCATATTAATCTAAAGTGGATACAAAGATTGGTGAGAGATGGATCCTTGGAGTCTCTTCAAGTTGAGTCTTTTCCAACTTGCGAATCCTTTTTAGAGGGTAAAATGACCAAGAGGGCATTTGGAGCCAAGGGAAATAGAGCCATGGAAGTGTTAGAACTCGTTCATACCGATGTGTATGGTCCAATGACAATCAAAGCAAGAGGGAGGTATGAGTATTTTATCACTTTTATTGACGATTACTCGAAATATGGGTACATCTACCTTATGAGTCACAAGTCTGAAACTTTTGACAAGTTTAGGGCGTTTAAGGCCGAAGCCGAGAAACATAGGGAAAAGAGTATCAAGTTTCTACGATCAGATCATGGAGGCGAATACCTCAGCGATGAATTCTTGAACTATCTATCGGATGAAGGAATTGTATCCCAATTGATCGCACTGAGAACCCCTCAACAGAACGGTGTAGCGGAACGAAGGGACCAGACTCTTTTAGAAATGGTCAGATCCATGATGAGTTATTCAGATCTACCCAAGTCATTTTGGGGTAATGCCTTGGAAACAACGACTTACATTCTAAACTTGGTACCATCCAAATCGGTTCCTAAAACCCCGATAGAATTGTGGACCGGGCGAAAGCCCAGTTTAAGACACATGAGAATCTAGGGGTGTCCGACATACGTGCTAGTCAAGGAAGCTGGTAAATTGGATCCACGTTTAGAATTAAGACTGTTTATAGGATATCCCATGGAAACGAAGGGGTGTATGTTCTAAGGTCCCAAGGATCAAAAGACAGTGATTAACACACACTTTAAATTCTTGGAAAAAGACTATATGAACAATAGAAAATCTAAAAGTGAAATTACCTTAGAAGAATTGAGAGGACAAACTCCGATACCAAGTATACAAGATGATATACCAATCATCACACCTACACAACCGGAACCCCGTCGTAGAGGGAGGTTTGTTAGATAACTCGAGAGATTCATGGGAATAGGAGAATCTTCGAATTTGATTCCCTGAGATGAATCAGACCCGTTGACATACAACGGGACAATCCAAGACAAAGATGCGACATCTTGGCAAACGGTAAAGGAAGCCGAGGTGGGTTCAGTGGATCATAATCAAGTATGGGAGCTGGTCGAACCACCCAGTGGGGTAGAGCCCATTGAATGCAAGTGGGTATACAAGAGAAAAAGAGGACCGGACGGAAGACCTTCAAGGCTAGGCTAGTGGCAAAAGGATATACTTAGAAAGAAGACATCAATTATGAGGAAACTTTTTCACCTGTAAGCTATGCTTAAGGTCATCCGTATTCTCTTGTTGATCGCTGCACATCTAGATTACGAGATCTTGCAAATGAATGTCAAGACATCTTTCCTTAATGGAAGTCTTGACGGATCAGTTATCTAAATGCGACAACCTGAATGTTTTATTGCGAAAGGCCAAGAGCATCTCATATGCAAAGTGAAGAAGTCAATATACGGACTTAAGAAAGCATCACGTACTTGGAACCAGTGTTTTGATCAGGTTATTAAGTCTTATGGGTTTGATCAAAATAAGTTCGAAAGTTGTGTGAATAAAAAGTGTGACAAAACTGTAGTGGTATTCTTAGTATTATATGTAGACGATATTCTGCTCATCGGAAATGATGTAAAGGTATATTCAGACGTAAAGGTATGACTGTCAAAACAATTTGATATGAAGAACTTAGGAGAAACCGGTCACATCCTTGGGATCAAGATAACTCGTGATCGCAAGAAGATGATGTTGGGCTTATCGCAAGCTTCATACATAGACACTGTTTTGAAGCGTTTCAACATGCAAGATTCCAAGAAAGGTTTTGTAGGATTGTTTCACTTGTCCCCGGTCTTCTCGTCGGACGTCGCTACAAGAGATACGTATTCATGTAAAACTCCTAGATATTCCGCCGTAGGATTTTACATGATTATATTCATATGCATGAATGATTTGTTGTTGGATTAATTATTATTTGGACTAATTTAGGATTAATTCATGCTAGTAATAATTGTATTTAAATTCGTATTTAAATTTCATCCCGAATAGTTCCGGGCACCCCGATTTCCCTTTTGCGTAAATTTCTCCCTCTAAGTTATTTTATCGAGGTTTAATGAGGCATGAACATCACGGCGTAATGTCCAAGGGGGAGTGTTGTAAATATATTATAATTATGGACATTACTTGGAGGGCAAGATACTTAACGGATCAAGATGTCTAATGGGCTTTTAGGGTTACATCCTATTACTAATATAAATATATAATTGATTATCGTATTGCATACACAATAGAGAATCACAAAAAATAGTGAAACCTCCTAACTTCGTATGCCCCCAAACGTAGTTATTAATGACGAATTGGGTAAACAAATTTGTGTCTCCGCATTTTTTATTTTACAACAATATGTACATATAAAATTAAAACAAATTTAAATTCATCTTGATCACAAATTCAATTTCAATGTATCTATTTGAAATACCACCACCCCACCAAATAAAATTTCTAAATCATTAGGAAAATATGTTTTAATTCTATGTGTACATATCAAATTTTACCATAAGATTAGAAATAAGAATAAGGAGTCCTCAAACTCTAGCTCCTGATTTATTTTATATAGGAAAAGTTTAATTTCATCTCAATACTATCTCACACATCAGTTTGTCAAAAATAAAATAAAAATGAAGTAAAGAAAAGAAAACAGGTGTACATGTTGGTGTTTGTTTCCTGAGTCAAGCTTTGTGAATCTTCAAATTAGTTTTCCGGAGTTGGTCATTCGTAGGTATTCTTATCTCTCAAGTCAGGTGATGATTGATCGTAGTGTTTTTTAGAGGTGTTCTTGAAAATCACTCTCTTATTATTACTAACAGGACTGAGTTGTCCTTCTTTACGAATTTGAAGGAAACAATGGTTTTGATTATGAATGTGAGTATAATGCATACATCATACATGAAGCGAACGCGTTTTACTGAAAATTAATTAACAAGATTTCTGATTCAAAAACATCTCAACTTGGACTGAGACGACGATGAAAGTGATGAATTCCACGACTCCTCAACGCTTCCATGGAACAAATCCGACAAATAATTCCCCAAATTATCCGGCGAAAACCTAACCAATATTTCCAGATCCTTCTCCCCGCTCAGTATCGCCACATAGTTCCCATCGTAGAAATTCCGGTACGCCGGCACCAGTTTTCTCGCAATCGACGTTTTGATTTCGTCCCGGAGCTTCGGATCTGCAACCACCCACGAGGCATGTTTCCTGTACGCCGCCTCGAACGCCGCGTTGAATTTCCTAAAATGCTCCTTGATTGCGGTGGCGGACGACTCATTCTCAGCCGGAAGAGCGGCGATGACCTTCGCCCAGGCGGCGGATTCGTAGTTTCCGGCATAGAGCTTCACCTTCTTTTGGATCTGTGATATCCACTCTTCTCCGAGAAGTAATTTCAGCGCAGTGGATCTGACTTTCTCGGCGATGAACTGGAGATTGTTCGTTAAAAAGAGATATGATAATCCAATGTCTTTGTAGAGTTCAGCTTTGGAATCGAGCTTGCAGAGAAGGACAAGTATGATCCACGCGAGTCGACTCGCTACTCCCGAGCCGCCGCTCGCATTGTCGAAATAGGATTCCGGGAAAGGGGATTGGGCGTTGTTTTCATCGTCGAGGATACTTGATAGTTTTCCACTGTTGTCCGCTAGCAAAGAGACGTAATCCATCACCGAATAAGTCATCGGATGAATCCAACCGCCGGCTATCGGTGTTTTGGACGAGTTTTTCTGGATCGAAGAGACGAATTCGGAGAGAATCGTCTGAGCAGAGTCTCTGAGTTTGTGGATGGAGGAGAGCGCTTGCAGCTTGATCGGCAAAAGCGATTCGTACGAGAAAATCGACTCGATTTCGGGCGAGAGATCGGAGGTGGTCTCGAATAGATTCATCATAACAAAAACCTTGTCAGGCGATCGTTTGATTTTCGTCAGAATTTCAGGGAATTTGAATAAATTGATGGCGCCTTCCGTTGTAGTATGCGCGATACATGTTTGTTTAATTGTCTCAGAAACAGCAAACACTTGATCGCACAACAATCTCTCTCCTCGGAACATCACTCTCACCGCAATTTTAGCTGCTTGGATCCACTTATTTACTTGATGCTCCAAAGCTTTTTGATCCATTCGGCTGATCTGAGAAAGATTGAAGGTTTTTATCCCAAGACGATGGAGTTCTTCATCAACAATCGACTTTCGTGTAATCTTGTATACTTTTCCACACTCTTTGCTGTACCCGGACTTGATCATACTCTCTGCAATCATCTTCAAATCCGACACAGCTCGTTCCTCCTTCGCCTGATCATCACAATCCGATTGAACACGGTCATCGTCCACCTCCTCATCGGAGTTGCTAAACGACAGCGATCTCGATAGGTGTGAGGAGTCACTGGAAACTGATTCGGGTTTCAAGCAAGCCCTGTTAGCTGATAAAATGTAACCGAATTCTTTCTCCAGGCGAAGCATGGCAATCTTCATCAAGTTGTTCGCGGAAACCAGCTTGTTGGAACCCGATCGCTGAGCAATCAAGAAATGCATTGCTCCGCGTAGGTTCTCGACACAGTTGATGAACTCTTGAGCTTCGGTTCGATCTTCTTGGAACAGAGAGGTGAATTTCTCCAAAGAAGGGCTGTTGGGGTCCCATTTTCGGATAATCATGCCTGCATTTTCGATGTTTTCTTGCATCGTCGATTCAGAGAAAGTGTGTGCGGGGTGTGGGAGAGAGAGGAGATTGGCATCAGGGGTTTTGGATAAAGGGAAGAGAGAAGGCGTGATTGATTTTGTGGGAGTAGCTGGTGTTATTTCTTCCACCGCCATTGCTGGTTTTTTATACCTTACAATCTTGATTGATTGTAAAGAATTTATTGAGTTGGATTATATTGCTCAGAAGTCGGATCTCAACTCAGTTGGGGTTAAGGTGGAGAGTGATTCAATGGTGATTTAAATAGATGATGAAGGAGGGAGAAGTTTTGATTTGACTTCAAAAATACAAAGAATTCTCCAACCAAAATAACGTCATAACGCTCCTTTGACTCGACGATAGCCACAAGGCAAGAAGCCATTGCAGTTTTCTTTTTCTCTATATATTTTAACAAATTCTTATTTGAAATTGTATAATGTCCAGACAGATGTAATCTATGGGATAAATATTGTATGAATGATGTACATGATAATTATTATTATAAATAATAATTTATTAATACTTTATGTTGATAAATAACTAACATCTTTAATTAGTGATAATAATCCAACTAATACCTCTAATGAAATTATCTAATACCTTACAAAATTTATATTTTTAGTACATTTCACTGATATCTTTAATAATTTACTAATACCCTTCAAATAAGTTTCATCATAAATATTGTTCACATAATACATTCTCGATACATTATACATACCTCCCTCTAGAGTAGTTCTAGGGTGCATCCAAGTGCATACTATGCACTTGGATTTTTCACTCAATTTAAAATCAATTTTGACCAAGTAAAAATTCGCGGGTCAGCCCAACCCGACCAAAACTCGCGGGTCAGACTAACCCGCATCTCTCTCCTCCTCCCTTCCGCTTTCTCCTCTGAATCCGACGGCCAGGAAACCTTCATCGCCCACGTTTCCAAATCTCAGAAGCCTCTCGCCAGTTTACTTGACAGTTTTTGTGATGAACCAAATTGACCTCCGTTCCTGGTGCTCGTCGGTAGAAATCAAAACAGACATAACTTTTGGAGTCAGACTCAGAATTTTTATTGTGATACCTTTTTGAAAGCGGATCTACGATTCGAGTTGAACTCACCGCGCAGCGCGCGGTGATGTACGCAAGTCTGGGCCCAAATTCCAACGTTTGATAGTGTTGGACCTACTTTTTCTGTTTGAGACTTATTACAACTTGGGGTATTGGTGATTATAACTTCGGGTATTGGTGATCAAATCTTGGGATATTGATGATTACAATTTGGGGTATTGTTGATTATATCTTGGGGTATTGGTGATTATATCTTGGGGTATTGGTTATTATATCTTGGGGAATTGATTATTACAACTTGGGGTATTGGTGATTATAACTTCGGGTATTGGTGATCAAATCTTGGGGTATTGGTGATTATATCTTGGGGTATTGGTGATTATAACTTCGGCTATTGGTGATCAAATCTTGGGGTATTGGTGATTATATCTTGGGGTATTGGTTATTATAACTTGGGGTATTGGTTATTACAACTTGGGGTATTGGTTATTATAACTTCGGGTATTGGTGGATCAAATCTTGGGGTATTGATGATTATATCTTGGGGTATTGGTGATTATAACTTCGGGTATTGGTGATCAAATCTTGGGGTATTGGTGATTATATCTTGGGGTATTGGTTATTATAACTTGGGGTATTGGTTATTACAACTTGGGGTATTGGTTATTATAACTTCTGGTATTGGTGGATCAAATCTTGGGGTATTGTTGATTATAACTTGGGGTACTGATAATTAACTCTTGGGGTAATCCTGAATAATTATTTGATACATTATTATTGAGTAATTCTTAGGGTATTGGTGATTATAACTTAGGGTATTGGAGAATATAACTTATAGTATTTGTGATTATAACTTGGGGTATTGGTGATTAAGTCTCGAGATATTGGTAAATAATTTTTTAGGGATATAACTTGAGGTATTAGTGATTATAATTTGGGGTATTGGTTATTATAACTTAGGGTATTGATAATTATAATTTGGGGTATTGGTGATATAACTTCGGGTATTGATGATTATAACTTCGGGTATTGGTGATTATAATTTCGGGTATTGGTGATATAACTTCGGGTATTGGTGATTATAACTTCGGGTATTGGTGATATAACTTCGGGTATTGGTACGAAGCGTGCGCGACCCATTTTCAACTTCGATTGTTGCCAGACCCGCGAATTTTGGTCGGGCTGTGCCTGACCCGCGAATTTTTTATTGGATCCAACAAACCGACCCGCAACCGACCCGCGAATTTAGTCAAAATTGATTTTAAAATCAATTTCAAATTGGGTGCAAAATCCAAGTGCATACTATGCACTTGGATGCACCCTAGAATTTGTCCTCTCTCTATGTACATATATTATTATTATTTTGTATAAAGTTTTGTAAATTTGTAAAGAGATAGAGAGATAGTTTGAATTTTATTTTTATTATTATCACTCATTATTATTTGTTCACCTCTCTCCAAACTTACAAGAAATTTGAAAAAAAAAAAAAAACAATTGAAGAGCTCATGTAATACGATCTCATGAAAAAGTGTGCCTTACATTTAAATCCTCGTATATGTTTTCATTTGAATGAAATAAGTAGTCTTGTCTGTTTTTCTGAATTATAATTTTCTTTTTCTACATTTATAAATATAACAATCACTAGTAAAATCATCAAAATTATATTGAATTAGTTAATTAATTATAATTAAAAAGTATTGATGAAGATTGACATTTCTACTGAATTATAATAAATTTAAGAATTATTCAAAAAATAAATTTACTTATCAAAATGATACAAGTAATAAAAATTAGACAGAATTTGTGTGAGACCTTTTCATGGCATGAGATAACCACAAACTAACAACCACCATATCAAAGTGTTAATGCCCAATTTATACCTCATTACACCGTCTCATAACATGAGACAACTTCACATAAGATCTACTCTAAAATTTATTGATCAACTCAAGCTCAAGTGAGCTTATGATTATATTTAATTCAAAGGCTTAATATAATTATGTAAAATATTTCTGTTGAATGAATGAATCACATTTGAACATATTTGTTAACTTTTTGTCAACTCTCGGATCTTAAATATATATTTTCATAATTAAATATTTTCATAATTAAAGATATACTAGTAAAAATAAACAACTTATATTGTAAGCTAAGTCAACACCCACTAAACTAGTATAGTTGACAGATTGACGAGGAAAGAGAGAGGAAAATATTGAAGTTGTCAACTTATTCATTAGTGCATTCATTTTATCTAATATTGGCAATGTCTTATGTTCATCGTTCAAGGAAAATGGCTCCTATTTTTCTTGTCCCAACACTAATACCTCAAAATGCCTTATGGGTTTTTTAGATCAAGAATCTTTGACATATAAGTGCTTGCACACATGCTAAATTCTTAATGCCCTATGGGGTGTTTAGGTCAAGAATTATTGACATATAATTATATAAATGCTCGCACACATCATAAATTTTTATGTGAGAGGATAAGGTGAAAGACATGTATGAGAGGTAAGTTCAGTGGATATTTAATTAATATGATTTTATATAAAAGCAATTTTGCCGTGCAACTAATTCTCAAAATTAATACTTTATAGTGAAGTAGTTAATATTTTTTATTGAGAAATTTTTCGAGAGGAAAAATTGTCCTCGCCAATCAAATTTAGCGAAGGTTTTTTTCTTTCTTACGTTCAATTTTCTTGTAGTGATTATCTATATTTTATAATGGAATTCTAACAGAATACATGTATCTATATTTCTTAATATCTTTCTCTCTATCTCATCATTCTATGAAAAAACTTCGGAAAGTCTTTATTCTTATATATGAAATCAAAGATTCAATCATTCAAAGCATGGCTTATCTATTTTCTTGAATATGGATACTGAAAATGTGCATGATAATTAAAAAGAAAAGGACAACGTGAAAACTTTGGAAAGTCTTTACTCTTATTATGAAATCAAAGCATGTCTTATCTATTTTCTTGAATATAATATTATAGTTTGGACATGATAAGAGAAAAATGATATATAGTCTGATGAAATTAATATAATATTCCAAAATTTTCGCCTGTAAACAAAAATATCGATGGTTTTCATTAATAAAATTTTGGTCGCACCCTAATCCGACGAAAATGGTGGAAAAAAGGATTTAAAAACTGGTCACCATGAAATTAATAATATATAGGTTGGATTATGCGTATATATATATTTGCTGTGTTCTACCCGTCATAGTACTAGAGAATAGAGATGGGGAATAAAGTCGTGTGAAATTAAGAACTAGATTGATCGATCTAGATTTAGGAAAAGAAATGTAAAGTAGGGATAACAAGTTGTATCTGCTAATATAAATTTTATTGACTTTCTTTATTCGTACAATGCAATTTGGACTTATATAATTTTAATCAGTAATTAAGGTTAAATCCCAATATTAAAACTTTAGTATCTAAGACAAAGTATTGAGTAAAACTGGTTCATATATGAATTATTGAAGGATATTAGTTGTTTTCACTAAAGAGTATTACTTATTTACACTGAAGAGTCTTAGTTATTCGATGAAAACAAACTAAGACTCTTCAATAAAAAAAAAAACTAATACTCTTAAGTGAAAACAACTGAAACTCTTTAGTAAAAACAACTAATACCCTTCAATGATTCATGTATGAATCAATTTCACTTTATACATACTCGTATCTGAAAGATGTATAATATTGTAGTTTTATTTATATTTTAAAATATTGATCCTCGCAACAAAAAATGTATCTGTAGCCGAGTTAAACGCATTGTTGTTCAAATTTATTTGAAATATTAATTATTAATAGAGTCGTGTTAGAACAAGCTTTAAGCGAGACAAAACTAGTCAACTCGAGTGGTTTAACATTTTTATAGTTCTTTTAAATTTTTTTTTTTTACTTATCAAACTCGAGTCAAATTTTAAATTGCACTGAACATAAATTTATTTTTAAACATATTTAATATTCATGTCAAATTGAGTTGAAACAATTTTTTACTGAACAAGCTTGAATCAAGTATATATCAAATAGATGGATTTGATTTTCAATCGTAGTTTTGACTACAAAACTTTCCTCTTGTATTCATCACTTTTTAGAAAATTCAAACTTGAGGATCATAAAATCTGCAAATAGTCTCGCATGAAATTGAAATCACAGGCACCAAAAACTTGAACCCATCACTGCCCATGCATGTATTCAGTGCATACATTTTTTTCATTTAATTGGAAATCTACAATGACAATTTCTATTGATATAACCAATTATTTCACAAAAGAAACTAATCACTCAACAAAGAAAGATTTATCACTTAAAAAAGGGAAACAAGGTAAATAGAGAAGACAACAATGTATTTAATTAGAAAATAAATCAAAGGAAAAGATAGAGCAGCAAAAGTAGATTTTTTTTTTTTTTTTGTCCAGAAATTTGTCTAGTGTTCAATTTTGATCCCATAACTTATTGAACTGATGTTATTTTAAAAATTTCTAACGAAAATGAGACCAAAATTAAACAATTCAATAAATTATGAGACCAAAATTAAAAAGTTATATTTTTTGAAACAAAAATTGAATACTAAATAAATTATGGGATAAAAAACTATTTTTCTCAGCAAAAGTACTTCTCGGTTTTCCCATCCTTTCGAAAACTCTCTCACTTGTGATCTCTTATCTACCAAATTAAAATTTTAGTTATGTAGTTTCTTTTTCTTGTCCTAAAGCATATGCTGAGAATATTATAAACTAGCTAGAACGTCACATCGCATATTACACGTGTTTTTTTTTCTTGTCTTAGAAGATATATTGAGAATATTATAAATTATACAAAATCCAAAAATTAAAAGAAGTGAGTTAGAGTGGATGACTCCTTTTATTATCTATTGGTTTTAGGATAAAATTTCACACATATAATCCCCTTCACATATTAATGCGCTTAAATGTGTGAGGTTATACTTAACCAATGATGTAGAAATCAGCCAAGGTGCTAGGCGACCGCTAACCAACTTGATTTTAGTGTAATTGACCAACTTGGTTTTAGTGCAATTAATCCTCCAAAATAGACTTTGCGTGCATTAGGTGCCGCTCGTTAGACAACATTGTGCAAACTGTATTTTTAAATAGTTATCTTTGTTTTCACTGAAAAGTCACCCTTATGTTCACTGAAATAGACTTTGCGTGCATTAGGTGCCGCTCGTTAGACAACATTGTGCAAACTGTATTTTTAAATAGTTATCTTTGTTTTCACTGAAAAGTCACCCTTATGTTCACTGAAATAGACTTTGCGTGCATTAGGTGCCGCTCGTTAGACAACATTGTGCAAACTGTATTTTTAAATAGTTATCTTTGTTTTCACTGAAAAGTCACCCTTATGTTCACTGAAAAGTTAGGCTAGTTATGATTTAACAACATTAAGGTGGTCATCTTTTTGGATTTTAAGTGACTTTTAAAAATCGATATTTAATAACCATGATTTTTTAAATTCATGAGATTTTAAAATTTGTGTTCTTTTTTTATTTTGAGTAGGGTAAGTCTTAATTTTATGATGTAAAAGTAAAATGATGTTTTATTGGTTATTTTTAGGGTTATAGAATTAGAATTTTAAAAAATCAAACTAGAATGAGTTTTAAAATGCAAAATACAAATCCAAAGTTTTAAAACCCAAAAAGAACGTATCCTAACTTTTCAGTAAAAGTAAAAATAATCATTTAAAAATGGACTTAAATTGAACGATACATTTAGTGCACAAGATACCTACACAAAAGAAAATAAAAGTGTTTGGAGACCCTTCACTATCATTATTTTAATAAAGTTCATATACTTAATTTCTCAAATAAATGTACTGATTGGGAGTATGTATAGAGTGAAATTGGTTCATACATGAATCATCGAAGGGTATTGGTTGTTATCACTAAAGAGTATATTAGGTGTTTTCGCTAAAGGTTATTAGTTGTTTTCACTGAAAAGTGTTAATTTGTTTTCACTGTACAACTAAAACACTACAGTGTAAACTAGTAATATTCTTCAGTGAAAACAACTAATACTGTTTAGAAAAATCAATTAATACCTTTTGATGTTTATGTATAAACCATTTTCACTCTATACTTTCACTTATTAGTATGAAAGTATGATATATTATTCATTTGGGATACTAATTTTGTTTTGTTTTTTGTTTTTTTACCTTCAAAAGGTCGCATATCAGTGGACGAGTAAATAAATTAAGGTAATAATCATTGACAAATTCAACAACTAAAACCCAATTTTTAATTTATAATGCATCACTAATGATAGCTACTTAATTATTAACTACACTTATCTAAGAATCGCTAATTGATCGAGTCTAAGAATGAACTAGAAAAATAAATCTAAAGAAAACAGTAGTTATTCAGTGGCTAAAACCTGATTGGAATTTGACTCGGTGAGGGGAAGGATTGAGGTGACGTTTGGTTTTAAAAAAATTCAATAATAATGAAAATAGAGATAAATAATAGCTAATGAGGAAAAAAAAAAAAAAATACACAACACTATTTTTCCATTTAAATAAGGTAATTATCTCATTTATTTATCTTTCTATTTTCTTATAATCTTATTCTTTAATCATTCTCCCATGTCATAATCAATAACTTTACTTTTTGTCCATATTTTTTTAAAACTAGAGCACAATATTACCAATGTAACCACCATGAATATAATCATTGATCCAAAATACTCGTGGGTGGAGATGAAAAATAAATTTCAATTCTTATTTCCATTGAAAAATTCGAAATAAGTGACACTAAATACAAGGCATATGTTTGAAGAAATTAATCGGGATGAACTAGGTGTAAGAGTGTAAAAGTTGAAAATCACTAGTTGAATAGATTCAGATTACCTAACGCCTAAACTGTTTAGGTGGAACATTGGCGTCAACTAGTTAGCATGAGTTTTTTTTTTTTTTTTTTGTCATCTATGTTCCATCAATATGGTCAAAAATTCATTATTTGATAACAATTTAAATATGATAATATATATATATATATATATATATATATATATATATATATATATATATATATATCAATGATTCAACAAACAACAATCAACACGTACACACAAATTAAGAAAAAATAAATGACAAGCAAAAATACACTGTAAATTAATAATATAATTTCAACTTTCATATACAAATAGTCCAACTAAATTACTAAACATATTTCACATAAAATTAAATGGAATCTCCTACACGAAGTTGTTTTACGGGGAAACAAAAGGGTGCATAACCTGCATAGGATGCGCCTAGTTGCACCTAACACGTACAAAACCAAAACATTAATTTTTTACTTTTGGTTTCTATTTTGGTAGTGATAAAAATGATGTAAGCATGATGTTGCATTTGACGACCATGATGATATATTATTGTAGAACACTACTCATATAAAATATTTTACCGTAAAATTATGTGTAAATTAGAAAGTTTTCAAATTTTGTGGGTCAGTGGGTGTATTTAAAACAAAATTCATGGATCCTAAGCACATCGTACTGGGTCAAGGGAGTTTTCACAAAAAAAAAAAAAATTATATATATATATATATATGTGTCAAGTTAGAAATAGAAAACTCACTCTCAGTTGTGTACTATAAGAGCAATTATTTTTAAACATTGATAATGCATATACATAATAGTGATACTAAAAAAAAAAAATAGTCCACATGACGTCAGGTTCATATGAAACCTACTCGTCTTTGAATTGATGTTTTATTATTTAATTAGATTAAATTATAAAATATGAACAAGGGTGTAAGCAAATTAAATTTGCACCCAATTAAATGGTGATACGTGTACAAATCAAATATCAATATCAAATAAAATTTACTATTTTATTTTAAGAATTTAATCAAATTAATTCTTGAATTAAATAGTTAACTTGATATTAAATGTACACGGTACAAGTCGGACAAATTAAATGAGTGTTCGATACTCATATTGGGTAACAAATACGCCTTATTCACCATTAAAACGAGAATTAAATGATATCTCGTCAAAAATGGAAGCGAATTAAGACAATTCGTAAATCACGTCAATCAAATGGCATTGGCCAATAAGGCGGAGCCACGTGGCGCGTTAAGAAAGGAAGGTTTGTAAACCTCCACCCTATAAATAGGGTCCTTTCTCATTCATTTTCAACCACGACAACCAAGACGAACAAGAACGAAGACAAGACGAACAAGACAAACACAAGCGAACGAGCATCCAGAAGATCAACAAGCGAATCCTCTGCAACTGTTCTTGAAGATTCAACGCGTTCTTCGCCGTTCTTTGTGGAAATCAACCAGAAGCAGCTCAAGATCGAAGATCAAGGCTCGAAGCCCCTCCGATCCGGTGTTTCTACTCGAAGATTCTTCAATAACGTTCTTCGTCGTTCTTCGCTCAAGTCCACCTGAACCAGCTCAAGATCGAAGATCAAGGCTCGAAGCCCCTCCGATCCAGCGTTTCTATTTGAAGATTCAAAGAAACTCCAAGAGCGTTCTTCAACGTTCTTCGTCATTCTTCGCCCAAATCCTCCTGAAGCAGCTCCAGATTGAAGACTAAGGTCCAGAACCCCTCTAATCCGGTGTTTGTCTCCAAAGATCCAAAGAGCGTTCTTCACCAAATTTGAAGGTGTTCATCAAGAAACAACGTTTAATCCAAATTTGTAAACCTCCACCCTATAAATAGGGTCCTTTCTCATTCATTTTCAACCACGACAACCAAGACGAACAAGAACGAAGACAAGACGAACAAGGCAAACACAAGCGAACGAGCATCCAGAAGATCAACAAGCGAATCCTCTGCAACTGTTCTTGAAGATTCAATGCGTTCTTCGCCGTTCTTCGTGGAAATCAACCAGAAGCAGCTCAAGATCGAAGATCAAGGCTCGAAGCCCCTACGATCCGGTGTTTCTACTTGAAGATTCTTCAAGAACGTTCTTCATCGTTCTTTGTCGTTCTTCGCTCAAGTCCACCTGAACCAGCTCAAGATCGAAGATCAAGGCTCGAAGCCCCTCCGATCCAGCGTTTCTATTTGAAGATTCAAAGAAACTCCAAGAGCGTTCTTCAAATTTCTTCGTCGTTCTTCGCCCAAATCCTCCTGAAGCAGCTCCAGATCGAAGACTAAGGTCCAGAACCCCTCCAATCCGGTGTTTGTCTCCAAAGATCCAAAGAGCGTTCTTCACCAAATTTGAAGGCGTTCATCCAGAAACAACGTTTAATCCAAAACAATGTGTTTTCACCCTTGGATTAACGTTATAAATATTCAAGCTCAAAGATCGAAATCAAAGTTCGATCAAGGTCAAAGTCAGCTGAAGAGAAGAATCAGAGGACCAAATTCAGAGTCAAGAACCCGCATAAATTTATCGGTTCGATTCGATTAAATTCAAGTTGTAAACGATATTCGTGTTTATTATATTAATAAAACGAATTTTGCTGTTACAAATTTGGCACGCCCAGTGGGACCTACTCTACCTCTCATCTCTTCTCTTCTCAAGAAAGCTTAACTACCATGACGACGGATGTCTCAACCATCGAAGAACGACTTGCCAGTCTGCTCAAAGTTGTTGAAGGGCTTTCCCAACACGTAAAAAATCGAGACATCCAAATCTCCAACCTGGTGAATAAGGTGGACAATGCCGATGCAAGCCACGCTAAAGGGAAGTAAGTTGAGAGCCACGATGACGAAGAGACCTCAACCAAACGCCAAGCAACAGAAGAGACGGAGGCAACTGCTAAGGAGCTGCAGATCTCATCTGATGGAAGGATCCAAGTCGATCAACTCAAAGAGCTCATATTGGAGATAATAAAGGGCAAGTTTGATGACGGCTCCAAACCATCCTTCACTTACACCAAGCCGTATACCAAGAAGATCGACGACTTAAGTATGTCAGCTGGCTACCAACCACTGAAGTTCCAACAATTCGATGGCAAAGGGAATCCGAAGCAGCATGTTCCTCACCTCGTGGAAACTTGCAATAATACCAGGACATATGAAGATCACCTAGTCAAGCAGTTCGTCCGCTCCTTGAAAGGGAATGCCTTTGACTGGTACATTAACCTAGAGGCTAACTCTATCGACAGCTGGGATCAAATGGAGCAGGAGTTTCTGAACCGATTCTACAGCACACGAAGAACAGTTAGCATGATCGAGCTGACAAATACTCGCCAAAGGAAAGATGAGCTCGTGATTGATTATATCAATCGGTGGAGGAACTTGAGTCTGAATTGCAAGGATCGACTATCTGAGACTTCCGCAATCGAGATGTGCATCCAAGGCATGCAGTGGGTTCTCCGATACATTCTTCAAGGAATCCAGCCAAAGACCTTCGAAGAACTTGCTACAAGAGCCCATGACATGGAGCTAAGCATGGCCACAACCTGACCACCAGTTCATGAACCTCGCGACAAGACTCATGTTAAGCCTTCAAGTAAGGAATACATAACAGACCTTTCTCACGATAGGGGGCAAAGCGGCTTGACTCTGAAAGAGCTACGACAAAAACATTATCCTTTCTTAGACTCTGACGTCTCGGGGATGTTCGATGACTTGATGGATGCAAACCTTATTGAGTTGCCTAAGATGAAACGGCTGGAGGAAGCTGGGCGTACTCATGACCCAAAATACTGCAAGTACCACCGCTTAGTGGGCCACTCAATTGAAGACTGTTTTATCTTCAAAGAAAAAGTCATGCAATTGGTCGAGCAAGGAGATACAGTGCTCGAAGAGACTATCTAAAGTTCTCCAGATCAATGCTCCTTGACAAGAGTATAAACTGTCTGTGATGCTCCTCTGACACGAGCATAAACTGTCTGAAATTCTCCTTGATAAGAGACAAATCTATCTGACGTTTTCAAGCTGAAGATTAAATTGAAGTCTCCATCAAATGTATTCTCCTTGACAAGAGAATAAACTGTCTGAAGCTCTCAAGCCGGAGATCAAATTGAAGTCTCCATCAAATCCGCTCTCCTTGACAAGAGAATAAACTGTCTGAAGTTTTCAAGCCGGAGATCAAATTGAAATCTCCATCAAATTCATTCTCCTTGACAAGAGAATAAACTGTCTGAAGCAATCAAGCTGGAGATCAAATTGAAGTCTCTCCAAATCAAATGAAGCTCCTTGATACGAGCAAAAACTATCTCAAAGCCAAATCAAGTCTCCTTGACGAAAGACAAATCTGTCTGAAGCTCACAAGCCGAAGATCAGATTGATGTCTCCCCAAGTCAAATAAAATCTCCTTGATAAGAGACTAAACTGTCTACAGAGTTGTGATGCTCCTTGATACGAGCAAAAAACTATCATGCAAATTCAAATGAAATTGTGATACTCCTTGATACGAGTATAAACTATCATAAAAATTCAAATCAAAACTCCTTGACGTACGAGTATAAACTTTACGTCACTCCTAGCCTACATGAGTATAAACTGTTTATGACATCCCTTTTGAACTACGTTATGACTTGATCCTCTTTAAAGGGGTACGTAGGCAGCTTAGACATCCTCTAAGTTCAGTCATGATTCAAAACTCCAAATGCATATGGGGGCGCAAAATACTTTCGTGCTTCATTCACTCCAAGTCAAAACGACCGTGAACAAAGCACGAGGGGGCATTTGTAAGCAAATTAAATTTGCACCCAATTAAATGGTGATACATGTGTAATCAAAATTAATATCAAATAAAATTTACTATTTTATTTTAAGAATTTAATCAAATTAATTCTTGAATTAAATAGTTAACTTGATATTAAATGTACACGGTACAAGTCGGACAAATTAAATGAGTGTTCGATACTCATATTGGGTAATAAATACGTCTTATTCACCATTAAAATGAGAATTAAATGATATCTCGTAAAAAATAGAAGCGAATTAAGACAATTCGTAAATCACGCCAATCAAATGACATTGGCCAATAAGGCGGCGCCACGTGGCGCGTTAAGAAAGGAAGGTTTGTAAAACTCCACCCTATAAATAGGGTCCTTTCTCATTCATTTTCAACCACGACAACCAAGACGAACAAGAACGAAGACAAGACGAACAAGGCAAACACAAGCGAACGAGCATCCAGAAGATCAACAAGCGAATCCTCTGCAACTGTTCTTGAAGATTCAACGCGTTCTTCGCCGTTTTTCGTGGAAATCAACCAGAAGCAGCTCAAGATCGAAGATCAAGGCTCGAAGCCCCTCCGATCCGGTGTTTCTACTCGAAGATTCGAAGATTCTTCAAGAACGTTCTTCGTCGTTCTTCGCTCAAGTCCACCTGAACCAGCTCAAGATCGAAGATCAAGGCTCGAAGCCCCTCCGATCCAGCGTTTTTATTTGAAGATGCAAAGAAACTCCAAGAGCGTTCTTCAACGTTCTTCGTCGTTCTTCGCCCAAATCCTCCTGAAGCAGCTCCAGATCGAAGACTAAGGTCCAACACCCCTCAAATCCGGTGTTTGTCTCCAAAGATCCAAAGAGCGTTCTTCACCAAATTTGAAGGCGTTCATCCAGAAACAACGTTTAATCCAAAACAAGGTGTTTTCACCTTTGGATTAACGTTATAAATATTCAAGCTCAAAGATCGAAATCAAAGTTTGATCAAGGTCAAAGTCAGCTGAAGAGAAGAATAAGAGGACCAAATTCAGAGTTAAGAACCCGCATAAATTTATCGGTTCGATCCGATTAAATTCAAGTTGTAAACGATATTCGTGTTTATTATATTAATAGAACGAATTTTGCAGTTACAAAGGAAAAATGTGGATTATATACATTTGATTTACGAATAACTTTTTTAACTATTATATATAATAAAATATAAATAAAAATACATATTCTTAGCGAATCATATTCATACCCTAATTTTCTGTTTGTTTGTATCTTTGTTCCCGTGCAACATAGTTTGTACTCTGTACTCTTCATATTCTTTAATAAAGATTGACATTTTTCGTAAAAAAAAAAAAAAGAATATTTAAATAAATAATAATCAGGGTAATCAGTTAAGTTAAGGGTGAATTTACTTTCAATGATAATATTAGATAATAGTTAATTATTTAACATTATTATCTATATACTTTGAGTGATTTTTTTATAATCTCATGATCCGGAGATAACTCGATTTTTTCATAACTGCATTGATGTGAAATCTTTTTGGTATGATATATGGTATGTAATTAGTAAAATACCCTTAATTCACTATTTTTTTTTTTTATTTTCTCTCTTTTCATCGTGCCTTAATTGGTCCCACAAAATTTTGGAAAGAAAAAGACACTTTCTTCTCATATTTTGGACTAAATGTGTGCAGAAACCTCTTGGTGGACGGTTTCCAGGAGGTGATTGAGAGAGTAGAAACTACAAGACATGATTTGCTTTGCTCAAAACTAAGCGGTGCAATGTCTATATGTATAATTGTGTGTGCATAATATATATATATATATATATATATATATAGAGGTGTGTGTATATGTATAATACTGGCCAAAAACTTGTATGGGACCGTCTCATGGCATGAGATTACACAAATTAACACATACACCTACCAAAGTGTTATTGAGTCAATATCCTAGTTACACTCAGGGGGCGCTTGGTTAACAACTCTTCAATGGTAATGAGAATGAGATTGAAAATTAGTGTAATTAGCATGGTTCATGAGAACAAAATCACTACCTCTCCTTCTAAATAAGGTAATCACTACTCCATTTTGATTACCCTATTCTCTTCCTACAATCATCCTCCTCAATCACTCCCCTCTTCCTCCACCAACAACCATTTGTTGTCTACTTCTATTCCAAAATTGAGGCATGACACTAGCAATGGTGTCACCATTGGAACACTTCTTCTCCTAACATATCATTTTTATTATGAGGGCATAGATGGAAATTAATTTTCATTCTCATTACCATTGAAAAATGGCTAACCAAGCGTCCCCTCATTATTATTGTCTCATGCCATGAGACGGTCTCATACAAGACCTACTCATGATCATGTGCATGTGTATATATATATATATGATGATGTGCATATATATATATGATGTGCCTATATGTATAATGATGTGCATGTATGTATATAGGTGTGTGCATGTGTATATATAGAAAGAAGTAGAGATTTTGGGTTGAATGAAAATGGTTAGTTTGATTTCTTATTATTCATTTTTCTCGAATTTGGGGATTTAGCATTTGGGTTTCTAGGAAATGGGATATTGTCTTAATGGGATTATAGCAGAAAATTTATCGAACACTAGAAATCGAGGGTATTTTAGTAAAAAAAATTATTTATTTAATATTAAATATAAAGAAATTTCAAATTATATTATATCACATACATAAAAGTAAACACGGAATAAGGTAAAAGTTATTATTTTAATCTTTTATTTTATTTCACCTCATCATATTTCATCTGATTTTTATTTTAAAAATAAATGCACCCTAAAGAAATTTGAGACGATCGGTTACTAAAAGTAAGGATGTTTGATTGAAAAAAGAAAAAAAAAAAACTAAACCGCTAATTTATATGAGTATATAGAGAGTGAAATTGGTTCATAATGAAATCATTCAAATGATATCATTTATTTTTACTATAAACTGTTGGAAATTGGTTTTTAATGAAGGTTTTATACCCTGACTTTGACTAATTTTTTGAGGAGTAAAAACGTTAGTTTTTGGGAAAATAAAATTAACGATGTTGTTCTACTCGCGGAGTAGATGAGCGTGGTATATTTAATATCTCAAAATCGATTTCCGGTGAGTGAGAAATTAATTTGAGAAGTTGTAGTATTAATCATTTGTATTGAATAATTCCATGAAAAATGGAAAATGAAGTTTCATCCCACATTGGAAAATTACAAGAAGATTCTCTTGTATACAAGTAGGGAAAGTATTCATGTTCTTTAAACTGGGACATGGGGACCCTAACCATGAACCACACACACGCGCGCGCCCCGCCCGAGCCCGGGTTCTTGGCAATTGGGCTTTGGGGCCTATCCATATTTTTAGAGTACCAAAAATATAAAATGACTCAATACCTTTTTGGATCCAATCGGTTTGGGTGGCCCATTTGGAATTGGATCGGCCCACGAACATGTTTAATACACCTAAGAATATGATTAATTCACTCCAGAGTATCTGGAATATTCCGTTCTTGCTTCTCAAGAATGAGTAACGCAGTTTCTCTCCACTACAGAACGTGGGTGACCTAGATCACCACGTACTCCTCTCCAGCAGCCTTCATATGGGTCGGATTTCCTCCTATATATACCCCCTTTCGTCTAACTTTCAGAATCACTTTTCGAACCTAAATTTTCTGAAAGTCTTTCGCTGCAGAATACCCGTTTAAGCTCATAATTCCGATTTTGTTCGCCGAAAATTCATACACGGTGGTGCTACCTGTGTGAATTATTTAAACCGGTTTACCTTTGGAGACTCGTACGCATTATACCGTAAGCACTATAAGGGCGTATTCAGTCTTGCAGGAATAGGTTATTCCTAGACTCGGTTTTCTTCACGAATTCGTTTCATGCTTCTCTTTTCTTTCTCCTGCAGTGTTTGAAATACATACCACCCTTTTCTAATAATCGCAAGACTGGATAGTTTGATTATTATTTCGATACACTGCCATGTCGAAAAACAACTCTGATAACGAAATGGATGGATCTTCACCGACTAAGGGTGATATCACTGACTCTACTCCAGTACCTGCGGGTACAAATCCTTCTCTGGATGGTAATCCGGATCCTGCAAAGGGAATCTCTTCAGGTAATCCGACTGTCATTCCTCCTTTCCAGTTTGGAAATTTTAGCAACATTCTTTCTGAATGGATGAATGTTAATGGCAATCCCTTCGTGGGAAATGCTAATCCCTTTGTGGAAAACTCTAGCACTAATCTCTTTGTGGGAAGCTCAAGTGCTAATCCCTTCGTGGGAAACGTTGGTGGCAATCCTTTCGTAGGAAATGTCGGTGTCAATCCACTTTTGGCAACCAACCAGGCCTCCCTACAAGGGACTGTCAGGCCGGTGGTAGTGAAAGGTGAGAAACCCGAAAATTTTTCGGGTAATGACTTTAAGAGGTGGCAAAAGAAGATGCACTTCTATTTGACCACCATCTCCTTGGTGAAATACATCAAGGAGGATAGCCCGAGTGCTCCTGCTGAAGATGCTGATCGGGAGACCAGGATCGCCCATGACACTTGTATCCACGATGACTATCTCTATAGGAATTACATCCTGAATGGGCTGTCTGATGCTCTCTGTGATGTGTATGATGAGTACCCGACTTCCAAAGCTCTGTGGGAGTCCTTGGAGAAGAAGTACAAGACCGAAGACGCGGAAACTAGCAAGTTCGTCGTCTCCACCTTGTACGACTTCAAAATGGAAGACAACAAGTCTGTTGTCGAGCAGGTGCAAAAGCTGCAAGTGATCTTCCACAATATTGCAGTGCAAGGGATGGAGCTGCCTGAATCCTTTCAGGTAGCCACTGTGATTGACAAACTCCCTCCGTCTTGGAAGGAATTCAAGTCCTACCTCAAGCACAACTGCACTAGCGAAAGAAAGTGACGATGGAGGACCTTGTTACCCGACTCCGGATCGAGGAGGATAACAAGAAAAGGGACAAGAGGGGCTCGACTACTTCAATCAAGGCCAAGGCTAACCTGATGGAGAAAGGTGAACCATCAAAGAAAAGGAAGCGTCAAGACGATAAAGGGAAAGGCAAGGTTGTTGCTGTTGCTCCTGCCCCGAAGAAGTTCAACGGGAAGTGCTACAACTGTGGCAAACCCAACCATCGGGCAGTTGATTGTCGTCAGCCCAAGAAAGAAGACAAAGGGAAGAAGAACTCTGTAAACGTTGCTGAACGTGAGTTTACGGAGATGGATATGTCCGTTGTAGTGACCGAGGTCAACATGGTGGACAACAAGAAAGGTTGGTTCGTGGACACTGGTGCCACTTGCCACGTTTGCTCGGAGAAGTCTGCCTTCTCCACTTATTCTCCTACTACGAGGAGAAAGCTCTACATGGGGAACCAAGCCTCGTCTGAAGTGGCTGGTGTAGGAATGGTGGTAATCAAACTGACTTCGGGAAAGGAGCTCAAGCTGAAGGACGTGCTGCATGTCCCGGACATCCGGAAGAATCTGATTTCGGGGTCTCTATTAGTTAGTAGTCCGTTTAAGCTAGTGTTTGAGTCAAATGGCGTTGTACTTAGCAAGTTTGACATCTTTCTAGGAAAAGGTTACCTCGAGAAGGGCCTTTTTAAGATGTCTGTCATGACTGTAAGTCGTGATGGCAAAAACACTATTATCAATGAGAATGCTTCTACTTCTGCTTATATCGTTGAGTGTTCCTCTTTATGGCATTTTAGATTAGGACATGTTAATCTAAAATCTATAAAACTTTTAGTAAATTTAGATTTTATAAAACGTTTAGTAAATTTGGATTTACTTAAAATTGAAAATGTTGATACATCCAAAAGATGTGAAATATGTGTAGAAGCAAAGATGGCTAAATTACCATTTAAGTCAGTTGAAAGGAACATTAGTCCTCTAAAATTAATTCACATTGATGTATGTGATTTAAAGTTTGTGCAAACTAGAGGTGGAAAAAAGTATTTTATTACTTTTATTGATGATTGCACAAGATTCTGCTACATTTACTTACTACGAAGTAAAGATGAAGCTATTGAAGCTTTTAAAAATTATAAAAGTGAAGTAGAGAATCAGATTAACACTACAATTAAAGCAATTCGTAGTGATAAAGGTGGAGAGTATGTGGCTCTGTTTGAACAATTATGTGCTGAATCAGGCATCATACATCAAACGACAGCTCCCTACTCACCTCAATCGAATGGTATTGCGGAGAGGAAAAAACAAACTTTGAAAGAGATGATGAACGCAATGTTAATCAGCTCGGGTTTACCTCAGAACATGTGGGGGGGGAAGCTATTCTGTTAGCTAACCACATTCTGAACAACATTCCATTAAAGACTCAAGATAAGACACCTTATGAGTTGTGGAAAAAACACAAACCATCTTACAAATACCTCAAAATGTGGGGTTGTTTGGCTAAGGTTGAAGTGCCACTTCCTAAACAAGTGAAAATCGGACCTAAGACGGTCGATGGGATCTTTATATGATACGCCTTCAATAGTAGTGTCTATCGGTTCTTGATTCACAAATAAGAAATACCCGATATGACAGTAGGCACTACAATTGAATCAAGGAATGTTATTTTCTTTGAAAATGTATTCCCGTGTAGGGACAAAGAAGAAGTGAGTTCAAATAAACGAACTCATGAGGAATCAAGTGAAGCTACATGTCCTTCCACTCAGCAGAGTGAAGAACCCAGACGCAGTAAACGAGCTAGAATAGATAAGACCTATGGTCCAGACTTCATCACCTATGTGTTAGAAGAAGAACCTAGGAATATCAAAGAAGCTCTTTCCAGACCAGATGCACCTCTCTGGAAAGAAGCAATAAACAGTGAATATGATTCGATTCTGCAAAATCATACATAGGAGTTAGTTGACCTCCCTAAAGGTTGTAAGACCTTAGGATGTAAGTGGATCCTTAAAAGAAAGTACAAAGCAGATGGATCAATTGACAAGTATAAAGCCCGTTTGGTTGCAAAGGGTTTTAAACAAAGAGAATGATATGATTTCTTTGACACCTACTCTCCGGTTACAAAGATTACATCCATTCGTGTACTTATCGCGATTGCTGCTTTGCATAATCTCGAAATACACCAGATGGATGTAAAGACTGCTTTTCTTAATGGAGAGATGGATGCTGAAATATACATGGATCAACCAGAGGATTATGTTGTACCCGGGAGCGAGAAAAAGGTTTGTAAACTCGTTCGATCGTTGTATGGACTTAAACAAGCTCCTATACAATGACCTTTGAAATTTGACAATAGTATGTTGTCAAATGGATTTCGAATTAACAAATGTGACAAGTGTGTGTATGTGAAAGATACACCAAACGAATTTGTTATCGTATGCTTATATGTTGATGACATGTTAATCATAGGTAACAATTCAAATGTAATCGTTAATACGAAAAACATGTTAAAGACAAATTTTGACATGAAAGATATGGGTTTAGCAGACGTGATTCTAGGAATCAAAATAGAAAGAACTTCAAATGGAATTTTTTTAACACAATCTCATTATGTTGAGAAAGTCTTGAAGAAATTTAAAGCATTTGACGATCCACCTGCTAAAACTCCACTAGAACAGAATGTTCATCTGAAGAAGAATAGAGGTGAACCTGTGAATCAGTTGGAATATGCAAGGATCATTGGAAGCGTGATGTACATTACAAATTGCACACGTCCTGATCTTGCGTGTTTTGTGAACAAACTAAGCAGGTACACGAGCAATCCAGGTCACAAACATTGGAAGGCTCTGAAAAGGGTCTTGAGATACTTGAAGTATACTCTTGACTTTGGGCTATACTACACGTGACATCCAGCTATACTTGAAGGGTAGAGTGATGCTAATTGGATATCCGATAGTAAAGACTCGTTCTTATCTAGTGGATATGTATTCACTATTGGAGGAGCAGCCGTATCGTGGAAATCCACAAAGCAGACGTGTATTGCCCGTTCCACAATGGAATCTGAGTTTATCGCTTTGGATCAAGCTGGTGAAGAAGCTGAATGGCTTCATAACTTTTTAGAAGACATTCCTTGTTGGAACAAACCGGTACCATCTGTAATGGTACATTGTGACTGTCAAACTGCTATTGGTAGAGCTTTGAGCAGTATGTACAACGGGAAGTCGAGACATATTCGTCGTCGACATAACTCCGTTAGACATTTGATCTCAACTGGTATTATAACAATTGATTATGTAAGATCAATTGATAACATAGCGAATCCGCTCACGAAGAGCTTGAACCGAGATCAAATGAATAAGCTGATAGAGGGAATGGGTCTGAAATCCACAAATAAAACTCAAACAGTGGTAACCCAACCATGATGACTGGAGATCCCAAGAACTTGGTTCAAAAGAAAAAACTAAGCTGTGAATGTTAGTTGTACAACACTTGAAAATTATGACCGTTCCTGACAGCACTGTGTCAAGTGTTAGTAAACCCGTGAGTTGTGGTAAAGGATAAGTCCTTGACTTTTAATGATTCCTATATGTCCATGTGGGACTGAGTATGACGGGATACTCGAAAGGAGATCACCTATATAAATGAGAAGTGAGGGTCGCTTCGACCAAACATTTATGAATACAAAGGGCGTCCAGGGCCAAAATGGACAAAAACGTGAGAACAAATCGGAATCGAGACTGACTTGTGTCTGCACTGTCTGTAAGGTATACACTAAGGAGGATTAGTTCAAGACATCGTGTTCACTAAGCCACCGGTATACCCGATGGTGCCGGGCTACGGAAAGTTCAAAACTATTGATTACTTATTCGGAAGCAATGAGGTCTCAAATGAGCTGAACGAAGAAGCTTGACTCTGTATACATGCAATTCTCACTCATGTGGGGGATTTTGGAAATTGGTTTGTAATGAAGGTTTTATACCCTGACTTTGACTAATTTTTTGAGGAGTAAAAACGTTAGTTTTTGGGAAAATAAAATTAACGATGTTGTTCTACTCGCGGAGTAGATGGGCATGGTATATTTAATATCTCAAAACCGATTTCCGGTGAGTAAGAAATTAATTTGGGAAGTTGTAGTATTAATCATTTGTATTTAATAATTCCATGGGAAATGGAAAATGAAGTTCTATCCCACATTGAAAAATTACAAGAAGATTCTCTTGTATATAAGTAGAAAAATATTCATGTTCTTTAAATTGGGACATGGGGACCCTAACCATGGATCACACACCCCGCCCGGGACCGGGTCCGGGTTCGTGGTTCTTGGCAATTGAGCTTTGGATGGGCTTTGGGGCATATCTATATTTTTAGAGTACCAAAAATATAAAATGGCTCAATACCTTTTTGGATCCAATCGGTTCGGGTGGCCACTTTGGAATTGGGTCGGCCCACGAACATGTTTAATATACCTACGAATATGATTAATACACTCCAGGGTATCTGAAATATTCCGTTCTTACTTCCCAAGAATTAGAAACACAGTTTCTCTCCACTATAGAACGTGGGTGACCCACGATCACCACGTACTCCTCTCCAACAGCCTTCAGATGGGTCGGATTTCCTCCTATATATACCCCCTTTCGTCTAACTTTCAGAATCACTTTTCGAACTTAAATTTTCCGAAAGCCTTTCGCTGCAAAATACCCGTTTAAGCTCATAATTCCGATTTCGTTCGCCAAAAATTCATACACGGTGGTGCTACCTGTGTGAATTATTTAAACCGTTTTACCTTTGAAGACTCGTACGCATTATACCGTAAGCACTATACGGGCGTATTCAGTCTTGCGGGAATAGGTTATTCCTAGACTCGTTTTCTTCACGAATTCGTTTCGTGCTTCTCTTTTCTTTCTCCTGCAGTGTTCGAAATACATATATACCACCCTTTTCTAACATAAACATTAATTGTTTTTACTGAAAAGTTTTAGTTTATTTTCGATAAACAATTAATATCCTAACAACAAATATGAAAATATTTCATATATTTTCACTCCATACTTTGTTATTTTATATTTGTTCAGTTAATAGTTTATTTATTTGATTTTGTGTATATATATATACTAGTGCGTACCCCCGCGAATTTCGCGGACCGGAAAAATATTGTTATTATTATTTTAAATTAAATATATATATATATTAAAAATATCTTGTAATTTTAATATAATATTAAATTGTAATTATAATTCAACAAATAATAAAAAATACTAAACATGAATAATTAGAAAATTTGAAAAATATTAACTAATTCACACATTAAATCTCAAATTAGTATAACACAATATTATTTAAAATTACAATTGTATATTTGCATGCCAATTTTTCCCTCATTGTATGAAGATATAATAACAATATCACGCAAAAGTTTAACGCTAAAGATAGAATTACACATTTCAGATCTAAAGATAACATTTGACAAAAAAAAATGTTATAATTAAAATGGACCTTTAGGCGTCAATCTTAGTTTTTTTTTTTTTTTTAATTCAATTTTCATCCTAGACATTTCACATATACATATACTTTGCAAAAAAAAAAAAAAAAAGAGTTAAAAGAAAATTGGAATCCTACTCTACAAAACAATATCTATATTTTACAGTTTCAAATTCTATTTTGCAGGTAGAATTTATCTAAAAAAGAAAAAATTGTGTTACAAACTATTATTGATGGTAAGATATTATATTTGGTGACAATATTTTTTGGGCATCATATGCTATTCTGATGACAATATCTTTTAAAAAAAATATTTCAATTCCTTGCTACCAATTTCACATATATCATTATTTAGTAAAAATAAACTCCAAAAATATCAAAGAAAAGAAATCGTTCAACTGTAAAAAAAAGTTTTGTTTGCATTAATTTAATGTTTAAAATAATATTTCATTTTATACGTATATATTATGTTTCCATTGATTAAAATATATTCAAATTTATTGTATTTTAGAGTAAGATACTTTTTAAAGTTATAATACTTAAGTTGTTAGTAAAGAAACTTAATGTCTTTTTTTTTTCTTTTTGGTCAACACTAAAATTTTGTATCCATAAAAAACTTATGCCACATATTAATATTAATATATATATATATATATATATATATATATATATGGAATTGATCACATGCCCACTGATGGGCATAATATTATATACCCACCGCGAATGTGTTAATGACACATAAGCATATATAAACAATTAATTAAAATAATAGTAGACCTCCTGCTTATGTGTTATTAACACATTCGCGGTGGGTATATAATATTATGCCCACGGTGGGCATGTAATCATTTCTGTATATATATATATATATATATATATATATATATTATATAACAACCCTTTTACTTATTTATCATTTAGAATACTATTTTAACATTTGTATGTTAAAATAATATAAAAGAAAAATCGAAATTCTAGTCTATAAAAGAATATATGTACTTTACAGTTTAATAGTCTATTTTGGCGGCATAATTTTATCAAAAAATAAGTTTTTGTATTATAATCTATTATTGGTGCAAGATATTATATTTGGTGGCAAGATTTTGTTGGTATTATATACTATTTCGGTGACAATATCTTTTCTTAAATATTTCAATTCCCTCCTATGAATTTAACATCAATCAATATTTTGCAAAAAATAACTTCCAAAAATATCTTAGAAGAGAAATCGTTCAACCGTGAAAAAAGATCTACTTGCATAATATAATATTCCATATTTTACGTAAATATTTTGTTTCCCTATTGATTAAAATATATCCAAATTTATTGTATTTTAGAGTAAGATACTTTTTAAAGTTATAATACTTAAATTGTTAATAAAATAACTTAATGTCCTTTTTTGGCTAATACTATAATTTTCTATCCATAAAAAAGTTATTCCACATATTTTAAGAAAATATATATACATTAATTATATATTATATAACAACTTTTTACTTATTTATAAATTACAATACTCTTTTAATATTTATGTTAAAAATAATATAAAAGAAAAATTAAAATCTTAGTCTAGAAAAGAATATATGTATTTTGCAATTTAATAGTTTATTTTGGCTGCATAATTTTATCCAAAAATAAATTATTGTATTACCATCTATTATTGAAGACAAGATATTATATTTGTTGCAAAAAAATGTTGGTATCATACACTATTTTGGTGACAATATTTTTTCCAAAATATTTTAATTCCTTTCTACAAAAATTTCACATATATCAATATTTTGCAAAAATAACTTCCAAAAATATCTAAAAAGATAAATGTTCAATCATGAAAAAAATATCTCTATATCACATTTAGGTTACCTGAAATATAAAATGAAAAAACATAAATGTAATTAGATTTCACCAATAACGCACACCTTATTCGAAAAAAGAATAATAGTTGGATCAAAATTCGTAGGCGTGGTGGAAGAATCTTCTTATTGAAAAAGAAAAAAATTATTAATGGTGAATTCAAAGAAATACGAATGTAAAGCTTTGAATATGAATATACATTAGAAACTTACATATAATTTCTGGATACGCTTGAATGATCTTCAAATCAGATTGATGCACATATAATTTTCTCTTAACGTGCGCCTAATCATCTCCATGTGCATAATAAATTAGTTTACCTGCAAAAAAAAAAAATGGGAATATGATTGATAGAACTAATCCAAACAAATGAACAAAAAATCAAATCAAATTTCTTCACATAGTAGACAACAAATGAGAAAATGAAGAGAAGATGTGAGGTTTAGGGTTGAGAATCAGAATGAAAACTAAAGAGAGATTTGACATTTATAGAAAATACAAAATAAAATGTAGGATTGAGATTAAAAGTGTAAAATATATGGTGTAGATTAAGTCTTAATATGATTTAAAACATGCCTAAAATAACTTTTAAGAAGAAAACAGAATTTTGAAATGAAATGATTTGAAAGGTGCCACATCAGCCTAAGAATAAGGTGGTGTTGACATATCATTTTGGAGAGGTTTGAAAATATAATATAACTAGTGCGTATCCCCGCGAATTTCGCGGACTGAAAAATAAATGTTATTTTTATCTTCAAATTATAAATATAAATGTTTTTTTATTTTAAGGATATTTTAATGTCGATATAATATTAAAATTGTAATTATAGTTCAACGAATATTGAAAAATACCAAATATGAATAAATAGAAAATTCAAAAAATTCCAACTAATTTACACATATCTAAAATTATCATGACAAAAAGTTACTTAAAATTACATGTTTCAAAAAATTTCTCTGTAGACTACATTGGTTGTATACTTACACGGCCTTCCATTAGAATCAAGACAGAGAATTTTCAAACCTCTTTAATTTTTAACTCTCGAGACTGCAACATATAATTGTCCATGTGTAAAAACTGGTTTCGGAAGGTACACACCGACAGTAGACAAAGTCTGGCCTTGACTTTTATTTATAGTCATTGCAAAACACAAAAGAACCGAAAACTGTCTCCTCTGAATTCTAAAAGGCAAAGTATCACCCGAATTAGTCAGGGTCATTTTGGGAACATATACCTTACTTCCTATGATTCTTCTAGATATAATATCAACTTTCAAAATATGATTTCCAAGTCTTGTAACAACCAATCTGGTGCCATTACATAGTCTTGACTTTTGATCGATATTTCTGAGAAGCATTACGGGGACACCAACCTTCAATATCAAACGGTGGTGTGGAAGTCCGAAATACTTGACCGAGTTCAAGTAATCAATAGAAAGCAGTTCTCCACGACCACCGGATCTATACTCGGATCTACAAAAAGTATCAGTTCTCAGATACTCTCTTATTTCACCATGTATCATAGACAAAACCTTCTCATTAATGAATTCCACTTCTTTGTGAGTTGGAGCAAGTATTGCTCTATCCTCAAAATACCCACGTGTACAAAAAATTTCTGAAATTGATGGGCATATACTTTCTATTATGGCAGCTAGATGATCAACTACATCATATATAAGATTTTCTTCAGGAATCTGAATATCAGCACAACCATCTCTGTTATTCCCAAGTTCACCATCTCCAACTTTCAAAATTCAATCTGAAAACTCAGAAATCTCATCAAAAGTAGACAGGAGAGTAGGGTTTCTAGTTTGCAACCTCATGTTCTTGGTTAATCTTAATACCTGGAAACAATAAAGATAACTTAATTGTGGATTAAAATAATATATATATATATATATTATAAAATAATTATTATTATGTACCTTGCAATGATCCCATAGATAAGATGAATTAATTATGGAATAGACAACATCTTATCTACTACCATTTGGTACAACAGGAATTATTTGTCTGAAATCTCCACCAAAAACAACAATTTTTCCTCCAAATGGCAAATCACATTGCTACCCATCGGGGGACCTCACAATATCTCTGAGAGTTCTATCTAAAGCTTCAAAGCTGAATCTGTTAATCATTGGTGCCTCATCCCAAATTATAAGTTTTGTCTTTAATATAAGTCCACATAAATTTGTACCTGGTCTTATATTACAGGTAAACGACTCATCTATATTTAGTGGTATAGCGAATCTCGAATGAGTTGTACAACCTCCGAGCAATAGAAGAGCAGTTATACCACTTGATGCAACGTTGAGAACTATGTGACCCTGCGATCTTATAGCCGCTGTAAGAGTTCTCCATATGAATGTTTATTCTGTTCCACCGTAGCCATATAAGAAAAATATGCCGCCATTATTCAACCACACTGTTTCTAGTATCTCTTGAAGCACATTATTTTGCTCAGCAGTTAGTGTTGAACTCAATATTTCGTACTCCTTCATCAAATCTGTAATGTCATAACATAGTTCTCCTTGTATGAGTTTATTAAGTCCATTTGACACTGATGCTTCGTCCGGAATTGGCATTGTGGGAAATTTGCTTAAGGTGTTGTCATTCATTTGTAGCAGCTTTTCAATCTCCATCAGCGCATGATTCTTCAATTCATCGTCGCTTAAATGCAAATCTAGAGATTAAAAATGGACTTCAATAAATATATTGATAAAAAAAATGAATCATTGTAGTACTAATAGGGTTATTCAATATTAAAATGGATTGGTTGGAACCCCAATCATAGAAGTTTTAAAAGTTACCTTGAGGACACCCAAGTAGTTCAAGACAGGAATATAGGACGGACTTGTAACAAATAGTCACGACAACACCCGCCATTGATATCAATCTGCAAACATAAACCAAATTAAATAAATTACCGAATAATCACTATTATCTTGAGATATAATAATTAAAGAGATAAATAAATTATAATTTAGCTATCAAATGACTTCTCATTCATTAACCTCTACTTGAATGACTCCTCATTCACTTTTATTCTCATTGCCCTATAATGATTACCCGAGATAAATAGTTTTTTGGTCCCGCAACTTGTCTAGTGTCCAATTTTGGTCCCAAAAATATTAACTTTTCAATTTTGGTCCCATAACTTATTGAATCGTCCAAATTTGGTCCCAAATGGGACCAAAATTGGACGATTCAATAAGTTACGGGACCAAAATTGAATAATTAAAATTTTTGGGACCAAAATTGAATAATTAAAGTTTTTGGGACCAAAATTGGACACCAAGCAAGTTAGGGACACAAAATTATTTTTTCATATTCATTAATTTTTTTTCTTTTCTATATATATATATATATATACATCAATGGATTTATTTTTCATGAATATAAATACAAATATTTGAAAAACATCTATAAAACATGAAAAATAAAAACCCATTATTTTTCAATTCCAATAATTATTATTTAAAATGAATTACAAAGCTCCCATAAAATACTAAAAATGAAATTTTAATTACTAACTAAGAATTTAAATTGCGATAGAGTAAATAAAATAATAAATTAATAATTTTCATATAAATTTTGATTCTCCATATCTTCGTAAAATAATTCCAAATTGCTATCGTGATCTCGTCTCCACCAATAATATATGCATGATTATTACAAAGATTATTTTAGAGTATAATTAATTAAATAGTGTTTGATATATGTGTATGTGTGTGTATGTATATATATAAATATACACATATAAGGTGAGAAAAGAAAAAAATTAATGAATACGAAAAAATAATTTTTTGTCCCTAACTTGTTTGGTGTCCAATTTTGGTCCCAAATATTTTAATTATTCAATTTTGGTCCCGTAACTTATTGAATTGTCCAATTTTGGTCCCATTTGGGACCAAATTTGGACGATTCAATAAGTTATGGGGCCAAAATTGAAAAGTTAATATTTTTGGGACCAAAATTGGACACTAGACAAGTTGCGGGACAAAAAAACTATTTTTCTCATGATTACCCCAACCAAACGGACCCTAAAAATTTCGAATTATGTAATAGTGAAATCAAATTTACAGCAACACCCACAAAGAAAATTATTGCTAATTAATTCTTCTTTCGTATAATAATAAAAATTCAATTAGATCCTTTAATTTTTTATAACACAAATTATTATTTTGATAGGAATTACACTCCATACTATTAAGAATTCATCATCTAGATTAGAAACCCAGTCTCCAATGCTGCTTCTTTGCTTTGTAAGTATCTATTTTCCTCTACGATATCAATTGTTAAATTAAGAAGTATCGAACACTTAGAGCCGTAAATAGAAATTCCCTCACTCGGGCAACACATGTATACAAATATTAATAAAAGCTCCAACCATATGCATGCATGTAATCAAAATTCATTTCATAAAAGCTCCAACAATGCATGCAATCTTCATCAATTACTTATTCCTTTAAAATATGTGAACGAAAATTTTGGAAAACGAATGATAATATATCAAAGAATAACATAGCATCACGACGAATTCGTAAATTAAGAATAAAAATAATTAAAGATGTTAAACTAACCAAGAATCGATCGGAGAAATCTAAGCAAATAACCCGCACAACTTTTGTGTTGATGAAAACAATAAGTACAATAGGGTTGTATTTATAATGAAATAACAAAGTATCATATCAGGACCATAATAGAAATATATTAAATAAATTTATTTTAATGGTGTAACTGCATTCATATAAATTCAGAAAATAAAATCGAGCATATATATCAATATTAAGTTTTATAATAATATTTAATAAAAAATAACATATACACTACTTTTCATAGCAACTAAACCCTAAACCGTATACACATAAATTAAAAAGTAAAGTAACCAATTTTGTTGGGAAAGGGAAAAGATCACATCCGTGGCCTTTTTCTTAAATTAAATTAGTTTTTTAATTAGTCAATCTAATTAGTGACATAGATTGTATGCTTAAAATTTTAAGTCGGCATAGTGAAACAATAGCTAAAGTAAATTGAGTCAGCAAAAAGATTATAAGTCGGCAAGGCTTTTAACAATCTAATTTTAAATTTTCAAATTATTCATCAAAGCGACGATTGCTAGATATATTAATGATATATCTTTGTTCACGACTTCTTATAGAAATTACCTTACGCTTTTTATTTAACATTGTATGCATGTGTTGGCATACACATGTTAAGCATCACAAAAATTATTTTTGCCGGTATTTTTTTGGTATGATTTAGTACATTATCAATTTTTTTAAAATTTAATACGATATTATATCATATTCTATATAGATATCGAATGTAATGAATTTAAAAAAAAAGCAACATCAATATCATTTGAAAATATTCAGATACTCAAAACTTAGAACACAACTGTCTGGAAATATCAGCAAATACTGAAATAATTGTAGCAACGCAAACATACTCAAATTAAAATCAAACTTAAAAATAATATAGTCTAGTATGAAATGATCAAATCTTCATCAAGCCGAACATATCAGACAGATCCACATTGACATGCATCTTGGTAGCCATGATATCATTTGTGAGACATTTCTCTGGAAACAAAAAAAAATTATTTAATATAAATATATATATATTAATAATAATTTTGGTTGAATATAAAAGTACTAACCTCCATTCAGATGGATGGTTTTTGAATATTCAAGAATAAGTGTCACGGGAGGCTCAAGTTCTCGCACAACACAATTTATAAATTGTTCGCATAGATCTCGCTCCAAAATACATTTCATAGCTGTACCTCTATAGAAAAAGAAAAAAATGAATACTTACATGAAATTAACAAAAAGAAAAATTGTTACCTTTCATCTTCAAGTTCAAGTTCTGTTGTCCTATATATGACATCACCATATCCATAGTCTGTTACAACTTGTCCAACGAAAACGATATGTGTGCATGTATATCTGGAAAAAAAATGAATTTAATTTTATGTGAATAAAATATTAAATAATTTTAGTCAAAATATAAAAAAAAAGAAAAAAAAAACTTACCTTGAAGAATTGAATCTTCTTCATAAGTCTGATTAAGTATATCTTGAAATGTAACAAACTCAAAAATAGGTCTCATAATAACAAATTCACCACATTTAGTCATTTGAGTTGAATGAAGAAATTCAAAGAAGAAGTTATGTTTGATGAACTTTATGATATTAGAATTTTGAGCAATTCTAATATATTGTAAAATGTACTCTTTCCCCCCAATCACAACATTCTCATACATAGACATAAGATTCTTATGAATAAAAACATGAATTCTCCTGCCCTGCAAAAATAATGTAAATATATTAATTTCATAAAAAGTTTGACAATAAAAAATAAATGTTATAAATATGTATGCATCAAATAGTAAAAAACGTAATTTTTTAAAAGGATGAAATATATAATTTGTAAAACTTAACCTGCATATCCAAGAATACCATCACCATGCCGAGATTCCCCCCATAGTACGAAGATACAACATAAAAAAATGTAAAATTTAACTCTAAACATCGATTCACACATTTCGAATCTAAATGTAACATTTGATAAAAGAGAAGTCATAATTGAAATATAATAGTGTGTAGATGTTTGTGTGGGAACAATTGATCAATATGTTGGTATTTATAATGGAAAAATTCAACCCTAAGAATTACATTTAAGCACCAATTCGCATTATATAAAAAAAAATTCAATTCCCACCTAAACATTTCATTTAGACATGTATTTTGAAAATAATATTTTTTATTAAAAATATTGAATTGTTTAAAAAAATTGCTACTTTTAAGTGACATAGTATTATACATGGTAAGATATTGTATGTTATTGCAAGATTTTTTTTGGAATAATATGTTATTTCAGTGACAATATCTTTTGGGTAGTAAAATCTTGTCCAAAAAAAAAAATTAATGTTACAATCTTATTATTCATGGTAAATAATGATATTGGATGGCAAGATTCTTTGAGAATCTTGAAAAAAAATTACGTGATCTTTTGCAAAATATTTCAGTACCCTCCTACAAAATTAAAATATATAAATATTTAGCAAAAATATTTCCAAAAATATCAAAGTAAGAAAAATTAATGTCTTTCTTTTTTAATTTGAACTCAATCCCATGAGTACTTGAATATAATATATCAAAATTAAAAATGATATAGTATATCATATTGAATTCAATCTGCCATGACTTAATGTAAAACTTGTTATAAATAAATGCATATAAGTGTTAATTTTATTGGATGATTGTAGTGTTCTCTAAAATTAGATGTTTAATTTTAAGTTATGGTACATCTCGAAAATTGTGAGTCATACCACATTACTCTCAAATTCTATGGATGAAGATGTGTGATTAAAACAGAATACACACTCATTATCAGGAAAGTACAGAAAATACATATACAATGACAAAAAGAATTATACAATGATGTTATACCCAACATTAAAAATATAGTACATAATGCAGATGCCATCAGGAGCAATTCTTTTGAAATAAAGTCTCAAAATTAAATTATACAGAGAAACAACACCAGAGCAAAATGCTAATAAAATCATTGTATTCCACAATACAAAACTGATACCCAAAAACTACAGAATGAACACTAAGACACAATTGTTAGAGACGTTCTTTGGGGACGTTCATCATCTGGAGACACCTGTTAGACAGTTGCATGTTCTGGGATCTTAGTACGCTGTGGTAGGGTAACCGCGGAGATGTCTCTTCAGATGTGACACCCTTATCACGAACCAATTGGCAAACTGGCGCTAGCATCTCTCCAATCCATTCTTCGATGCTAGCGCTTCCACTACCTTCTCCACTCTCTTCTCTGAGGTTTCAACACGTGATTCAATATCATATTAGATGTTCGAAGCTTTTAAAGTTGTATTAAAAGCTTCCTGCCCTTTTGCAGGCAATACCTGCAATGAATAAAAAGATCAACTGATAAAATTCCAAATAAAACAATGGTAAATGGAGACGAAAAATAATCAATTAACCTAATCTAATATGAGCTCATTATACCTCCACTCCTCTGTCCATCATTCTTTGTTCTAAACTGAACATCACTTCATCTGATTCAGTGGGCTTCTGATTAGTGATCCGCACAACACTTGTGCCAACAACTCTCAACAGAAAAGCAAGCTCCATTAACTGTAACGGCCCACCTATTAATATTAATAAAATGACATTATCAGTTACAGTTCCTAATATAGAGATTTATCAATTTTTCCTGATCATTATTTTACATTGTTCAGGCTTGTCGTGTAAATACAATGCAATAAGATCATATGTTTAAACAATTTAATCAATCGCCTAAACAACATAAGTTATACTCCCTTTTATGCCTTACATTCACTTGGCTATATGATCTCACCATAGCAAATTGAACATTGAAGGATTTATTTCAAATTCTTTTCTTCTAAAAAAAAATTTATGAGCAAACTTTGGGCAAGAATTACCATAGAACTATGAACCATGCTTCAAGTTCAATCCGAACATTCCTTGAGAATATAGTTTCATAAAACATATGGTGCACTTAATCTAAAAAACAATGCCACCTGACCCAAAAAACATAAGTTACAGGTGGACATTTCAACTAAAAACAGTAGAATGCAAGAACCAAATACCACCCAAAAAAAAGTTTTTAGGACATATTACCTTCAACTTGTGCTCCGTTTCTGTCTGAATTTTTTGTAGCTCCTCAAAATCTCTTTGAGCTTTTTCCAAATCGAACTTCAGCTGCCTCATTTCATGCAGTAATTTCATATGGGTTTCTTGTGCCCTGGCTTCAACTTCCATGCTCTTCAGCCAATTGCTTTCCCAGCATTAGAGTGTCTCTCGTAGATTTGACTCGATCTTCCAGTTATTATGACTTGAAAACGAACATTAAGAATAAGCACAAAATATAGAAGAAAATGTATTAGTAAGCAAATGTATTCCCTGCATAGAAGACAGTGTTTTAGTAAGCAATAAAATAAATTCATGGTAAATTACCCGTTCTCCGCATATGGCAACGGGTAAACAGGGCTGCCCATTCGGTGACTTTGGCGGTCTCCCTTGCTGCAAATCAAGTATTACCAGCAGTTAGTGTTCCTTTTAGTGCCATATAGTTAGATTTGACTTCTTTCCTTGAATAATTTGAAGGAAAGAAATTCCCCTTCCTTTGGAACTCTCAAATTCTCTAGAGCACCACTGAGATTTTGATTTTGAAGAAGGAAGATAAAGGGGACACAATTTTTCTTCTCACTGTAATTTAGCGGAAAAATCTAGAAAATTTGGCGATTAAACATAGAGGGGATTGCTTAAAAGCATTCAATCGTACAACAAAACAACATCTTGGACCAAACTCGACAGACATAGTGAACATCATTGCTATCCGATGCTAGCAGAGAAACTAAGATCCTATTTTTCTAATTAAGTAAAATATAATATAACTCCTAACCCCATTGATCACTATGTAATCCCTTTCAATTACCACCCAAATTTAATATAATAACATTCTTACTATAGCAATATAAAGGTTAAGAAGCATATTAACAAATAGGGTGTGGGTTCCAAGCATATTCACTAACAGGCTACATATAACACAGATCATGGAATACAATAAATCTAATATTAATAAATCCATCCCCCAAAACAAAAGAACCATTTTTTTCTAATAAAACACAACAATATATTGTATTTCCGAAGACATCACTCAGATTAACAGTTAATACATAAATATACTCATATCCAAATTGCAGAACACATATTCAACTCATAAAAAATACAATTTTCAATTAAATTAACAGATATTGAACTCAATGAACGAAAAAGATTGGTAAAATTTTGAAAAATCTACCAAACTTCTCTGGATTTTCTTGTTTGAGAAGAACCATAGTAAGAGACGGATGATTGCGGAGGAGGTGGACGATTGGAGAGGAGACGGATGATTGCAGGGGCGAAGGCGGGCGATTGGAGAGGAGGCGGACGATTGGAGAGATTGGAGAGGAGGCGGATGATTGCGGAGGCGGAGGCGGGCGATCGAGGAGGCGGAGGCGGAGGCGGACAATCGAGGAGGTGGATGCGATTGCGGAGGCGGGGGTGGATGTGATTGCCAGACGGTGGATGTGATTGTGAAGCAGAGGTGGATGTGATTGCGATACGCATTTGGAGATATGAGAGGCGGCAGAAGTAATTCAATTGTAGTAAACCCTAAAACATAGATTGTAAGGTTTAGATTTAATTGTGTAAGATCAAGGGTCGAGATTAAAATTTAAATCAACTTTTAATGAGAACAAAGTATTTTGAAATGGAGAGATTTGAGACATGTCACCCCATCCTTAAAATAAGGTGGTGTTGACACATCACCTTGGAGAGGTTTGAAAATATATTATAATAAGAAATAAGATAAGATATATCATATTTAACTCTTATAATAAGATTTAACAAATATTAGCATATAGACTATTAATGCTTAATATTTTTTACAACCCTACCGAAAGATTTTAAAAAGAAAAGTAAACATTCTAAATTTACAAAGGAAAAAGAAAAGATACCACTCGGCTGTCTTTTTTAAAAAATTAATTTAATTTTTTTAGTTTAACATATGCTTAAGTCGACGTACGTGTAAAAAACAATCATAACAATTATTATGGTTTGCGGCTTTAATAAGCAATTAATTTAAGATTTTACTCGGCATACACGTATTACGTATCACAAATATTATTATGGTCCGGGGATATTTTTTTTGTTATACTTTAGTACATTATCAAATTTTCTAAAATTTAGTACGATATTATATTATATTTTATATACATATTGAGTGTAAAGAATATAATAAAAAAAATGAGCAACATCAATATTAATTAAAAACATTTAGAATAAAGATACTCAAAGTATTTAATACAACTAACTGGAAATATAGAATATATACAGAAATAATTGCAGCAATGTAAAAATACTCAAATTAAAATCAAACTTAAAAAAGATATAGTCTACTATGAAACGATCAAATCTTCATTAAACCGAACATTCCAGATAGATCCACATTGAAATGCATCTTGGTAGCCATTATATTATTTATGAAACATTTATCTGGAAAAGAAAATAGAGTTTATTTAATATAATGATATATAATAATAATAATAATTTCGGTTGAATATAAAAGTACTAACCTCCATTCGGATGGATGATCTTTGAATATTCAAGAATAATTATCACAGGAGGCTCAGGTTCTCGCACAACACAATTTATAAATTGTTCACATAAATCTCGCTCCATATACATTTCATAGTCGTACCTCTATATAAAAAAAAAATTGAGTACAGAAAAATGAATACTTACATCAAATTAACAAAAAGAAAAATTGTTACATTCCATCTTCAAGTTCAAGTTCTATTGTCCTATATATGATATCACCATATCCATGGACTGTTTCAACTTGTCCAATGAAAATCACATGTGCATGGATATCTGGACAAAAAAACATAAATGAATTTTAACTTTATGTAAATAAAATCTAAATAATTTTACTCAAAAAAATAAAAAGAACTTACCTTGAAGAATTGAATCTTCTTCATAAGTTTGATTAAGTATATCTTGAAATGTAACGAACTGAAAAATAGGTCTCATAATAATAGATTCACAACATTTAGTCATTTGAGTTAAAAGAAGAAATTTGAAGCAGTAGTCATGTTTGGTGAACTTCATGATATTAGAATTTGGAGCGGTGCTAATATATTGTAAAATGTATTCCTTCCCCTCAATCACAACATTCTCATACGTAGACATAAGATTCTTAGGAATAAAAACATGAATTCTCATGCCCTGCAAAAATAATTTAACTATATTAATTTCATAATAATTTTGACAAAAAAAAAAAAAAAAAATGTTATCAATGTGTATGCATTAAATAACAAAAACATATTTTTTTTAAGATGAAATGTATAATTTGTAAAACTTAACCTGTATATCTAACAATATCATCACCATGCCGAGATCCCCCCCTTAGTATGAAGATGCAACATAAATTAAACTTAAAAGTTTAACTCTAAATATAGATTCACAAATTTCGGATCTAAATGTAACATTTGAAAAAAGAGATGTCATATTTAAAATGGAATAACGTGTAGATGTTTGTGTGAGAACAATTGATTAATATGTTGGTATTTATAATGAAAAAATCCAATGATAAGAATTACATTTAAGCGCCAATTCAAATTATTTAAAAAAAAAAAATCAATTCTCTCCTAAATATTTCATTTATACATGTATTTTGAAAAAAAAAAATTATTTAAAAAATTGATTTTTTTTTTTTAAATTTTTTGCTAACTTTCAGTGACATAGTATTAATGTATTATACATGGTAAGATATTATATATCATGACAAGATTTTTTGAGAATAATGTGTTATTTCAGTGACAATATCTTTTGGGTGGTAAAATTCAATCCAATTTTTTTTTATCAACGGTAAGATATAATATTGGATCACAAGATTCTTCCATCTTTTACTGACAATATCTTTTTGCAAAATATTTCAATATCCTCCTAGAAAATTAGCATATATAAATATTTTGCAAAAATAAATTCCAAAAAATATCTATATTGTATTATATATGGTAAAATATTGTATTTCATGGCAAAAAAAATTGGGAATAATATGCTATTTTAGTGACAATATCTTTTGAATAGTAAAATTTTATAAAAAAAAATGTTACAATCTATTATCCATGGTAAGATATGGTATTGGGGAACCTTGCCATCTTTTATTAGAAAATATCTTTTGTAAAATATTTCGATCCTCCTACAAAAATTAGCATGTGTAAATATTTTACAAAAATAAATTAAAAAATATCTAAGTAGGAAAATCGTTGAACTGTGGAATAAATATTTGTTTGTATTAATTTAATATTTAAAAGAAAATTCCATATTATATGTTAATATTTATATTTTTAATGATTAAAATATATTCATATTCATTGTATGTTAGAATAAGACACTTTAAAAAGTAATAGTAATTAAACTGGTAGTTAAGAAACTTAATGTCTTTTTTTTTTTAATTGGAACTCCCTCCCATACTTTTAACATATAGAAATATTCTGATATTAACATATAATATTATATATATATATATATATATATATATATATATATATATATATTAATTATACAAAAGATCAAAATTCTTAAAAAAAATCAAAATCCTAGTTATAAACTGAATCTGAAATCTCGCCTAAACATTAGACATACACATATATTTGGATAATTTTATATTTTTAAAGATTGAAATTAGTAAAGATTTTTTTTAATCCTAGTATAGAAAAATGTATCTATGTAGTAGAGTTTAAAAGTATATTTGGGTATCAAGATTTTGTCCAAAAATAATAAAATTTATGGTACAATATTATATTGGATAACAATATTTTTTAGGAATTTAGATGACAACATCTTTTGCAAAATATTTCAATTACATACTACAAAATCCACATCTATTAATATTTAGAAAAAATAAATTCTAAAAATATCTAAAAAAAATCATTCAATTGCGAATCAAAAATACGTCTGCATTAATGTAATATTCGCGACGGATATATTATACTGTGTCCACCAGTGGACATGAAATCATTTTTCGATGTAATGTTTAGTAAAGAAAGTTAATGCCCTTTTCGATGTGATGTTTAGTAAAGAAAGTTAATGGCCTTTTTTTTATATTCGAATCCCCTCACATTTCACGTACACACATATTTTCCAAAATAATAATAATAATAATAATAATAAATTATAAACTTAAAAAAATTAAAGTATAAAAAAAAAACAGATTTTTTAGACTAAAAGTTTGAACATTATTTAGTGCACACTAAGTACTAAGTATACGACTTCAATACTTTTTTTATATTTTGCACATCACCTATGCTTGAACAACAATACTTCAACGTAGTGCTAAAATACATGTTTATATGTTTGAACATCAACTATACATACACGCTTAAACAAACATATGCATATACACTAAACAATACATTAGTGAAACGAATTACATATTCAACCGCATCACTTAAAACATTTGAGAAGCAGCAACCTCTCACCAGTTGCAGGAGCTGGAAGAAAATATGCAGCAACAACCTCCCACCATATGCAGCGGATCTTCGCGGGAGACAGCCGCTGCGATTTCCCAAATGCTTACAAATATAATCTCCGGCCAATATAAGTTTTCCAAAAACCACGTTTATTTTTACTCCCAGACCATTAAGCATATAAACAACACCCTCCGTAGCTACATTCCAGGAAGCACCTTTGGCATAGGGCAGCCACCAAGGCCTGATATAGAGGAGTCTATTATACTGATGCCCATCTGTAAGAAATGAAAAAAAATGATATAAAATAAAATCAACACCTTGTAATTAAAAAATCCTGTGAAGGTCTTGAGATAAAATGTTTCAAAATTTCAATCTTGTATCGAGTAATAATGGAACGAAGAAAGTAGCTACCTCAGTATATCAGTAGGATTTAGGTATAGGTAAGTGAACTGGATTTCTAACTCAAACACAGGAATTTTCAGTAGAAGAGTGAGGGTGTGGTGGGGGAACAAATTAGTGTTAATAGAAAAGTTCATCAGCTACTTTATGCATTTAGAAATAACATTTGATTTCCCCTACAAAAATATCAACTTTCTGTTGCTGAAAATAACTTGCTCTCAAGTCATTTCCAACAAAAAAAGTTTGACAATTTGCATGTTCAGTTTATAGATCGTCATTAGTATCAACCGCATTTGGAGAGTACCATATTCCAGATATTACATATATGAAATTTGAATTATTAAAAAAAAGAACCTCATAAATTTTAGCAGCATGCAACTTACAACATCTAGCACACCCAGGATGCTTAGCAGATAAAGTGAGCTTACATCATTCTTTGAAGTCTTAACAAAGTAATCAAGGGACTTTTGTATGCAGAATCTTCCATCTTTCTTGACTTACCTGCCACAGAGTAACATTGAGTTAATTAGCAGGCTTCACCCAAGATGCTTAATAACTTTTCGGCCAACTTGTAGATCTAAGTCTAGCTCAATCTTTCTCAAAGAATTAAAACAATTGAACTTACGATTGTGTATAATATGCATAAACATAAGATTAGTGTATCATATGCATAAAGAATTTAATTCCATTCTGATCATATCATAGAGTACTCATTAAGCAAGAGGCAGAATAAGTATTATAAGTGCTACATTCATTAACAGTCTAAATCTTTAAAAAAAGATAAAAAAATAAAGAAAAGCCCACTTCAAGAATGAAGAATCCACTGGATCAAAAGCAACAGCAAGGAAAGCAGTAGCACTGATAAATACTCATGAAAACTAAATGAATAACAAAAACAATCGAAAGAGAATGATTTGGAGTCGTACAAAAGCGTAAATGATGCTAGATCATTAGAAATAAATATGTTAATTAATTAAAATGGGGCGGAGATGTTACCTGTCGCCTCAGAATTGGGATTACCTGAAACAACCGAGGTCATATTTGTGATAGGAGAATAGAAGAAAAGTAAATCAGATTACCTCAGAATTGGGATTACCTGAACTCGTAAATCAGATTTGTGATGGTCCTGATAATCAGATTACCTGAACTCATAAATCAGATTTGTAAGGGCCTGATAATAAAGGGAGAAGGATTACAAAAGATGAAAGAATTCTGAGAAGCAAATATATCAAAAAGAGAGCAGAGAGGGAGACAAAGATGCAATATAATTTAGACATAAAAGTAATAGACTCCACTATCTTCAAAATGTTGAGAAAAGTCTCTCTTCTACATTTAATATTCTCAATTCTTATCACAATAATAAGGAACAAAAAAGGACAAAACTTTCATGTTGATCTTGTAAGAACTATTAGTTATCAAACGAAAAATTCACATCCTCTTGAAAATTTTCATAACCAACATCAAACTCTTACATACATATTTCCAGTTGAAAACTAAAGCCAAAAATACAACATCCCAAATTTTTTGAAAGCAAACTCAAGAAGAGGTTAACCATACCAGTCTAAGTAAGTTGGTCTCCACTCAAACTTCTCTCCTGCAAATGATAGAAGAATACCAATTAACTATTTTGTAGCCCATATACGTTGACCCCTCTTATACAAAGCAACAGAAGATTAGAATAAAAATAAAAATTTACAAACCCCTAATTCTTTATTTCAAAACAGAACAAAACAAAATTAGAACAATGCAAAACAAATAAACATACCTTCGCAGAGAATCAAAAGGAGAGATGGCAGTTTTTTATCTCTTAGTTTGTTATTCTTGATGGATTTGATTCTGCAAAAAGGAGAAAAATGAAATGAAATAAACGAATTAGAGGAGATGCACGACAGTGAAAGGACCGGACGAAAACCTACCGTAATTGACCAAAATATAATTGTTGGAATTCTTCGCGTAATCGAATTTGTAAGAATTGGGGTCAATTCCAAAGACCCAATCACCGGCGGATCGGTCGCGATGCTGTAAAAGTAAACGTCGACGGTGGAGTCGTTGTGGTAGAAGAAGAGATCCGAGTGGGAGGCAGCGGGCAGCGATCGAGAGGGAGGCGACATCGGCAGCGATCGAGAGGCAGCGCCGTTAGAGGCGAAACGACAGAGGTTGGGGATCAGGCGACGCGATTTTGTAGCCTTAGGCGACTGGTCCGTCCGTCGATTGGAGAGGAGACGGTCCGATTCTGGCATACGGCTGTAGACCCGTCCGTCAATTGGAGTGGAGGTTGTGCGATTTTGCAAGGGTAAAGGAGAGAGAAGAGAAACGATAACAAATTTGGGAATGAAAAGTATTAATTAAATATTTTAACCCTAGATAAAATGTATGGTTTAGATTTAAGGGGGTTATATGGATGGTCGAGATTAAAATTTAAACCAATTTTTAATGAGAGAGCACTATTTTGAAATGGAGAGAATTGAGACATGCCACCTCATCCTTAGAATAAGGTGGTGTTGACACATCACCTTGGAGAGGTTTGAAAATATATTATAATAAGATAAGATATATATATATATATATATATATATATATATATATAAGTGTTGGATTTTTTTTTTTTTAACGGGTATATAAGTGTTGGATTGAAAAAGAAAAGTTAATGAATAATGAATTAATTTGAGACTTATATATAAAAAAATTAACTACTCCATTCTCTTCTCCTTCCTGCGTTCCTCCGCCGAGCCCCTCTTAATCCGTCTTCGATCGGGAACTCTGGAAAGCAAGCCGGAGTACACTTCCAATTCAGCCGCGCTGATAACTATTCCGACCTTACCTTCTGTTCTTCCATTCGATGTCCTAAGCCTTCTTTAAATTAGGTAAAATATGCTACGCCACTCCGAAATGATGTAAATTTGCTGAAATTTATGAATTTGGTGTGTTCATTGATCATTCTCTTTTAGTTTATTTCTGAAAATTTTGTACATTTGTTGAAATATACGACTATGAATTTAGCAAAGGATTAGTAGAGGAATGAATATAGCCAAGTTGTGAAAATGGAAAGTAGAAGTGATCCCGAGAATCAAAAGAAGACGCCATTTGTTGTAAGAATACCGTCATACGAAGAGGTAGTTGAGGGCTCTCAACCTAAGCCACAATCTCTCTTGGATCCTTCTCCCTCCTTTTCGCAGGCCTTCAATTTCATCAAGAACTCCGAATTCTACACAACCCCGCCACCTGCACCTCCGCCTCAGCCTCAGCCTCAGCCATCCATAGGTTCTCCTTCACCTTCTAATCCGAGGTCCTTCTTCTCTATCTCTCTTGCATATATATTTACACACGCTACTCGTCTCTAAAGAGTGATTCCTATTGGATTTTAGTTACGTACTTACATCAAGATTTGCTATAATTGTGCTGTAGGCAATTTGTTCAGCCTGAAGGTCCATCAACTTCAGTTTCCTCAGCTGGTGCGAATCGTAATGCCATCCTTGTTAGCAATAGACAGGTTAAGTATTGCATACTGGTGCTGTTATGTTGAGTCCAATGCTTATATTCCAATACATTGGTGACCTATTATGTTCCGAGCATGTAAGTGAACTTAGTTGTCACTAAGATGTTGAATGGATGAAATTGTGTTTAAAAAGGTGTATTTTGACCATAAACTTTAGATACCACGAGTTATTTGTATGATATTAGACATGTAGCTTGGCCTATTCTATGCTTTTGTTGGTGGCTTTTAAATTCTGAGAATTTTGACATTGTAATTTCTTGGAATTTCTGTAGGAGTTTATCAATGACCTTCACCTTGTCTTAGATATCCCTAACTTAAAATTATGCAGGTCCTATCAAATTGATGATATGATTCTAAAGTATTCTTCTTTTGTCTTGTTATGCAGAAGGGGAACCCTTTACTAAAGCATATAAGGAACGTGCGTTGGGTTTTTGCTGATGTTGTTCCTGACTTCTTAGTGGGCCAAAATGCTTGTGCTCTATATTTGAGGTTCGAAGTTTAATTTACTTAATTACATTGACTTGGCAGGCCACCAAATGTAGAATGTTTAATATTTGGAATAAAACTTCTGGTCACATGACAGTATGCATATTCCTGTTACTTAGCCACTATTGTGACCATAGAGATATGCCCTTTTTTGCTCTTAAACTGTTTCTGCAATAGAATTTTGAGATAAGAATCTTAATAGACAATTTTGTACAGAGGCATCCTCAACAGTTAACACGCTGCTCAAAGTTGGAGAAAAGATTCAGTTCTTATCTTTATAATCCTTCAAATAATTTGGGGGAATTAATCTAATTGGGCCTCTATTCCCACATTGGGTTATTATTTGCAAATGCTTGGTTAGAATTTTTTTTTGGGCATGCTTATTGACATTAAAAGACCAAAAATTGCAGTTTTCTTGGAGGTATAACTGTCTTTTGACACCAGAGATTCATAAATCAAGTTATGTTAACAAAATTCTTTTTTTATTTTTATTTAATTAACTGTCTGAAGCATGAAATTGAGAAAATGAAACACACTTCATTATAATAATCTTCTTTCAGTATCCTTGACGGGTTTGATGTGGAGTCTGAAAGCATAGTTAGAGGGTATTCTCCTTTTCTAGCCACAATTATATCATGAAAGAACATGTAGCTTTTTTACATGTGGAAATATTATATGGTAAATAATATCATTACAATAACCTTGAGATTGTTGCATGAGAATATCAATTTCAGGCATGAGAAGAAGATAATGGACTTTTTTTGCATCTTAGTTTTCAGTTCCATATTTACATATATATTTTTTTTTATTTGGCAAGTAAAACAACAATTGTGAAGTGTATGTGTATTTCTTACACTGCAATACATATTATTTTTGTGAATACATTATTTCAATTCAATGTTGTAATGATGGAGCCAGTACCTGAACCTTTGTGGTATATGCCACATTAGGGCGAACTGCATGTCTTCCATCAGTAGGACTCAAGTCTTACCCTTTTCTGTAATTTACAGTTGACCCTTAACACTCACATGTCCAATGGTCAGACCATTAATGTAGTTGATCTGCAATTTAATTCTGTATTAGTTAGCTTCAATTAACATTTCCTGGTGAAATAAACTAGTACCATATATTGCAGCTTGTTGCAATTAAGCCAAGAAGTTGGCATAACTTTCCATTGTTTAAAAATGAAGTGACCTCTTACAGGATTCATGAAATTTATTTTGGAAGTTAGTGTCGCCCTAATGATACATTGCCTTTTTCTGTGCAGTCTCCGCTACCATCTTCTGCACCCAGATTACCTTTATTTCCGGATAAGGGAACTGCAGAAGAACTTCAAGCTTCGTGTCGTATTATGCCATGTTGATGTGGTAAGTCTTTGAGATTATCAGCTTTACAAGTTATGATGTATTCTTTGTTTAGGTTCTCTGATTTTCTTCCTGTTGGAACCAGGAAGATGTTATTAAGCCCCTACTTGAAGTCACAAAAACAGCTCTACTCCATGACTGCACTCTTTTATGTGGTTGGAGGTATGCTTCTGTATGACTAGTGCTTGTCATTCTGTGCACCATAATGTATTTCTTCTCTCTAGTTTTGCTGGGAAGCAAAGATACATAACGATTTTGGTACGTGTCTTTCTCTTAGCCTCTTCACATGTTCTGAGTGCTGCAGAGTTTTTCTGAACATTAGAATAAGTACATGGGGAAAAAAATTATGTTGGGCAATATTTTTATTTAGTTTATTTTTAAATAAAAAATTGTTTCTGAGCAAAAGTCCAGGTATATCAGCAGCAGTTCATATTTAATTTTGGGAGTTAATAGGAAAAATGGTATTTGAAGAAATTAGTTGATGAAAAAGTCGCTCCAGTTTCATATGTTTTTGGGAAGGTGGAGGGCAAAACATTCTGGAAAAGTCTTGCATGAAAATGCCTCTGTTTTATCTTAACTGAACAAGTGTGGAAAATTCACAACGATAAACTTCCAACTTTTCTTTCATTCCTGCCGTCCAGTTGATATCTATTGATTCTTTTGCACCTTGTTTTGACCACTTTGTTTAGCTTGGAAGAATGCGGTCGTTACCTGGAGACCATTAAAGTTTATGAAAATAAATCTGCCGATCTTATTCAGGGCCAAATGGATATGGACTATATGTCACGGGTATAATGATTTTATAACCTAATAGATTTGATAAACTATAGCCTGGTGATTGGAATGATCTTAACCATATTGAGTTTCTTCTTCTGTTATAGTTGAATAATGCACTCACATCAGTGCGGCATGTTAACAAGACAGATGTGGTTACCCTCGGGTCTACATTTGGGGTGAGTCTGTAATTTCCGATATACAGTTGATAATAGTGGTTGATTTTACTGTTCTTTTGTACTAAATACAAATAATTGCAAATTTTAGTCTCTTTCTAATATCATGGATGCATCAATGGAAGATCTTGCTCGTTGCCCCGGCATAGGAGAAAGAAAGGTAACTTTACATTTTCACGTAGTTTAATATTTGAAGGGACTTTCCGAATTTCTGTGCTATATTGTCTCATTCTTAAATAATTTATATGTACCAAAGGGATGCTTGGCAATTTAAAGGGAATATGAATTGGAATGTGATTTGGTAGTAGTGTGTAGTGGTATCCCATAAATTTGATTCCTTACCATTTGGGAAGGTTTGGTGCATTCCCACAAAGTGGGGTGTCAAATTAAGTATAGAGGAATGAATATCGATTCATCGTCATAATTCTGAAATATTTGTACTTTCCTGATATTGCTGTGTGAATACTTGAAATTGGAAACTATATCCTAGGCATCATCATCTTCTTATGGGTTGGGAAAGCATGGCAGGTAAAACGGCTGTATGATACTTTCCACGAGCCATTCAAGCGTTTGGTTCCCAACCATGCGCCTGTTCCTGCCGATGCTGGTCAAAGCGAAAGAAACGAAGATGTTGAGGAAATTCAAAATGCAAGCAAACGCCAAAAGAAAAAAGAGAGAGAAGAAAAAGAAATAAGTGTAAAATCTGCCCTGAAGGCCGCGCTTGAAAAGTATTCAGTTAAGCATGGTAGAAAAGGGAAGAATGTGGTGCAAGAAGAGAAGAGTGCTCAAAATCAACAAGTGAACGACGATGAAGATTTTGCAACTTAATTAGTGGATTTAACTTATCTAGGAAATCACAGGTAAAGAAAAGAAGTCTCTACCTAGATTGTTTGTAGCCTTTGCAAACTTGTAACCATAAAAAGAAAGGGTGTTGCACAACCATTCATTTTTATCAGTGTCTGAGTGTTCAAATAAGAAAAGAAAAAGAAAAAAGAAAGAATAGAAGGGTTGTTGTTCAATCTTTAATTTATGATATTGATTGTATTTTTTTCTTTTACCTTGTAATAACATAATCAGCTATGAAATTATCCATATATTTCAATGATAGCAATATTTAACAGGCGCCAGAAATGTTGAATTGGGCTTCAAATATTTCATTTTATTTTGTCATATCTTAATCTCAGTATCTCACTAATTGAAGTTATGACATTATATAAAAATAATATCAAGATATAAATTTAGGGTCAGTCAATTGTGCACCGTACAATAATATTAATAAATTTATACTATTTTTTAATGAAATAATTAATATTTTAAAATTCTACTCCAATTGTTCCTCTTACCCGGGCTTTATTTTTTGGGTTGATAAGACAAGTATTAACGATATCTCTTTTGTCTAGTGTTTGCTTTTCTACGATATAAAGTGGGAAAAGAAATAATAAAGTATGAATAAAGTAATCCATCCACACTACTATATAGAGGAAACATTTTTAGCCTGGGTGGTACCTTTGTTTTACCTCTCTTTTATATTTTCTCCATCCTCCTTTGTCCATGGTTTTAGTTTTAATCCTAACCTTTAATCTATTTTTCTTTTGATCTCATCCCTTGCTTTTGTAACGTTTTTTTTTCAATAAATTCCTATAAATTCAATTATTAAAATCACTTGCCATGTTTGTTTATAGATTTTGGAATTATAATTTATTTTTTGGTAGGTGCTTTTTTATTTCATTACAATAATGTTTCATTAAATTTAATTTGACATTACAATAATGTTTCATTAAATTTAATATGACATTCTATAAACACATTTGTATTATATGCATGTGCATGTTTATATGCATATTTGTGTATATAAATTACCTCAGATTTTTATTTTTCATCTTGACCGTACATTCTCTTCATCAATCTTAGCCGTCCACTTTATTTTTTTCCCCCTATAAATTGCATTATCCTCCTACACATTTTTCATCATCTTTCTCAATTTCTCTACTACAGATTAACAAGATGTGTGAATCTCTCATGTTTCGGATCATGTAAGTGATCGTGCATTTTTTCAAATTTTTGTGAATATCTCAGATTTAATATTCCCTCTCCATTCATCTTAGTTGTCCATTTTGTTGTTTTGCCCTGTGTAAGTTTGCTAAAGTTTTACCTCATCTTTCTCAAATTTTCTCTTTTGTTCTCATATATTCTTTATGTTTTGATGCAGATTGACTAGATTTATGAAATTCGTAGGCTCCGGATCGTGCAACTCTACGTGCAGATCATCAAGTGTACTAAATTTCATAGACTTCATATTCTTCTTGTGCTTATACTTTTTCTGATGCGGATATTTTTAGGGTTTTTTGGTCTCCATTGTCAAGATTTTTAAATCTCAAAGACTTCGTTCTTGATTGCCATTAATTTTTTACGAATATTGTACCTTAATCATGTCGACCTCAAGTTATCATCTTCTCCCTCATGTATGGTCCGTGACTTTGACTCTAGGTTGCAATAATATTAATGGTCGGAAAATAGTCAAATTCCGGATATGAAATTGTAATTTCATTGTTATATTGTCTATCGTGTAATTTTATATTTAATGGTGTTAATCTTAATCGATTATATATTATTCTTTAATATAAAATTTCAATTAATATGAAGATGTTTCAATGTATTCTATTACTAATTAATCTACCTTACACTATTTTTTTATGATCTTAAGCAGTTACTAATTTAGTTTAAAGAAATGACATCTCATTACTATCTTTGAAATGATTTTTTATGGAATTTTACATTGTCTTAGATGCAAAAAGTTATCCCTAAATTAGTTGCAAAATTTGTGTCATTAAAGAAAATATCATAAATGCAGTAAATGTATTATATGTCATGGTTGAAATATATTTTAATTTCCCACAATTTTTATCTAGACTATGATAAAAAAAATATCAAGGGACCAATATCAAACGCCGAGGATATATTAGTTAGTTTTACTTTATTGAAGGGAGTTTAGTTCAAAGATTGCTAAACTATATATTGAAAAAATTAGTTCAGTGAGGGATAAATAAGTGATGTTTGGAAATTTTAAGAGAGTAAAACTATTTTTCCATAGTTTTGAATAATCTAAATTGTAATGGAAGGATTATCAAATAATATTTTAATTTTATCATGTATTATATATATTTTTTCGTAATTTTTTTTAAAAAAATACAAAAATATATTTAAATCATCAGTTTTTATACATACAACTTTTTTCAGCTCGCGAAATTCGCGAGGTCTTATCTAGTTATTTATAAATGTAAAACTAAAGTGATAGTTGACAAATAAAGAATGAACACACATTTAATGGATGGACGGAGTATTCTTAGGACTTCTTTCACATTTAACTCTTGAATTGTTTAGGAATCTGGAGGGTGAGGTGAGGGTTGGGACTTGGGTGGGGGTTAAAAATTGTGATAATATATAGAGGTGGGAAAAATATCGAAAATATCGATATATTGCTTTTCGAACTGAAAAATAGCAAAATACCAATTTTTTTTCTTCGGTATATTGAGATTTTTGGTATCGTTCAAAAAGTTTTCGTACAATTATTTTTAGTACTTTGGTGTATACCGAGATACCGAATATAAATCGGTATTTTAGTATTTTCGATAAAAAAATATGTGATGGTGTATTGATATTTTCTGTATATCGCAATTTTTGGTGCGAAATAGTACATTAAAATTTTGGCATAGCATGATATATATCAATACCATTCAAGAATTCGATATAACAAAATTTCGATACGATATCGGTATCTAATTTTCATATACCGAAAATTTCAATGTACCAAAAGTTTCGGTATGATAATGTCACTCCTAATATATATATATATAATATATTTATGAGGCTCATGTGATATATGGAATATCACACCAGCAAGAATTATGCACAGAATATTTACAGGAACTGAACCGAGAAGAGGAAGGCCAACTCCTAAGACTTTCGTGGCCTCCAGGATATAATCATTAAGAAAGAAAAGGATGAAAACAAAGAATCCAAGACCGAGTACCAACTCTCCAAACGACCCTTTGGCCTTCTCCAAATTCCATTGAGAATTAATTTTATTTTTCCGTTTCCACTAGACACAAACAATACAAATTCATGAACTAATGACAATTTGTTCATCTTCATATTTTTTTTGTCTGTCCCAAATTAATTTACACGTCCTTAAATAAAAAAAATTCCATAAATTCTACCCTCACAATATTTTCAAACTTATACAAATTAAATCACATTACTTTTGGATAACATTTTACATACAATTTAACCAATTTCTTTACTTATATATAATATAAAGGACTATAAAATTACCACTCAAATCTCTATACGTACATTCCTTCACTTTTTTTTTTTATTTGTGTTTCCTTCCTCATAGGAAATTTTTTCTTTGATTTTTATAAATGGATAAACAATGTCAGAGTTGTACTAAGCATGTGAGATTTTTATTTTTTTTTTGGAATAAAGTTAAGGTTTAAATCTTGAAGAACATTAAATTATAAGATAGAGTTTTACTAGTCATAGTAAGATTGTGGGGCACCCCCAGCCCAAAGCTCAGCTACTCACCCACCTATTATGGCAAAGTAAATAATTCACAACCATCCTTATTAAATTTACATGCAAGCTTTATAACCAGTCCTCCATGAGAGATAGAGATTGACTTAATTGTATGGTAAATAATTCAACTTCTGAGTGAACTAAGTTTTTTGTGCAGGATATCTTAATTAGTGGGTTGTTGGTTGTTGAATATTGTACCTTTACAACTTGAAGGGGCCATTAATTTCTAATTTTCAACTTAAATGTAACCAAGATACTAACTGCATATATTTGAAATTTCTGGCACTTCGAAACTTAATAGAGGATAGATTAGGTAATAAGTTTAGACATATTTACCATCAGCTAATCTTAAAATGAAGGAGAGATAATATTTAAGAATTAAAGAAAAGAATAATTTTTGGTATACAAAAAATATGAAAGATAATTGAAGAATTAAAATTATGAAACAAAGAATAAAAAATACCCTTAATCAAAAAAATATTAACATAATTTAGATTACTTGATTGATAAACAATTAATTATTTGTTCCTATAATTAGATTAATTTTTTAAATTTAATTAACAATGAAAGATTAAATATATTATACATATATATAATATAAGTTGGTCTCTTGTACAAGACAAAATATAGAGTAAAACTGGTTTATATATGAATTATTAAAGGGTATTAGTTGTTTTCATTGAAGAGTATTAGTTGTATTTACTGAAGAGTATTACTGATTTACACTAAAGAGTCTTAGTTGTTCAGTGAAAATGAACTAAAACTCTTCAGTGTAAACCGGTAATACTTTTCAGTGAAAACAACTAATACTTTTCGGTGAAAACTACTAATACTCTTCAATGATTCATATATAAACCAATTTCACTCTATACATACTCCTTGTACAATATTTCACATGCAATATGAATATATTTAAAAGAAGAGAAAAAATTCGCGGATCCTACGTGTGTAATTTCAGGTCAAATGGATTTTTCCAAAAAAATCTCGCAAAAGCAAACTATTAAATCTCTCCCCCAGGCCTGTGTTACTATAAAGACAAGTATGTGTTACTATATCAGAAACAATATAGAATTGCGAAAAAGTAAAGGTTTAAATCATGAAAAATAAAAACTTGGAAAACAACAAAATATATGAAAACTATTAGATAATCATAACATCATAATTCTTGATTCATGTGTTACTATATGAAAATGGAAGAATCTGAACAATAAAAAGACTATATAATTAAGTAATTCATGTGTTACTACATGAGCAAATGAGTGTTACTACAAGAACAAAACAATGATATATGCACCAGTAAAACATTTTTGCTCATGCTGTAACACTCGTTTGTACATACACTAACACAATTTTCAACAATATAAAATACAGAGTACATGATGCAAAAAAACCCAACAGTGATGAAAATGAAAATAAAAAATGAAAACATGGGTAAACTTGTAATGGAGACTTGCAAAGAAGATGAGAAAACTAGATTAGAGAAGAAACACCATGAGGGCAAGAAAGAATGCGCGTAAAAACGCCATGGAAGTGCAAAAAGAGGGGGGGGGGGGGGGATCCATTTAAAGTGAATATGAGTAAAAAATAAACCATATTACATGAATCTATATCTGTACAATATTGTATACAAGTTTTTGTGTAATATAAAAGTATTGATTGACATTAAAATAATGCAACTTAATTCCCCTATATAACTTTACAATTTTGCACTATTTGATTCTTTTAACAATTGCATATTCAACAATTTGTATTCTATATGGAGCATTTAGTTCGCTATGAACTTAATATAAATGGATTAATTCTACATCTTTTTACAAGTTTGAACTTTTAAACGAAAGAAAATTCTTTATTGGTATCAAAACTTAGCTTCGTACTTGTCCTGTATTCAAATCTCACTGAAAGCAATTCCATCCATATTAAATTGTTCATTTAATCATTGGTCTTCTCCCCATAAGGGATAGTTGAGAATCCGACTCATACAAAACTAAAATTTAACACAAGATAATGTGTTACTGCATTGAATATGGAGAATAAGGGAGGAATAAGGAACCCTTATCGAGGTTAAGCGTATGTATACATTGGTAGTTACACTTTCGATTTATCATCCCAACCCGAATTAAAAAAACTTGTTGACTATTAGTTAACTTATGTTGTGTTACGAATTACTTTAAGTGCCACCTCCACATCTTGGACCTTGCCCGCCAAGATCCCATTCTCGAAGATATCCCCGCCACGATAGAAGACCTAACAGACAAGTCCAATACTGCTGAAGACCTCGCCAATCTAGTGAGGTGTCGCAATGAAGTTGTTCGACCTTAGTAACACCTCGGCCCAAAGAGCAGCTTGACAAACGGGCACACTCGTTACCTGGTCGGCTCAATGAACGTTGCGGACGAAGCGCAATTTGGGGGATCTTAATCTAACAAGATCATTCTAGTTATAAAATAAATCCTTGTAGTAGTAAATCAAACATTCCATGCCTATTTCAGACAGTGGATCACTAAATGTAAGAGCATCTCATACTGGCGTACAACTGGCCGATCCTATTGGTTAAGGTCTGTCCTCAAATGACAGATCTCATACAACCTATCCCAAGGCAAAATCCATGCATTTAATGCATGGATTTCCCCAGTGTCATACGACAGACCTCAAGTGCATTCAAAATACTATAAATATAGCTTTCAAGGCTCCAATAAAAGGATCACTAACTTAAGACTGAACCTAACAAACTCAACAATTCTTTTGTGCATTTATTAGCTTTCTTTTATTCGTTGCATTCAAGGTGTTAATCATTGATTGAAGCGTTAAAGACTTCAATCTCCTCATCAATACTTGTTTTATTTGATTTCTTGCCACATACACACTCTAATCCTCTTGGATATTAATCGGGTAACAACAACCTAAAAAATTTGGTCCCACAGGATCTACTAATATGCAAATGGTCCTTATATTTTAAAACTAATCTCATACTATTTTTTTTTCATTTGTAAATATAGTCCCAACGTGAAACCTGTTAAGTGCACTTGCAATGTTGGTCCCATAGAATTTAACATAAAATTAATAAATGTTTAACAAATTCTTATCGTGAAATAAAGTTGCAGCCAGGGTCCTACAGGATGCAAAAATTAATTTTCTCACATTTTTTTCCAATTATTTTTACCAATTTATTTTATTAAAAACTAGTACTCCACCTGATTCATTTTTTTATTATCCGTATTACCATAAAAGGAAGGTTTTTTTTTTCCACTTACCTAAAATAGCAAAAAACAAACACTATCCCTTTTAACTTACCCCTTAAAAACATAATTTATTTACACTTATGCCACTACTTTATCAACTTTATGTTGGAGTTATACGTGAAAGTTTTTCCCAACACTTTATACCCACAAATACTAATAAACAACTTTTTTTATTAAAACCCGTGTCACTTTGAAAGTGGAAAACAAAAATGAATCGGAGGGAGTATAATATTTATAAATATTCCGTATTAAAAAATCAAATTTCCAAAAATTAGAATAATATACTCTACATTTTATATAATTAAATTATATGAACAATTTTTTATGCCAATTTTTTTAATTATAACAATTTAATTCAGTATAAAAATAAATTATTCTGACTTTTGTGCAAGCTTTTTTTTTAATAAGAATAATATTTTTCATCAACATTTTAGTTAATCAAATATAGATTTTTCTAAAATTGAATAATTTTACTTTGTGTTTTATTTAATTAATATAAAAATATTAAAAATAAAATAAAAATCAGAGTAATTCAGTCTACATTTTATATAATTATATTTACAATTTTTAAGAATTAATCTAATTTACTCTAGAAGAATATATGCAAAATGTTAGAAAATATTTTGCAAAAAATGATGTTGGATATATAATTTTTGTGCTAGACAATATCATGTTAAAAATGCAGACATAGTTTGATAAAAGAATTTTGATAAGGACTTTGAGAGTGAACCACAGAATTGGCCAAAATGTTAAATGATTGTGCAATGATGAAATTTGTTTAAATAATGATATTAATTATAATTTAAAAAAACTGGCATAAAAATTAGAATTATTTATATTTATATTTAATTAAAAGAATCGGCTCTCAATTTTTGCTTATATTTAATTAAAAGAACTGATAAAATTTAATTAGAAAAATATGAATATTTGTTTAAATAATAAAAATAGTTATAAATACTTGCACTTATGCGTGCCAACAATGAAAGCTTCCCCCCTGCAAAAATGATTAGCAATTAAAAAGAAAATCCCCTCTGCAATTAAATATGAAGTAAAACAATGACAATATATACTCCTACATTGTTGAATGACAATTGAGGGGTAAATTGTAAGGATAGTCCCATGAGAATTTGTACTTGCAGATTTGGTTCCATATTTTTTTCACTACTTACTAGTACAAAAAAGATCTAAGAGAGCGGTTATATTTAAACTTAAAAAGCGGTTAAAAACGCTTTCTAAGAAACAACTATCTAAGTCTAAGAGAGCGGTTTAGGAACCGCTGCGCAAAGTAGGATCTAAGACAGCGGTTTTGAACCGCTGTCCAAGAGAAACAACTAAGACAGCGGTTTTTAACCGCTTTCCAAGTGCCACACTTAGACAACGGTTATAAAACGCTATCCAAGCTCCACACTTAGACAACGGTTATTAACTGCTCTCCAAGAGCCTTTTTTAATTTTTTAATTATTTGGACAGCGGTTTTTAACCCGTTTTTTTCAATTATATATATATATATATATATATATATATATATATATATATATGTGTGTATTTTTTTTTAATAAACCTGCTTATATATTCAAAATTACCAAAACACATATACTAATATTTATTCGTAACATCAAATAAATATAATATAATATTAAAAAACATGAAATATTCATCACAAATTAATATATAAGTTACATGCTACCAAAAGTTATAATAATATTTTACAAGAACCAATTGTAAAGATACCCAATCCAATCCATTTTCCATTTCTCCATTCTAGCGTGGCTGTAAAAAGGGATCCGAGGCCTATGCACAAACTGCAAATTACATTGAAAATTTAATTAAATAATAAGAATTCTTTATTCAATCAATAATATTTGAAATAAATCGATAAATCGACTTACATCATCAGGAATGGTCGTTTGAGAAGTCAAGATAATATCTTCAATGTAGCAACACACAAAATGTCCACAATGATTGTCATCTTGCTGCCTCGGAACCTATTGATTAACAATTACAATCACGTACTACAACTATAATTATTTTCTATTGATTTGAAAATTTTCTAAAGTAATTTACCTTAATGTTTTTCCACAGCACCTTACTAATATTACTGGTATCTGAGTTTTCACCTGGGAGGCTACTTCGATACATTGCCATCACACTATATAATAATTTTAAAAAATAAAAATAGATTAGATATGCATAATTTTAAAAGTAAAACAAATCATAATATGAGAATATTAAAACTTAACTTGACCCCATCGAAAAGCCCTAATTTCAGTTTTACTCGCGATTTTTCTCCTCCATATTGCTCCCCGTCGACGGCTTCCTCCCCCACCGCCACCGTAGCCTTCCTCCCCTGCCGTCGTTGACGTCTCTCTGCCGCTCTGCTCGTCGCCAGCCAGCCGCCCAGCCCTCCCCCGACGCGACGCCGCCTCTCCACCGCCGCCTCTCCGCCGCCTCCGCCAGGTATATATATATAATATGTATGTTAAATGTATGAATATGTATATATATATATATATATATATATATATATGAATATGTATGAATTGAACATCAAATTAATAAAAATATACATGTATGAATATGTATATATATATATATATATATATATGTTATTGGTGAAACATTGATTAATTGAAGGCTTTAGGATTAATTGTAGATGAAATTGTTGCAAGTTAGGTTTAATATGTTAAAATTATTTTAGATGAAATTTTTAGAATTTGTTAGAATTTTAGATGGACATGTTATAATTTTTTAGAATTTTAGATGCATGTTAATTAGTATTAAAATGTTAGACTTTATTTCAAGAGGTTTATAGATGAGAAATATTGAAGGTTTTAGGAATAATTTTAGATGGAATTGTTAGAATGCATGTTAGGATTAATATGTTAGAATTTTAGATGAAATTGTTTTAGTGTGCATGTTAATTGGTATTAAAATGTTAGAATTTGTTTCAAGAGGTTTATAGATGAGAAATATTGAAGGCTTTAGGAATAATTTTAGATGAAATTGTTAGAATGCATGTTAGGATTCATATGTTAGAATTTTAGATGAAATTGTTTTAGGGTGCATGTTAATTAATATTAAAATGTTAGAATTTATTTCAAGAGGTTTATAGATGGGAAATATTGAAGGCTTTAGGAATAATTTTAGATGGAATTGTTAGAATGCATGTTAGGATTCATATGTTGGCATTTTAAATGAAATTGTTTTAGGGTGCATGTTAATTAGTATTAAAATGTTAGAATTTATTTCAAGAGGTTTATAGATGGGAAATATTGAAGGCTTTAAGAATAATTTTAGATGGAATTGTTAGAATGCATGTTAGGATTCATATGTTAGAATTTTAGATGAAATTTTTTTAGGGTGCATGTTAGGGTTAATATGTTAGACTCAACACGTGTGCTTTTTGGTTAATCTATATAGGCATCTCTAGTTCTATATGGATCGAAAGTGGGTTCGGACAGATAGATTATCAGAGGAGTATAGGAATGGGGTGGAAGAGTTTTGTAATCATGCAATTAGACACTGCACCGACCATCAATACATTCTATGTCCGTGTTGAAAATGTATGAATGGAAAAACTGTTAGTGGTTGAGAAAATTTGTTTGACCACTTGATGTGTCACGGTATTGATAAAACATATACCGTTTGGACATTTCATGGTGAGAGAAGAGATGGATGTAGCTCACGCAACATAAGAACTGACTTTAGGTTTGAAGATACAGTGGATGAGGATAATTTCGGAGATGTACCGAATATTGATACATCGAGTGGGGATGACACAAATCTGCGAGATCACCCTTGTATGTCAGAAAAATTAAGGGATGACGTTGGATTACCCCTTTGGCCCGGGTGTAAGAAGGCAACACAAGTGTCAGTTGTGTTGATATTGTTCAACCTAAAAGTAGCACACGAGTTATCCGATGTGTGCTTCTCAAGTATGCTGGAAGCAATTAGTGGTCTATTGTCCGATGGAAATGTACTGCCTACGAAAGCATATTGCTAGAAACACTGCTCCAGACGACTTCAATGATCCACTTCAAAACGTCTCCAAGGTATCAGATGTATCTCGTATTTGTTTTAATTAAATACTAGTATAAATTTTCTAACTGAATATCCTCTTCGAACATACGACTCTTTGTTACCTTCATTTGGATCATCCTCTTCGATTGGTGGGTACTGGAATATTGTACGACAGCTCCAGTGGAATCATCCATGGTCGCCCAATCACTACTGGTTTTGTGAAAGTCATCCTCAATGTACCTGAAATCGGAGAAAAGAATTCACTGGTGCCAAAACCAGAAGATAATGCCACCACAGTCGGAACATCGGTCGGACACTTTCTTGAATGGCCGAGGAACTTGGTCTCTCTCACCAAGAAGGTAAAATACATGTTATTAAAGTAATAAGTTGATTTGTTTTAATTAATATATTACAAATTGATTGTAGATACTGCCGATTCTACAAAAGCCTACACAGAGGGAGAGACCGAGTGAACCCACTGTTGGTGTGCGCAGACGATGATTAGGTTATCCCATGTCCGGAGACGTACCCCACGACATCACTGTAAAGAATACGGTGCACTTGATGGTAGAGTCATCCAGCTTCGATCCAATTACGATTCCCATTAATGCTTACTTTCATCATGTTGGTTATAAGGAGTTCATCCAACGAGATTATGTGGAAGAAGTCTTCAACGACAAGTGGTTGAGTGCAACTACCATGACTTTTTACCTCAGGTATGTGTTTACTAATTCTCTGCATTTACTTCATATATAGTTTAACTTTCTTATTAAATATTAATATTAGCGTATGTTGGTTAAAGATATTTGGGTGAGGTATATTTCACCGTAGATGTCGGTGCAAGTGCAAAGTATTCCTCCATCTGCTCCCAAGTGTGTTGCATGTTTGGTGATAGGACTCAGTCAATGAGGGACATTGTTCATCATATATTGAAATATACTGGGAGAGATCATCTCATTTTTTGGCCAACAAATGTGATGTGAGTACAATAAATATTTCATAAAAAATTTACTTATACAAAACAAGCTTGTAGTTTTAATATTCTTAATATAATGTAGTGATCATTGGGTGTTGTTGGCCATAAACATGAGGAATCTTTCTGTGTATTATATGGATCCAGCTAAGGACGGGGTGTATACACGTCGTCCCGATCTGATGACATTTATGGAAGGGTAAGTTAACTTTTAATATTCTCATATTATGATTTGTTTTACTTTTAAAATTATGCATATCTAATCTATTTTTATTTTTTAAAATTATTATATAGTGTGATGGCAATGTATCGAAGTAGCCTCCCAGGTGAAAACTCAGATACCAGTAATATTAGTAAGGTGCTGTGGAAAAACATTAAGGTAAATTACTTTAGAAAATTTTCAAATCAATAGAAAATAATTATAGTTGTAGTACGTGATTGTAATTGTTAATCAATAGGTTCCGAGGCAGCAAGATGGCAACCACTGTGGACATTTTGTGTGTTGCTACATTGAAGATATTATCTTGACTTCTCAAACGACCATTCCTGATGATGTAAGTCGATTTATCGATTTATTTAAAATATTATTGATTGAATAAAGAATTCTTATTATTTAATTAAATTTTCAATGTAATTTGCAGTTTGTGCATAGGCCTCGGATCCCTTTTTACAACCACGCTAGAATGGAGAAATGAAAAATGGGTTGGATTGGGTATTTTTACAATCGGTTCTTGTAAAACATTATTATAACTTTTGGTAGCATGTAACTTATACATTAATTTGTGATGAATGTTTCATATTTTTGGATATTATATTATATTTATTTGATGTTACGAATAAATATTAGTATATGTGTTTTGGTAATTTTGAATATATAAGCAGGTTTATTAATATATATATATATATATATATATATATATATATATATATATATATATATATATATATATATAATTGAAAAAAAGCGGTTAAAAACCGCTGTCCAAATAATTAAAAAAAGCTCTTGGAGAGTGGTTAATAACCGCTGTCCAAATAATTAAAAAAAAATTAAAAAATGCTCTTGGAGAGCGGTTAATAACCGTTGTCTAAGTGTGGGGCTTGGATAGCGGTTTATAACCGCTGTCTAAGTGTGACACTTGGAAAGCGGTTAAAACCGATGTCTTAGTTATTTCTCTGTCTTAGATCCTACTTTGCGCAGCGGTTACTAAACCGCTCTCTTAGACTTAGATAGATGTTTCTTAGAAAGCGTTTTTAACCGCTTTCTAAGTTTAAATATAACCGCTCTCTTAGACCTTTTTTGTACTAGTGTTTTGTCCTATTTTTAGCAGAAAATGTCTCATCCATTAAATATTTACCAGTTTCCTATGGAAAATTGGATTGGAAAAACCTTTTCAACTTGATTTTTAAAGGAAAATGGGTCAGCTTTTGCTATTAAATAGTCCGTCCATTACTCCCCTAACTACAATACTCCAAAAATTTTAGCTTCACCTTAGATTTGCAGCAAGGAAAAAAAAACCCACTCACATGTCTTCGTCTTTTTCATTTAACAATTATATCATTGTAAAATGCAAGTATGGAGGCGATTCTGTAACTTTAGTACTTCCTAGATCTCCGCAGCATTTTCTTCGATTCCTCCGGCAAACTTGGTCGATTGAGGATGATTTTCTCTCCGCCAACTTTCCTCTTTGCACCATATGCGTGTACTTTCTAGGGAACCACTATTTGGGGATGATTTTTAAGTGAGTTGAATTTGATTTCTCTTCGATTAACAGGACGATTATGAGGAAGATTTGGAACGGTAGTTTTATGGTGTGGGGTTTGGAAAATTTTGGGTTTTCTCTAGTTCGTAGAGTTTTAAGAAGTTGGAAATTAATTTTTTTTTTTTAAGTTGGGTCTCACGCTCGTTAATCCGTTACTTTTTGAAGGAAAAATTGTATGAGACCATTTGCGCTAAAAAAAAGGATTAAATTCATAAGAATCAATTCTTATTGAACTAGCAATTAAATATGAAGAAAAACAATGATAATATATACTCCTACTTTGTTGAACGACAATCAAATAAAAGAAATTAATTATTTAGCCACGATACCACTAGACACAATTGCCTATACATTTATTGTTACAGCAAAGGTTGGACCCCTATATATATATATATATATATACATAGCTTATCTGCGTTATACTGTTATAGTTAGTAAAATTGCACATAATGGATATAAATATACATGTTTGCAACTTGCAATTGTGACGTTCCTTATAAACTGGTTGAAATTTCTTGTTGTTGGATAAATTGTAAGACAAATTAAGTATAGAGTGAATGTGGTGTCAAAAAAAAAAAAAAAAAGTATAGAGTGAATGGTAAATCATGGATATTAGTTATTTTCACGGAAAATTATTAGTTATTTTCATTAAAGAGTATTATTTGTTTAGTGAAAATAAATTAATACTCTTCAATATAAATAACTCATACTCTTCAATTAAAACAACTAATACTCTTTAGTGAAAACAACAAATACCCTTCAATGATTCATGTATACGCAAATCGTAAATGTATACATCATGATCCCTTGATATTAATTCTTATACTTTAATCATGACCATTACATTATATATATATATATACATATATATATATATATATATATATATATATATATATTCAATTTGATATGCATGCAAAAAAAAATTATGCCAAAAAAAGTTCCAATAAAGAAAAATATCATTTGTGTACAGTTGAATCAATTTTAAATTCGGGTTGAATTGGCTGCATGACATATATGGTTTCGGAGCACATTGAGTATAGTATCTAGCTAAAATTTCAAATGAGAGGTCATTTGAAACTATTCTAGTAAAAGTTACGACACTCTTTTTTTTTTTTTTTTTGAAAGATGACCGATTCATATGAAATCTATCAAGTTCATATTATTTGGGGTGTTTTTGTCATTTAAACTCTTCTTATGTGATTGATGAATTTCAAGTTACATACATCCTGGTACATGAATGTTATCATGAAACAAGATTGAATGAAAAATATATTTCTAAGTCTATTGACTTATGTAGAAGAGTTTCTTTTTAATTTTCACTTAACCTATTGGTGGCATTTTTTAGAGTAAAGAGTTCCTTTTGAGTGTTATACTATATTACTTTTGTGTGCTAGTTATATTGATGTACTTTAACATAAAAAAAGAAAAAAGAAAAAAAGAAAAAGAAATGAAGATGTGGATGCAGGGTCGGGTCCAAACCCTTAGGCTATATTCTTTTTGGGTTTTAAAAAACTGGATTTGAATTTTGAAATCTAAAACTCATTCTAGTTTGAATTTTAAAAATAGGTTTTTGAAATTCTAAGCCTACAACCCTATAAATAACCTCACTACAAAAAACTATTAAAATAAAGAGGGTTTTGAATAGGGAATTGAGTTTTGAGAGGGCATTGAAGAGAGAAATTTTCCCTCTTCAAAACGCTGGTCGTCATTTGGTACACGAGGGAAAATTAATTCTCTCGAAAATTAAGAGGGTTTTGATGAGGGAATTATTGTGGGACCAGGCGAAGGAATGATTCCCTCGAAAATGTAAACCCTCGGCTAATCCCTCACCATGAACGAGGGAAGACCGCCCTCGAGAAAAGCGGACGAGGGAAATTCCCTCGAGAAGCACTGACACGACTGGCACAAAGTTGACGAGGGAATTTTCCCTCAGCTGACGTGGCGAGGGTAATTCCCTCGTCTAAGTCCCTCGCACACCTGTATCCTTTAAAAATGTATTTTCGTGGGTTTCGAACCCATGACCTCTCGACCCCTAGCCCCCCGCGAAACCGCTAGGCCACCACCTACCACACACTCATCTTTGTATAAAGTCATATTTGCCCCCTACTGAAGGCTGAAATGAGCGAATTTTCGCCCCCCTTGAGTTTCGAACACGCGACCTCCTCGTATGCGGAGGCCTTGCGTGTTCCGCCGTGCCGCTTGGGCAAAGCTAGTTCGTTGTTATGTTTTAGGGTGTAATATATATGTTTCATATATTTTCTGTTGTATATTTTAAATATAATACTACTTAATATTAATTATTTTTTATACTTTATTTGAAAATTATTATTACATATAAAATTAAACTATTACTTGTATATATTATTTTTATTATTTATAATATTAAAATATTTTTTATAAAATTGTAAAATAAATACCTTTTAAATTCTTTTTTACTATTTACTAATATGTGTACACATATACACTTATATTGATGGTTTTTTTTAATCAATAAAATTTTAAAATAAATACTTTTTAAATTCTTTTTCACTATTTACTAATATGTGTACACATATACACATATATTGATCGTTTTTTTAAATCAATAAAATTTTAAAATAAATACTTTTTAAATTCTTTTTCACTATTTACTAATACGTGTACACATATACACATATATTGATCTTTTTTTTAAATCAATAAAATTTTAAAATAAATACTTTTTAAATTCTTTTTCACTATTTACTAATACGTGTACACATATACACATATATTGATCGTTTTTTTTTAATTAATAAAATTTTAAAATAAATATTTTTTAAATTCTTTTTCACTATTTACTAATACGTGTACACATATACACATATATTGATCGTTTTTTTAAATTAATAAAATTTTAATATTCAACAATATTCATAACTAATAATCAATAATAATGATAATAACAAACTCACATATCCAGACACATAAATCCAAATAACCAACAAATATAATTCCAAAACATATACTAATATTCATGACATCCTAACCCTCCTCTTCCTCCTCATCATCATCATCACCTCTTTCATTTCCAGAATAATTACCACTCGGAGGGTAACTAGAATATGCACCTCTTTCAAGTAGGTCTATAAACCCAGTTGGAGAGATGGAATTACGACGAGACGGGGAAGGTTCGAAAGCGGGAGGACGAGCAGCTGATGCCTGAGGACGAGTGGATGCGGGAAAACCAGTAGGAGGAACAAGAGGAACACCAGTAGAATGGGCGGGGGTAGGATAAGGGGCGTACCCAGAGGCGGGAGGGGCGGGAGGATAAGAAGGATAAGCTGGGTAAGGAGGATATGCACTAGTTGGTTGGGAAAACCCACTAGGTAGGTTTCCCTGTTGGCCTTACATCCACGCCATCATCTGGTTGTGCACTTCTTGGCGCAGGTTTTCGTTATATTGCCTTTGTTGCTCCGCCAACATTCTCTCATATCTCGCACGCTCCTCAGCCAACAAACGTTCAACATCTCTTTGGTCATAGCCGCCAATGTGTGTGCCAGAAGATGTCCCGCCTGGGCCAGATTGTATACGCATCGTCTTCATTTGACCGAGACCCCTAACTTTTCCGTGGTCTGGCCTCACTGTCTCAACATACGCTTGACTCAATCGGTTCAAGCGCTCATTGTCGTCTGCTGGAGGCGGTAATTGCGAGACTCGTTCCTCCACGGAGTCCTAGACATACAAAAATTGTGACAATGAAAAAATATATATACAAACGTGTTATTTATAGTGTTAATGTAAAACACTTACAATTATATCAGCAATTCTCCCATACGTATACTCCCCTTCCCCACAGTTGTGGAAATGTTGCACCAATTCCCATTCAGTTGGGACTTTTCCATATTTCTTCTCCTGTATTCCAAAATATATATTTATAATATATATATATATATATATGCATAATCAAGTAATTAAAATCTATCAGGAATTACTTACGTATTCCTCAAACCATTGTGCGGCTCCTTTTGCCCCTCCTTTGTATTTTGAGGGGCCTCTTCCTCCGGCCGCAGACAAGCGGTTTGCTCTGCACTGGTTGCTTTTTTTAATGACCTCGGGCAATTGCCAGTACTGAAGTAGTGCACTCCAGAATCTTATGTCCCACGGAGGTATTTTTCCTTCCCTTCTATTGATCCTCTTCCAAAGACTGAGCAGATCAGAAAATCGTTCTCGAGACCTTCGGATAAACAACTCTCTGATGAACACAGTATTTGCCGTCCTCGGATCCCAGTAAGTCTCCCTCTGAAGAAAACATATACAATCATATTGATTTTAATTAAGTAGAAACATATACATACATATAATACAACATAATATTAACAAAATAAATGTATATACCCGGAATGTTTCCCACCATTCATTCTTCCTTTCTTTTGACACCAACTTATATGTGAACCCGCCCATCTCCATTCGACGGGACATTATATTGCGAATCAACCTCGAAACAGCATTCGAGGGCATCAATCTGTAGAAAGGTTGTTTCAAGCGGATATGTTAAAAATCAAATAAAATCAATATATGTGCACACATATTAGACTAAGTGATATTTAACGTACACATTGTGATATGTATAGATGCGTAGCACATTAGGACGAGGTGCATGGTTGATGAGTTCTTCTGCAGTTTCTGGAATCTCAGGGTCATCCTCAAGCGTTTCTGGAGATGTTCCACCGTGTTGAGCTAGACCATCCTCCTGATTTTGCAAATCAGGAACCGGTACTGTTCCGGTTTGAGAGGACGGACCTCCAAAGCTAAGTCGACCCCTATTTCCTTCTGATGTTTCCATCTGTATTTAATAATTACAGTTATAACATATGTATAAGATATTTTATATAACAACTAAAAAGAGTTGTACCGATTCACGATCTTGGTTTGACTCTGGTGTACGGGAGGACGATCGCCGACCACCGAAAAGGTTACGAAAACTTCTACCTCCAGCCATCTGTATACATAGCAATTAATATAAAATTGTAACGTGTATACAACACAGATTCCTGAACACATCAATAATTAATATAAAATTGTAACATGTATACAACACAGATTCCTGAACACATCAATAATTAATATAAAATTGTAACATGTATACAAAAAAAATTCCTGAACACATCAATAATTAATATTAATCATCGTCATCATAATCATCATGTTCATCTTCTTCATCATCATCTTCACCATCATCATCATGTTCATCTTCTTGATCATCATCATCTTCTTCTTCTTCATCCTCTTCTTCATGTGGTACCTCAATTAGTGCAGCGTCCAAATCAGCCAAAACAACAGGATCATCATCCATTCGCACATTCATCTGGGACACTATATCGTCCTCTTGAAATGGAGGAAGCTCTGGTTCACTCTTTCTATCCATTTCCACTAAGGATCGTGCCTTGGTTGTGCAAACTGTCCACCACTCTCGACCCGATTGGACAGATGCACCGGGATACTTGCAATAGTAAACTTGTGTAGCTTGACTTGCTAGTACGAATGGATCATAACGACCGTATCGACCTCTTGGATTAATATCCACGAGTTTATAATCAGGATGTATTCTTGTTCCACCTGGTACAGTAGGATCAAACCACTGGCATTTGAACAGGACAACTTCTTTTTCAGTAAGTCCAGGGTATTCCAAAACCACTACTTCCTCGAGTATCCCATAGAAATTATTTTCATTAGAATCATAGTTTGTTCCTCTAATGCAAACTCCACTATTCATGGTTGCTTTAGAGGCACCATAATCTCGTGTGTGAAATTTGAAACCATTAACGTAATACCCGGGGTATGTGGTGGCACTACTGCTAGGACCGCCCGCGAGAGCACGTATAAACTGATCCTGAATACAATTTCTCCTCACCTATATGTACATAAGTTACGATATATTCCATTAAGTTCATACTTTATATATAAACATTAGTAATAAAAAGTTACTTATACATATCACTTACAAGTTGTTCAAACCACGATGAAAATTCCATTTGAAGCACATTGTCTTTCTCAGCACCTGATAGATTCGGTTGAACAAGCAGTAGTTGCTCGAAAAACACACTACGTACAATTGACACAAATTAGAAGATCGCAAAAATGTTAAGTTTCCACTAAGAGGTAGGTTAACTTACTCAATATACGGTTGGACCTCATTGCAATTTAGTAACACGTACGTGTGAGCAACTTGCTTCTCCAAGTCTACAATCCATCTTTTACTTTTTTTTCCAAGATGTGTACCAGGAGGCACAAATATCGAAAGATTACCTTCCACTGCTTCGGGTACTCCACGACCGGTAAAATTGCGAGGTACATTGTGTCGCCTCGTCAGTACATGATCCTCAAAATAATGGGAACAAAACATTGATGCTTCTTTTGTTAAATAAGCATTTGCAATTGAAGCTTCCACATGCGCCTTGTTACCCACACTTAACTTTAAATTGTAAAGATACCTAATTCAAGGTCCACGGATGAGCTACTATAATTCCCGAACGAGATTATATATTAAAAATAAACAGGTAAATTAATATATTACCTCTCAAATGGGTACATCCATCTGTATTGTACTGGACCAGCGATTTTTGCCTCATATGCAAGATGGACAGGTAGATGCTCCATTGAATTAAAGAAGCTGGGTGGAAATATTCGTTCCAACTTGCACAAGATGTTTGGGATATCATGGTCCAAGCGAGTCATATTTCCAGATGTTAACTCCTTGAAAAACAAACTAATTTCAGTGATAGCTTTCCAAATGTTGGCCGACAGTAATTCACGGAAAGCAATTGGAAGCAGTCTCTGCATAAACACGTGACAATCATGACTCTTCATCCCAAACATCTTCAATTTGCTCTAGTCTACGCAACGAGACATGTTGGACACATAATCATCAGGGAATTTCAACTCATCTACCCACTTGCAAACAATATCTCTCTGTCTCCTATCAAGTGAATAAGCAGCTTTGGGGTACTTTTCCGTATGTGGACATTTCTGTAACGAGGGTCGATGACAGTATTCATTGAGCTCATCCCTAGATTTTTTTGTGTCCTTCGTTTTCCCTTCCACATTCATCACCGTGTAGAAGAGATTATCAAACACATTTTTTTCGATGTGCATCACATCCAAATTGTGTCGGATCAACAGGGTACTCCAGTACGGCAAATCCCAGAAAATGCTCTTCTTCTTCCAACCCCCATCTAGAACTTTGTTGTGAGCATCAGCACCCTCTTCCGTAACTTTCATAAATCCAATCCAATTAATTTCCTCAAGGATCGAAACACCTGTACGGATGGGCGGTGGATCATCATCAACTATTTTGTTCTTTCTGAATGCAGTCTTGTTCCTTCTATACGGATGATATCTGGGTAAGAACTTACGATGGTTGTCAAACCACGTCTGCTTTCGACTGAGCTTCAAAGTGAAAGCATCCGTGTTTTCTGCACAATATGGACAAGCAAGCCTTCCAGATGTGCTCCATCCAGACAACATCGAGTAGGCTAGAAAGTCACTTATTGTCCAGATTAGTGCAGCCTGCATCAAAAAATTCTGCTTTGTAGCAATATTGTACGTTACCACTCCATATTCCCATAAAATTATCAAATCACGGATAAATGGTTGTAAAAATACATCCAATTTATCCTTTGGATTTTTTGGACCAGACATCAGAACCGTAAGAAACATGAATTGATCCTTCATGCACATCCATGGTGGTAGATTGTACGGCGTCAGTATCACCGGCCATGAGGAGTATTGTTTCCCCGACTGCCCAAACGGCTGAAAACCGTCGGTGCTCAAGCCCAACCTCACGTTCCGAATTTCTGATGCAAATTCAGGATACGACTGGTCCAAGTATTTCCAAGCCTGCGAGTCTGTAGGGTGATGCATAACACCGGACTGATCATTATTAGAGCAACTTGCATGTCATGTCATATCCTTCGCAGTTACATTGGACTGATATAATCTTTGCAGTTTAGGGACGATGGGAAAGTAGAACATCTCCTTGAAAGGGCTCTTCTTTTTCAATCGACCATTCACATCGCGTCTAGTGATTAGGCGTGAAATTGTCATGATTCGTCACTCGAAATACCCTAATTCTGGCCGATTTTATCGAGTATTTGGAGTCAATTGAGCATTATTTCTATACATTGATGAATTTGTCTCTTTAATGCTCGTAGGTGAATCGAGGGCGAAGAACGGAGTTCATAGGACTTTGAATCGACTCAAACAGATGCCTCGATGAGAAGATATCGAAGGAATACGATTGGTGTTAGTGTTGAAGAAGAAAAGTACTAGTTGGAGAAATTTTGGGAGCATTCGAGTAAACCACTCGAGCGCCACCGCTCGAGCGTGTTGCTCGAGCGCCCAAAACATACAGAAAATTTTGAGCACTCGAGCAGCTCGAGCGCCACCGCTCGAGCGTGTTGCTCGAGCGCCCCAATTATATAGAAGATTTTCAGTGCTCGAGCAGCTTGAGCGCCACCGCTCGAGCACCTGTGTCATTCGAGCTCCATGCTCGAGCGCAACCGCTCGAGCGGGTCTGCTCGAGCACCTTCACGTTTGGCATTTTAAAAGTTATTTTTCGGCCCATGAGTTCACGATTCGGCCCATTGCTTATATATACTCGTCTCAAGCTCGTTTTTTAGGGATACCACACATCACTTGATAGATTTTGACTTTTAGAGTTTGTTTTTGGAGAGGAAAGAGAGAAGCAAGCTTTACGTTTACGTTTTTGAGGTTATCGTTACGAATTCATATTACGATCTTACTTTTTAGTTTCGTTTCTTTATATTTTGTTCTTGAACACGTTGAGACTTCTTTTCTTGAGTTAATTTCAGTTTATTCTTTTATTTCGTTAAACCCTAGTTTATGTTTGATCTCTTCTTCGTCTTAATTATCATGTTCATGTTCGTTACTTATTCAATTGCTATTATTTACGTAAAACCTATGTCTAGCTAAAACCCTTGCATGCTTGGGGTAGGATGAACTCGTAGAAGTAGGTTGTGGGTACGTAATTAGGGTAACTTGTGACGTTAGGTTTTAATTCTCTTGATTAATGAATTCTTAAAATTAATCTTAACTTTACTTTTGAATTTCGTTCGAAAAGTGTTAGAGAGAGGACGACCGTATCACTCTTTAACAACGAGTAGACTTAACTAGAGGGTTTAGAAAGGGTTAATTTATCTACCAGTTTAGCGAAGGAGAACGACCGCATCACCTTAGTTAAATTAGGGTCTCATTAATTAAGCACAATCTATTAACTTGTTAGTGGATTAGTGAAGTCGAGTGTTAGGGTAAAGTATTAGGGTTTAGAATCTGGAGCTTTCACCTTGCATTCTTTTACTTAGGTTATTTCTTGCGCGTCACAGTTATTTTGATTATGTACCTCCTCCGTTAGTATACGTAGGGATTTCTATCCTGAGCATCACCATCTCTCATTTGAAAACAACCCTTCGATTCTTAGTTTAATTTTGATTTTTGCATTCCTAGGATAATTTTAGTCTTTTAATTAATCTTTCAAAAAACCCAAAAACATTACACTCATATTAGCTACGACGCATAGATCTTTAGGGATCTATTTGTATACACTCCATCTCGTGGGTTCGATATACTTGGTCATTATACTTACTCATACTACAGTGAACTCGTACGCTTGTGAGGAATCTACTAGTAGAAGTTAGTATATTCGCTTCAAGTCAATGGCGTCGTTGCCGGGGATGGCGTTGTATGTCTTTTGAATAGGACTTGTAGATAGCTTAGTAGTTAGTAGTGAGTGATTTTCTTTTCTGTTTTTTTTATATTTCGTATATATTCGGCAGTTGCGTTTTGATTCTTTTGTTAGTGTTTCAGGTTTATGAAAACACGTTCACAAGGCAATACGAGCGAAGAGAGGTTACCGTTAGATCCTGAGACAATAGCAAGAAAAAACCGAGCCTTCTTAGGAAGGATGAACGCTGCCGGAGGAAAAGAACCAATGGACATTACTAATGAGTTGGATGATGTCGAGAATGAGTTCAATCAGGCATTGAACCGGGTTAACGGCACTGATGGCAATACCAGTAAGAATCAAGATCCGTTAGGAGAAAGCCAGAGCCAAAACCCGGGTACTCAGAACCAAAATAGTCCAGCTCATAACATTGTCCAAAATCCTCATAACAACCCTGCTTACCCACATCCCAACTTACCACAAAACAGTTTACCTTATCCACCCTACCCATACCCACCTTATCCTTACCCACCATACCCGTATCCTCCACCTCCAGTTTTCAATCAACCACCTGTTTACCAACCACCACCCCAACAAGTACCCGTACCAGCTGCTAATCCTCAACACGTTCCTCAGAACGTAGATCAAAATATGGCTATTCGAGGGAGGTTTGCAGCGCAGCCACAACGGTACTATGATGGAGTGGCATTGTCTCCTGTTGAGGCAAATAACTTCTCGATTTCCCCGGGAATTCTTAAGCTGCTTACCGAGAACTAGTTCAAAGGGGAAGATGGGAAGGAGAATCCTCATACTCACCTGAGGGGTTTCCTCATGATAGCCTCCACATTCAATTATAACGGCATGTCTAAAGATGCCAAGAGGCTTAGGCTGTTCTCATTCTATTGATGGGAATAGCTAAAGAGTGGTATGACAACACGCTCCCACGGGGAGGTGTAACCACATGGGCCGAGCTCGAGCGTCTGTTCCTCGAGCGATTCTACCCTCCATCGAGAGCTATTAAAGCAAGAATTGAGATCTCTTCCTTTTGCCAGAAGTCAGGAGAGGATTTAGGCCAAGCATGGGAGAGATACTCAAATATGTTGATCGAGTGCCCGCAGCACGGGTACAATGAGGGAGATATTATGACATTCTTCTATAGTGGAGCCAGCAAGGCTGGCCAAGCCCATTTAGATGCATGTGCGAGTGGAGCTTTTCTGAACCAAGGGATAGCGAGATGTAGAGAGATCGTGGACAACATTGTCACGAATGCCGGTGCATGGAATGAGGATCCAGAGTTTCAGAGAGTTTGCAAGTTGGAGGAGAATGAGGGTACTAGGAAGCTGTTGATGGCAATGATGGAGAAGATCAGCAACCTTGAGATGGGGCAGAATCTGGTTGGAGGGAATGTAGCGGCGAGTGAGAAGTGGACCCACCCACGAGTCAGCAAGAAGAGGCCAACTATATGTGAAGGCCTAATTATCCACAAGGTGGAAATCAGTATAGAAGGCCTCCTTATGGCCAACCATTTGTACCTCCAGGCCCACAACCACCCCAAAATCAATGGAGGAACACACAAGGGTATCAAGGAGGTCAACAGCCTCCTCAAAACACATGGAGAAAGAATGAGAATTTCTCATATGCTAATCCAAAAGCTGGTATTACAGTTCCCCCAGGTGTTGATCCGGGTTCTAAACCTCCTGGTGGAGAAGGCGGTGCATCAACCGAGGAGATGTTGAGAGCTATCCTTCAGAAGGTGGAGGAAGGTAGCAAGCGATTGTCCTCTTTGGAGTACGATGTGAAGGAGTTGCATAAGAAAGGCGATCATCGAGATCAAGAACTCCAAAAGAGAGACATAGAGTGGAATCGAGTTCAGCAAGAGAACAACAGAAGGTTCACTTCTATCGAGTATCAAATTAGTCAAATTGCAAAGTCTCAGCCGAGAGAGCCTGGCAAGTATCCTTCAATGCCCGAGGATAACCCAAAGGAACATTGCAAGGCTATTGAGTTGAGAAGTGGGACCAAGTATGATGGTCCTGAGATGCCTGCTGATTCTGAGACGCCCAAAGGAGAGGTTGAGATAGAAGGAAAATAGTCTGAGGCAGTTAGAGATGAGATTGAGGAGGTAGGAGTTGAGAAGGGGATTGAGAGTGAAGGGATTGAGAAGAGTAAAGATGTGGATGAGTCTCATGAGAGCAAAGAGCCTGAAGAGGAGATAGAGGAGATCGAGAGAATTCCAAAGTGGAAGAAGGCAAAGGAAGCAAGGAAAAATGCAAAAGAGACTGAGAAAGATGAATGGGGGGTACCCAAATCTGTGATACCTGTCTCATATCCACAACGCTTCATGAAAAATAAGCTTGATGAAAAGTTTGCTAAATTCCTTGATGTTTTTAAAAAGTTACATATTAACATTCCTTTTTACGATGCTTTGGAACAGATGCCTAACTACGCCAAGTTCCTGAAGGACTTGATAGTAAAGAGACGGAGAGTAGACGGACCTGAGTTAGTGCACTTGAACCACGAGGTGAGTGCGATGGTGCACAAGGCGCTTCCTCCCAAGATGAAGGATCCCGGGAGCTTCACCATTCTTTGTGATATCGGGAACGGGATCAAGAAAGGAGCCTTGTGTGATCTCGGGGCGAGTATTAATTTGATGCCTCTTTCGTTGTTCAAGAAGTTAGAGGTGGGCGAACTTCAACCCACGATGATGACGCTCCAGCTTGCTGATAGGTCCATCACGAGACCTCAAGGAGTAGTGGAGGATGTTCTAGTGACGGTGGAGAATCACGTTTTTTCCGCCGACTTCGTAGTACTCGAGATGGAAGAGGATGAACATGTTCCGCTGATTTTAGGGAGGCCGTTTCTAGCTACTGCCGGGATGGTGCTTGACGTAGCGAATGGGAAGATCACGGTCAAAGTTGATGATCAAGAAGTGAAGATAGCTATTTATGAGGCTATGAAATACCCCATGGGAGATGAGAGTTGTCACTTCATTGACATCACGGACACTTGTGTTGAAGACACACTTTTAGACCCTTGCTCTTTCTATGTGCATCAGTTTGATTATCCTATCCTTGACGATCTATCTTATGATTCTTATGATCTTGATTATTTTGACAGCTTGGAAGACAATGAAGATGTCAAGTTCTAGGAGATGAAGAAAGTAGAGGATGAGAACGACTTGGAAGCCGAGGAGTTAACTTTTGAGAAGATGTTCGATAAAGCACCACCATTGGAGGCAAAAAAAGAGTTGAAGCCACTACCCGACCACCTCAAGTACGCTTACTTGGATGAGACCGACAAATATCCGGTAATTGTATCTGTCCTTTTATCTGATGATCAGCTAGAGAGACTTTTAGTGGTGCTTCGCAAGCACAAATCTGCTATAGGATGGTCGATCGCGGATATTAAGGGAATTAACCCTTCGATTCTTAGTTTAATTTTGATTTTTGCATTCCTAGGATAATTTTAGTCTTTTAATTAATCTTTCAAAAAACCCCAAAAACATTACACTCATATTAGCTACGACGCGTAGATCTTCAGGGATCTATTTGCATACACTCCATCTCGTGGGTTCGATATACTTGATCATTATACTTACTCATACTACAGTGAACTCGTACGCTTTCGAGGAATCTACTAGTAGAAGTTAGTATATTCGCTTCAAGTCATCTAGCGGGTTTGAACCGTGGCCGACCGCAAAACTTACAATATTCAAGATCGTTGTCCGCACCCCAAAATAACATACAATTCCCTGCACAACAGTCGATCCTCTCCACAGGAAGCCCCAGCTCACCCATCAATTGTTTGCTATCGGAAAACTTTCTGGGCACCAAATTATCCGGAGGACAGATCTCACGAACCAAGTCAACGATCTGATTATAACCCCTTTCAGATAGTCTGTTTTCAGTTTTAATATTCAGCATTCGCGTATTGAATGAAAGTTGCGAGTGCGATTCACAACCAGGATACAAATCCCGATCCGCTGCACAAAGCATATCATAAAATTGTGCAGCATACTGATTAGAGGGTTCCTCAACAGTCGGCTCGTTATCCACATTTCCAAAGTGGGGACCGGAAGTTAAGTCCGTGATCATATCGTGGTACGAGCTAGATCCTGCGGTCTCATCAACCGGCCCGTAAGAAGACGACGCCTGATAGACGTATTGATGCAGAATTTGACCCCAATTTTCCTCACCGTGAAAAACTCAATTGTAATAATTTGGCATAAAACCATTTCTATACAAATGAGCTTTCACGTCATCGGGGTACTGAAACGTCTTGTTCCTGCATCTAAATTTGTTGCAGGGACACCTAATATTTCCTCGATTCATCCAATTCGGATTACTAGTGGCAAAGTCTACGAATGAATCGAGGCCAGTAATAAATTCAGGAGCTATCATGCCATTAATCGATCTTAGACCATACATCCAACGTAAACGACTTGAATAATCCATATCAATCTGTTTCATATATATATTAATGAATTAAACCCTACGATTAATTACGTTATTATTACATTATATATAATTAATTAATTAATATTTTCTAAAAATTTCGGCAGCGTTTCGTTTTGTTTTTTCATATTCCCCAGTTAATCAAAATTCCTACGTGCATCCATTTCCAACTTAATTATAATTAATTAAGTCGGAACACACATATTCTACAACAAACAATATCAATAAGTACCCCTCCTTCAACTTCAACACGTATATCTATATATATAATATAATTATCTAGTTAAATATATATATATATATATATATGCACATTAAGAAATTAATTAGCAACTATATTTATTTAAAATTATATATATATATATATATATATATATATATATATATATCAAATTAAATTCTACTAATTATTTATTTATAATAGCTGCATAAATAATTAATTACAAACTCTTTGGTCAATTTAAATATAATTAATTGAAGAATATATATATATATATATATATATATATATATATATATATATATATATATATATAAATAGCTAAATAATTATAATTCAATTAATACATATATATATATATATGCATGTATATAACAATTTAATTAATATATATTCTCCACACGTATACACTATACAATATATATACTAATAAATTAAATTTATTATAGTATACTAATTATAATATTAGTTAATTATATTAATTATATATATATAAGCAAAATATTAGTATACGTCATAACCAATTTTACACACATAATTATAATTAAATTAGCTATAATACTATACATTAAACAACTAATACTAATTAAATCATTAAAAAATTAACTAAGCTTCTTCCTACATGCATGCAAGTCATTATACACACAATTAACACACACACACACACACATATATATGCAAGCATGAAATAAAATACAAATTAACTAAATAACCGATTAAAAAAAATTACAGTATAAACGTTCTCGTGAATGTGTAGAGCAAAGTTCAACAAGTGGAGGACAATTTTTCACGTCGACGGTGGTGAGACGGCTCCGGCGGCCGGAAATCGCACTTTGCTCCTTGTGTTTTCGAGTTATGGCTTATGGGTGCAGTTGAGATAATGAAATGAGGTAGATGGGGGTAGTAATGTGGAGTTGGGCGAGGGAATTGAAGAGGGCTAAAACCCTTACCAACTGCAAGATTCGTTCAACCTGAAAAAGCTGCAGACCAATTCAAATGGCCGAGGGAAAGGGGCCCCTCGTGAAAGGGTATCCAAAGTTGTCGAGGGATATATTCCCTCGTGATGTACAGTGCAAGTCTGGCCGAGAGTTTCTTCCCTCGTGATGGCCCGTGTTAGAGACTGTCGAGGGTTTTGTTCCCTCGTGAGTGTGTAGAGGGTTGATCCCTCATGAAAACCCTCGTCTGGTTGACGTGGGACCAGAAATTGCTCGATATTTTCCTCTTCAAAGACGAGGGAAAATATACCCACGTGAATACCCTCGTTCTCAGAATTCCCTCTACAATTCCCTCTTCATTTTCGAGGGTTCAATTTCCCTCTTTAATTTTCCTCAGCAAATGAGGTTTATTTTGTGGTGCCTATACAACACTCCTTTACTTTTACATAATAAAGTTAAAACCTACCATACTCAAAACCCAAAAGGAACAAAGATTTTAAAAACCCCATGGATTACAAAAATCATTGGTTTTCAAAAACTGGTTTTTAAAAACCACTTAAAACTCAAACAGAACATGGCCTTAATGTTTAAGTCTTCATATTAGCTATCATTAATTATCATCATTTCATTAATTATATATTTCTATCTCACATTAACTAGCTATCATTCATGTAGTAAGTGTAGCAAGAACCCCTTACATATCATATCATGACAGAGGCATGAAAAATAGACGTACACTTAATTAATAGGAGTAATAATTAACTACCACAAAGTTACTCTCTTTAAAAAGGTGCCGTAAATTAACAACCTCCACAAATCCCTAATAAGTCTGGATTAGTTCTAAATGGTCCGTAGCTGTAGGCAACACCATTTAAGTGTACCAAAACTAGCCGTCCTTCACCTAGCTAAGCGTAAGATGATATATTATGGTGATGTGTATTAATGTGGATACCACTATAATTGAATATCTTGTACGAAAATGACACCATAATCAACCTATAATTTAATTAGTTTGATTCATACCGCTTTTTGTATTTTATTTAAATTGTTTGGTTTGAGGGATTGTCTGGTATTGTCTTTATAATCCCATGTAATCTCGTGTTTGGTTTGATGGATTGCACATGATCATGACCATGAGACTAGAATGACTATCTCGTGTACAATTCAATCCATAAAATTTTCTAGTTCTAGTTTATCCATTTTACAATAGTCGTTCTAATTCAGTCCTAACTAATCTAATCTTATCCCGTAAATTAAACAGCCCCTTAGTGTTCTATTTTATTGGATTATTAATACATATTGATGTAAGATATATCAACCATTGATTATTTTTTCGCCCTATACCTGTCATTCATCAACACTATGAGATACAAAATGAAACACCAAATGTAAAACATATGATTCATTCGTAATCCAATTTATATACTCTCTCCGTTCAATATAAGTAGACATACATTCTTTCCTTTTTTTATCCGTTCAATATAAGTATACATAGACAAACAAGAAAGTTTTACTTTATCTTCACCGTCACAAACAATCACTTTATGAAATCACTTTATTCATAAATGGACCTGACCACAATACTCTCTTATTAAGAGCCTGTTTGGCTAAACTTATTTAAAACAACTTATAAGCTCTAACATCTTATAAGTTGTTTAAAGAGTTTATAAGATGTAATTTTTAAATAGCTTATAAGTTGTTAAAATGTTTGGTTGATACAACTTATAAGATATTTGAGAATTTATAATAAATATTTTTTAATTTTAATTTTGATATAATATAATATTTTTTATGTTAAGGTAGAGGCGGGTTTTGGTTGGGACGTGGTGGTTCTAGGGTGGAGGCGGTTAGGAAGATAAGTTGAGAAATATCAATTTTTTTTTTTTTTACAGCTTATAAACTGTCAGTAGCTTATTTTATGGTCTTATAAGGTGTTAAATATCTTATTTTGTCAAGCACTTTGAAAGTACTTATAAGCTCTTAAACAACTTGTAAGCTACTCCCTCTATCCACCAAAATTGTGTTCATTTCTTGGGCACAAAATTTTAAGAAAAAGTAGATAATGTAAGAATAAAGTATGAATAAAATAACTGGCTGTGAGTGTAAAGTTAAAGTGATTGTTAATAAATAAAAAAAATGACACACTTTTGTTGGACAAACAAATAAGGAAAGTGAACACACTTTTGGTGGACGGATGAAATATTCTTAAAAGCTTATAATCTCAACTAAACAAGCTCTAATATATCTACTTTACACATAAATAACTAGTATTTTTAAAAAAGGAGCACTCCCATATGCACCTGGTGCATGGTGACTCACTCAAAAGTGGAGGTTGTTTGTACTAAAATTGTAGATTGATTTTAATGTCATCTAACCACACTTTTCAGTGTAATCAAATCATATTTTTCACTGTAAATAGTCTCAATTAATTGTTGAGTGAGTGTACCATACACCAAGTGCACAAGAGAGTTACTCTTTTAAAAATCAATGTAAAAGATTATTTTGTTTTCACTTTTCTTTTTAAAAGTCCATGTAAAATATTATTTTGTTTCAAACTCTTTATAGAAATAAATAACATCTACAAATTTATTTATAATTGGAGCCACAATATTCCATACTATTTTTATATTTATTTTTTCAATAAAATACTACCAAATTTTGAAAAAAAAAAAAATTGGTGGGCAGGATAGTACTAATTATAAATGAGTCTGTATAGAGTGAAATTGGTTCATAGATGAATCATGGAAGAGTATTGATTATTTTCACTAGAGAGTATTAGTTATTTTTACTAAAGAGTATTAATTGTCTTCACTGAAGAGTTTTAGTTTGTTTTCAGTAAACTCTTCAGTGAAGACAGCTAATACTCTTTAGTAAAAACAAGTCCTCAATGATTAATTATGTATGAATCATTTTCCCCTCTATACTTTATCATTATAAATTAGAAACTAGTACTCCATCCAACTCTGTAGCTCATCATGGAAGTCACTACAATTCTCCTCTTCTCCCTCCCTCTCGTCCCATTGCTTCTCCTCCTAACCTCACTTCTCCAAAACAAACAACACCAACAATGCTACATGCTCAACTACGAATGCTACAAACCCTCCGACGACCGGAAACTCGACACCGGGTCATCATGCAAGGTCGTCCTCCGCAACAAAAACCTTGGGTGGGAACAGTACAAGTTCCTCCTCAAAACCATCGTCAGCTCCGGCCTCGGCGAGGAAACCTACTGCCCCGCCAACGTCATTGCCGGGAAAGAGGAGAACCCCCTCCTCGTTGATGCTCTGGAGGAGCTGGACGCCATCTTTTTCCAGACGCTGGATCGGATTTTCCACAAGTCCGGGGTTTCTCCGGAGGACATCGACATTCTTGTGGTCAACGTTTCGCTTCTTTCGCCGGCGCCGTCCCTGGCCTCCAGGATCATCAACCGCTACAAAATGAGGGGGGACGTGAAAGCGTACAATCTCTCCGGCATGGGGTGCAGCGCCAGCCTCGTCGCCGTTGATCTCGTCCGCCAACTTTTCAAGACTCACAAGAACAAGTTTGCCCTAGTTGTCAGCACCGAGTCTATTGGACCCAACTGGTAAAATTAATCATCATCTCTCCTCTAAATTTCTTTTTTCCTTTTCTTTTAAGTAATAGTGAAAATTGTCTTTTGATAAAAAATATAGAGCTAATCAATTCTTGAAATACACTAGCTAATAGTATATTTTTAATTATATATTATTTTTAGCATTCAACTAAATTAGTAATCTCATGTCCATGAATCATTATTCCCTTTCCTATTCCACATAGGATTTAATGAGAATAAATTTGGAGAACAATTATAGAAAATGAGAATAAGAGTACGTTTAATTAAGTTTATTTGAAACATTTTATAAGTTTTTTTAAGAGCTTATAAGATATAATTTCTTATAAGTTGATAAAGTGTTTGGTTAATACAATTTATAAGATTTTGAAAATTTATAATAAATATTTTTTAAATTTTAATTTTAATGTCAAAATAAAAAAAATAAGCTTTTTATGTTGAGGTAGAGGTGGTGGAGGGGTGGGGTGGATGGTTGGTGGTGGAGGTGATTAGGAAAATAAGTTGGGAAATTCAATTATTTTACAGCTTATAACTGTTAAAAACTTATTTTATGAATTTATAAGTTGTTAATCATCTTATTTTGACAAAAACTTTAATTTGATAGTGTTTATAAACTCTTAAACAACTTATAAGTTGTTTTAAAGAGCTTATAAGCTTAGTCAAACACACCCTATAAATTCGGTGGAAGGAGAGGGTAATACATTTTAGTGATTTCGAAAAGAACAGCCCATGAAATTAAACATTTTCGTTATACAAAGCTTCTCATTTGATTTTGCACATAATTTAAGAAATATAGAGTGAGATGTTTGAGTGTAAATTATATAGAGAGAGATGAGGAACATTTACTTTCCGTTAAAGGAAATATGAAATTTTCCTTAAGATGCTTGCTCAAACAGTATGAGAAGTTTTACTTAAGTCGTCTGTTTAAACAAAATGAGAAATTTAACAAAGAATGAAGGAAGTACTTAATTTATATGTTAAAAGATACTCCCCTGTCTCAATTTTGTTTTCCCATTTGATTGTGCGCGGAGTTTAATGTGAGAGTTGAATTTTAATATTTAAATGAATATATTAGTATTGGGAATGATGAATGGTGAATAAAGTAGTATTTAAATGAATAAAATAGTATTGAGAATGGTGAATATAAAGTATTATTTAAATGAATAAATAGTTTCCATTTTAGGGATGAGAAAACAAAATTGAGACGAACCTTCTTGGCAAATAAGAAAACAAAACTGGGACGGAGGGAATACTACTTTCTTTCCGCTATTATTTTTGCACTTGTTTTATACATTCTAAAATTATTTGTTCACTTAAAAAATACATTTTACTTAAATTATGGGTTTAATTTAGTGTGCGAAAAGGGGGACGGATAGAGGGAGTATTAATTTTGGATGTAATTTTACATAACCCTAGACTTCCGTACATGAGACTTATTCTCAGCGTTTTACATATTACGCAAAAAAATATTAATGGGTGCAAGGTTGGTAGGTGGTGCTGGTAAGATTGATATATATATATATTCTTAATAAACGTACGGGTGGCGCTATAATTATATATAGAAAATTATTAAATGTAAATAATTTAATTTTACATTTTGTTATAAGTTCAAATTTATGCATGAAATGTAATTTTTTTTTTCATAGTTAACAGTTACGGTTGAAATCCGGCAGACAGAAATTAAGTAATTAAATTGTTGAACAGGTACTGTGGGAGCGAGAAGTCGATGATGCTTTCGAACTGTCTGTTCCGATCGGGCGGGTGCTCCATGCTCCTAACCAACAACAAAAAATTCAAAGACCGAGCAATCATGAAGCTGAAGCATATGGTGAGAACACATTTGGGTTCCGATGATGAAGCCTATGAATGCTGCATTCAGGTTGAAGATGATGAGGGTTACAGAGGCTTTCGACTCACCAAGAAACTCACCAAAGCTGCCGCTAAATGTTTCATCATAAATCTGAGGGTTTTGTTGCCCAAAATCTTGCCCCCATGGGAGATAATCAGATTCATATCTGTTTCTGTCCGATGGGGGAGAGAGAAGAGCCCTCTTCTTGAAGGCGTCGGCAAAGGTTTGAATCTCAAATCGGGTGTTGACCACTTCTGCATACACCCTGGTGGCAGGTACCTACCAAAATCTATTTGTTACTGTTGGGCTCCACATATTTACATCTGAAAATTATTTTTTAAGATGCGGGTGGTTAATAAAATTAGGAAACTATCTTCACATATTTATTAATTTTTAAAACAAATTAGGTCAAATAGCTTAACTCGGCTTTGGTGTCAGCATTATAGATTTCACACATGAAATTTGGCCAAAATTTGCCATTCTAATTTTGCAAGACCATAAAAAAATGTAGAAAATGCTTATTTAGGCTTGTAAGTTAAGGGTGTTGTACTTTAAGAACAATATGCTTTTGTACTTGTAAAAGTAGAACAATATGTTTTCGAGTTTCCAAGCTCGAAAACATATTGTTCTACTTTTTCAAGCCCGAAAATATATTATCCTTAAAAATACAACTCCTCCTAAATTACGGTCCTAAAAAAGGGTTTTTCCCGAATATCCTAACTTTAGTTTGTAGTGAGATATATATTTTTTTTCAGTGAGATGTTATAGTTCCCTTGCGTATTTGGTACATTAAAAGGCATAAAAATGGGTATAGGTGTCATAGCAGCGTGGAAAGTTATTCCTCAAATATTTAGGAGGTACATGTGATTCTTTAAAAGTGTGGAAATAAAAACACTGTAGCACTATCCATCCAAACAACCTTCTTCATTTTATTCACATTCCTCCTCTTTTAAACCATCTAACCAAACACACCCTATCATATTTACCCGAATGACCACACATGGTATATATTGACTCACATAACTGAGTAAATTAAATTCACTCTGGACTACACCTAACTCTACAAAGTACAACCTAAAAGCGATCGATCTTTCAAGAATTTATCAAATCTGAAAGTTGAGTAGAAAGAATTCATTGCGACATTAAAGACAATTTAATTTTAGTATTGACCAAGATGTGAGTAGATGCATGTTTTACTTTTTTTTTTTCTCTCGTTGAAAGAGAAAATTTTGTATCAACCTGGTTTACACATTTCAATTTGCAAATTTGCAAATTCTACTCACTCTGTCTCCAATAAATATGCCCCTCGGGTTGGACACAAAGTATAAGAAAAAATAGATGAAGTGAATAGTATTGCAGAACAATGTAAAGTTGATTGTGTACATTTTAATTGTTGGAAGATAAATATAAAACAATAATTGTATCCAAAAATAGAATGACTATATTTTTGGGAAACAGACAATGGAACATACTTTTAAAATTATGGAGGGAGTATTACTAAATTCTATCTAACAAATCCTAAATGAATTTAATTCCTCTATATATGTACGCGTGTTAGTTTAGTTACACCCTATATTTTAACATATGACTAAAAATTAGAAGGAATTCATACTTTTTTATAGAATGGGGTTAGTAGGTCCTTTAAAAGTTAATTTTTGGTGCAGGGCGGTGATCGATGGAGTGGGGAAGAGTCTAGGGCTGAGGGAGGAGGAGCTGGAGCCGGCACGAATGGCCCTCCACCGATTTGGAAACACGTCGGCGGGAGGGCTGTGGTACGTGCTGGGATACATGGAGGCGAAGAAGAGGCTGAAGAAGGGGGACAGGGTACTTATGATCAGCTTTGGGGCTGGTTTTAAGTGCAATAACTGTTTGTGGGAAGTGGTGAGAGATATGGACGATGCCAATGTTTGGGAAGACTGCATTGCTAGGTACCCACCCCCAACCACCCTCAACCCCTTCAACCAGAAGTTTGGATGGATCAATGATGACCATTTAAGCTTCATCAGAATTCAAGATTGCCAATTTGCTCATTCATTTTATTAATTAATTGCTACCTCTTCGGATGATTATTTTGTTTTGTATTAATTAATTTGAATACAAATTGTGTGCTTTCAGCAACTTTTTTCATTTTCACATTCTATTTATTGTGTGGTTTAATTCTTTCTTTAACACAAATAAAATACTGAGGATATATACATTTATCACCCTCTTGTAAAATCATTCTGCGTTTGTTAAAAAAAAAAAGGTAGATCAAATTAATTAATGATTAGTAAAATATATTTAATTTTAAATATCTCGCAATCCATTATGTCATCCAACCTTTCTCTCTTTTTTCTTTTTTTAATTTTCCCAAGCCTTTATCATGAATGGTAGTTCCACCTTGTCACCTTTTGTTTTGATTTAACATGATACTGTTGCTCGATTGCGGCAATAGCATAATCAATTTTATATTAGAGAGAAAATGACTTTTCAATTTTACTATCACTGTATTTGTATTTCTGAGAAGTATTGTGTGGTTCCGACCTGTTCTTTTCATTTTCAAATTTACATTTTATTGTGTGGTGGTTTTTTGTTCAAATATTCAAGGAATTATTACAAATAAGTTCAATATTATAGGATAAATTAATGTTTTTGCGACGGCCAGAATATCCATCGCAAATACAGTGAATTTGCGACGGATTTTTGTAAGTCGTCGCAAAAAATGTCAATTTGCGACGACTAAGGAAGTCTGTCGCAAATGATAGTAATTTGCGACGGATACGTCGTCGCAAACACTAGGGCCCACCGACTTCGTCTTGAACCGGCTACATTTGCGACGGAAAAGTCGTCGCAAATTTCAACTTTGTATTTGCGACGGTTCATTCCGTTGCAAAATATACCCGTTTAAAGGTGACCGTTCATGAAGCGACCCGTTTGACTGATTTGCGACGGAATTTGCCGTCGCAATTTTTAACTTTGTATTTGCGACGGACCTAAGCCGTCGCAAATATTACATTTATATTCGCGACCTTTCGGGAAACGGCCCATTGACTGATTTGCGACGGAATGTCTGTCGCAAATCCGAACCGTTTTACGCGTCTTATCAGGAAACGGTGCGTTGACTGATTTGCGACGGAAAAGCCGTCGCAAATCAGTAAAAAACGGCGTCGTTTTGCTTTTGACGGACAAAATTTGCGATGGACAGGCGTCCGTCGCAAATTTTTTTCCACTTATATATACAGACCCGCCGAATTGCAGACGGAGAAAGAGAGAAAAGAAGAAGAAGAGGAAAAAGAGAGGAAAAGGAAGGAGAAGTCGGGTGTCGTCGCTGTAGAGCCAATCCGTCCCCACCGAGTTCTCGTTTCGTCATCTTCTACAAATAAACCGTAAGTTTTCTTCATTTTTACCGTTTAAAATTTAATTTTAAAGCATGTTTAGAGAATTGATTTTAGATGAATTATTTGAATTATATTAGTAATGAATTGATTTTAGTTGATTTAGTTGATCGAATTTTAATTTAAAGCATGTTTAATTTTTGTTAAGTTTAGAATTGAATTAGTTGAATTGTTTGAATTATATTAGAAATGAATTGATTTTAGTTGAATTAGTTGAATTATAATTTAATTAGTTGATCGAATTTTAATTTAAAGCATGTTTAATTTTTGTTAAGTTTAGAATTGAATTAGTTGAATTGTTTGAATTATATTAGAAATGAATTGATTTTAGTTGAATTAGTTGAATTATAATTTAATTAGTTGATCGAATTTTAATTTAAAGCATGTTTATTTTTTGTTAAGTTTAGAATTGAATTAGTTGAATTGTTTGAATTATATTAGAAATGAATTGATTTCAGTTGAATTAGTTGAATTATAATTTAATTAGTTGATCGAATTTTAATTTAAAGCATGTTTAATTTTTGTTAAGTTTAGAATTGAATTAGTTGAATTGTTTGAATTATATTAGAAATGAATTGATTTTAGTTGAATTAGTTGAATTATAATTTAATTAGTTGATCGAATTTTAATTTAAAGCATGTTTAATTTTTGTTAAGTTTAGAATTGAATTAGTTGAATTGTTTGAATTATATTAGAAATGAATTGATTTCAGTTGAATTAGTTGAATTATAATTTAATTAGTTGATCGAATTTTAATTTAAAGCATGTTTAATTTTTGTTAAGTTTAGAATTGAATTAGTTGAATTGTTTGAATTATATTAGAAATGAATTGATTTTAGTTGAATTAGTTGAATTATAATTTAATTAGTTGATCGAATTTTAATTTAAAGCATGTTTAATTTTTGTTAAGTTTAGAATTGAATTAGTTGAATTGTTTGAATTATATTAGAAATGAATTGATTTCAGTTGAATTAGTTGAATTATAATTTAATTAGTTGATCGAATTTTAATTTAAAGCATGTTTAATTTTTGTTAAGTTTAGAATTGAATTAGTTGAATTGTTTGAATTATATTAGAAATGAATTGATTTTAGTTGAATTAGTTGAATTATAATTTAATTAGTTGATCGAATTTTAATTTAAAGCATGTTTAATTTTTGTTAAGTTTAGAATTGAATTAGTTGAATTGTTTGAATTATATTAGAAATGAATTGATTTCAGTTGAATTAGTTGATCGGATTTTAATTTAAAGCATGTTTAATTTTTGTTAAGTTTAGAATTGAATTAGTTGAATTGTTTGAATTATATTAGAAATGAATTGATTTTAGTTGAATTATAATTTAATTAGTTGATCGAATTTTAATTTAAAGCATGTTTAATTTTTGTTAAGTTTAGAATTGATTTAGTTGAATTGTTTGAATTATAATTTAATTTTAAAGCATGTTTAGAAATAGTTGAATTTGTTAAGTTTAGAATTGATTTTAGTTGAATTGTTTGAATTTTAATTTAATTTTAAAGCATGTTTAGAAATTGTTGAATTTGTTAAGTTTAGAATTCATTTTAGTTGAATTAGATCAGTTGATCGAATTTTAATTTAATTTTAAAGCATGTTTAGAAATAGTTGAATTGTAGAGCCGAATTGATTTTTTTTCGAATTATGTTATAGATTTTTAAAGCATGTTTATTTTCATTGATTTTAATTTAATATTTCGAATTTTGTTATAGATGAGCGGACAAGGCAGTGGCAGTGGCAGTCAGGAGCCTCCGAGGGATGAGGAGGGAGGAGACGACGAGCCTCACTAAGACCCGTGGTTCCACCTATTTTCAGACCGAGGTCTCAATCAGAGACCTCTTCACAGCCTGGTGCGGGCTCCTCCTCCTCCTCACAGCAGACTGCTGAGGGCTCATCCTCCTCCCGACAGCATCCGATTGTTCAAGCACGGATGACTGTTCAGCCACATGGTTCAACGTAAGTTTTAATATTTTATACTAAATTTTTTTATTAATTAAAACCTAATTATTTTACTAACTTTGAAGTTTTAATTTTACAGTTGGATTCCTGGTCATGAGGCTACTAATCAGGTTTCCCGGTCCCACCGCTTACAGTTGGAGGCTAGTGTCCGATGCAAAGAAAAAGACATATTTCGAGGAGTTTAAGGTATTAATTTAATTTATTAATTCACCGTTTATTAATATCAAATATATAAACAGATATTTACATTTAAATTGTAATTGCAGAAAGAATGTGTCTGGGCACCGGAGCACGATGACCAGATGTGGAAGAATTTCGAAAAATATGCGGCGGAAAGGTACAAAGACCTCCTTTTTAGAATGAGGGAGAAGTGGTACAAGAAGGGAGAGGCCACCGACCTGGGGACTGACAGTGAAAACCGGCCGATTTGGGATCAATTCCTCCGCTACTGGGATTCCGCTGAATTCAAAGAGAAGTCGGCGAAAAACAAGGCAAATCGGCGTAGTGACCCTGATGGAGAAGGGATGGCGAGACATCGGGCCGGTTCTCGGTCCATTTATGAGCACGGGTTGAGATTTGTAAGTTTCGTCTTTAATTTTGTAGTTTTTGAATTTATATTATTTTTTTCCTAATTTTTTATGAGTGGTATTAATTTTTACTATCTTTTTTTCTAATTAGGCGGCGGAGCAAGGACGCGAGCCCTCTCATTTTGAGAGATTGCAGCTCGCCCACCCACTCGTCGAGGAGACTGGGAAGTCTACATACGGCCGTACCACCGAGATCCACGTAAGTATTATTTCAATATTAATAGTATTATTTTAATTTTTAAAATTAAAAGTATTATTTTATATTTTGTGTTCAATTTATTTAATTTTTTGTATAATTAATTTGCAGAGAAAGATGCTCGAGGACCTTGCCTCCCAGCCTCAGCCTGAGGAAACGGCAGAGGGGTCGGGGTCGATGCCCCCCACACAGTCTTCTGTTGACATTCAAAATGAATTGTACTTCAAGAATGTCAAGGCTAAAAAGGGGCGGTTCGCTGGATTGGGTGGCTTCGGAAAGAACTTTTTCTGACCTCGTGGCTCGGGCTCATCCTCCTCTCAGTCTTCCATCGACTCTCATCCCAGTGAGGTCGAGAGGCAGCTTGTCACGGTGGTGGAGCAGATGAACAACATGCAGAGGCAACAGCGAGAGAAGGAAGAGTCTGTGAGGCAGTACAATCTCCAAATGCAGCAGTATACAGCCGCCATGCAGGAGTGGTGGCGGTTGTTCACCTCTGATGTGCCACGAGAGCTCATGCCTGCGCCACCGATGCCGCCGATCCCGCCGACCCAGCCGTCGATGCCACCGATGCCCCCGATGCAGCCGATTGTTAACCTGGGCGAGGATGAGGAGGAAGAGGAAGCCGGATTTAATTCCGACGAGTAGAAAAATTTTAATTTTAATAAATGTGAAATACAATTTTTTTTTTTTGAATTGATGTTATTTTTATTTAATTTTTTGTGAAGTACTACAATTTATTTACTTTTAGTTCAAAATAAATAATTTTACCAAAATAATAATTGCGTACAAATGAACGAATATTTTTATAAACAAATTAGATACGAAAAGAAATTAATTTGGTGAATTATGGAAAAAAAATGAATCAATTTGAATACATATACAATTAATTGCATACAAATGAACAAATTATAAATTTAAGCGGGAGTCGAAATAAATAATTTTACCAAAATAATAAAAAATAAATGGTCCCAGCATTTATAAAAACAAGTGAGAAACGAAAATGAATTAATTTGGTGAATTATGGAAAAACAACGAGTCAATTTGGATACATATACAATTAATTGCGTACAAATGAACGAATTATAAATTTAAACGGGAGTCGAAATAAATAATTTTACCAAAATAATAAAAATTAAATGGCCCCAACATTTATAAAAACAAGTGAGAAACGAAAATGAATTAATTTGGTGAATTATGGAAAAAAAAAATGAGTCAATTTGGATACATATACAATTAATTGCGTACAAATGAACGAATTATAGTTTAATTATGCATTGTCGAAATAAAAAATTTTACAAAATAAAAAAAATAGTTGGGCAAAATATTTTTATAAACAACTTAGATACGAAAAGAAATTAATTTGGTGAAATATAAAAAAAATGACTTAATTTGAATACATATACAATTAATTGCATAAAAATGAACGAAAGTAGCTTGTGCCCTAGTGGCACGCGTCCCCTCCTCTTGCTCAAGAGGTCTCGTGTTCGATTCCCCTTGGACGCAAAAATGGATTAATTGTTCAAGGCCTAATAAGACTAATATAGAAGGTGGGCCGCATATATTAAGCAATGGGCCGAGTGGCCCAGTGGTCCGCGCCCGCCCCGGATGCCCGGGCTCAAACCACGCGAGCCACTTTTTTTTTGTATAGGCTCGGTAATTTGCGACGGCCAAATTCCGTCGCAAATCTTTAATTTTGAGACGGAAAACAGCCCGTCGCAAATTATAACAGAAAAAAAAAAATATATATATATATATAATTATAAAAACATTTGCGACAGAAGATGACCGTCGCAAATGTTTTTGACCCGATCGGGTCTAACCCGAAAGATTTGCGACGGAATATTGTCCGTCGTAAAATCTCTGCGACCCGGCCGGGTCTGACCCGCCATTTTTGCGACAGATTTATCCGTCGTTAATTTGCGACGGACCTCCAAAATCCGTCGCAAAAATTAGCTACGGCTGTTTTAAAAATGGACACGTGTCCGTCGCAAAACAGTGTTTTTTTTGTAGTGTTCCCCACTCTCTCTACCTCTCTCTCTGCAAATAATCCCCCCTTCTCTGCGTAATTAATTCACGCCCTTCCGTGCTCCGTCGACCCTCCTACACGCAAAAGGAGGAAGAGCGGCGCCGCCTCACCTTCCGTCCTCCGCCAACCCCCCTCCACACAAAAGGGGGAAGAGCGGCGCCGCCTCACCTTCTATCCTCCACCGACCCAAGGGAGACGAGCGGCGGCACTCCCACGATCCGTCCACACCGGCGTTGCGCGTTGCAATCCACCGCGATGCCACTCCGACGCATCAAATCCGCCAAGGTAGATCCACCTCTCTCATGTAAAACTCCGGCGACTCTCTCACTCTCTCTATCATGTAAAACTCTGGTGGATCCTCTCTCTCGCTCTATCTCCATGGAACACGGTGGATTTGGCGGTGGCTCTTTTTAGTGCGCCGCCATCACCACGGCCACCGACGAGCGACGCCGTCATCACCATCGCGACACCGCCGCAGATCCAGATCCGTTAGGTGGGGTTTATGTTGCAGTTTTTTTATAAACAGAGTGGAATATTGGAAATTAGGATATGATTTAGATGACAGTTTTAAGAGATCTGTGCATGTATTAGGTGAGAGTTTTAAGAGTTTTAAGAGTTCTGGGGTATGTTATTATATGCATGTGGTGTGCTTTTGAGTATTTTGGGAATAAGATGAGTCATTATTGGTATGCTTGTGAATATATAGAGCAAGAGATACTTGAATCCGATGAGTGTAGAGGTTGTGCATATTTTTAATAAAATTGAATTTGTATGTTAATGTAGTGTGTGTTAATGTGTGGTGGTGTGCACGGTTGTGTGTGTTTATGTGTGGTTTTTGTGGGTGATTTGATTCTAAATTATTAATAAAATTATTATTATACTTATAAAGGGTAATAATCTATATGTTCAGGTTGAATTGGGAGAGGATGGGAGGATGAAGATTTGAAGATGATGAGAAGATGAAGATTTGAAGATGTAGGCATGAAGATGTGAAGATGTAGTCATATAGGATGCGTGCTTTTTTTTCTTTTCTTTTTTTGACATAAATTTGTAATTTTTGCTACAAATTTGTGAATTTTATGTTCAAATATGTAATTTGGAAGGTTTATATATTAGCAATCCAATTGTTTTTTTAATTTTGATATGTGCAAATTATTTAAATCTGATAAAATAACATGTGCATTTTTTTTTTGTATTTTTGTATAGATTTTTTTAATCTAAATTAAATTAAAAAGTTTACGAAAAAATTGAACAAATTATTAAAATAAAAATTAAAACAAAAATTAGGTGGAAAAATGGACCAAAATATATGTGCAAATATAATAGAAAAGTGCACAGGGGGTGGGAGACAGCATTAGCAATCTGTCGTATCAAAGACAACAATATGGGGTGAGTTTGGGGTGGTCTGTCATGGCAGGTCAAAAAGTGGAGAGGGAGACCACATTTTAAACCAACTTGTATTTTCTATATAATTTTGAACTAAACACTAATAAACTACACTAAATAGAACCTATTTGTTAAAGTCCCAATAAAATAAAAAAATTGATCAGATTAATAAGTAAATTAAATAGTAAATGCATTCTCCTTTAATACTATTAATTCACAGTAGTTCCTACATTACACTCTCTCATTTACTTATCTTCACGTGTTTATAACTATATATATATATATATGCGCGAGAAAATTGCCCACGTTGCTATTATGTCATCTAACCTCTCTCTCACCTGATTTAACATGATATTGTTATTCAATTATGGTAATACAAACTAAACTCTGCTATAGGGCTTAGACATCACTTTAATCCGGTACGACGAAGTATTAATCTGGGTTCTTAATTGGGAATTATGTGGCTTAGTGCTAACATTCTGTTGGGTTGATTTTATAACCATATTAAAATAATTTATAAGCTTATGAATTCTATAAAATAATGTTTGATAAAAAATAAAAAAAAAGTCAAAAAATCAAGCTACCCCGCCACTCATCCACACCTATAAATATAAAATAAAATTATATTAAAATTTAAATTAAAAAATATTTATTACTATAAATGATCAAATAATAAGTTTTACTAGCAAACACATTAACAACTTCTAAGCAACCAGGACACCTGACCACCAGATTCGATCTCTTTGGGAACAAATTAAGGAAGTTATAAGGTAGTTTGGAAAATTCTTGGTGTACTTGGGGTTTGGTGAACTAACTTCTAGCTACTTTAGTCAAGCGGGCCCTAAGTGGGATATATGGTAATCCAAAAAGGTATAATTTCAATAGTCTGGGTGTGAAAAAAAAAAAAAAAAGACAATGTGTTCTGATTTGTTAAGAGCTTGAAACTGGGTAAGATGAAGAAGTTAGAGCCGGGTGTCGTTTAATTTTTGTAATTGGATTTCAAACCCAATTGAATATCTCGAAAATTTGGGTAGAAGAGTTTAGTTTGAGTAGTAGTATGTTTGTGTCTAGTCATTTATAAATTGTTGGGAATTTAGGATATTTAATGGTCTAAGTAATTAGTTTTCATTATATCTTTTAAAGGCATGTACTACTCCCTCCATTCATGAATTTTACCTGTTTACTGTTGGGCACAGTTGTTAATAAAAATTGGTATTTTATTGAAAAAATGGATAAAGTAGATAAAGTAAGAGTATTGTGGTGGATATTGTGGGCCTCATTTATTTATTTGTGAGTGTAATTTATTTTCAAAAGAGGAATGAGTAAAAATATGATGGACAGATAAAAAAGGAACGCGGGTAAATATTTAGTGGACGGAGAGAGTATAACTTTTCGTACTCTAAGCAGCTCAGAGTCTAATCATGCGAAGGCATTTTCTTTGCAAGAAAAAATTAATTCAAGTTGTTAGAAGCATTTATTGTTATAATATTATTTAATCTAAAAGGACAAAGAGAAAATCAGCACTGAACATTAATTAATAAACTCAATTATTTTACTATAAAAGAGGATTTTTCAGAACTAAAAGGAGAGACCATCATTGAAATTGTTAATTATATTATGGTACTAATTACGCATGATACATTAATTAGGGACATGCATGATTTTTAACCCAGCATTATGGAACCTAAAAAATTGCAACAGAGAAATCTGGTAGCGAGACTGATGAATTCTGAATATAACAATTCAATTAAAAAAATATAAGATAGAAAAAAGAGAGGAAAAAAAAAAAAAAAAACTGCATGTGAAATATCGTTTGTAGCATCCTTGCAATCTTTTGGCTTTTACATTAATTGTTGAAGTTCATAATATACATTTAAATATAGAGTACCCTTTATTTTATTTTTTTAAAATATATATTATTAATGAATATTTGTTGATGTGGGAATATAATCGAATTAAATCGAGTCGAGCTAAATTTTAAAGTGTTTAAACATGGTTTTTTTATTATCGAGTTGAAATCTATTTTAATTATCAAGTCTAAACGCAGAGACGGACCTACTCATTGGTCAAGGGGGGCACTGGGGCCCCCTCAATTTTAAAAAAATTCAAGGGGTATTTTAGTAATTTCACATATATTTAATTAAATAAATATTTAAAAGGAATAAATAAATGTTTGAATGATTTATTTTGAATATTTGTCATTGATAATGCAATATATTGACTTTGTCAGAATTGTTATTTTTTTATAACGTGATTATGTATTACTCCGACCCTGCTGAACAAAATCATGCGTCCGTCACTATCTACACGGCTTTTTGAGTTAAATAATTAAAGTAAATTACATATTTTTATATTTAATCATAAATATTGAGTGTGAAAAATATAAATTAAAAGCAAACTATTTATTATAGACAAAATATAGAGTGAAAATGGTTCATACATGAACCACTGAAAGATATTAGTCGTTTTTACTAAAGAGTATCAGTTATTTTCATTGAAGGGTATGAGTTGTTTTCATTGAAGAATATTAATTGTTTACTGAAAATAAACTAAGACTTTTCGATGAAAACTACTAACACCCTTCAATGATTTATGTATGAACCAATTTCACTCTATACATACTCCTTCATTATAATATATATGAGCTAACCCACAAACTTAGATAACAAATCAAATATCATTAAATTTGTGTTTATTTGATTGCATTGAGTGAGGAACTTTATTAAACAAATTAGAGCAAATATTTTTCAAGCCAAATTTCGAATAATAGGTGAATAACTTGATTTGATTACATTTCTATATTCACTATAATTACATACGTACGCAAATTGAAAAAAAGTCATTTGGGGTTGAATGTGATGGTATCTTGTATTTTATTTATACATTTTTAATTTAATTACATAAAATAGTATTACGAATGAACGTTCATCAGATCTATAAACACTACAATATTAAAATATTTAAATTATGGGTTAAATGGAAATTATGGAAATGTGATATTTAAGAATATATCTCAACTACTTATAAAATTAAATATCATTAATTAATTTGGGCAAAATTGATTTTTTTTTTTAAATTTGTAGTTCAATTTTTTAAAGTGATATGTTAAAAAAAAAAACAAAGGGAGTATAAATTACCATATTTTAAATTACAGGATAAATATTAGAATTAAAATTACATTATAATATCATAATTAAAATTCATTAGATAAAGAATTGATTATGCGTGAAATTGTTATGTTTTGGTGCCCGATTTCCCATGTTTTGAGTGTTTTTTATGAGTGTTTGGATTCAATTGAGTATCATTTCTATAAAATGATGAATTTGTCTCTTTGGTTTTCATAGATGGATAGAGGGTGAAAAGAGGAGTTCGTAGGACTTTGAATCGGCCAAAACGGACTCCCGGTTGAGGAGATATGAAGATTTTACGAACATGTGTACAGCTGCCGAAAAGTACTCGAGCAGAGTCACTCGAGTAGTCACTACTCGAGCACTCGAGTAATGCACTCGAGCTGCAACAGGTCGAGTAGTCACTACTCGAGCTATACTCGAGCAAATGCGTATTTTGACCCATAAATGCCCAAATTCGATCCCAAGCCTATTTACACCTTTTTCCAAGCATATCAACAGATACCAACACATATTTTTACATATTTTGAGCGAGGAGAAAGTTTGGGAAAGAGATTGAAAGAGTTTTATACGTTGTAATCGGTGTTTTAATTTACGAATTCTTAGTTTTAGTATTTCTTACGTATTAGATTAATTCTTTCTTTCTTTACTCTTTGAGACGATAAACCCTAGTTTTTCATATTTATATAGATTTCTTTAGAGACTTTAATTTGTTCTTTTGTTTATGTTCTTGATTTCTTTCGTTAATTTAATTATGGATATGATTATTGTTCTTGTGATTGCTTTTATTATTCAAACCACCATGTTAGGCTAGAACCCTTGCATGCTTAGGATAGGATGAACTCGTAGAAGTAGGATGTTGGTACGTAATTAGGATAACTCGTGATGCTTAGTTTTAGTTCTCTTAATTAATTGAATTCTCAAAATAAACCCTAAAATTATCTTGGAATTGAGTACGAAAATTGTTAGAGAGAGGACGACTGTATCACTCTTTAATAACGAATAGGCTTAACGAGAGGGTTTTAAAAGGGGTTTATAATCTACCGGTTTATCTAGGGAGGATGACCGCATCACCTTAGGTAAATAAGGGTCTCAATAATTCAATAATTAAGCATTATCCATATAACTTGTTTAGTGGATTAGTGAAGTAGGTTGATTTGACGAAGTATTAGGGGTAATGCTTGAACTTTTAGTCTTTCAATCTCGTGCTAGATTAGGGAAGTTGATTGCCTAGTTTTAGTGCACTTAGGATTAATACTTGCACATCACGATTATTTTAGTTATTGTATCAACTCCGTTAGTATACGTAGGGATTCCTATCCTGAGCATCACCATCTCATATTCGAAAACACATACTTTTACGTTCTTAGTTCGATTTTTCTTTTTGCATTCGTAGAGTAATTTAGTTTCGATTATATTTTCTTTTAAAAACCCAAAAACATACGCTCATATTAACTACGACGCGTAGATCTTCGGGGATCTATTTGCATACATTCTTTCCCTTGGGTTCGATAATATTTGGTCCTTATACTTGCCCATACTACAGTGAACCCATACTCTTGTGGGAAAACTACTAGTAGAAAGCTAGTAAAGTTTGGTTCAAGTCAAGAATCTACATCTATAGAATTGATACTAACGAATTAAATTAAAATTTCTAAAATTTGTAATTTGACTGAGAATGGTGATTATTGTTGTAAATTGAGAGCGTAAATAAAGGCGCGAGATTTGTTCACCCAGTTCGTCGATAACGACTACATCTGGGGGCGTACCAAGCCAGGAGTTTCACTAATATTCTTGTGTATATGTGTATACAATTCTGAGTACAATGGTATATTTATAAGAGTAAAACCCTAATCTAAAATATGAAGTCCATTGGGTTATTGGTCCATTAGTAATGTCCACATCAAATCTCCTAGATTTGGAATAATAAATCTGCTAGATTTACAACACTCCCCCTTGGACATTACGACATAACATGTCATAAAAACTTCACGTGTTAGGTATCTGCCAAATATTAAGTTAGGGAGAAATGTTATCGATCTTCCAGATCAAATCTTCTAGATTTATTTCAGGGTTACCGCTCCCCCTAAAGACAACAACACTTTGAGCCTTTGCATCCCAATACCACGAACTTACTTTTTAAAAGTAGACGTAGGTATGGACTTAGTGAACAATTCTGCTAGATTGTCACTAGATTGCACCTTTTGAATGATAATCACGTCACTCTTCTGAAGTTCGTATGGGTAGAAAAATTTAGGTGAAATATGTTTCGTCAGGTTTCCCTTGACGTGCCCATTACTCATTTGTGCGATGCAAGCTGCGTTGTCTTCAAATATAACGGTGGGAGGTGTATCGCCTTTAGCGATACCACACGAGTCACCAATGTGTTTTACCAAGGACCTTAACCAAACACATTCTCGTATAGCTTCAAATAAAGCTATTATCTCTGAGTGGTTTGAAGACGTTGTAACCATGGTTTGTTTAATCGATCTTCATGAGATCGCGGTACCACCACAGAGAAAAATGTAACCAGTCTGGGATACGGCGTTGTGGGGATCAGACAAATAGCCAGCATCCGCATAACCTACTAAGGTTTTGTCTTGGTTCTTATGGTAAAACAGTCCAAGATCTTGAGACCCTTGGAGGTACCGTAGAACATGCTTAACACCATTTCAATGTCTCCTTGTAGGAGAAGCGCTATGTAACGCCCCGAACCCAATATATATTAATTATATCGAATTCGAAGTGTTATTGTGATCAAAAGTCCGAACTATAAAATTTTTGAAGGAATATAACGGAAATGAGAGATGATGAGTTTTTATGCAGCGGAAGAAAATGAATAGAATAATATTAGTAAGTATCTCTCACATATATATGTGTACATAAGGCATAGTATTAACAGAATGTTTTATTTAAGTGGGAAACTCCGTGTCGTCTCTATTACTGTCCTTGCTCCACGAAATCATAATCTGCAAGGGGTTTAGGGAAAAAGGGGCGTGAGAATTGAATTCTCACATATGGGTGATTTGCAACATCATGGGATTAGTAAATCCGAAATATATTAAATTATACTCATTAATAAAGTAATTAATTTATTTAAGCCGTTGACATAATAATATAAACATCATATATCATACAAATAACAAGTTCACATAATAATCAGTTGGGCACAACAGGTTTCACATCATATAATTGAAATATCACAAGTTGGTTCACGTTAAGGGGCAAAGCCCACAATCAATTTCACATATAATAAATCTCTTCTCAAAACAATATAAATAATTCCCCGTGACCATGCACCTGATCTATTATCAAACATGGCCACGCACCATTTCCACAAAGTGATCCTTTTCAACTCCAACCATCAACAGCCTTGATTCCGAGGGCGTCCAACGACAGCTGTCCCCGGAGACCGGAAAATAATCAACGACCTTGATTCCGAGGGCGTCCAACGACAGCTGTCCCCGGAGGTCGGAAAACAATACCCAAATCACAACTCCGTACTTACTGATTTTCCATAAAACTGATACAACAACTTCACTGAGAAAATACTTGACTGATAACTGAACTGATTCATGCTCACGTAAGGTGTTTACTCATGCAGTGGTGATCGATTCACAAAACAACAGGCTAATATATAACATATATAGTTATATCACATAATCCAAACAGTTATATAGATAGGTGTTACATTTATGTTGGATTAGATACTTTTGATTTGATTTAGTCGAGTTCAGAAAATACCGGCACAACGTTATTAATAGCAGATCAATCAACGGATCATCACCCACCTGATTGTTCTGAGTTCCGGGAATATTGGGTAAGCAGACAGTCGAGTCCTTCGTGCGTGTTCCGAAAGGTACAGAATCCTAATAAGGAGTATTTCGATTAAAAGATTGACTTTTGAATTTGAAAAGTTTAAGAGTGCGAAACTCGAGGATTGAGTAGGTCGTTGTCTTTAGAAAACTATTGAAAACTAAAGTTTTCAAAGGTTGATTTCAAATTGATAAGTACACCTCTTTTAAAGGGAAGGTGTATTAGGGGAGTGTATTTACTAAATTCAGTGCTGCAATAGGGGGTGTATTTACTGAATTTAGTGATGTAACAGAGGGTGTATTTACTGAATTTGGTGGTGTAACGGGGGTGTATTTACTGAATTGAGTGGTGTAACGGAGGGTGTATTTACTGAATTGAGTGGTGTTCTCAGAGGGTGTATTTACTGAATTGGTGGTGTTCTCAGAGGGTGTATTTACTGAATTGGTGGTGTTCTCAGAGGGTGTATTTACTGAATTTGGTGGTGTTCTCAACAAGGCCTTTTAAGGAAAAATATAAGAATTCATCTTGGAATTACTTAGAAAAATAAGAAATTACTTAGAAAAATATTAATAAAAATAAAGAAAAGGTTTTTCTTTCTTAAGAATTCTATTTCTCATTTTAAAAGAAATCTTGAATCTAATTAATCATATTTTATAAATAAAAACCCTTTATTAATTTTATTTGGTTTTTAGAGAAAACTTGTATAAGAGTATCTATGAAATTTTCTTCTTATTACTAGTAATACTTCTAAGGTTGATTAGTGATACTTAAACAACTAATTCAATAATACTAGATAATTAAACACAATAATACCAAACTACAAAACCAACCATACCAAACCCACCCACTAACAATACTAAATACCAAATTCAATAATACTAACCAACTAAAACAACAATACTAAACAATGAATTCAACAATATCAAAACTCCATCTACAAGCTCACCGGCTTCAAAACAATTATCTTAAAACTTACAACGTATCAACCAGAAATTAAATCAACTCAAATCCTATTCCAACTATTACGAGAAATAGAAGAGGGCTAGTAATTCTTACGAGTCCTAAATCGGGCAGCCTAACGGCGTAGTTCGGCGACTCGTCGGATAATTTGAGTGGCCTAACGGCGTCATTTGGAGATTCGATAAATTGTCGAATAATTCGGACAGCCTAACGGCGTCGTTCGGGAATTCGGAAAAATGAATCGAACGGCCTAACGGCGTCGGTTGGGATTTCTAGAAATTCGGCAATATCAACCAGTTCAACGGCGTCAAATCAATCGGAAAATTGGACGACAAAAGGCTTTGGTTAGAAATCGAGTTTAATCGGTACAAATCGAATTACTCAAAAATTGAAATTTGAAGCTTTAATGAGTAGAAATTGAAAGGGGAATTTTCAATTACCGGAAGAGGAAAAAGAGGCGGCGGCTTTAGGCGGAAGCACGGCGGTGGCGTCGCTGGTGGCGGCGGAGCTGTGCGAGCGGCGAGGCAGACGGCGTCGCGAGAGGTGGCGCTTCGGCCGAGGACGACGGCAGCGTGACGCTGCGTCTGGCGGCGGGAGCCGGTGGTGGAGAGGCGCTCGCGACGGTTACGGCGTCTGAGTCGCGGCGGCCTGGACGGAGCTCCAGTGGCGGAACGGCGGCGAGCGGCGAGGGCGACGTCGGGAGGAGCTCGTGGCGTGGCGTGCTCGGCGAGGCTGGACGGAGAGAGGCGGGCGGCGGAGGCCACGGCGGCGGCTTCGCTCTGAGGAAGAAGAAAAGAAGAAGAAAAAGGCGTGGAGTAGAGAGAGAAATGAGGGAATTTGGCTGAGAGTTTCCTTTTGTGTAAGTGAGAAGTGAAATTTGGAAACTGATTTTTGTGAAAGAGACACGTCTTTTATAGAGAAAAATTCGATTAAATTAATAAATTTTAATTTAAAAGGAGTGCTAATTATGTGTGGATGAGATAAATCTCAAATTAATTTAATTTAAAAAGAGAAAGTATTTTATGTGGTTAAGGATTAAGCCCTTTTAATTCTGATATTTTCGTCCCCACTTGATACGGTTTAAGGATCGTTTGGTTCAAGAGATAAATCCCGATTTGAAAATTAATACAGTTTTAAAATTCGAATAATACTTTTTTTGTATTTTAATTATTCTCAATAAATTAAACGGATCGAAATCCTAATTTTTAATCTTGGATATTTAATTTCTTGTAGTCCTTTATTCGTTTTGAAAGATTCGATTATTTCTACGAATTTAGGAATTTGTAAAAGGGTATATATTTAAATTACACAAAAGCACACAAAATAATAAAATAAAAAGAAACAAAGATAATAAAATAAAATAAGGGTTCTAGTAATATAAAAGGCATAAAACGGGACGGGGTATTACACGCTATATCTCGCAAGCAAATTGACTGCAAATGCAATGTTCGGCCTAGTACAATTTGCGAGATAGAGCAATGCTCCAACAACGCTAAGATAAGGAACTTCTGGTCCCATAATTTCTTCTGAATCTTCTCTTGGCCTAAATGGGTCCTTATCCACTTCGAGGGATCGGACAACCATAGGGGTGCTAAGTGGGTGAGATTTATCCATATGAAATCTCTCCAATACCTTCTTCACGTAGGTTGACTGGTGTATAAGAATTCCTTCTGGGAGATGTTCGATCTGCAGGCCGAGGCAGTACTTGGTTTTACCCAATACTTTCATTTCGAATTCAGCTTCTTCAATCTCTTTGCATATTCTGATTATGTTTAGGTCATCAACATAAACGGATATGATGCAAAAACCATTTTGCAATTTCTTCGTGAATACGCATGGGAAAGCTTTATCGAATGTGTATTCCTTCTTCTGAAGGAATTCACTAAGTCGGTTGTACCACATGAGGCCCGATTGCTTCAGGCCATACAACGATTTCTGCAGTTTTATGCTATACATACTGCGGTTTTCACCATCCCTCATTTGAGGAATGTCAAATCCATCGGGGATTTTCATATAAATGTCGGCATCTAGTGATCCATATAAGTATGCGGTTACTACGTCCATTAATCTCATTTGGAGATTTAATTTAACTACCAAAGATATCAAGTAGCGGAACGTTATTGAGTCCATTATGGGAGAATAGGTTTGGTCGAAATTAATATCGGGTCTCTGCGAAAACCCTTGAGCTACTAGCCTCGCTTTATACCTCTCCACAGTATTGTTCTCATTTCATTTTCGTACAAATACCCATTTATATCCTACAGGGATAGCGCGCGCGGGTGTACGAACGATAGAGCCAAATACTTGTCTTTTGTTAAGCGATGCGAGCTCTGCTTCAATTGCCTCTTTTCATTTAACCTAATCAGAGCGCTTCCGGCACTCAGTGATAGTTTTGGGTTCTGGATCTAGATCATTATTTATAATGGAAAGAGCAATTGTCGCTGCAAATATGTCTTCGATGACAATCATATTTCTATTATATGTTTCTCTCGTATCTATGAAATTCACAGAGACTTCGACGTTTACGTCAACCAGACATTCCTCATTTCCCAGTGTATCCGGGTCTGGTCGTTCCACAGTCCTAGTGCATTGAATATTTTGTGCACGTGCTTCATCACTAGGACGCTCGTCTTCTAGAGACTTTGAGTTATTTAGACGAATCTCTTCTAGAGATTTTACATTCGGCTGACCAGTTTTGCTAGCTTTTCGTTTAGGTGTACTAGTATCTCTTGAGGGTCCTTTACTCTTCTGGCGTGTGGGGGCATGAGTACTTGTTTTGCTTGGGACATCAACCCTTTGGGGAGTATTTACTGCAGGTATATGCGATTTAGTTACACCTCTATGGTCAGTGAACGCGCTGGCAGATTGTTTGCTAAATTTTGCAAGTTAATGATCTTCTGAACTTCCAGTTCAGATTGACTAGTGCGTGGATCTAGATACTGAAGATCACTTATGTTCAACATAAGCTCCCGGTATTCATTCAATTTTGAATTCAGATCTCCCCCTAATGCCAAGAAGTGATCTTCATCGAATGTGCAATCAGCGAACCGGGCCGTTGATTGATCCCCGGACAAAGGCTCCAGGTATTTCACGATGGATGGAGAATCAAATTCGACGTAAATATCGAGTTTCCTTTGTGGGCCCATAGAGGTTTGCTTTGGTAATGTTATCGGAACATATACCGCACATCCGAAAATACGTAGATGGGAAACGTTAGGTTCTTTTCCACATACTAGTTGTAGGGTGGAATGATCATTATATGCAGTTGGACGGATTTGTATCAAGTGCGATGCATGTAGGACTGCATGCCCTCAGCATGAAGTGGGTAGTTTAGAGTTCATAAGCAATGGTCTCGCGATAAGTTTGATACGTTTTATTAGCGCCTCAGCAAGACTATTTTTGGTATGGACGTAGGGGACCGAATGCTCCACTTTAATTTCTAGGGCCATAAAGTAATCTGTAAAGGCCTTTGAACTGAACTCAGCAGCATTATCCATGCGAATCGACTTAATTGGATAATCCGGGAATTGAGCTCTAAGCTCGATAGTTTTCGCAATGAGCTTCGCAAAAGCTTGATTGCGAGTGGACATCAAATAGGCATATGTCCACCTAGTGGAGGCATCAATAAGGACCATGAAATATCAAAATGGTCCAGATGCTGGGTGAATCGGTCCACAAATATCTCCTTAAATTCGTTCAAGGAAAACCGAAGACTCTAGTCCAACCTTAGTGCGCGACTGTCGCACTATTAACTTACCCTTAGAACATGCATCACAAATAAATTTATAACAGGAGGGATTCTATTATTCGAAATGTTATGACCAATTGAATTAGATAGAATCCTACGTATCATAGTTTGTCCTAGATGACCTAACTGCTGATGTCATAATTTAAAAGAGTTCGGGTCATGAAATTTCATACTCATAGGTAGATGGAAATTGGACGGCCGGATGTAGGAATATTACAATCCGGAGGAGAAGGAAAGAAGTTTTTCTATAACTTGTTTACGTTTACCTCGAGTAATAGTCATCAAAAGATATTCGTTATTATTCTCAGTTTCAGTTTCGATGTGATAGCCATTAGTTCTTATATCTTTAAAACTGAGCAGGGTAAGCTTAGATTGTGGAAATAATAAAGCATTTATCGATTATGAGTTCGGTACCCACGGGGAGGATAATGGAAGCTCTTCCGGAGCCCACTATCAACATACTATCATTGGCTATTGTAGTTATACCCCCCTTATGTTCTACCAAGTTATGAAAATACTTCCTATCTCTTAAGATTGTATGTGTGGTGGCGCATCTACCAAACATAAATCATTATTTGCATCCATCATGCCAGAGGAAATAGCCAAAACCTAATAGCTGATATGTTTACAAGCCATGAATAAGAATAGCAATATCCAAATAAATTTAATGGACAGCGATTTAGGGTAAACAAATCAAAATTAAAATAATAATATCATCCATAAAATAAAATAAAATATCCGAAAGAAAGGATCCAAAAATATAAAATTGTTTTATCCAAAAATAAAGTACTGAAATAATCAAATACGCAAATCACTCATCATCTCCAAAGTCCTTGAGCTCGATGCCCACAGGATCGACGTTGTCTTGGTCAAGGCCTGCTTCAGGCAGGCTGGCATGGTGAGATTCAACTCTAGGAGCCTTCCCCTTATCGTCCTTCTGCTGCTTTTGATAAGCCTCAACCAAGTGTTTGGGAGTGCGACACGTGCGAGACCAATGGCCTTTGCATCCGCATCTGTAGCAGGACTACTCAACCTTATCTTGATTGCCAGTTTTTTTAGTTGCGGGATTCGTGTTAGATGCAGTCTTTCCACGAGCCTGAGCTTGATTGTCATTCAAGGTACCTGGACCACCAGACTTACTACGACCTCGGCCTTTGCTACGAGTTCGTTTACTTCCTCACTCCCTTCCACGCTTGCGACCACTTGTACTACCTTGAGCTATAGCATGTGCTTCGGGCACAACTTTTGAGCCAACCGGTCTCGAGTTATGGTTTTGCATAAGGAGTTGGTTGTGTTTTTCCTGCCCCTAGAAGTGCAGAAATTAGCTCAGAGTGTACAATGTAGTTCTTAGCCCTGTATTGCTGCTGGAGTACAAGGTTGCTGGCGTGGAAAGTCGACAAAGTCTTCTGGATTAAGTCGTCCTCAGTTACAGTTTGCTTGCATAACTTTAACTGAGATACAATACGATGTAGGGCTGAGTTGTACTCCGTTACAGACTTAAAGTCTTGAAAATGGAGGTTCAACCAATCATATTGAGCCTGAGGGAGGAGTATGTCATTTTGTTGTTGGAAACGGCCCTTCAGGGACTTCCACAACGTTCCGGGGTCTCTCTCGGTGAGATATTCATTTTCAGGTCCTGATAAAGACGATGTCTGGGAAAAATCAAAGCTTTCGCCTTCTGGGCGTCAGTTGATTTTGAATCATCGACAATGGCACCGCTAAGATTGGTTGAGGCTAGATGTATCTCAACATCTAGCGCCCATGTCAGGTAGTTACTACCATCGAGAGCAAGCTCAGCAAATTCTCTTTTGGCAATATCAGACATAATTCACTACAATTATTAAAGTGACATGGTATGGGGTGTGACCAAATTTATTGACAACGGGGAAATAAGGATTTATTTAATTATTCTAGAGCACATAGGAGCAAGTATTGGGCATCGTCTACCCAAAACATAAATTATGGTCCGACAAATACCGGACGCCGCCTACCCAGGCAAGTTATACGGACTATAAATAAAATACTATGTACAGGGGTTAATAATGCATGCAAGATAATTAAATCATAAAAAGGCATGCGCATGTATCAGTTAAGCATATAAGACAATTTATTGAGAACTAATACTTGAAATTAATTCCAAAAATTTCGAGCTTAATTTACATGCAAGAATTATTACCACTTAATTTTCAAGTATTTTAAAAATAATTAATTTTTGGGAAAAATGATTAGAGGCCTAAGAGAATAAAATTTTATCTATTTAAAAGATTCATTTTTGCCTATAGAATTGAGACTGAAGGCCCAAAATAAAAAAGATATGATGCTCAAGTCAAGCCCAAAGGGGCCAGGGTTGCACGGGGCCAGAAGATACGCTGCCATGTGCGACGACAGGTGCAACGATGGGCACATGGGGGTGCACGGGCGTGTACGCGAAGCAGGCAGCGCGCGGGAACAAAAAATCCGGCCAATCGCGACCTACAGGCGCAACTGCCGCAGACGATCGCGGTCCGTAGACGCGACGACCACTGGCGATCGCGACCTACATGCGCGATTGGCATCTTTTCGCGACGCGACAGCCAAAAATGCAGCGCGGTTGCGGGCTGTGGCGCGCGAAGGTAGTGCACGGCTTCAGGCGGCGGTACGACGGGCGGCGGCCGTTCGCTCTTTTACAGAATTTTTTTTAAAAAAAATAATTCGATCCAATTAATTGCAAATACGATTTAAAAACGATGCAATAATTCACGTGCATATAAAAATATAATACGCATGGATCAAATAATTAGATACAACAATTAATTCACATGCTTTGGAGAAAATTAATTTAGATCGTACCGGTTAGTCTCGGACAGAGTCTCGTGCTGATAACGTGTTGTAAATTGAGAGCGTAAATAAAGGCGCGAGATTTGTTCACCCAGTTCGTCGATAACGACTACGTCTGGGGGCGTATCAAGCCAGGAGTTTCACTAATATTCTTGTGTATATGTGTATACAATTCTAAGTACAATGATATATTTATAAGAGTAAAACCCTAATCTAAAATATGAAGTCCATTGGGTTATTGGTCCATTAGTAATGTTCACATCAAATCTTCTAGATTTGGAATAATAAATCTGCTAGATTTACAACAATTATATATCCATAATAAATTTATGATTTGGCACATTTTTTAGAGGAAATCGTGTAGAGATGTTATTTTTGACCAAGTTTTAAATCAAAATGATTAGAAATCTAATTTTGACTGATATTTAGCACAAATCCATCAAAATAAATTATGGGAATATAAACCATAATTATAAATTTTAAATTTGAATTACTGAAATTTGAATTCGGTTGAATTATGATTTAAGTCAATTAATTAAAATAATCTTTCTATTTAAAATCTTTGTTAATTAAAGTAATTGTTAATTAATCGAGTTATTAGTAAATTAGATTGTGAGTAAAATGACATTATAATATATCTTTTTTTTAATTAAAAATGGATTTTGTTTTTGTGATATGATTAGATTTACTTAATAAAAGTAGGATTTTTCTACAGTGAGGAAAGTTTCACCCTTCCTGACGTCAGTGGATCCTTTAAATAGCATTGGATTCATGATCCAACGGATTATATTTTTTTCAAGTGATTGCACTTCGCATTAGAGCGTTTGCACTGTGTTAATGGCAATTGCAGTACATCGCCCTAATAATAAATTTAAAAAATAAATATTAAATGACAAAAATAAACTTTAAAATTAAAAATAAATATTAGAACTATTGTTATTAAAATTAAAAATAAACATAAGAACTATACCTAATAAATATAAGAATTATATAAATATATCCATATTAAAATAAAAAATAAATATTAGAGTTATCCCATATCAACATTCCAATCCATGATCCCTAATTTTTCAGCAAATTGGTGTAGTGCGCGATGAAGAAAAAAAAAGATGGAAGACGATCCTATGAAGCCAAAGAGGACGAACTTGACGATGACAACCCTTGTATGTAATGCAAAAGTCAAACGTTTTTTAATACGAATGATAATGAGAGAAGGGTAACTAACTCAATTACTTATCAGAATGTTGTGGAAACTTATCAACCATGTCCTAATTTCGTGATTTTAATGTCTGAATTATGGCATATGATTGATTATTTTGAGTTCGGCGAAAATCTTCCACTATGGTTCTATAAGCTTAATTACAGAGCCTTGCAGTATCTTCAATGGCGTATTTTGTTTCTCCTGAAAAAAGACACATTTGTTTGATTAATTTGGAAAAGAGAATAAAAGAGATTTAATTGGTTGGGGAAGAATTAAATTCACTAGAAAACAAACGTTCTAGTATTAAAAAAAAGGTTTAATTTAGTATTGAAGATAACATATGTAAATCTAGATATAATTAAAAGAAAAAATTGTAAGGATATTTTAGTAAATTAACTTTTTTTCTCAAAAAAATTTAATTATTTAACCTCATGGCGAAGGTAGATCGTCTATGGCAAAATTAAATGATGTGTTAATTTTTCATTGGATGTCTGACATCAGGAAGGGCGAACACCCTTCCTGACCATAGAAAAGCCCATAAAAGTATGATTAGTGGCATTCACAGTCGATTTCTTTTTCTTTTTCTTTTTGAATTGTCATTTAAGTTTCTTATATAATTTATGTTAGACTATTTTCCAGTATACATGAATAACATGAATAATTAAAATATTAAAATTTATTACATTGAAATAATAATAATAAAATGTAACATCATAAATCACAAATAATAACTCCTATTTACGATATTTACATAAACCATCAACACTACTCGACGAATAAGCGTAAGTTACATCAAAAAAGAAGAAAAGAAAAAACAGTAGAAGTATATATATCATTATGTTTAACATCTGGAAAAAAAAAAAAGCACCATCAGATGGTTAGTAATAAAATTTAAATTTATGATGGATAGTAACAAAATGTAAATTTAAGAAACGGATGAGAATACAAATTAATGAGAAGAATAAGGATATTTGACGAACAAAAACCTGTGTAGTTAGAACCATGATAGGGTGAAAAACTCCCCACTTGTAAAAAAAAAGGGTTTAATCATGCGAACAAAGAAGAATTTAATACATAAGATTGATAGGATCACAAACAAAAATGAAAAAAAAAAAATCAAACCATAGATGATAATATGAGAACTAAAACAGTAGTCGATCATGCGAACGAAAAAGAATGATATGGAAAATGAATAAGAACGAAAAATGATGAGGTTTATATAAAAGAAAAATTACACGAAGGGTTAAGATTAAATCTACAATTTCAATGGCTACAACTTAATAAGAGAGTGAATAAGAAGAGAGTATTTTGAAATAAGAGATAAATAAAATAAGACCGAAGTAAGATTGCATAAAACAGTATTACAGTGAATATTCATCAAATTTATAAGTACAAGATTAAATGTAACATTGATACGCATTCTCAATCTCTATTTGCCATGTTTCAATCGTACATTTCAATTGATCATGTAATACAATATTATTAAACCATATTCCCCGAAACCGTAAATACAATAAAACAAATGAAACACCATTATTATGATGAACCCTTGAAGGGTTAAAAGAAATGAACACACCTAAACCAACATATCAGGAAATGAAAGAAAAATGTACACAAATGTTACATAGATACAAAAGCAGTCCTTATAAAAGAAGCACCCTCACTGCTTTCCTCAGGGCTTCTTTGACAAAAGTGGCTCAAGATGACTGCTTTCGTCTTTCGGGAAGTTTTCCCTTGTTCCTGACTCCAGCTGAGACAGAGACAGATCCTCTGGTCTCTGTTTCAATAGTCGTTGGAAAAGGCTCGATTTACTCTCCAGAAACGAAGGTTGTTTCCTAGGGCTATCGGTTAAGTTCTGAACATGTTGCAGGCAAACTTGGACTGCATCATGTACCCGTACAAAGTACCATTCTCTGCCTATCAGATCAACCACCCCAGATCTTGTTAGGGTCAGCAACACATCCCGGTTTGGATTAGAGATGGCTATCTGAAATTTAAGCAAAATTCGTTATATTTAAACTAAATGAGTTTTATCAATCCGGAACTTAAAAAATAGTAAAAACTACTCATGAAGTCAGAAAGAATTTTCTTATTGATACCGAACCTGAAAATAGAAAATTAATCAAGGACCTGAATAAGTCATGTTATCTAACAATATTTTTATAAATCTCGGAAAAATATGTTATACTTCCACATGAACGGAAAAAATAAAGAAAAAAAAAATCGTGTAGAGTTAAAATATGATCGTAAAAACTGTGAGTATAGTTTCTATATTTCAAGTCCGATAGTTTCCTATTTTCCGAGTCTCGGATCGATAGGAAAAATCTTTCAGGCCCCTAATTGATAATTTTACTATTTTTCAGGTCCTAAATTGACAAAATACTATATGAAACTTGTTAAAGCATGTACCTGGATGTTCCTTGACTTGTATTCGTGATATAAGTCCTTTAAAGCTTGAACAGCACTAGAGTCTATATAAGTGACGGCTGAAAGAAAAGAACGATTTTTAAAAGACAAATCTATCTCGCAAGGATTAACAGAAAAAAACGATTCATTTGAGCTAAATACTTTAGATAAAACAGATAGAAGATTTTGATTGCGACTCACGAGCCATCTCAAGAATGACGAAATGAACTCTTGTTACTTCAGGGCCACGTTTTGTAGATCCATCGCCTTCAATTTCATATTCTCGGAGCCTAGTGAAAGAAAACAGGAACACACGGTTATAAATACAGGACATGATGAAACAATTTAAGATATACTCTGCAATATTTAACTTAACAGAGAACTTATTTCTCACTTGTCTTTGATGTAACTTATATTTGCAAAATAGATTGGTGCATCAACCCGAACAATCACTATTCCATTGTATGTATATGCTTCTGGATACTGCTCCGTGTTTCTATATACAGTAGTGCCAGGTAAACGACCCAAGACAGCTGAAGAACAAATCATAATTAGAGACGGTTAATGGACCACACAAATGATCACAATCAGTTTCGTCTAAAGGATGTAAAACTAGAATAGAGAACTCATTTAAAAATAAAATCATGTAGTGAAACATAAGTAGCAAAAGAATAGAATGGGAGGTATGCTTCATGCATTAAGTGATTGTATTTACTATTAAGGCGCACCATGTTCATTTATTTTGGGCATGGAATTTTTCTTTAAATCAGAAGATAACTTACCAATGTGTGGATTAGCTGATTCATGGATGACAAAAGCAAGTGAAACACCAACCTAAATACAAATAAGGGAAAGCAATGAGAAAGACACAGAACATTGCCATTAATTAGATGAGCTTACCGAATATTCAAAAGCAAAGAGGACTGCATGAGTGACACATTACATCTAATGGAATGTAATTCAATATCACATAAATGAATACTAGAAGTGAAGCAGAGGAGTAAGAAACAGATGTAGACAAGAAAAACAATAGTTCGAAGTCACTTCAGGAACTAATAATTGTTCAAACTATTAAGAATAAAGCACATTGGAGATTTGTTACTACAAGTATGAAAACCTTAAATTGATTGAAAATGATTTATTGCTACGGAAAAATCGCCACAAATAGCATTCGCTTGAACGAAATGAAATGGCTGGATCTTCACACTAAATCAGTTCATTATGGTTTAAAAACTAATACTATTATACTAAGATAGATAATGATATTTAAGTTAATAACCACAACAATAACTTAAAATAAAATTACATTACAGTGTTTATATAGACATTAAATGACTTGCTGTCAGTGTAAATCTATGTCTGAGGTTTTTTTAAATGATAAGTTAATAAAAATAAAAACTTAGAGATTAAACATAAAAGAGGAGAAAAGATAACAGAGGAACAGTTTCATTAGCGTTCTCCCATGCAAAAAAGAAAATGACAGGGTAGGGTAGAGGTAGACTTGTGGCTCTCCATCCAGCAGCACGCATGCATCTATTTTATAAGATAAATATTTTTTTCAATTTCCATTCCTTTACATTTATGTTTATCTTATGGAGTTCAATACAATTACTAAGGCCAGTTTCAATGGAGTTCTCCCATGCAAAAAAGAAAATGACAAGGTATGGTAGAGGTAGACATGTGGCTCTCCATCCAGCAGCATGCATGTCTCTATTTTATAAGATAAATATTTTTTCGATTTCCATTCCTCTACATTTATATTTATCTTATGGAGTTCAATACAATTACTAAGGCCTAATTTTTTGCTTTATAATCTAGTTTCCACAGTTCCACTTACTTTTTGTCCTAAAGCATAGGGAATATACTTACACTTCATGAATCTTCATATGTAAACAAAAGTTATCTAATCTTATTTTAACTTTTCTCCACAATAATTCTGTCTTTTCTTTAAGGTAGTAATTCCTTTGATGAAGAAAACAGAATGAGAAATAACTAAAGGGAAACCACTTAAACAGTAATAGGAAAGAAAACTAAAACTATCCTTCAAATTATTCCTCGAAAATCATCATATAAAACTGTACTTACTCCAATAAGGACACCAATCTCTATGCCAAGGAACAAGGTAAATATGAAAGTGATGGTCCAGAGAAGAAAGTCTCTTTTATCCACCCGCCATAAGAAAACTGCCTCGTCATAATCCACCTGAAATAGTGCAGTGTAAACTTATAGATTCTGTTGCAATCTGAAGAAAGAAACTAAAACAACCCATAGTTTCCTTCCATCTATTTGCATATGATTTATTGAAGAGAATTACACAGAAATGTAAACGAGAATATTGCATAGTCAACTTGTGAACAATTGAAGATATATGTTTTTTCAAAGTGTGTGTTCATAAAAGATCTAACTTGGTTCCATACCAACTTCAAACAAATATTGAGCTAGTAAATAAGAAAGAGGATGATGTTAATCAGCAGCCAAGAAGCCTTAATTCTAGCACAATTAAGGTTTTTGGAGGAATGAAGAATTTGCATGAACCCATATTTTAAGGTGGATTCTCCTACTAGAGTTGGAGATTAGGTCCTTTGTTTTTTTATGTATAGTTCTGTTTATCATGATACACAAAATACTCTTAACTTCTTATCAAATTCCTAATCTAGGCACGTTATATTAGTATGAGCCAAAAACAAAGAACTCCCTTAATTTGCAAATAGCGAGAAACTGTCTTCTGCTACTTGACTAGGAATTTTCAAAGAAACACGTCCCTGAAAACGTCCACATATTACTTAAGAGATTGATTTTTCAACGAGTTGCTCATAAAATCCAAGTCCTTGAGCTTATATAGAACATAAATGATAAATTTCAAGAACAAAATTTGCATGTGTCTTTGTATACTTTTCAAAAAAACAGCTCACCAGTCCAATAACAGCAGAAATGACAATGGCAGCCAGAGCACACTGCAAAGAGACACACAATGATGAATAATGGAATTATTAGAAATAAAACATATTGGGAAAAAAAATTCAAAACTAAAAATAGAAAGCTCCTCTGTTATCTCAATTCCAAACAATTCTTCCTTTATGTGATTTTAGAAAATGTAATATTAAGCAACCTGCAATACTAAGATGGAATTAACACGATTATAGAATTTTATGTGTCAAAGAGTGAAAACTTAGCAACAAATGTCAATGAAAGCCCAAATCAAATCATTGGGACGATGAACATAATTTTCTGATTTCATGGTGAAGAAAATCAAGTATAGTAGTTATCCACAGATCAAGCTAGCACATATCACTTCCATGGACAACAATAATATAGGAGAAGAAACAATGTCTTCTAATCAACCTGTGGTATGTATTCAAACAATGGGGTCATGAATTGAAGCGCACAGCCCATAATAATTCCCATAATTAATCCAGATAAGCCCGTTTTGGCTCCACTTTCATGATTCACTGCCGACCTAGAAAATGATCCTGCATCAAAAATATTGTTAATTGTAATATGGATCATGCTTCTGAATGTTCCAATAAATTAAAGATATAATGTGATATTCCATAAGAGAAACCAAGTTATTGGATGAAGACACTCACCAGTTGTAGGGTACACAGAAAAGAAAGAACCAACAATATTTGCCACACCAAGACCAAATAGCTGCCAAAAACAAACAATAAATATACATACACAATGACATCACAAATGGATATAACAATGAGCGACATTGTAACAACTGATTCTGTTTTGTCTTTGATGGAACCTAAAAATGCAGCCATTAAAAGCAAAGCAGAGCTAAGGTCAATGAGAACCTCTTGATTGGAATCTAGCTCATAGCCATTCTTTGCAGCAAGTGCTTTTGCAATCCCCACAGATTCCTATATGTACAAAATGAACATTAAACCCCTCCATTGTAGCAAAAGGTGGGAGAAGACAAACATAATACTGGAGAGATATATGATTAATATTTCTCTTACCAAAATAGCCACGCCAGTAATGAGAACTGTTGTAGGAATCAAAGACTTTGCATACTCAAATTTCTTTGGGACGGAAAAGCTTGGCAGCCCCTGAGGTATTTCACCTACCTAGAAAAGCAGCTCAAAAACATTACATATAGTTAATATAGTTTGCCGAAGTTGAACATTCACAGGCATAATAGCTCATGACAGTAATTGACTATCTTAATTATTCTTTACTATCCTACATCTTAGTTATTTGGCAATTAATGTTGTCCTCACCAAAGAAATTGAAGATGGATGAAATACTTTTGCAAAAGCTGTACTCAGAACTACTGCTGTGAGGGGACCAGATGCTCGCAAAAAACGTAGAGATTTCCTGGATTTACCCTGTAAAACAAAGAAGTTGGTGTAAAGAGGTACGATGATTGAAACTAACACTTGATTAAAAGAGCTAATTCGTACCGACTGCTTCATGAGTAGAAGAACAGTTAAGGTAATGGAGCCCATGACGAAAGGTGGCCACGAGAACTAAGGAGGAACACAAAAACAAAACAAAAAATATTAAAATCGCTTTTAGAATAGAACACCAGCACATCCAATAATGAAGCACAAGTAGAATCAATATATTTATAAGCTGATACTGAGAGAAGGGTTTAACAATGGATAGAAAAAAAAAAGGTTACGCGTAAATGCTACTACATTGAGAATATAGAGCCATCATACAAAGGGACATTGTGGCTATTGTTTGCCAGATTAAATTTTGTAACATTAACAATGGGTAGACAAAAAAAGGTTATGCGTAACTGCATTATCCATTTTATTGATTTATACTTGCTTATTTCCTGAGGTTGTATAGGTGTATAGATTAAGGTCTATACGTTAACCTTGGTACTTCTGATAATGCAAAATTTTCACAGAAACAACTGGGAGCTCATTCAATTAAATATTAGAATTTATGTTTGAAGTGTAATAAGAACCACATCCGACCACCAACCCCAACCCAAACATGAAAATGGTAATAAATACATTGGCCATTGTAATGAACTAATGTTAAAGAATGTCAATGCAGCTTAAACAAAAAAGCCATTGAACTCTTAGTGCTAGCAGTCATGCAAAAGGCTCTACCTACAACTTATTGTGTATCTTTTAGTTCAAGGTGGAAAGCACCACAATAATCAGAGATCTGATCCTTTTTACAAGAAAACGCATTACAAATGCAAGGCATATTGAAATTCTGATTTAACAAACTAGACTTGCAGTACAGAGACTGCATCCTATTCCTTATGGTTAGAATTTTTTTTCTACTATAATTTTTGTTTGAAGGCCAGTATATACAAAGTTAGTTTTAGATCCAATATAAATTCCCATTCCTTTTGTTGTTGAAGAAGTGATTTAGATTAATATATCTGACGTAATTTTAATTGAGTGTCTTCCTAGGAACTTGTATTGCTTTTTTTAAGGTCGAATTCCTTGCAAGAATGAAGCTTTCTTACCAAGAGATGTCTTTGATTTTTCTTTTTTCCAAAACTAATACTATCAACCACTTATATTTCTGAAGTATTGCAGCAGTTTGACTTTTCAAAGCATTTTTTCCCACACTACCTGTCTGCACACGAGTTTACAAAACCATGTTGAGCATTTGCTAAATGCAGCCCAAATGCCAAAAAGATTAAGAGACTTGCATAGTTTTTCCCTGAACAAAAGTTGGAGTTCTACTCAAGTGCATTCTAATATACACAAAATCATGAGCCACACTTTCTCCTTTCCTCTCACCAGAAGCTATGAACAGTTTGAAAGAGAATCTTGAACTGAGAAGACACTGTTGCAATCAAATTCATTTTTTTGTGCCTAAATATGCATGAAGCTACCTATGAGATTAGGCTAGAAGGTAATGGATCTCAACTTTTAAAGTAACCATAGATCAGGATGAACCCCTAATATCAGTCTTAACCCATGATTAAGTTAGCATTTAGTTACGATGAAATAGATACAACCCATGATTATTAAGGTTCATCGTTGTTCATAGTCTATTTTGTTTTAGTAAATAATCATCTTCTGCGCTATTGTATCAGGGCTCCTTAACAAAAGCACATATAGTAATACATAGACCTACAATTACCTTTCCTCATTTCCAATTGGCTTTGAAATAGAAGCTTCATCAATTTTAAGATAATTGCATTAGTAGATTATCAGAGATATTTTCACTACTTTATATCAAATATAATAAGGAGCAAATAGTGAACCCTCCTAAAATAGTCATCCTTGCAGTACTATCAGCCAATGGCAGTTTCTTTACTAAACTAAGTAGATGGAACAAAGTAGCCAGAGCAGTTGGCTCATAAGGCAGCTGATACGAATATATCTAATAACTTCCATGAATTATTTGAGCACATGTGAATATAACATATATGTGTATTTGGTTATGATGCTGAAGGTATAATTCATCTTCATATAATGAATCATATAAAAAAAACATAAGACAATTTCCAAGTAACTTATAACTGAACAAGATAATCTAATGCACGCTATAAATATTAAAGTAATTGATGAAAAGACAGAGGAACTTAAGTTTTCCAGCGGCAGTTTTCACCAGAACATACCTTATCTGCTCCTAGAATAATGCTTTTCACCAGGGGAATAATTTCACTGCTACGAACAACACTATAGCCCAGGAAATCTTTTGCCTGAGACAAGGCAATTATAATGGCTGAAGCAGTAGTAAAACCAGAAATCACAGAATGGCTGATGAATCGAAGCAGCCATCCAAGCCTAGATATAAGGAAAATCAATATAAGAATTTTTTCTGCTTGACTGAATGATTAGATGTGTAGAAAAAGATAAAACGTTAAGCAAAGGCAAACTAGCAGAGTAGGCTTGATAGTACACCATTACTGGAACAGGAACACTATAGTAGTTGTTCAATTTGCATTGAATTATTATAGAAAATAGCCAGCACAAGGGAACAGATCTCAGATTATCACTAGCTGAAAGGTATATGTTTATATGATTCAGTCCTTTGAACAATGAAAACAGATTTTTGCCATACTGCATAGCAACCTATTTAATCCTGGAATCAATCCATGAATTTCATTTCAAAAGCTAAAAACCATAAAGCTCTAAATTCTGTCCAATAAGTCCTATAATCAGTAAAGTCGATGTATAATGTTAAGTGTTCCTAAAATATATAAATGCAAGCAAATGAGCATTTTCACGAGCAAAAGTAGAACGAGTAAATCTAATGGATGCACAGGGTTCGCATTAAATGATGTATAATTTTGAAACTAACTGAAGAAGAAAGAACAGGGAGATTAGCACCTTAAAAGCCCCATAATGCATTCAAAAATGCCAACCATCAGCGCCAATAGTATCGCAAGCTCAGTGTACAACTGTTCTGAAGAGCTCACTATGCTCCCCAATACATTAGACACCAAGAGGGACGTTAATGCAACAGGACCAATAGCAAGCTGACGAGATGATCCAAAAACGGCATATACAAATATAGGCACAAAACCAGAGTCTGAATACAAAAGTACACACAAGTCAGTATCCGATTGCATCACCAATCCTGAACACCAAGAAGAGTGTATCTATAACTAAACTTGGCAAAATCTAACTAAGACTAATACTACTACGAATAATAAAAGGAACAAGAGTACTTAAAAATCAAGGAAGGAAACTTACAAAGTCCATAGATGGGGTGAAGCCCTGCTAGCTTAGCATAAGACATTGACTGGTTTTGCACATAAAAAACCAGAGAAAACAAGTTATTATCAATAACAAGTGAAATATAAGAAAATAAAAATCGGAAATGTAACCAAATATGGATTCACACGTTTCAAAATTTTAAAGGCTGGATTCCATAATTTAAACTCTGTAGTAATTTTAGAAGAGGTTTGCTTTCAATAGGTCTAATTTAAAAAATTTGTGAGGAATTAATAAGCAATTTTTTGGTCAGTAACATTAATTGCGGCCTCGTCATATGTGTCGAAAAGGTTCATCTCACCAAATTGAAATTTAATAGAATTTGTTCTTCTCCAATACCTGAGGGACAAGCATGACGCCGACTGTTACGCCGGCCATGAGGTCAGGTTGCAGATATTCGCGCCATTTATAGGTCCGAATCCAACGGTAGCACGGGAGAAATAGCTCAATCCAATCCGTCGAACTCATCCGCTTCATCTTCGCCTTCCATTTTCCGAAAAAAGACGACGCCGGCGCGCTGGTGGAGGCGGCGCCGGTGGTTGTTGGGTGCTGAAGCTGGATGATCTTGACCGGTCGGGGCGAGGACGCGACTGAAGGTAGGTCGACGGCGCTGGGCGAAGAGTGCTTAAGCCTCTCCATGACGGAGGCCGCCGCCGCGCCGGAAAACGCGCGTGGGGAATTGCCGATCACGTGTTGCTTAGTGAATTTTATTGCTGACTTGCTATTGGCGGAGAGAAACACAGGCCAATGGTTTGTGTGATATTCCATTTATATATCTTTCATATTTTCACTATTACTATTACGCAAAATAATGAACTAAAAATTTACTATTTAATGTTGTGTGACTGTTTTTTTTTTTTTTTTTTTTTTGAAAAGGTAGACTTACCCCCACTCCATCCAACTTAAATGCAATTTTTATCCCGGCACAAAAAAAAAAAAATTAATAATCCGTCTTAAATTTGTCGTATTATTTTTTAAAAAGGTAGTAGAATCCTTTTTTTTTTTTTTACAAAATTACATCACATGTCATAACTTCCCTCACATTATTGGGGACAAAGAATATTTTACATCAAATTCACAAGGGAAGATAATGAAGTCTATATGGAAAAACATGTATCTCTATTGGTATAAGACCTTATGGAGAAAAACTCAAAATTAAATATATGTGGGTTGGACCCAAATATCAAACAGTAAATAATGCATATATCTAAAATAATGAGATAGAACCACGTCATAAATTTAAAATGCTCGATGAACACATCTCGAAAGTTTATTTAAAACTTAGTACTCCCTCTATCTCATACTTGTTTGTTATTTTACTATTTGCACATGTTTTAAGAAAAATGTTGTTTATTTAAAGTGATAAAATGAAAAAGTTGATATTTTTTTCTTAGGAGTGTATGGAGAATATAATATTAAAAATATTATGTTTTTTTTTTGTCAAAAATGAATGTAATAAATAAGTATGGGACATACCTTTTTAACAATGTAGCAAACAAATATGAGACGGGAGAATATTAAATAATTTTAAACATAATTCTTGGTAGGAAGGTAAAAGACACACCTAAATCTAATGTACAATTTGATTTGAAGGAGATCAATTATGTCAATATGTAATTTAAGCGGGAGCAAATTTTGTGTGGGATTGTATTAATGTGAATCATCACTTTAAAAAAAAGATGTTATTATTTAAAAGGTAAATTGTACTCCCTCCGTCCCAGTTTTGTTTTTCTGTTTGACTATGCGCGGAGTTTAATGCGAGAGTTTAATTTTAGTATTTAAATGAATAAAATGGTATTGAGAATGATAAATAGTGAATAAAGTAGCATTTAAATGAATAAAGTAATATTGAGAATGGTGAATGGTAAATAAAGTATTATTTAAATGAATAAAGTAATTTCCATTTTAGGGATGAGAAAATAAAATTGGGACTGACCTTTTTAGCAAATGGGAAAATAAAACTGGGACGGAGGGAGTATTACTTAAAAAAAAGATTATGTAGTTTTTTTTTTTAAAGTATATTTTTCAGTCTTAAATAATCTTCATAGTTGAAAATGCACGTATATTGAAAAATTAAAATGAGTAAACTAGGGGTAGTTTAGTAAAATTTGTGTATAAAGTAAATAATGAATTGAATATGTGTAAGTGTGGCCCAGAAGCAATGACATTCTGTGTAAATTTATGAATATTGTGAAGATCAAGTTATTAAGAGTTTTTCTCATTTAGAGTGAGGATAAAATTGAGATGTATCAACAGAAAATGTGAACACAACCACGTGACAAAATGAGTATGTAAAATACATTATTTTAAGGTAATTTTTTTCAAATATAATATTTTTATTGAAAAATAACAATGGTGTAAGCATGAGACGGACTCAAACGAGTATTAATAATAGTTCAAGTAAAACTGGATTATAAAATAATGAGTATGTATAGAGTGAAGTTGGTTCACACATGAATCATTGAAGGTTATTAGTTGTTATTACTAAAGAGTATTAGGTGTTTTCACTGAAGGGTATTAGTTATTTTCACTGAAGAGTTGTAGTTTGTTTTCACTTAATAACTAAAACTCTTTTATGTAAATTAGTAATACACTTCAATGAAAATGATTAATACTGTTTATAGAAATCAACTAATATCTTTTAATAATTCATGTATGATCCATTTTTCACTCTATAATTTGTTTAAAATAATTAAACTACGAATATCTAGTTTTAAGTTGTAACGTGTAAATTAAACAAAATTTTACCAAAAAAAAAATAGAGTAAAATGAAAATAATTATTAAATCAACTTATTTAGGTTTGACATTTAAGTCGAGTTTTTTTCTGGAAACACGCAAATAACTACTGCAAATTATTGAATTTTCGACAACCAAATCTGACTACTATATATCCTCTCAAATTTTGACAAGTAAATCCTCTAAAAAAAAAAATTGGCAATTCAAATTTAGTTTTTTCCACGCGGTTGTCATTTTATTAAACAAAATCATGAAATATAATTGTAAATTTATTTATTATTTATAAATAAAGAGAGAACTTTCGAAAATTCTCAAGTATAACTCGATTGCAGAACCAACATATATACTATTTTTACGCATTTTCTTTTCATTCCTTTAACAATTGTATAAATATAATTTTGTAGATATAATTAATGTAAATCCTTCAAAATAGATTATAAGAAACTCACTATATTATGATTTTGTTAGATTTATATTATATGTTGTCTTTCTGCTGTATGTATTATGTCACCCAAAGGATTTTAAGTTCATCGATATTAACTTATGTTCTGATTGAGTCTACGTACAACTCCAGAAAAATAAAATATGAACATTATTTACTTGAACTTTTTACTAGTTCTGATTACATATTTGCAAAAAATAAGATTTCATATTTTCTGTCTCTTTCCTTAAATTTACCTCTTCAGTAAAAAAGAAGTAATATGTAAATAAAATACCTAAACGTGCAAGAATAGAAAGACTTGCGATATTTTTATAAACACAAAAATAGTAGTAGGACCTGAGAATTGCTAATTCCTTAACTCAACGGTCGACGCAGAATGTATGTGGACGCAAAAACGTCTTTGTTCACTATGATGTGATAGCTGCGACACATTTGCACGATTCAGAGCCAGCTTAACGATATCATCTATTATTATATATATACTCGTATAAAATTTGATAAAGACTTTAGTCAATGACGGTAATCAATAAACAAATAGAAGGGATATTGATTGTTATCCCACGATTCCAATGTTTGTTAAGATAGATTTTATTTACCAAAAGCCCGGTAAAATTGATAAGCCCACACTTTTATTACCCAATTTCAATTGATTATAAATGTCACTTGAGAGGTGGTATTTGTAATACCCCTCCTTATCCCACATATGAGGTAAAATGTATCACATGATTTATTCTCCCATATCCCCAAACAAACGGGCTCTAAGGGTATGTTTGTTTTGGGACTCACACGGATGGATTTTGGACTTTGCAATCTACGCCCCATAAGAGTTCGGGATTTAAAATCGGGTTTTTAAATCTCAAACTCAATCCCTACCTATAAATTTATTACTACTATTTTTCATATAATTAAATACAATCACATCATCACTTTTTTATCACTCACTCAACTTCTCTCCTACTTTTCTCTTACACAATATAATAAAATAATACAAAATCAATCACTAATAAACATTGATTTGACATAAAGTAAAATCTCACTCTACTAAAATCTCAAAACAAACACATACTCATATTATTCATCAAGATTTTCACATCCTAAGATTTTAAAGTCATGACTTCCCCCGCACACTTAAATCCCAAAACAAACGTAGACTGGGTCTGGTGTGAGATGGAGTATAAATTGCATTAACACTTTAATAGGGGTGAATGGAGTGATACTATATGCACTTTGATGAGATGTTGTGTTGTCCCATCAATGTGCATACTTTATTTTTAGATATTAGATAATAATGATTAGGGTAATGATGAGATGATGGTAATTAGAAAATATTAATTATTTAATTATTTTATTTACTCTAATTATTTATTTATTTATTTATTTACTTTATTTTACAAAAAATATTAGTGCAATGTTTAGAGTAATGATGAGATGATGTTATTTATCTTTATTTATTTACTCTAATTATTTATAAAAAATATTAGTTGTTTCATTCAAAAATATTAATTGTTTAGAGTAACTATTTTTTTAATATTACAAAAATATTAATTACTTAATTCAAAAGTATTAGTTGTGAAGAAGGGCAAATATACACAATTCTAACAAAAGTACACTTATTACATATTCCAACCACATTTTTCAGTATAAACAAAGTCAACTCTTGAGTGAGTGCACCATACATTAAGTGCACAAGAGAGTTACTCAATAATATATATATATATAGCAGTGATATTTGAAAAATTGAATTCACTTATAGAAATTTTTGTCTTAAATTTTGATGCAATATTTGATCAATTAATCTCACTAAATAATAAATATATTTTTCATTTATATCCGTTCCACAATACTTTGCATACAACTAAAATAAAAATAATTATCTTTTACAAAAATTTATAAAATATTAAAATATTATTATTTTATTAAATTTTACATTTATGTATTTTTTTAAACTACTTATTTTAAAGTGATAAAACTTTTTATGATTAAAAGAGTATAAATTAAATTATTGCTCAATGATTGTTTAGGGTATAACACACATTGATTAGACATTGACGGTGTTCCGTCAATGTCTAATCAATGTGCATTTAACATTTGTGGCGTGAATGTTTATTTAAGTTGTTTCAAGATACTAGCCGATCTCACACAAATTTTTACCATAGTAAAATAATAATATCAGTGTTCAAATAAAAATTTTACAACACAATTAAATCTCTTGTTCACCTGCAATTAAAGTGCACTTTTTTAAGAGTCGCATCTATTATCACTGAAAAGACTATCAATGGAAAAGACTATCAATGAAAAAAATGTGATTTTTCAGTGAAAATAAAGGTAACACTTTTTAGTGAAAACAAAAGTGTTGTATTAAGTGAAAACAAAGGTCACTACATGAAATTAAGATATGTCCGATGCAAAAAAGATTTTATCTATAACACTTTCCGGTCATGTTTGATTAGATTTTCTCCATCTCATTTATTTTTTGGATTCATAAATCTGACTCTTCATTCAAATATACATTCACCCTCATTATATATCTACACACATAAAACAATCACGTTCTTAAAATACATTTTTTCAATTAATGTTATCACTTTAAAAAAAAGTGATACCTCCGACCTATAAATACTTGCACACTTGTGTTTTTGGTCAGTTCCGCAATAACTTGTACACTACAAAATAAAAATATAATTTTTGTGCATACTCATAAAAATACACACACATATATATATATATATATTCATATATCATTATTTTATTTTAAATTTATGTGTACTACTAGGTGTGCAAATTTATCTGAGATCCGAGAGAATACAATTTTTTCAAATGAAAAGCGGTAGTATTATACTTACTAGTATTTCTCCCGTGCGATGCACGGATTGAATATTATAAATTTTAAATGCGAGATTGTATAATAACTTACATAAAAAGTTTACATTAAATTTATTTAATCTATAATCCAATTAATATGTAAAGATTATATTGTATATATGTGAGCATTATAATTATTTAATTAATCATACAATTTTCACTTATGTACTAAATTTATAATAAATACTAAAATTCATAAAATAATTTTAATATTTAACAAAACTTATGTAGTCTAAATAAAACCATTTTAATTCAATTCATCATATATAGTTAAAGTCAATAAAAAACACTTTAACAAAAATAAAATAAATATTTTAAATATTACTTTTCATTTTATATGTGCAGTATATATTAAATAAAAATGTTCAAAAGATAATTAATTTGATATATAGTGTGTTGAAAATAGATTTAAAATTAATAGCTTAAAGAACTTTGAAACTATTGATTCAAAATATAAAAAAAAGAAAAGAAAATGGTAAAGTTAATCCACTCTCTTTAATGGAGAGTGAGATTCACCATTGCACTACAAAGCAAGTAGACTTCACTTGCTCCTATAATGATAACTTTTTCTCTCTCCTCACTTCTATTTTTATATATATATAGATTCACATTCTTAAAAGACATTTCGCCTCACCCCTTCAAAGAATCAACAAAATAAATGTATGTAAATTTTAATGCAATTTCTTTACTTTAAATTCAACAATCACCAAAATTCGTATCAAAATCTTGACATTAGAAAGGATTGAAGCACGTGGACAAATATGGGAAACCATCTGCTGGTTCAACGCCCAAAATGGTTGGAGGGGAGACAATTGCAAAACATGCCTTGGAAGCAACATATTACTTGAAGCTTGTGTACACAAGGGAAAAATAATTTAATTATTATAAAGTGATGAGTATGCCTCATGTGAACGTGTTTAAGTGAATTTTCTTTTTCAAATATTATTTTTATGCTATGTGCTGTCATACATATCAACTATCAACTTGTTCTGCAAATACAACATGAATTAATCAGTAGAGGAAACCAACAGAAATATGAGGCCGTTTTCCTTCCATTCAAAAAAAAAAAAAAAAAAAAAATCCCCATTTATCAACCTTGTGATTATTTTCCATTAACATGTTCTCAAGTTGGGGAAACTAATAGTTCAGTTACATCTCATATTACAAAAGTTTTAAGTTGTGCATGCTTTTAATAACAACAGACTATGACCAACAATCATACGCAAACTAAGCAGTGGCGCTCTGCTGCTGGCCATCAAGAAACCATTCGGAAGGCCACCATTTTGGTCTAATGGTCTCTATCTTGACATCTTCCTGGTCTTTTATGGTCAACGAGCCCATCCCTCGGAAAGCATCCTCCAAGCGTAGAAGTCCCAGACCACGAGATCCAAGTGCAGTAGTGATTATACCGGCTTTCTTTTGAGATGCCATGTTAATCACTTCTGAACCCGGAGATACTTTTTGCTCCATCTCTGGATCACATTAATGCAAATTTATTTGATGTATCAAAGACAATGATAAGGAAATGCATCAAGGGGTTACCTTTGCCACTACTATTCAAGAACCTTAAAGGAATCAAACGCTTTCTGATTACTCCACGGTGATGTGTTCGAGCAATAAGTTCTTGGCCAATGTAACAGCCTTTGTCAAAGCTTATAGCATTCAGACCAGCAAGATTGTACTCTAGAGGTATTGCCTCACCTAAAAGCGTGAATGAACAAATTTCTCCATTAAAGGAAAGGTTTTGAAACCAATAATTTATTAAACATCAAGCAATTAGAATTAAAGAATTAAGTGTAAACAGATACAAGAGGAGTAAAAATACATTGAGCATCGGAAGTGTCACTTTCATAGAAAGACTCATGATAATACATTCAGTATGAAAAAGAAACATAATTAGCTAACATAGAATACAAAATTTTCAAGTACAAATACGAGCACACCTTTTGGAATCTCAGCAGGGCCTTCAGCAATACCCTTCTCTAATCTCCAAAGAAGAAAATTTTCTTCATCAGTTTCTTTGTCCGCCTCAACTAGAGGAGCTGCAACAAGTTGGGAATTGATTGGATGTATAAATTTCACATGCAATGCAGCAAGGGAATCAAATGTATATGTGCAATTGCTTTTCTAAAGCTGGTGTCATGATTTAACTGTTCAACTCTTGATCTGCTGAATATGAATCAGGATATAAGGTACAAATAAGTAGCTTAATTAAACTTACGTGTTGCATTGGATGGGAAGATGCCTCGATATCCAAGACAAGCCAATCGTGGATCTTTATGCCAATTCCAACCAAGACTATTTCCTTGTGAAGAAGATACACCAGAACGATCAACTGTACCACCCCAGCCAACTGAATCCGTTTCGGGCTGTTCTACAGATGAAGACGTTCCTTTAAGGTCCCCACCAAACCGTTGCCAGCAAGAAAAATCTTCTGCCACATTCTCAATATCAACTTTAGACCTCAGACGATATCTGCAAAAATTAATAGTGACCTGACATCACTCTTCTTAAGCTTAATCATGCATATGGGCACAACAGTAGCATGAGCAATTATATTATTTCAAATTGAAGACAACAATTTAAAGTATGTGGTATGACATCTCCTGCTAGATCAATTATAGTTACCTCTTCATACTATGAAATATAAAATCATGTTTTATGGCTTGATGTTCACTTTAAAACCAATTCCATGTTTTTCTCAGTTTCAGTAGATTTTACTCGATTCTGATCATATGGAAGGTCTTATTTCTAGGATTTCTATTATTGGATGGACATAGTAACTATGGCTGATGACGATCCAAAGGCCTCTTAATTCCTCCAAAATGCTCTTCAACTGCCATTAATAAGACTACTACACTCATAAGTAATTCTGTTACCCCTTGTTTGGACGTTTAAAAAGGGTACCCAATTTACCTACAATGGCAATTCTTCCAAAACTAATACCCTAAATACATAAAATGGCACAACTAACTCCCAAGCTCCAGTTTTAAAAATCAAATTGTGAACATATCAAGACTTTTTCTCATTTTCAACTCTTCTATAAAATTCCATTTCAATTCAAAGCAGAGATTTATTTATTATTCACTGTGCCCCAAAATTGTAGAACCCTTGGCGTGCTGCAATATATTAGGTCAGACTGTTTAGAACTAATGTACGATAACAGTTTTCTCAACAATTTTACATTTTTCATTTTTTAGTAGGTGTTGCATGAGACCGTCTCACGTTGAGACGGGGCATAAGTCCAACATAGCGCACTAACACTTTGGGGGGGATGGGTGTTAATTTGTGAACCGTCTCACACAAGGTTTTGTCTACATTTTTATATTATCAGATATTTTTATTTGATATAATATTATACTAAACGGACTGATTAAAAATAAACAAGTGAGAATTTATCTTTCAAGATAAAAAAGACAAACAGACAAGGTCAGAAGTACAAACTCATACACAGTTATAAGTTATAAATTATAAGTAGTTTCTCGGAGGAGATCTCTACCAACCAATTTGGGGTGCTGGGAGTATGTCATTCTATTTAAGATACAGACAGCTAGTTCACCACACTATGAATTATACTCGACATAAACCTCAATGCAGTACTGGCACCATTACAATATAACATCACACCCATGTTTACAGGACAAGAAGCCTGACCTAAGATGGGAGATAAAGAAGAGTTCTACGAAACACAAAAAAGTTGCTGCTCATATCTAGCTACCACCATGGTTTAATAGTAATGTGTGAGTCCTATACATTGTTCCTTCTCTCTCGAAAAAGACTTTGGACCAGTAACGAAGAATGCAAGCCAGAGGCACATCCATAATCATGCTACTATGGTTGAAAAGGCAGTTCTCGCCTTAAGACATTTAAACAGGCAATGAACATTGAACTTTTATCAGTCTCAGTTTTTGGTTTTTGGTGGCTATAAGTATAATCCCAACTTCTTAATTAGTATTGCTATATATATTCAGTGATGCCAATTCCGAAATAATATAGTATGCAAAAACAGAATTAAAATTCATCAATTCCAATTGGGTTTCCACGCAATAACTCTATTCCAATCCCCATTTTTCTAGCATTCAAACATGCAATCTTGAGCAAGTTGTTGAAATTTCCATAAAGAGCAAGGAAGAAAAGTAAATAATCTGACTTACCTTTTCAAGGTGGCCAAGAGCTCATCCACGGCGGAGCTATCGACATCGGCGAAAATCTCGAGCTCACCCTGGTCGGGTCCGGGTCCGGGTCCGGACCCAGTCCGATCGAGCTTCTCATCAGAACGTGGCGGCCTATACAGAAAAAAATCGAAGAGAAACCTTCCTTGAGGAGTCAACATTGCGGCGTAGACAGAAGGCGACACAACCGCCGGCATGTTGGGCGTAATGCTATTCTCACCGGCGGCGGTTTCCGGGTTATTCAAACTCCGAACGTCGTTGGTGACCAGACCCTGGAGGAACTTGAGGGTTTCGGGTCCTTTGAACCGGATCACGGCCCGGGTTTTGAGAAGACACGCCATAGGGCCGGCGGACTGGAGAGTCGCGTAGGATTTTAGGAACCTGAGGCTCTGCATCGTGGTGGTGAGAGAGAATTAAAGGTCGGTGGCGCCGGAAAGCGGTTTCATGGGGTTTAAGAATGGAGAAGGGAACACGTGTAGCGGTGAGCTGTGGAGCAGCCGTTCGATGAAATGCCTCGCTGAAATTTCACAAACTGCGCATATTTATTGTCACTTATTATTATAAATTTTTAAATAGCACTTCAACTTTGCAATTTAAATTTTTTATATTTTCTTTCTTTTTATTTATCGAAAAGCAATTTTATTCCCTTAAATTATTGTCAATTGAAATTACAATGTAAAATGTATATACTTTATTATTGTACACATCATGGCTAGAGAGAGTTGGAGAGGTAGAGCGAACGTGAGAGCTGAGTGTGTGAGGAGTGGGGTAGCCTTTAGGAACCTTTATGCCGAGAGATCACCGGTGAGGCAGAAACCGTTCCCTTACCCGAACCGAGTATCCATACCAATCCCTAGGACAGGTAATTCTGAGGTTAATAAGGAGAGTGGTCGAGTAAGATTCTGGGAGGATGCCCCTTTTTGGGAGAGATGCAAGAAGGAAGGCTACATGGAGACTTTTTCCTTTTATTTCAGAAACTTTCCGCCAGACTGTAGTATGGAAATTTTCAAGGAAAAGTTTATGAAGATTGGCCAGGTTGTGGATATCTTCTGCCCAAGGAAAAAGGATAAGGAAGGGAAATCTTTTGGATTTGTGAGATTTCCTGCAAAATACGATGAACGGATGATCCTTGAAACTTTGAACGAAATTTGGATTGAGAGCTATAAATTGAGAGCTTTCATACCAAAATTTGAAAGGAAAATATTTAGCAGTGAACAACCTAAGGTTCAGCCAAAGTGCCATATGTTTAATGTTGACTCTGGACGAGGAGATCTATCTAGATCTTATGCAAGAGCGGTAGACAATAAATCAGTGGAACATTGCAGGGAAAAGGATTATACGGTGGTCCCCAGGGGGGATAAATATGTCCACTTCTCTACATCTGAAGAAGAGAGGAGGTGGTTGGAAGGTTGCCTAACAGGTTACCTAAGGAAAGACTTCTCTTGGGAAAGCTACGGAGAAGAGATACAGAGTGAATGTGGAAGTGCTATCACCCTCAGATTTATGGGTGACAATACTGTGCTACTACAGAACAATTCAGGGACACAGATTGAAAAAGACTTTGACGAATGGACACAACATTGGTTTGAGTGGGTTAGGCCTTGGAGACCCGAAGATGTGTGTGATAGAAGAATTATTTGGACAAGATGGATTAGGGTGCCGATTCACGCATGGTCTGCAAGATTTTTTGATAATGTTAGTCGATTAAAACTTGGTACTTTCATTCGTATGGACGAGAAGGCGGAAAAGAAATGCAGATTTGATTTTGCAAGGATCCTTGTTTCAGTTTCATACATTAAACAGGTCTGTTGACAGCGATTTCGTGAGGATCTCACCGTCGGGTTCCTAGCGGGTAGGATTTATAGAGTATAATGACTGGAAGCAATAAATGTGAGAGTGAATGAGCTCTCAAGAGTAGGTTTGTAATAAATGTGATGTGTTACATTTGGGCATTAAAAGCCCTATTTATAGTGTACAAGGTGGGTTTCCCCATGTTTGGTTGGTGGACCTGTGGGTCCCCCCTACTCCTAGCTGGAAGGTAATGAGTGGCTACAGCCTCCCCTATGAGCCAATGAGAAGACGCCACATGGCACTGTCTCCCCTGAGATGATGGGACTTAGCCCCAACTGCCCTCTTTGACCCTGTCACATCCTCTGGACTGATGGCACTCGACGTCCTCTCACAGCTGGCGCAGCCTGGGGTCGGGCAGACGGTTACACGGGTACCCGGGAGACGAGTCCGGACGCGAGCATCCTGGTGGTCTTTTCATGGGTAGGCGGGTAGAGCAATCGCCTCGGAGCTCGTCGCTTGCCGTTCGGCGCCCGGGCTTGTGGGTTTAAGTACTCTGCCCGGCGGCTCCCGGAGGTCCGCGTCGGGTAGATTCTACTTCCCCGCCCGCCTGTTTATCAAGGGGGCGGATTACTATGGCTCGAGCCCGCTACAGTAAGTGGGCTCATACCAGATTGTTGAAGTTAAAGTTGATGATAAAACGTTTAAGATTCAAAATGTTGAGGAGTTTGATAGATTGCAAAATGATCCTTTGGGGGACGGCCATGGTAGTCATGAAGAAGAAGAGTCGACTTGGTCGGAGGAAATAAATGGTTCTGCTTTCTCCGACGGACCGGCGGAAGCCGTGGTTCGGATTGAGTCGGATGGAAGCCCAACAGATGCCAAGTCACTATCGAAAAACGTGGTATTTGGCTCCGAGGAAAGAATTAATGGTGTTGCTTTAATGGGTTTGGAGAATTCCCATTGTCTTGGAACTGGAATTGAGGTTCAAAATTCTCAGAGACCCATGGAAAAGCCTCATAATTATGGACCAGGTTTTGAGGAGCAATTTAAAGATTTATCTACGGAGTGGATTGAAAGGGGCCCCACCTCTGAGTTGGAGATTGAGCCAAACGGTGCCCATTCTCCGCATAGGAATTCGGGGAAAAAGACATTGATGGAGGAGTGAATGCAGATGTGGTGGTCTCCTTGTTTGACCCATTAAATATGGAACTCTAACTAAGCAGACGCTACAATCGGCCCAATTATTAAATAATGTGGAAGGCACTTCTCAACAGGCCCAGGCCCAGGCGCCTATTTTGTCAACCCAAGAAGAATACATAAAAGATATAGGCCAGTAAAAAGCGCAGATTGAAAAAGGCGTTAGAAGAAAAATTAATTCGAAACAGGTTGGGTCCAAAGTCGGCTTAACAGCTCAATTTCGGCCCAGGGCAAGAAAAATAGTGACGTTGAATAAAAAAGATATGGGTTGTGACGCTAGGGCAGATCGTGGAGCAAAACACGGAATTTCAATGCAGAAAGAGAAAAAAACAAAAAAAAAGGCGACAGCGGAAAATTGGAAAAACTTCATTAGTGGGATGGAATCAGATGAGGAAAAAGGGCAAGAGATGAGTAAGAGTCTGGGAGATGCTTCGTTTTCTAATTCAATGGAAATACAAAATACCTGTGAAGCTGTGGCAACTTGGAATCTGGGTAAAACTTTGGGAATTGTTGTGAACTCTCCAGAAGGAAATATTATCGATCGTCTCAGAGTACTAGAAGAAGAGAAGCAGAATGCAAAAAGAAAGGACAAGGAGCAAATGAAGGAAGGTTACCAATGAGAGTTCTCTCTTACAATTCAAGAGGATTGGGGAGCAGTGTTAAAAGGAAAGAAATTCAAGAATTGATAAGGGGGCATAAGATAGATTTCTGTTGTATCCAGGAGACCAAACTGGAATCCATTTCTGAATTCCTGTGTAAGTCAGTGTGGGGAAGTGGCAGATTTGAATGGGAATTCCGAGCTTCGAATGGACGCTCTGGAGGTATACTTTCTATTTGGAATTCTGAAATTTTCTCTGTTTCTGGTTCATGGCATATGCGTGGAGCAGTAATTGTTAACGGACTATGGGGGCAAGAACGAATTCAGTGTTGTGTTGTCAATGTATATTCTCCCTGTGCTTTATCTGAAAAATTGGAACTTTGGGATAGACTTACTAGTGTTATCTCTCAAAATTCTTCCTGTTGTGTCTGCGTAATTGGAGATTTTAATGCTGTTAGAAGTTTGGCAGAAAGAGATGGGAGAGGTTCAACGTTTAATGCAAGGGAGGTTTTGGGATTCGACGCTTTTATTCGGGATTCTGGGATGCTGGATTTACCCATTCACGGGAGAAGTTATACTTGGTATAGACCAAATGGAAGCTGTAAAAGCAGGATTGATAGAGCTCTTATCAATAATGTGTGGCTGTCAAGATGGCCAAATTCTTCTCTAATGGGCTTAAGGAGAACAACTTCAGACCACTGCCCGATATCTCTTGAGATTAAAGTAAAAGACTGGGGGCCAAAACCTTTCAGAAGTCTTGATTCATGGCTCTCACACCCTGAATTCTTAGAGTTCGTTAAAAGCAAATGGCAGAGCTATGAAATTGAAGGCTGGGCAGCCTACCGGGTCAAGGAAAAATTTAAACTTCTTAAGGCTGACCTTAAGAAGTGGAATCAACAGGTATTTGGAAACATTGATTCCAAAATTGAGCACTTGAAACAGGATATTCAGAGTCTTGATAGGATTGATGACGCATTTGGACTTGAAGACTTTGAGGTGACCAAAAGGAATGAATCAATGGTTGTCCTCTACTCAACTCTCAAGCAAAGAAACAACCTTCTCTCTCAAAAGGCAAGAGTTCGTTGGCTCAATGAAGGAGATCTGAATTCTAGTTTATTTCATAAGTATATCAATCGCAGGAGAAAGAGGAATGAAATTCTTGGTGTGGAGATAGAGGGGCAATGGCAAGAGGAGGTTGAAGATGTGAAAAAGGGTATTTGTGAACACTTTAAGAAGCATTTCAAACGTGAGGAGTTTTGCAGGCCACGCTTCTCACCGGATTTGTTTAGTAAAAGGATCTCTGACCTTGATAACGAGTTTCTGATTTCGCCCTTTCTTGAAGATGAAGTGAAAGAAACAATATGGTCTTGTGAAAGCTCCAAGAGCCCCGATCCTGATGGCTTCAATTTCAGTTTTCTCAAAGCAACTTGGGAAGTGTTCAAGGCTGATTTTATGAGCTTAATGGAGGAATTTCATCATAATGGGAAGCTTGTCAAGGGCCTAAATCCGTCTTTCATTGTCCTCATTCCCAAAAAAGAGGCGGCAATTGGGCTTAATGATTTTAGACCAATTTCCCTAATTGCAGGGATCTACAAGATTGTATCCAAAGTCTTGGCAAGAAGGTTTAGTTGTGTGCTTGATTCGGTTATTTCTGAAAACCAAAGTGCTTTTGTTGGGGGGAGGCAGATTCTCGCTTGTATTGCCATTCTGAATGAAGCCATTGATGAAGCCAAGAAGAAAAAGAAGGAAAGATTGTTTTTTAAAATCGATTTTGCCAAGGCCTATGACTCGGTTGATTGGGACTACATTGAATCTATGATGGAAAATCTTAACTTCCATCAAAAGTGGAGAGGTTGGATTATGGAATGTGTGAGAACAGCGTCGGCATCAGTTTTGGTCAACGGGAGTCCATCGGGTGAATTTACACTTGAGAGAGGTTTACGACAAGGGGATCCTCTATCCCCGTTTCTATTCTTATTGGCTGCGGAGGGTCTCAGTTTATTATTAAATCGGGCAACTGAGTTAGGGGTATTTCAGGCGGCTGAAATTGGTAGCAAAAAGGTGAAAATTTCCCATCTCCAGTTTGGTGATGACACTATTTTTATGGGAGCAGCCAATTTGGAAAATGCTAGAGTCATGAGAAGAATTCTGAAGATCATGGAAATTGTTTCGGGCTTGAAGGTGAATTTTGATAAGTGTAGTATTATGGGGCTGAATGTTGGCTCTACATTGTTAAGTAATATGGCTGAAATTTTAGGGTGCACGATCGGGAGTTTACCCTTTTCATATTTGGGTATGAAAGTGGGCATTAGGAACAAATGTGCGGCTGACTGGTCGAATGTGGTGAATAAAATTAGGAACAGGCTAAAGAAATGGGAGGATAGCAAGATCTCATTTGGGGGCAGAATCACTCTATTGAACTCGGTGCTCTCTTCCATACCTATTTATTACCTGTCCTTCTACCGAATACCCAAAAAAACATTGAGAGAAATTGTGTGCCTTCAACGAAATTTTCTGTGGGGGGGTGGTGAGAGTTCAAAAAAGATTCCATGGGTAAAATGGAACTATTTGCAAATCAAAACTTGTGGGGGGGGCTGGGGGTACGGGATCTTGAGTCGTTCAATAAAGCTTTACTAGGAAAGTGGATGTGGAGGTTTTTGAGTGAAAATGGGAGTTTATGGGTCAAGGTTGTTGAGTCTAATTATGGGGATATCTTGGGGGGAGGGTATGAGTCTGTGTCTCGAGGGAGGTTAGGTAGGATGTCGGGTTGGTGGAGAGAGATAGTAAAAATTACTGTAGGTCTCGAGGGTGTCTGGTTTAATAGGGGCTTGGTGAGGGTGGTGGGGAATGGGCTTAATACGTCTTTTTGGGAGGATACGTGGCTTGGAGTCGAGCCTCTTAGGCTGAAATTTGCGTCTCTTTTTTAGTTGAGTCTAGAGAAAGAGGGAAGGGTGTGTACTATGGGGGTGTGGAATGGGGAGTTTTGGGTTTGGGATTGGAAATGGAGGCGTGATCTGTTTGATACTGAATTGATTATGTTAAGTTCTTTGATCTCTTTGCTAAACAGGTTTTCACCAAGGCCCGAAGTACCTGACAGATGGAAGTGGAGTTTGTCTTCAAGTGGAAGGTGCATTACCAAAGATGCCTATGATTTTATTATGGCTGCACAAGAAGTAACGCAAATGCCCGAAGACTTGGAGACTGGTTTCAGAATTATTTGGAACAAGATTGCCCCAATCAAAGTTACGGGACACACATGGAGATTGCTTTGGAACCGTCTACCAACAAAAGACAACCTTGTACGATGAAAATTTATTCAACAGCAGGATGATTTAAGGTGTGTTTTGTGTCAGGCCGAGGAGGAATCAGCTCAACATGTGTTCTTTGAATGCTCATTTTCCTACTCATTATGGATGGAGATTATGAAGTGGCTCAATCTCACTACAGTTCTAAGCTCAAACGTTGCCTCGAATCTCTCCTCTTTTGTTCAAGCTTTCAAAGGGAAACGAGGTAAAGTCATTGCTACTTGCATTTGGTTAGGTGTGGTTTGGTTAATTTGGAAATGGAGAAATGATATCATTTTTAGGAATCTTGTCTCATCTGAATCTAAGTTCTTCGAAAAAGTGAAGGCAAGGTTATGGAGTTGGCTATATGTTAAAGATAAGGCGACTTCTAGATTTTCATTTAGTGATTGGAACTCAAATCCTAGAATGACTATTGAAACTAGTATGTAAACATCTATGTAAGTCTGGGTATTTCTCATACCTATTTTTCAATATATTTTTCCTGATAAAAAAAAAACAATGTAAAATGTATTATGTCAGTGAATACATTTAATTATATCAATAAATCTTCTAATGATATCAGTTTCATACGATAACAATTTCATGAATACCTCTACTCTTGTAGTTTTGACATAAACGTAATTCCCCGTCCATTAAAATTGTGTCCACTTTCTCTATTTGTTTGTTCATAAAAAATATCGTTATTTGTCAAGAATCACTTTAATTTTATATTTACAAATAATTATTATATTCATATTTTATCTATTTTTTCTTAAAACTTGTAATTTAACAATGGGGCAAAGTTTTAATGAATGGAGTACTATTTATCTTTTGATCCTTATTTACACACAATATCGCTTGATTATCATAAAAAATTACATATTTACATGAAAAGCTTCCCAATTCCCATTTTTATCCATTTTAATCACATCATTTATATTATACTTATTATTTTATTATATTTTTTAACAAGTGCCCAGGAATTATGGGACTAAATTTTTATGACTTATTTTTCAATTATATTCTATACAGAATTGATGAATATGTAATTAAAATTTGGAATTATAAATATAACAATTATTTTTAGAGTGGGTTTTATATGAAAACGCTTCGTAATAAACTTAATATGAAATAGTTTTAGAGTATCATTAATCTTATCAGGAGTATCATTAAACTTGTCAGGGGAATCATTAGTCTGAGTTTAAGAAAATTTAAAACAATTTTGTTGAACTCATATTAATGATACCCCTGATGAGATTAATGATATTCCCGATAAGATTAATAATTCTTTAAAATTATTTTATGATAAGCTTATCATACATAAGCTGTTTTCATATAATACTTTCCATGTCTTTCATGATTTAAATAGAAAAGAGACTAGAAAATGCAGGATACCGGAAGAATGTCAAACGGGCATTTGAAATCCTTCAAATTCATTATGCAATTATTAAAAGTTCAGGGTGTTTCTATTACTTAGAATTATGTGAGGAAAACTATGCATGCTTGCATTATTTTGCATTATTTTACATAAAAAAAAAAAAATGAACAAAAACAGAGGATAGGGAGCAGCGGAAGAAATTAGGAAAAGAAAACCCTATGGCTCTGATACCATGTAAAAATGGAATCTGTTGATCATTCTCATTTCACAAGAGTCAAATATATACAAGAATGAACACACTAATCTAGGCTATAACTTAGGCTACAATTATGGGATTTAGGAATCATTCTACGCCTATTCTATGCCTATCATTTATACATGTTTAATTACATTTATCATGTCTATTAGAATTTGAAGGAGATATAATATAATGGTCACCTGAACTATCACAACAACATCAATAATAATCCATCTATTTATAATTCAAGTCTCTATAGAAACATTCCACTAATACCAAATGAGATCTCAACTTCTAAATATCAACAACTCTTAGCTGACTTGATTGAACATGTATGAGCGTTAACACAATTAGCATGTATGAGCTTAACACAATTAGCAACCATCTATCGCATAATTTTTTTTGCATATTCAGCTCTTTGAATAGTGCTTTCAATCCTCATCATTTCTTAAAGGATTAAGTGCAGGATAATACAATTCCAAACCACTTTTTACAAATTGGTACAGCATAATTGAACAGACGCACAAAAAAAAGTTGAACATAAGTATATATTTTTTGAACACTGTACTATCTTGTAAATAGTGGTGTTCAATTGTATTATTTTGTGAATGCCCCTTTCTTAAACATCATAAATGCAACATACGCATTTCATTCCCTACTACTATATTACCATTCAAATTATCATTCTTTATTGGCTCCTTAATTTATTTAGTTCAGTTGTTAAATTCTATTTAATATTCCCCCGATTATTTTCGCACTACTTTTTTTCTCGTATTTTAGCGAACAATGTTAACTAATATTTGAAATGATAAATTGACTTTTAAAGTATGGTATGATCAATCTATCCATCCTCTATTATAAAATGACTTAAAAATATTTATTATTTTAAATATTAATAAAAAAACTCGTTCGCTAAAACACGAGAAAACAATAACAATGAAATTCATTGCGGAACGGAGAGAGTATTTTTTAATATTGTACACCTTAATAATTTCTTTTTATACTATGTTATGGTGTTATTCTACTATTTGTAAATTCTAATAGATGTACACGTGGCGTAAATCTAAAAAAATATATTACATTATTGTATAAAAGGAGATCCAAACTGTTTTACTTCAACTTTACATGCTTTCAAGATTATTATAGAATCCTCTTTTTTTTTTTTTTTTTTTTTAATTTAAATATTTTAGTATAATTATGTTTAGAGGATTTTGGGGTATAACCTTATAAGTAGTGGAACTCTTAAAAAAAAAAAATGGTTTTCAGTGCAACCCAAATGAAAATATAAATGGCACGTCCAAAACTCAAATTTTAGAATACACCCCAACTAAAACTTAGATTAGACCGTAATACTTTTGCGGATATTTGTAATACTTTTGACGGGTAGTAGAAAGCAAGATAGAGTCTCACCCTTATTTCAACCACAATATCAAATATCACACTATACAACACCATGGGTACATTCCTACATCCCACCATTAGGTACACATCATAAATGACTTATCACCCCCATACAACGAATACATCATCATACCTAGAACTAGTCTTGCATACAGCAACTTAACAAGGGAACTAGGCTGGCATAACTTACCAACATGTTCAAGCATTAAGTTTGGGCGCCCAACCTGAAATCAGATATTCCTTCGCAACTTTCGTTTTATCGAAAGACTCCAAAGAAAATAACAACTGTGTACAAGCAACAAAAGGAACAATTCATCAGCCATTTTTTGTTATAGAAAAAAAAAAAAAAGGCATGATAGCTCAATTCTACCAAAACAAATGAAGGTACGTACAAGGACCCAATTTCAACACAGATATAAGCATGATGTTGTGTCTTAACTTGATTATCGAAATTTGCCCCAGTACAGCTAAAGTCATCTCTTAGTAGGGAAGATATTGCAAAATTTGCATGAAATTACTAAACCAAAAAAAAAAGAGTTTAAACTGCAATTTGATTTCGTGAGTGAATTTACCAGTCCCACACGAATATTTTGAGAAAAAATATCCTAATTTTCTTCCCACTTGTGTGCATCATTTAAAATCTTCTAGCAAATAGTTAATACATATATCAAAGCTTTACCAAATGAAAGAAAGATGAAGAGGTGTTCGAAGTTGGATATATATGATGAATTTTTTAACAGGGCAAGAAGTTGTCAATAGTAATTTTTTCAGGTAAATTCATGCAATTTTTCAGTTAAGGGGTGTCCGTCAATTTTCATGAACTACAGAAGAATATGTAGCTCATGATCTGCGCTATATTTTTAGTTTACCAATGATTTGGGCTACTATTAGGAGAAACAGTTTTAGTCTTATGATTGGTTAATTAATGTTTTCATAATAGGAGAACTTTAAGCCTACATAATAATAATAAGAAGAAGAAGGAGAGTAACTCTATTGTGCACTTGGTACATGGTGCATTCACTCAATATTTGAGACTATTTATATTGAAAAATATAATTTTATTACAATGACAAGTGAGGTTAGATTACACTAATATTTTCAGTGTAATCAGCCTACACTTTTCAATGTAAGTGAGTGCACCGTGCACCGTGCACCTGGTGCATATGAGAGTGCGCCATCAAGATACCTTCTTGTAGTCATGGACGTGAGTCAAGGTTTCGGGTATAGCCCAACCCTTAAAATGGCCAAGGGCCATATCAATATGGGAAAGCTTTGGTGCCAAACTCAAATCAACAGCACAAATGTTTTCTCCATTGACATATGGTCCCTACACGTAAGAAACTTCATCAGAAAAGACGATTACAAATACCTTTTTCCGATTATATTTCTACTCCTAGCACAGAATTTCACACCGTATTTTTCAGGTGTTCATCCAATGCCTTCAATTCATCAAGCAGAGCTTGTTCTGATCCATCATTTGGATCCTTGCTCTTCAAGAATTTGATAAAACTAGGCAACAATTTGGAGCCCCTATGTAGAAATCAAGGAGAAATGACGAATTTCAGAAGAAGAAAAACAGTTTTGTGCCAAGTTGAATTGAAGATGCAAACACCTATATAACAGAAGGAAAATGAGTAACTTTGTTAAGGAAGCAGAAAAGTTTAACCCAAAAAACGATTTGAAACAATAATCAACGAGCATAATTTAATAGTATATATTTTGAAAAATAAGCAATCATACATTGATTTACCCTAAATCATTGCCTCCAACCATAAACATGAAACAAGTAATTGGCTAGAAATCATCAAATTCAATATCACTCTTTCACTCCATCAAGAAGAACAAGCCAAAATTTTGGCACCTATTATATGTACATATATAAACATGATGGAGAAAAATTAAGAAATCATACAGTGATGAAACTTGAGGAGGAGGTGAGAGAGAAGGGGTTGGGTATTTCTGTTCAATAACACCAACAATCACATCAGAATCAGCAATCCATTTGTCATCAAATTTTATCACGGGCACCTTCCCCTCTGGGTTCGCTTCCAAAAACCTAAAAACCCCATACAAATATTGAATGAAAAAAAAAAAAAATGAAACAGTCAGTAGGATTTAGGCATTTACCATTGGGGCTTGGCGTCGAGATTGACCAAATGCATTTTATAAGGTATTTTCTTCTCTTCCAAAGTCATCAAAACTTTTTGGGCAAAAGGACCTGCGATTTTAAAACAAATCGTGAGAAAAAAGGCAGCACAATATGTGCTTGTGAATTGAAGTGAGAAAGTAATGAAAAATAAAAGGAAATTACAGTCTCCGAGAATATGAGGAGCGCCTGCAGCAGCCTTGACGCAAATCTCGACAGCCAATGCCATGGATTGTTTGTGAAATTGTGAGCACAAGAATAGCAGAGTGGGAAGAGGGAGAGAGGCACACTTGACTAATTGAGTCTCCCCGCGTGGCGTAGTTCGCGGAATACTCAAAACTCAAAAGTCAATTTATGTCCTTATCAAAAAAAAAAAAAAATTTATGTGGTACCCTCTCGGTCCTCGATTGTGTAATTTTTTTTGTTTTAACTTTTAAGTGACTTTTAAGAATTACTCCCTCTCGGTCCTCGATTGGAGTCTAAAACTTGAGGTGCGATTGCTTAACACTCATACCTTCTCAAATAATTACTCTCTACTTTAAAAGTTGCTACTTTATTACATGAATGTCATTACAAATTCCATTAATGCCCCTAAAACAAAAGTAGCCTCCATTTCTTTTTTTTGGATTTTATGTCACTTTTTTTGAATTCATATTTCCCCTCTTTTTTTGAATTCAAATTCGTATTTCTTCTTTCCTTTTTGAATTCATACTTTGAATTCAAAATTCGTATTCCCCTACTTCCATAAAAATTATACTTTATTTAACTTAAACATTATCTTCACCATCTCAAATAAAAAAATAAATTGCAAATTTAAGTTCAACATTAAATATACAAAAAGAGTTCAACAAATTATAAGTTCAACATCATGTCAAAATAACATTAAACAATTCAACATCGTATTTTATTACGTTAAACGTAAGTGCAATTTTTTCTTTTAAAAGTTCAATATAAAATTCATAAAGTTCAAAATTTTATTGTTAAGTTCAATTACAATTTGTTAATAAGTTCAAAATATACATTAATAAAGTTCAAATTTAAGTTCACCATTTCAAAATCAGAGTCTACAACACAAGAACACTAACAACAGAAAAATAAACAGAACCTATAATTCCCTCCTCTTCAATTACACAAAGGTATATTTTCCAGACAGGTGAAAATATAAATACATATCTACCTGTTTAAGTACATCTCAACCAAGATAGAAGAAATATCTTCATTTGACAAGCTGTATTGCAAGACTAACATTGATACGTTCTTTCCTTTCTTCCTTGCAAAATGCAGCAGCAACTTGACATGCAACCTGAGGCGTTAAACATAAGTGCAATTTCTTCCTTAAAACTTTCAACATAATATTCATAAACTTCAAAATTTTATTGTTAAGTTCAATTACAATTTATTAATAAGTTCAAAATGTACATTATTAAAGTTCAAATATTATTCATAAGACAAAAAAAAAAATGAGAAAGAGAGAGGCAGGGATATGATCACCATAAAGCAGAGTCATCAACACAAAATCACTAAGAAAAATTCAATAACCTATAATTCCTTGCACCAAAAAAAAAAAAAAAAAATCAGATGCAAAATACCCATTTACAAAACAGATTCATCATATACCCCATTACCATTCTAAAAACCTGATGTACACATAAGGCACATAATTTAACTTGATAAAATACTCCTCATGTTCCAAATCCTAGAGCATCAATATCAGTACCAATTTCATTAACAAAAAAAAAAAAAAAATACAAAGACCACAAAGAACCAGTACCAATTTCGGGTTTAATGGTTTTTGCCATAATCCTAAAATACTCTAATCTGAAAATAAACCCATATAACAACAACATGCAAATATAAATCCACATGACCACATAATCAGCATAACAACAATATATTACAATTCAAAAATAATATGCAGTGGTACACCTTTGTCTAAATGAATTTTCCTATTATGCATTCACCTTCTAAGTATTAGATCTGACTTACAATGAATCTTCCACCAGTTTGATCCAAATCCATAACAGATCTCGAATCTTCCACCGTTTTGATCTAGATCCAGTCGATCTGCTCTTATTTCACCGGCTAGGCAGCGGTGGCTCCATTACCTACCGACTTATTCTCCGCCGTCAACCTCCTCGGCCAAAGCGGGTTCGGGTCGCTCTTCAAGGGGGTCCTCACCTCGGGTCATAAAATCGTGTGTTTGGATTTCAACTGCAGATGGCAGGAAAAAATTACAAGAAAAGGAGATGGACATTTGGAGATGGAGAGAAGGATGGAGTTGGGAGAAGGAGAAGAAAGAGAGAGTACGAGGGATTTAAAGAAGAATAAATGGGAGAGATTATAGATATTTGACTGAAGTGATATAATTGTTGGGTGTGTGAAATATAGGGGTAAATTGGGGATGAACAGTATTCGGTTGGAGTGGAGAGTAATTATTTTTTGGGGCTTTAGTGTTAAGCAAGTTTATTTAAAATGATGGACTTGGGAGACAATATCCCTATTAACTTTTATGGCAAAATATTATATGAAAATAGTTCATGTTAAGTTTATTGTTAAACAATTTTAAAATATCAAATATTTAATTAGGAGTATTAATAATCTCATCAGGAGTATTATTAATTTGATTAGTAATATTATATTGTAATTGTTGTAAAGTTTCTTAAACCCAAATTAATAATACTCCTGATGAACTTTTTTATATTTCTGATCAAATATTCAATATTTTAAAATAGTTTCCTCATAAGCTTATCATTAACCATTTTCATATAAAACCTACTCAATTTTTATTCATCAAAATGTCACAAAAAATAATTTTATTTCCTTTTATTTACGACAACCACTAGCAAAATAATTTTATCACTATAAATATTAATAAACAATTATCACATTAAAACTAATGTAAAAAATAAAGGAGCAATCGAAATGAAGACGAAAAGAATATATAATAGTTTAAATAATTTATATTTTAATGGGTTAATATCAAAATTCTTTACTATTACCATTTTATCAATTTGCGTATTTAACATATTTTTAATCAGAATGCACCCCATATTACACAATTCTAATCTATTACATATCACATGTGCAAGACACACTTGTGACTAATTAAGGTTAGAATTGTTCATTTATATTTTTTAATTTTTCTTTATAAAAAATTCACGCCTAAAATACATTTTGCAATATTAAAGCGTAATTAATTTTCAAAACCTTAATTTTATGGAGGACAGGAATCTGGACTACAATTGTGGGGACGTCAAAATCTGCTCGTGGGTAGTCGATGCTGCTCATGAGAACGATGCAAAAATACGTTCGATTTGGAGTCTGCAGAAATAATGATAAGCGCGTAGGTATTATTATTGTGTTATTTTTCAGATAATTACATGAGTGCAGTTCGTGAAAGTTACATTCACAAGTATATGTTTAATTTTGTTTACGCTATGCAATTTTTCTCTTTTTATCGGAATTGGTCCTTTTAATTAATTTCTCACTGACCTTGATGACTTATAACCCGTTTTGCAAAATTTATTTGAAATATTTTATAAGGTTTAACATCTTATAAACTATTTAAAAGCTTATAAGATGTAATCTTTAAGTAGTTTATAAATTATTAAAGTGTTTGACTAATAAAACTTATAAGATTTTTGAGAATTTTTAATAAGTATTTTTTAAACTTTAATTTTAATATAAAACATTTTTTTTTTATGTCGAAATAGAGGTGGATAAGGTGTGTGGGGTGGGGGGGTTTGAAGTGGTTCCAGTGTGGGTGGTTAGGGATGGAACATAAGTTGGGAGATGAAAAAGAATATACGTGTATATGCAAATCAATCAATGATCTTGATAAATTAGTATCATTGATATACGATCCTCAATGGTAAATGATCTAAATATTATATTAAAGGTTATAGTTGTAAGTTTTAGGAGGTTACATTAAGCAAAATAAAAGAATAAGTAAAATATATGATGGGTTAATTTACTAGTTGGTAAATAAAGTATTTTCGTGGGTGTTAATAGTCGTGCTATTGATTTGATTTGACACTATATGTTTTCCTTATTTGTTGGAAAACCTTGATATATATATATATATATATATATATATATATATTATGGACTCTAATGAATAAGATACAGACTTCCGCATATTTACTTTTTCAATTCTATTATGGCACCAGAGCCAAAACCTGGAAAAATCACATAATTCTTTTCATCAAATTAATCATACCCAGATCGTCAATCATCAATGGCGAAAGACACCATACACCATCTATCACCCTACTACACTCACGCTTCTGACAATCCCGGATAAGTTTTCGTCAGTGAATTGCTAAAGGATGGAAACTACGGAGATTGAGTCAACGAGATGAGTAACGTTTTGTATGCCAAAAACAAGTATGGTTTTGTTGATGGCACAATAAAAAAAAAAACCAGAGGAAAAGGCGTCCGAATACGTACACTGGACAAGATGCAATGCCATGGTGAAAGGGTGGTTGTACAGCTCCATGGATAAAGAAGTACGAGCTAGCGTGAAATGCGCTAGAACCGCTCAAGAAATTTGGGTGGACCTAAAAGAGATTTGGGAAGGAGAGTGTGCCTTGAGCGTATGAATTGAAGCAAACCATCGCAACCACTCGACAAAATAAGACATCTGTGACTGCATATCACACCAAAATGAAGAGTTTGTGGGAGGAGATTCAATCGATGACACCTGTTCCAAGGTGTACATGTCGAAAATGCGAGTGCAACATTGAGAAGGAGAACCTAGCCATGAGAAAGAAGGAAAAACTTTATGATTTTTTTATGGGATTAGATGAAGAGTTTGCTACTATCAAAACTCAGATTTTAAGTAGCAATCCGATTCTAAGTGTTGGTGTTGCCTTTCATCTAGTCTATGAGGATGAACAACAACGCCTAATTACTGCCTCAAGAAAGCAGCCGATTGAAGCAGCGACGTTCGCATCTCAGTCCCGTAATGATAAATTCATGGGGCAAGGAGGAAGTAGCGCTACCGTAGCTGGAAACTGGAGTACAAATGACAAAAGGGCTGAATGCCAGACTGTAATATCTTCCCTGAAATACAGCCATTGTGGAAAAACAAAACATACGAAGGAAACATGCTTCGAGTTAATCAGGCCCTTCAGTAAACATGGCTGGTAAGGCTCTTTTCAACAAGCCTTGGATCATAGATTCTAGGGCAACAGAACACATTACCTGTGATCCAGATTTTTTAACTTCAAAAAGAGAAGTGAGTGAATTTCCGGTACAAATTCCCAATGGAGATAAAATTCCCGTCAAATGTGTTGGAAAGACAGTTCTACCAAACGAGTTTAATATTGATAATGTTTTGAGTATACCTGATTTTAAATGTAATTTGTTATCGGTCAGCCTGTTGGAGTTATACGTGAAAGTATGCTTTTACTTTGTATAACTCGTGTATCAAACACTCATTTTATGAGAATAATTCTTTTATCGCATTTGCTTTAGTTATGATTGAATGTTGAATTTCTATTGCAAACCGTTCAATAAATAATACGTGTTACATAGTAGTTAATGTGGTGATACCCGATCACGGAAGACAACATTAACAGTTTACTTGTAACTAAACGTACATTTCACGACCTAGGTGGAATTGAACAATCCGCCGTGAAAGGTCGATGTGTAAGGCTCAGATTGGTCTGTCTTGACTAAGAGATTGCACTAGCACATTTAGTATGTGTTGAAGAGGTCCTACAGCGAGGATAAATTCTTCTGTTCTGAAAGGTGAAGAATTAGACCTCAGTGGTTGTTGATTTCTTAATCTTCGTCACTTAAATAGGACCGTGTGTGCTTAATAGTTACTGCTTTGATTCATGTTGGGTGAGAATCATTGCGACTTCGAACTTTGTGTCTTGGGCAGTAATATTAATCATACGACGGTTGCTAAGATTTAATACGGAGAAACGCGTGCGAGTACGGCTCGTGTGATTAGTCCCCTTGGTGGGCTCAGAAGTTTTATTGTACCAAATCTTGCAAGTGAAGAATTAGTTTCTTCGGTACGAATAATAATGTTGAGCTGTCTTTACTTCAAGGTGAAAGATGTTAATTAATTTAGAGCTATTCAGAAGCTTAATTAATTAATGGACTTGATAATCTTAAACGCGGGAAATAATAACCGGGAGCCCATATTATCGTAATATGGATTAAGATGGATAGTGCAATATTAATTTATTAGTGGTAATAATTAATATTAATGGGCTGAATTATATTGAGGCTCAATATTGAAATTCAGAAGTCCATTAGGAGGTCCAATCTTAATTCTTCTTAAGGCCCCTCAAGTAGCCCATTAAGTAGCCCAATAATGATAAGGTGATTAAAATAAAAAGAAAATTATATTGCTGATTTTTTCTTTAAATTTTCGAAAATAATGATATTAGGAGAAATTAGATTTTGTTGATTTTCTTGGAAAGATATTATGGAAGATATGTATTCTAGGAATACAAGAATATCTCATATATTCAAGAAGATCCAAATCTTGGATTTTCTACCTATGTTTTTCGAAAATTACACCCCATAATTAGGAGTGTGAGATTTTTGTGGAATATTTTATTTTGGAGAAAAGAATATATGGGATATATTCAAGATTTCTTAGAGTCTAAGAAAAGATTTTTTCCAAGCCCATATCCACATGAAAAAAATCGGTCACTACTTCTTATAAATAGGGGATGATTATTTCATCCCCAAGTACATAATTCCATGTGTTGGAAAAATCAAGAAGCATAGATATTTTTCTTTTTCCTTAGTTTATTAAATTGCTTGAAAGCGTCTCCCACCGGCGATCAAGTGAGGTGAAAAGGGAAATACTTGAGAAGACTTTGGGTTGATAGAGCGAGATTATAATTGTCCCGTATATCCAAAGGCCAATTATACAAGAGGTACGTTAATCGCATATTTACTTGTTTATTCCGCCTAGTTAAATATGTGAAATTAATTCAACATGCATGATGATAATTAGTTGTTGGAATTATTATTTGAATTAATTAGGATTAATTCATGCTAGTAATAATTGTATTTAAATTCGTATTTAAAAATTCATCCCGAATAGATTCCGGGCACCCCTATTTTCCCAACACAGCCGACTTGCCAGAGATCAAAATTATGTGATTATATTTTTCAACGATTTTTGTGTGGTGCAGGACTTACATTCGAGGAAGCTGATTGGGACGGGTAGACTGTGTGATGGATTATATTACTTGGAGGCTTTGCAAGACGGAGGGGCGGCAATATCAGTTACAACTGTGAGTTCCGAAGTCTAGCATCAACGGCTTGGGCATGCCTCGAGTGAGAAAATTTCATTAATTAGCCTGTTTTTGAATAATATCAATAATGCACTTTTGGAACATGTGAACCTTGTATGAAGGCAAAACATATATGTTTACCCTTTCCTAATAGCTCTCAATAAAATCTTGTTCTTGTTTTGAACTCATACATGTGATATATGGGGGGGGGGGGGGTTATAAAACGTCTTCTCTCTCGGGAGCCCATTATTTCCTTAATATTGTGGATGATTATAGTAGAGGAGTTTGGGTTTTTCTTATGAGATATAAGTCAATGACACAACATTATTTGACAATGTTTTGCAACATGGTGCATACACAGTTTGATAAGAAAGTTAAGAGAATAAGGGCTGATAATGGTGGAGAATTTAAGTCAAATTTCATGTTAGAATATTATGCTAGCAATGGAATTTTATTAGAAACTTCATGTGTAACACACCACAATAAAATGGGGTGGTTGAACGAAAGCATAGACATATATTAGAGATAGCGAGAGCATTGAGATTTCATGCTAAGCTTCCTATTAATTTTTGGGGTGAATGCATCCTTACAGCCACATACATTATAAACCGTCTTCCCTTAAAGGCAATAAAAAATCGCACACCCTTCGAAATTTTGTTGAACAAGCAACCCACATATGATCACATGCGGGTTTTTTGGTGTTTAGTTTATACACATAAAAATAATGGAAAGGTTGATAAGTTTGGCGAGAGAGGGAAGCCAGGCGTGTTCGTCGGGTATCCAAGTGGGCAAAAGGGATATCGTGTGTATGATACACACACAAAATAGATTTTTACGTCCCGTGATGTGAAACTTTTTAGAATATATTTCCATATACAACAAGTGGACAAAATTTTGATGTCATTGATCCTCCATCTTTGAGAGAAAAGGTATGGGAATATGAGGTTGATGATGGTTCTGAACCGTCATTTAGAGATGATAATGCTAATGAAATGATTGATAGTGAAGGTCAAATTAATACAAATCCACCTGACCATATTGTTAATCTTGAGAATGAGCAACATCAGGTTGGTGAACAAGAGGTCGTGAATCATGAGAAATAAGGCGGGGGGCTAGACCACGACATCAGCCTAAACATTTTGCCGATTTTAACACTGACTTGCCACCCTCTTTGCAACACCCACAGTCTGCGGCCCACTCAGCAACCTCACAGGTATACCCATTATCAAATTACATTATTTATGATATGTTCACTGCTACTCACAAAGCATTTCTATCAGCCATCACTTCACATGATGAGCCAAAATATATTTCTGAAGCAGTGAAAGATCCTAGGTTGAGAGAAGCCATGCAACGTGAGATTGACGCACTTGAGAAAAATGGTACTTGGACTCTTAAACCCCTGCCTCCCGGGAAGAAGTTGGTAGATTCGAAATGGGTTTACAAGATAAAATTCCAGCCCATTGGGGAGGTTGAGAGATACAAAGCACGTCTCGTAGCGAGGGGTTTCACACAAGTTGAGTGTATAAATTACCATGAAACTTTTGCCCTGGTGGCAAAAGTGGTAACGATCCGATGTTTCATTGTCCTGGCTATTAAACGGGGATGGAGCTTCCACCAGTTGGATGTGAATAATGTTTTTTTGCATGGTGACTTGGTTGAGAGTGTATACATGCGCATTCCTCGGGGATTTGCAAAAGAAGGGGAGACAATAGTATGCAAACTACAAAAATCTCTCTATGGATTGCGACAAGCTTCCAGAAATTGGCATCATAAATTCACTCAGGCCCTCTACCGCATTGGTTTCCGCCAATCACGGGCAGATCACTCTTTGTTCATATATCACATGGGTGATGTTTATACTCTTGCCTTGATTTATGTGGACGATGTGATCATTACGGGGACAAACACTGGTCATATTCAAGCGACCAAATCCTTCTTGCACGACACTTTTGGAATTAAGGATCTTGGCCCCTTGAAATACTTTCTCGGCATTGAGGCATCACAAACTAAAGATGGGCTTGTTCTAAGCCAAAGAAAATACACCCTTGATATATTAGAAGCAGGCATAAAGGGGTGCAAGCCGAGTGCCTTTCCCATGGATCAAAACTTAAAGTTCAGCAAGCCAAGTCACAGTGAACGAGTGGAGCTTGGCCCTTATAGACGCCTCGTGGGTCGTCTCCTATATTTGACGGTGATAAGACCTGATATAACCTATGCAATAAATATTCTCAGCCAATTCTTGAGTGACCCTCGAAAAGAACATATAGAAGCTGCAATGCGCATATTACGATATTTAAAAGGAACGGCTGGACAGGGATTGTTTTTACCACGCAAAGGAGTACTTCAATTGGAGGCATTTTGTGATGCAGATTGGGGAAGGTGTAATTTCACACGACGTTCTAGTACAGGTTATTTCATCTCTATTGGCGGAGCACCCATATCGTGGAGAACCAAGAAACAGACAGTTGTTTCACGTTCCTCAGCCGAAGCAGAATATCGAGCAATGGCAGTCACCGTTAGTGAAATTTTGTGGTTACGATGGTTACTTAGAGATTTGAAGGTCGTGCAAGAGGGTGGCACCATTCTACATTGTGATAATCAAGCTGCTCTTTACATAGCAGCAAACCTAGTGTTACACGAAAGGACCAAACATATTGAGATGGATTGCTACTTCGTATGAGAACGTGTGCAATCAGGAGAGATATGTCCAACAAAAATTTCTACTCATGCACATTTGGCTGATAGTTTCACTAAGGCATTGGGTACAGACCGGTTTTGAAGTTTATTATCCAAGTTGGGCGTCGAAATCTTCACGAGCCAACTTGAAGGGGAGTATTGAGGATCGTATATCAATGACACTAATTTATCAAGATCATTGATTGATTTGCATATACACGTATATTCCTTTTCATTAAAGATTGATAGGAGATTTCTATTGATTTGATTTGGCACGATCCATTTTTCTTATTTGTTGGAAAACCTTGATGTATATATATTATGGACTCTGAATGAATAAGATACGACTTCCGCATATTTACTTTTTCAATTCTATTATTCACTAAATATGCACACCCACCAATTTAAAATTAAACCCCCACATATTCATGCGCCTCCCGACTACCCCCCCCCCCCCCCCCCCCCCCCCGCCCAATATTAACCAGTATACCCTAATTTTTTACTTTTTTGTTGCGCTCTCTTCCTGCCCGTTTGAAGAAAAATACTTCATTCCTTTCATTTTCATGGTGTACCAATTTATAGAGAAAAAAAATACTTTAATTTCATTTAAAGTGTGTGTCTATGGTTTATATTTTCATGATTATACCCTTTTTTTTCTTCTTTAATGGTGTAATAGTGTGTGAAAGAGTAAAAAAATTTGTGTGAATTATGAGATTTTGAGCATTAATAAATTTAATATTTATTTTTTATTAAAGGGTATATTGGTATTATTCTATTAAACATATCGTTGTTAAGAAAAAAGTGGTGGGTATACAAATCATTTTTATGTAGGTGAATAGCCGCGCCCGCTTGTAAATTTTTAGAAGCTTATTTTATAATTTTATAAGTTATTAAAAATCTTATTTTCCCGAATAAATTGATAGTACTTTAAAGTTGTTTTAAAGAGCTTATAAGCTCAGTCGAGCACCTTCTAGCTGACCATATGTTAAATGCATTTGAAAGTTATATTCATAGTACAACTTGTGGATTAGATATCCAATTTACTTACCATATAGCATTTGTTAAATACTTTTGAATATTGTATTGGCGTTGAATATCGTAGAATGTATTTTAGGCTTGCTTCTAATTCTTATTGATACTAATATTCCCGCTCACACTTTTTTTATTTACTTGTCCATAAAGACGTGTTCACTCTTTATTTATCAACAAACACTTTAATTTTACATTCGCAGATAATTATCTTATTTTTATTTAAAATTTATTATATCTAATTTTTTTTAAAACATGTGCTCAAACAAATGAACACGCTTTTAGTGGACGAGTGGAGTATGAGTTAAAAAAATAGATAAAATAATATATTTTGGATTCATTTATTAATAAAGTGATTGTTTCTGATGGAGTAATTAATTATTTCTAAAAGGAAAATTAGAATAGATTTGGGAGATGCACAAAAAGAAGTTAATTCTAAATTAAATATCACATTAACTTTACTTTTCAAAATTTAATTATTAATTAATTATTTAAAAATAAATACTTTCAGATAGGGAGAATAAACCAAATATTAAAATAATTATTGAAAAAGACGAAAAAAATATTATTGAGAAAAAAGAAATCAATTCTCCCAAAACACATAACGAAGAAAGAAACTCAGTTTTTTTTTTATTGTTAGGGGAAACTCATTGAGAATAAAATGCGAATAATTAAATATTAAAATCAAATATTCCTTTCAAGATAAAGATAAACTGCACTCACTTAATGAAACAAGTATAAAAATTAATTATCTATCATAGATATAAATAAATTAATAAAATTTAGTCATGTCTCATATGCATTAGGTGCACGCAAATACTCGAATCGCCCCTACCCATTGTATAAATTTTGGAATTCTTATAAATAGTGTGCCTTTCACATGTGTTTTACTTTATTTTACATAAGTTTATTCACTTGTTTTACAAGTCCTTATAAAAGCGGACAAACTATTATAACATTTTGACAATACATGATTTTGGGGTTCCATGGTTCTCTTAGGTTTTTTGGTTTGATAAATAATTGGTCATATACTTTTGGACCGTGTTTAATTTGTGATAAAATTTGCAAAAATACGAAGAAAAAAAAATCAGCAACAAGCTTCCTATCTAGAATTATGCCGAATCCAATTCAGATTGACTATGGAGCGACAAAGCGAGTACTTTGATATCTATAAGGAACTACGGAGGCGCTTGCTTGGAATTCTTCAATGAGAATGAGAATAGAGATTTATTTTTCTTTTATGTCCTAGGATATGTTGGATGAATTGTTATCTCCGTGGTTGTTACATCAGTAGTGTTGTGCTCTAATTTTAGAAAAATGACAAAATGAGAGGTTGTTGGTTGTGACATAGGGGAATGATTGAGGAAGATGATTATAAGAAGATTGAAATATAATCAAATTAGATAATTATTTCCTTATCTAGGAGAGAAGATAGTGTTGTGGATTATCTTTTATTCTCATTAACCACTACAATTACCCTATTATATATTCTCATTCTCATTACCATTGAAGAGTGTCCTAACCAAGTGCCACCTAAGAACTTCGACATCTGGAATGAATCAACTCCTGACTTAAATTTAATTGGTTATACTGACAGTGATTAGACAAACTCAATTGAGGTCATGAAACACACATCCGACTATGAATTCACAATGGGTTCAGGAATCTTTTCGGGCATCTGAAAAGCAAGCTACAATTGTACAATCATAATTTGAAGCAAAGTATTGAACAACAACAATGACTGCAAGTTAAACGATTTGGCTAAAATACATACATAAAGATATAGGAGAGCCACAAGATAAAACTACAAAAATCTATTGTAATTGTAAGTCAGGAAAAACCATAGTGAAAAATCCAGTGTTCCACAATAGAATTAAGCACATTAAGATCAAGTATCACTTTTACAAAAGATGCAGAAGAAAACAAATGAATCAAGTTGGAGTATTGTAATCCTGAATACCAACTAGCAGAGCTAGCACATGAAAAGTTTGAGACATTATGAGAAAAATTTGGACTCACAAAAATATGCGTCAAGGTGGAATATTAAAAAGAGATGCAAATTTCTTGAATAATGTAGTTAATTAGAGAGCTTTGTGGATAACTAACTTTTAGAATGATCAAGTATATAAGAAAATTTAGCCGAAAATAAAGTTCTAAAATGTTGAAGTCGAGAGAATAACATAAAGATTATTCTAGAGAATTCTACATTAGCCTTCAATAATCTAAAAGTTTAATTAACACAAAATAGTCGTACACGCCTCTCCTATAAATACAAACACTGGGTGTATTTGCATTATAATTCGAGAATCAAAATATGAAGTTTCTATAATAATTACTTTACTAATCCTTCACCATATATAAAAATAAACCCTCAAAATATCATTACAACAATTTTTCTTTTGAGGATCATAGATAAAATTAGTCAAATCTCTTTAGGCATAATTTTAGCCTAGTGATTATATTTACGACGAGGACAAAAAAAAGATGGGTAGGAAAATTTGTTGCCACTTCAACTTTAAAGTTGTTCATGATATCAACTGTTGGAAAATATATATGATCTAATGTTATAGATAATATTAAAGAGTATTAGTTACTTGAATTAAGAGCATAAGTTGTTTTTACTAAAGGATATTAATTATTTTCACTAAAGGTGTTAATTGTTTCCATAAATAATATTGTTCTACTAAAAAACTATTAGTTTCAAACCCGTTTCACCATAGACAAATTTCATGCTACACAATTAGATTTTACTGTTTAAAAATTCAACTATGCTTTACACAATTGTTAAGTCTCGGCATTCATTACCAATAATCTAATCCTATAACAATCCCATTTTTGGATCCACTGAAATGTGAATGCGCAACATTTGTCATAGGGAAGAATATATAGAAATAATAGGAGAGGGGTCCTTATAACTTATGGCAATAGGTCTAATTACATGCTCCTTCGTAATTAAAATATTATCATGTATTCCAACTTGCACGATTTTATTTTTTCATCAGAAATTCTCTGAATAAGAATTACTCCATCCGTCCCTCAATAATATTCACACTTTGTTGGGCACAGGTTTTAAGAAAAAGTTGCTTTATTGACTTGTTGACCAAATATTAAAGATGAAAGCCAAAGAGTTTAACTTTATGTTTAAAGTTAATGACTCCCACCAAATACAAAGATACACTGTTCATGAATACAAATATGCACTGTTCATTAAAAAAATATTGTTCATAAATACAAATACGTACTGTTCACAGTACAAAAAATACACTGTTCATAAATACATATTTTACATAAACTGTTCTTACAGCCCAAAAATTACAAACACCAATATGAACAAAGCTTTCAGCCCAAAATACAAACATTTATAAGCTGAAATTAGCCCAAAATTTTCAAAAAATTCAAAGTTCCCACCAAATTGTTTTTGGCCAAATCAAGTGTCAAATCAACACTAATCACAGCCCCAAATTGCAGTTTCACCCCTGTTTCAAGACAATAAATAGGCATCATTAGTTGTATTGAATGCAACATTCAATACTCTACCTAACAACACAAAATGAGACAAAAAAAAAAAAGATCTCACCTTAGATGAGAAAAACCTAGTTGCTCAATTCCTTATTGCAAACAGTAAAAATGGCAAGGTGCTTCATGGAAAGGTCAAGGAAGCTGCTGCACAGTTTGGGATTACAAGAAGAGGAGTGCAATACATATGGAAAGTTGCAAGAAATCAAATGTTAGAAGGCATTCCAGTTCAAATAAAGACCAACAAAAAGGGGCAAACAAAGAAGAAGCACTTACATTTTGATTTGGAAAGGTTCAAGGTCATTCCATTACACCAAAGAGCCACATTAAGGAGTGTGGCCAGGGAGTTGGGGGTAAGCAAAACACAAGTTTGGAGATGGATTAAGTCAGGGAAGATCAGAAAGCATTCAAATGTAATTAAACCAACTCTCACTGAAAAGAACAAGCTTGATAGGATCAAGTTCAGTTTGAATGCATTGGTTCTTGATAGTATAGGCAATACAATTAAATTTTCAGGTATGTTCCATGTTGTACACATAGATGAAAAATGGTTCTACATGTCAAGAACAACTGAGGATTTTTACTTAGCAGAAGGGGAGGAAGAACCTTACAGATCATGCAAGTCAAAAAGGTATATCCCCAAGGTTATGTTCATGTGTGCTGTTGCTAGGCCACAAAATGCATCTGCTGGACAGCAGGCATTTGATGGAAAAATAGGCATTTGACCATTCACAAAGCTAGAACCAGCACAAAGGAACTCCAAGAATAGAGTAAGGGGAACCATGGTTACTAAACCAATAGATTCAATCACAAAGGAAGTCACAAAAGCATGCCTATTGAATCAGGTAATTAAATTCAGCATGCTTATTGTTTTCATACATTGCACATTTCATCATATAAGGGACTGTCAGATGGAATATCATCATCATACAGTATAAAACAGCATAGTTAAGTCTCCATAATAGGTTGTTTAGGTATATTGGTGACATTAAAATGCTTATTGTTTTCATACATTGCATATAAGCTCATATAAGGGACTGTCAATATATAAATCATCATCATACAGTACTTACTAACGTAGTTAAGTCTCCATAATAGGCTGTGTAGGCCTATTGGTGACATTAACATGTTTATTGTTTTGAATTTTTCAGGTTATACCAGCTATCAAAGCTAAATGGCCTCCTAATGCAAGCAAGAACATCATTATTCAACAAGATAATGCCAAACCACATATAAGCAACAATGATGAAGACTTTAGGGTAGCTGCAACCTCAGATGGATTTAACATCATACTTGCATGTCAACCCCCAAACTCACCAGATACAAACATTCTAGACTTGGGGTTTTTTTAGGGCAATTCAATCATTACAAGTGGACACTGCTAGTTACACAATTGATGAGTTGGTTACAAATGTGTTGCAGGCATTTGAGAGAATGAGTGCAGTTTCACTAAACAATGTCTTTCTCACCCTACAGAGTTGTCTAGTGGAAATCATGAAGTGCAAGGGACACAACAAATACTTTGTGCCACATATGAACAAAGAAAGACTCATAAGGGAAGGTAGACTGCCAATAAGCCTAGAAGTGGAAGAAGACATTGTAATGGACTGTTTAAACTTGTTGATTGAAGCTGAGGAGATGGATGGACTGACAGATGAAGGAGGTGTATTGACAAGTCTAGGATATTAATGATGGATTAAGGGGGAGATAGTTTTTTTGCTCACTTTTTGAAGTTTACAGCTTAAACACATTTAGATTTGAAAGTGTTTTTGTAAAAATTGGAGGTGTTTAAGTTGTAAACAAACCTTATGTGTACAAGATCAATCAATATAATTGGGTTGATAGTTTGTGTTTAACCTCACTTGCCCTCAGAAAGATTTCATCACAGGGCAAGGAGACTCCTAACTAGTTTGTTAAACTAGTGGTGACTCTAATGCATAAATACAATTGCATATGGTCTCCTAATCTAGGAACAATGCCTAGTGGTGACTCTAATGCATCATACAATTGCACATGGTCTCCTAAACTAGTAACAATGCCTAGTTGTGAGTCTAATGCTAATACAAGGACTGATATTGACCAATTCCTGCATAAATATCAGCTGTCAACCAACTAAGTTACACATTTTGACAGGTTTTCATCATATAAGCTCATACTCATCACTGGAACAGTTCTTTTTCATCACAAACAGGAACATATAAGGTCATATAAGGTCATGCAAGTCACAAATAGGAACATAATTCATCATATAAGATCAGTTTCATGATAATAGGAACATAAATAGGCATATCAGTTCATTTTCATCACAAAACTTTCACATATTAGGGCATATAAGGTCATGCAAGTCACAAATAGGAACATAATTCATCATATAAGATCAGTTTCATGATAAATAGGAACTTAAATAGGCATATCAGTTCATTTTCATCACAAAACTTTCACATATTAGGGCATATAAGGGCATATAAGGTCATGCAAGTCACAAATAGGAACATAATTCATCATATAAGATCAGTTTCATGATAAATAGGAACATAAATAGGCATATCAGTTCATTTTCATCACAAAACTTTCACATATTAGGGCATATAAGGTCATGCAAGTCACAAATATGAACATAATTCATCATATAAGATCGGTTTCATGATAAATAGGAACATAAATAGGCATATCACTTCATTTTCATCACAAAACTTTCACATATTAGGGCATATAAGGGCATATAAGGTCATGCAAGTCATAAATAGGAACATAATTCATCATATAAGATCAGTTTCATGATAAATATGAACATAAATAGGCATATCAGTTCATTTTCATCACAAAACTTTCACATATTAGGGCATATAAGGTCATGCAAGTCACAAATATGAACATAATTCATCATATAAGATCAGTTTCATGATAAATAGGAACATAAATAGGCATATCAGTTCATTTTCATCACAAAACTTTCACATATTAGGGCATATAAGGTCATACAAGTCACAAATAGAAACATAATTCATCATATAAGATCAGTTTCATGATAAATAGGAACATAAATAGGCATATCAGTTCATTTTCATCACAAAACTTTGACATATTAGGGTATATAATGGCATATAAGGTCATGCAAGTCACAAATAGGAACATAATTCATCATATAAGACCAGTTTCATGATAAATAGGAACATAAATAGGCATATCAGTTCATTTTCATCACAAAACTTTCATATATAAGGGCATATAAGGTCATGGAAGTCACAAATAGGAACATAATTCATCATATAAGACTAGTTTCATCACAAACAGAATCATAAATAGGCATATTTGTTCTTTTTCATCGTAAAACTTTCACATATTAGGGCATATAAGGGCATATAAGGTCATGCAAGTCACAAATAGGAACATAATTCATCATATAAGACTAGTTTCATCACAAACAGAATCATAAATAGACATATAAGACCATGATAATCATAAATAGGAACATAATTCATCATACAAGCCCATTTTCATCACAAACAGAATCATAAATAGACATATAAGACCATGATAATCACAAATAGGAACATAATTGATCATATAAGCCCATTTTCATCACAAATAGGAAGACAAATAGGCACATCAGTTTATTTTCATCACAAATAGCCACATATAAGGGTATAAAACGAAAAAATGGAAGAATAAATATACCTCAAAACTGGGACAATAAATTTTCACCATAGTTTGGAGGAATGCCTTAAAATCATCACTTTTGGCCTTAGGTCCTTCATACAAAGGGCCATAGTAAGGCATCTGGAGGTCAGAACCTGGCACATCCAGCCAAATAATTCTGGATGGTGGGGCATAAAACGAAGGCAGCTCAGAGGGATCGGGGAAATTGAACTTTGACTTCGTGTAACAGGGCAAATTGAACATGCATGACTCAGAATCAAGCACGGGGGCCTCAGCTGGGACATCATCGGCCATCGGAGGACGAGATCGGACATCATTGAGCACGGGGGCCTCACATCGGACATCATCGGCCATCGAAATAACCAAATCGGACATGAGAGGCTCAGAATCGGCCTGAGAATGGACCGAATCGAGGAAGGGGGCCTCCGATTTCAATGAATCGAACATAGTGACCTCCGAAATTAAAGAATCGGGCATGGTGGCCTCCGAAATCTCAGAATCGGATATGGTGGCCTCCGAAAAAAATGAATCGGACATAGTGGCTTCATATATAAGCAAATCAAACATGGAAACGTTTGATTTTATGGTGGATGAAGAATCGAGCACAGGGCTTTCCGGAACGACGAAGTCATCGCCATCATCCGAATCACCCACCACCATGGATTCCAACTCCGAAAAATCGGAGGGAATAACATGGTTGGAGGAAGCCATTGGGTGGCTAGGGTTTGCGTACGAGGGAGATGAAGGGGGATGGGAATGGCTAGAGTTTGCGTACGAGATGGAGAGGAAGGGGGAGGGAATGGGATAGGGTTTCGTACGAGAGAGAGAGAGAGAAGAGTGTAGAAGGATCCAGATTTGGGGTATAGAATGGGTTGGGTATTTTAATTGTATTGGGTTGGGTATTTTAATTGTATTGGGTTGGGTATTTTATGTGTATTGGGTTGGGTATTTTATGTGTATTGGGTTTAGGGTGTTAATTGGGTTGGGTTGTTATAAGTGTGTTTAAGTAATTTAAGATGAATAATTAAGTTGGTAATGTGGGCCAACATAATGGCAAAAGGGTAAATAAATTGATGTTGTAAGGGTATTTATATTTTGAAAACTTTCCTTTTTGGGGGTATTTTGAAGTGTGAATATTATTGTGGGACGTCCCGAATAGGAAAGTGTGAATATTATTAGGGGACGGAGGGAGTACAATTTATACACTTTGAAACGTACTATCCCTACAGACCAATAAACTCTAAGCCCAGGCACAAGACTGTTGAGTTTTAGAGGCACGAACACCATGTTCAGTGCAGTGGAAGAAAACGATTCACCAACAACGAATCTAAAACATGGTTGCATAAGATAAAACATAAAGGATAAATAATAACATATAAATCTTTACAACAATTTGTACGCGGAATCCTCAACTATGGTATCCACGCAACAGCTATTCACCAACCCGCACCAACTGCCAGCGTTGAATCTCGAGACGAATTTGCTAGGAAAATTATGACTAGAGATTTTATGGAGAAATTATATTTCTTGTGTGTATTCTGAATTTCCATAGGACACATATTTATAGGAATTATCTTACCTTAATTTCTAAGCAAGATAATATGCTTGGCCCGCAAAATATAATCTCTACGGATTATATTTCCCTAGATATGTTCATACGAATAATATATTTACCATATCTATTATTCTTGTATAATAATATTCCAAATATTATTATTGGGATTTCATATCTAATTAAATCCATTTTAATTAGATAATAATAATTATTATATTCTCCATAATTTAAATATTATATCTAATATAATACTTAATCAACCAACTATAAATCGGCGAACTGCCATTGCTTGTTGTGTGACCCATAGGCCCTCGTATATCGAGCGATTAGTCAAACTAACGGTCTTAATTGAACCGTAGACAATAAATCAGACATTCTCAACATTCGAGGTGCGTTGCGAGGAAATTTGCAAATACCTGTAATACTGTAGGCTATTGTGATATCTTCCTTTCATTCGCAAATACTCGATTAAGCCTTGAACATGATGAAGTGTCTATTCAAATAACTTTATCATATTATCTCGAATCACTAATTGATCGCTCGCGTCGCACTTGACCACAAAGTCCAAGTCGACCTGCATCGGTCGATGTCTTTAGATCCAATTATGATGAGAAGACGAGTATTCTCTCTTAAATCCACAATGAGGAATGAATCCTATTATTGGCTCAACTACCACGCACATGTACTTCGTGATGAACCCAATTCATGCCATATCTACCCTTGGAGGGTGCAAGCATCGGTCATGGTCAAAGTTCATTACTCCGCACATGTCATGCGTATTGACCTCAAGTCTGAGGAGTATCACATCGCTCCCACTAACCGAGACACCCGTAGATACATTATGTGGAATTACATCAAACGGTTTCTTAGATGGGAATACCAATACCCTCTAAGGTATTTGTGCATCCATTATGAGATACCTAGTATCTCGTAGTAAGTGAGATCTTACTACACTCTCTCCATAGAGTATAATGCAGATCGCACACCAATCTCCATTGCATCATCAATATCCCATTCTTGATGATCCTTGATCGGGACTAATTGAGAATCGTACTTCGGTCATCTGAGTTCTCACTCACTCAATGACAGTATCAATTCAAGGAAACACAAATATGAATAATGCAAACAATCAAACATAATATTCAGATAAGTGCAAAACCATACATTTAATATTAAACCAATCAATAATATTAAACCATAAACTGAATATCGTCTTAGTATTATGTCCTTACAAAGGATTGTCTCTAGGACACTAACACTAACACCATACACTCTATTCGGACCACCTATGGAGGAGGTGGATGAAGCCTATAGGTACCACATGATGGTTAATGGATTTGTGTTGGGTGGTCACACAACTATGGAGGAGGAACCAAATCCTTGGTCAAAGAAGTTTTTTAAGATGCTAAAAACCGTTTATCAAAAGTTATTTCCTGACTGTGATATCGAGACACAGTTATCATTCAATGCGTAAATGTTGTCCATCAAAGCTTAAGACAAAGTCAGTAAAAAATTCTTCAACCAATTTGCAAAATTGTTCAAAAAGACCCTACCTAAAGAGAACACAGCGCTTGAAAATTTCTATCAAAGCAAAAGGTTGTTGAAGGATATGGGTCTATCGTTTGAGAAGATTGATTGTTGTACAAACGGTTGCATGTTGTTTTGGGACCAGGATGAAAGTATTGATCAATGCAGGATGTGCGGCCACCCCTGGTACACACCATCTGGTCGTAAGAAGGACAAGAAGAAACAAAAGTAAAAGGCATTTTAAGTCGATGTATTACCTTCATATCACTCCTCGTTTGGAAAGATTGTATCAATCTAGTGTCATTACTAAAGACATGACATGGCACGCTGATGAGTGTTCTGATCCAGAATATGGAAAGATGCGACATCCGGCAGACTCGGAGGCATGGAGATATTTTGACAGAGAGTTTTCAGATTTTTTGAGAGAGAGAAGAGAAATATGAGGCTGATTTTGTGCACAAACGGTTTTGCTCCATTCGGGATGCACGTAAAGAAATATTCGTTGTGGCCTGTGCTATTTACTCCGTACAATCTACCGTCTTGGTTGTGCAGGAAGCCACAACATATTTTTTTTTACTATCTTGGTGTCTGGTCCACACAACCCTAAGCATAAGCTGGATATATATCTTCAGCCACTCATTAAAGAGTTATTATCACTGTGGCATACGGGAGTGGAGACGTACGATGTGCATAGGAAGCAGAACTTCAGGTTGCATGCTGCTGTTTTGTGGACCATTAGCGACTTTCCAGCATTTTCTATGTTGTCTGGTTGGTCAACTGCTGGAAAACAAGCATGCCCGTACTGTATGGATGGATCTGATACTTTCTATCTTTTGTTAAGTAAAAAAGTGTCATGGTTCGACAACCATAAGAAGTTTCTACCTGCTGATTATCCCTTCCGAAAGGACCAAGTACACTTCCTTAAGGGTAAACATGCTGTAGGTCGACCAAGACCATGAATTCGAGAAGGTGTGCATCTGAATCACTACTTATGTTATCTATGTGTCTCATATAAATAATTTAACCATATATAAACTATATCAGGTGAGTCATTTTTGTATGAGGTTACAGTCACTGATTTGATAAAGACAGCTGAGGAGGGTGCAATGGAGCACAATAAACGTATCAAGGGTGGATGAAAAAAAAAAGAGTATCTTTTGGGACTTGCCTTACTGGAGCAAATTGTTGATTAGACACAACTTGGACGTGAAGCATATAGAGAAGATGGTGTTTGATAACTTGTTCCACACGATCTTGAATACAGAAGGCAAGACCAAAGACACTTCAAAATCCAGAGAAGAGTTGTGTCAGTTCTGTTCTCGTTCTGGCCTGTCTAAGGATCCATGGACAAATAAGTATCCACAAGCCAGTTAGACAATCACCAAAGCAGAGAAAAAGACATTTATTTTTAGATATGTGTTGTTATACTCAATTCTTTGTATAATTTTTTTTTAAGGATGTTTTGTGATCACACTCGACAAGAAGTACCAGACATCACGGATGAAGCAGTCTATCAGTTGGTTTCCAAATAATTCCTATATTGGTTCCAATCTTACGTGAGTAACGCTTAATTATTTGACTATTATTTTAATACAACTCATTATATAAAAATAACTATATATACAAGGTCTAAATAATCAACTTCACAACCCACATCTGAAAGCTCTGAGCAAAAACCCACTACGACAATTGACATCGTACAAAGAGTATTACGTAAATGGATACAAATTTCATATAAATGCATATATTTCAACGAAAAGACTACAAACAGTGGTATTTATGTTTCAAGTGGAAACTACAACGAAGCACCGATTGATTACTATGGAGTGTTGCAGGAAATGGTTGAAATAGAATATTCGGGGTTTCCATCGAGGAAAATAATTTTTTTCTTGTGTGAGTGGTTTAATCCAAGGTCTGCAGGAAAAAGAGTCGACCCAAACTACAAGATTGTTGATATTCAGGTCAACAGAAAGTACGTTGCCGCATACGAACCCTGCGTCTTTGCAACTCAAGTGTCTCAGATATATTATTGCAAATACCTAGAGTCAGGTAGATCACACTTAAGGATAATTTGCAAAGTCAAGGCTCGGTCTTTGGTGGAACTTTTGTTGGGAAAATAAGGGTGTCCGGAATCTATTCGGGATGAAATTTAAATACAAATTTAAATACAATTATTACTAGCATGAATTAATATTAATTAATTCAAATAATAATTCCAACAACCAATTTAACATCATGCATGTTGAATTAATTCACATATAATCTATGGCGGAATAAATAAGAAAATATGTGACTTACGTACCTCTCGTAGAACTTGGCCTTTGAATAAAACGAGACAAATACGAACACACTTTATCAACCCAAAAGCCTTCTCAAGTATTTCCCTTTCGCCTTATTCGATCACCGGTGGGAGATGCTTTCGAATAATTTAAATAACTAAGGAAAAAGAAAAATATGTATGCTCTTGATTTTTCCAACACATGGAATTATGTACTTGGGGATGACTATTTATAAGAGTAGTGGCCGATTTTTTTAGTATTTTATGGGCCTGGAGAAAATCTTTTCTTAGTCTCTAAGAAATCTTGAATATATCTCATATATTCTTTTCTCCATAATAAAATATTCCACAAAAATCCCACCCTCCTATTTGACTTGCAATTTTCGAAAATAATAAGAGAAGAATCCAAGATTTGGATTTTCTTGAATATATGAGATAATCTTGTATTCCAAGAATACTTATCTTCCATAATATCTTTCCAAGAAAATCAACAAAATCTTTTCTTTCCTTGATTCCTAATTTTAAAAAATAAAGAGGAAAAATCAGCATTATATTATCTTTTTATTTTAATCACCTTATCATTATTGGGCTACTTAATGGGCTACTTGAGGGGCCTTTAAGGAGAATTAAGATTGGACCTCCTAATGGACTTCTGAATTTCAATATTGAGCCCCAATATAATTCAATCCATTAATATTAATTATTACCACTAATAAATTAATATTGCACTATCCATCTTAATCCATATTATGATAATATGGGCTTCCGGTTATTATTTCCCGCGTTTAAGATTATCAAGTCCATTAATTAATTAAGCTTCTGAATAGCTCTAAATTAATTAATATATTTCACCTTGGAGTAAAGACAGCTCAAAATTATTATCCGTACCGAAGAAACTGATTCTTCACTTGCAAGATTTGGTACGATAAAACTTCTGAGCCCACCAAGGGGACTAATCACACGAGCCGTACTCGCACGCGTTTCTCCGTATTAAATCTTAGCAACCGTCGTATGATTAATATTACTGCCCAAGACACAAAGTTCGAAGTCACAATGATTCTCACCCAACATGAATCAAAGCAGTAACCATTAAGCACACACGGTCCTATTTAAGTGACGGAGATTAAGAAATCAACAACCACTGAGGTCTAATTCTTAACATTTCAGAACAGAAGAATTTATTCCTCTTCAACACCTACTAAATATGCTAGTGCAATCTCTTAGTTAAGACAGTCCAATCTGAGCCTTACACATCGACCTTTCACGGCGGATTGTTCAATTCCACCTAGGTCGTGAAAATGTACGTTTTAGTTACAAGGAAACTGTTATTGTTGTCTTCCGTGATCGGGTATCACCACATTAACTACAATGTAACTAGTACCATATATTGAACGGTTTACAATAGAAATTCAACATTCAATCATAACTAAAGCAAATGTGATAAAAGAATTATTCTCATAAAACAAGTGTTTGATACACGAGTTATACAAAGTAAAAGCATACTTTCACGTATAACTCCAACAACTTTCTAATTCATCCAAGAAAGACACTGCACAGCCTGAAAATACATTTCAAACTGAGGTCTAAGAAGCTCAAACAGTGGCCCTTGAAGAAGGTGTCAATCTCGTTGTGGATTTGGTAGCTGCAAATCCAAAAATAATTATGGTTGAGAGCGACGAGTGGGACGAACAAGATCAGATAGAAAAGGAAGAAGAAGGGGAAGAATATGAAGATGAAGAGGATGATGATTAAAATTATTTAATTTTTTTGTAGTTCGTAACAAGAATTAATTTGATGAATTTAAAAATAATGAGACTCAATTTGGAGTTATTTACAATTAAATGTATACAAAATGAATAAATTAATAATTTATAGTAGTCTAAAATATTAAATATTACAAAATAAATAAAAACATTAGTAAATATATATAAAAATGAACTAGAAAAAAAAGGATTTTAATTTGATGAATTTAAAAAAAAAAAGGGACTCAATTTGGAGTTATATACAATTAAATGCATAAAAATGATTAAATTAACAATTTATTTTAGTCTAAAATATTAAATTTACAAAATAAAAAAAGTTAGTATATATATATATAAATGAAATAGAAACAAAAAGAAATTAATTTGATGAATTAAAAAAAATGGGACTAAATTTGGAGTTATATACAATTAAGGGGGGCTCACCTTGAGGTACAATATGGAATTATAGTTTATTGTTTACTACTACCCCTTTAAACTATTATTAATAAAAGTAAAATTAATTATAAAGTTACAATAATACCCATCTACTAAAAATAAATTAGAAAAAAGGAAAAAACAATCCAAAGAATAATAACTACAAATCAAAACCCCCTTACCCAGCCGTAAATGCAATTACTCTCATTTTGACTAACCTACAATCAAAATCCCGTACACCAGCCATAAATGAAGCATAAATGAATCCAAGGAATTTCATCACAATACAGAAACCGCCATTTTCATGAACACATATATATGATTTAGAAAGCAACATTTGCAGAAGCAGACGACAATTACAACCACCTCCGGATCAGAATTTCAATTTTTTTTTAAATTAGCTTTCTTCTGCATGTGCATTTCCGATTACCACAAATCCATTTTTTAAGAAACCGACGACAATTCTCTCCACCAACTGCCCACTTCAAGATCTTCAACAATAAATATCAAAGAAAATTTTGGATCTTCATCGGACCATTACTACATATTGCACATGGCAAAAAAGAAAAAATGAATAAACACTAAGCTCACTTACATTATATCATAACATAAGTGCAAAAACTTATGGAAATGTGTGGTGTATATGGTACAGTATTAAATAAATAACACATGAATGGAATGCACATTTGTGGGTTAAGTTGCACATGTTTTACACACATTGCATATTAACGGAATAGTTTGCACATGTGTTGGAAACATTACAAACTCATTGGGGAGAATGAATATTTATTCTCATCCAAGTTGAAAATTGCACATACCCATAAGAGTTTGTCCATTGAAAGACAAAGATTACACATTTGGTGGTTATGTTGCACGTGTTTAACACATCACACTTTAACAATAAAAATGTTCCAAATGTGTTAAATACATTTCACATTCAATTACTACAGTACAAACGTAACACTACATAAACACAAAGTAAGACATTGTTGAATTGCATGCATCTCTTATACTCCTAAAATAAATAAAAAATTAATGTGACATAACAAAAAAAATAAACTCCTTCCATTGAATCAATTACCAATTACCTCATCAACATAAACACTAAAAAAAGTGTTTTCGCTCACAGAAATCAATTTGCATTCTCTCTTATACTTGACACTGAGAATGACGTAATCGTCAATAGAACCACCTCTCCAAAAAAAAACCTCCCGCTTCCAAAAATCCAAAGATGAATTACACAAGTTTTTCCACCGATCATAAAAAATTTGAAAAAAATATCAAACTACGACAACTTATTTAATGAATAGCAATTAGATGTAATTATCATCCAATAATCACGTCACACTAAAAATGTTACAAACAAAAGAATGGAAACAATTAAACATGGCAAAAAAACCATTACAAACAAATTAATGGAAAATAATAAAACATGTGCAAATATGTTACAAATCACATTTAAGAAAATCAGGAAAAATAATTTTTAACAAATAAGAAAAGAATAGTTAAGTAAGGGCAAAGAAGGAACAACACAAAAATAATTGAATTAATTAATGATGAAAAAATCACATTGTACCAAAGGGTAAATTGATCTCCTAGATTGTATCTATAATTAATTAATCCTACAATTAAATGCATAAAAAATGAATAAATTAATAATTAATTATAGTCTAAAATATTAAGTTTACAAAATAAAAAAAGTTAGTAAATATATATATCTATAAATGAAATAGAAACAAAAAGAAATTAATTTGATGAATTAAAAAAAAAACAGGACTCAATTTGGAGTTATATACAATTAAATGCATAAAAAATGAATAAACTAATAATTTATTGTAGTCTAAAATATTAAATTTACAAAAAAAAAAGTTAGTATATATATATATATATATATATATATATATATATATATATATATATATATAAATGAATTAGAAACAAAAAAGAATTAATTTGATGAGTTAAAAAAAACGGGAGTCAATTTGAAGTTATATACAATTAAATGCATAAAAACGAACAATAATTGCAAGTGTCCTATTCTCCTTGGGCGCATATATGCCCATTTATTTCTACAAGCCTTACATAGACTTATACACTATATGACTCGCCTAATATGAGCTAATGGGTCAGTGACTTAGTGGTTCGCGCCTCGCTCGGACCCCAATGGACGCGTGTTCGAACCCATTGAGCCATATATTTTTCCACAGGTTCATTGATTAGCGACCGTCCACATGTCGGTCGTTAATCACAAATTTCAAATTTTAAAACTATTTTTATTAAAAAAAAATTAGCAACTGTCAGACATGCGGTCGCAAAATTCTGACCCAACCGGGTCAGGCCCGATCATGTCAGTGACTGATCGACGGCGGTCTCTAAATATTAGCGACCGTTAAGGCGGTCTCTGATCGGTGACCGATTTTTAAAGACGGTCGCTAATTTTAGCTACTCGCGTTTTAGCGACCGAATTTTATCAGTCAGAAATCGATCGCTAATCACGTTTTGCGACCAAAAATTATATTTTTTTCGCAGGTTCGTTGATTAGCGATTGCCCACATGTCAGTCGCTAATCACAAATTTCAAATTTAAAAAATAATTTTTATTAAAAAAAATTAGCGACTGCCAGGCATGCGGTCGCATAACCCTGACCCAGCCGGGTCAGGCCCGATCAGGCCAGCGACTGACCGACGGCGGTCTCTAAACATTAGCGACCGCCAAGGCGGTCTCTGATCGGCGACTGATTTTCAAAGGCGGTCGCTAATATTAGCTACCCGCGTTTTAGCGACCGAATTTTATCGGTCAGAAATCGGTCGCTAATCACGTTTTGCGACAAAAAATCGGTCGCTAATCCGCATTTCTTGTAGTGTAATCACTCCCTCCGTCTCAATTTGGTTTATCCATTTCACTTTTTACTCCCTTCAAACACTTCTAAATTACACCTCATTCACTAATAATTACGTAGAAAGACATCTTCATTTTGTCTTGTACACTAAAATTGAATAATATGCAATCATTAAAATATATTTTTATCTATTTAAATACTACAAATTAAATTTTATATTAAAGTCAACAAAAGATAAACGGGTAAACAAAATTGATACGGTAGTAACTTTTATAAAATAACTTTTTGATTTTATTTAGCCGGTTTAGCCCTTTTATTTTTCATTTGATTTTTTTAGATTTAGTTGAGTTTTCTAATATTTATTTTATTTTATGTGATTTCTTTTCAAAGTTTTCTTTTGATTGATTTATTTTTATAAAATTATTCCTAAAATTTTATTTGATTTATTTACTTTCTAAAAAAAATTATTTAGGTTAAAATTTAAACAAATGTTTTTAATTAAGTTTATTTCTAAATAAATATGATTTGAATTCACATACACAAACACACAGTGCTTGCTTTGAACTTCAATTTTGTCGAACGAAAATTGTGTGATATAATAAATACGCGCGAAATTTTGACTTTATTATATACATTTGGTGAGTATTTACAGAATTGATAAAGAATAATAGTTTGGTATTTTATATGTCAAATTAAATACAATTTAAATCAATTTGTAGTAATAGGTATCTCCATAAAACATTTCAGAATTTGACCCATTTTACTGTACATGTACATTTATTAATTATCTTGTGGGTGCATGTATGTGAATCCGAGAAGACTTGAACCATTGACCATATTATTCAAATCCGATGAATTTTAAAAATTCATCCCACCCGTCCAAGTCCAACAATATCCCTAAAAGGTAAATAAAATTAAATATGATGATTCGAATTTTCCTATAAAAAACTTTTGAGCACAAATCATCTCATCAAATCCACTCAACAACATATTGAGAATGGACGTGAAATCAGACAACAATAACGAGAAATATGAAGACGACAGTTTTTATTTAGAATTGGAAAAGCAAATGGTCGAATTGATTGGCAATTCTGAAGAAATGAAGCCTCGTAAAACCATGTCATCATCACCAGCCAAAAAGAATAACAATGTAATGTGGCATGGAAGCGTCTACTACAATTGGTCAACTAGTGGAAGACGGTGTAATGGATCAGATGCACTTTATTATTACCCGGTTCCGGTTGCAAGTTTAAGTGGAACGGGAGTGTTCATACCCCAAGTTGCGAAACCTGAAGAATTCGAAAATTTTATTAACAAATTCTCGACTTGAGATCATTTCTTTATATTTTTGCTATTCATTTATTGATTCAATATGCACACATGTGTATTTTATTGTTTGAAACTGCAAATAATTTGGAATTGATAATTTCCCTCTCTCAATATTTAATACACTATATAATTACCTGTGTAGATTTCTGTGTTTTGTTATTTCTTTGTGTGAACTGTAAATTGTTGTCGGGTGAATAAAGATGAGGGATATTTTTGTCACAATCAAGTTTAATGTAGTTTAAATTGAATAATCTTGTACTTTACAATATCTTATCATTTATATCGGCTAATACATTTATACTTGTAAAATAATATTTTAATATATTTTTACACATTTCAACATACTATGCATAAAAAAATTATAGGAAAATTACTTTATAAGCGTAAAAGTAATACTCCCTCCGTCCCCTAATAATATTCACACTTGTGTGGGCACAGGTTTTAAGAAAAACTGCTTTATTGACTTTTTGAACCAATGAATGAAGAGTATTTTGAATTAAAGTAGGTAGTGTGAGAGTGTTTTATTTCCTTTTTTGGGGTGTGAATATTATTGTGGGACATCCCAAATAGAAAAGTGTGAATATTAAGAGGGGACGGAGGGAGTATTTAATAAGTGATACAATATTGCAAATTGCTAGAAAATAAACTAACTGCACAAAGTACAGCTTGAGCATACAAGAATCAGTGACACAAATTTATACTGATAATTTGATTAACATATGTTTTCCCAAAAAAAAAAAAAAGAAATTGATTAATTCTCCATACATCTAATTCCCAAACTTCTTTGTCATACTTGGCGCAACAAAACTCCACCAATCCATCCTTGCCCACTTTTCATTACTCCACTTAGGGTTGTAAACTAATCAAATAATTTTGGTTCGATTTGGTATTTATATTTGAAATTTGGTATTCGTATTTAAAATTTTATAATTCAAATTCGAGTACAAATAATTTTTTTGATTCGATTAGTTATCAAATACAAATACAAATACTATGATATTTGATTCGATATTAGTAAATATTCGATTAAATATTCGGTTAAATATATAATTACATAATTATATATTAATATTTAATAGTAATAATAAATATAATTATTTATAAATTTAAGTTCATTATAATTATTTTAAGGATATTAACCTTTATAACTTCATCCAACAAGTGGGCTTGTAGGCAATTATTAATTAAATATTTTAATTAAAAAAATATATAATGTAATTTAATTATTAAAATATTTAACTAATTAAAAAAGAATTGCAGGTCAACACTCTTAATTTGATTATTAAAGTGTTTTTCCATGAATTTGATAAAAAAAAAAAAATTCATTACTTACTTGATTATGTAATGCAAATTTTTAAGTTTATAACTTATTTGTGAATTCAAATAATGACAATTTTGAAATGAATATTTGAATATTGGCAAAGTATTCTGTGAATAATACCCACGGTAACTATTACCGTGAACAACAAATTACTAATATCTGATGAAGTTGTATAACTCAACTCAAGTAGTTAAAATCCCACTACCTATGACTATGATACAAAGGTCATGGGTTCGAGTCACAACTTTATCGATAAAAAAAATACTAATATCTTATGTTGAAATAACTAATACATTTAGTGAGAATAACTAATACCACTTCAACTAATAACTTTAATATAAAAAAAACTATATACCATGTGGAGCTAATAACTTTAAGGTAATTCACTGATACTTTTAGTTTAATTTACTAATACCCTTCAAACAAGTTTCATTGTGAATATTGTTCACATAATACCTTCTCTTGAATATTATTTGTTAGGAACATGCTTAAGAAAAAAATCGTTTCGAATATTCGACTTAAGTATTCGTATATTTTCTAATAATTCGATATAAGTTTCAAATCAAATATAAATCACATTTACTATTCGGAAAATATTCTATTCGAATTCGATATTCGAAATAATTTTACGAATACGAATTCAAATATTGTGGTATTCGACTCGATTCGATTCGTTTACACTTTCCACCATTTAAAATTTTCGATAATTTACCTTATTAATTTATGTTGATTATAATTAATTTTAGAAGGATTTTTAGTTCAGTTAAAAAAATTCCACATATTTTTAAAGCTAGATAACGTTGTTAAGTGCAATTTGGTCGAAAATTGAGGGCCTACATGAACATTTGCCCAATACACCATGGACATCTTTGGTGTATGTCAAAATAAGAAATACTGTCATGTTGCCATAAATTTGATATGCAATCAATTTTGACACTTAGAGCATCCACAATGGTGGAGGGGTATAACTATTCTCTCCCCTCCACCTCATTGCCACCTCACCAATTGTGTAAGAATAATCAAAGAAAGTTATAACCCATTTTTAAGGGACCTACTATTTATGCATATATTTTTATTATTATGTTGCACCAAATTAATTATATTTTATTTTTCACTATGAGTATATTAAAATTAATTTTCAATTTTTATTTAAATAATTTTGCATTAAAAACAAATATGATAAAAACTAATCTATTTTGTTAACTAATAATAATTTGTTATTACTATTAATTTCGTTTATTTATTTTGTGGGTGTATATATCAATTTAAAAAAAAAAACTAATCAAAGAGTAATGCTTTTTAGTTAACTGATAAATAATATTTTGTATGGTGCAAGAGTGTATATATGTCTTCCCTCACATTGTACTCAAATTCAAATTTAATTGTTGGTCGAATTAAATTATATTAAAGTTATTAAAAAATAATTTTATAATACTAATAAAATGAAAGAAAAAGTAAAGAAAAAAAAAAGGGATTGACGCCTTTATCATGACTGATGCATTTGCAGATGATTGTCAGGGCTCATCACCCTCTTTTCTATATGCGTGAGGGACACGCTCAAATTGAATTTCAGGGTGCTTTTCACTGGCCTCTGTACGAATTTTATTTTATTCTATGGAATTGAATTAGTCTGCAATAACCATTTTGGAGTGAGAAAATACAATTCTGAGTTATAACCTTCTCCCACAATAATAGTAACCAAGACTTTTGAGTTATAACTATATGAGTAACCACCATTGTGGTTGCTCTTACCAAGAACAACTTCATCAAGGACATTTTTGGTGTCACGTGTATTGAATATATGCTGTGGTGAGCTACTTTCCATATCTGATGATACTCTTGCTTACCATGATGAGTAATATTAAGATTTGGGGAAAATTATTATTTTTGTTCTATAACTTTATCTCTTTTTTTATTTTCGTCCTACTAACTTTCAAATTTTGATTTTAATACTGTAACTTTACCACTTTTTTATTTTCGTCCTGCTGACTTTCAAATTTTGATTTTCATCCTGTAATTTACATATTTTTTTGATTTTGGTCCTACAACCTACTAACCCTAATAGGACTAAAATAAAAAAAAGGGTAAAGTTACGGGACTAAAAAAAGGGTAAAGTTACAGGACTAAAATCAAAATTTAAAAGTCAACAGGACGAAAATAAAAAAAGTATGTAAGTTATAGGACTAAAATCAAAATTTGAAAGTTAGTAGGACGAAAATCTAAGAGAGGTAAAGTTACAGGACGAAAAAAATCATTTTCCCATTATGTTCAGTATAGTTAAAGTGACATCAAACTGCATAAGCATGCACTTGGATTTTAAGCTCAATTTTGACTTCAATTTTGATTTTTTTTTTAAATACACACAAACACACCCAACTGTGTATTTTTTTGCAGTTGGGGTATTACTGATGCCTTCTTGGGGTATTGCTCATTTTTGCGTGAAATATTTTTTCAAAATCCAAGTACATACCATGCACTCAAGTGCATACCAGAATCAATTGATATTTTAGATTAGATTCCTTTTACGGTATTAATTCATAGCAAAAATAGTTTTGGAAAATTAACAAAATTAAGGGATTAGAATCACACAGAAAAAGATTTGATGACTGAATTTAAAATTGACTAGATTTAAAAAGGGAAAAAGTTGGTTAATCCTTATATTGTGCATTAAATGCAATTCAAGTGTATTTTTTTATACTCTATTAACTGAAAAATCACTCCTAGTATAATTGAAAAATATGATATTTATATTTTTTTATAAACAATCACTTTATTTATAAATGAGTTTCACGTTGCCCCGTAATACTCCCTCTGTCCTTTAAAAGTATGCACCATTTTCTGCACGTGGATTAATGCAATATGTCGGAGGGTATATAGAGGTCTTATGAGGTCTGTTTATGAATAAAATGATTGTTTATGGTAAGTATGCATAGAAACGTTACTATAAAAAAATCATTATATTCATAAACGAACCTTACAAGACCCATAATATCCTCCGACATATTGCATTAAATAACGTGTAGAGAATTGTGCATACTTTTAAAGGACGGAGGGAGTGCTTTTTAACATACGACATAAAATAACAGACAAAGAAACAAGACTAGTAATATTAGACTAAGGGAGTAGTAAGTACTACTTATTTTTTTGACAGAAAGTACTACCTAAGAACTTGCACAATTTCTTTTTCGATTCATCCCGTAAAAACTTTACATTTAAAAAAAATTTGATTTGCGTGCATACTAAAAAAAATATACACATATTTATTTATACTAGTGTTTCTCCAGTGCGATGCACGGATTGAATATTATAATTTTTAAACGCGAGATTGTATAATGAACTAATTATAAAAAAATATTTGTATTAAATTTATTTTATCCATAAACCAATTAATATGTTAAAATTATATTGTATATATGTGAGTATTACAATTATTTAATTAATCACACAATTTTTAATTATGTACTAAATTTACAACAAATACTAAAATTCATAAAAATAATTTTAATATTTATCAAACTTATATAGTCTAAATAAAAATTATTTAAATTCGATTAATCATATAGTTAAAGTCAATAAAAACACTTTAAAAACAATAAACAAATATTTTAAACATGATTTTTCTTTTTATATGTGCAATATATATGTTAAATTAAAAGTGTTCAAAAGACAATTGATTTGATATATATAGTATTGAAAATAGATTTAAAATAAAAAACTTAAAAGAATTTTAATGTTGATGGACGACCAGGCGAGCAACAGTGTTTAGAGGTTTAAGAGATTAATAATACAAATTAGATGTCGGCGACCAACAGAGATTAAGAGAGCCTCAAAACACCAAGCGACCAGGAGTGACGTCAGACGGATATCAGGCGACCAGCACAGGAAAGAAGCAAGATGAACAAATAATTAGAATAAAAGCAACAAAAATATATTCACCATCTAGGCGACCAAGCGAGCAAGAATGACCCACGAAGATCAGCTCAAAATTCCACTAACCTAAACATTACATTAAGAAGCAAACAAGTGTATTAAACACTTATCATTGTATAAAGTGTAATAGTTTAGGAATAAGACAAGTGACTAAACACTTGTCAAAACCAAAATCAAAGAGCTAAGAGAGTGACACATCCTACTTGCTTGTAAGCCTATAAATACCCCTTCATGAAAGGGTCAAAATAAGTTCATTAATTCAAAAATAGGCAAAACTCTTGCAAATCCTTTTCTCAATTCTTCCTTCAAGAAACATAGTTTTAATTTTTATCCAAGTCCTTGTTTGATGATCTTATTAGAGTAAAACAACCACTAAATCATAAATTTGGAGCAAGATCATCAACAATTGGCGCTAGAAAGAGGGTCGAACCTCCGTTTGATCGAAGATTTGAAGAATTCAACAAGAGAACCACCAGAATCTACAAAATTATCACCGGAATCTGGCCAAAAGTCACCGGAAAGCTGGAAATCAAAGGGGTAATTCAACACTTATGAAGAATTTGTTTATATTTAAGAATTTAAATGCGTGAATGTGTGAATTAAGGTTTGTTAAATAACTAAGTTCACACATACAAGGCTAGTTATTCTTAAATTGGTAAAGATAAACACAAGATCTCCATCACCGGAATACTTAATCGAAAATGGCGGGATCACAAGAACGACAATCTTCGAGTGCACATCCGTCACATAGGTCGCGGACTCGGGTATCATCTACGGGTGACCATGCACACACTGTACGGGCCACATCTAACAGAAATGTGCAAGTCACTATCGACGCCCTTCCCCCGGAGGTAGAAGCCTTGGCCAGAAACCCGGAAGAACTCGCAAAAACGTTTGTCGTTCTGCAATTAATCCAAAGACAACAAGAAAGAGCAGAGCAGTCAAAAGCGCTGGAGACGACCAGGCGATCAGCCAAGCAGAGAAGTAAAAGACACAAGGATAAACGTAATGATGAATTAGATAGCGCTCAGGCTCAAAGAAACAAGGGCAAAATCCCAATGAGCGAGAGGTTAGGGAGCAAAGGAGAATCCACACCGGGAGGAAGGATGGAGCTGAGCAAAGACGCGACAAGGAGTACGGGACACAATTACGATGGAAAAATAGAGCGCAGAGAAGAACGTAGAGAGATCACACCACCAAGGAGCGAGCAGCAGCTGCGCACTGATGCTCGCCCATCTGTCCATGATCGACTTCGGCGATCAGCCTTTGGGCGGCTAGGCCCCAATGGGGCCAGCAACGTCGTCAGACGACCAAATCAGGAGAAACGTCCCATTAACGAGGGACTGCGTCAAGATGAAGTCATTGGGCTTGATCGCGACGAACAGCCTCCCAACGGTGGAGCGTCTCCGAATGAGTTGCAAGCCCTCAGAAAGGCGATCGAGGAAATGCAAAGACAGTTAGATTCTCAAAAGGGCATCAGCTCGACAGTTTTACCATCATCGCCATTATCACTAGCAATCCTGAATGCGCCAGTACAGAAGAAAATACAGTTCCCGGCCGTCAGTTTATACGAAGGAAGTTCGGATCCCAAAGTTCATCTGGCAAAATACTCCGACTTCATGATATCCATGAGGGCATTGGATGCTACACAGTATCGTAACTTCCCACTCACACTCGGTGATGGCCCCCATCGTTGGTTTTCGACACTTGCTCCAGGATCCATCAGCTCCTTCGCACAGCTGAGTAAAGAATTCTTATCACATTTCTCCACTGCCGGGTCATTCTTAACTCAGAGACACCGTTTGGCGAACATCAAGCAAGGGGACGATGAGTCAGACAGGAAGTTCCTAGAAAGGTTTGATAAGATACTTCTAGAAGGAGAAATGGTCAGCGAAGACACCAAGATGGTGGCGGTAATGGCGGGCTTGAAAAAAGGAACCGATTTGTGGAAGGCGATACACCTTGCCTGTCCAAAGACATATGCAGAATTTAGACATCGGGCGGTGTTGGTCCCGAAACGAGTAAACAGGTGTATGAGGGGGGGGGGGGAATACACCTGTGATTACAAATTAAAACTTCTTATAAAACTTATCAGGTTACTTAAGACAGTAGCTCGTCAGTGGACTTGAGGTCTGCTGAGAGTTACTTTGTGAAAGCTTACTGAGATAATACCTCCACTGAAAGCTCAAGACTTTCAGTTGAACTACTATCTAATTAGCTTTCAGATGCGGATTAGTGAGCTCTTAGAAAACTCGTTTTACTTTGATAAACTTTGAGATTAACACACACTTAGGAAAACAGATAATAAGAACACAAGGTATAAAGTGGTTCAGAGATGAATCTCCTACGTCCACTGTCCTGATCAAACAAGAGAATTCCTTTCACTTGGAATTCCTTGTGTTATAGTGCCAAGGTGCACTGATCAACTAATCCTCTCTTAGGATGATTGATCACTAGGAAATCCCAGGTCCTAGTTCCCAAAACAAACCAGCTTTCAGACTGATACAACAATCAGCTTACTAACACCACTTAACACTAGCTCTCAACCTAAACACTGAGTAGGGTTTTGAGTAGGGTTTTGGTTCCAACTATTTTGAGATAATCCTTACAAGTTTAGCTCAAGGCTTAGGATTGGATTATCTCTTTCTAAGATTTGGATATAACTTTAAGCTTGGTTACAGAAGGTTTGTTAGGCTCTCTACAAATGTGAAACACTTGGGAAACAAATGTAATTTTGAGTGCTTCTAGTTGTTATGAATGTAGAGATAGCTTTGATCTTGTGAGTTTCCCGTGCATAGAAATGAGCACGTCCTTCTGTATTTATAGGCTTCCTTGAAAATCTTCCCGTTGGATTTGAATCTTCTCAAGTAAGTCTTCTAGTATCTGATTGGTTCAAACGACTCTATTTGAAGCTTTAAGTCTTGTCAAGAAACGGCTGAAAGACCATGCCTGTTCACCAACTTTCTGTAGATTGCTAGGGAAAGACTTTTGGTACTTGTTAGGCTGGGGCAGGTCGGCTGTCAGTAAAGTACACTGACGTGTCATCTTCTCATTGTGCCTTTAGTCTGTATGCCCAGATTCTTGTCTTGCTTTAAGGTGGAACTCCTATGAGAGAACCTTCTTATTCCTTCATTTATTGTAAGCTTCACTGAAATTCGTTTTGCCTTGTTCCAACCAGATTAACTAACATCTTTTAATATGTTTAGCATTGAATGTCCTTTGTTAGTTCCCATCAGTGGACCTTGGTCCTTTCCTGATAGTTTTAGTCTTAGTGAGAATGTACTTAGAAAACATTCAAGACTTAGACTTCTTCTCAGATCACTTGTCTGTTGGGAAAATAGGGGTGCCCGGAATCTATTCGGGATGAAATTTAAATACAAATTTAAATACAATTATTACTAGCATTAATTAATCCTAATTAATTCAAATAATAATTCCAACAACTAATTATCATCATGCATGTTGAATTAATTTCACATATTTAACTAGGCGGAATAAACAAGTAAATATGCGATTAACGTACCTCTCGTAGTAATGGCATTTGGATATACGGGACACTTGTAATCTCGCTCTATCAACCCAAAGCCTTCTCAAGTATTTCCCTTTTCACCTCACTTGATCGCCGGTGGGAGACGCTTTCAAGCAATTTAATAAACTAAGGAAAAAGAAAAATATCTATGCTTCTTGATTTTTCCAACACATGGAATTATGTACTTGGAGATGAAATAATCATCCCCTATTTATAATAGTGAGAGGAACGAAAATTGTATATTTTATGGCCAAGAGAAAATCTTTTCTTAATCTCTAAGAAATCTTGAATATATCTCATATATTCTTTTCTCCATAATAAAATATTCCACAAAAATCTCACTCTCCTATTAAACTTAATTATTTTCGAAAATTTCAATATGAGATCCTTAGATTTGGATCTTCTTGAATATATGAGATATTCTAGTATTCCAAGAATACATATCTTCCATAATATCTTTTCAAGAAAATCAACAAAATCTTCTCTTTTCTTGATTTACTATTTTCGAAAAAAACATGAAAAAATCAGCAATATATTTTCTTTTTATTTTAATCACCTTATCATTATTGGGCTACTTAATGGGCTACTTGAGGGGCCTTAAGGAGAATTAAGATTGGACCTCCTAATGGACTTCTGAATTTCAATATTGAGCCCCAATATAATTCAGCCCATTAATATTAATTATTACCACTAATAAATTAATATTGCACTATCCATCTTAATCCATATTACGATAATATGGGCTCCCGGTTATTATTTCCCGCGTTTAAGATTATCAAGTCCATTAATTAATTAAGCTTCTGAATAGCTCTAAATTAATTAACGTCTTTCACCTTGGAGTAAAGACAGCTCAACATTATTATTCGTACCGAAGAAACTAATTCTTCACTTGCAAGATTTGGTACAATAAAACTTCTGAGCCCACCAAGGGGACTAATCATACGAGCCGTACTCGCACGCGTTTCTCCGTATTAAATCTTAGCAACCGTCGTATGATTAATATTACTGCCCAAGACACAAAGTTCGAAGTCACAATGATTCTCACCCAACATGAATCAAAGCAGTAACCATTAAGCACACACGGTCCTATTTAAGTGACGAAGATTAAGAAATCAACAACCACTGAGGTCTAATTCTTCACCTTTCAGAACAGAAGAATTTATCCTCGCTGTAGGACCTCTTCAACACATACTAAATGTGCTAGTGCAATCTCTTAGTCAAGACAGACCAATCTGAGCCTTACACATCGACCTTTCACGGCGGATTGTTCAATTCCACCTAGGTCGTGAAATGTACGTTTAGTTACAAGTAAACTGTTAATGTTGTCTTCCGTGATCGGGTATCACCACATTAACTACTATGTAACACGTACTATATATTGAACGGTTTGCAATAGAAATTCAACATTCAATCATAACTAAAGCAAATGCGATAAAAGAATTATTCTCATAAAACAAGTGTTTGATACACGAGTCATACAAAGTAAAAGCATAATTTCACGTATAACTCCAACAATCTCCCACTTATACTTAAAGTCTGCTTTTAGTATACATCACGCATGTCTTAGTGTAGTAGCTCTTCGTGACATCTCATGTCAACCTACACTAACCTAATAATTCCTCCCACTTATACTTAAAGCAGATTGGCAATAGTCTTGACTCCCATTCCATCCACATGTCTCTCGAATGTACTCAGAGGCAGACCCTTTGTGAATGGATATACTAGGTTGTCCTCCGATATTTACCTTTGCCACCTCTTTATCTCCTCTCTTAACGATTTCTCGTATAAGATGGTATTTTCTTTCAATGTGTTTGCTGGCCTTGTGGGCTCTCGGTTCCCTTGAATTTGCAACTGCTCCGGCATTGTCACAAAAGACAGTTATCTTGTCGGGCAAATTCGGAACAACGTCCAAGTCCACTAAGAAGTACTTGAGCCAAACCGCTTCTTTCGCTACTTCACAAGCAAATACTTATTCGGCTTCCATGGTCGAATCTGCGATGCATTTCTGCAAATCGCTTCTCCATGTCATGGCTCCTTCTCCCATGCAAAACACACTACCTGAGGTAGGTATTTTGGAGTCTATGTCTGATTGGAAATTTGAGTCCGTGTATCCCATGAGAATTAGATTGTCTGATTGTTAAATCAGCATTCTATACTAAGTTCTTTTCAGAAAATAAAGAACGCATTTAATTGCAATCTAATGTGCTTTCCCGGGGTTACTTTGATATCTTGCCATCATGCCCACGGCAAAGCAGATATCCGGTCTCGTTCACAACATTGCATACATAAGACTTCCTACGTCCGAAACGTACGGAACGTCTTTCATGTCATCTATCTCCACTTGCGTCTTAGGGCATATTTCTTTAGATAGATGGATTCCGTGCCTAAAAGGTACAAAACCTTTCATGGAATCTTGCATGCTGAAATGCTTCAAAACAGTGGCTTTGTATGAAACTTGCGATAAACCCAACACCCTCCTCTTGTGATCTCGAGTGAACTTGATCCCAAGGATGTGACCGGCTTTCCCTAAGTCCTTCATATCAAACTGATTTGACAGCCATACCCTAACGTCTGACAATACCTTTACATTGTTTCCAATGAGCAGAATATCGTCTACGTATAATACTAAGAATACCACCGCAGTTCCGTCACACCTTTTACACCCACAACTTTCGAACTTGTTTTGATCACAAACCCGTAAGACTTAATAACTTGATCAAAACACTGGTTCCAAGTACGCGACGCTTTCTTAAGTCCATAAATGGATCTCTTAAGCTTGCATACGAGGTGCTCTTGGCCTTTTTCAACGAAACCTTTGGGCTGTTGCATATAGATCCCATCAAGACTTCCGTTAAGGAAAGCTGCCTTGGCATCCATTTGCCAGATCTCGTAATCTAAGTGCGCAGCGATCGACAAGAGAATACGGATGGACTTAAGCATAGCTACAGGCCACAGGCCACAAGCTTTGCTTTGAAGGTCTCTACCCTTCCGTCCGGTCCCCTTTTCCTCTTGTACACCCACTTGCATCCAATGGGCTCTACCCCACTAGGTGGATCAACCAACTCCCACACTTGATTATAATCCATCGAACCCACCTCGGTTTCCATTGCGGTTTGCCACGCCTCCGCGTCTTTGTCTTGGATTGCCTCGTCGTACGTTCATGGGTCTGATTCATCGCCGGGAATCAAATCTGAAGATTCTCCAATTTCCATGAATCTCTCGGTTTGCCTTGCAATCCTCCCACTACGACGGGGTTCCGGTTGTGAAGGTATGACGTGTGGTATATCATCTTGTATACTTGGTATATGAGTTTGCCCTCTTAACTCATCTAAGGTAATCTCACTTCTGGGCTTTCTTTTGTTCATATAGTCTTCCTCCAAGAATTTAAAGTGCGAACTAATCACGGTCTTTTAATCCTTGAGACTATAGAACATACACCCTTTCGTTCCCATGGGATATCCTATAAACAACCTTAATTCCGAACATGGATCCAATTTACCGGCTTCCTTTTCTAGCACGTATGCCGGACAACCCCAAATCTGCAAGTGTCTTAGACTGGGCTTGCGCCCGGTCCACAATTCCATTGGGGTTTTAGGAACCGATTTGGATGGCACCAAGTTTAGAATGTAAGTCATTATTTCCAAGGCGTTACCCCAAAACGACTTGGGTAAATCCGAATAACTCATCATGGATCTGAATATTTCTAAAAGAGTCTGGCTCCTTCGTTCCGCCACACCGTTCTATTGAGGGGTTCCCGATGTGGTCAACAGGGATACAATCCCTTCTTCCGATAGGTAGTTCATGAATTCATTGCTAAGGTATTCGCCTCCACGAACAAATCGTAGAGACTTGATACTTCTTTCCCTATGCATCATAAGGTAGATGTATCTGTATCTTGAGTAATCATCAAATTACTCATACCTCTTCTTGCTATGATCGTCATTGAACCACACATATCGGTATGAACGAGTTCTAACACTTCCGTAGTTCTATTCCCCTTGGCTCCAAATGCCCTCTTGGTCATTTTACCCTCTAAACAGGATTCACAAGTTGGAAACGGTTCGACTTGGAATGATCCCAAGGATCCGTCTTTCACCAATCTCTCTATCCACTTTAGATTAATATGACCTAGTCTAAGATGCCATAGAAGTGTTTCGTTCATCTCCGAAGAACGCTTTCTTTTATTACTCGAAATAATCGATGTGTTATTAGATTCAATTTTGTGAGTGGTGTGCCCAAATAATGGTATAAAGATCATCCATTAAAGTTTCGGAACGGATAAACTCATCGTTTCAAGCAATAATAACATCCTTATTAAAAGAAACTGAGTATCTATTCAAACAGTTTAGAAACTGAAGGTTGAGTTCTTTCTAAACTAGGAACATGAGGAACGTCTCTTAAGACCATAACTCTATCTTTACAAGATAGGCGCACTTCTCCCACTGCTTCAGCTGCCACTCTCGTAGCATTGCCCGATGTGATGGGGATCTCACTTCCGTTAAGTCGTCGGGTTAGCTTAAACCCATGAAACAAATGTGATCAGTAGCTCTCGTATCGACTATCCACGAATAGACAGCATACGCCACTTCACAAGTTTCGACGACTAAGGTGTGTGAATTACCTAACTTTCCTAGCCTCTTAGGCTTGGAACAGGCAGACCTCCATTGTCCTCTCTCACCGCAACTAAAATACTTCCCCTTCGATGCTTGCCTTTGCATTTGCCTTTCACAACAATTGGATTTGCTTGCATCCGGCCTTTGGTTCTCTTCCTCTTTTTCCCTCCCTTGGGACCAAAAGAGGTAGACGAACCATTAGCCACCATAGCACTAGACTGGTGCTCCATTATCACCTCCACCGAAACTAAAGCTTGCAAGAGCTCGGGCAAACGACTTGTCCGTTCATTCATCTGACAGTTCAGATGAAACTACTCAAAGCTTCTCGGTAGGGAATGGTATATGAAATCAATCAAAATCCGCACCAAGTACTTCTAACTTGTTAAGGTATGCCATTATCTCGAGAACGTGCTCCCTCACGGGCGTTCCTTCCACCATTTCCAACTTGTCCGAGTCATGTTTGGTGAACTGATTAGTCATGGGATTCTGATGTGAAAACATCTCTTCAAGGTGTTCCATGATTTCAACAGCGGATACAATGTCTTCATGAATGCGCCTCAAATCCTCAGACAAAAATGTCAAGATGATGCACTTCATTCATTGTCACGCTTCCGATCATAAACTGCCTCTTCCCATTGCTTGACTTATCATTAGGCTTGCCGGGTATATTAACATAAATAACCCAATTGTGTTTTCGTGCAGTAAGGACAAATTTAAAAAAAACATTTCCAATCGATATAATTCTCTCCAAAAAGTTTATTAACTTTAAGTATATTAAACAGTGGATTAAAAGGTTGCGACATGATGAAATGAGAATAAAACATACATTCATATCAATATCTAGAAAAATATGAAATTATCACATAATTCGATCACATCAATTATATTGAAACCTTAAAACAATATAATCATGCATCAGCCAACATCTCGAAACCATTTAAATGCGCCACGAGGGGTGGTCTATACATTTAAATACATTCAAGCGGATCACAAACTTAAAAGTTACAAATCCTTAATTCAAAATTAATAGTTGGCTCACACTTTGACCACATAGAAATTGACAGGGACTCCGAGGGGAGTAAGTTAATATCAATTTCCTATGCCTAAGTAATAACCATAATTAAATACAGGATTATTATTTCGCTTTGAGCAAGCCACTCGTGGTGAGGGTCAATACCGCCACTAGTAATAATCCACAATCATCCTTTCGGAATTTATTCATGTGAAATCCGTTCTTTTGGCCGATCCGAGGGGGAAATGTATTCCAAAAGAACTTCACAAATAAATAAATTATGGAGGCCAAAATAATCCAATTTTAATATCCGGAATAAAATTGCGATTATAAAAACATACTTAGTAATTTTCTAAAGTAAGGTTTTTCTTGGACAATTAAATTCATGCAAACACAAATTAACAAATAATAATAAGTGCACGAAATAAAACATCCATCAAAACAAAAATTAAACACATTGGAGCACTCGAATCCAATTGTCACGGTTTAATTGCTTCACGTCTTGATGCGAAAAATCATCCTTGTTGCTTTCCGACGTTCGTCTCGACGTGCTCCCACTCGAACAACAACACTTCTTCAAAAACAGCATAGTTTGGGGTTCGGGACGATGTTTAATATCACACGAAAAAAAAACACGAACCGAAAAAATTCCACAGCCTGAGATACAGCGCGCGTCGGCCCACGAAGTGGGCCCGCGCGCTTCCCGGCCCGAGAAGCGCTGGAAAACTGCCAGAGGCGCGCCGAAGCGCAGCCCCGAGGCGCACCCGAGGCGCTGCACGGAGGCGCCCCGAGGTGCACCCGAGGCGCCCCTAGGCGCTGCAGCCCGCGCCCGAGGCGCGCGCACGCGTGCGCGCGGCGCCGTGCCCCCGTTGCGCACGGCGTGCGCCGTGCACCCCCGTGCGCCATTTTTTTCGCCGTTCGACCACGTTTTCTTCATCCCTTGCATGATTTTAGCTCCATACACGCGCCACGCTTGTATGCGTCGTCCGGGTACGCCGTTTTTAATTCTTCGTTCTTCGTCACGATCCGGTTACAATTTATTTTTACAAAAAAAAATAAATACTAGATCTAGACTAGTCTATTACAATGATCGAATCAAAATAAAAACAACTAATCTACTCGTGGATTTTCTCACGAGAAAAACGAATTCGAATGAATCGAATTAAAAAACAATTAATTTACACGCATGAAATTAACAACATTAAAAACCATGACAATTGGATACCTGCAAAAAAGATCTAACAATTCTACTATCCAATTTCAATTTAATGTTCAACAATTTAAATTCCAATTTAAAATTCAGAGCCCGAAACCGTGGCTCTGATACCAGTTGTTGGGAAAATAGGGGTGCCCGGAATCTATTCGGGATGAAATTTAAATACGAATTTAAATACAATTATTACTAGCATGAATTAATCCTAATTAATTCAAATAATAATTCCAACAACTAATTATCATCATGCATGTTGAATTAATTTCACATATTTAACTAGGCGGAATAAATAAGTAAATATGCGATTAACGTACCTCTCGTAGTAATGGCCTTTGGATATACGGGACACTTGTAATCTCGCTCTATCAACCCAAAGCCTTCTCAAGTATTTCCCTTTTCACCTCACTTGATCGCCGGTGGGAGACACTTTCAAGCAATTTAATAAACTAAGGAAAAAGAAAAATATCTATGCTTCTTGATTTTTCCAACACATGGAATTATGTACTTGGAGATGAAATAATCATCCCCTATTTATAATAGTGAGAGGAACGAAAATTGTATATTTTATGGCCAAGAGAAAATCTTTTCTTAATCTCTAAGAAATCTTGAATATATCTCATATATTCTTTTCTCCATAATAAAATATTCCACAAAAATCTCACTCTCCTATTAAACTTAATTATTTTCGAAAATTTCAATATGAGATCCTTAGATTTGGATCTTCTTGAATATATGAGATATTCTTGTATTCCAAGAATACATATCTTCCATAATATCTTTTCAAGAAAATCAACAAAATCTTCTCTTTTCTTGATTTACTATTTTCGAAAAAAACATGAAAAAATCAGCAATATATTTTCTTTTTATTTTAATCACCTTATCATTATTGGGCTACTTAATGGGCTACTTGAGGGGCCTTAAGGAGAATTAAGATTGGACCTCCTAATGGACTTCTGAATTTCAATATTGAGCCCCAATATAATTCAGCCCATTAATATTAATTATTACCACTAATAAATTAATATTGCACTATCCATCTTAATCCATATTACGATAATATGGGCTCCCGGTTATTATTTCCCGCGTTTAAGATTATCAAGTCCATTAATTAATTAAGCTTCTGAATAGCTCTAAATTAATTAACGTCTTTCACCTTGGAGTAAAGACAGCTCAACATTATTATTCGTACCGAAGAAACTAATTCTTCACTTGCAAGATTTGGTACAATAAAACTTCTGAGCCCACCAAGGGGACTAATCATACGAGCCGTACTCGCACGCATTTCTCCGTATTAAATCTTAGCAACCGTCGTATGATTAATATTACTGCCCAAGACACAAAGTTCGAAGTCACAATGATTCTCACCCAACATGAATCAAAGCAGTAACCATTAAGCACACACGGTCCTATTTAAGTGACGAAGATTAAGAAATCAACAACCACTGAGGTCTAATTCTTCACCTTTCAGAACAGAAGAATTTATCCTCGCTGTAGGACCTCTTCAACACATACTAAATGTGCTAGTGCAATCTCTTAGTCAAGACAGACCAATCTGAGCCTTACACATCGACCTTTCACGGCGGATTGTTCAATTCCACCTAGGTCGTGAAATGTACGTTTAGTTACAAGTAAACTATTAATGTTGTCTTCCGTGATCGGGTATCACCACATTAACTACTATGTAACACGTACTATATATTGAACGGTTTGCAATAGAAATTCAACATTCAATCATAACTAAAGCAAATGCGATAAAAGAATTATTCTCATAAAACAAGTGTTTGATACACGAGTCATACAAAGTAAAAGCATAATTTCACGTATAACTCCAACAATCTCCCACTTATACTTAAAGTCTGCTTTTAGTATACATCACGCATGTCTTAGTGTAGTAGCTCTTCGTGACATCTCATGTCAACCTACACTAACCTAATAATTCCTCCCACTTATACTTAAAGCAGATTGGCAATAGTCTTGACTCCCATTTCATCCACATGTCTCTCGAATGTACTCAGAGGCAGACCCTTTGTGAATGGATATACTAGGTTGTCCTCCGATATTTACCTTTGCCACCTCTTTATCTCCTCTCTTAACGATTTCTCGTATAAGATGGTGTTTTCTTTCAATGTGTTTGCTGGCCTTGTGGGCTCTCGGTTCCCTTGAATTTGCAACTGCTCTGGCATTGTCACAAAAGACAGTTATCTTGTCGGGCAAATTCGGAACAACGTCCAAGTCCACTAAGAAGTACTTGAGCCAAACCGCTTCTTTCGCTACTTCACAAGCAACTACTTATTCGGCTTCCATGGTCGAATCTGCGATGCATTTCTGCAAATCGCTTCTCCATGTCATGGCTCCTTCTTCCATGCAAAACACACTACCTGAGGTAGGTATTTTGGAGTCTATGTCTGATTGGAAATTTGAGTCCGTGTAACCCATGAGAATTAGATTGTCTGATTGTTAAATCAGCATTCTATACCAAGTTCTTTTCAGAAACTAAAGAACGCATTTAATTGCAATCTAATGTGCTTTCCCGGGGTTACTTTGATATCTTGCCATCATGCCCACGGCAAAGCAGATATCCGGTCTCGTTCACAACATTGCATACATAAGACATCCTACGTACGAAACGTACGGAACTTCTTTCATGTCATCTATCTCCACTTGCGTCTTAGGGCATATTTCTTTAGATAGATGAATTCCGTGCCTAAAAGGTACAAAACCTTTCATGGAATCTTGCATGCTGAAATGCTTCAAAACAGTGGCTTTGTATGAAACTTGCGATAAACCCAACATCCTCCTCTTGTGATCTCGAGTGAACTTGATCCCAAGGATGTGACCGGCTTTCCCTAAGTCCTTCATATCAAACTGATTTGACAGCCATACCCTAACGTCTGACAATACCTTTACATTGTTTCCAATGAGCAGAATATCGTCTACGTATAATACTAAGAATACCACCGCAGTTCCGTCACACCTTTTACACCCACAACTTTCGAACTTGTTTTGATCACAAACCCGTAAGACTTAATAACTTGATCAAAACACTGGTTCCAAGTACGCGACGCTTTCTTAAGTCCATAAATGGATCTCTTAAGCTTGCATACGAGGTGCTCTTAGCCTTTTTCAACGAAACCTTTGGGCTGTTGCATATAGATCCCATCAAGACTTCCGTTAAGGAAAGCTGCCTTGACATCCATTTGCCAGATCTCGTAATCTAAGTGCGCAGCGATCGACAAGAGAATACGGATGGACTTAAGCATAGCTACAGGCCACAGGCCACAAGCTTTGCTTTGAAGGTCTCTACCCTTCCGGCCGGTCCCCTTTTCCTCTTGTACACCCACTTGCATCCAATGGGCTCTACCCCACTAGGTGGATCAACCAACTCCCACACTTGATTATAATCCATCGAACCCACCTCGGTTTCCATTGCGGTTTGCCACGCCTCCGCGTCTTTGTCTTGGATTGCCTCGTCGTACGTTCATGGGTCTGATTCATCGCCGGGAATCAAATCCGAAGATTCTCCAATTCCCATGAATCTCTTGGTTTGCCTTGCAATCCTCCCACTACGACGGGGTTCCGGTTGTGAAGGTATGACGTGTGGTATATCATCTTGTATACTTGGTATAGGAGTTTGCCCTCTTAACTCGTCTAAGGTAATCTCACTTCTGGGCTTTCTTTTGTTCATATAGTCTTCCTCCAAGAATTTAAAGTGCGAACTAATCACGGTCTTTTAATCCTTGAGACTATAGAACATACACCCTTTCGTTCCCATGGGATATCCTATAAACAACCTTAATTCCGAACATGGATCCAATTTACCGGCTTCCTTGTCTAGCACGTATGCCGGACAACCCCAAATCTGCAAGTATCTTAGACTGGGCTTGCGCCCGGTCCACAATTCCATTGGGGTTTTAGGAACCGATTTGGATGGCACCAAGTTTAGAATGTAAGTCATTGTTTCCAAGGCGTTACCCCAAAACGACTTGGGTAAATCCGAATAACTCATCATGGATCTGACTATTTCTAAAAGAGTCTGGCTCCTTCGTTCCGCCACACCGTTCTATTGAGGGGTTCCCGATGTGGTCAACAGGGATACAATCCCTTCTTCCGATAGGTAGTTCAAGAATTCATTGCTAAGGTATTCGCCTCCACGAACAAATCGTAGAGACTTGATACTTCTTTCCCTATACATCATAAGGTAGATGTATCCGTATCTTGAGTAATCATCAAATTACTCATACCTCTTCTTGCTATGATCGTCATTGAACCACACATATCGGTATGAACGAGTTCTAACACTTCCGTAGTTCTATTCCCCTTGGCTCCAAATGCCCTCTTGGTCATTTTACCCTCTAAACAGGATTCACAAGTTGGAAACGGTTCGACTTGGAATGATTCCAAGGATCCGTCTTTCACCAATCTCTCTATCCACTTTAGATTAATATGACCTAGTCTAAGATGCCATAGAAGTGTTTCGTTCATCTCCGAAGAACGCTTTCTTTTATTACTCGAAATAATCGATGTGTTATTAGATTCAATTTTGTGAGTGGTGTGCCCAAATAATGGTATAAAGATCATCCATTAAAGTTTCGGAACGGATAAACTCATCGTTTCAAGCAATAATAACATCCTTATTAAAAGAAACTGAGTATCTATTCAAACAGTTTAGAAACTGAAGGTTGAGTTCTTTCTAAACTAGGAACATGAGGAACGTCTCTCAAGACCATAACTCTATCTACACAAGATAGGCGCACTTCTCCCACTGCTTCAGCTGCCACTCTCGTAGCATTGCCCGATGTGATGGGGATCTCACTTCCATTAAGTCGTCGGGTTAGCTTAAACCCATGAAACAAATGTGATCAGTAGCTCTCGTATCCACTATCCAAGAATAGACAGCATACGCCACTTCACAAGTTTCGACGACTAAGGTGTGTGAATTACCTAACTTTCCTAGCCTCTTAGGCTTGGAACAGGCAGACCTCCATTGTCCTCTCTCACCGCAACTAAAACACTTCCCCTTCGATGCTTGCCTTTGCATTTGCCTTTCGCAACAATTGGATTTGCTTGGATCCGGCCTTTGGTTCTCTTCCTCTTTTTCCCTCCCTTGGGACCAAAAGAGGTAGACGAACCATTAGCCACCATAGCACTAGACTGGTGCTCCATTATCACCTCCACCGAAACTAAAGCTTGCAAGAGCTCAGGCAAACGACTTGTCCGTTCATTCATCTGACAGTTCAGATGAAACTACTCAAAGCTTCTCGGTAGGGAATGGTATATGAAATCAATCAAAATCCGCACCAAGTACTTTTAACTTGTTAAGGTATGCCATTATCTCGAGAACGTGCTCCCTCACGGGCGTTCCTTCCACCATTTCCAACTTGACCGAGTCATGTTTGGTGAACTGATTAGTCATGGGATTCTGATGTGAAAACATCTCTTCAAGGTGTTCCATGATTTCAACAGCGGATACAATGTCTTCATGAATGCGCCTCAAATCCTCAGACAGAAATGTCAAGATGATGCACTTCATTCATTGTCACGCTTTCGATCATAAACTGCCTCTTCCCATTGCTTGACTTATCATTAGGCTTGCCGGGTATATTAACATAAATAACCCAATTGTGTTTTCGTGCAGTAAGGATAAATTTAAAAAAAACATTTTCAATCGATATAATTCTCTCCAAAAAGTTTATTAGCTTTAAGTATATTAAACAGTGGATTAAAAGGTTGCGACATGATGAAATGAGAATAAAACATACATTCATATCAATATCTAGAAAAATATGAAATTATCACATAATTCGATCACATCAATTATATTGAAACCTTAAAACAATATAATCATGCATCAGCCAACATCCCAAAACCATTTAAATGCGCCACGAGGGGTGGTCTATACATTTAAATACATTCAAGCGGATCACAAACTTAAAAGTTACAAATCCTTAATTCAAAATTAATAGTTGGCTCCCACTTTGACCACATAGAAATTGACAGGGACTCCGAGGGGAGTAAGTTAATATCAATTTCCTATGCCTAAGTAATAACCATAATTAAATACAGGATTATTATTTCGCTTTGAGCAAGCCACTCGTGATGAGGGTCAATACCGCCACTAGTAATAATCCACAATCATCCTTTCGGAATTTATTCATGTGAAATCCGTTCTTTTGGCCGATCCGAGGGGGAAATGTATTCCAAAAGAACTTCACAAATAAATAAATTATGGAGGCCAAAATAATCCAATTTTAATATCCGGAATAAAATTGCGATTATAAAAACATACTTAGTAATTTTCGAAAGTAAGGTTTTTCTTGGACAATTAAATTCATGCAAACACATATTAACAAATAATAATAAGTGCACGAAATAAAACATCCATCAAAACAAAAATTAAACACATTGGAGCACTCGAATCCAATTGTCACGGTTTAATTTCTTCACGTCTTGATGCGAAAAATCGTCCTTGTTGCTTTCCGACGTTCGTCTCGACGTGCTCCCACTCGAACAGCAACACTTATTCAAAAACAGCATCGTTTGGGGTTCGGGACGACGTTTAAAATCACACGAAAAAAAAAACACGAATCGAAAAAATTCCACGGCCTGAGATACAGCGCGCGTCGGCCCACGAAGTGGGCCGCGCGCTTCCCGGCCCGAGAAGCGCTGGAAAACTGCCAGAGGCGCGCCGAAGCGCACCCGAGGCGCTGCACGGAGGCGCGCCGAGGCGCACCCGAGGCGCCCCGAGGCGCTGCAGCCCGCGCCCGAGGCGCGCGCACGCGTGCGCGCGGCGCCGTGCCCCCGTTGCGCACGGCGTGCGCTGTGCACCCCCGTGCGCCGTTTTTTTCGCCGTTCGACCACGTTTTCTTCACCCCTTGCATGATTTTACCTCCATACACGCGCCACGCTTGTATGCGTCGTCCGGGTACGCCGTTTTTAATTCTTCGTTCTTCGTCACGATCCGGTTACAATTTATTTTTACAAAAAAAATAAATACTAGATCTAGACTAGTCTATTACAATGATCGAATCAAAATAAAAACAACTAATCTACTCGTGGATTTTCTCACGAGAAAAACGAATTCGAATGAATCGAATTAAAAAACAATTAATTTACACGCATGAAATTAACAACATTAAAAACCATGACAATTGGATACCTGCAAAAAAGATCTAACAATTCTACTATCCAATTTCAATTTAATGTTCAACAATTTAAATTCCAATTTAAAATTCAGAGCCCGAAACCGTGGCTCTGATACCATTTGTTGGGAAAATAGGGGTGCCCGGAATCTATTCGGGATGAAATTTAAATACGAATTTAAATACAATTATTACTAGCATGAATTAATCCTAATTAATTCAAATAATAATTCCAACAACTAATTATCATCATGCATGTTGAATTAATTTCACATATTTAACTAGGCGGAATAAATAAGTAAATATGCGATTAACGTACCTCTCGTAGTAATGGCCTTTGGATATACGGGACACTTGTAATCTCGCTCTATCAACCCAAAGCCTTCTCAAGTATTTCCCTTTTCACCTCACTTGATCGCCGGTGGGAGACGCTTTCAAGCAATTTAATAAACTAAGGAAAAAGAAAAATATCTATGCTTCTTGATTTTTCCAACACATGGAATTATGTACTTGGAGATGAAATAATCATCCCCTATTTATAATAGTGAGAGGAACGAAAATTGTATATTTTATGGCCAAGAGAAAATCTTTTCTTAATCTCTAAGAAATCTTGAATATATCTCATATATTCTTTTCTCCATAATAAAATATTCCACAAAAATCTCACTCTCCTATTAAACTTAATTATTTTCGAAAATTTCAATATGAGATCCTTAGATTTGGATCTTCTTGAATATATGAGATATTCTAGTATTCCAAGAATACATATCTTCCATAATATCTTTTCAAGAAAATCAACAAAATCTTCTCTTTTCTTGATTTACTATTTTCGAAAAAAACATGAAAAAATCAGCAATATATTTTCTTTTTATTTTAATCACCTTATCATTATTGGGCTACTTAATGGGCTACTTGAGGGGCCTTAAGGAGAATTAAGATTGGACCTCCTAATGGACTTCTGAATTTCAATATTGAGCCCCAATATAATTCAGCCCATTAATATTAATTATTACCACTAATAAATTAATATTGCACTATCCATCTTAATCCATATTACGATAATATGGGCTCCCGGTTATTATTTCCCGCGTTTAAGATTATCAAGTCCATTAATTAATTAAGCTTCTGAATAGCTCTAAATTAATTAACGTCTTTCACCTTGGAGTAAAGACAGCTCAACATTATTATTCGTACCGAAGAAACTAATTCTTCACTTGCAAGATTTGGTACAATAAAACTTCTGAGCCCACCAAGGGGACTAATCATACGAGCCGTACTCGCACGCGTTTCTCCGTATTAAATCTTAGCAACCGTCGTATGATTAATATTACTGCCCAAGACACAAAGTTCGAAGTCACAATGATTCTCACCCAACATGAATCAAAGCAGTAACCATTAAGCACACACGGTCCTATTTAAGTGACGAAGATTAAGAAATCAACAACCACTGAGGTCTAATTCTTCACCTTTCAGAACAGAAGAATTTATCCTCGCTGTAGGACCTCTTCAACACATACTAAATGTGCTAGTGCAATCTCTTAGTCAAGACAGACCAATCTGAGCCTTACACATCGACCTTTCACGGCGGATTGTTCAATTCCACCTAGGTCGTGAAATGTACGTTTAGTTACAAGTAAACTGTTAATGTTGTCTTCCGTGATCGGGTATCACCACATTAACTACTATGTAACACGTACTATATATTGAACGGTTTGCAATAGAAATTCAACATTCAATCATAACTAAAGCAAATGCGATAAAAGAATTATTCTCATAAAACAAGTGTTTGATACACGAGTCATACAAAGTAAAAGCATAATTTCACGTATAACTCCAACAATCTCCCACTTATACTTAAAGTCTGCTTTTAGTATACATCACGCATGTCTTAGTGTAGTAGCTCTTCGTGACATCTCATGTCAACCTACACTAACCTAATAATTCCTCCCACTTATACTTAAAGCAGATTGGCAATAGTCTTGACTCCCATTCCATCCACATGTCTCTCGAATGTACTCAGAGGCAGACCCTTTGTGAATGGATATACTAGGTTGTCCTCCGATATTTACCTTTGCCACCTCTTTATCTCCTCTCTTAACGATTTCTCGTATAAGATGGTATTTTCTTTCAATGTGTTTGCTGGCCTTGTGGGCTCTCGGTTCCCTTGAATTTGCAACTGCTCCGGCATTGTCACAAAAGACAGTTATCTTGTCGGGCAAATTTGGAACAACGTCCAAGTCCACTAAGAAGTACTTGAGCCAAACCGCTTCTTTCGCTACTTCACAAGCAAATACTTATTCGGCTTCCATGGTCGAATCTGCGATGCATTTCTGCAAATCGCTTCTCCATGTCATGGCTCCTTCTCCCATGCAAAACACACTACCTGAGGTAGGTATTTTGGAGTCTATGTCTGATTGGAAATTTGAGTCCGTGTATCCCATGAGAATTAGATTGTCTGATTGTTAAATCAGCATTCTATACTAAGTTCTTTTCAGAAAATAAAGAACGCATTTAATTGCAATCTAATGTGCTTTCCCGGGGTTACTTTGATATCTTGCCATCATGCCCACGGCAAAGCAGATATCCGGTCTCGTTCACAACATTGCATACATAAGACTTCCTACGTCCGAAACGTACGGAACGTCTTTCATGTCATCTATCTCCACTTGCGTCTTAGGGCATATTTCTTTAGATAGATGGATTCCGTGCCTAAAAGGTACAAAACCTTTCATGGAATCTTGCATGCTGAAATGCTTCAAAACAGTGGCTTTGTATGAAACTTGCGATAAACCCAACATCCTCCTCTTGTGATCTCGAGTGAACTTGATCCCAAGGATGTGACCGGCTTTCCCTAAGTCCTTCATATCAAACTGATTTGACAGCCATACCCTAACGTCTGACAATACCTTTACATTGTTTCCAATGAGCAGAATATCGTCTACGTATAATACTAAGAATACCACCGCAGTTCCGTCACACCTTTTACACCCACAACTTTCGAACTTGTTTTGATCACAAACCCGTAAGACTTAATAACTTGATCAAAACACTGGTTCCAAGTACGCGACGCTTTCTTAAGTCCATAAATGGATCTCTTAAGCTTGCATACGAGGTGCTCTTGGCCTTTTTCAACGAAACCTTTGGGCTGTTGCATATAGATCCCATCAAGACTTCCGTTAAGGAAAGCTGCCTTGGCATCCATTTGCCAGATCTCGTAATCTAAGTGCGCAGCGATCGACAAGAGAATACGGATGGACTTAAGCATAGCTACAGGCCACAGGCCACAAGCTTTGCTTTGAAGGTCTCTACCCTTCCGTCCGGTCCCCTTTTCCTCTTGTACACCCACTTGCATCCAATGGGCTCTACCCCACTAGGTGGATCAACCAACTCCCACACTTGATTATAATCCATCGAACCCACCTCGGTTTCCATTGCGGTTTGCCACGCCTCCGCGTCTTTGTCTTGGATTGCCTCGTCGTACGTTCATGGGTCTGATTCATCGCCGGGAATCAAATCTGAAGATTCTCCAATTCCCATGAATCTCTCGGTTTGCCTTGCAATCCTCCCACTACGACGGGGTTCCGGTTGTGAAGGTATGACGTGTGGTATATCATCTTGTATACTTGGTATATGAGTTTGCCCTCTTAACTCATCTAAGGTAATCTCACTTCTGTGCTTTCTTTTGTTCATATAGTCTTCCTCCAAGAATTTAAAGTGCGAACTAATCACGGTCTTTTAATCCTTGAGACTATAGAACATACACCCTTTCGTTCCCATGGGATATCCTATAAACAACCTTAATTCCGAACATGGATCCAATTTACCGGCTTCCTTTTCTAGCACGTATGCCGGACAACCCCAAATCTGCAAGTGTCTTAGACTGGGCTTGCGCCCGGTCCACAATTCCATTGGGGTTTTAGGAACCGATTTGGATGGCACCAAGTTTAGAATGTAAGTCATTATTTCCAAGGCGTTACCCCAAAACGACTTGGGTAAATCCGAATAACTCATCATGGATCTGACTATTTCTAAAAGAGTCTGGCTCCTTCGTTCCGCCACACCGTTCTATTGAGGGGTTCCCGATGTGGTCAACAGGGATACAATCCCTTCTTCCGATAGGTAGTTCAAGAATTCATTGCTAAGGTATTCGCCTCCACGAACAAATCGTAGAGACTTGATACTTCTTTCCCTATGCATCATAAGGTAGATGTATCTGTATCTTGAGTAATCATCAAATTACTCATACCTCTTCTTGCTATGATCGTCATTGAACCACACATATCGGTATGAACGAGTTCTAACACTTCCGTAGTTCTATTCCCCTTGGCTCCAAATGCCCTCTTGGTCATTTTACCCTCTAAACAGGATTCACAAGTTGGAAACGGTTCGACTTGGAATGATCCCAAGGATCCGTCTTTCACCAATCTCTCTATCCACTTTAGATTAATATGACCTAGTCTAAGATGCCATAGAAGTGTTTCGTTCATCTCCGAAGAACGCTTTCTTTTATTACTCGAAATAATCGATGTGTTATTAGATTCAATTTTGTGAGTGGTGTGCCCAAATAATGGTATAAAGATCATCCATTAAAGTTTCGGAACGGATAAACTCATCGTTTCAAGCAATAATAACATCCTTATTAAAAGAAACTGAGTATCTATTCAAACAGTTTAGAAACTGAAGGTTGAGTTCTTTCTAAACTAGGAACATGAGGAACGTCTCTTAAGACCATAACTCTATCTTTACAAGATAGGCGCACTTCTCCCACTGCTTCAGCTGCCACTCTCGTAGCATTGCCCGATGTGATGGGGATCTCACTTCCGTTAAGTCGTCGGGTTAGCTTAAACCCATGAAACAAATGTGATCAGTAGCTCTCGTATCGACTATCCACGAATAGACAGCATACGCCACTTCACAAGTTTCGACGACTAAGGTGTGTGAATTACCTAACTTTCCTAGCCTCTTAGGCTTGGAACAGGCAGACCTCCATTGTCCTCTCTCACCGCAACTAAAACACTTCCCCTTCGATGCTTGCCTTTGCATTTGCCTTTCACAACAATTGGATTTGCTTGCATCCGGCCTTTGGTTCTCTTCCTCTTTTTCCCTCCCTTGGGACCAAAAGAGGTAGACGAACCATTAGCCACCATAGCACTAGACTGGTGCTCCATTATCACCTCCACCGAAACTAAAGCTTGCAAGAGCTCGGGCAAACGACTTGTCCGTTCATTCATCTGACAGTTCAGATGAAACTACTCAAAGCTTCTCGGTAGGGAATGGTATATGAAATCAATCAAAATCCGCACCAAGTACTTCTAACTTGTTAAGGTATGCCATTATCTCGAGAACGTGCTCCCTCACGGGCGTTCCTTCCACCATTTCCAACTTGTCCGAGTCATGTTTGGTGAACTGATTAGTCATGGGATTCTGATGTGAAAACATCTCTTCAAGGTGTTCCATGATTTCAACAGCGGATACAATGTCTTCATGAATGCGCCTCAAATCCTCAGACAAAAATGTCAAGATGATGCACTTCATTCATTGTCACGCTTCCGATCATAAACTGCCTCTTCCCATTGCTTGACTTATCATTAGGCTTGCCGGGTATATTAACATAAATAACCCAATTGTGTTTTCGTGCAGTAAGGACAAATTTAAAAAAAACATTTCCAATCGATATAATTCTCTCCAAAAAGTTTATTAACTTTAAGTATATTAAACAGTGGATTAAAAGGTTGCGACATGATGAAATGAGAATAAAACATACATTCATATCAATATCTAGAAAAATATGAAATTATCACATAATTCGATCACATCAATTATATTGAAACCTTAAAACAATATAATCATGCATCAGCCAACATCTCGAAACCATTTAAATGCGCCACGAGGGGTGGTCTATACATTTAAATACATTCAAGCGGATCACAAACTTAAAAGTTACAAATCCTTAATTCAAAATTAATAGTTGGCTCACACTTTGACCACATAGAAATTGACAGGGACTCCGAGGGGAGTAAGTTAATATCAATTTCCTATGCCTAAGTAATAACCATAATTAAATACAGGATTATTATTTCGCTTTGAGCAAGCCACTCGTGGTGAGGGTCAATACCGCCACTAGTAATAATCCACAATCATCCTTTCGGAATTTATTCATGTGAAATCCGTTCTTTTGGCCGATCCGAGGGGGAAATGTATTCCAAAAGAACTTCACAAATAAATAAATTATGGAGGCCAAAATAATCCAATTTTAATATCCGGAATAAAATTGCGATTATAAAAACATACTTAGTAATTTTCTAAAGTAAGGTTTTTCTTGGACAATTAAATTCATGCAAACACAAATTAACAAATAATAATAAGTGCACGAAATAAAACATCCATCAAAACAAAAATTAAACACATTGGAGCACTCGAATCCAATTGTCACGGTTTAATTGCTTCACGTCTTGATGCGAAAAATCATCCTTGTTGCTTTCCGACGTTCGTCTCGACGTGCTCCCACTCGAACAACAACACTTCTTCAAAAACAGCATAGTTTGGGGTTCGGGACGATGTTTAATATCACACGAAAAAAAAACACGAACCGAAAAAATTCCACAGCCTGAGATACAGCGCGCGTCGGCCCACGAAGTGGGCCCGCGCGCTTCCCGGCCCGAGAAGCGCTGGAAAACTGCCAGAGGCGCGCCGAAGCGCAGCCCCGAGGCGCACCCGAGGCGCTGCACGGAGGCGCCCCGAGGTGCACCCGAGGCGCCCCTAGGCGCTGCAGCCCGCGCCCGAGGCGCGCGCACGCGTGCGCGCGGCGCCGTGCCCCCGTTGCGCACGGCGTGCGCCGTGCACCCCCGTGCGCCATTTTTTTCGCCGTTCGACCACGTTTTCTTCATCCCTTGCATGATTTTAGCTCCATACACGCGCCACGCTTGTATGCGTCGTCCGGGTACGCCGTTTTTAATTCTTCGTTCTTCGTCACGATCCGGTTACAATTTATTTTTACAAAAAAAAATAAATACTAGATCTAGACTAGTCTATTACAATGATCGAATCAAAATAAAAACAACTAATCTACTCGTGGATTTTCTCACGAGAAAAACGAATTCGAATGAATCGAATTAAAAAACAATTAATTTACACGCATGAAATTAACAACATTAAAAACCATGACAATTGGATACCTGCAAAAAAGATCTAACAATTCTACTATCCAATTTCAATTTAATGTTCAACAATTTAAATTCCAATTTAAAATTCAGAGCCCGAAACCGTGGCTCTGATACCAGTTGTTGGGAAAATAGGGGTGCCCGGAATCTATTCGGGATGAAATTTAAATACGAATTTAAATACAATTATTACTAGCATGAATTAATCCTAATTAATTCAAATAATAATTCCAACAACTAATTATCATCATGCATGTTGAATTAATTTCACATATTTAACTAGGCGGAATAAATAAGTAAATATGCGATTAACGTACCTCTCGTAGTAATGGCCTTTGGATATACGGGACACTTGTAATCTCGCTCTTTCAACCCAAAGCCTTCTCAAGTATTTCCCTTTTCACCTCACTTGATCGCCGGTGGGAGACACTTTCAAGCAATTTAATAAACTAAGGAAAAAGAAAAATATCTATGCTTCTTGATTTTTCCAACACATGGAATTATGTACTTGGAGATGAAATAATCATCCCCTATTTATAATAGTGAGAGGAACGAAAATTGTATATTTTATGGCCAAGAGAAAATCTTTTCTTAATCTCTAAGAAATCTTGAATATATCTCATATATTCTTTTCTCCATAATAAAATATTCCACAAAAATCTCACTCTCCTATTAAACTTAATTATTTTCGAAAATTTCAATATGAGATCCTTAGATTTGGATCTTCTTGAATATATGAGATATTCTTGTATTCCAAGAATACATATCTTCCATAATATCTTTTCAAGAAAATCAACAAAATCTTCTCTTTTCTTGATTTACTATTTTCGAAAAAAACATGAAAAAATCAGCAATATATTTTCTTTTTATTTTAATCACCTTATCATTATTGGGCTACTTAATGGGCTACTTGAGGGGCCTTAAGGAGAATTAAGATTGGACCTCCTAATGGACTTCTGAATTTCAATATTGAGCCCCAATATAATTCAGCCCATTAATATTAATTATTACCACTAATAAATTAATATTGCACTATCCATCTTAATCCATATTACGATAATATGGGCTCCCGGTTATTATTTCCCGCGTTTAAGATTATCAAGTCCATTAATTAATTAAGCTTCTGAATAGCTCTAAATTAATTAACGTCTTTCACCTTGGAGTAAAGACAGCTCAACATTATTATTCGTACCGAAGAAACTAATTCTTCACTTGCAAGATTTGGTACAATAAAACTTCTGAGCCCACCAAGGGGACTAATCATACGAGCCGTACTCGCACGCATTTCTCCGTATTAAATCTTAGCAACCGTCGTATGATTAATATTACTGCCCAAGACACAAAGTTCGAAGTCACAATGATTCTCACCCAACATGAATCAAAGCAGTAACCATTAAGCACACACGGTCCTATTTAAGTGACGAAGATTAAGAAATCAACAACCACTGAGGTCTAATTCTTCACCTTTCAGAACAGAAGAATTTATCCTCGCTGTAGGACCTCTTCAACACATACTAAATGTGCTAGTGCAATCTCTTAGTCAAGACAGACCAATCTGAGCCTTACACATCGACCTTTCACGGCGGATTGTTCAATTCCACCTAGGTCGTGAAATGTACGTTTAGTTACAAGTAAACTATTAATGTTGTCTTCCGTGATCGGGTATCACCACATTAACTACTATGTAACACGTACTATATATTGAACGGTTTGCAATAGAAATTCAACATTCAATCATAACTAAAGCAAATGCGATAAAAGAATTATTCTCATAAAACAAGTGTTTGATACACGAGTCATACAAAGTAAAAGCATAATTTCACGTATAACTCCAACAATCTCCCACTTATACTTAAAGTCTGCTTTTAGTATACATCACGCATGTCTTAGTGTAGTAGCTCTTCGTGACATCTCATGTCAACCTACACTAACCTAATAATTCCTCCCACTTATACTTAAAGCAGATTGGCAATAGTCTTGACTCCCATTTCATCCACATGTCTCTCGAATGTACTCAGAGGCAGACCCTTTGTGAATGGATATATTAGGTTGTCCTCCGATATTTACCTTTGCCACCTCTTTATCTCCTCTCTTAACGATTTCTCGTATAAGATGGTGTTTTCTTTCAATGTGTTTGCTGGCCTTGTGGGCTCTCGGTTCCCTTGAATTTGCAACTGCTCTGGCATTGTCACAAAAGACAGTTATCTTGTCGGGCAAATTCGGAACAACGTCCAAGTCCACTAAGAAGTACTTGAGCCAAACCGCTTCTTTCGCTACTTCACAAGCAACTACTTATTCGGCTTCCATGGTCGAATCTGCGATGCATTTCTGCAAATCGCTTCTCCATGTCATGGCTCCTTCTTCCATGCAAAACACACTACCTGAGGTAGGTATTTTGGAGTCTATGTCTGATTGGAAATTTGAGTCCGTGTAACCCATGAGAATTAGATTGTCTGATTGTTAAATCAGCATTCTATACCAAGTTCTTTTCAGAAACTAAAGAACGCATTTAATTGCAATCTAATGTGCTTTCCCGGGGTTACTTTGATATCTTGCCATCATGCCCACGGCAAAGCAGATATCCGGTCTCGTTCACAACATTGCATACATAAGACATCCTACGTACGAAACGTACGGAACTTCTTTCATGTCATCTATCTCCACTTGCGTCTTAGGGCATATTTCTTTAGATAGATGAATTCCGTGCCTAAAAGGTACAAAACCTTTCATGGAATCTTGCATGCTGAAATGCTTCAAAACAGTGGCTTTGTATGAAACTTGCGATAAACCCAACATCCTCCTCTTGTGATCTCGAGTGAACTTGATCCCAAGGATGTGACCGGCTTTCCCTAAGTCCTTCATATCAAACTGATTTGACAGCCATACCCTAACGTCTGACAATACCTTTACATTGTTTCCAATGAGCAGAATATCGTCTACGTATAATACTAAGAATACCACCGCAGTTCCGTCACACCTTTTACACCCACAACTTTCGAACTTGTTCTGATCACAAACCCGTAAGACTTAATAACTTGATCAAAACACTGGTTCCAAGTACGCGACGCTTTCTTAAGTCCATAAATGGATCTCTTAAGCTTGCATACGAGGTGCTCTTAGCCTTTTTCAACGAAACCTTTGGGCTGTTGCATATAGATCCCATCAAGACTTCCGTTAAGGAAAGCTGCCTTGACATCCATTTGCCAGATCTCGTAATCTAAGTGCGCAGCGATCGACAAGAGAATACGGATGGACTTAAGCATAGCTACAGGCCACAGGCCACAAGCTTTGCTTTGAAGGTCTCTACCCTTCCGTCCGGTCCTCTTTTCCTCTTGTACACCCACTTGCATCCAATGGGCTCTACCCCACTAGGTGGATCAACCAACTCCCACACTTGATTATAATCCATCGAACCCACCTCGGTTTCCATTGCGGTTTGCCACGCCTCCGCGTCTTTGTCTTGGATTGCCTCGTCGTACGTTCATGGGTCTGATTCATCGCCGGGAATCAAATCCGAAGATTCTCCAATTCCCATGAATCTCTTGGTTTGCCTTGCAATCCTCCCACTACGACGGGGTTCCGGTTGTGAAGGTATGACGTGTGGTATATCATCTTGTATACTTGGTATAGGAGTTTGCCCTCTTAACTCGTCTAAGGTAATCTCACTTCTGGGCTTTCTTTTGTTCATATAGTCTTCCTCCAAGAATTTAAAGTGCGAACTAATCACGGTCTTTTAATCCTTGAGACTATAGAACATACACCCTTTCGTTCCCATGGGATATCCTATAAACAACCTTAATTCCGAACATGGATCCAATTTACCGGCTTCCTTGTCTAGCACGTATGCCGGACAACCCCAAATCTGCAAGTGTCTTAGACTGGGCTTGCGCCCGGTCCACAATTCCATTGGGGTTTTAGGAATCGATTTGGATGGCACCAAGTTTAGAATGTAAGTCATTGTTTCCAAGGCGTTACCCCAAAACGACTTGGGTAAATCCGAATAACTCATCATAGATCTGACTATTTCTAAAAGAGTCTGGCTCCTTCGTTCCGCCACACCGTTCTATTGAGGGGTTCCCGATGTGGTCAACAGGGATACAATCCCTTCTTCCGATAGGTAGTTCAAGAATTCATTGCTAAGGTATTCGCCTCCACGAACAAATCGTAGAGACTTGATACTTCTTTCCCTATGCATCATAAGGTAGATGTATCCGTATCTTGAGTAATCATCAAATTACTCATACCTCTTCTTGCTATGATCGTCATTGAACCACACATATCGGTATGAACGAGTTCTAACACTTCCGTAGTTCTATTCCCCTTGGCTCCAAATGCCCTCTTGGTCATTTTACCCTCTAAACAGGATTCACAAGTTGGAAACGGTTCGACTTGGAATGATTCCAAGGATCCGTCTTTCACCAATCTCTCTATCCACTTTAGATTAATATGACCTAGTCTAAGATGCCATAGAAGTGTTTCGTTCATCTCCGAAGAACGCTTTCTTTTATTACTCGAAATAATCGATGTGTTATTAGATTCAATTTTGTGAGTGGTGTGCCCAAATAATGGTATAAAGATCATCCATTAAAATTTCGGAACGGATAAACTCATCGTTTCAAGCAATAATAACATCCTTATTAAAAGAAACTGAGTATCTATTCAAACAGTTTAGAAACTGAAGGTTGAGTTCTTTCTAAACTAGGAACATGAGGAACGTCTCTCAAGACCATAACTCTATCTTCACAAGATAGGCGCACTTCTCCCACTGCTTCAGCTGCCACTCTCGTAGCATTGCCCGATGTGATGGGGATCTCACTTCCGTTAAGTCGTCGGGTTAGCTTAAACCCACGAAACAAATGTGATCAGTAGCTCTCGTATCCACTATCCACGAATAGACAGCATACGCCACTTCACTAGTTTCGACGACTAAGGTGTGTGAATTACTTAACTTTCCTAGCCTCTTAGGCTTGGAACAGGCAGACCTCCATTGTCCTCTCTCACCGCAACTAAAACACTTCCCCTTCGATGCTTGCCTTTGCATTTGCCTTTCGCAACAATTGGATTTGCTTGGATCCGGCCTTTGGTTCTCTTCCTCTTTTTCCCTCCCTTGGGACCAAAAGAGGTAGACGAACCATTAGCAACCATAGCACTAGACTGGTGCTCCATTATCACCTCCACCGAAACTAAAGCTTGCAAGAGCTCGGGCAAACGACTTGTCCGTTCATTCATCTGACAGTTCAGATGAAACTACTCAAAGCTTCACGATAGGGAATGGTATATGAAATCAATCAAAATCCGCACCAAGTACTTCTAACTTGTTAAGGTATGCCATTATCTCGAGAACGTGCTCCCTCACGGGCGTTCCTTCCACCATTTCCAACTTGTCCGAGTCATGTTTGGTGAACTGATTAGTCATGGGATTCTGATGTGAAAACATCTCTTCAAGGTGTTCCATGATTTCAACAGCGGATACAATGTCTTCATGAATGCGCCTCAAATCCTCAGACAGAAATGTCAAGATGATGCACTTCATTCATTGTCATGCTTCCGATCATAAACTGCCTCTTCCCATTGCTTGACTTATCATTAGGCTTGCCGGGTATATTAACATAAATAACCCAATTGTGTTTTCGTGCAGTAAGGACAAATTTAAAAAAAAATTTCCAATCGATATAATTCTCTCCAAAAAGTTTATTAACTTTAAGTATATTAAACAGTGGATTAAAAGGTTGCGACATGATGAAATGAGAATAAAACATACATTCATATCAATATCTAGAAAAATATGAAATTATCACATAATTCGATCACATCAATTATATTGAAACCTTAAAACAATATAATCATGCATCAGCCAACATCTCGAAACCATTTAAATGCGCCACGAGGGGTGGTCTATACATTTAAATACATTCAAGCGGATCACAAACTTAAAAGTTACAAATCCTTAATTCAAAATTAATAGTTGGCTCACACTTTGACCACATAGAAATTGACAGGGACTCCGAGGGGAGTAAGTTAATACCAATTTCCTATGCCTAAGTAATAACCATAATTAAATACAGGATTATTATTTCGCTTTGAGCAAGCCACTCGTGGTGAGGGTCAATACCGCCACTAGTAATAATCCACAATCATCCTTTCGGAATTTATTCATGTGAAATCCGTTCTTTTGGCCGATCCGAGGGGGAAATGTATTCCAAAAGAACTTCACAAATAAATAAATTATGGAGGCCAAAATAATCCAATTTTAATATCCGGAATAAAATTGCGATTATAAAAACATACTTAGTAATTTTCGAAAGTAAGGTTTTTCTTGGACAATTAAATTCATGCAAACACATATTAACAAATAATAATAAGTGCACGAAATAAAACATCCATAAAAAAAAAATTAAACACATTGGAGCACTCGAATCCAATTGTCACGGTTTAATTTCTTCACGTCTTGATGCGAAAAATCGTCCTTGTTGCTTTCCGACGTTCGTCTCGACGTGCTCCCACTCGAACAACAACACTTCTTAAAAAACAGCATCGTTTGGGGTTCGGGACGACATTTAAAATCACACGAAAAAAAAAACACGAACCGAAAAAATTCCACGGCCTGAGATACAGCGCGCGTCGGCCCACGAAGTGGGCCCGCGCGCTTCCCGGCCCGAGAAGCGCTGGAAAACTGCCAGAGGCGCGCCGAAGCGCAGCCCCGAGGCGCACTCGAGGCGCACCCGAGGCGCTGCATGGAGGCGCGCCGAGGCGCACCCGAGGCGCTGCAGCCCGTGCCCGAGGCGCGCGCACGCGTGCGCGCGGCGCCGTGCCCCCGTTGCGCCGTTTTTTTCGCCGTTCGACCTCGTTTTCTTCACCCCTTGCATAATTTTACCTCCATACACGCGCCACGCTTGTATGCGTCGTCCGGGTACGCCGTTTTTAATTCTTCGTTCTTCGTCACGATCCGGTTACAATTTATTTTTACAAAAAAAATAAATACTAGATCTAGACTAGTCTATTACAATGATCGAATCAAAATAAAAACAACTAATCTACTCGTGGATTTTCTCACGAGAAAAACGAATTCGAATGAATCGAATTAAAAAACAATTAATTTACACGCATGAAATTAACAACATTAAAAACCATGACAATTGGATACCTGCAAAAAAGATCTAACAATTCTACTATCCAATTTCAATTTAATGTTCAACAATTTAAATTCCAATTTAAAATTCAGAGCCCGAAACCGTGGCTCTGATACCAGTTGTTGGGAAAATAGGGGTGCCCGGAATCTATTCGGGATGAAATTTAAATACGAATTTAAATACAATTATTACTAGCATGAATTAATCCTAATTAATTCAAATAATAATTCCAACAACTAATTATCATCATGCATGTTGAATTAATTTCACATATTTAACTAGGCGGAATAAATAAGTAAATATGCGATTAACGTACCTCTCGTAGTAATGGCCTTTGGATATACGGGACACTTGTAATCTCGCTCTATCAACCCAAAGCCTTCTCAAGTATTTCCCTTTTCACCTCACTTGATCGCCGGTGGGAGATGCTTTCAAGCAATTTAATAAACTAAGGAAAAAGAAAAATATATATGCTTCTTGATTTTTCCAACACATGGAATTATGTACTTGGAGATGAAATAATCATCCCCTATTTATAATAGTGAGAGGAACGAAAATTGTATATTTTATGGCCAAGAGAAAATCTTTTCTTAATCTCTAAGAAATCTTGAATATATCTCATATATTCTTTTCTCCATAATAAAATATTCCACAAAAATCTCACTCTCCTATTAAACTTAATTCTTGCAAGTGAAGAATTAGTTTCTTCGGTACGAATAATAATGTTGAGCTGTCTTTACTCCAAGGTGAAAGACGTTAATTAATTTAGAGCTATTCAGAAGCTTAATTAATTAATGGACTTTATAATCTTAAACGCGGGAAAAAATAACCGGGAGCCCATATTATCGTAATATGGATTAAGATGGATAGTGCAATATTAATTTATTAGTGGTAATAATTAATATTAATGGATTGAATTATATTGGGGCTCAATATTGAAATTCAGAAGTCCATTAGGAGGTCCAATCTTAATTCTCCTTAAGGCCCCTCAAGTAGCCCAATTAAGTAGCCCAATAATGATAAGGTGATTAAAATAAAAGAAAATATATTTGCTGATTTTTTCATGATATTTCGAAAAAGATATATTAGGAGAAAGAAAAGATCTTGTTGATTTTCTTGGAAAGATATTATGGAAAATAAGTATTCTTGGAATACAAGATTATCTCATATATTCAAGAAGATCCAAATCTTGGATTCTTTCTTTAATATTTTCGAAAATATGCTTATTAGGAGGAGGTTGAGATTTTTGTGGAATATTTTATTATGGAGAAAAGAATATATGGGATATATTCAAGATTTTTAGAGGCTAAGAAAAGATTTTCTCCACCTCTAAAATATATGAAAATTTCGAAAATCCCTTGTCCTATAAGTAGGGGATGATTATTTCATCTCCAGTTTACAGTTTCACAGTGTTGAAAAAAAAATCAGCAACAATATTTTTCTTTTTCCTTAGTTATTTAAATTACTTGAAAGCATCTCCCACCGGTGATCAAGTAAGGCGAAAGGGAAATACTTGAGAAGGCTTTTGGGTTGATAAAGCGTGTTCGTGTTTGTCCCGTTTTATTCAAAGGCCAGTTCTACGAGAGGTACGTAAGTCACATAATTTCTTGTTTATTCCGCCATAGATTTTATGTGAATTAATTCAACATGCATGATGATAAAAAAATGTTGTTGAAATTATTATTTGAATTAATTAGGATTAATTCATGCTAGTAATAATTGTATTTAAATTCGTATTTAAATTTCATCCCGAATAGATTCCGGGCACCCCTATTTTCCCAACAACTGGTATCAGAGCCACGGTTTCGGGCTCTGATCTTTAAATTGGAATTTAAATTGTTTAACATTAAATTGAAATTGGATAGTAGAATTGGTAGATCTTTTTTGCAGGTATCCAATTGTCATGGTTTTTAATGTTGATATTTTTTCATGCGTGTGAATTAATTGTTTTTTAATTCGATTCGTTCGAATTCGTTTTTCTCGTGAGAAAATCCACTAGTAGATTAGTTGTTTTTATTTTGATTCGATCATTGTAATAGACTAGTCTAGATCTAGTATTTATTTTTTTTGTAAAAATAAATTGTAACCGGATCGTGACGAAGAACGAAGAATTAAAAACGGCATACCCGGACGACGCATACAAGCGTGGCGCGTGTATGGACGTAAAATCATGCAAGGGGTGAAGAAAACGAGGACGAACGGCGAAAAAAACGGCGCACGGGGGTGCACGGCGCACGCCGTGCGCAACGGGGGCACGGCGCCGCGCGCACGCGTGGGCGCGCCTTGGCGTGGGCTGCAGCGCCTCGGGGCGCCTCGGGTGCACCTCGGCGCACCTCCGTGCAGCGCCTCGGGTGCGCCTCGGGCAGTGTTTCAGCGCTTCTCGGACTGGGAAGTGCGCGGGCCCACTTCGTGGGCCGACGCGCGCTGTATCTCAGGCCGTGGAATTTTTTCGGTTCGTGTTTTTTTTTGTGTGATTTTAAACATCGTCCCGAACCCCAAACAATGCTGTTTGTGAAGAAGTGTTGCTGTTCGAGTGGGAGCACGTCGAGACGAACGTCGGAAAGCAACAAGGACGATTTTTCGCATCAAGACGTGAAGAAATTAAACCGTGACAATTGGATTTGAGTGCTCCAATGTGTTTAATTTTGTTTTGATGGATGTTTTATTTCGTGCACTTATTATTATTTGTTAATATGTATTTGCATGAATTTAATTGTCCAAGAAAAACCTTACTTTCGAAAATTACTAAGTATGTTTTTATAATCGCAATTTTATTCCGGATATTAAAATTGGATTATTTTGGCCTCCATAATTTATTTATTTGTGAAGTTCTTTTGGAATACATTTCCCCCTCGGATCGGCCAAAAGAACGGATTTCACATGAATAAATTTCGAAAGGATGATTGTGGATTATTACTAGTGGCGGTATTGACCCTCACCACGAGTGGCTTGCTCAAAGCGAAATAATAATCCTGTATTTAATTATGGTTATTACTTAGGCATAGGAAATTGATATTAACTTACTCCCCTCGGAGTCCCTGTCAATTTCTATGTGGTCAAAGTGGGAGCCAACTATTAATTTTGAATTAAGGATTTGTAACTTTTAAGTTTGTGATCCGCTTGAATGTATTTAAATGTATAGACCAACCCTCGTGGCGCATTTAAATTGTTTCGAGATGTTGGCTGATGCATGATTATATTGTTTTAAGGTTTCAATATAATTGATGTGATCGAATTATGTGATAATTTCATATTTTTCTAGATATTGATATGAATGTATGTTCTATTCTCATTTCATCATGTCACAACTTTTTAATCCACTGTTTAATATACTTAAAGTTAATAAACCTATTGGAGAAAATTATATCGATTGGAAATGTTTTTTTAAATTTGTCCTTACTGCACGAAAACACAATTGGGTTATTTATGTTAATATACCCGGCAAGCCTAATGATAAGTCAAGCAATGGGAAGAGGCAGTTTATGATCGGAAGCGTGACAATGAATGAAGTGCATCATCTTGACATATCTGTCTGAGGATTTGAGGCGCGTTCATGAAGACATTGTATCCGCTGTTGAAATCATGGAACACCTTGAAGAGATGTTTTCACATCAGAATCCCATGACTAATCAGTTCACCAAACATGACTCGGACAAGTTGGAAATGGTGGAAGGAACGCCCGTGAGGGAGCACGTTCTCGAGATAATGGCATACCTTAACAAGTTGGAAGTACTTGGTGCGGATTTTGATTGATTTCATATACCATTCCCTACCGAGAAGCTTTGAGTAGTTTCATCTGAACTGTCAGATGAATGAACGGACAAGTCGTTTGCCCGAGCTCTTGCAAGCTTTAGTTTCGGTGGAGGTGATAATGGAGCACCAGTCTAGTGCTATGGTGGCTAATGGTTCGTCTACCTCTTTTGGTCCCAAGGGAGGGAAAAAGAGGAAGAGAACCAAAGGCCGGATCCAAGCAAATCCAATTGTTGCGAAAGGCAAATGCAAAGGCAAGCATCGAAGGGGAAGTGTTTTAGTTGCGGTGAGAGAGGACAATGGAGGTCTGCCTGTTCCAAGCCTAAGAGGCTAGGAAAGTTAGGTAATTCACACACCTTAGTCATCAAAACTTGTGAAGTGGCGTATGCTGTCTATTCGTGGATAGTCGATACGAGAGCTACTGATCACATTTGTTTCATGGGTTTAAGCTAACCCGACGACTTAACAGAAGTGAGATCCCCATCACATCGGGCAATGCTACGAGAGTGGCAGCTGAAGCAGTGGGAGAAGTGCGCCTATCTTGTGAGGACAGAGTTATGGTCTTGAGAGACGTTCCTCATGTTCCTAGTTTAGAAAGAACTCAACCTTCAGTTTCTAAACTGTTTGAATAGATACTCAGTTTCTTTTAATAAGGATGTTATTATTGCTTGAAACGATGAGTTTATCCGTTCTGAAACTTTAATGGATGATCTTTATACCATTATTTGGGCACACCACTCACAAAATTGAATCTAATAACACATCGATTATTTCAAGTAATAAAAGAAAACGTTCTTCGGAGATGAACGAAACACTTCTATGGCATCTTAGACTAGGTCATATTAATCTAAAGTGGATAGAGAGATTGGTGAAAGATGGATCCTTGGAATAATTCCAAGTCGAACCGTTTCCAACTTGTGAATCCTGTTTAGAGGGTAAAATGACCAAGAGGGCATTTGGAGCCAAGGGGAATAGAACTACGGAAGTGTTAGAACTCGTTCATACCGATATGTGTGGTTCAATGACGATCATAGCAAGAAGAGGTATGAGTAATTTGATGATTACTCAAGATACGGATACATCTACCTTATGATGCATAGGGAAAGAAGTATCAAGTCTCTACGATTTGTTCGTGGAGGCGAATACCTTAGCAATGAATTCTTGAACTACCTATCGGAAGAAGGGATTGTATCCCTGTTGACCACATCGGGAACCCCTCAATAGAACGGTGTGGCGGAACGAAAGAGCCAGACTCTTTTAGAAATAGTCAGATCCATGATGAGTTATTCGGATTTACCCAAGTCGTTTTGGGGTAACGCCTTGGAAACAATGACTTACATTCTAAACTTGGTGCCATCCAAATCGGTTCCTAAAACCCCAATGGAATTGTGGACCGGGGCGCAAGCCCAGTCTAAGACACTTGCAGATTTGGGGTTGTCCGGCATACGTGCTAGACAAGGAAGCCGGTAAATTGGATCCATGTTCGGAATTAAGGTTGTTTATAGGATATTCCATGGGAACGAAAGGGTGTATGTTCTATAGTCTCAAGGATTAAAAAACCGTGATAAATTCGCACTTTAAATTCTTGGAGGAAGACTATATGAACAAAAGAAAGCACAGAAGTGAGATTACCTTAGACGAGATAAGAGGGCAAACTCCTATACCAAGTATACAAGATGATATACCACACGTCATACCTTCACAACCGGAACCCCGTCGTAGTGGGAGGATTGCAAGGCAACCCGAGAGATTCATGGGAATTGGAGATTCTTCGGATTTGATTCCCGGCGATGAATCAGACCCATGACCGTACGACGAGGCAATCCAAGACAAAGACGCGGAAGTGTGGCAAATCGCAATAGAAACCGAGGTGGGTTCGATGGATTATAATCAAGTGTGGGAGTTGGTTGATCCACCTAATGGGGTAGAGCCCATTGGATGCAAGTGGGTGTACAAGAGGAAAAGAGGACCGGACGGAAGGGTAGAGACCTTCAAAGCAAGGCTTGTGGCCTGTGGCCTGTAGCTATGCTTAAGTCCATCCGTATTCTCTTGTCGATCGCTGCGCACTTAGATTACGAGATCTGGCAAATGGATGTCAAGACAGCTTTCCTTAACGTAAGTCTTGATGGGATCTATATGCAACAGCCCAAAGGTTTCGTTGAAAAAGGCCGAGAGCACCTCGTATGCAAGCTTAAGAGATCCATTTATGGACTTAAGCAAGCATCGCGTACTTGGAACCAGTGTTTTGATCAATTAATTAAGTCTTATGGGTTTGTGATCAAAACAAGTTCGAAAGTTGTGTGTACAAAAGATGTGACGGAACTGCGGTGGTATTCTTAGTATTATACGTAGACGATATTCTGCTCATTGGAAACAATGTAAAGGTATTGTCAGACGTAAGGGTATGGCTGTCAAATCAGTTTGATATGAAGGACTTAGGGAAAAGTCGGTCACATCCTTGGGATCAAGTTCATTCGAGATCGCAAGAGGAAGATGTTGGGCTTATCGCAAGTTTCATACAAAGCCACTGTTTTGAAGCATATCAGCGTGCAAGATTCCAAGAAAGGTTTTGTACCTTGTAGGGACGGAATCCATCTATCCAAAGAAATATGCCCTAAGACGCAAGTGGAGATAGATGACATGAAAGACGTTCCGTACGTTTCGGACGTATGAAGTCTTATGTATGCAACGTTGTGTACGAGACCGAATATCTGCTTTGTCGTGGGCATGATGGCAAGATATCAAAGTAACCCCGGGAAAGCACATTAGATTGCAATTAAATGCGTTCTTTAATTTCTGAAAAGAACTTGGTATGGAATGCTGATTTAACAATCAGACAATCTAATTCCCATGGGATACACGGACTCAAATTTCCAATCAGATATAGATTCCAAAATAACTACCCCGGGTAGTGTGTTTTGCATGGGAGAAGGAGCCATGACATGGAGAAGCGATTTGCAGAAATGCATCGCCGATTCGACCATGAAAGCCGAATAAGTAATTGCTTATGAAGCAGCGAAAGAAGTGGTTTGGCTCAAGTACTTCTTAGTGGACTTGGACGTTGTTCCGAATTTGCCCATCACAATCATTGTGCCGGAGCAGTTGCAAATTCAAGGGAACCGAGAGCCCACAAGGCCAGCAAACACATTGAAAGAAAAACACCATCTTATACGAGAAATCGTTAAGAGGGGAGATAAAGAGGTGGCAAAGTTAAATGTCGGAGGACAACCTAGTATATCCATTCACAAAGGGTCTGCCTCTGAATACATTCGAGAGACATGTGGATGGAATGGGAGTCAAGACTATTGCCAATCTGCTTTAAGTATAAGTGGGAGGAATTATTAGGTTAGTGTAGGTTGACATGAGATGTCACGGAGAGCTACTACACTAAGACATGTGTGATGTATACTAAAAGCAGACTTTAAGTATAAGTGGGAGTTGTTGGAGTTATACGTGAAAGTATGCTTTTACTTTGTATAACTCGTGTATCAAACACTCGTTTTATGAGAATAATTCTTTTATCGCATTTGCTTTAGTTATGATTGAATGTTGAATTTCTATTGCAAACCGTTCAATATATAGTACATGTTACAATGTAGTTAATGTGGTGATACCCGATCACGGAAGACAACATTAACAGTTTACTTGTAACTAAACACGTACATTTTCAAGACCTAGGTGGAATTGAACAATCCGCCGTGAAAGGTCGATGTGTAAGGCTCAGATTGGTCTGTCTTGACTAAGAGATTGCACTAGCACATTTAGTATGTGTTGAAGAGGACCTACAGCGAGGATAAATTCTTCTGTTCTGAAAGGTGAAGAATTAGACCTCAGTGGTTGTTGATTTCTTAATCTCCATCACTTAAATAGGACCGTGTGTGCTTAATGGTTACTGCTTTGATTCATGTTGGGTGAGAATCATTGCGACTTCGAACTTTGTGTCTTGGGCAATAATATTAATCATACGACGGTTGCTAAGATTTAATACGGAGAAACGCGTGTGAGTACGGCTCGTGTGATTAGTCCCCTTGGTGGGCTCAGAAGTTTTATTGTACCAAATCTTGCAAGTGAAGAATTAGTTTCTTCGGTACGAATAATAATGTTGAGCTGTCTTTACTCCAAGGTGAAATATATTAATTAATTTAGAGCTATTCAGAAGCTTAATTAATTAATGGACTTGATAATCTTAAACGCGGGAAAAAATAACCGGGAGCCCATATTATCGTAATATGGATTAAGATGGATAGTGCAATATTAATTTATTAGTGGTAATAATTAATATTAATGGATTGAATTATATTGGGGCTCAATATTGAAATTCAGAAGTCCATTAGGAGGTCCAATCTTAATTCTCCTTAAGGCCCCTCAAGTAGCCCAATTAAGTAGCCCAATAATGATAAGGTGATTAAAATAAAAGAAAATATATTTGCTGATTTTTTCATGATATTTCGAAAAAGATATATTAGGAGAAAGAAAAGATCTTGTTGATTTTCTTGGAAAGATATTATGGAAGATAAGTATTCTTGGAATACAAGATTATCTCATATATTCAAGAAGATCCAAATCTTGGATTCTTTCTTTAATATTTTCGAAAATATGCTTATTAGGAGGAGGTTGAGATTTTTGTGGAATATTTTATTATGGAGAAAAGAATATATGGGATATATTCAAGATTTCTTAGAGGCTAAGAAAAGATTTTCTCCACCTCTAAAATATATGAAAATTTCGAAAATCCCTTGTCCTATAAGTAGGGGATGATTATTTCATCTCCAGTTTACAGTTTCACAGTGTTGAAAAAAAAATCAGCAACAATATTTTTCTTTTTCCTTAGTTATTTAAATTACTTGAAAGCATCTCCCACCGGTGATCAAGTAAGGCGAAAGGGAAATACTTGAGAAGGCTTTTGGGTTGATAAAGCGTGTTCGTGTTTGTCCCGTTTTATTCAAAGGCCAGTTCTGCGAGAGGTACGTAAGTCACATAATTTCTTGTTTATTGCGCCATAGATTTTATGTGAATTAATTCAACATGCATGATGATAAAAAATTGTTGTTGGAATTATTATTTGAATTAATTAGGATTAATTCATGCTAGTAATAATTGTATTTAAATTCGTATTTAAATTTCATCCCGAATAGATTCCGGGCACCCCTATTTTATACTTTAATTGAAGTCCACTGAAGTGCAATTAGTATGTTGGAGTTATACGTGAAAGTATGCTTTTACTTTGTATAACTCGTGTATCAAACACTCGTTTTATGAGAATAATTCTTTTATCGCATTTGCTTTAGGTATGATTGAATATTGAATTTCTATTGCAAACCGTTCAATATATAGTACATGTTACAATGTAGTTAATGTGGTGATACCCGATCACGGAAGACAACATTAACAGTTTACTTGTAACTAAACGTACATTTTCACGACCTAGGTGGAATTGAACAATCCGCCGTGAAAGGTCGATGTGTAAGGCTCAGATTGGTCTGTCTTGACTAAGAGATTGCACTAGCACATTTAGTATGTGTTGAAGAGGTCCTACAGCGAGGTTAAATTCTTCTGTTCTGAAAGGTGAAGAATTAGACCTCAGTGGTTGTTGATTTCTTAATCTCTGTCACTTAAATAGGACTGTGTGTGCTTAATAGTTACTGCTTTGATTCATGTTGGGTGAGAATCATTGTGACTTCGAACTTTGTGTCTTGGGCAGTAATATTAATCATACGACGGTTGCTAAGATTTAATACGGAGAAACGCGTGCGAGTACGACTCGTGTGATTAGTCCCCTTGGTGGGCTCAGAAGTTTTATTGTACCAAATCTTACAAGTGAAGAATTAGTTTCTTCGGTACGAATAATAATGTTGAGCTGTCTTTACTCCAAGGTGAAAGATGTTAATTAATTTAGAGCTATTCGGAAGCTTGATTAATTAATGGACTTGATAATCTTAAACGCGGGAAATAATAACCGGGAGCCCATATTATCGTAATATGGATTAAGATGGATAGTGCAATATTAATTTATTAGTGGTAATAATTAATATTAATGGGCTGAATTATATTGGGGCTCAATATTGAAATTCAGAAGTCCATTAGGAGGTCCAATCTTAATTCTCCTTAAGACCCCTCAAGTAGCCCAATTAAGTAGCCCAATAATGATAAGGTGATTAAAATAAAGAATATATCAATGCTGATTTTTTTATTATAATTTTCGAAAATTAGGAATAAAAAAGAAATAAGATTTTCTTGATTTTCTTGGAAAGATATTATGAAAGATATGTATTCTAGGAATACAAGAATATCTCATATATTCAAGAAGATCCAAATCTTAGATTTTATCCTTGAAGTTTTCGAAAACTATAAGCTTGAAAATAAGAGTGAGATTTTTGTGGAATATTTTATTATGGAGAAAAGAATATATGAGATATATTCAAGATTTCTTAGAGACTAAGAAAAGATTTTTTCCAAGCCCATATCTCCTCTAATTTTCGGCCCCTACCCTCTATAAATAGGGGATGATTATTTCATCCCCAAGTACATAATTCCATGTGTTGGAAAAATCAAGAAGCATAGATATTTTTCTTTTTCCTTAGTTATTAAATTGCTTGAAAGCGTCTCCCACCGGCGATCAAGTGAGGTGAAAAGGGAAATACTTGAGAAGGCTTTGGGTTGATAAAGCGAGATTATAATTGTCCCGTATATTCAAAGGCCAATTCTACAAGAGGTACGTTAATCGCATATTTACTTGTTTATTCCGCCTAGTTAAATATGTGAAATTAATTTAACATGCATGATGATAATTAGTTGTTGGAATTATTATTTGAATTAATTAGGATTAATTCATGCTAGTAATAATTGTATTTAAATTCGTATTTAAAGTTCATCCCGAATAGATTCCGGGCACCCCTATTTTCCCAACAACTGGTATCAGAGCCACGGTTTCGGGCTCTGAATTTTAAATTGGAATTTAAATTGTTAAACATTAAATTGAAATTGGATAGTAGAATTGTTAGATCTCTTTTGCAGGTATCCAATTGTCATGGTTTTAATGTTGTTAATTTCATGCGTGTAAATTAATTGTTTTTTAATTCGATTCGTTCGAATTCGTTTTTCTCGTGAGAAAATCCACGAGTAGATTAGTTGTTTTTATTTTGATTCGATCATTGTAATAGACTAGTCTAGATCTAGTATTTATTTTTTTGTAAAAATAAATTGTAACCGGATCGTGACGAAGAACGAAGAATTAAAAACGGCGTACCCGGACAACGCATACAAGTGTGGCGCGTGTATGGAGGTAAAATCATGCAAGGGGTGAAGAAAACGAGGACGAACGGCGAAAAAACGGCGCACGGGGGTGCACGGCGCACGCCGTGCGCAACGGGCGCACAGCGCCGCGCGCACCGCGCGCGCGCCTCGGCGAGGGCCTGCAGCGCCTCGGGGCGCCCCGGGCGGCGCCTCGGCGCGCCTCCGTGCAGCGCCTCGGGTGCGCCTCGGGGCTGCGCTTCGGTGTGCCTCGGGCTGTTTTCCAGCGCTTTTTGGGCCGGGAAGCGCGCGGGCCCACTTCGTGGGCCGACGCGGACTGTATCTCAGGCCGTGGAATTTTTTCGGTTCGTGTTTTTTTTCGGTGTGATTTTAAACGTCGTCTCGAACCCCAAACGATGCTGTTTTGATGAAGTGTTGCTGTTCGAGTGGGAGCACGTCGAGACGAACGTCGGAAAGCAACAAGGACGATTTTTCGCATCAAGACGTGAAGAAATTAAACCGTGACAATTGGATTTGAGTGCTCCAATGTGTTTAATTTTGTTTTGATGGATGTTTTATTCCGTGCACTTATTATTATTTGTTAATATGTGTTTGCATGAATTTAATTGTCCAAGAAAAACCTTACTTTCGAAAATTACTAAGTATGGTTTTATAATCGCAATTTTATTCCGGATATTAAAATTGGATTATTTTGACCTCCATAATTTATTTATTTGTGAAGTTCTTTTGGAATACATTTCCCCCTCGGATCGGCCAAAAGAACGGATTTCACATGAATAAATTCCGAAAGGATGATTGTGGATTATTACTAGTGGCGGTATTGACCCTCACCACGAGTGGCTTGCTCAAAGCGAAATAATAATCCTGTATTTAATTATGGTTATTACTTAGGCATAGGAAATTGATATTAACTTACTCCCCTCGGAGTCCCTGCCAATTTCTATGTGGTCAAAGTGGGAGCCAACTATTAATTTTGAATTAAGGATTTGTAACTCTTAAGTTTGTAATCCGCTTGAATGTGTTTAAATGTATAGACCACCCCTCATGGCGCATTTAAATTGTTTCGAGATGTTGGCTGATGCATGATTATATTGTTTTAAGGTTTCAATATAATTGATGTGATCGAATTATGTTTTATTCTCAGTTCATCATGTCGCAACCTTTTAATCCACTGTATAGTATACTTAAAGATAATAAACTTGTTGGTGAGAACTATGTTGATTGGAAACGTAATATAAACATGGTCCTTCCTGCGCAAGAACACTATTGGATATTTAGCGTTGACGTACCCAAGAAACCTAATGATAAGTCAAGTAATGGGGAAAAGGCGATATTCGATGATTGGATGCATTCCAATGAGCACATGAAGCACATCATCTTGACATTTATGTCTGAAGATTTGAAGCGCATTCATGAAGGCATTGAAGCGGATGTTGATATCATGAATAGCCTTGAAGAGATGTTTCAACATCAGAACCCCATGGCAAATTTGTTCACCATTCGTGAGAAGCTTACGAAGGAAATGGTGAAGGGAACACCCGTAAGGGATCATGTTCTCAATTTTAGGCGTGAGTTTGAGAAACTCGAGTTTCTTGGTGCCGGACAAAGTGAAGAAAGTCAAATCGATTCCATACTCCTAAAGCTATCGAGTAGTTTTGATGGGTTCTTTTGGGAATACGTGTTATCTGAACACAAGTTCACTTTGGATACCCTGCTCAAAGCCCTGATAACGGAAGAGTCATACTTGGGGAGTAGGGACGAGGCTTTGGTGATCAAGAGCTTTTTCTCGAAATCAAGGCCAGTGGAAGGTGAGATTGAGAAGGAGGTGGTTGATCGGAACTAAACCAGTAGACTCACTTTGGGAGGCGAGAAAAGAGCTTTCAAGCCGTACGGCGTGAAGATACCCGGTAAGAGTAAGTGCTTCAATTGCGGGGAAAGAGGACATTGGAGGTCTACCTGTTCTAAGCCTAAGAAGGCGGTAAAGAAAGGTAAGTCTCATGCTTTAGTCGTTGAAACATATGTTGCGGCGTATGCTGCCCAAGTTTGGGTAGTGGATACCGGGGCAACTGATCATATTTGTTTAACTCTTCAGGGGTTCCAGCTAACCCGGCGACTTAGCAAGAATGAGATCACCATCACTTTGGGCGATGCTACGAGAGTGGCAGCCGAAGCAGTAGGAGTCGTGCACCTATCTTTTGAAGATATAGTTTTAATTTTAAGAGATGTTTTATACGTTCCAAACTTTAGGAAGAATTTAATTTCGGTTTCTAAGTTGTTTTTTGATGGATATTCAGTTACTTTTAATAAAGTTGTTACTGTTTCTTTTAAGAATGATGTTATCTGTCATGGAACGTTGGTAAACAATCTCTATACGATTAAGTGTGCACACCACTCAAATAATGAATCTAATAACACGTCGATCATTTCGAGCAATAAAAGAAAGCGTTCTTCGGAGATGAACGAAACACTTCTATGGCATCTTAGACTAGGTCATATTAATCTAAAGCGGATAGAGAGATTGGTGAAAGACGGATCCTTGGAATCACTCCAAGTCGAGCCGTTTCCAACTTGTGAATCCTGTTTAGAGGGTAAGATGACCAAGAGGGCATTTGGAGCCAAGGGGAATAGAGCCACAGAAGTGTTAGAACTCGTTCATACCGATGTGTGTGGTCCAATGACGATCAAAGCGAGAATGGGGTATGAGTATTTCGTAACCTTCATTGACGATTACTCAAGATATGGGTACATTTACCTTATGCGGCATAAGTCTGAAACTTTTGAAAAATTTAAAGAGTTTAAGGCCGAAGCCGAGAAACATAGGGAAAAGAGTATCAAGTTTCTACGATCAGATCGTGGAGGCGAATACCTCAGCGATGAATTCTTGAACTACCTATCGGACGAAGGGATCGTATCCCAGTTGACCGCACCGGGAACCCCTCAACAGAACGGTGTGGCGGAACGAAGGAACCAGACTTTTTTAGAGATGGTCAGATCCATGATGAGTTATTCAGATTTACCCAAGTCGTTTTGGGGTAATGCCTTGGAAACGGCGGCTTATATTCTAAACTTGGTGCCATCCAAATCGGTTCCTAAAACCCCAATGGAATTGTGGACCGGGCGCAAGCCCAGTCTAAGACATTTGCGGATTTGGGGTTGTCCGGCATATGTGCTAGACAAGGAAGCCGGTAAGTTGGATCCACGTTCGGAATTAAGGCTGTTTATAGGATACCCTGCGGGAACGAAAGGGTGTATGTTCTATAGTCCCAAGGATCAAAAGACCGTGATTAGTACACACTTTAAATTCTTGGAGGAAGACTATATGAACAATCGGAAACCTAAAAGTGAAATTACCTTAGAAGAATTGAGAGGTCAAACCTCGATACCAAGTATACAAGATGATGTACCACACGTCACATCTTCACAACCGGAACCCCGTCGTAGTGGGAGGGTTCCTAGGCAACCCGAGAGATTCATGGGGATAGGAGAATCTTCGGATTTGGTTCCCGGTGTTGAATCAGACCCATGGACGTACGATGAGGCAATCCAAGACAAAGACGCGGAGTCATGGCAAACGGCAATGGAAGCCGAGATGGGTTCGATGGATCATAATCAAGTGTGGGAGTTGGTCGAACCACCCAGTGGGGTAGCACCCATTGGATGCAAGTGGGTGTACAAGAGGAAAAGAGGACCGGACGGAAGGGTTGAAACCTTCAAAGCAAGGCTTGTGGCCAAAGGGTATACTCAGAAAGAAGGGATCGATTATGAGGAAACCTTTTCACCTGTAGCTATGCTTAAGTCCATCCGTATTCTCTTGTCGATCGCTGCGCACCTAGATTACGAGATCTGGCAAATGGATGTCAAGACGGCTTTCCTTAACGGAAGTCTTGACGGCATAGATATCTATATGCAACAGCCCAAATGTTTTATTGAAAAAGACCAAGAGAATCTCGCATGCAAGCTCAAGAGATCCATTTACGAACTTAAGCAAGCATCGCGTACTTGGAACCAGTGTTTTGATCAAGTGATTAAGTCTTATGGGTTTGATCAAAACGAGTTCAAAAGTTGTGTGTATAAGAAGCGTGACGGAACTGCGGTGGTATTCTTAGTATTATACGTAGACGATATTCTGCTCATTGGAAACAATGTAAAGGTATTGTCAGACGTGAAGGTATGGCTGTCAAAACAATTTGATATGAAGGACTTAGGGGAAGCCGGTCACATCCTTGGGATCAAAATCACTCGCGATAGCAAGAAGAGGATGTTGGGCTTATCGCAAGCTTCATACATTGACACTGTTTTGAAGCGTTTCAGCACGAAAGAAATGAGCCCTAAGACGCAAGTGAAGATAGATGACATGAAAGGTGTTCCGTACGCTTCGGCCGTAGGAAGCCTTATGTATGCAATGCTGTGTACGAGACCGGATATCTGCTTTGCCGTGGGCATGGTGGCAAGATATCAAAGTAATCCCGGGAAAGACCATTGGACTGCCGTAAAATGCATCTTGAGGTATCTGAAAAGAACTCGGGAGCGGATGCTGATTTACCAGTCAGATAGTCTAGTTCCCGTAGGATACACGGGCTCGGATTTCCAATCAGACATAGACTCAAGAAAGTCAACCTCGGGTAGTGTGTTTTGCATGGGAGGAGGAGCCATTTCATGGAGAAGCGTTAAGCAGAAATGCATCGCCGATTCGACCATGGAAGCTGAGTATGTAGCTGCTTGTGAAGCAGCGAAAGAGGCAGTCTGGCTCAAGAACTTCTTAGTGGACTTGGACGTTGTTCCGAATTTGCCCGACAAGATAACTGTCTTTTGTGACAATGCCGGAGCAGTTGCAAATTCAAAGGAACCGAGAGGCCACAAGGCCAGCAAACACATAGAAAGAAAATACCATCTGATACGAGAAATCGTTAAGAGAGGAGATATAGAGGTGGCAAAGATAGCGTCGGGTGACAACCTAGCGGATCCATTCACAAAGGGTCTGCCTCAGAGTACATTCGAGAGACATGTGGATGGAATGGGAGTCAAGACTATTGCCAATCTGCTTTAAGTATAAGTGGGAGGAATTATTAGGTTAGTGTAGGTTGACATGAGATGTCACGTAGAGCTACTACACTAAGACATGCGTGATGTATACTAAAAGCAGACTTTAAGTATAAGTGGGAGATTGTTGGAGTTATACGTGAAAGTATGCTTTTACTTTGTATAACTCGTGTATCAAACAATCGTTTTATGAGAATAATTATTTTATCGCATTTGCTTTAGTTATGATTGAATATTGAATTTCTATTGCAAACCGTTCAATATATAGTACATGTTACAATGTAGTTAATGTGGTGATACCCGATCACGGAAGACAACATTAACAGTTTACTTGTAACTAAACGTACATTTTCACGACCTAGGTGGAATTGAACAATCCGCCATGAAAGGTTGATGTGTAAGGCTCAGATTGGTCTGTCTTGACTAAGAGATTGCACTAGCACATTTAGTATGTGTTGAAGAGGTCCTACAGCGAGGATAAGTTCTTCTGTTCTGAAAGGTGAAGAATTAGACCTCAGTGGTTGTTGATTTCTTAATCTCTGTCACTTAAATAGGACTGTGTGTGCTTAATAGTTACTGCTTTGATTCATGTTGGGTGAGAATCATTGTGACTTCGAACTTTGTGTCTTGGGCAGTAATATTAATCATACGACGGTTGCTAAGATTTAATACGGAGAAATGCGTGCGAGTACGGCTCGTGTGATTAGTCCCCTTGGTGGGCTCAGAAGTTTTATTGTACCAAATCTTGCAAGTGAAGAATTAGTTTCTTCGGTACGAATAATAATGTTGAGCTGTCTTTACTCCAAGGTGAAAGATGTTAATTAATTTAGAGCTATTCGGAAGCTTGATTAATTAATGGACTTGATAATCTTAAACGCGGGAAATAATAACCGGGAGCCCATATTATCGTAATATGGATTAAGATGGATAGTGCAATATTAATTTATTAGTGGTAATAATTAATATTAATGTGCTGAATTATATTGGGGCTCAATATTGAAATTCAGAAGTCCATTAGGAGGTCCAATCTTAATTCTCCTTAAGGCCCCTCAAGTAGCCCAATTAAGTAGCCCAATAATGATAAGGTGATTAAAATAAAGAATATATCAATGCTGATTTTTTTATTATAATTTTCGAAAATTAGGAATAAAAAAGAAATAAGATTTTCTTGATTTTCTTGGAAAGATATTATGAAAGATATGTATTCTAGGAATACAAGAATATCTCATATATTCAAGAAGATCCAAATCTTAGATTTTATCCTTGAAGTTTTCGAAAACTATAAGCTTGAAAATAAGAGTGAGATTTTTGTGGAATATTTTATTATGGAGAAAAGAATATATGAGATATATTCAAGATTTCTTAGAGACTAAGAAAAGATTTTTTCCAAGCCCATATCTCCTCTAATTTTTGGCCCCTACCCTCTATAAATAGGGGATGATTATTTCATCCCCAAGTACATAATTCCATGTGTTGGAAAAATCAAGAAGCATAGATATTTTTCTTTTTCCTTAGTTATTAAATTGCTTGAAAGCGTCTCCCACCGGCGATCAAGTGAGGTGAAAAGGGAAATACTTGAGAAGGCTTTGGGTCGATAAAGCGAGATTATAATTGTCCCGTATATTCAAAGGCCAATTCTACAAGAGGTACGTTAATCGCATATTTACTTGTTTATTCCGCCTAGTTAAATATGTGAAATTAATTTAACATGCATGATGATAATTAGTTGTTGGAATTATTATTTGAATTAATTAGGATTAATTCATGCTAGTAATAATTGTATTTAAATTCGTATTTAAAGTTCATCCCGAATAGATTCCGGGCACCCCTATTTTCCCAACAACTGGTATCAATACACTCTAACAATTACTAATTGCACTTCAGTGGACTTCAATTAAAGTATGAAAGTATGCTTTTACTTTGTATAACAATTACTAATTTTTTATCATCATGCATAAAATACAATTACTAATTGCACTTCAGTGTACTTCACTTCAGTGGACTTCATCTTCAGCAGACTTCATTCTTAAATACACTCTAACAATTACTAATTTCACTTCAGTTCCTTAACAGTTGAACTGTTTAACTAAGCACTAACTCTACTGAATAATTTACTTACAAAACAACTTAAGAGGAATATTTTGACATCTAATCAAAACATAAGTCTTATACATTTTCCCAACAATTTCCCCCTTTTTTATTATGCCGGAACCTATCTTATTACTTATCTTCTTTCAGAGAGGTTCTTCAGATGACATACAAAGTTCATAGATTTTGTAAGTAAAAATATTCAAGTACATAAGCCTAAATGATAATGAGATATTATCTTGGGAAAAACATCAGTAGAGTTCATTTCATTGATAAAGGATGAAGTACATATTACATGAAGTCTACTATCAAAAGTTTCAAACTTAAAGACACCTGGGACTTATAAACAAATGCCCAGCAAAAGATACTAATACCTCAGATGGATTCGAAAATGGGTTCAAGTCCATACTGCTTGAAAACTCTAATCTTTAGCTCGTTCTTCCTATCCATCATCTCCTTTGAATGTCCTCTGAGTCCAAGTGCTCACACAAGGATGTTCACTATTCAGTGATCCTTTCTCTATCAACAGCACCAGTTGCATCTTGAGGAGACCAGTAGGTGATTTGCTCAGGGGCCTTCAGGGCTTGATCAGGGAAGGCATCATTCCAAGCATCACTGATCTCAGGATAGAGTTTAGGATAGGCATCAAACAACCATGAGTTGAAGACTTCTTGAGCATTGTCTCTTCCTAACTCTCCACTGACATAAAAAGAATACACAAATTCCCTTTTTGCAGTCTCCCAAGCATCATTGAGCTTCTTAGGAACCCAGGCATCATGATGAGGGAATCTGTTCTGAGATGGAGTGATTTTATCTTTCTTCAGCTTAGCAGCCCACCTTTGATAACCACTCCTGAATTTCTTTGAAGTAGTTTTATCAAATGTGGCTAGCCTCTCCTTTTTTTTCTCTCAGCTAGCTCAACAATTGTCTCCATTTTCCCAACCATCTTATCTCTCCTCTCCTGCTGCTGAGCTGTTAGCTTCCTTGCTCTTTCATTCATTCCTCCAACCTCTTTGATTAGCTCAGTGAGCTATGTGACTCTTGTAGGTGCAGACTTAGGAGGTTCAGAAGACAAAGGTTCAGGATTGAGAATAGGGAGTACCTGAACTTCATCAGTAGAGGTTGTGGACTTAGCTGCCAACCTCCCTGAGGTTCTTGTCTTTTTGGCAACCTCTGCTGAGAGGGCATCAGATGCATTTCTCTTTGTGGTTTCCCCCTTCTTTGCAGCTCTCTCCTCCTTCTCCTTCAGATGCTCCTCTTTGAACTTTGATAGGTCAGCTGAGGAGGTCTCCTTGCCCTTCTTGGCTTCTGCAATCTTTTGGGCTTCAGCATCAACCTTCTTCAGAGTGCTCTTCACCTGTTGGCCTTTCTCGAAGTCAGGGGTTTCAAGGATAATGTTCATCTTGTTCTTTGGATCAAGCTTCATGTCCTTAGCACTTATCCTCTTTTCCCCCTTTCCGGCATTAATCATGCATTCAACTACAGAGATGATGTTGAGCTTCATTTGATCATGGGCTAATGCTTTCAGCTCAGTTGAGCAATGATCTACCTCATCTTCAAGCCTCTCCAGAGTTGCTCCAACTGTCTGCCCAAATTGAACAAATTGTGCCAGCTTTTCATCGATCAGCACATTTGTTTTCTCTTGAGTTGGGAAGTCTTCAGCTGCCTTCTTCAGTACTTCTCCCAGTTTAGCTCCTAACCCAGCATGTTTGGCCTCGAATTCAGACATCTTAGAGTTCCATAACCCTTCAACCTTTCCAAGTAGGTCCTCTGAGAAAGCCTCTACTGAGGACTTCAGGTTGATGGATACGTTCTCCACTGAGTCTTTGAGAAACTTGGTTCTGGCCTCTTCTTCAGTCTTCTCCAGCTTCTTCAGGGCATCTATGACTAGTACACTTTGTCCTTCAACTACATCAATCACCATCTGCTGAGAGTCTTCAACTTTTAGTGTGAGATTCTGAAGTGATGTAGTTGTGGATTCCATGAGTTCATCAATGTGGTCTGAGAGGATAACCATCTCATCTACTTCTTCTTGTACAATTTCCTGGACATCCCTTAGCTGTGCTTGAAGAGATGAAAGGCTTTCTTCTTTGAGCGAGTGAACAGCATCACTCAGAGGAGTTAGGTTGACCACAGCTGGGGGAATTTCAAGAGTTTGAGTACCTGCATGGCAAATAGTGTTAGTTCTAACTCCCTCAGCCTCACCACCTAGGTCTCCTGATGCCTCTATCTCCATAGGGACTCCCTCCTCCTCACTCTTCTTTCTTTTCTCTTCCTCACTCTTTTTTTCATCTGTATTTTTTTCAGCCAATTCACCCTTTACAGGGATGATTGCTCTTATCTCTCCACTCTTTACAACAGTTATTTCTACCTCATTTTCTTTCTCACTCGATTTTTCAACTACTCCAGAACCAGACACCTCAGTTGACTCCTTAGCCACCACTGAGGGCTGTTGTGGGAGAGCTTCAGTAGACACCTCTACTGAGCTCTCATGTGGCAAATTTTGTGCCTCAGTATCCCTTGCCATGGATACATCCTTGGCTGCTTCACCATCACCTTGCTTTGGTGAAGCACCTCCTCCTTTTACAGTTTCATCTACCTTCTCCTCCTCACTCTTCTCCTTCTCCTCCATCTTCTCCTTCTCAGCTGCCTCAATATTTTGCTTAATATTAGCTCCTCCTTCAGCTATGGGCTCAGCTGGCTTTTCTTTCTCTCCATCAGCAGCCTTTTCCACCTCTACTTCCTTCCTTGCCTCAGCAATCTTCTCTAAGACCAAACTTTCAAAGATCTTCTCATCACAGAGAAGTCTGGTCTTGTGCATCCCTGCAAACTGCAGTACTTCCACTTCCTCCTTTTTCCATTCCTCTGCACTGTTGCCTCTTACAGCCAGAAGGATTTCACCAAGTCTTCTGTCTTTGAGCTGGACAATGAGTCTCAGTCTCAAGAACATGGCTTTGAGTGTGGGAAAGTTGTCAAGATCAGGGTATTTAGACTCCAAAGAGTAAGCTACCTCATCCTTGAGAGTATCTAGGAATGAGTACTCTTCTTCATCGTCTGAAGGAAGGGAAGGGGTAGGGGATTTGCTTTCAGTTGGCTCTTCTGGGATAGACTCCAGTTGAGTTGAGTGTGAATCAGGAATGTTTGGTTCAGTGGAGGTTTCGTTTAGAGTATCAGTGGAGGTAGGGTTTTGATCAGTGGGGGTTGATGCTGTAGGTTCAGAAGGGGTTGAGGGGATGGGTTCAGTAGGGTTTGATGGAATGGTTTCAGTGGGGGTTGTTTGGGATCCACTTTCTGGCTGTTGAGAGCCATCAGTGGGGGTTTTGGTTATTGTGGAGATGCATTTGGTTTTGGCAGGAGTGCGTGGTTTAGTTGTTTTAGATTTGATGGGGGTGGGTGCAGGAACATCTGAGTCAGACTCAGTTGAGATAATGTTAGGAGAAGAATCTGGGTTACCTGATGAAGATTCATCAGTAGAGTTGGTGACTCTGACTTTCTTGGAGGCACTATCCTTCTCTGCCTCAGTAGACCTCTTCTTCTCCTTCTTAGAAGCTTTCTCTGCCTCTGCTTCTTTGTGCTGCGCTATCTTGTCACTTAACTTAACCAGCCTCCTCTTCAGCTTGGTTTTCTTCCCTTCAGTAGGGTTAGCTTCCTCTTCCTCAACTGCCTCTGGGCTCTCCTCAGTAGGCTTGATCATTCTAGTCTCCAGAGTCTTTCCAGATTTGAACAAGGCTTTGAGATTGCTCCATTTCCTATCTGGAATCCAGTCCACTCCCAGATCTACGTTCTCTATCAGATAGGAGATTTTTGTTGCAAAATTGAGCTTACTAGATAGTTGGGGAGTTTTGTCAGGTTGGAGTTTTGAGTGCTCCTTGTTCAATGCCCTAAAAAAGAACTGTTGCCAGTTGTATGTCTTCTCCTTGCTTTCCACAATCGCCTTCATCAGCCTGAGCTTGGGCTTGCTCACTTGCTCTGTGCTTCCTTGGTTTCCCAGTATACATTTTCCAACATGTATCCATGCAAGAAGCACTGCAGAAAGAATTGGGTGATAAAAGTGATCCCAAGAAAGCCGGAAAGAAATCCACAGGAAGTGACTATAAAGCCCCGAAAAACATGAAAGCTTTCAACGAAGGGGCAGAACTGAAAGAAAGGTTGAATCAAGTATTTGCTACATCAATAGAGGCTGTGTATAACAATGTCAAGGACAGAGACATGCTTTCAGAACTGAGAAAAATACGGCAATAGCGTGGAAAGTTGAATCCGAACAAATACTGCGCCTACCACCAGAACATCGGACATTTAACTAGTGAGTGCCGTGACTTATTGAAACAACTGTGGAGGTTCTATGAAGAGGGTAAACTGTCCGAATTTGTGAAGAAAGAACCCGGAAAGAGACCTAGAGCGATTGGTCCACCCAGCTTGAATGACGAAGACAGTGACGACCAGCCGACCAAGATGACCAAGAAGGGAAGAAAGGTTCCAACAGTCCCAGCAGAGCCGATGCGAGAAATTCTTATGCTCGAAGCAAGTGGACCTGTTGGGGGATGTTCGGATGGAAGGCCTCCAATCTCAAAGAGGAAAAGAAAAGCAGAACTAAGAGCGGTAGCCCAAGTGAGAGAAGTGGGAATCAACCTGGCCACCAAGAAGACGGGAGACTTGATATTTTCAGAAAAAGACTTGGATGAAGTGCTCACCCCGCACAATGACTCATTGATTATATGTGCTAACATTATGGGAACCCGAGTCCACCGATTGCTCGTGGACACCGGCTCGTATACAAACATTCTGTTTAAAAGTACGTTAGATCAGATAGAAGATTGTGCGGAGTATGTGAAAGATTGTAATCATAAGATAGTGGGATTCGGAGATGCTGTAACCGTTCCCCTAGGAGTAGTTACATTGCCAGTTGAACTTGTATCGACCGAGAATCCTGACAGGAGGTTAACTAGAATGGTAGAATTCCTAGTGTTAGATCAACAATCCTCCTATAATGGATTTCTCGGTCGACCTTTTATTAATGAATTCAAAGTAGCTGTTTCAACGTACTATTATTGTGTTAAATTCCCAACACCAAAAGGGTTAGGTACAGTAAAGGGCGATCAAAAGAGAGCTCGTGAATGCCTCTTGCAATTGTTGCCCAAAGACAATAAAGTATCAGTAATAGACGAACAGTCGAGCAGCATCGCTGAAGATGAACCGTCCATACTTGATGAAATCATGGAATCCATCGATACGGAGATGGTGGAGGTAGACGACCAGCAGGAGGGCGAGCAAGAAATCCAAAATGACCAACAAAAACAAGAGACTGAATCTTGCCCAAACAAGGTGGAAGACCTTGAACCACGGCTAGGAGCAGAGCCAAGGGTGATTGAAGATGAACTCAACTTGGAAGGGCCCATCATTGATCCTCGATGGAAAAAAAAAAAGCAACGCCGGTCGAAGAGTTGGAGACAATCAGAGTTGACCCGAACCGAGAAGACTTAGAACTCTTCATTGGATCTGAGCTCCCAGAGCCTTATAGATCCAGGATGAAGGAGTTTTTAAAATCCAATCTCGATGTATTCGCATGGTCACATGCCGATATGGTAGGCATTAGCCCTGAGCATGCCTGTCATAAGCTAAATATTGATCCAACCAAAAAACCGGTGAAGCAAAAAAGAAGGAAGTTCGGGCCCGACAAGTATGAAGCATTGGATGTAGAGGTAAATAAACTATTGGACAACGACCTTATCAAAGAGGCACTGTGTCCTAGATGGGTGGCGAATCCAGTGTTGGTGAAAAAACCAAATGGCACGTGGAGACTATGTATCGACTTCACAGACCTGAATGCTGCGTGTCCCAAGGATAACTTCCCATTGCCACACATTGACCAGTTGGTGGACAACACAGCTGGACATGAACTCCTCACATTCATGGATGCATTTGCTGGCTACCATCAGATACCACTGCATCCAGACGACCAGGAAAACACTACTTTTTACACCAACAAAAAATTGTTATGTTGGAAGAGGATGCCATTCGGGTTAATTAACGCAGGAGCTACATGTCAGCGGCTCGTCAGTAAAATATTCGATGAACACATTCGCAAAACAATGGAAGTATATGTGGACGACATAGTCGTAAAAAGCCCGAGAAAGGAAGATCACTTGGAATACCTGACACAAGCATTTGAAATACTCCGAGCATATAACATGAAGCTAAATCCAAAGAAAAGCAGCTTCGAAGTCCATTCAGGCAAATTCCTCGGACATCTTGTTAGCCAGCGGGGCATTGAAGCAAATCCATCAAAGGTGAAGGCTATTCTGGACATGCAGCCACCAAGATCCGTCAAGGAAGTACAGCGGCTTACCGGATGCTTGGCGGCCCTAAATAGATTCATCTCAAGGTCTGGCGACAAATGTCGACCCTTTTTTGATGCCATCAGGAAATGAGGATTTCAATGGACAGATCATTGCCAACAGACGTTCGAGCAACTGAAAGAGTATCTCAGTGACACCAAAATTCTATCAGAACCAGTTTCGGGAGAAAGACTGTACCTATATCTGGCAGCTTCAGAAGTGGCCACCAGTCTAGTCCTGGTTCGTGCAGAAGAGAAGTTCCATCTACCTATCTACTACGTAAGCCAAGCATTGCACGAGGCAGAAATCAAATATTCCACGGTGGAAAAACTGGCATACGCACTGGTGATGAGCGTCAGGAAATTGCGATCTTACTTTTTCGATCACCAGGTAGAAGTCCTCACAACATTTCCACTAAGACAAATCTTATAAAAACCAGACATTGTTGGTCGCCTCCTCAAATGGTCTCTCGAAATAAGCCAGTTTGGGATATCCTATGCACCTCGAACAGCGATCAAAGGACAAGCGTTGGCCGACTTCATAGTCGAGCTAACCTTTCCTTAAGATCCGACGAGAGGTCATAATCACCCGTGGCATATGTACGTAGATGGATCATCCACCAACGCAGCATCGGGAGCCGGAAGTACTGATCAGCCCAGATATACAGATCTTCACCTCAGCAGTACGGTTTGAATTCATGGCAACAAACAATGAAGCTGAGTACGAAGCATTGATAGCCGGACTCCGCCTAGCATTGGCGGTCGGGGTTAGAAGATTGTAAATATATGGAGACTCACAGCTGATAGTCAACCAAGTCCGAGGAAAGTACGAGGCAAAAGATGAAAACATGGTGCTGTATCAAAAAATCGTAGCCCATTTGGTTTCCATGTTTGAGCAAATTTACATCGAGCAGGTACCTCGGGAAAATAATGCCCAAGCAGATGCACTTGCTTGCCTGGCTACCAGCACGGGCCCGGCAGAGCTATCAGAAGTCACCATCACAAAAATATGTCAACCTTCAACGCATGACTATAAAGTCAATCAGGTGAATGAAGAATATGAGGAAGATGACTGGAGAACACCCATTATCAAATATCTTCGTGATGGTGAAGTCCCGGGGGATCCTCAAGAAGCGGCCAAGATGACCAGGCGAGCAGCAAGGTTTACAATCATGGATGACCAACTCTACAAAAGAGGTTTCTCACTTCCGTTATTAAAGTGCCTGACAAGAGGGCAAGACCAAGAGGTTTTACGAGAAATTCATCAAGGCATTTGTGGAAATCACGCTGGGGGGCGTGCATTGGCTTACAAGACAGTGAGACAAGGGTATTACTGGCCGACACTACTGCAAGATGCCATCAAAGTCGCAAAAACTTGTCACAGATGTCAGATATTCGCACCCAACATCCATAAGCCACCAACCGAGATGATAGCAGTCAATAGTCTGTGGCCATTCGCGAAGTGGGGAATTGACATCATAGGGCCTTTCCCAACTGGAAAAGGAAACGTAAAGTTTGCAGTGGTGGCCGTAGATTATTACACAAAGTGGGCTGAAGCAGAGGCGCTCGTGACAATTACACAAGAAAAGATGATCAACTTTATATGGAAAAATATTGTATGCCGGTTTGGAGTCCCACAGGCAATTCTAACAGATAACGGACGACAGTTTGAAGGCAAAAAAATAAGAAACTTCTGTGAGAAATGGGAAATCAAGAAACATTTTTCAACCCCATATCATCCACAATCCAACGGCCAAGTAGAAGCAGTCAACAAAATAATCAAACACATATTAAAGATCCGGTTGGTGGATAAAAAAAGGAAAATGTTCAGAAGAGCTACCAGAAGTGCTATGGGTATATCGAGTATCACACAGAACAAGTACAGGAGAAACTTCATTCACCATGACATTCGGCGTTGAAGCAGTAATACCCATTGAGCTGAAAGTACCAACAGAGCGAACAACAACGTTCGACGAGCAGGCGAACAAAAATGCTTTAGCTGCAGAGATGGATTTGGTTGACGAAAAGAGAATTTCGGCAGAAATGAAGAACGCAATATACAAGAAAAGGATCGCAAAATACTACAATTCACAAGTAAAAGTTAGGGAATTCAAGACCGGAGATCTCGTACTTAAAAAAGTGTTAGGACCACCACCAGGAGTATTTGGACCGACTTGGGAGGGCCCATACAGGATAACTAAAAAATGGAACAACGACACCTATGACTTAGAAGACATGAAAGGCAACCCGGCCCAATACCCCTGGAATGCAGCTTTATTAAAAAAGTATTATCAATAGGCAAAAAATTGTACAGTATATGTAAAATTTAGTTCAAAATTTCATGTTATTTGTATGAGTACAGTTGTAAGTATGTTGAAAAATGTTCAAAATTTAATGTATATAAAATTTGTATTGTGAAGATTAGTTTTTTTAAGTTGTTCGCTTCACAAAGCAAGTTGCTCGCTCAAAACACCCAGATAAGGGGGCGAGCAACAAAGCTAAAGACGAACAAGCCCAAGGCCAAATCCACATAAGGATAATAAGGCCCAGAATTATGGGCGACCATGAAGGAAACATTCAAGGCCAAGTCCATTAAGGACTCATAAGGCCCAATTATTTAAGGCTAAGTCTTTTTAAAGACAAAAGCCCACCTAAGCCGATCAGGCGATCACTAAGTACAAAGATACCAATCTTAAAAAGAAAAAACAGTTCTATAAAGATTGTATAAAGTTTGAAACGAACAACAAAATTAACAGCGAACAAGCGAAGAGCAATGAGGCATAATGAAGAAAAAAGATAGCAAACATTTCCAAATTTCAACTTCATTAAAAAGAAGCAAGGTGTTACAAGAGAGGGAAACAAAGTACAAGTTGGTCCTAACACAAAACTAAGAAAAATAAAAAATATGAAGTCTTCAAGCTTGGGGGGCCGGGGGAGCATCCGTGGTCGCCGGAGCAGTTGGTGCTACATCAGGAGTGGCAGTGGCAGTCGTGGTCGCTGCGGCCGAGGTGCCCGCCCCATCAATAGGAGTTAGGGGAAGAGAGTGGAGTCCGTAAAAAATATCTGCTTCCTTGCTCGGCTCCTCGCCCGAGAATTGAGGAGCGATGACTTGAACACCTTTCCCAAAGATGTCCAAGGGGACGCCCATCTCCCCAAGGTCAGCCACTGGAAGGGAGAACCCGACACTAATGGGGTTGTCCTTGACGTAATCGACAAAATCTTTCTTGGTTGTGGCCAAGACATCCAAGCCATGATCTAGGGAAAATTTCACTGATCTAATGCTCTCGGCGTAGGCACACACATACCCCAAGTTGGTGTTGTCGGCCACATCTTGAGCATAGACGTCATAAGCGACCATGCCGGTTTTCTCTTGTGTAAGGCGAGCAACCTCAGCCTGTAGCTCTTCAACTCGGGCGACCATGGCAGTCTTCTCACCTTCCAGCAACTTAATTCGTTCATCAGCGACCCCCAACTCGAGAGAGAGCTTCTCTGACTGGTTCAAGGTGAACTGCTCGCTGCTTACGGAGGCATTGTACATTTGTTCTAGATTCACTACGGCTTTGGCATGTTCAACCTTTTCTTGGGCGAGCTCCTCATCCTTTCTCTTTAAAGCGGCTGCCTTCTCCGCTTCAAAACCTTCAATCTTGCGACCAAGACTACGGTTAGTCCTCTCTAACAAAACAATCTGGTCGAGAAGTCTTTGAGCCATCACAACTTGATGGCTCGCGTTGTAGGCGACCAGCCGAGCATTGTCGCTAGCAGTTTGGTCCTGGACAATTTCTTCACAGGTTCTGGTCCAAGAACGAGGGACCATCTCAGTCGCCCGACGAACATGGCAGTCTGGGATATCAAGATAAGGTGGTGGAGTCTTCACGCAACTGAGTTGATGAAGCACCTCTGACCGCCCAGGGTGCTCCTCAGGTTTGTACCTAAAAATGAAGAAGAAACCTCAAGTTATAATACATCACAAAAGGCGACCATTAAGGTTACAGTTCGAAGACTTACTCCCTCAGTTTCACGGGGTCGTACCCCAAGTACGAGCGATCATTGAATGCTTGTTTCTTCTTCAAAACAGCAGCCACAACCTGCTGCTCGCTTATAACCTCAACAGAGGTAGGTTTAGAAGCGGGGGAATGAGGGGCCCGACTGCTCACTTCGGTCACTAACTTGGAGTGCTTCGATGCTCGCTCAGCAGCTTCCCCTTCACCACGAGTGTCGTCCCGCGGGGCCTTCTTTGACTTTTCCTTTTCCTTCTCCTTCTCTGCACCACGAGAGGGAACAACCACTTTGGAAGCTCCTTTTGAGCGACCAGCGGCGGCTCGTGGGCGAGCATGAGGGGCAGTTTCCTCCCCAGCGCGAAGCCGAATAAGAGAGAGAGGGGGATCTTGTTTCCTCCGGGTAGGTTCCTGGGGGGCTATTTATTTTACTCTGGCGGCTAGCAGGTGATATGATCTTGGGATGGTAGGTACGACAACGGTCACTCGTTGGTCTGAATTAAAGAGAAAAAAGAAAACAAAAAATTATTAGTTCAGACGATCAGGCGAACAAAAGAGTAAAATACGTAAAGAATGATTACCCTCGGGGATCTCTGCTTGAGCCTCTAAGTGATGAGGACTTGTGAAGAGTTGGGCAATCCTCCGACAGTGAGCCTTTGAAAGATGGAGAATGTCGCGGTCAGCAGAATTCCGCAACACTATCACAGCTAGAGTATACAAGAATTCCTCGCTCAATCCTGGATTCCCCCACTTTAAAATTTTTGGACCTGCAAAATAACAAGAAAGAAAAAATTAAAATTAGTCCCCAACGCAATCCCAGAAAGGAAAAAATGAATGCCTACGTTTCACTACGCCGAAATGCCCAGGGGAGTTAATGCGCGCTTGACCGCCGGAAAAATCCGCTGATGCTCGCCAATCTCCGCCGATGAAGAGGAACTGGTTATGCCAACTTTTTACTTTATTAGGAACTCCCTCGATAAGCTTAACCCCAGTCCTCGCCTTAACATAGTACCAACCCACGCCTTCTTCTTTGCAGGCTGAGATGACCATGGCGTAATAAATTTCGGCCGTACTAAGTTTATTTTTGTACCCTTCGAGGCCGAAAAGGGTCATCAGGGCAAGGAAATTACTCCATCCATTGGGAGTAATCTGGGTGATCGCCAACGGGAACCCCGTGTTGAGTATGTACAGGTTGATCGCTGTACAACCTGGTGGTGGGCGATCAGCAGTCTCTCCTTTCTTGGGGGCGTACAAGAATATATCGTAAGGGATCTTATAATGAGACCTGATGCTATCCAAGTCATCCTCGGTAATTAAGCTGGAAATCCTGCTCGCTGTATAAATACTCTCCTGGGCGGACATGATCACACGGGAGCGAACAGGAAAGGTTGTAGAGAAGCGAGCAGCGCATTCACCCCATTCATTTTGACGAACAACACCTTCAGGTATCTGGGACACAGTAGTCACTCTAGAGGTAGGAAAACCTATCTCCTCAAGAAACTCCCAAGTCACAGACAGTCGTGATCGCTCGACTTCAGGTTGGTCGCTCTCAGCTTCAATTTCGGCGGCCACCTCCTCCGAATCCTCCCCCAAGTCAGAGGAAGTACCTTCTTCTGCGTCTGGGCGACCAGCAGGGTTTTGAACCTCTTCGTCGCCGGAATGCTCCGAGGCATGGGCTTCAACGGAGCGAACAACGGAAGATGCCTCAGAACCCGTTTCTTCGTCTACTAACAAGGTCCTCGGATTTCGGGCTAAGGCTTGGCGAATTGACCTGCGAGGAACAAGGGAAGTTTCTTCCATAGGGCATTTTCCTGGATTGCGCTAAAAAATTTCAAGAGACGCAGTCTCACTCGAAGAGGAGGCCATTTGGAAGTCATTTTCAAGAAGAATGAGGAGGATAATGAAAGGTTTTAAAGAAAGGATGGAGATTGGAAGCAGAAGCGGCGGAGCACGGCGACGCTTGAAGGTAGGGACGTCGGCGGAGGTGAAATTTCGAACGAAAAAACGAAAATAAAATACAAAATGAAGGCAAAAATGAAATTTAAAGATTACAATTGATAATTACCTGAAGATTATACGCGAAATCTACCAAGAATCTCGTAAAAATTGGAGCAAAAAGCTTGAAGGAAAGTTTCAATGGCGGAATTGGAATAGGATTGCGGAAAAATGAAGGAGAGAAGGAGAGACGAGTATTTATAAGGGTAAAGAAAGGGGTAAAAATGAAGATTTTTAAAAAATATAGTAGGCCCCTACTTGCAAAATAAGAGATACGCGTGGGCGGCGATGACGTCACCTGCCGCCCACGACGGTATGGATTCTGAGAATCTCGGGAATCTAACCGTCTCACACGCGTAGAGGACCCTGTTGGTCGCTTCAGTGATCGAATGTTCGCTGGTTCTCCCGCCCAAAGAAATTCAAAAACTTGTTGCTCGCTCCGTACATGTGGTTCTCATTATACCAAGGTTGTGCCTTGTTCCTCATTAGTCAACAAATTTCCTAATAAAGAACAAGTCAGGGGGCAATGTTGATGGACGGCCAGGCGAGCAACAGTGTTTAGAGGTTTAATAGATTAATAATACAAATTAGATGTCGGCGACCAACAGAGATTAAGAGAGCCTCAAAACACCAAACGACCAGGAGTGACGTCAGACGGATATCAGGCGACCAACACAGCAAAGAAGCAAGATGAACAAATAATTAGAATAAAAGCAACGACAATATATTCACCATCTAGGCGACCAAGCGAGCAAGAATGGCCCACGAAGATCAGCTCAAAATTCCACTAACCTAAACATTACATTAAGAAGCAAACAAGTGTACAAACACTTGTCATTGTATAAAATGTAATAGTTTAGGAATAAGACAAGTGGCTAAACACTTGTCAAAACCAAAATCAAAGAGCTAAGAGAGTGACACCCCCTACTTGCTTGTAAGCCTATAAATACCCCTTCATGAAAGGGTCAAAATAAGTTCATTAATTAAAAAATAGGCAAAACTCTTGCAAATCATTTTCTCAATTCTTCCTTCAAGAAACATAGTTTTAATTTTTATCCAAGTCCTTGTTTGATGATCTTATTAGAGTAAAACAGTCACTAAATCATAAATTTGGAGCAAGATCATCAACATTTAAGATTATAGATGTAAAGTAAAATTAAATAAAATGGTAAAATTAATCCACTCTCTTTGATGGAGAGTGAGCCTCACTATTGCACCACAAAGCAAGTGGACTTCACTTGCTCCAATAATAATAACTTTTTCTCTCTCCTCACTTCTATTTTTATATATATATAGATATCACTATTTTATTTAAAAAATGTTTTTTTTTCTCAAAGTGTTCCTATGCAATTGTGCAAGTGCAAATCGATTCCATTGTTCCGTTTTTTATATTGCATATGGTGTTTTACGTACTGAATTTTTAATGTATGAGTTCAATATTATGGTAATTTTTTTAATATTATTTGAAAAAAATCAAGTATAATGATGGAACAAATGATTTCATCTGATGCAAGTGATTCGGGATGGAGTAATATTATTTGACTGTATCTGTAGCTGAAAATCTGCTCCAATAAATGCCATTCGCCGTTGCTACTTTACTTTCCTTCTCTGGTGTTCACTCTCTTCACTTCCCGTTTTCTCTTCCAGTTCAACTCTTAATTTTTTTTGTCTCCGAGGAGAGATGGACGGTGAATTTATGGATGTAAGTGAGAAGATGATGCATATATTTGATTGTGTTCATCGCAGAGATGGTGACACTGATCCAGTTGAATCTGTATACAATAGCTTCACTCCCATTGTTAAATTCGCTATTACTATGATAAAGTATCTAGAGAGCAAGGATTTAACCGTCGATGTGAAAAATTCCCTCCGCGCTCTTAAGCTGGATCTTATATTTCTGATAACAACATTCAGATGTATGGTGAAGTGGTGCATAAATACAGATGGGATACAGCGGAGATTTGTGGATGTCTTGGCTCGAATTCAATGTCAATTTGTGTGTGCAATTCAAGCCCTAAATTGTTTACGGGCGATAAATTTCTCCGACGGCAAGCTCGCCGCAGCCATCCCAATTCTGCCGGAGAATATCGCCTATATGAACCCAGGAATTTTGGAAATTCTTAATTCGGTTCCCAGAAATTCAATTAACGAGGTTCTGGTAGAATTTGTCAATGTCGTTGCTGTGATGCAGGAAAAGATCAAAATAATGAAGCCAGAGATTGTAGAAGCTTATTATGCGCTGTCCACGTGTGGTTCTCCCTCCAAGTATCAAATGAGTGCAGAGCGTGTGGTACAATTTATCTGCTTTGTTATAGATACTCTTGAAATTCTGTTGACAAGTAGTTGTGCTGCACTTTCTTCTTGGAAGTGCAAATTATTGGCCCTAAAACAAAAATTGAGGTTTTTGGAAAAATTCATTGGCTTCGTGATAGACCTGCAGCTGCAGGGCATTGATGATGAAAAACTAAAAGAGATACTGGTTTATGCTGAGGCTGCAGCTGACGTGGCAGCATGCCTGAGCTTCTTCATTTGGGTCGAAATGGATAATGAAGTCCATGAAAAAAATGAGATTAAGAAGCTAATCCACCCAAGTAGTAGTCAGATTTCTGCTGGAATTCTCACAACTGTAGAGCAATTTGATGTTTGCTTGCTTGATAGGATTGAAGAGGGATTTTTCATTTGTCTTCAAGAAAATATGATTGAGCTTCTTAAACATGAGGCTTTGTTGAAAGCGCCTTTACAAAATCAAATTGAAACCCTTTATGATGAATTGAAGTTCCTGGAAGATGTGTTAATAAAAATGCCGATACTGTTTCCTGAGCAGAAGGTAACATTTAGTGTCCAAATATATATAGAGGACATGGCAAGGAGGATAGGCTCCATCATCTACTCTTCATCTTTCAATAATGAAAATATGCCAGGTGTTTCAGATTCCATGGAATATATGAAGCTTGTCAAGACAGATGTTGATGAGATACTTAGCAAAGTTATTACTAGACAGAAATCCAAATTTCCCAAAATTCTGCCAAGGGGTTTTCTTGATTATCTTGTTGAAGATTTGGAGGATCTAATAAGCACCAACATTGGTCTCAGGGATCAATATCTGGCAATTCATGTTGATCTAGTGTTTATGAAATCCTTCCTCCATCACATTGCAAATTATGCTGCTTCAGATGTGAATTTGTATGATATTGTTAATCGTACTATGGTTTCTGCATACGAGGCTGAACATGTCATCAACACATTGGTAGTCGGAGCTTATCCTTTCTGGTACCAATCTATGTGGTTTTCTGATTTTGCAAAAGAGATGAAGCATAGTAGAACAGTTATAGAGGAGATAATTGAGAAGAGTAGTAACGGAAACAAAGTTGACAATATTGCAGGCCAAGGTCCCACGCACGTGCCACCACCTCAAGACTTTGCCCCAAATGATGCGGTGGTTGGTGTTCAGGAGGACCAGATGGAACTAGTAAAGGAAAGACTTGCCGGAGGTACAGAGAAGCTTGCTATTGTTTCAATTGTCGGCATGCCAGGACTAGGTAAGACGACTCTTGCAAAGAGACTGTATGATGATCCTTTAATTGTTTATCACTTTTATTTGCGTGGATGGTGCTATGTTTCACCATATTATCAAAAGAATCAAATGTTGCTTAACATTTTAAGTTCTGTAACTAAGCTTACTGATGCAATGCATAAAATGAAAGATGAGGATTTGTCTGAGATGCTTTATAAACAACTCAAGGGAAGGAGATACCTTATTGTCATGGATGATGTGTGGGGGGGAGATGCATTAGAGGCCTTAGGGCGTTTCTTTCCAGATGATGGAATAGGAAGCCGGATTATGTTGACCAGTCGAAGCAAATTAATAGGATCAGAAGCCAGGTGGCATAGTTATCCTATTGAGCTACGTCTTCTAAGTGATGATGAGAGTTGGGATCTATTAAAAGCCAAAGTCTTTCATCAAGGAATATGCCCTATGCAAATGCAGCAAGTTGGGAAGCAAATTGCACAAAAATGCAATGGATTACCACTTGCGGTAGTTGTGGTGGCTGGGCTTCTTGTGGGGTCTGACAAGAAACGGGGTTTCTGGGAACAAGTTTCAGAAAACTTAAGCTCTCATATTCTTGGTGATGCTGGAGGACAGGGGATGGAAGTGTTGGAATTGAGTTACAAACTCTTACCAGATGATTTGAAACCGTTATTTCTTTACCTCGGAGCGTTCCCTGTGGATAAAGTAATACCAGTGAGGAAATTGACATGGCTGTGGATATCTGAAGGATTTGTGCAGAAGACCAACCTGAATAGCCTAGAGGATGAAGCAGAAAAGATGTTGATGGATCTGATTGGTAGAAGTTTAGTAATAATCGAGGAGAGGAGATATAATGGCAGGGTAAAGACGTGTCGCATGCATGATCTGTTACACGATTTGTGTTTGGCAAAAGCTGGAGAAGAAAATTTCTTACAAAGGATTCATGTGGAGAAGTTGTTGCCTGATCCTCTCATCTACGAGCATATGCGAGTTATCATCCATGTAACAGAAAGAAAGGGCTTTCAAGTGTGTTGTTGCCCAACTATGCGCTCTCTATTGTTGTTTTCTGATGAAAATCGATCATCTGACAAGAAAAAACAGCAAGTTTCAGCTTTGCAACTTGAAATTGCTAAGGGTGCTGGATTTGGAGAGTGATGCAATACAAGTTGAGTGCCTATTTGATGATCCAGAAGTGCTTGTCCATTTGAGGTACTTGGCAATACGGAGATGTTATAACTCGGTCCCCTCCTCGATTTTCAATCACTGCAACTTGGAGACTTTGATCGTGAAAAGATTAGTAGGTGAAGTTGTAGTACCACCACAAATCTGGAAAATGACAAAGTTGAGACATTTGCATATAAACAGAAGTGCAAAGTTTATCTTAGATGACATTGGCAATGACAATGACTCCTCCAAGTTACTTAATTTAGAAACCTTTTCAACTCCTTCAATGTCACATGCAGAAATGAACAAGATCATGGCAAGAACGCCTAATCTTCGAAAAATGAGGTGCACCCTCCTGGAATCATGGGACTCTGCCACCTTAAAAAGCCCGAAGCTTGTATTCCCGTATCAACTAGAGTCACTGAAAGTACTCCACCGTGGGTATAGTCGTCGTCTATGCAAGTTTGATCTTCCTTTGAGCTTAAAAAAGTTGACCATATCGAAGTTTCGTCTGCATTGGGATGTGGTTTCAGGCTTTCAGACACTGCCCAACCTCGAGGTTCTAAAACTGGTGGATGCACAAGTTAAGGGTGAATTATGGGATGTAGGAGATGGTGAATTTCCAAAGCTGAAATTGCTGAAATTAGATAGTCTTAGCATAAAAAAATGGAATGCTTCATCTGATAACTTTCCTAGGCTTGAGCAGCTGGTTATACGGAGATGCTGGCGCCTTGAGGAGATCCCTTGTAGCTTAGGTGATATTTGTTCACTACGGTTGATTATGGTGCAGTGGTGCAGTCCCCGTGTAGCAAAGTCTGTCAAGGAAATTGAAGAAGAACAAATGTACAATGGAAATGATTTGCTCAAGATTCATACCTATCCTCCATATGACCATACTTGAGTCGGAAATCATTTAAAGCTTATTCGCGCTCGACTCAATTTATTATTAGGCAAGTTGGTAATTCTATCTGTTAAATTTTAAGTAGGTATATTAGTGTTATATTTGGAGTAGTTTCCAATATTAAATTCTCTTTATTTTATTTTCTAATAATTTGTTGGTTACTTGCTTGATAGGGTTCAAGAGGGCTTTTTCATTTGTCTCCAAGACAATGTGATTTAGCTCCTAAAGGGTGAGGAATTTTCTGATTTTTGTTGTTGAAGATTTAGAGGAACTGATAAGCACCAAATCTGATGATATGATCATTAAATCTCAAGGATCAATTCATGACGACCTAGAGTTTATGAAATCCTGTCCATCATATTACAATTTATGCTACTTTAGATGTGAACTTTTGTAAGATGATGTTGGTATACGAAGATTCTTTATCACTTTGATGATTGTGGATTTTGCTATTCTCCAACCTACTATAAAAAGAATTGAATGTTGCTTTTCATTTCAAGTTCTTATGATTCCTGATCTTTGGCATTCTCGCAAGATGCTTCTATCAAGCTTTACATATTAGCTAGTAGATTACATTCTGCATTTGTGACTGTTAAAGTGGTCCAAAGAATGGTAAAGAAGAAAATCCTATTTCTCTATATAATTCTTAAAAAAATTTAGGTTAAATTTTGCTGTTTGATGAATTTAACATCATTAGCAGTATCAACTGTTATGTTTTGTTTATGTAAATTGTAATTTCATTCAGAATAACGCCGTGCGATTTAACTGGGGGAATGATAGTCTTAAAATCTTAAAGTTCTTTTCCTTTGCAGTTTTGAAGGCTTGGTAAAGAAATTTATTGATGCTGGAGCTTTGAGGAAGCATTCTCATATCCATGGGGAGAGACAATATGTTTGCCTCTTCTGCTACAAATGGAATCATTAGGACTGTTAACTTGGCGTATGCCTTAGTTTCTAAACAGAACATTTAAGCACCTTAAAACATCTAATTTAGTTAAAAAAAAAAACTGGAAATTATATGCAATTCTGACCAATACTTGGAAATATGCAATGTTAATTAAATACTTGAATTCAATTGCTTTGTGTTTGTGTTTGTTAAGGGAGGAATGCCAAGTGCAGCAAATCATTAGAACGCATTGCTTAATCTATATATGCTCAACATTGCTTATTGTCTCTGTAATCTATCACTTCTTTTTACTTCATTATATACAGTTATCATTGGCAAAGATTGGTATCCAGATTTTGAACATCCAGAAATTTAATGTGCATTATATAATTACTTAATTACCCTTAATTGTTGTTGCTCCAACTTATATAGGTAATGGCGTTGAATGTTTCCTATTTTCCCTCCATTATATTAGATCATATTTTCCCTCCACTATTATCTCTTCTTTTTATAATACGAGAAATGCGTTTGGTCTGATAAACATCTATTAATTACTATCATCTAAAATAATTGTTTTTTTTAGAGGAAATAAAAATAAAAGATGAATGTATTGTAGTAGACTTCTTATTTTACCTTTATTCACATATTAAATTATGAATCAAAACTAATCTTCTAAGGCAGTGTTTACTTTATAAGTCAAGATAGTGTATAAAAGATTATATTAGTAGGGCAACCCAAGTTAACTTTAGTTACCAACTGTTTACCTGATGTGTTTTATATAAGAGTTAAATTAATATATTCTTGTTTACTTTTATAGTTATGGGTAGATAATAAATTAAATTACCAGTATACCCCTGAGATTTTATTCTTCCATCAGTTCAATTGTTATTTCCAAAACGAAATTCGCCGAAACCGACCTACGCCTGCTTCCATTGCAATATCAAAATTTTCATCCTTTCCCAATTCTTCCCCAAAATTAACTATTAGAAACTGAAATTCGAAATTAAGAGTGAGGATGTAATTGAAAATTATTCAAAAAAAAATTCAAGTTCCCATTTTCTGATTTTGTTTACTTCCTAAAATCTGCACAGAGAAAGAAAAGGGAGCTCTTCTTACAATACCAACTAATCAAAAAACAGGGGATGTTTATGTACTCATTAATTGTACACTGATTCCATTCACCCATACCTTATTCAGCGAGAACCACCATTAATTCATTAAGTGAGAACCACCTCTCCGCGAACATCAGTAATGTTAGGGGGATTTAAACACACCAACGCGATGAGTTCATTGTCGATCTGTACTCGCGTAGATTTTCGCTTCCCCCATTTCTCCGAGAACAAACGGGGTGATGTGGGTAATGATCTGGAGTTTTGTTTCACAGGGCTTTTAATCGGTCAAAGTTGGGGACATTTCAGTAATTTTGACCTAATGTAAACTCCAGCATAAATTTATCCGCCCAAACCGGACGGATTGAAAAAGGCGTTTTATGGGGGGTTTGTCCCGGGTCGCCCGGTTAACCCGCCCTAATAATCTTGTCAAGTAAACACTTGATAAAGTCCTACTATTCTTCTAAATGGACTTTATCATACCAAGTAAACACATCCTAAGGGTACGTTTACTTTAAAAATGAGGATTAAGTGAGATGAAATTAGATGAGATGAGATAGAAAGTTAACATTGATTTATTTATTTTATTTTTTGTTTACTTTAACATATTTGATACAATTGAATTTGAAATTTCTATTTGTTTTATATTAAATAAAAACTAAAATAATCATAATTTTACTAAAATACCCTAATTTTTAAACACTGTTGGGTTTCTAGCGTTAAACCTCAAACTTTGAATTACATGTCTAGGGTTTTATTCTGTGCAGATTAGCCATTCTATTCGTATTATTTGAAACTTCTATTATTATGTCAATATTGTTATAAATCTAGAAGATTTATTATACCAAATCTAGAAGATTTGATGTGGACATTACTAATGGGCTTATAACCTAAACGAACTTTAGGTTTAGACTAGGTCTTTTCTATTATAAATAGATCATTGTACTCAAAATTGTATATACGCATATACAAGAACATTAGTGAAACTCCTAGCTTGGTACGCCCCCAGACATAGTCGTTATCAACGAATTTAGTGAACAAATTCACGTCTCTATTTTACGCTCTCGATTTACAACACGTTATCAGCACGAGACTCTGTCCGAGGCTAATCGGTACGATCTAAATTAATTTTATTTATTATTAATTGTCGTATCGAATTATTTGATCCATGCGTATTATGATTTATGTGTACTTGAATTATTGCATCAATTTTTTTTTTTGTGTTTGCAATTAATCGGATCAAATCGAATTAATCGAAACGAAAAAGGGTTTTAACCGACCACTGACTTGAACCGAAAATACTAACTTTCTACTAGTAGATTCCTCACAAGCGTACTAGTTCACTGTAGTATGAGTAAGTATAATGACCAAGTATATCGAACCCAAGGGATGAAGTGTATTCGAATAGATCCCTGAAGATCTACGCGTCGTAGCTAATATGAGTGTATATTTTTGGATTTTTGTTTTGGAAAAAATTAATTAAAATAAACTAAACTATCCTACGGATGCAAACAGAAAGTTAAACTAAGAATTTAAGATGTGTTTTTCAAATAGGAGATGGTGATGCTCAGGATAGGAATCCCTACGTATACTAACGGAGCAGGTACATAATCAAAATAACCATGATGCTCAAGAAATAACCTAAGTAAAAGAATGCAAGATGAAAGCTCAAGATTTTAAACCCTAATACTTTATCCTAACAATCAACTTCACTAATCCACTAACAAGTTAATAGATTGTGCTTAATTAATGAGACCCCAATTTAACTAAGGTGATGCGGTCGTCCTCCTTTGCTAAACTGGTAGATGAATTAACCTTTTCTAAACCCTCTCGTTAAGTCTACTAGTTGTTAAAGAGTGATATAGGCCGTCCTCTCTCTAACACTTTTCGAGCGAAATTCAAAGGCAAAGTTAAGATTGATTTTAAGAATTCATTAATTAAGAAAATTAAAACCTAACGTCACGAATTACCCTAATTACGTACCCACAACCTACTTCTACGAGTTCATCCTACCCCAAGCATGCAAGAGTTTTAGCTAGACATGGGTTTTACGTAAACAAGAACAATTGAATAAATAACGAACATGAACATAACGATTATAACGAAGAAAAGGTCAAACATAAACTAGGGTTTCAAAAAATAAAGGAATAAACTGAAATTAAATCAATAAAACGAAGTCTCAGCGTGTTCAAGAACAAAGGTCTAAAGAAACAAAACTAAAAAGCAGAACCGTGCTATGAATTCGTAAAGAAAACCTCAAAAACGTAAAAGTAAAGCTTGCTCCTCTCCTTCCTCTCCAAAAACGAACTCTAAAAGTCAAAATCTATCAAGTGGTAAGTGGTGGTTCGTAAAAACGTGCTCCAAAGGGATATAAATAGGCAACAAGTCGAATAGGGAGTTAATGGGTCAAAATTCACGTATGCTCGTGCACTACTCGTGCACTAGTGCACGAGCTCATTCCACTCAAGCACCCCAAATCGTCCAGAGAGCAAAAACTGCACGACCCCCTTTGCTCGTGCACTAGTGCACGACCTGCGTCTGCTCGTGCACAGTGCACGAGTGCTCGTGCACTAGTGCACGAGTTGCACCTTCTCGAGCGCCTTGCACGACTGCTCGTGCACTATGTGCACGAGTGCTCCTTGCTTGTGCACTCCAATGATACTTTTGCTCCCTCGAACTAATACTTTTCGTATTTCTTCGATATCTTCTCATCCGGGCGTCCGTTTGAGTCGATTCAAAGTCCTACGAACTCCTCTTTTCGCCCTCTATCCATCTATGAGCATCAAAGAGACAAATTCATTAGTTTATGAAAATGATACTCAAATGACTCTAAATACTCATATAAATCAACCAAAATACAGGTATTTTGAGTGACGAATCATGACAATTTCACGCCTAATCAACCCCCCCAAACTTACCATGTTGCTTGTCCTCAAGCAACGAAATAATAAGTAAAGTGAAATTGTTAGGAATGAGTCAACGAATCAAATCATGCAAGCAAATGAATTCTAGCTTCAAAGATCAATCACAAGTATACTCACTCACCTCCCCTCATCATACTCATGCAACAACAGCAAGAATCACCAAAATCAAACATGGATGTGCACTCAACGATGTGTTTCACTCCCTCACAAGTGTATATCAATGATAAAGGGACTCACTCAAACAATCAATCACACATATTGACAGCCATAGGCTTGTAAGCACTCTTAACTCCGACCATACTCTAGAAATTAATGCTGAATCAAAAAGGACTTTTCTCAAGGTTGTAATGTAGACTCTTTGGACAGGTGGGAATCAATATGGTAAAGTGACTCAAGTGAATGGAGAATAGAAAATCAAACTTCGGTACTTCGAGATTAGGAACAGAATACTTCAAATAATTTCACTCTACACACTTTCAATTCCAACACTCTCAACACTTCAATTTTTTTTTCTTTCTCACTCTTTTCACTTTTCTCAATCACTTCACTTTTTTTTGTTTTCACAAACACATGAGCTCATTTTTTCCTTTTTGCTCATTCTCAATTTTTTTTCTTTTTCCCACAACTCATAACTTCATCACACCTTCTTCTCATACTCACTCAACAAACAACATTTTCCTTTTTCAACTCAATTCAATCCCTTCACATTCACACTTTTCCTATTCTCCACTCAAATTGGGACAAAAAGGCTTAGGAATTGGAATAGTGTTCATATGTGCTAGCCAATGAAATAGGCTTAAAGCTCAAACGGGCTAACAAGGGACAAATATCAATGGTAAGGAAAACTTTAGGCTAAGTGACTCAATCAAAACAAAGAAGGCCTAAGATCACATTCGGCATATCAAACTAGACATAATCAAGAAGCAAGAGCACACACAAGTTCTAGCATCCTCTAAGGTAACGATCCACTCACAAACGAAGAGATTAATTCATGCATCAAAATCTCATAAGACTTAAATCTCACGGCTTTCACATCCATGCTAGTCCTAATGCATTCTCGCTCTCATCACACAAATACTCAGAAGAAAAATTTGCAAACATACTAGTTCTTTCTCAAATCAACTCTAACTCAAACACTCACACAAGAGAATTCCTAACTCAAATCCACAAATCACCAACTCATACTCACACTCAAAGATAGCAATCAACAAGCATAAGATGATTGATAGGCATGAAATATGTAGTAGTGAATCAGTTCAAAATCACCCCAAGGAGCATCTCAAGGCACCAAATAACCAAACACACTCAAAGATAAGGGGTGCTCCGATGCAATGTAACAAGAAACATAAAAAACTCCACCCCCCAAACTTCGACCTTGCGACGAGGTCTAAGTTTGGGGTTGTGGGTTACCTCAACTAAACAATTTAGTTTCTCTCAACAATGTTGCACACTCCCTTGCTTGAGTTCCTTCAATCTCCACTTATTTAGCACTCCTTCGAGACAAGCCTACAAAATAAAATCTCAAGTACGAGGTTAAACGTACGACTCAACAACACCCTAATAACATAATAAAATACTAAAAACACATAAAAGTGGGTTGTCTCCCACACAGCGCTATTTTTAAGGTCCTCATGCCGGACCAAGCTCAAAAGAGCTTATGGGACATGATACTAAAAAATACCTCCCTTACTCTCATAAGAGAAGTTGTCTAAGTTCTTTGCTCTATTCCCATTTTTCTTTTTCACCTCAGACGGTGGGCGTCTCAATTCCTTCTCACTCTTTTCAGGAGGAGTCTTACCAAACAGGTTCTTGAATTTGGACTTTTTCTTCTTAACTCCTCCTTTTCTCTCGAGCTGGACCACGTCCACCTTTTTCATTTCTTCATCCTTCAACTTCTTCACTTTATCCCTATCAACATAATCAAGATCATAATGCTCATGGGTCAAATTACCAAGTGAAGGATTATCAAAATCATGAGTATGAGAAAGATTAGAGATATGAGATGTGTCTTCAACACGAGGATTAATGACATCCATGCAATAACATCTCTCATCCTCCTTCGGGTGTTTCATGGCTTCATATAGGGAGATTTTCACTTCTTGATCATCAACTTTCAATGTGATCTTTCCATTCGCTACATCTAACACCATCCCGGCCGTAGCCAAGAAAGGTCTTCCCAAGATCAGGGGAACGCGCTCATCTTCCTCCATTTCGAGCACTACAAAGTCGGCTGGAAAAATGTGATCCCCAACTCTCACGAGGACGTCTTCAACCACACCTTGAGGTCGAGTAATAGACCGGTCAGTTAGTTGAAGCGTCATCATTGTCGGCTGAAGTTCACCACCTTCCAACTTCTTGAAAAGCGACAAGGGCATAAGATTTATGCTCGCCCCTAAATCACATAGCGCTCCTTTCTTGATCCCGTTCCCAATGTCACATAAGATGGTAAAGCTCCCGGGATCCTTCAGCTTTGGAGGAAGCGCCTTGTGCACTAATGCACCCACCTCATGGTTCAACTGCACCAACTTCGGCTCATCCACTCGTCGTCTTTTCGCGATCAAGTCCTTCAGAAATTTTGCATAGTTGGGCATCTGTTCCAAAGCATCATAAAAAGGAATGTTAATATGCAATTATTTAAACACATCAAGGAATTTAGCGAATTTCTCATCAAGCTTCTTTTTCATGAAGCGTTGTGGATATGGGACGGGTATCACAGATTTGGGTACCCCACATTCATCTCTCTTGGTCTCTTTCACTTTCTCCCTTGTTTCCTTTGCCTTCTTCCACTTAGGAACTCTCTCAATCTTCTCAATGCCTTCCTCTTCAAGCTCTTTGCTCGCTTGAGTGCTTTCACCCTCAACCTTCTTCTCAACTCCTATCTCCTCAATCTCATCTCTATCTGCCTCAGACTCTTTTCCTTCTATCTCAACCTCTCCTTTGGGCGTCTCAGAATCAGCAGACATCTCAGGACCATCATAATTAGTCCCACTTCTAAGCTGGATAGCCTTACAATGCTCTTTAGGATTACCCTCAGGCATTGAAGGGTATTTGCCAGGCTCTCTATTCAATGACTTTGCAATCTGGCTCATCTGGAACTCTATAGAAGTGAACCTTCGGTTGTTCTCTTGCTGAATTCGATTCAGCTCTACATCTCTCTTCTGGAGGTCTTGATCACGCTGATCAACTTTCTTATGCAGATCTTTCACATCGTACTCTAAAGATGATAAACGTTTGCTTCCTTCTTCCACATTCTGTAGGATAGCTCTCAACATCTCCTCAGTTGAGGCACCGCCTTCTCCACCCGGAGGTTTCGAACCTGGATCAACACATGTAGGAACTGTAATACCCACCTTCAGGTTTGCATATGAACAATTCTCGTTCTTCCGCCATTGGTTCTGAGAAAGCTGCTGGCCTCCTTGGTGCCCTTGTGTGTTCCTCCATTGATTTTGAGGCGGCTGTGGACCTGGAGGTACAAATGGTTGGCCATAAGAAGACCTTCCTTGAAAATTTCCACTTTGTGGATACCCATTCTGATTGTAATAAGGACCTCCCATATAATTTACTACTTCTTGTTGAATTGTGGGCTTGTCCTCTTACTCATTATCTGCTGCATTCCCTCCAACCATATACTTCCACAACTCAAGGTTGTTAATCTTTTCCATCATGGCCATCAACAGCCTTCTCGTTCCTTCACCTTCCTCAACCTGATGAACTCTCTGGAAATCTGCGTCCACATTCCAAGCCCCGATATTCGTGACAATGTTGTCAACGATCTCTCTACACCTCACTATTCCTTGATTCAGGAATGATCCACTAGCACAGACGTCTAGATGGTCTTGCCCAGCCTTATTGGCACCACTATAGAAAAATGCCATGACATCTCCCTCATTGTACCCGTGCTGCGGGCACTCTATCAACATGTTTGAGTATCTCTCCCATGCTTGATGTAGGTCCTCTCCTTGCTTCTGGCGGAAGGAAGAGATCTCAATTCTTGCTTTGATCGTTCTGGATGTAGTGTAGAATCACTCGAGGAACAGACGCTCGAGCTCGGCCCAAGTGGTAATACCTTCCCGTGGAAGCGTATTATCGTACCACTCTTTAGCTATTCCCGTCAATGAGAATGGGAACAACCTAAGCCTCTTGGCATCTTCAGACATGCCAGTGTAATTAAAAGTGGAGGCTATCATTAGAAAACTCCTCATATGAGTATGAGGATTCTCCTTCCCGATCACCCCCTTGAACTGGTTCTCTGTAAGCAGCTTTAGAATTCTCAGGGAAATCGAGAAGTTATTTGCCTCTACTGGAGGTAATGCCACTCCATCATAGTACCGTTGTGGCTGCGCTGCAAACCTTCCTCGAATAGCCATATTCTGATCTGCGTTCTGAGGAACGTGTTGCGGATTAGCAGGTGGTACTGATACTTGTTGGGGCGGTGGTGGTTGATAAGCTGGTGGTTGGTTGTAAACAGGAGGTGGAGGATACGGGTATGGTGGATACAGATAAGGTGGGTATGGGTAAGGTAGATAAGGTAAGTTGTTTTGTGGTAAGTTAGAATATGGGTAAGCAGGGTTGTTCTGAGGATTTTGGACAATGTTATGAGCTGGACTGTTTTGATTCTGTGTCCCCGGGTTTTGGCTTTGGCTTTCCCCTGACGGATCTTGGTTCTACTGGTATTGTCTTCAGTGCCGTCAACCCGGTTCAATGTCTGGTTAAACTCATTCTCGACCTCATCCAACTCATTAGTAATGTCCATTGGCTCTTTCCCTCCGGCAGCGTTCATCCTTCTTAAGAAGGCTCGATTTCTTCTTGCTATTGTCTCAGGATCTGACTGTAATCTCTCTTTGCTTGTATTTCCTTGCGAGCGTGTTTTCATAAACCTGAAACACCAACAAAAGAATCACAATGCAACTGCCGAATACGTACAAAATATAAACAGAAAAGTAAATCACTCACTACTAACTACTAAGCTATCTACAAGTCCTATTAAAAAGACATACAACGCCATCCCCGGCAACGACGCCATTAACTTGAACCGAAAATACTAACTTTCTACTAGTAGATTCCTCGCAAGCGTACGAGTTCATTGTAGTATGAGTAATTATAATGACCAAGTATATCGAACCCAAGGGATGAAGTGTATGCGAATAGATCCCTGAAGATCTACGCGTCGTAGCTAATATGAGTGTATGTTTTTGGATTTTTGTTTTGGAAAAAATTAATTAAAATAAACTAAACTATCCTACGGATGCAAACAGAAAGTGAAACTAAGAATTTAAGATGTGTTTTTAAAATAAGAGATGGTGATGCTCAGGATAGGAATCCCTACGTATACTAACGGAGCAGGTACATAATCAAAATAACCATGACGCGCAAGAAATAACCTAAGTAAAAGAATGCAAGATGAAAGCTCAAGATTTTAAACCCTAATACTTTATCCTAACAATCAACTTCACTAATCCAAAAAACAAGTTAATAGACTGTGCTTAATTAATGAGACCCTAATTTAACTAAGGTGATGCGGTCGTCCTCCTTCGCTAAACTGGTAGATGAATTAACCCTTTCTAAACCCTCTCGTTAAGTCTACTAGTTGTTAAAGAGTGATAAGATCGTCCTCTCTCTAACACTTTTCGAGCGAAATTCAAAGGCAAAGTTAAGATTGATTTTAAGAATTCATTAATTAAGAGAATTAAAACCTAACGTCACGAATTACCCTAATTACGTACCCACAACCTACGTCTACGAGTTCATCCTACCCCAAGCATGCAAGGTTTTTAGCTAGACATGAGTTTTACGTAAACAAGAACAATTGAATAAATAACGAACATGAACATAACGATTATAACGAAGAAAATGTCAAACATAAACTAGGGTTTCAAGAAATAAAGGAATAAACTGAAATTAAATCAATAAAACAAAGTCTCAGCGAGTTCAAGAACAAAGGTCTAAAGAAACGAAACTAAAAAGCAGAACCGTGCTATGAATTCGTAAAGAAAACCTCGAAAATGTAAAAGTAAAGCTTGCTCCTCTCCTTCCTCTCCAAAAACGAACTCTAAAAGTCAAAATCTATCAAGTGGTAAGTGGTGGTTCATAAAAACGTGCTCCAAAGGGATATAAATAGGCAACGGGTCGAATCGGGAGTAATGAGCCAAAATTCATGTATGCTCGTGCACTACTCGTGCACTAGTGCAGCTCATTCCACTCGAGCACCCCAAATCGTCCAGAGAGAAAAAACTGCACGACCCCCTTTGCTCGTGCACTAGTGCACGACCTGCGTCTGCTCGTGCACAGTGCACGAGTTGCACCTTCTCGAGCGCCTTGCACGACTGCTCGTGCACTATGTGCACGACTGCTCCTTGCTTGTGCACTCCAATGATACTTTTGCTCCCTCGAACTAATACTTTTCGTATTTCTTCGATATCTTCTCATCCGAGCGTCCGTTTGAGTCAATTCAAAGTCCTACGAACTCCTTTTTTCGCCCTCTATCCATCTATGAGCATCAAAGAGACAAATTCATTAGTTTATGAAAATTATACTCAAATGACTCTAAATACTCATATAAATCAACCAAAACACGGGCATTTTGAGTGACGAATCATGACAATTTCACGCCTAATTAACCACCATCATACGACGCCGCCAAACGGCTGCCACCCATGGTACACGTAGCCCAGCGCCTGTAGCACCCGTCGGCCTGGTGCCCGTGTCCCGGTGCCCATCGCACGCGGCTCGGCGCCAGCAGCGCCCGATGCCCGGCACCCACGGCGCCCGTGCCGCACCTACATAGTGCTCGCAAGCCCGTGCACTCGTCGCACACGTCGCACGACTATCGCTCGATAGCTCTCGCACGCCCGTGCACCCATCGTGCATGTCGCACGACTGTCGCTCGACAGTTCTCGCGCGCCCATGCGCCCGTTGCGCACATCACACGGCTGTCGCCCGGTAGCGCTCGCGAGGCTGCGCGCCTGTCGTGCAGGTCACACTACTGTCGCCCGCATTGCCCGTCCGCGCGCCCGTCACGCCAGCAGCCGCACGCCCGACGCCGCTCGTCGCCGGCTGCGTGCCTCCGGATACCATGCAACCCTAGCTAATCAAACCCAATGCGACTTGGACCATATTTTATTCTTTGGCCCTTATATAATTTTAATATTTTTGTGCCCTCAAATTAAATTATCAAATTTTTCGAATAATACTTGAAAAATTAAAAAGTAATATTTTCTTACATATGAATTAAGCCCGAAATTTTAGAATTAATTTCAATATTGGTTCTCAATAAATTATATTATATGCTTAATTGATATATGCGCATGCCTTTTATGATTTAACTATCTTGCATGCATTATTACTTTTTCACATAGACTACTTATTATAGTCCGCATATATTGCCCGGGTAGGCGGCACCCGGTACTTGTCGGACCATAAATTATGTTTTGGGTAGACGGCGCCCAATTCTTGCTTCTATGTGCTATAGAATAATCAAATAAATCCTTATTTCTCCGTTGTCAATAAATTGATCACAACTCTTACCATGTCATTTTAAAATTTTAGTGTATAATGTCTGATATTACCAAAGGAGAATTCGCTGAGCTTGCTCTTGATGGTAGTAACTACCTGACATGGGCGCTAGATGTTGAGTTCCATCTAGCCTCAACTGAGTTAAGCGGCACCATTGTCGATGATTCAGAATCAATTAACACCCAGAAGATGAAAACATTGATTTTCCTTAGACGTCATCTTAGTAAGGACTTGAAAAATGAATATCTCACTGGGAAAGACCCCAGAACGTTGTGGAAGTCCCTGAAGGACCATTTCCAACAACAAAACGATATACTCCTCCCTCAGGCTCAATACGATTGGTTGAACCTCCATTTTCAGGACTTTAAGTCTGTGACGGAGTACAACTCAGCCCTACATCGTATTGTATCTCAGTTATAGCTATGCAAGAAAACTGTAACCAAGGACGAGTTGATCCAGAAGACTCTGTCAACTTTCCACACTAGCAACCTTGTACTCCAGCAGCAGTATAGGGCTAAAAACTACACTGTACACTCTGAGCTAATTTCTGCACTTCTAGTGGCAGAAAAGCACAACCATCTCCTTATGCAAAATCATAACTTGAGACCAGTTGGTTCACAAGCAGTGCTCGAAGCACATGATATAGCTCATGGCAGTACAAGTGGTTGCAAGCGTGGAAGGGGGAGAGAAAGTAAACGAACTCGTAGCAAAGACCAAGATCGTAGTAAATTCGGTGGTCCAGGTACCTTAAATAACAATCAAGCTCAGACTCGTGGAAAGACTGCACCTAACACGAACCCCTCTTCTAAAAAATCTGGCACTCAAGATAAGGTTGAGTAGTCCTGCTACAAATGCGGATGCAAAGACCATTGGTCTCGCACGTGTCGCACTCCCAAACACTTGGTTGAGGGTTATCAAAAGCAGCAGAAGGACGACAAGAGGAAGGCTCCTAAAATCGAATCTCACCATGCCAGCCTACCTGAAGCAGACTTTGACCATGACAGCGATGATCTTTTGGGCATAGAGCGCAAAGACTATGGAGATAATGAGTGATTTGCGTATTTGATTATTGTAGTACTTTATTTTTTGTTAAAATAATTTATTTTGGGATCCTATCTTTTGGATACTTTATTTCATTCTATGGATAATATGATATTTATATTTTAGCTTTGATGTGTTTTCCTTAACGCTGTCCATTAAATTTACTTGGATATTGCTATTCTTATACACATGACTTGTAAACATATCAGCTATTAGGATTGGGCTATTTCCTCTGACATGATGGATGCAATTAGTGATTTATGTTTGGTAGATAGCGCCACCACACATACAATCCTAAAAGATAGGAAGTATTTTCATAACTTGATAGAACGTAATGGGAGTGTAACTACGATAGCTAATGATAATATTATGATAGTGGGCTCCGGAAGAACTTCCATTGTCCTCCACATGGGTACTGAACTCATAATTGATAATGCTTTATTGTTCCCTCAATCTAAGTGTACCCTGCTCAGTTTTAAAGATATAAGATCTAATGGCAATCACATTGAAACTGAAACTGAGAATAATAGCGAATACCTTTTGATGACTATTACTCGAGGTAGTCGTAAACAAGTTATAGAAAAGCTTCCTTCCTTCTCTTTCGGCCGTCTAATCTCCATCAAGCTATGAGTATGAAATTTCATGACCCGAACTCTTTAAATTATGACATCAACGGTTAGGTCATCCATGACAAACTATGATACATAAGATTCTATCTAATTCCATTGGTCATAATATTTCGAATAATAGAATCCCTCTTGTTGATGAATTTATATGTGATGCATGTTCTAAGGGTAAATTAATAGTGCGTCCGTCGCGCACCAGGGTGGGACTAGAGTCTCCAATTTTCATTGAACGGATTCAGGGAGACATTTGTGGACCGATTCACCCAGCATCAGGATCATTTCGGTATTTCATGGTCCTAATTGATGCCTCCACTAGGTGGACATATGCCTGTTTGCTGTCTACCCGCAATCAAGCTTTTTCAAAGCTCATTACGAAAACTATCGAGCTTAGAGCTTAATTCCCAGATTATCCAATTAATTGATTCGCATAGATAATGCTGCTGAGTTGACCTCAAAGGCCTTTACAGATTACTGTATGACCCTGGAAATTAAAGTGGAGCATTCAGTCCCCTACGTCCACACCCAAAATGGTCTTGTTGAAATGCTAATAAAACGTATCAAACTTATCGCTAGACCATTACTTATGAACTCTAAGTTATCCACTTCATGCCGGGGGCATGCAGTGCTACACGCATCACACCTGATACAAATTCGTCCAACTGCATATGATGATAATTCCCCACTATAGCTAGTGCGTGAGAAAGAACCAAGCATTTCCCATCTGCGTATTTTTGGATGTGCGGTATATGTTCCGATAACATTACTAAAATGGACCTCCATGGGCCCACAAAGAAAGCTAGGTATTTACGTTGGATTTGACTCTCTATCCATTGTGAAATACCCAGAACCTTTGTCCGGGGATCAATTAACGGTCAGGTTCACTGACTGCACGTTTGATGAAGATCACTTCCCGGCATTAGGGGGAGATCTGAATTTAAAATTGAATGAATGTCGGGAGCTTACGTGGAACGTAAGTAATCTTCAGTATCTAGACTCACACACTAGTCAATCTGAACTGGAAGTTCAGAAGATCATTAACTTGTAAAATTTAGCAAACAATCTGCCAGACGCGTTCACTGACCATAGAGGTGTAACTAAATCGCATATACCTGCAGTAAATGCTCCACAAAGGGTTGAGGTCCCAAGAAAATCAAGTATACATGCCCCCACACGCCAGAAGCGTAAATGACCTACAACCAATACAAATACACCTAAAAGAAAAGCTAGCAAAACTGGTCAGCCGAACGTAAAATCTCTATAAGAGATTCGTCTAGATAACTTAAAGTCTCTAGAAGAGACTTGTCCAGAAGACGTCCTAGTAATGAAGCACGTGCACAAAATATTCAATGCACTAGGACCGCGGAACGACCAGACCTAGATACACTGAGAAATGAGGAAGGTCTGGTTGATATAAACGTTGAAGTCTCTATGAATTTCATAGATACGGGAGAAACATATAATAGAAATATTACTGTCATCGATGGCACATTTGCAACGACAATTGCTCTTTTTGTTATCAATAACGATCAAGATTTAGAACCCAAAACTATCGCTGAGTGCCGAAAGCGCTCCGATTGGGTAAAATGGAAAGAGGCAATTGAAGCAGAGCTCACATCGCTAAATAAAAGAAAGGTATTTGGCTCTATCGTAGGTACACCCGCGCGCGCTATCCATGTAGGATATAAATGAGTTCTTGTACGAAAATAAAATCAGAACAATACTGTGGAGCGGTACAAAACAAGGCTAGTAGCTCAAGGGTTTTTGCAGAGACCCGGTATTGATTTCGATCAAACCTATTCTCCCGTAATGGATGCAATAAAGTTCCGCTACTTAATATCTTTGACAGTTAAATTGAATCTCCAGATGAGATTAATGGACGTAGTAACCGCATATTTATACGGATCACTAGATGCTGACATCTATATGAAAATTCCCGATGGATTCGACATTCGCCAGATGAGGAATGGAGAAAATCGCAGTATGTATAGCATAAAATTGCAGAAGTCGTTGTACGACCTAAAATAATCAGGTCTCATGTGGTACAACCGACTTAGTGAATTCCTCTAGAAGAAGGGATACACAATTGATATAACTTTCCCATGCGTATTCACAAAGAAATCGCAAAGTGGTTTTTGCATCATATCCATATATGTTGATGATCTAAACATAATTGGAACATGCAAAGAGATTGAAGAAGCCAGTTCAATCTTGAAAGTTGAATTCGAAATGAAAGCATTGGGTAAAACCAAGTATTGCCTCGGCCTGTAGATTGAACATCTCCCATAAGGAATTCTTATACATTAGTCAACCTACGTGAAGAAGGTATTGGAGATATTTCATATGGATAAATCTCATCCACTAAGCACACCTATGGTTGTCCGATCCCTCGAAGTGGATAAGGACCCATTTAGACCAAGAGAAGATTCAGAAGAAATTTTGGGGCCAGAAGTTCCTTATCTTAGCGCTGTTGGAGCATTACTCTATCTCGCAAATTGCACTAGACCGGACATTGCATTTGCAGTTAATTTTCTTGCGAGATACAACTCTTTTTCTACAAGGAGACATTGGAATGATGTTAAGCATGTTCTACAGTACCTCCAAGGGTCTCAAGATCTTAGACTGTTTTACTGTAAGAACCAAGACAAAACCTTGGTAGGTTATGCGGATGCTGGCTATGTTCAGGCTATTTGTCTGATCCCCACAATGCCATATCCCAGACTGGTTACGTTTTTCTCTGTGGTGGTACCGCGATCTCATGGAGATCGGTTAAACAAACCATGGTTACCACGTCTTCAAACCACTCAGAGATAATAACTTTGTTTGAAGCCGCACGAGAATGTGTTTGGTTAAGATCCTTGGTAAACACATTGGTGACTCGTGTGGTATCGCTAAAGGCAATACATCCTCCACTGTTATATTCGAAGATAATGCAGCTTGCATCGCACAAATGAGTAATGGGTACGTCAAAGGAAACTTGACGAAACATATTTCACCTAAGTTTTTCTAGCCATACGAACTCCAGAAGAGTGACGTGATTACCATTCAAAAGGTACAATCTAGTGACAATCTAGCAGATCTGTTCACCGAGTCCTTACCTACATCTACTTTTGAAAAGTACGTTCATGGTATTGGAATGCGAAAGCTCAAATGGTTGTTGTCTTAAGGGGGAGCGGTAACCCCGAAGTAAATCTAGAAGATTTGATCCGAAAGATGAATTAAATTACATTCCTCCCTAACTAAATATTTGGTCGCTACCTAGCACATGGAGTTTTTATGACAAAACATATATGTTATGTCGTAATGTCCAAGGGGGAGTGTTATAAATCTAGAAGATTTATTATACCAAATCTAGAAGATTTGATGTGGACATTACTAATGAGCTTATAACCTAAACTGACTTTAGGTTTAGACTAGGTCTTTTTCTATTATATGTAGATCATTGTACTCAGAATTGTATATACGCATACACAAGAATATTAGTGAAGCTCCTGGCTTAATACGCTCCCAGACGTAGTCGTTATCGACGAACTGGGTGAACAAATTCGCGTCTCTTTTTTACGCTCTCGATTTACAACAAATATATTAGTTAATTCTACTTGAACTTAGATAATTTCATTTTCAATTGAAGTTGATTAAGGTTTCTTTACGAGATTTTGTTGTTTAATTGATAATAGCCCCAAATATTTTGAGAACAAATCACAATTTTTTAACCAAATTATCTGCCATAAGTGTAAGTAAACCATGTTTACAAATTACAATTATCTAATTTTGAAAAAAGTAATAAAGTTAATTACAAAATTGCAATTGGTTGGATTTAAAGATAACAATTCACCTTACAGGAACAGAAATTCAATTAAGCCTGAAAAAGGTGGAGGAAAAATAGGAGATTAGAAGAAAAAGATTTTTCTAGGAAAACAATAGCAAACAAAAACCTGTGCTGCGTAGGAAATTTAAATCTAAGCCATTCACAAATTACACCTAGAGCTCTCCTGTTCCTATAAATAAAATTATTGCCAAAAATTCTCACTAATGCAAATCTATCACATATCATCGAGATGAGGGATTTCACTTAAAAAGATGATCGAAAAACTGTAGAGATGCATTCTCAGACGCAAATTGCATATTCACACATAGATCCCGCAACGACTATGAAAGTTGGGAGAAGAAGATAAAAAGTTACCGCACGTTTGTATAGATAGATTTTAGGAGATATGATGTAATATAAAGGGTAATTTCGTATTTGCATACTATATCCCCAACTCAAAATTATTTATCACATCTATTTTGGTGTGATTTGCGGTTATAAAAATGTCCGGGTTATCCCCGGGTCAGGGAATTAAAGAAATAAATTCATCATTCAAAGTAAACAAATGTATATATTTGATGTGTAATTCTGTTCTTATCCAACTTTATCGTTTAAAGCAAACACACCCTAAATCTATATCTATACTATATTAAAAAGTAACAAGTACATGAAAAATATTTTAGGACGAATTTGCCCTTCATTTTTTTCTGCATTTTCAATCTAACCCTGCAAACAATAGATCTCACTTCTCCGCCTCTCTTTCCTTCCAATCTGCAACCAATCCAATTCCCCAGCTCGTCTCTCTTTCCCTACCATGTTTTGCCATTTCAATCGTTTTCTCCGACCCGTCGGTTACTTATCTAAAAAGAGAGGCTTCTGGAAGACCAATAGGAGATTTCAGAATAACACGCCATGAGGAATGAATTTTTAGAAAGAAAAATTAGTTTATTCATTTTATTGATTGGTTTATTCTCCTCACCCTTCACATATCCATACCCCTCCCACGATCTGCAAGAATCATCGCTCAACGCCGGAGTTCGCTGCAATACTAGGTAAAATGATATAGGTTTTTTATATCACTCACCCATTGAACTCACCGGAATTCTTGTTATGCCTATTGTGGATTGGATTAGGGAGTTTCAGAAGAAATTGGTTTCTCTTTCTAAAGAAATGTATGAATTCTTTGAACGATTGGTAATGGTAGATGAGCACTGGGAGGAGAAGAGGATCGCCATGATCACTAATTTTCGCAAATTGCAAGAACCCCAACTGGTGACTATTGTGGTAGTATGAGGCAATTTGACATTTTAAGTATTACACAGGGTTTCAGAAAATATTTTGTGTAGGGGATTTTAATCCAAATCCATCTAAATAATCTCCCCGAACATGTATTTGGATTCAATTTTCTTTTGCATTATACATAATGTAAGTTGTGTTCAAAGAATGAAAAAAGATAACGTATACTTGGATATTCATATTTTGTCATCATCTTACACTGTAAGTCCAAATTCTTAAGATGCAATACAAATTTGATTGATGTTTAATTTTCAAAAACATGTTGAATTATTTTTCTCAAGGATTTCATTTATTTGAGATCTAAATTATTTTAGCATTATTCATGAATGTATATTTGAATGGTATTCATGTATGTTGAGAGTGGTCCATAGCTTTGTGAATGATGTCTCCACAAATTGTCCCTCCGTGCCGGAGAAACTTGCACACCTCTTTGGCCATACTTTTTAAGAAAATAATTACTTTTTGAATAAAGTAGTGTCATATGGTAAAAATATGTAGATTTTTGTGAGTGTGCACAAAATTCGCACAAAATCCAATGTTTTCTTTTATGGAGTGTGCAAGTTCCTCCGGAGCGGAGGAAGTAATATTTTAACTTTTGCTTTTGGTCTTGCAAGGCTCTTCCATACACATTTTTTAGTTAAGCCGTCTTCATGCAAATCTTAAATCTTCCCCTTCTTCTCGACAGAAAACTTACCATAGATGCTAAAAAAGGAAATGCTAAAATCTTGAGTTATAGTCATTCAAACGTAACTAATCTTCTTTAATGTCTCATATGCCATTTTCCTTTCTTTTCTTTTTATAAGAAGATAACACTATTTGTTCATGTAACCATAGGTTAAAACATGAATAGATAGTGTTTTTCTATATTTATGTAATTAGAAGTGTACTTTTTGAAGAGCTATTGATATGGCAAAATGCAGGATGATGAGTTTTATATTGATTCAAATAATATTAGATTTGGAGTATCTTAGACCACATGAGCAAGGGAGCTTGTGGACAATCATTAGACTCGATGATTACTCTCCTGATATGCTTCATAAATTTTGTTCCATTTTCATTTTTTCCATATAGTGCTAGAAGAAATCAATTTGAAGAGTGGAAGTTGTGCAGTTCATCCCTCCAAGTTTTCAAACATAGTGAGGAAATCAATTTGAGGGGTGAAAGTTGTGGTTCAATCCTAATTACTTACTTCCTTTAGCATGATTAATAGTTTCAATTTGAGATTGAATTAATGTGAATATAAAAACAAGGAGTGTAATGAAAAATTATCATTTTTATTCCTTTAGCATCATTGTTTTATAATAATAATATTAATTCAAAATATTTTTCCCTTTATTGAAATTTAGTTTTTTGATCTAATTAAATTTAGAATCAACATTGATATATATAAGAATCGTTCAACTACTTTACTAACTACTTGAGTGTAACGTGCAACGCACGTGCTATATATCTAGTATATACAACTGTATTAATCAAATCTCCTTCGCTATCTCTATTATAGAGAATTGGTAAAGAACAAAAGGTTTGATATTTCATATGTCAAACTAAAGACGATTAATTACAAATTGATATAAATTTGTAGGAATTAGGTATCTCCATAAAACATTTCAGTATTTGACCCATATTAATCAGCAAGGTGTTGCATTAGCTGATGGAAGAAACATAAATTTATGATGCTAATTGCTAACATTGAAATTCAATTAATTAATAAATTTATGTATGCATGCTAGCTATCATTGTATCAAAATCAAGCATTTTTTTTAAAATAAAGATAGTTGATATCCATAAAAATAATAGTGTGTAAATATAATAGTGATACTTGAAGAATCCATACTTTAATATAGACAAAACACTCTTTTGCACATGTGGCATATGTGATTTTGCTCCATTTTCCAACCTTTCCCCTCTCCTTAATTCCAGTTTTTACTTTTGATCGTGTCCGTTCGGTCATAAAATTTTAATCTTATCCGTTTATTTTGTACCAACTTTTCTATAAATTTCTCAATTCTCTAATCACTTTCATTTGTCTCTTTTCGTACACCTACGATTTTAGGATTTCATTTCTCTCAATTCCCAATTCCCTCACCACTTCCATTTCTCTCTTCAATTCCTTCTTAATTTTTTACCGTCATGAATTATATTTCGTTGTTGTTGTGATAATAATATTCTTAATCCATGTTTTTTTTGGCAGGTCTTCTTTTCATCGGTATTTTTCCAGGTACTTTCGATTTTGACGTAATCAGTTTTTTCGTTTTGTTTATATACTAATCATCATGTTTTTCATTTTCATTTTATTTTTTTGCAGGTTTTTTCACATCAAGTTCTACGGTTTGAGATATGTATTGTTCGCATGAGTTGGAGATTTTGTGTTATGTGGCAGTCAATTTTGAAGATTATATATGTATTCTTTTTTTTTTTTGTAAAATATTGTTTGTATGTTTTAGTTAGATTATGTAGTTGGCATTTCTCTTCTTTGTGAGTTGATTTTATTTTTCCATTGAAGTGTATAATTCACTTAGCTGGTTAATTTGGTGTATATATATAATACTCAATATATGATTTGAATCATTGTATTCCAAATTATTATGTGGGGTAGAATAAATCGTCATGTGTTCAATGATTAAATATGTGAATATTTTTTTAATATTTTTTATGTTTAAATTAAAATAATCACTTTCATATCAGATTAATTACACTGCTAATGTCTCTTGCATCGTGTGAAAATAACTAATAATAAAATAAGTAGACTAAATCTTTGGCATAAAAGTGATGAGTGTTAAATGTTAATAATACTTTTCCTCATGGAATCATTCAAATAACTTAAATGTGCAAGATAAACCTATCAAAAGAAAAAAAAAATGAATGGCCGAATGTTTAGGTTAATCTTTTCTATGTTAATTTAACAATAAAAACCAACCTTAATAATTAATCGTCTAATGAATATAAATAATAATCAAAGAAATTTTAGGCTAAATCTTTGGCATAAAGTGAAGATAGTTAAATATTATTAAATATAATGTTAATAATACCATTCAATTTTGTTTTTATTGACTTATGAAATCTTATAATAGAGTCAACATTAAATTTGTAGAAAGTGTTAATCCTTAAATATGTTATAGATTAATTTTTTTTATGTTAATTTAACATTAAAAATAGACTTTTATTAATTTATTCCTATGAATAGAGATTTGTAAAATTAGCAGCGATTAGGATTTGTTATGTAAAATGTACACAAATAATTAAAGTAATATCATTATTAGTATATTGTAAAATTATGTGTCTTTATTTTTTTAAAAGATAGTATATAATATACGCACAGCCCTATAAAAAATGAACTTGCTGAATGAATATAACTAACAATAAAAAAAAAAAGGCTAAATCTTTGGCACAAATTGAGGAGAGTTAAATGTTAATAATACCTTTTATAATGAGATCAATTTTGTTTTTATTGGATTATGAAATTTTGTAACAAAGTCAACATTAAAATTTATGAGTAGGGTTATTCTTAAATATGTTTAGATTATTATATTATGTTAATTTAACATTAAAAAAACCTTAATTAATTTAATCTTATGAATAGAGATGTGAAAAATTTGCAGTGATTAGAATTCTCTAAGAAGGTATATAATGTATGTATAGAATTATTAGTTAGATGATTTGTAGGATTTTTTTTTTCTTTTATGATTGATTAGTTAAAGGGGTGAGGTCTTATATGAGAATTAGTACACCAATTAAAGATGCCATTTCATATTTAATGAAAAGGTCACTATGTTTTGGCCGAAATTGTCAAATCAATATATGGAAATTTTTTAAATGCAATTATTAACACCTCTCATTTTATTTTATTTTTGTATAAACACATGACACTGAACATTGCTTACCACCCAATTTTCGGAGGAATATTTTAAATAAGTAATCAAATTCACATGTATTTAAGTCTCCAATATATAATTCAATTATTATAATTATAAATTAATTAAAGAATGTTTGACTTATATAAAAATAAATAATTATTTTAATGAATTATATTGGTTGTATTGATTGTTGATACATGTTTTAATTAATATGATGAATACATATATTTAAGAATATTCCACATTCATGAAAATTTAAAACCTTTAAAATCAGCTATTTATATTTATTTCATTTAATTTTATTTATTTTAAAAAATAATAATTTCATGATTGTTGTATTTTGATATAAAACATCCATAATAACTTTTACAATTAAGAATACGGCTGAGTGAAGAAAATTCAATACTAATTAAACTTAAATTAGCAAAATTATTGGAATAACTTTATATTATGTTTGACAATTTTATATTAAATTATGAGTATTTATACTTACTAACAATATGTAAGGAATTGTTGTTGTTCTAGAAATATATAGAGTATGTTTGGCATTTTATATAATTATTTAATATATTGTATTAATTTAATGGAAAAAAACGTGATCTTGAATTTAATATAATTATTTAATATGTTGTATTTAATGGAAAAAACTTGATCTTGAATTTGTTTCCACTGAAGGCTATTAGTTGAAGTGTACGAAGAGTATTAATCTTCTAACTAAAAGATATTAGTTGGTTATTCTAAAGGGTATTAGTTGTTATACTGAAAAATATTGCAAACTGATTAATGTATGGAAAATATAAAAGTTGAACTTATATATTTGTGGTAGATTTTTTTGTGAAATGAGATACGTTTGGTTTTTTTCCATACGGAACTTCAACCAAGTTCACATGTGAAATGATATACTTAATTTTATATCGCATATTTATATATAAAAAAGATGGATTAAACTCTTACCAAATCAAACTTCAACCTTAAAAATTTAAAAGTAGTAGTTAGATTCAATCCATCCTTGAAAGCAAAATCATCATCTTGGAATGCGGGAAGGTATTTGAATAAGATCTTTTTCATCATCAACTGCAGAGGGCATTTTTTAATTTGAATCAGTTCTCTTTCAACCATCATTGCAAATCCCCTTAAATAATCATCACGAGAATTTGAATTTTGTTTCATTTCATTCTTCACAAAACCCTCACTCGGTCCCCCCTTTATTGAAACTCCCTCAGAATTTTCATTAACGAATTTTCCTTTCTTGATTCTGCCTTCTTCAACACTTCCTGCAGAACACTAAATTTTAGTATGAAAAATAATACACACGATATTAAAAAAAAATCCATTTTTTTTTAATAAAGTAGGTAAATACTTTTGTTACTCTCTTGATCCACAATATACTTTTAACACTCTTAAAATAACATTCCATTATAACATTTGCAAAATACCATTTAATATTAAAATGAAACTTTAAAAAAAATCACTTTTCAATATCAAGTGTGAAGACTACGAAAGTTACCTTCTTGTTTCGTTGTTTTCAAGGCTGAAGTAATGGAAATGGGAGGGCGATCATCTGTTGAGAATTGAGAATGAATCAAAGACATTTATTCACTAAATGCATGAGAGTATAAATACAATGAAGTCTATGGGACTATATACAAGTCTCAAAAGACATACATTTACACAATACTAGCAACTTGTTTAAATGGTCGTTTGGTTCAAGGGATGAGATTGATTAAATGGGATTGGATTAAATTGGCATTGGATTAGATGACATTGGATTATTTGAGGAGGAATGTGTGTTTGAATTGTAGAATTGTTTTTTTTTTTTAAATTTTTTGAGTGATTAAGTGAGTTTAAAGTACAATATATCATTTTTAAAGCATGGACTATGGAGTCCCACCATCCCTAAGATATTATTTAGTCCCTCATTTGATGGATTAAATAGGTTTTGTTGGAGTTATACGTGAAAGTATGCTTTTACTTTGTATAACTCGTGTATCAAACACTCGTTTTATGAGAATAATTCTTTTATCACATTTGCTTTAGTTATGATTGAATGTTGAATTTCTATTGCAAACCGTTCAATATATGGTACTAGTTACATTGTAGTTAATGTGGTGATACCCGATCACGGAAGGCAACATTAACAATTTACTTGTAACTAAACGTACATTTTCACGACCTAGGTGGAATTGAACAATCCGCCGTGAAAGGTCGATGTGTAAGGCTCAGATTGATCTGTCTTGACTAAGAGATTGCACTAGCACATTTAGTATGTGTTGAAGAGGACCTACAGCGAGGATAAATTCTTCTGTTCTGAAATGTGAAGAATTAGACCTCAGTGGTTGTTTATTTCTTAATCTCCGTCCCTTAAATAGGACCGTGTGTGCTTAATGGTTACTGCTTTGATTCATGTTGGGTGAGAATCATTGTGACTTCGAACTTTGTGTCTTGGGCAGTAATATTAATCATACGACGGTTGCTAAGATTTAATACGGAGAAACGCGTGCGAGTACGGCTCGTGTGATTAGTCCCCTTGGTGGGCTCAGAAGTTTTATCGTACCAAATCTTGCAAGTGAAGAATCAGTTTCTTCAGTACGGATAATAATGTTGAGCTGTCTTTACTCCAAGGTGAAATATATTAATTAATTTAGAGCAATTCAGAAGCTTAATTAATTAATGGACTTGATAATCTTAAACGCGGGAAATAATAACCGGGAGCCCATATTATCGTAATATGGATTAAGATGGATAGTGCAATATTAATTTATTAGTGGTAATAATTAACATTAATGGATTGAATTATATTGGGGCTCAATATTGAAATTCAGAAGTCCATTAGGAGATCCAATCTTAATTCTCCTTAAAGTCCCCTCAAGTAGCCCATTAAATAGCCCAATAATGATAAGGTGATTAAAATAAAAAGAAAATAAAATGCTGATTTTTCATCCTTATTTTCGAAAATATGAAATCAAGAAAAGAGAAGATTTTGTTGATTTTCTTAGAAAGATATTATGGAAGATATGTATTCTTGGAATACAAGTATATCTCATATATTCAAGAAGATCCAAATCTTAGGATCTTTAATTGAAATTTTCGAAAATTGATGATTAATAGGAGGGTGAGATTTTTGTGGAATATTTTATTTTGGAGAAAAGAATATATGAGATATATTCAAGATTTCTTAGAGGCTAAGAAAAGATTTTCTCCAAGCCCAAAATATATGAAAATTTCGGCCCCCTCACTATTATAAATAGGGGATGATTATTTCATCCCCAAGTACATAATTCCATGTGTTGGAAAAATCAAGAGCATAGATATTTTTCTTTTTCCTTAGTTATTTAAATTGTTCGATAGCATCTCCCACCAGTGATCGAATAAGGTGAAATGGAATACTTGAGAAGACTTTTGGGTTGATAAAGCGCGTACGTGTTAGTCCCATTTTATTCAAAGACCAAGTTCTATGAGAGGTACGTTAATCACATATTATCTTGTTTATTCCGTCATAGATTATATGTGAATTAATTCAACATGCATGATGTTAAATTGGTTGTTGGAATTATTATTTGAATTAATTAGGATTAATTCATGCTAGTAATAATTGTATTTAAATTCGTATTTAAATTTCATCCCGAATAGATTCCGGGCACCCCTATTTTCCCAACAACTGGTATCAGAGCCACGGTTTCGGGCTCTGATCTTTAAATTAGAATTTAAATTGTTAAACATTAAATTGAAATTGGATAGTAGAATTGCTAGATCTTTTTTGCAGGTATCCTATTGTCATGGTTTTAATGTTATTTTTTTCATGCGTGTGAATGAATTGTTTTTAATTCGATTCGTTCGAATTAGTTTTTCTTGTGAGAAAATCCACGAGTAGATTAGTTGTTTTTATTTTGATTCGATCATTGTAATAGACTAGTCTAGATCTAGTATTTATTTTTTTTGTAAAATAAATTGTAACCGGATCGTGATGAAGAACGAAGAATTAAAGACGGCGTACCCGGACGACGCATGCGTGCGCGGCGCATGCATGGACGTAAAATTGTGCATGGGGTGAAGAAAACGAGAACGAACGTCGAAACCCGGCGCACGGGGTGCACGACGCACGACCTGTGCGCGACGGGTGGCCGGCGGCGCGCAAGCGCGCGCACGCGCCTTGGGCGCGGCCTGCAGCGCCTCGGCGCATCGCGTGCAGCGCCTCGGCTGCTTGGCCGAGAGGCGCGCGAGCCCACTCCGTGGGCCGACGCGCGCCGTATCTCGGGTCGTGGAATTTTTTCGGTTTCGTTTTTTTTTGTATGGTTTTAAACGTCGTCCTGAACCCCAAACGATGCTGTTTTTGATGAAGTGTTGATGTTCGAGTGGGAGCGTGTCGAGATGAACGACGGAAAGCAACAAGGACGATTTTTCGCATCAAGACGTAAAGAAATTAAACCGTGACAATTGGATTTGAGTGCTCCAATGTGTTTAATTTTGTTTTGATGCATGTTTTATTTTGTGCACTTATTATTATTTGTTAATATGTGTTTGCATGAATTTAATTGTCCAAGAAAAACCTTACTTTCGAAAATTACTAAGTATGTTTATTTAATCGCAATTTTATTCCGGATATTAAAATTGGATTAATTTGGCCTCCATAATTTATTTATTTGTGAAGTTCTTTTGGAATACATTTCCCCCTTGGATCGGCCAAAAGAACGGATTTCACATGAATAAATTCCGAAAGGATGATTGTGGATTATTACTAGTGGCGGTATTGACCCTCACCACGAGTGGCTTGCTCAAAGCGAAATAATAATCCTGTATTTAATTATGGTTATTACTTAGTTATTGGAAATTGATATTAACTTACTCCCCTCGGAGTCCCTGTCAATTTCTATGTGGTCAAAGTGGGAGCCAACTATTAATTTTGAATTAAGAATTTGTAACTTTTAAGTTTGTAATCCGCTTGAATGTATTTAAATGTATAGACCACCCCTCGTGGCGCATTTAGATTGTTTCGAGATGTTGGCAGATGCATGATTATATTGTTTTAAGGTTTCAATATAATTGATGTGATCGAATTATGTGATAATTTCGTATTTTTCTAGATATTAATATGAATGTATGTTTTATTCTCAGTTCATCATGTCACAACCTTTTAATCCACTGTTTAGTATACTTAAAGATAATAAACTTGTTGGTGAGAATTATGTTGATTGGAAACGTAATATGAACATGGTCCTTCCTGTGCAAGAACACTATTGGATATTTAGCGTTGACGTACCCAAGAAACCTAATGATAAGTCAAGTAATGGGGAAAAGGGCGATATTCGATGATTGGAAGCATTCCAATGAGCACATGAAGCACATCATCTTGACATTTATGTCTGAAGATTTGAAGCGCATTCATGGAGGCATTGAAGCGGCTGTTGATATCATGAATAGCCTTGAAGAGATGTTTCAACATCAGAACCCCATGGCGAATCCGTTCACCATTCGTGAGAAGCTCACGAAGGAAATGGTAAAGGGAACACCTGTAAGGGATCATGTTCTCAATTTTAGGCGTGAGTTTAACAAACTCGAGTTTCTTGGTGCCGGACAAAGTGAAGAAAGTCAAATCGATTCCATACTCCTAAAGCTATCAAGTAGTTTTGATGGGTTCTTTTGGGAATACGTGTTATCTGAACACAAGTTCACTTTGGATACCCTGCTCAAAGCTCTGATAAAGGTAGAGTCATACTTAGGGAGTAGGGACGAGGCTTTGGTGATCAAGAGCTTTTTCTCGAAATCTAGGCCAATGGAAGGTAAGATTGAGAAGAAGGTGGTTGATCGAAACCAAACCAGTAGACTCACTTTTGGTGGCAAGGAAAGAGCTTTCAAGCAGTACGGCGTGAAAATATCCGGTAAGAGTAAGTGCTTCAATTGCGGGGAGAGAGGACATTGGAGGTCTACCTGTTCTAAGCCTAAGAAGACGGTAAAGAAAGGTAAGTCTCATGCTTTAGTCGTTGAAACATATGTTGCGGCGTATGCTGCCCACGTTTGGGTAGTGGATACCGGGGCAACTGATCATATTTGTTTCACTCTTCAGGGGTTCCAACTAACCCGATGACTTAGCAAGAATGAGATCACCATCACTTTGGGCGATACTACGAGGGTGGCAGCCGAAGCAGTGGGAGTCGTGCACCTATCTTTTGAAGATATAGTTTTAATTTTAAGAGATGTTTTATACGTTCCGAACTTTAGGAAGAATTTAATTTCAGTTTCTAAGTTGTTTTTTGATGGATATTCAGTTACTTTTAATAAAGTTGTTACTGTTTCTTTTAAGAATGATGTTATCTGTCATGGAACGTTGGTAAACAATCTCTATACGATTAAGTGTGCACACCACTCAAATAATAAATCTAATAACACGTCGATCATTTCGAGTAATAAAAGAAAGCGTTCTTCGGAGATGAACGAAACACTTCTATGGCATCTTAGACTAGGTCATATTAATCTAAAGCGGATAGAGAGATTGGTGAAAGACGGATCCTTGGAATCATTCCAAGTCGAGCCATTTCCAACTTGTGAATCCTGTTTAGAGGGTAAGATGACCAAGAGAGCATTTGGAGCCAAGGGGAATAGAGCCACGGAAGTGTTAGAACTCGTTCATACCGATGTGTGTGGTCCAATGACGATCAAAGCGAGAATGGGGTATGAGTATTTCGTCACCTTCATTGACGATTACTCAAGATATGGGTACATTTACCTTATGAGACATAAGTCTGAAACTTTTGATAAGTTCAAGGAGTTTAAGGCCGAAGCCGAGAAACATAGGGAAAAGAGTATCAAGTTTCTACGATCAGATCGTGGAGGCGAATACCTCAGCGATGAATTCTTGAACTATTTATCGGACGAAGGGATAGTATCCCAGTTAACCGCACCGGGAACCCCTCAACAAAACGGTGTGGCGGAACGAAGAAACCGGCCTCTTTTAGAGATGGTCAGATCCATGATGAGTTATTCGGATTTACCCAAGTCGTTTTGGGGTAATGCCTTGGAAACGGCTGCTTACATTCTAAACTTGGTGCCATCCAAATCGGTTCCTAAAACACCAATGGAATTGTGGACCGGGCGCAAGCCCAGTCTAAGATATTTGCGGATTTGGGGTTGTCCGGCATACGTGCTAGACAAGGAAGCCGGTAAGTTGGATCCACGTTCGGAATTAAGGCTGTTTATAGGATACCCTGCGGGAACGAAAGGGTGTATGTTCTATAGTCCCAAGGATCAAAAGACCGTGATAAGTACACACTTTAAATTCTTGGAGGAAGACTATATGAACAATCGGAAACCTAAAAGTGAAATTACCTTAGAAGAATTAATGGGTCAAACCTCGATACCAAGTATACAAGATGATGTACCACACGTCACATCTTCACAACCGGAACCCCGTCGTAGTGGGAGGGTTCCTAGGCAACCCGAGAGATTCATGGGGATAGGAGAATCTTCAGATTTGGTTCCCGGTGTTGAATCGGACCCATGGACGTACGACGAGGCAATCCAAGACAAAGACGTGGAGTCATGGCAAACGGCAATGGAAGCCGAGATGGGTTCGATGGATCATAATCAAGTGTGGGAGTTGGTCGAGCCACCCAGTGGGGTAGAACCCATTGGATGCAAGTGGGTGTACAAGAGGAAAAGAGGACCGAACGGAAGGGTAGAGACCTTCAAAGCGAGGCTTGTGGCCAAAGGGTATACTAAAAAAGAAGGGATCGATTATGAGGAGACCTTTTCGCCTGTAGCCATGCTTAAGTCCATCCGTATTCTCTTGTCGATCGCTGCGCACCTAGATTACGAGATCTGACAAATGGATGTCAAGACGGCTTTCCTTAACGGAAGTCTTGACGGGATAGATATCTATATGCAACAGCCCAAAGGTTTCATTGAAAAAGGCCAAGAGAATCTCGTATGCAAGCTTAAGAGATCCATTTATGGACTTAAGCAAGCATCGCATACTTGGAACCAGTGTTTTGATCAAGTGATTAAGTCTTATGGGTTTGATCAAAACGAGTTCGAAAGTTGTGTGTATAAGAAGCGTGACGGAACTGTGGTGGTATTCTTAGTATTATACGTAGACGATATTCTGCTCATTGGAAACAATGTAAAGGTATTGTCAGACGTAAAGGTATGACTGTCAAAACAATTTGATATGAAGGACTCAGGGGAAGCCGGCCACATCATTGGGATCAAGATCACTCGCGATCGCAAAAAGAGGATGTTGGGCTTATCACAAGCTTTATACATTGACACTGTTTTGAAGCGTTTCAGCATGCAAGATTCCAAGAAAGGTTTTGTACCTTTTAGACACGGAATCCATCTATCAAAAGAAATGAGCCCTAAGACGCAAGCGGAGATAGATGACATGAAAGGTGTTCCGTACGCTTCGGCCGTAGGAAGCCTTATGTATGCAATGCTGTGTACGAGACCGGATATCTTCTTTACCGTGGGCATGGTGGCAAGATATCAAAGTAGTCCCGGGAAAGACCATTGGACTGCCGTAAAGTGCATCTTGAGGTATCTGAAAAGAACTCGTGAGCGGATGCTGATTTACCAGTCAGATAGTCTAGTTCCCGTAGGATACACGGACTCGGATTTCCAATCAGACATAGACTCAAGAAAGTCAACCTCGGGTAGTGTGTTTTGCATGGGAGGAGGAGCCATTTCATGGAGAAGCGTTAAGCAGAAATGCATTGACGATTCGACCATGAAAGCCGAGTATGTAGCTGCTTGTGAAGCAGCGAAAGAGGCAGTTTGGCTCAAGAACTTCTTAGTGGACTTGGACGTTGTTCCAAATTTGCCCGACAAGATAACTGTCTTTTGTGACAATGCCGGAGCAGTTGCAAATTCAAAGGAACCGAGAGCCCACAAGGCCAGCAAACACATAGAAAGAAAATACCATCTTATACGAGAAATCGTTAAGAGAGGAGATATAGAGGTGGCAAAGATAGCGTCGGGTGACAACCTAGCGGATCCATTCACAAAGGGTCTGCCTCAGAGTACATTCGAGAGACATGTGGATGGAATGGGAGTCAAGACTATTGCCAATCTGCTTTAAGTATAAGTGGGAGGAATTATTAGGATAGTGTAGGTTGACATGAGATGTCATGTAGAGCTACTACACTAAGACATGCGTGATGTATACTAAAAGCAGACTTTAAGTATAAGTGGGAGATTGTTGGAGTTATACGTGAAAGTATGCTTTTACTTTGTATAACTCGTGTATCAAACACTCGTTTTATGAGAATAATTCTTTTATCACATTTGCTTTAGTTATGATTGAATGTTGAATTTCTATTGCAAACCGTTCAATATATGGTACTAGTTACATTGTAGTTAATGTGGTGATACCCGATCACAGAAGACAACATTAACAGTTTACTTGTAATTAAACGTACATTTTCACGACCTAGGTGGAATTGAACAATCCGCCGTGAAAGGTCGATGTGTAAGGCTCAGATTGGTCTGTCTTGACTAAGAGATTGCACTAGCACATTTAGTATGTGTTGAAGAGGACCTACAGCGAGGATAAATTCTTCTGTTCTGAAATGTGAAGAATTAGACCTCAGTGGTTGTTTATTTCTTAATCTCCATCCCTTAAATAGGACCGTGTGTGCTTAATGGTTACTGCTTTGATTCATGTTGGGTGAGAATCATTGTGACTTCGAACTTTGTGTCTTGGGCAGTAATATTAATCATACGACGGTTGCTAAGATTTAATACGGAGAAATGCGTGCGAGTACGGCTCGTGTGATTAGTCCCCTTGGTGGGCTCAGAAGTTTTATCGTACCAAATCTTGCAAGTGAAGAATCAGTTTCTTCGGTACGGATAATAATGTTGAGCTGTCTTTACTCCAAGGTGAAATATATTAATTAATTTAGAGCAATTCATAAGCTTAATTAATAATGGACTTGATAATCTTAAACGCGGGAAATAATAACCGGGAGCCCATATTATCGTAATATGGATTAAGATGGATAATGCAATATTAATTTATTAGTGGTAATAATTAATATTAATGGATTGAATTATATTGGGGCTCAATATTGAAATTCAGAAGTCCATTAGGAGGTCCAATCTTAATTCTCCTTAAAGGCCCCTCAAGTAGCCCATTAAGTAGGCCAATAATGATAAGGTGATTAAAATAAAAAGAAAATAAAATGCTGATTTTTCATCCTTATTTTCGAAAATATGAAATCAAGAAAAGAGAAGATTTTGTTGATTTTCTTGGAAAGATATTATGGAAGATATGTATTCTTGGAATACAAGTATATCTCATATATTCAAGAAGATCCAAATCTTAGGATCTTTAATTGAAATTTTCGAAAATTGATGATTAATAGGAGGGTGAGATTTTTGTGGAATATTTTATTTTGGAGAAAAGAATATATGTGATATATTCAAGATTTCTTAGAGGCTAAGAAAAGATTTTCTCCAAGCCCAAAATATATGAAAATTTCGGCCCCTCACTATTATAAATAGGGGATGATTATTACATCCCCAAGTACATAATTCCATGTGTTGGAAAAATCAAGAGCATATATATTTTTCTTTTTCCTTAGTTATTTAAATTGTTCGATAGCATCTCCCACTGGTGATCGAATAAGGTGAAAGGGAATACTTGAGAAGGCTTTTGGGTTGATAAAGCGCGTACGTGTTAGTCCCGTTTTATTCAAAGGCCAAGTTCTACGAGAGGTACGTTAATCACATATTATCTTGTTTATTCCGCCATAGATTATATGTGAATTAATTCAACATGCATGATGTTAAATTGGTTGTTGAAATTATTATTTGAATTAATTAGGATTAATTCATGCTAGTAATAATTGTATTTAAATTCGTATTTAAATTTCACCCCGAATAGATTCCGGGCACCTATATTTTCCCAACAGGTTTATGACTCGGCCCCAATTTTATCCCGAGTCGTAAACCTGCGAACCAAATGCAATATTACATGAGATTGAGTAAGACTCACGGGATGGGATTGGATTACATGAGATTGGATTAGATGACATTGGATTAGATAGGATTATTTGAGGAGGAATATGTGTTTGGATTGAATGATTAAGTGGGTTTAAAGTGCCATATATCATTTTTAAAGCATGGGACTATGGAGTCCCACCATCCCTAAGGGATTATTTAGTCTCTCATTTGATGGATTAGGTAGGTTTATGACTTGGGCCCCAATTTTATCTCGGGTCGTAAACCTGCGAACCAAACACAATATTACATGGGATTGAGTGGGACTAAACCTTTAGTCCCACCCTATCCACCGAACCAAACGTAAGTGGACTCGGACCATAGGTATTAGCCAATATTGTCCATGCTTGATGAGAGTGGATGCCGCAGTGGCGATGATAGGTATTATGGTGGGTGTGATGGAAGCAATTATAGCACTCAAGATCAATTGATCTTGGCACATCCAGTGATGATACAAAGGGCTGGTCGACGGAGGTCAAGGGTAAGAACCATCAACAAAACGAAATAAGTTGTACCCGGATAGGAGAGTACGAATTTGAAAACTCCAGGAGAGGTAGTTGTCTGGATCCAATTTGAGAGGGGCTTGGGATGTTGTGTTGAATGCCACAAAATGTGGGACGTCAGCGGCGTTGATCACTGGAAGGTCGACGTCGGAACGTGGCACAGTACGGATGTGCACTATAGTGCGTAGCGAGGATAGGTTATAACGTACGTGTTGCTATTATGATTGAGATCCCAAAATATAAGAATCCAGGAAGAATTGTTTCCTAAATATGAGGATGACCGAATCTTCTTGATAGACAAGAAATCGGGATCTTTGACCAGGGAAATGGGATTAAAAAAAAAAGATGATACTGCACGCATTCAATTACCATAATGAATCATATACACTTCAACCTCAAATATAACACATTGTATAATAATAAATGGTTAGAAAAAAAAAAGCAAATCATCACGAATAGAGTATCTAAAATGAGGTATATGCAATATATATTTAAACAATCCTTTTAAAATATCTTGTGAATAGAAAATGATAGTAACATCATATCCAAGTTTTTCTAGTATATATTTAGAATGAAACTAAAATATGAAACAAATGCACTTGTATTCACATATTCATAGAGAAGGTAATAAAGTGGCAGATGCACTTGTTAAGTTGCGTGGTGATAATTGTTGGCAAGGTAGTTGCCCCGTTTTCCTAGATAGATTGTTATTTTCAGATATGAATGATGATTATTGCAGGATGTGAGGGGCTGTTTTACCCCCTTTGCTAGGTCTTGTATTCTGGACCTTTTTGTGACCACCACTGTCCCGATGGCTTTCGGTTTGGTCACTCACAGCCTTGTATTCGAGACTTTTTCTATTGGGAACTTGAAGAATAGTTGGTTGGTAACGCTTTTTCGCCTGCACTGGTTTGTCCTCAAGGGAAGTTTACGGTGAGGTTTTATATGCATCCCACCTATTTCTTCAACTCGTTCCCTGATCCCGGGTTGTGGGATCATCTTAACTTTTTCCTTTTCTATTAATAAAATCAATTTTATTTGCTAAAAGATGAAACAAATTAAATTTAAATCATTTTTATATACACCTAAACATGGGTTAATGTTTTAAAAACATAATATGATAAAATAAAATAGGAGTATGTATAGAGTATAATTGGTTCATACATGAATTATTGAAGGGTATTAGTTTTTTTATACTAAATAGTATTAGTTGTTTATACTAAAGAGTATTAGTTGTGTTCACTGAAGTTTGTTTTCACTAAACAACCAATACTCTTCAGTGAAAACATCTAATACCCTTCGGTGAAAAAAAAACTAATACTCTTTAGTGAAAACAACTAATACCCTTCAATGGTTCATGTATGAAATATTTTTACGCTATATATACTTTGTCGTAAAATAGTATTTGTATTTTGAAAACTGAGATAAATTATATTACCGTATAGTTGTATATATATATATTTATATATATAATAATAACACTAAAGACCTACATTTGAAAACCACTTACTTTTCCCGCAAAAAAATATTGCTAAATTAAGTAATATACATTTTAAATCTTTAGTATATATCTTTGAAATGTATTTTATTATAAATATTGACAAATAATTGATTACAAAATATATAGAATATATTTTTAAAATATAATTTATAATAAATATTGAGAAATAATATAAAAATATATCCAATATAACTTTGATATATATATATATATATATATATATATATATATATATATATTATGATCCCTCTATTTTTTATATAAAAGATATTTTAATTATTTTAAAATAATAATTATTAAATATTTTTGTGAATGATCAATGTATAGATATAATTCGATATATAGTTTGTAGAAGTATATTTTTTGTAGAAGTTATTAAAATATATATTTGTTTATCTGAAAAAAAAAAAGGAATCAAACCACTCTTTAATTTTTGGCAAAGTACAAACTGAAAATAGTTTGTACATGAACTATTTGAAGTGTATTAGTTATTTTCGCTAAAGAGTATTGTTTTCACTGAAGGGTATTAGTTCTGAATGATATTAGTTATTTTCACTGAAGGGTATTAGTTCTAGAGGATATTCGATGTTTTCACTGGAGGGTATTAGTTGAAGGGTACGACGAGTGTTAGTTGTTTAACTAAAGAGTATTATGTGATTAGACTAAAGGGTATTAGTTGGTTATACTAAAAAAATATTGCGAAGTTGTTTATGTATGACCAATATCACTCTATACATACTCTTAATATTTTGTAGGAGAAATATATTATCTAAATTAGTTACTTTGAATAAAGATTATAATAGATATATAATAATTAATATATAAATATATTCTATTGAGCGAACTACCAAATGCATATGAGTATATATATTATATTAGAATAAGTTTGAGATATATCATTGGATTAATTAATTAACATACATACAATGCATAAGTTAATGCACTTTGTTGTCTACACAACAAGGAAATAGTAAGATCTTCAACAATTTCCATATTTCTCAATATTTTTGCCTCTGGATTCGGAATAATTTCACGTGATACTAATATGAACAATGCATTGCAATTGAAGATAGAGAAAAAGTCTGTATGAATTGACCCAACACAAGAATAGAAATTGAGAGTTTCCAACCTCAAGCCTAGATTAAATTTAGAGGATATAAAATAGGATTTTTTTTATATGAAAATAGTTCATGATAAGCTTATCATTAAAGTATTACATATTTGATCAAGGGTATCAAAAATCTTAGAAGGAGTATAAAAAATCGTGGTAAATAGTATTATATTGTAGACACACTCTCATACGCACCAAGTGCACGGTACACTCACTCAATAGTTGAGGTTATATACATTGAAAAGTGTAGGCTGATTACACTGAAATGTGTGGTTAGATTACACTGAAAAGTTTACACTTAAAACCGATTAACATTGTAATCTAACCAAACTTTTCAGTGTAATCAAATCATACTTTTCAGTGTAAACAATATCAACTATTGAGTTAGTGCATTATACACCAAGTGCACAAAAGAGTTACTCTATATTGTAATCATTATTGATTTTTTTTTACTACAACTTTTGATACTCCTGATGAGATTTTTGATTCTCTTGATTAAATATATGATATTTTAAAACAGTTTCATGATAAATTTATCATTAACCATTTTCATATAAAATCTACACTACAAAATAATGTTAGTTAATTATTTATAAAAGTATATGTGAAATGTATACATACTTAAATTGTATAATTATTTTAATACATGCATTTATCTCAATATTATAAAAATAAATATTAAAAAATTACTATGTAAGAGCAAGTATGAACCAGAAGCCTTCATAGATATTTTTTTTAATTGAAAAAAGAAAGAAGTGAAGAAACTTAATTGATAATTTTAAAAATATTTTGTTCAAAGCTACACTTGAAGAATATTGTGGAAGATATGAATAAGTTGAAGTGGACAGAATCATATTTGCACTTACTATTTGTGGAGGACTGTGCAACGGAACTAGAATGACTCTAATAATATTAGGTGATAGTGTTCTGAAAGGTACAAATATAACCAGAAACAATTCAAGTGAGATGGTGTTGATTCCTAATCTTTCACTGACTCCATTCAACCCGATATTTCAATTCAAATTTCAGAAGAGACAGTTCACATTAGTTGTCTCATATGAAATGTCAATAAATAAGAGTCAATGACAATCACTAGCTAATATTGACATATCCTTAAAGAATCAATATTTAAGTCAAAATAAGTCGTACGTGGATGTCTTAAGATTCACAAATCACAATAATTTGAAGATTTTGACGTGCGGTGACTCGCGATGAACGTTCATTGAAAATGATAAAAAAATATAATTTTCTATAGTCTTTTTTTTTACATTCTGTTTAATATGGATTTGTAATTATTATTAAAAAATTATTACTGCGTAAATCATAAAAAACTTATATGGTGAAATACAAATAATATTAAGGCGTTCTCTTATAAATAAAACATTAATATTTATTACACTGTTTTAAAAAAAAAATTCACGACATCTGCATTACTTTCTCTTTAATAAAGTAAACCTTCAAATAAAAGAATAATAATATAATCTATTTCTAATGAAAAATACTTTAATTAATAGAAATATTAATAAACACTCTCAAATGTAAACAAATAGACTTCAATATAAGTTGATGACCGATAAATTAATTGTATAATTATAGTCGTGCATCGCACGAGTTCAGTTACTAGTTTGAATTCAATAACATTATGATACATTTTGATTAATACAAAATAAATAATTATTAAATTTTAATAAGTATTTAATTCGGTACAGTTCAGTACAGTTTTATTCGGTATATCGGTTCGGATAATTTAGTAATAATCAGATCCATATAAAAAAATTCGGTTTAATTTCGGTGCGATTAAAATCAAAAGGTCAATGAATTTTTAGATTGAATTCTTTTTTCGTTGCGTATTACAGCACGAGTTCGATAATCTCCAAAATTCGTTAACAACACTAATTTACACAATACTCTCAATAGAGTCGACCTTAATTTGTTGACTTTTTGAATTAGTCTAATCACAAATCACTCACATCTAGAGCTGTCAAATGGGCCGGGCCGGGCCAGCCCAGGCCCACTGGGTTTGAGTTTTTACCGGGCCGGACCGCCAATTTCCAAGCCCGTCCTGGCCCATCTCGGGTCACCGGGCCAAACCGGCCCAATTTTTTATTTTTTTTAAATATTATTATTATACTTGCTTTATATATTTACCTCATTAATTTATAATTTAGCATACAAATTATACTCATATTGTTATAAAAATTATTTAGTTTGTCAACAACAATTCAATAATTAAATTAAAAATCAAATTCCTAAATAAAATTTAAGAATAATAATTCAAGAAATCCTAATAGAATGGAAAATGTTATTTTTTATTTCAACAATAATTCAATAATAAAAATTCAACAATTCAATAGGAAAGTGTTATTTTTTATTTTGATAAGATAAGGATATTATAGGAATAAAATGATGTATGCCTAGTAATGCATGTTAATTTTTAAATTTTATTGAGATTTATTTAATAAGTGGGGCGAGTTTAGAGGATTTTGGGGTTTGAGTAGTGATACTCTTAAATAAAATCTTATCCCTCAATTCATCTTTGCCTTAATTGTACAAGTGTGTTATGTGTACCACCAATTTGTGGTTGTTCATAAGAATTCGTTCATTTCCCTAGATGAAAATTCAACCAATAAATTATAATGTATTTTATTTTAAAAAATGATAAAGTATAGAGTTAAACTGGTTTATACATGAATCACTGAAGAGTATTAGTTGTTTTCATTGAAGGATATTAGTTATATTTACTGAAGAGTATTACTGATTTACACTAAAGAGTCTTAGTTGTTCTGTGAAAATGAACTAAGACTCTTCAGTGTAAACCAGTAATACTTTTCAGTAAAAACAACTAATATTCTTCAGTAAAAACAACTAATACCCTTCAGTGATTCATATATAAATCAATTTCACTCTAAACATACTCTTAAAAAATGGGGTATGCTCATAAATAATATGGTACATATATATAGGGATGAAGAAATTAAGACCATGTTGAGTATAGGGATGGATGTGACATGTGACAACTATTACCAACCTTGGCCAAATCACTAATCTCGCCTATTGCTCCTTTTATTTTTTTCTTATCTCTAGGTTTTCAATTTTATTCAAATAAAATTTAAAAAAAAAAACCAAACCGGGCCGGCCCAGAAAACCGGCTAAGCCCGGAGGCCCGCCGGGCCAAAAAAGCCCAATTCTTTTTGGGCCTATATTTTTAGGGCCCAACCCGCCCTTAAAACCGGACTTTTCGGGCCGGCCCATCGGGCCGGGCTCGTTTTGACAGCTCTAACCACATCGCAGCGACCTCAGAATCTACACCCACAAACTTGTGGACTGTTTGAATCAGTCTTGAGGGTATTCCGCGTCATCTTTAGGTGACTTTTCAAGGATTAATTAAAGAGAGATGAGAATGTATCTTTCAGGATCCTTCACGAATAAAAGTTGCGAAAATTTTGGGAAGATTATATCGGGCATTTATGGTGGCTACTAAGATCTGGGAGATTAATGATGATCTCAAAGTTAATATTAGTTTTATTTTGTTTCCATACGCGCTTAATATTAGTAATAAAATTCAAGAATATGTATAGTATAAAAAAATTCATACATAAATATTTTAAAAATATTTTTGAATAGAACAATTTATACATTTTAGTGTAAATACTCAAACTATGTATATCCTTTCAACTTATAATTTTAAGTGAAAATAATTTGTATCCACCAAATTTAATACACATTAATGAAACAATCAATACATCTTCAAAGTGATCCATATATGAATCAGTTGCACTCTTTAAATTGCCAAAATTCAATTCTCATTTTTTTTTAAATTTTTTTAATTTTAACATATTTGTTGATAGGCGAACAATTAAGCAAGGATTAATGCAAAGAAAGAATGATTAAGACAAGAGATTAAGGACCGAGAAGCCAAGTAATCAATGCACAGTTGGCAAAAGACGAACAGTTGGTCAAAGTGATAGCTACCCGAGCGAGCAGCTGGTCAAAGATCAAATGAACAGAGCGAGCAGTATAGGAGGAAGAGGTTCAAGCACCCAATGTAAGAGCCTACAGTCGAGCAGCTAGGCACCTCGAAGAACAGTCAAGAAAGTTCACTATCTAAGCATTGTGTTAGGAATACACAAGTGTCTTAAGACTTGTCATTTGTATAATATGCAATAGCTTAGGATTAAACAAGTGTCTTAACATTTGTCAATATGAGAATTAGAATGACTAAAATGGTGCTACCTCCTACTTGCTTGTGTGTCTATAGATACTCCCTTGTATAAAAGATATAATAAGTTCCAATATTCGAAAACACAACTATATGTTGTCATTCTCTTTCTTTATCAATTCTTAGCATATTTAATCATCTTTGATTACTTGTTTGTTAGGATATATATATTCTTTGTATAGTTTTGAAGATGTTAAAATCAGACTTGTAATAGGACCAGCTGAGCCTGCTATTCAGCTGGAGACTAGTATAAGACTTAGTCTAGGGGGAGCTTGTCTACCAGAAGAGAACAACTCAGATCAGCCAGCCAGACGAGTTAACCCAGAATAGAAGACCAAGACAAGTATTATCAGACGAGTTTATCATGAAGAAGTCCAACCAGACGAGTCTGCTTAAAGCCAGACCAGAACACACTCAAGTCTTCTGGTGCTCTATTGAGTACCTGGAATGAAGAGAGAGACACGCGCAAGAACTTTCAAGCAGTACACATACTTTACAAGCTTTCCAGTACTCACAAACGACATACTAATATACTCTCTAGGAGTTTTTACTCAACATGTTCATCCTTTACAAAGATTAAAGTAAATTTGAAAAGTAGATTCTCAAATCTACTAAGTTGTAACAAGGAACTGATACTTGTCAATTCCAGTAAGAGAGTAAGTAAGTGAGAAAGACCCCTTGGATAAGGGAGAGTGGACGTAGGATTTTATATCCGGACCACTATACATCGTATGTTCTTTACCTTCTGCATTGCATTACTTTATACTTAAGTTTAAAGGATTTTCTGCATAAATAGGTACACTGCTTAAACTCACTTCCGCATATACCCTGTTTCGTTTTTAGCAGACAAGTTCTATCAGAAGACATCAATGTTGGGAAAATCGGGGAGCCCTGATCTATTCAGAATGATAATTAAATATGAATTTAAAGTCAATTATTACTAGCATGAATTAATCCTAATTAATTCAAATAATAATTATCCAACAACAAAATAATTCATGCATATGAATAAAAACCAAGTAAAATCCTATCGCGGAATATCTAGGAGTTTACGCGAATATGTACCTCTTGAAGCGACGTCCGTTGATAAGAACGAGACAAGTGAAACGATCCTATCAACCGAAAGATCTTCTCAAGTATTCCTCTTTCACATTGTTCGTTCGCCGGTGGGAAGCACTTAACGAACAATTAATAATATAAAGAAAGAGGAAAAATATTTATTGCTCACGATTTGTTCAACTCATGGAACTTGTAAACTGGAGATGAAATAATCATCTCCTATATATAGGACTAGGGTGAACGATTTTTACAATGAAATAGGGGGAAGAGAAAATATTTTCTTGATCTCCAAGAAATCTTGAATATATCTCATATATTCTTTTCTCCATAATAAAATATTCCACAAAAATCTCACTTCCTCAACTATATAGTAATTTTTGAAAATTATGGATGAGAATAACAAGATTTGGATCTTCTTGAATTTATGAGATAATCTTGTATTCCAAGAATACCTATCTTCCATAATATTTTCTCAAGAAAATCAACAAAATCTTTTCTCTCTCCAAATACATATATTTTCAAAAATAAGGAAAAAAATTAGCAATTATATTTTTCTTTTATTTTAATCACCTTATTATTATTGGGCTACTTGAGGGGCTTTTGGGAGAATTAAGATTGGACATTCAATGGAATTCTGAATTTTAATATCGAGCCCCAATATAATTCAGTCTATTAATATTAATTAATACCACTATCAAATTAATATTGCACTATCCATCTTAATCCATATTACGATAATATGGGCTCCCGGTTATTATTTTCCGTGTTTAAGAATATCTAGTCCATTAATTAATTGAGCTTCTGAATAGCTCTAAATTAATTAATATCGTGTGCCTTGGATTAAAAATAGCTCGACATTATTATCCGTACTGGAAAAACTAATTTTCCACTAGTAAAATTTGGTACGCTAAAACTTCTGAGCCCACTAAGGGGATAAATCACACAAGCCGTACTCGCACACATTTCTCCGTATTAAATCTTAACAACTGTCATATGATTAATATTATTTCCCAAAACGCAAGGTATCAAAGTTACGATGATTCTCACCAATATGTATCAAAGCAATAAGTATTAATCACACACGGTCCTATTTAAGTAACGGAGATTAAGAAATCAATAACCACTAAGGTCTAATTCTTCTTCGTTCATAACAGAAGAACTTATCCTCGTTGTAGATCCTCTTCAACATATACAAAATGTGTTAGTGCAATCTCTTGGTCAAGACAGACCAATCTAAGAAATAGTCCTCGACCTTTCACGGTGGATTGTTCAATTCCACCTGGGTCGTGAATTTGTACATTTAGTTACAAGGAACTGTTAATGTGATCTTCCATGATCTGGTATCACCACATTAACTATAATATAACACATACTATATATTGAATGGTTTGCAATAAATATTTAACATTCATCATATATAAAACAATAGTGATAAAAGATTTATTCTCATAAATAAGTGTTTAATACATAGGTTATACAAAGTAAAAGCATATACTTTCATGTATAACCCCAACAATCAAGTCTCTTCTGATAATTTTGGTACTTAGTCAAATTGATTTTGTGTAAAGAAGTCTATTCAACCCCCCCTTCTAGACTTCTTAACATTCCTAAAAGTACAAAGTGGGACCAACAAGTGATATTAGAGCAGTGTGTCCTAGACCACTGTTTTGAAATGCTTTTTGTGGTCACCAGGGCAAATCCCTTGCATAAGTCTGTTAAATCTTTTTAAGCATTAAAATTTCCTTTTTTTGTATAAAATTTTATTATGTCTTCATATTCCAAAACTTCCTCTAAGAGCAGAAAACTTCCTGAGTTCGCTATTGATGACTACAGTCATTGGAGCTTTATGATGAGAAATCATCTTGGAGCCATACATGATCATATGCTAGATGTAATAGATGATGGTCCTATAAAAAAATTCTAGACACCCATAGATGATGAAAGAACAGAGACCAGTACTGAAATAAAGAATAGTTACTCCAAGACAGAGGATCCAAAAATCCAAAGATGAGCTTAACAATTATGAGAGGAAGCTTCACAATTTTGATCAGATCGCAAGGATAGAGATTATCATCACACTCACCAAGGATGTGATTGAAAAGATCTAAACATGCAATACTGCAAAGGAGATATGGGACAAGCTTGCACTGTTGTGTGAAGGTACAAACAAGATTAAGGAGAACAAACTTCAAGATGTTCAACACTCATTTGACACCTTCAAGATGAAGCCAGATGAGACCATTGATTAGCTGGACATGCGTCTCACAAATCTTCTCAACAAGGCTAGTGCTTTGGGCAAGAATTATACTGAGAAAGAAATCAGTAATAAGATCCTCATATCACTTACAAGCAGATGGAGAATCAAAGTGACTATAATTAAAGAAAACAAAGATCTTAACACTCTGGATCATTACTTATTATTTTCAGACTTGAAAGCATATGAGTATGATTTACAAGAGGAAGATCAAGGAGATGAGGTCTCATCCTCATCTGGTCAGAAATAAGTTACTTTCTCTTCTACTATCAAGACTGAAAGTAAGGAACCAGTGGCAGACGACCTAAGTCTCAAGGAACAAGTTGCTCTTCTAACCAGGAAATTAGAATGAATAAGTTCCAAGTATGGAAAGTACAAGAGACACTGGAAGGACTCCACCAGACATAAAAGAAGTTTATTCAAGTCTTCAGATAAGGAAAGATCATCTGAAGATTCCAAGGAGAACAGTCACAAATCTCCAGATAGGAGAAGAGATTTTAGTCCCAGGAGAAGATATTTCAGTTCAAGTAGATCAGACTACAGGAGGAGAGAATCCAGTCCCAGATCAGGAGACAACACATGCTACACTTAAAACAAGCAGGTCACTACAATTATGACTATCCCCAGTTGACACCGAGAGAGAGAGAGAGAGAGAGAGAGAGAGAGAGAGAGAGAGGGGGGGGGGGGGGGGAGAAAAGATTTAAGAGAGATAGGAGATTTGCAAACAAGAGAGCACTTCTGGCAGAAGCAAAATAGGAGGACTCTGCATCAAGCTCTTCTTCTTTTGACTTTGGATCAGATGATGACATGTATCTTATGGAAAAAATTTCTGAGGTACAAGACTCTTTCAAAATATTCACCTTCTACTCACTCTTCTGATTCTTCTGTGGAGTCTGATATGCAAACAATGCTATTTCTGATCTCCAAAAATTTGTAGAAGTTTGTCAAAAACTTGATGAGGAAAATGAAAGGCTCAAGGCAGAATTAAAAACGTTATCCATAGACTTAGCATCAGTAAAAAATCTTGTTTGTTCATCTATAAAGGAACCCGATTTCTTTAAATATATGAGCACAGATCAGGACACCCTGATTGAAAACTTGATTAAAGACAATGCTAGAATGGAAGATGATTATAAATTGCTTAAAGCTAAATTCGATGAACTCTTTAAGCAACATCAAACTTTAATCAACAAAGAAGAACAACCCATATTGAGATAAGAACAGTTGACTATGGCAACAAATGTTGTGTCTGTTATAACTGTCTCAACTCAACATGTGCACGACAAAAGAAGAATAAGGTATGAATATGGTCAATCTTCTTCTGATAAGGGTAAGGGTATGTTTGTACGTAATGGTAATAAGGAAGAAAGGTCAGGTGAATAGACTAAACCAGATGGGCAGAGAGGTTCACAACCTCAAAAACCCAGAAGGATAAAAAAGAAACCTCAGAAGAGCTATGCTCAACAGAGGAGACCTATGTCTACTCATCAGAACCAGAAGAGGTTCAAAAGATCTACTCTGAATAGATCAGACGACCCTTTGGTCTATGATACCAGAGATGGATCTTGTAGAATGTATCCCTATAACCAGAACTTTAAGACCATGTCCTTAAGATAAACTATTCCTAGAGCTAGGCTGGAGATTGGTTACACCAGACCTATCAGAAGGAATAGACATGTTATAAAACCTGGAACCCAGTATGTTTTTGTCAAAGGACATGTACTGGTAGATAGATATGGAAGAAGACTAAGATCACCTCATCCATCTATGGATGATCTATATGTCTGGATTCCTAAATTCACTAACAAACCAGGACCCAGTACAAGAAAGGGACCTAATTGATCTTCTTGCAGGATGATAAGAGCCCATTGGAGAAAGAATTTTCAAGCAATTTATCTGGTACATATAGTGGATGTTCAAAACACATGACCTTTGCCAAAGATCATCTCCAAGATTTCAAGCAACTTAATGGGCCAAGAGTAATGTTTGGTGACAACAATTTCAGAGTAACCAGAGGATTTGGAAAGTTGATCATTAATAATGTATCTGCAGAAGAAGTCTACTATGTTGAAGGACTCAAGCATAATCTGCTCTCAGTATCCCAATTCTGTGATAAGGGATACTCAGTAAAATTCTCTAGTGAATCTTGCACTATTTTAAATTCTTTGAATGATGATATTTTGTTAATAGGCTAGAGGAAGGGTAATATTTATCTTGCAGATTTTATTAGTTGTCCAAGAAATGCATGTCTTGTGTCTAAGAGCTCTGCAGAGAATAGTTGGCTGTAGCATAAGAGGATGAGTCATCTGAACTTTAAGACACTCAACAAAATAACCAGAAAAGGTCTTGTGAGAGGTCTGCCAAATGAGGTTTTCAAGAAGAACCAGACATGTGACTCGTGCCAGAAAGGAAAGCAATCTAAGGCCTCATTTAAGGATGTTCAGAGTACAACTACTACCAGAGTACTTCAGCTTCTTCACATGGAGTTATTTGGACCAGTTTCACCACTTAGCTTTAGTAGAAGGAAATACACCTTAGCGATAGTAGATGACTTTTCAAGATACACTTGGGTAGTGTTCTTGTTTAAGAAAAATGAAACGATCACTAAACTGCCTGAACTTTTTAAGTAGATCCAGAATGAATAGAACCAGAGTATAGTTAGAATTAGAAGTGACAAAGAAACAGAATTCCTCAATTCACACATTGCAGAGTATTGCAAAGACAAATGTATTTTTCATGAGACCTCTGCTGCCAGAACACCCTAACAAAATGGAGTAACAAAACGCAGAAGCATAACACTTAAGAAAGCAGCAAGGACTATATATGCTAGCACAACCCCACAAAGATTTTGGGTAGAAGCTATCAATATTTCTTGCTTCACCCAGAACAGATGTCTAATAGTCCGAGACATGGGAAAACACCTTATGAGGTATGGAAGGTAAAACACCTTCTGTTTCTTTCTTTCACATTTTTCTTAGGATATTCCAGTACTAGTAAAGCATATAGAATTTTTAACAAAACTTCACTTTGTGTGGAAGAAACACCTCATGTTGTATTTGATTAACCTATTTTTTAGTACAAGACGAAAGATAAAACTATGTCCCCAGACCAAATCAGTAAGCAGACCGGTATGGATATCAAGCAAGGATCTAAGATAATCAAAGTTTATCCACCATTTCTGGATGCAGACTCAGACTCTGGTGATGATAAGACTTCTGGTTCTCTGAAGCAGAGTCCTCCACAAGGAGTAGAGCCAGAAGAGGTTGGAACTCCTGTAGGGGGAAGCTCCACTGTTGTTGACGATACTCATCAAGATACCTCAGTGGATGATCAACCAGCATAGACCGGGAACAAGTGGATTATGGTTGATCACCCCAGTAATATGATATTAGGAGATCCAACTGTGGGAGTTCAGACTAAAAGAAAACTAAACTTAGCTGCACTTTTTAGTTGCTATGTGTCCTTGATAGAACCTACGAATATCAAGGAAGCCCTAAAAGACTCCAATTGGATTGTGGCCATGCACGAGGAGTTGAATCAGTTCACCAGACAAGACGTTTGGGAGCTGGTAGATAGACCAAGACATCAAAAAGTTATAGGATCAAAGTGGGTATTCAAGAATAAGAAAGATGAGAATGATGTAGTAACTATGAACAAGGCAAGGCTAGTAGCACAAGGGTACTCTCAGTCTGAAGGAATAGACTATGATGAGACCTTTGCTCCTGTTGCCAGACTAGAAGCCATTAGACTGTTTCTAGCTTATGCAGCCCATATGAGGTTCAAAGTATACCAGATGGATGTGAAATGTGTCTTCCTCGATGGGGTTCTTATTGAAGAAGTGTATATTGAAAAACCTCCTGGTTTTGAACAAGGAGATAAGGTATATAAGCTTAAGAAAGCTCTTTATGGGCTTAAGCAGGCTCCCATGGTATGATACCTTGTCTCAATTCTTTCTGGATAATGGTTTCTCAAAAGGGAAATTGATAGGACCTTGTTTAGGAAAGAAGAAGGAAATGACATCCTTCTGGTCCAAATATATGTTGATGACATCATATTTGGATCACCTAACAAGAAGCTGTGTGAAAAATTTGGAAATCTCATGCAGAGTAAGTTTGAGATGTCTATGATGGGAGAAATGAACTATTTTCTAGGTTTGCAAGTTAAGCAATCAGATAAGGAAATTTTCATAAATCAAGCTAAGTATACCAGAAACATGTTAGACAAATTTGGAATAGGGTCTAGCAAGGTTGCAAAGATTCCTATGATGACAAAATTTAACATGGATCCAGATGAGTCTGGAGAGAGTGTGGACTAGATTGAATATAGGGGACTCATTGGTTCACTTTTATATCAAACTGCAAGCAGACCATATATCACTTTTGCAGTTGGAGTTTGTGCAAGATTTCAAGTCAATCCCAAGAAAAGTCATCTGGAGCAGCCAAGAAAATCTTAACGTATCTTAAAGGCACTGTTAATCTTGGGTTAAGGTATCCAGCAGAAGATAACTTTGAACTTAGTGGTTATTCAAATTCAGATTATGGAGGATGCAGAATAGACAGAAAATCAACTAGTGGAACTTGCCAGTTTATTGGAAGCAAATTGGTTTCATGGTTCTCTAAGAAACAAACTTCAGTTACTACATCCACTACCGAAGCAGTGTAAATGGCAGTAGGCAATTGTTGTTCTCAACTACTCTGGATTATTCAACAACTCAGAGATTACCTGATCACTACAAGAGATATACCTATATTTTGCAATAGTAATATTGCTATTGCAATTACCCAGAATCCTGTGTTACATACCAGATGCAAACATGTTGACATAAGACATCACTTTATTAGGGATCGTGTGGAAAAGAGAGATATAAGGATGGAAAAGATTGCTACTGAGAAGCACATGGCAAACATTCTTACTAAACCTTTGGCAAAAACTAGGTTTAGAGAGTTATCTTTTGAGTAAGTTTATTAGAAACAGAGGCATAATTAGTCTAGGAGGAACATTGGAAGAGTATCATTTTCTTTATAATTCTTTATCCATTATATTAACTCTTCTGCAGATCGGGTACTTCACGTAGAATACCTAGGTCTCCCAGAAGACATGCTATCAAAAGATAACAGCCGACTTGTGACACCAGTCTACTCTGAGGTTTCAGTTGATTACTATATCAGCTGACTGGTAAGTATTTGTTTAAATAAGCTCAGGTATTGGGATATACTTTTAATCGTTACAAATACACTCAAAACATTTCACATTCCTGATGTATTTAATTTAATCGGTTCGTGGGCTTCTCATCATTTTACTTTTTATTGGCTGTCACAAAATCACCTCGAACCTGGTTCGTGGGCGATCTCGTCTTGAAGAAAGTACAAGGAATCTCGATGGGTCCCCTCGGCCCAAATTGGGAGGGCCCGTTTCGAATCGCAAAGTACTTAGTTAATGGGGCCTACGAGTTGGAACGCCTAGACAAAACCCCAGACTAATACCCCTGGAATGCGATCCACCTCAAGAAGTATTGTTGGTCCCGATACAAGACTGAGGAATACGTGTATGGGGGGGGGGAATACACGTATACCAATTTTCAAACTTAAACCTTACTGAGTCCCCTTTACTCAGAGTGATAAAGAACTAGACACTGATAATACACCTACTGACTACACTTGGTGCGGGTCAGTTGGCTAACTATCAGTTTAAGTTCAGTGCGGAAATGCGTGAGCCCTGATAGTTTAAAGTCTTGTTTAGTTTGCTTTCTGAAAACCTTGATTACTCAAATGAATAGTGTTTAGTAAGGGTAGTGCTCTTTTTAATAGATCAGGCTGATTGATTCAAGCCTGATAAATCTTATGCAATGAATGAACAGATAATATGGTAGGTATGCAATATATCAAAGAAATAAGAACACGACAAGTTTAACGTGGTTCAGAGTCTCAAGCTCCTACGTCCACGGCCTGATTTAACAGGAAACCCACTCAAGGGATTCTTGTTTTTAACGTGCCAAGGTGCACCAAGATCAGCTACCTCACTGACCTATACAAACTTCCTTACTAACTAACTTAACTTACTTCCAACAAACCTAACTTTAGGGTTTTGGTTTCAGTTTGGATTCCAACAAGGTTGAGATTATCCTTACAAGACAAAGCTAAGCTAAGGGTTGGATAATCTCTCTAAGCTTAAGATATTGCTTGTACGCTCTTGGAATACAGATTAACTCTCAGTTGCTAAGAAACACTTGGGGAATTTAAAGGGTTTCGAGTGCTTCTTCTAAAGACTGAATGCTTTGAGTGCTTGAGAGTTTGAGTAATTTATGGCTTGGAAATTTCCCGTAACCTTGAATGGTTTCAAGGCCTTCTGTATTTATAGGTGATTTGAAAAACTATCCGTTGGAGAGATAGCCTTTCTTGTCATCTATGTAGAGTGTTTCAAACAGACATATCTTCATACAGCAGCCGTCCTTAGCATGGAATTAGGTAGTTGCATTAAATGCACATTAAATGCTTGCCCGTTGAAAATGTAGTCTGAAGTCAGTCTTCTGTCAGGTTCTGTACGTGCGTGTCTTTCTCGGATTGGTCCACGTCATCAGGTTGGTGAGAATGTCAGAACTTATTCCTAGGCTTAAAGCTTGTCTTATTAAGTTCTTTTTATCTTGAGCTCACCGGTCTTGTCCTGACTCTGACATTCCTTTTGCATTGCTTGGCTCTACTCCAAGTTTTCCCATAAACTTAGTATCATCCAGTTCCCTTCAGGACTGAGTAGTAATAACCTCAGGGTCATACTCTTCATCACTGAGACTTACTCAGCCAGCTTAGAGAGCTGCCATAAGCTCAGGATGGTAACCTTCGTCTTCAGGCTCTTGTCTTGATTGTCATCAGTAAGTGCTCCTCTTACTGAGTACCTGTGAAGTGTAAAATGACTAAGTACAAATCTTAACCAAGACTAGCCTGACAAACAAATGCAAACATCTTTTCAGGGGCTTTGGGATCTAATCAAAACTGACAATGTCCCAACAATTTCCACCTTTTTGATGATGCCAAAACACTGAAAAGATCCTCAGAACACTTAGAGGAAATATAAGGTCCTATCTATAAGATAAGACAGTGTTAGAGCAATTCTTGGTAAAGTACAGAATTTAAATAACAGCCAAAAAGACAATGAGTTTTTGTCTATGGGCAAAAGTAATATATTTCATTGAATGATCTGAAAGTGGTTACAATGAATCTAATCTATTACAAGGAAGTAGTGAACACCTAGACTAATCTCATTTCAGGTTTAAGTCCATAGCCTGCATAGACTCTTGCCTTCAGCTCGTCAAGTCTTCTAGGTTGGTTCACGAACCCTTCAGCCTTCGCAATTTTCAACACCTCAGTCATAATGACCTTAGTATCATGCTTTCCAGTTCCAGGGACTAAGGGAGGCGATTTGACAATGAATTCAGGGGCCTTCACTTGGACTTGAGCTGCTTCAGCCTCCTCCAAGATCTTTTGGATCAGCTCAGGATGATTGTCCATCATGTAGTCAGTGAAGTGGGCATTGATGTCTTCAGAGTCGCCCCACTTCTTCACCACGTACCATAATTTCACAAACTCATCCCTTGCATCAGCCCAGAACTCCTTCAATGCTTCTGAGATAAACTCATCAACATATGCTTCCCTCTGACCTGATTCTGGCCTTCTGACTTGAAGAATTGTTGACTTCCTTGCTGTAGGCCTCTTCCTGTACTTCCTGGGGTCAGGCTTCGCCTTCTTCCTTCTAAGCAGACTGATCACTGCATCATCGAGTTCCCTTTGTTGAAGCTCAGTGATATCAGTCAGCTTTTCAACCTTCTTCTCCAAAATGTGTATCTTCTCTTTTTGTGCTATTTCAGCTCTGCGCTCAGCCTCGGTTTTCTCAGAAGGTGCTCCCCACGCCTCAGCGCATAACTCCGCCACCGTCTCCGCAGAGTAAGTGATGGGGTTTTTCCTTGTGCTCATGGGAGAAGACTTCTGAACTGGCTCAGGTTGTTTTGAAGGTTCATCATCCTTTGCCTTCTTTGTTGCCTCCGTCTTCAGCCTGGTAACAATTTCCTCACCTTCCTTCTCTACCGCCGCCAACCTTGCTGACTTCCTTGCCCTTAGCACATTCCCTTCAGGATTGGCTTCAGGATCAACTTGAATTGTTTCGCCTTGGTAGACTGCCTCGATGCCTCAGGGCGGGATCTTTTCTTCTTCTTTTCCCCCTTTTTGGCATCATCATCGGCCTGGGATGGGAGACCTTCAGCTCCACTGTTGATGACGAAGGAAGCTAACGATTGAACTTCAAGCACGCCTTCCTTCAACATCTCAACTCCCGTGGCAATCCCAGTGCCAGCATACGAGACTGAACTGATAGCAGCTTTTAACTTCTTCTCAAAGACCTCCATGTTGTGTTGGAGACTTTGCTCAGCCTTGGTGATCCTTTCCTCCACCTTCAAGGACTCACTGCTGACTCTGCTAGCATCAGTCAGTATCTTCACTGACTCCTCTGTGGCCTTAGCCAAAACATCTGCAGCAGTCTGAGAGGTGTGATCAATCTTTCCTGACACCAGCTCCAACTTAGACGCTGAGTCATTCATGGCCTGAGTGAAGAGTGCTCCAGCCTGAGCAGCAAGCCTCTCCACTGCCTGATTTAGTTTGTCCTCCCTGACTGCATCCCTCTCTTCAAGCTGTTTGAGAGTTTGCCTCAGCATCTTCTTCGTACACTTCCTCTCACTCCTCATTGATTTGGCCGTATCAGTCATTGTGCGCTTTAACAGAATCAACTCTTTATTTGCAAGAGTCTTGTATGCTGATTTTGTCCACTTGATGTGCTTGGCCAGGGTCTTGGCTTCCTCCTCTTTTTCAGCTCGTAGCCTCATTACTTCCTCCTGAAGTTCAGCTAGATTCTCAGTAGTCTTCTCCTTCTTCACCTCGACAATACTTGTGAATTCAGCACATCTGACCCCAGTGATTAGCACATCTTCGTCTCCATCAGTGGCCTCGTCAGTGGCAGACTGTTTTCCCTTGTCAGCCCCTGCAGCTTCAATCCCCTCTTCAGGGTACACTGAAGGCAGTTGTTGAGTGGTCGTGGCCACCTGCTCAGGCTCAGCCATGCCATCTCGAACCTTAGGAACTTGTCCTTCGGAACTGGGAGTCTCCTTTGACGCCTCAACATCTTTCTCCCTTGTCTCAGGGCAGGGAATCCCGTCATCGACAAATATTTTATCGGCGGCTGAGATGTTCACAACATCCTCAGCCACTGGTCCACCCTTGGCACCAGTGTCTTTCACACCTTCCCCCTGAGCCTGAGACTCAGGGATCATACTATCTACTTCCTTAGCTGTCTCCTCCACAATTTTCTCCAATGCTCCACCCTGAGCATCTCCATCATCCTCTTCCTTATCCTCCTCCTCATCAGAGCGGATGTCAGCCTTTGCTTTGGACATCATCTCAACTACTAGCTGCTTCATGTTCTCGAAATTTAGCAGTTGCAGCTAGCTAGTTAGTCCAAAGAAGGTGCACAACCTTGCTTCCTCAGTCTCCCAATGCTCCAAGACACGAGCATCCGCCAGCATATATTGCTCTTGCATGTTGGATTGTTTAAACTCCAGCCATACTTTCAGCTCGACAACATTAGCTAGCAGCTCCTTGTACCTATTCAGCCCGGAACAGCACTTAGCTGCCCACTCCGTGGCATTCCCCCTTAGGGTGTTCTCCAATATACCACCCATCATATGTTCATCCAGCTCTTCCTCCTCCTGCATCTCGAGGAAGTCATCCTCTTCATTGGGCAAGGATTTGGGGCAATCTTTGGGGTTGGGGTATGAGGGGAAATCATCAGGGTTAGGGGTAGGATCTGAGGGTAGGTCAGGCCTCTGAGGGGATGGCAGTGACTCTGGAATATTTGGCTCTGATGTTTGGGGTGAGTTGGTGGGTTGAGGTGTGGGGTTAGGGTTGGTTGGTGTTTGGGTTTCAGGGTGAGTGGGTACTATCTCAGGCTGCAGCAATTCAGCCGTCTCGATAGATTTTCTAACCTCCTCCAAGTCAGAGGCTCTAGGAGAGCTTGACTTCTCCCTCTCTTCTATCTCAGGCAGACTCTTAGCAGGAGACTTTTTGGGTCCCTTCCTAAGTCGTTTAAAAGGCCTCTCTCCCTGAACTCTTCTGACGTCATCGTCAGTTCCCTCAGCCTCAGAGTCGGCTCTCTTGGGATGTGACTCAGTCCCTGAATTAGTGCTCTTCCCTGACAGCACTATCTTCACCTTCTTCTTCTTCTAGGCCTCCTCCACTGCAGGCTGAGTCTCCTCCCTCTCAACGGCAACCTCCTCCTCAACCTCCTTACTCCTTTCAAGGAGGTCATCCACTCTTTCAATGAGACTGGTTGCCACCTTTTTGGCCTTCCCAGCTAGCTTTTTATCCTGACCCTTTGCCTTAGCATTGGGATCAGTCAGCCCTAGCATTGAGTAAGTGTCACTCAATGAAGTAAACATCACCTTCTTGGAGGAAAGATTGTCCTCGAAGTCAAAGGTGTACTCATGGCAAGCATGAGCAATCAGGATGGACATCCTCGTTCTAAAGGGCAGGATGGCACCAACAGATACGTGCTTCTTCTCCTCATCCCGCTTCAGCTTGTCCAGTCCAGCTTGATGAAGTTGATCAAGGAAGAACTGCTCCCAGTTCGCTTTCACACCATCAACTATTGCTCCCATAATCCTCAGCTTGGGCAAGCTCAACTGCTCATGAGAGCCTGTGGACCCCATCACCACTTTAGACACCAAGTCCACAAGAGCTCTGTACTCAGGCTTCAGAGTACTCTTGTTTTGACGGGCTCTGAATTCAGGCGAGCCAGTCTTGGTCCACTTCCTTAGGAACTCTCCCTCCGAATTTTCCTTGTAAAACCTGGGATTGATTCCTGAGGATGGCAAAGCAAAAACCTCCTTGACTGCCCTCCGAAGGTCAATATCAACTACTTCTGAGTTATAGAGAGGTTCGCCGTTATTGTCCTTCTCTCCCGTTGGCTTGAGCGCGGTCACCTTCGTGAAAAGTTCCTCCCTATGCAGGAACATGTTGAGGTAGGCTTCTACGACCGTCCTTGGAAGTATAGAGAGAGGACGCATGGTGAAATATGTTTCCATCCCAGCTTTGGAAATCCAGTTGAAAACTGGTTTGATTTTCTCAACTGTAAGACATGTACCTTCCATGGAGATGACTTGCTCCATGTGTACCAGCTTGTTGTTGACAACATCCTCAAGCTTATCTGTTGTCCAGTTGGAATCAAGAAGTGCCATTGATGTTGAAAGAAATAGAGGTTTTTAGGAATTCTGTGAGTATTTTGAGCAAGAGAATACTCAGTGTGCAGATGTGCTTTGTATTTGCGTAAAGACCTCAAATGGCACTATTGATTGATTAGACTAAGTCAGTTACTCAGACGTGGGGTTGAGATTAATTCCTGAATTCGAAAGGTTTTGAAATGAAGGGCTAGGATTAATCTCAGTTTCAATCAATTACCCATGTCAGTCATATTCCGTATAAAACGGACACGTATATGAAAAAGTAACTGAAGCATTAAATGCTCCGCTGCGCGTGGGTTTAAATATGAAAAGGCGCGCTTTTAATGAAAACGAAATGCATTTAATAAAGATTTTCAGGACGAAGGACTCAGGGAGAAGCTTGAAATTCACAAAGTCGGGATGGAACTCATACCTGTCAGGGAGACATTGTAGCACCCTGATACCTCCCTGAGTCGAGTCTGGCCTGAGTTCCCCCTAGACCCTACACCGACTGCTCTCCTGGATCTAAAAGTCCTAACTCCACTAACAGTTCCATAAACCTTGCTTCAGCCAAAGACTTAGTCAAGATGTCAGCTCTTTGCCTGTCAGTGTGAATTTTCTCTATCCTAATGTCCTTCTTTTCCACATGATCTCGAATGAAATGATGCCTAATATCCACATGCTTGCACCTTGTGTGAAGCACTGGGTTCTAAGTAATTGCTATAGCACTATTGTTATCACAATAGATTGGAACCTCATTAGCAAATACTTGGTAGTCCCTCAACTGTTGCCTCAACCATAAAATCTGAGCACAACAACTACCTGCAGCCATATACTCAGCCTCAGTTGTGGATGTCGCCACTGAATTCGGCTTCTTGCTAAACCACGAGATCAACTTGCTCCCCAAAACTGACATGTCCCTAAGGTTGATTTCCTATCAATCCTACAACCTCCATAATCTGCATCTGAATAACCTGTCAGTTCTAAGTTGTCATCTGAAGGATACCATAGTCCCATATTGACTGTCATTTTCAGATACTTAAGTATCCTCTTAGAAGCCTCCAAATGACTTCTCTTGGGATCAGACTGATACCTAGCACACACACCAACTGCAAACGTGATGTCAGGCCTACTTGCAGTCAGGTACAATAAAGAACCTATCAGCCCTCGATACTCAGTCTGATTTACTGAAGTCCCTTCAGTGTCAGGATCCATCTTCCAATTTGTGTTCATAGGGATCCTGGATGGATTGCTGTACTGAACACCAAACTTATTAATCAAGTCTTTGTATACTTGGCCTGATTAATGAAGGTACCTTGATCAGTCTGCTTGACCTGCAATCCTAAGAAGAAGTTCATCTCTCCCATCATTGACATCTCAAATTTACCAGTCATCAAATTAGAGAATTTCTCACAGAGCTGATGATTTGGTGATCCAAATATTATGTCATCCACATAAATCTAGACCAAGAGAATGTCATCACGTTCAGTGATCCTGAACAATGTCCTATCCACGGTTCCCTTCTTGAACCCATGGTCTATCAAGAATTGAGAGAGGGCATTATACCAAGCTCTTGGTGCTTGCTTGAGTCCATAGAGTGCTTTCTTTAAGTGGTATACTCTATCTCCAACCTCAAACCCGGGAGGTTGTTCAACATATACCTCTTATTTGAGTACACCATTCAGGAAGGCACTCTTGACGTCCATTTGATACACCTTAAACTTCTTGTATGTTGCATATCCAAGGAACAACCTGATAGCTTCCAATCTAGCCACTGGAGCAAAAGTCTCATCATAGTCTATTCCTTCAGACTGACAATACCCCTTTGCAACCAGTCTAGTCTTGTTCCTTACTACAACACCATTCTCATCCTTCTTGTTCTTAAAGATCCACTTGGTACCGATAATACCTTGATGCCTAGGTCTATCAACCAGTTCCCAAACCTGATTCCTTGTGAACTGATTCAACTCCTCTTGCATGGCAATGATCCAGTTTGAGTCAATGAGAGCTTCTTCAATGTTCTGAGGCTCTTGCTCAGAGAGAAAGCAACATAACAATGCACTCTCACCATGGAACCGCCTGGTCCTGACTCCCTCAGTTGGATCACCAATGACTTGATCAATGGGATGATCCTCTATCCATGTTCTTTTGCCAGGAGTTGTTCCTGAAGTACCTGCAAGGTTAGTGTCTACAGGTTCATCAAATTCAGGAATTTGAACAGAAGGGGATGAACCTGAGTCTATACCAAAGGGATTAACAAGCTCAATGTCAGGGACATTTGTTCCCCCTTGATGAGGTGACTCAGGAACTGTCTCAGCTGCAACCGCATCTTCATAGACGGTGCTTACCTCAGGTTGAGCCTGTTCCTCAGTCTGAGGCTCAACAAACCCTGATGTTCTGGGCTTAGGAGTGACACTTGGTTCAGCATCCTGATCATTGTCATCATCCCATCTTGGAATTAGCACGACTTTGACCTTTGGATCAGGTTGATTCTTTAAGCTAAGCCTTGACACTCTCCTTGTGACCTCCTTAGTGTCAGGATCCAACACTCTTACCCTAGACTCATTAGCAGATTCATCAAACACAACATGTGGTGATTCTTCTACAACAAGGGTCCTACAATTGTAAACCCTGAAAGCTTTACTAACTCCAGAATATCCTAAGAATATCCCTTCATCAGATTTGCTATCAAAGGCTTTCAATTGGGTCTTCCAATTGTTGAGGATGAAGCACTTACAATCAAATATATGAAAGTAAGAGATGCGAGGTTTCCTCTTATTCCATGTCTCATATGGGGTCTGTGCATGTTGTTTGTTCAGCATGGATCTGTTCTGAGTGTAGCATGCAGTGTTGATTGCCTCAGCCCAGAATTTCTTGGGTAATCCTGACTCAGCCAGCATGGTCCTGGCAGCTTCCTTCAGTGTCCTGTTCCTTCTCTCAGCAACACCGTTTTGTTGTGGGGTTCTAGCTGCAGAAGTCTCATGAGCTATACCAAGTTCATTACAAAAGTCAGAAATATATGAATTTATAAATTCAGTGCCCTTGTCAGATCTGATTTTAGTAATGGACTGATTCTTCTCATTGCTGAGTCTCCTGAGCAACTCTGGAAGCTTCACCTATGTTTCCTTCTTATTCAACAAGAAAATAACCCAAGTATATCTAGAATAATCATCAATAACCACAAGGGTATATTTCCTACCATTCATACTCACAGGTGTAATAGGACCAAATAAATTCATGTGCAAAAGCTGAAGAATCATGTGAGTGGAATGAGAAGCTTTCTCTTTGAATGAAGCTCTAACCCGCTTCCCTTCCTGACAAGCTTTGCACACATGATCTTTGCTAAAAACTTCATTAGGTAGACCATCAACAAGTGACTGTCTAGAAATTTTGTTAAGAATCTTGAAGTTCAGGTGGCTTAATCTTTTATGTCATAGCCAACTGAGCTCTAGAGAGCTTTTAGCAACAAAACAAGTATTAGGAATAGTGCTGCTCCAATCAGCAAGATAAACATTACCTTTCCTGATACCTGATAGAATCACTTGTGTTGATTTGTCCTTGACTGAACATATATTCGATGAGAACTCAACACTGAATCCTTTATCACAGAATTGACTTACTGACAACAGGTTATGCTTCAGTCCTTCCACAAAGGACACATTTTCCACTCTGACTGTACCTATTATCAAGACACCAAAATCTTTAGTAACACCTTTTGAGTTATCACCAAAGGTTACCTGTGGACCATCTTTAGCCTAAAATTCTTGGAGAAGACTCTTCATTCCAGTCATATGCCTTGAGCATCCACTGTCTAGGTACCAAACAACTTTGTTTGAGTCTCCTCTCCTCTTGTTGTGATCCACAGCCGCCTGCAAACGAATCAGGCTTTAGGTACCCATTGGGTGTTGGGTCCTATCGTGTCAGCTGTACCCTTCGGGAAACAGACTTGCTTCACAACCCTGATTGCCTCAGAGTGGTGAATCTGTCTCCCTGAAACATCAACATACACAACTTTCTTCTTCTTTGCCTGAGAGGAAGATGGTGTATGAGTGCTGGACTTAGGCTTCACAGGAGCCTGAGTGGGTGCCTTTTGGGTTGGCTTTCTGTTCCTCCTAGGTCTGGGTGCAGCAGGTCTTGGGCCTTGTTCTTGATAAGGACCCAGTGTTCTATTCCCCCTAGGCAAGTGAGGGAATGGAAAACAGTTAAAGGCCTCAGGATGCCAAAACCATGGGGGTGTCATCATGTTTGGCCTTCCCTGTTGATATTGCCAAGCATGATGGTACCCTCGTTGATCAGTCTGAGGGCTCTTGGCCTGAGTCTTTCTCTGCTTTTGCTGAGGCTTTCTCTGGCCTGAGCTCTCAGGGACCTCATTTGGTTGCTTTGCCTTTCCCTTGAGTTTTGGCTTAACTACCTTAGGGGCAACCCTGACTGTGTCAACGGTTTCCTTGCCCTTATCAGTTTGACGGGCCTGAAGTACAACCTTAGGTGCATTCTAGCCTGCCTGAACAAATACCCTCTCAGTGTTGCTCCCTGAAGCAACATGAGATTGACCCTGTGAGGATTTCTTAGGAACATATCCAAGTCCCTTTTTCTCGTTCCCAAGCATCTGACTGCTATTTATTTCCTCTCTAGCTACTGAGGATTTATTCATTGCTGCAACCTTTTGCTTGAGTAAGTCCTCACTCTTTTTCAGGATTTCATGTCTGGCAAAGAGGTCATCAAACTTACTTTTGAGTGCTTTCAGTTCTTCCTTCCTGACCAACTCTTCATCAGCCAGTTCTTTCAGAATCTTCTCTCTTGGGAGACGCTCAACATTGATTAGATCAATTTTCTGAGTTAGTCTCACAATCTGAGCTGACTCTTTAAGATCAGACTGAGTGAGCTGATCATTCAGGTTCTGAACTTCAGTACTCAATTTCTTGTTCTCCTCTACCAAGAAGACATTAGTTTCCTGCAATCTGGAGAAGTCAACCATCAATTGATCCAGACAAATCTGAAGGTTCATTTCTCTGACTGACTCTGAGCTAAGCTTAGGATTTTGACCAGTGTAGGAACCACATACAGAGTTAGATGTTACCTCAGGTTCCTCCCTTGGCATCATGCAGACATCATCATACTCATCATCAGAAAAGAGTTCAGGCGACCTCTTCTCAGGACCATCAGAGTCAGTTGCATCCTCAGCGAGCATAGCTCTCCGGTCAGCAAGTCTCTGGTCTCTTTTAGCCCTCCTGTCCTCTCTTTCCCTTGCACTTAACTTCGGACAATCATACTGATAGTGCCCGCTCTTGTTACAGTTGTAACATGGTTGCTCATCTCCTCTTTCTCTCCTTGGTTCAGGGATCCTCTTTGAGTCAGGTTCCCTCTGTCTTGATGAGCTTTCAGTCTTTCCTGAGTGCTTGTCATCATGAGTACGTCTCTGTTCATCTTTGTGATCAGGCTTTGGGTCTGAGTATCTTCTTTCATCGCCACGATCTCTCCTCTGGTCAGTGTTTCTTCTCTCCTCATATCTCCTTGAGCTTTGGTGGGTTCCTTCAGGTTTCCTGTCACGTGAGTCCTGATAAAATTTCTTATAACGACCAAACCTGGAATTAAGCTTATCAAAGCGTCTGGCCATCAGGCTGTACTCCTCAACAAGCTCTTCCTTGCTCATCTCCATCAGTGACTTTGATGAAGATTCAACAGGTTCAGATCTGGCTTTGAACGCCACACTTTTCTCAGGAGTTTTCTCATTTTCTTCCTCTTCTGGCTGAACTTTCTTCTTTCTTTTTGTTAAGATCAAATTCCAGTGCCTTAAGCTCTGAAAAAAGTAAAGCAGAAGTTATGTTACTCATATCCTGAGTGTTCTTAAGCATAATTACACTATTATCCCATCTCTCAGGAAGGGCATTCAGGATCTTTGAAGCAACATCTCTCTTTGGGACATCTTTGTCCAGCATCACCAGCTCATTCATCAACTTGATGAACCTTGACTCCATCTGATCGATTGTCTCATCAGGCAACATCTCAAATGCTTCGAATTTCTGAATAACAATGTTTCTCTTGTTCTCCTTTATCTTTTTTGACCCCTCGCACATCCTGGTCAACTCATCCCAGACCTCCTTTGCCGTCTTTAAGTTCATCAACCTTGCTGACTCCTCGAAGGGCACCGTATGCAAAATGATATTTCTGGCAACGTTGTCCAGTCCCACCATCTTGATTTCATCGTTGGTCATGTCTTTCCTTTCTTTCGGAACCTGCACGCCAATCTCAAGATGCTCATATCCCAGTCCTCTGACATTAGGAATAGTGATCTTGATCGGTCCCTCACTGAGAACACGCGGCATCTGATCATGGATGGCATCAAGATGCGCTTCTAATCTGAACTTCCAATAGACAAAGTTAGATACAGAGAATTCAGGTAACGAAGCTTCAAGTCTCCTCGAAGTCACGATGATGCAAGTTTTATGAAAAGCAAACTCAGATCTGTTCAGTGACCACCAACAGTTTCTCCTCTGAAACTATTAGTATTCAAAGTCAGTGGTCTTTTGAACCACTGCTCTGATACCACTTGTTGGTCCCGGTACAAGACTGAGGAATACGTGTATGGGGGGGGGGGGAATACACGTATACCAATTTTCAAACTTAAACCTTACTGAGTCCCCTTTACTCATAGTGATAAAGAACTAGGCACTGATAATACACCTACTGACTACACTTGGTGCGGGTCAGTTGGCTAACTATCAATTTAAGTTCAGTGCGGAAATGCGTGAGCCCTGATAGTTTAAAGTCTTGTTTAGTTTGCTTTCTGAAAACCTTGATTACTCAAATGAATAGTGTTTAGTAAGGGCAGTGCTCTTTTTAATAGATCAGGCTGATTGATTCAAGCCTGAAAATCTTATGCAATGAATGAACAGATAATATGGCAGGTATGCAATATATCAAAGCAATAAGAACACGACAAGTTTAACGTGGTTCAGAGTCTCAAGCTCCTACGTCCACGGCCTGATTTAACAGGAAATCCACTCAAGGGATTCTTATTTTTAACGTGCCAAGGTGCACCAAGATCAGCTACCTCACTGACCTATACAAACTTCCTTACTAACTAACTTAACTTACTTCCAACAAACCTAACTTTAGGGTTTTGGTTTCAGTTTGGATTCCAACTAGGTTGAGATTATCCTTACAAGACAAAGCTAAGCTAAGGGTTGGATAATCTCTCTAAGCTTAAGATATTGCTTGTACGCTCTTGGAATACAGATTAACTCTCAGTTGCTAAGAAACACTTGGAAAATTTAAAGGGTTTCGAGTGCTTCTTCTAAAGACTGAATGCTTTGAGTGCTTGAGAGTTTGATTAATTTCTAGCTTGGAAATTCCCGTAACCTTGAATAGGTTCAAGGCCTTCTGTATTTATAGGTGATTTGAAAAACTATCCGTTGGAGAGATAGCCTTTCTTGTCATCTATGTAGAGTGTTTCAAATGGACATATCTTCATGCAGCAGCCGTCCTTTGCATGAAATTAGGTAGTTGCATTAAATGCACATTAAATGCTTGCCCGTTGAAAATGCAGTCTGAAGTCAGTCTTCTGTCAGGTTCCGTACGTGCGTGTCTTTCTCGGATTGGTCCACGTCATCAGGTTGGTGAGAATGTCAGAACTTATTCCTAGGCTTCAGGCTTGTCTTATTAAGTTCTTTTTGTCTTGAGCTCACCGGTCTTGTCCTGACTCTGACATTCCTTTTGCATTGCTTGACTCTACTCCAAGTTTTCCCATAAACTTAGTATCATCCTGTTCCCTTCAGGAGTGAGTAATAATAACCTCAGGGTCATACTCTTCATCACTGAGACTTACTCAACCAGCTTAGAGAACTGCCATAAGCTCAGGATGGTAACCTTCGTCTTCAGGCTTTTGTCTTGATTGTCATCAGTAAGTGCTCCTCTTACTGAGTACCTGTGAAGTGTAAAATGACTAAGTACAAATCTTAACCAAGACTAGTCTGCCAAACAAATGCAAACATCTTTTCAGGGGCTTTGGGATCTAATCAAAACTGACAATGTCCCAACAAGTATTTTCAATAATTTTTTTGTAATCATGCAAAATTCGAAGAAATAAAACTAGTTCCTCATCCAAATCTACGAGTTTGAACCCACACAAGCCCTTGGACGAGGCCAGACCTCGACCAAGGCAAATAAAAGACCCTATTCAAGGACATACCTCGGGTGGGGCACAGAGCTTTAGAACAAGGCAAGACCTCGACCAAGGCAAATAAAAGACCCCATTCGAGGAAATACCTCGGGTGGGGCACAGAGCTTTGAAACGAGGCAAGACCTCCACCAAGGCTAGACCCCATTCGAGGACATACCTTGGAGGATGAAAGACCCTATTCGAGGACCTACCTCAGAGGGCAAAAAGTCCTTGGACGAGACGAAATCTCGATCAAGGCCACTAAGACTCTTTAAGAGGTCAAGCCTCCTTAGAGCGTAAGACCACTTCCGAGGACATACCTCGGAGTGGCACAAAAGTCCTCGGACGAGACGAGATCTCAAAGGGGTAAAAGTCTCCCAACGACCATAGAGATTCGAGGTGAGCCCTAACAGCAAGACCTTTTAAGGAAGTCATCTTACACCCAGACTCTTTAAGAGGCCAAGCCTCCCTAGAGCACAAGACCCCCACTGAGAACATACCTCATGGGGCAAAAGGTCCCCAGTCGAGACGAGATATCGCAAGGGCAAAAGTCTTCCAACGAGGTATAACTCATAGGCAAGCATTAACGTATAAGACCTCTTAAGGCTGTATAGTTAAAATTCAATCTTTGACGAGGTCTAACCTCACAAAGAGTTAAGACCCTTAACGAGGCCAGACCTCGGGTGCAATAACAGACTAGGATACGATGAATTTTTTTTTATCTCAAGCCCATCCTAAGAGGTCTACAACCAAGGTCATCTCGACATTTATCTTATCTCGAGAGTTTTTATGTGAAGGATTTTCAAATTCTTTATTACAAGGACTCAAAGTTGGCATCCTCGGCAAAGAGAAACTACAATTGTTGCTATGCTGAACACAAAGATATGAAATGCAAGTACGAGAAGTCAAAGTCGTAAAGACAAGTTTCATTCATTGATAAGCAAATTACAAAAAGGGGCCTTCGCGGGCAAAACAAGCAAAGTACAAAGAGTCTCCACCCTAAGTGTCGGCCCCACAAGCTCCAGCTCCCTCGGCTCCAGCCTTCCCAACACCAGTCTCCTCCTCGTTGCTCTCATCCTTAGGCGGGGACTCTCCCGACATCAGCAGGCGAGAACGGTCGGGCCACCAGCTCAAGTCTACGCCCATGTCCGTCTCGAGGTCTCGGCAGCCGACATAGAACTCGTTGGAAAGGGGATGATCAAGGACATAGTCCTTAAAGAACTTGGCCAACTCCTCGATAGGTTGGTTGACCTTATGAAGCACTCGGATTGGGTCCCAGATCGCCAGATAGGAGTAGTTGGTGGTCTGGAGGGGATCGCTCATAGCATCATACTCCTCGGGAGATGAGGCAAGCTTCTTCTTGAACTCCTCGACCATTGACTAGGCCGAGATGAGCTCTCCGTTTAACTTAGCGACCTTCTCGCCCACCAGACGAGCCTCCTCTTTCGAAGCCTTGGCCACCTCCTCAGCCTCGACCCTCAACCTCTCCGTGGCAGCCTTCTCCTTGGCGAGCTTGCCCAAGGCCTCCCCTTCCCGGCATCGCTTCTCCTCGAGGAGAGAACTCCTTTCCTCCGCAGCTTGCACCTTCTCCCGGAGGGCCTCAACCTCGGCGAACGCTTTCTTGTCCGCCTCTACCTCGGCCTGGAACGAGGTGATCTCTTCCTCCTTTGCCTTGAGGGCTTTCTTCCTCTTATTTTACTTGTGCATCCGACGGGTAAGCTCGAACTCCTTCTGCGCCAGGGCGTAGTTCATCACCATGGCAGTCTTCAGCTGCATGGCCTGGGCGAGATACAGATTGGCACCAGCCGAGTTATGCTCCACGGTGGCCTCCAACTCAAGGTCCCAGGCACGGGGGACGTCGTCATCCTCCGAATATAGAGAGAAAGCAGGTCGAGATCCTCGGCGAAGCAAGAGTCGATAAGGTCAAGAACCCGAGCAGAGGGAACTGGGCCATTCTCCATCCTATAAAATGAAGACACTTAGAACGGGGAAGAAACAAGGGGAAAAAGAAAAGAAAAGAGATTTACTACGAACTGGGCAATGTGCTTGGGATCCCTTCCGAGGTAAGACTGATCGAGCGGCTCATCAGACTGCTCCCCAGGGCTGCCGGCGCCCTCAGCCAGATCCTCCCCACCTCATTGAGCCTTCTTGGGGTGGGGGCATCATCCTTCTCGGTGCTCTCTATAGCACCGACATCACGGCCCCTCTTCTCCTAGGGCAGCTGCCACCGTCACAACACCTACGTCCATGGGGATCTTGACGGCCTCCTTCGGTGGAGCCGGGATAGTCAAGGTCTTCTTGGCTGACTTTTTCTTCTTTCCTTGAAGGGAATTCATTCGGGTCCGACATCTCCACGACCAGCTCTGGTGGATAAGCGGGGTAGACGGGATAGTCGCCTACGAGCAAAAGCAAATTGTTAGCAAATTTAACAAGTCTGAAAAAGACCTTTAAAGAACCAACACTTACGAGTGTTGAGATCGAGATATCTAGGGTAGCAGAACAAATGAGAAGCCTGCCATTTATTCTCGGTGATCACCGTTCGAAAATGCCTCTCGTTGGGATCCTGGAGATCAATCTTTGCCAAGACGAGGCAAAAGCTGAAGGGGGCTCTTCCTTATGAGGAACCAGATAATCTGCAAACAAAGAAAAATATTATATCAGTACGAGGAGAAAATCTAAGTTTCTCAACACTTACTATCTTTTTTTATCCCCAAACTTAGTGGGGATGTCAATCTTGACATTGCCAGAACCAGTCTTCCACCGCCCAGAGACCCAGAACCAGTGCTCATTCTTCGTGTGCACCTTGGTCGGCAGGTTGAAGATAATCTTCTCATGCCTATGCTTGATGTGACCATCTCTCACTTTCTTCGGCTCTTTGGCCAAGCGATAGAGATATATCTTCTTGCCGATGTTGGACATACGGAATAGGCGGTGGAGGCCGAAGATGATATAGGTCTCGATGATCGACCGCCAGGAATTTACACTCAGCTGCAGAGGGGCCAAGCCCCAGGTATTTAACAGATACATGAGTGCTAGCGGGAGGGTAAATCATAGGCCCACATCCAAGATGTCGTAGGAAACAACCACCATGCCGAGAGGAGGTTGATTGGCCCCCTCGTACTCCTCTGGCATGAAGAAATAGACATCAATGGGGACTTGGAAAGTCCTCCTCCAGTCCTTAAGGTTCCTTTCTGTAACCTTGCTTTTATCCCCGTTCCAGTGATACCTCGTCTTGGAGACAGAAAGGTATTGATGCGACTGACGGTCGAGATGGTTGAACTCACACGACTTTACGTAGACATCATACTTGAAGGAAGGGCCCTCCCCTGCTCGGCGGTCGATGAAACCGGCCCACAAGTGGAAATCTTTATCTACATCTTCGGCCATCTTTCTCCAGGCGGCCAGTTCCTCAGAGTGTTTAGCCGCCGCCTCGGCCTCCTCACGTTCATTCCTCTCCCGAACCTCCAGATCGCGGAGGACTCTGGCCCCTTCTGCAGGGAGATCGCGGCCGGCGGGCTCGTTGGTGCCGCCATCACATGGAGGATTATCTTCGAAAGCATACATCCTATCCCCAAGCGCGCGAGATGGTATTTCCACCACCGCCCTTGGAGGATGATTGAAACCCCTCTCCATCCCACCGCGGTCAGACTGAGAGTACGATCTCTGTATCATGCGCCCATGTTGGGGCCTCAGGATGCCAAAACCATGGGGGTGTCATCATGTTTGGCCTTCCCTGTTGATATTGCCAAGCATGATGGTACCCTCGTTGATCAGTCTAAGGGCTCTTGGCCTGAGTCTTTCTCTGCTTTTGCTGAGGCTTTCTCTGGCCTGAGCTCTCAGGGACCTCATTTGGTTGCTTTGCCTTTCCCTTGAGTTTTGGCTTAGCTACCTTAGGGGCAACCCTGACTGTGTCAACGGTTTCCTTGCCCTTATCAGTTTGACGGGCCTGAAGTACAACCTTAGGTGCATTCTAGCCTGCCTGAACAAATACCCTCTCAGTGTTGCTCCCTGAAGCAACATGAGATTGACCCTGTGAGGATTTCTTAGGAACATATCCAAGTCCCTTTTTCTCGTTCCCAAGCATCTGACTGCTATTTATTTCCTCTCTAGCTACTGAGGATTTATTCATTGCTGCAACCTTTTGCTTGAGTAAGTCCTCACTCTTTTTCAGGATTTCATGTCTGGCAAAGAGGTCATCAAACTTACTTTTGAGTGCTTTCAGTTCTTCCTTCCTGACCAACTCTTCATCAGCCAGTTCTTTCAGAATCTTCTCTCTTGGGAGACGCTCAACATTGATTAGATCAATTTTCTGAGTTAGTCTCACAATCTGAGCTGACTCTTTAAGATCAGACTGAGTGAGCTGATCATTCAGGTTCTGAACTTCAGTACTCAATTTCTTGTTCTCCTCTACCAAGAAGACATTAGTTTCCTGCAATCTGGAGAAGTCAACCATCAATTGATCCAGACAAATCTGAAGGTTCATTTCTTTGACTGACTCTGAGCTAAGCTTAGGATTTTGACCAGTGTAGGAACCACATACAGAGTTAGATGTTACCTCAGGTTCCTCCCTTGGCATCATGCAGACATCATCATACTCATCATCAGAAAAGAGTTCAGGCGACCTCTTCTCAGGACCATCAGAGTCAGTTGCATCCTCAGCGAGCATAGCTCTCCGGTCAGCAAGTCTCTGGTCTCTTTTGGCCCTCCTGTCCTCTCTTTCCCTTGCACTCAACTTCGGACAATCATACTGATAGTGCCCGCTCTTGTTACAGTTGTAACATGGTTGCTCATCTCCTCTTTCTCTCCTTGGTTCAGGGATCCTCTTTGAGTCAGGTTCCCTCTGTCTTGATGAGCTTTCAGTCTTTCCTGAGTGCTTGTCATCATGAGTACGTCTCTGTTCATCTTTGCGATCAGGCTTTGGGTCTGAGTATCTTCTTTCATCGCCACGATCTCTCCTCTGGTCAGTGTTTCTTCTCTCCTCATATCTCCTTGAGCTTTGGTGGGTTCCTTCAGGTTTCCTGTCACGTGAGTCCTGATAAAATTTCTTATAACGACCAAAGCTGGAATTAAGCTTATCAAAGCGTCTGGCCATCAGGCTGTACTCCTCAACAAGCTCTTCCTTGCTCATCTCCATCAATGACTTTGATGAAGATTCAACAGGTTCAGATCTGGCTTTGAACGCCACACTTTTCTCAGGAGTTTTCTCATTTTCTTCCTCTTCTGGCTGAACTTTCTTCTTTCTTTTTGTTAAGATCAAATTCCAGTGCCTTAAGCTCTGAAAAAAGTAAAGCAGAAGTTATGTTACTCATATCCTGAGTGTTCTTAAGCATAATTACACTATTATCCCATCTCTCAGGAAGGGCATTCAGGATCTTTGAAGCAACATCTCTCTTTGGGACATCTTTGTCCAGCATCACCAGCTCATTCATCAACTTGATGAACCTTGACTCCATCTGATTGATTGTCTCATCAGGCAACATCTCAAATGCTTCGAATTTCTGAATAACAATGTTTCTCTTGTTCTCCTTTATCTTTTTTGACCCCTCGCACATCCTGGTCAACTCATCCCAGACCTCCTTTGCCGTCTTTAAGTTCATCAACCTTGCTGACTCCTCGAAGGGCACCGTATGCAAAATGATATTTCTGGCAACGTTGTCCAGTCCCACCATCTTGATTTCATCGTTGGTCATGTCTTTCCTTTCTTTCGGAACCTGCACGCCAATCTCAAGATGCTCATATCCCAGTCCTCTGACATTAGGAATAGTGATCTTGATCGGTCCCTCACTGAGAACACGCGGTATCTGATCATGGATGGCATCAAGATGCGCTTCTAATCTGAACTTCCAATAGACAAAGTTAGATACAGAGAATTCAGGTAACGAAGCTTCAAGTCTCCTCGAAGTCACGATGATGCAAGTTTTATGAAAAGCAAACTCAGATCTGTTCAGTGACCACCAACAGTTTCTCCTCTGAAACTATTAGTATTCAAAGTCAGTGGTCTTTTGAACCACTGCTCTGATACCACTTGTTGGTCCCGGTACAAGACTGAGGAATACGTGTATGGGGGGGGGGGAATACACGTATACCAATTTTCAAACTTAAACCTTACTGAGTCCCCTTTACTCATAGTGATAAAGAACTAGGCACTGATAATACACCTACTGACTACACTTGGTGCGGGTCAGTTGGCTAACTATCAATTTAAGTTCAGTGCGGAAATGCGTGAGCCCTGATAGTTTAAAGTCTTGTTTAGTTTGCTTTCTGAAAACCTTGATTACTCAAATGAATAGTGTTTAGTAAGGGCAGTGCTCTTTTTAATAGATCAGGCTGATTGATTCAAGCCTGATAAATCTTATACAATGAATGAACAGATAATATGGCAGGTATGCAATATATCAAAGCAATAAGAACACGATAAGTTTAACGTGGTTCAGAGTCTCAAGCTCCTACGTCCACGGCCTGATTTAACAGGAAATCCACTCAAGGGATTCTTATTTTTAACGTGCCAAGGTGCACCAAGATCAGCTACCTCACTGACCTATACAAACTTCCTTACTAACTAACTTAACTTACTTCCAACAAACCTAACTTTAGGGTTTTGGTTTCAGTTTGGATTCCAACTAGGTTGAGATTATCCTTACAAGACAAAGCTAAGCTAAGGGTTGGATAATCTCTCTAAGCTTAAGATATTGCTTGTACGCTCTTGGAATACAGATTAACTCTCAGTTGCTAAGAAACACTTGGAAAATTTAAAGGGTTTCGAGTGCTTCTTCTAAAGACTGAATGCTTTGAGTGCTTGAGAGTTTGATTAATTTCTAGCTTGGAAATTCCCGTAACCTTGAATAGGTTCAAGGCCTTCTGTATTTATAGGTGATTTGAAAAACTATCCGTTGGAGAGATAGCCTTTCTTGTCATCTATGTAGAGTGTTTCAAATGGACATATCTTCATGCAGCAGCCGTCCTTTGCATGAAATTAGGTAGTTGCATTAAATGCACATTAAATGCTTGCCCGTTGAAAATGCAGTCTGAAGTCAGTCTTCTGTCAGGTTCCGTACATGCATGTCTTTCTCGGATTGGTCCACGTCATCAGGTTGGTGAGAATGTCAGAACTTATTCCTAGGCTTCAGGCTTGTCTTATTAAGTTCTTTTTGTCTTGAGCTCACCGGTCTTGTCCTGACTCTGACATTCCTTTTGCATTGCTTGACTCTACTCCAAGTTTTCCCATAAACTTAGTATCATCCTGTTCCCTTCAGGAGTGAGTAATAATAACCTCAGGGTCATACTCTTCATCACTGAGACTTACTCAACCAGCTTAGAGAACTGCCATAAGCTCAGGATGGTAACCTTCGTCTTCAGGCTTTTGTCTTGATTGTCATCAGTAAGTGCTCCTCTTACTGAGTACCTGTGAAGTGTAAAATGACTAAGTACAAATCTTAACCAAGACTAGTCTGCCAAACAAATGCAAACATCTTTTCAGGGGCTTTGGGATCTAATCAAAACTGACAATGTCCCAACAAGTATTTTCAATAATTTTTTTGTAATCATGCAAAATTCGAAGAAATAAAACTAGTTCCTCATCCAAATCTACGAGTTTGAACCCACACAAGCCCTTGGACGAGGCCAGACCTCGACCAAGGCAAATAAAAGACCCTATTCAAGGACATACCTCGGGTGGGGCACAGAGCTTTAGAACAAGGCAAGACCTCGACCAAGGCAAATAAAAGACCCCATTCGAGGAAATACCTCGGGTGGGGCACAGAGCTTTGAAACGAGGCAAGACCTCCACCAAGGCTAGACCCCATTCGAGGACATACCTTGGAGGATGAAAGACCCTATTCGAGGACCTACCTCAGAGGGCAAAAAGTCCTTGGACGAGACGAAATCTCGATCAAGGCCACTAAGACTCTTTAAGAGGTCAAGCCTCCTTAGAGCGTAAGACCACTTCCGAGGACATACCTCGGAGTGGCACAAAAGTCCTCGGACGAGACGAGATCTCAAAGGGGTAAAAGTCTCCCAACGACCATAGAGATTCGAGGTGAGCCCTAACAGCAAGACCTTTTAAGGAAGTCATCTTACACCCAGACTCTTTAAGAGGCCAAGCCTCCCTAGAGCACAAGACCCCCACTGAGAACATACCTCATGGGGCAAAAGGTCCCCAGTCGAGACGAGATATCGCAAGGGCAAAAGTCTTCCAACGAGGTATAACTCATAGACAAGCATTAACGTATAAGACCTCTTAAGGCTGTATAGTTAAAATTCAATCTTTGACGAGGTCTAACCTCACAAAGAGTTAAGACCCTTAACGAGGCCAGACCTCGGGTGCAATAACAGACTAGGATACGATGAATTTTTTTTTTATCTCAAGCCCATCCTAAGAGGTCTACAACCAAGGTCATCTCGACATTTATCTTATCTCGAGAGTTTTTATGTGAAGGATTTTCAAATTCTTTATTACAAGGACTCAAAGTTGGCATCCTCGGCAAAGAGAAACTACAATTGTTGCTATGCTGAACACAAAGATATGAAATGCAAGTACGAGAAGTCAAAGTCGTAAAGACAAGTTTCATTCATTGATAAGCAAATTACAAAAAGGGGCCTTCGCGGGCAAAACAAGCAAAGTACAAAGAGTCTCCACCCTAAGTGTCGGCCCCACCAGCTCCAGCTCCCTCGGCTCCAGCCTTCCCAACACCAGTCTCCTCCTCGTTGCTCTCATCCTTAGGCGGGGACTCTCCCGACATCAGCAGGCGAGAACGGTCGGGCCACCAGCTCAAGTCTACGCCCATGTCCGTCTTGAGGTCTCGGCAGCCGACATAGAACTCGTTGGAAAGGGGATGATCAAGGACATAGTCCTTAAAGAACTTGGCCAACTCCTCGATAGGTTGGTTGACCTTATGAAGCACTCGGATTGGGTCCCAGATCGCCAGATAGGAGTAGTTGGTGGTCTGGAGGGGATCGCTCATAGCATCATACTCCTCGGGAGATGAGGCAAGCTTCTTCTTGAACTCCTCGACCATTGACTAGGCCGAGATGAGCTCTCCGTTTAACTTGGCGACCTTCTCGCCCACCGGACGAGCCTCCTCTTTCGAAGCCTTGGCCACCTCCTCAGCCTCGACCCTCAACCGCTCCGTGGCAGCCTTCTCCTTGGCGAGCTTGCCCAAGGCCTCCCCTTCCCGGCATCGCTTCTCCTCGAGGAGAGAACTCCTTTCCTCCGCAGCATGCACCTTCTCCCGGAGGGCCTCAACCTCGGCGAACGCTTTCTTGTCCGCCTCTACCTCGGCCTGGAACGAGGTGATCTCTTCCTCCTTTGCCTTGAGGGCTTTCTTCCTCTTATTTTACTTGTGCATCCGACGGGTAAGCTCGAACTCCTTCTGCGCCAGGGCGTAGTTCATCACCATGGCAGTCTTCAGCTGCATGGCCTGGGCGAGATACAGATTGGCACCAGCCGAGTTATGCTCCACGGTGGCCTCCAACTCGAGGTCCCAGGCACGGGGGACGTCGTCATCCTCTGAATATAGAGAGAAAGCAGGTCGAGATCCTCGGCGAAGCAAGAGCCGATAAGGTCAAGAACCCGAGCAGAGGGAACTGGGCCATTCTCCATCCTATAAAATGAAGACACTTAGAACGGGGAAGAAACAAGGGGAAAAAGAAAAGAAAAGAGATTTACTACGAACTGGGCAATGTGCTTGGGATCCCTTCCGAGGTAAGACTGATCGAGCGGCTCATCAGACTGCTCCCCAGGGCTGCCGGCGCCCTCAGCCAGATCCTCCCCACCTCATTGAGCCTTCTTGGGGTGGGGGCATCATCCTTCTCGGTGCTCTCTATAGCACCGACATCACGGCCCCTCTTCTCCTAGGGCAGCTGCCACCGTCACAACACCTACGTCCATGGGGATCTTGACGGCCTCCTTCGGTGGAGCCGGGATAGTCAAGGTCTTCTTGGCTGACTTTTTCTTCTTTCCTTGAAGGGAATTCATTCGGGTCCGACATCTCCACGACCAGCTCTGGTGGATAAGCGGGGTAGACGGGATAGTCGCCTACGAGCAAAAGCAAATTGTTAGCAAATTTAACAAGTCTGAAAAAGACCTTTAAAGAACCAACACTTACGAGTGCTGAGATCGAGATATCTAGGGTAGCAGAACAAATGAGAAGTCTGCCATTTATTCTCGGTGATCACCGTTCGAAAATGCCTCTCGTTGGGATCCTGGAGATCAATCTTTGCCAAGACGAGGCAAAAGCTGAAGGGGGCTCTTCCTTATGAGGAACCAGATAATCTGCAAACAAAGAAAAATATTATATCAGTACGAGGAGAAAATCTAAGTTTCTCAACACTTACTATCTTTTTTTATCCCCAAACTTAGTGGGGATGTCAATCTTGACATTGCCAGAACCAGTCTTCCACCGCCCAGAGACCCAGAACCAGTGCTCATTCTTCGTGTGCACCTTGGTCGGCAGGTTGAAGATAATCTTCTCATGCCTATGCTTGATGTGACCATCTCTCACTTTCTTCGGCTCTTTGGCCAAGCGATAGAGATATATCTTCTTGCCGATGTTGGACATACGGAATAGGCGGTGGAGGCCGAAGATGATATAGGTCTCGATGATCGACCGCCAGGAATTTACACTCAGCTGCAGAGGGGCCAAGCCCCAGGTATTTAACAGATACATGAGTGCTAGCGGGAGGGTAAATCGTAGGCCCACATCCAAGATGTCGTAGGAAACAACCACCATGCCGAGAGGAGGTTGATTGGCCCCCTCGTACTCCTCTGGCACGAAGAAATAGACATCAATGGGGACTTGGAAAGTCCTCCTCCAGTCCTTAAGGTTCCTTTCTGTAACCTTGCTTTTATCCCCGTTCCAGTGATACCTCGTCTTGGAGACAGAAAGGTATTGATGCGACTGACGGTCGAGATGGTTGAACTCGCACGACTTTACGTAGACATCATACTTGAAGGAAGGGCCCTCCCCTGCTCGGCGGTCGATGAAACCGGCCCACAAGTGGAAATCTTTATCTACATCTTCGGCCATCTTTCTCCAGGCGGCCAGTTCCTCGGAGTGTTTAGCCGCCGCCTCGGCCTCCTCACGTTCATTCCTCTCCCGAACCTCCAGATCGCGGAGGACTCTGGCCCCTTCTGCAGGGAGATCGCGGCCGGCGGGCTCGTTGGTGACGCCATCACATGGAGGATTATCTTCGAAAGCATACATCCTGTCCCCAAGCGCGCGAGACGGTATTTCCACCACCGCCCTTGGAGGATGATTGAAACCCCTCTCCATCCCACCGTGGTCAGACTGAGAGTACGATCTCTGTATCATGCGCCCATGTTGGAGATGGGCGCGAAGCACACCGACCCCTTGGCCGATACCGGAAGAAGAAGAAAAAGCTCCCCTGTCCGAAGCCATTTTTTGTGAAAGAAGAAATTGAAATTTAAAAAAAAAAGCAAGAAGATCTTTTACCTTGTAAGAAACTCACCGTGCACCAGATCGCTAGAAAATCTCGCCGAATATTAAAACTTTGAGAGAGAAAGCAAGAGCGGGAATTGGAAAGTTTGAAATGAAAGAAGCAAATCCTATTTATAGGGAGACGGAGGGGTCGAAACATAATTCCTGAAAGAACTCTCGTGTGTCAAAATGCAATATCCCAAAACCCCAGGGTCAAATCCCTAAAACGCGTCACCTTCACGCAGCGTGTCAGGACCAGTCGCGACCTTTTGTTTCAGCTCGTCGATAACCAACGTCCCTTTTCCTGATGAAGACACAATTATGACCTATATTTAAGGTGACTCTTTGGGGCAATCGCAACGCCTATTCCCGATGAGACATCCATCAACCCACGACGTTGTGTTCCACTCAACCTCGTCATTGGAGATCTTTGACATACTCACTTGGTGCATTTTGGCTAACCTCGACACATTTCAATCTGCTTGCACAAGGGTCTACGAACGGATCGAGGGGCAATTATTGTGTGACGAAATAATCCTTGTGTGGACAAGGTTGAGCGGGAACTAGAGAATGACGAGGTGATGCGCTCCGAGAAGTTCGATGACGTCTTTCTTCCTTAAGAGGCCCTTGGAGCTCCTTCAGAACTCGTCGAGGGAGAGCAACACCGAAGATGAGGTACATACCTCGACATATTGTGAGGCCGGGCGACCATCCTCGGGCACGGTCCGCCTCGTCATACTGATAAGACGACCGGCTGGACGAAGTCCTTGTCTCTTCCAAGTGTTCGACCATCAAAACAGCCTGCCAGACGAGATCCACACCTCGTCCGCCTAGTTTTCCAACTTAAAGGGATGAGATCAAAGGGATCAGACGTAGAGATAGAGAGCCTCGATCCGGCCCGAAGGATGAAGAGGCCACATACTCGATCTTATCCATGATAAAGCTAAATTTAGATGCCATCAGACAATCATTCTCTTTTAAGTACGATGAACCGTAAATCGGCACCTAACTCAGAGGAACAAACCATACTTATGGCAGTGAATCCCACTATCTCAGGAGGAAGTACAACCAGTTTTCCACGTATCCGACTCGTATTGGACTGAGCCCACCTACATGAGGGACCTCAGCCTAGTACTCGAAATTAGGGTCAGCCCAAGCATTTAATGCTGGGCTGCCCGAATAGAGTTAGGGCAGCCCAAGGACATGTTTTTCAGCATTTAATAAAGGATGCCCAACTTTAAGCCCAAGCCTACATAAGGACTTGACAAATCTCTTTGCACTTATTGCTTTATGTTCTTCAATTATTAACATCAAGCCTCAAGCAATTAATGCACAATCATCTCATAAATATAGTTTGTTAGTCAACCTAAAGCCACATTAATCTGTATGAACTTTAATATTTTTATCAATTACAATATGAGCTTTTAAAGTTTGCAATTTGATACACGAACTAATTTATTGTTGCAATTTGGTGCATGGTGTAAATTTCAGACGATACTTATGCTTACGTGGCAGTCGTCATAAAAGATATATCACACGCCACGTCAGATGTCACATCTGCAAGAAAAATATATATTTCTTTTTATATATTATAAATGTTTTAAAAATTAAGAATTCCATGCCAATATTTTTTAAAAGTTTAAAATTTTAAATGCTTTTTAAATTATATGATGATTTTTTTGTAAATATTATATGTTTATCGAAGTCGAACAAGTCTGCAACTGCGATTTGGTTTGGTTATTTAAAAATGTTGGCCTGGGATTCTTAATTTCAAAAACGTTTTGAATTATTGAAAGAATATATATATTTTTTGTAGATTTGACATCTAATGTGGCGTGTGATGTGTTTTTGGTGGGGCCTATAAATGCTACGTAAGATTAAGTATCACAAAAAATTTACACCATGTATCGACTTGCAATGGTAAATTAGTTCATGTATCGAATCGCAGGCTTTAAAAATTCATATTGCAATTGATAAAAACTATAAAGTTCCTGATTTTATTTGCAGTTAACCATTTTAAAATTTATACTCTGTACATCCCCAAATACTTAGCACACTTTTCACTCGTCTCCAAACACCTTGAAAAAAAATGTACTTCATCTGTTCCACCCTACTTCATATGTAAGTTGCAAATTTTTTGAGGAAAAAAAAAGGAGTATGTGAGTATGGGGTTGAATAAAATAATGATAATTTTATATTTTATTGACTTTTGTGAGAGAGATTTATTTCCTTTTATTGTGTGTGAAAGTAATAGTGAGATGTCCAAATAAGACAAGTGTGAAAGTAATTGCAGGATGGAGGGAGTAAAAAATAAAACAAAAGTGTTAGAGAATTACATAAATGGATTGATTTTACATATTTTATAAGTCCCCGACTTTTAGAAGAAATAAAATTATTTTATTGTAGCAGAGCAAAAAATGTGCATACCCACACGTCCTGGGTTCGATTTACTTTATTTATTTAGTTCACCCATATTAAATTGTACATTTACTTTATTTATTTAGTTAACTAACACAAAATAATAGAAAAAATGACCCTTGCTAAATTAAGAAATGATAAAAAAAATACTACAAAATAATGAACACGTAATATTTTTTTTTTATAATTTTTTCTTAATTTTTATTTTATTTTATAAAAACACCAAAAACGGTGTTGCATGGCAGCAGAGGATCGATCCCAATCCTTTCGGTTGAGCTCTTCCAGCTCGTAATATATAATAGTACAAGAACTGAATCTCTTTTTTTTTTTTGATCAATATGAACTGAATCTCTGGAAATCATACGCATTTACTTGTTGGAGAAGGGCCCTTTCAAAACTACTCACAAGATAAGAGAAAAATGAACAGAGAAGACAGTAAGTTCTCTAGACTCTGATTCTCGATTTTGAATTTTTTTATTATATGTCTTCAATATCATTGATTCTCAGATTGGAATGCTTTAGATTTCTACAATTTACTTGCGGTAAAAAAAATTATTGAATAATCCTCCCTATGCTTGCTTGTTCAATCACTAGTCGATTGATTGGATTTATATTTTCATTTCTTCTCTAAATATGGTATTATTCTTGAAAATGATCTAAATGTGTTTTTATCTTCGATTGAGATTTTAGGTATCTTGATTTCTACTTGTTTATGTATCGCTATGGTTGCGATTTGAAAGACTCAAAGCTGCTTTCAAGATTTGGTATTATTGAAATCAAATATGTTTTTATCTTTGACTAGAATTCTTTGTATGATCTCTTGCAGAAATCATGCACTGTCTCTTATTCACTGCTTGCTTGTTCAATCATTAAATGACTGATTGGATTTCTTTAGGGTTTTTTGTTTCTACGCCGTTCTTTAAATTGTTGGGTTTTAAAGGCACGAACACTATGTTCGGCACAGCGGAAGAAAAACGATTCACCAACAACAAATTTGAAACACAATTGTATAACATAAATCAGAAAGGATAAATTAACATAATAAATTCTTACAGCGATTTGTACGCGGAATCCTCCACTATGGTATCCACGTAACGGCTTTCTACCAACCCGCATCGATATGCCAGCGTTGAATCTCGAGATGAATTTGTTAGGAAAATTTCGACTGGAGATTTTATGGAGAAATTATATTTTTTGTTTTTTTCGGAATTCCCATAAAACACATATTTATAGGGATTAACTTGGCTTAATTCCTAAACAAGATATCGGGCCTAGCCCGTAATATAATCTCTACAGATTATATCTCCCTAGATATGTTCCTACGAATAATATTTTTACCATATCTATTATTCTTGTATAATAATATTCTAAATATTATTATTCGGATTTCATATTTAATTAAATCCAATTTAATTAAATAATAATAATAATTAATTCTAAATATAATTATTATTATATCCCCCATAAATTAAATATTATATCTAATTCAATATTTAATCAACCAACTATAATTGATAAATTGTCATTACTTGTTGTGTGACCCATAGGCCCTCGTATATCGAGCGATTAATCAAACTAACGGTCTTAATTGAACCCTAGACAATAAATCAAACATTCTCAATATACGAGGTACGTTGCGAGGAAATCTGCAACTACCTGTAATATTGTAGGCTATTGTGATATCTTCCTTTCATTCGCGAATATCCGATTAAGTCTTGAACATAATGAAGTGTCTATTCAAATTACTTAATCATATTATCTCCCATCACTAATTGATCAAGTATATCATACTTAGCCACAAAATCTAAGTTGATGTGCGTCGGCCGACGACTTAAATCCAATTATGATGAGAAGATGAGTATTCTCTCTAAATGCACATTGAGAAATGAATCTTATTCTTGGCTCAACTACCACGCACATGCATTTTGTGATGAACCTAATCCATGCCATATCTACCCGTGGAAGGGTGCAAGCGTTGGTCATGGTCAAAGTTCATCACTCCACACATGTCGTGCGTATTGACCTCAAGTCAGAGGAGTATCACACCGCTCCCACTAACCAAGACACCCGTAGACACATTATGTGAAATTACATCAAACGGTTTCTCGGATGGGTATACCAATACCCTCTAAGGCATTTGTGCATCCATAATGAGATACCCGATATCTCATAGTAAGTGAGATTTTACTGCACTCTCTAAGAGTATGATGCAGATCACACACCAATCTCAATTGCATCATCAATATCTCATTCTTGATGATCCTTGATCGGGGCTATTTGAGAATCATACTTAGGTCATCTGAGTTCTCACTCACTCAATGACAATAGTGATTCATGGAAACACAAATAAGAATATATGCAAACAATCAAATATCATATTCAGATAAGTGTAACACCATACATTTAATATTAAACCAATAATAATATTAAACCAAATCTGAATATTATCTTAGTATTATGTCCTTTCGATGGATTGTCTATAGGAAACTAACACTAACATAAATGTGGTATTATTCTTGAAAAAAATTCTAAATGTGCTTTTATATTCGATTGAGATCTTTAGGTATCTTGATTTCTACTTGCTCTTTTCTAAATAAGGTTTCAATTTGAAAGACTCAAAGCTGCTTTCAAAATTTGGTATTTATGAAATTTTGTAAATATGTTTTTATCTTTGACTGGAATTCTTGTATGATCTCTTGCAGAAATCATGCATTATCCCCTATTTAATGCTTGATGGCATTGAATTATATCACCGTTCTACTTGTTTATATGCCGCTTTTATCTACATATGGTATTCTTGAAATTTATGATTGTTTTTATCTTTGATAGGAGACATACATTAAAATAAGCTTCCCTCTGTACATTTGGCAACATGCCCACATCACTTACGACGCCTAGAACCACTTATCCTACTGAACCAGGTGTGAAATTCCTCCCATGGCTAAGGGCCAAAGCCGGCGGGGGACAAATAGTGTGTACTGCATTGACCGTTAGACTATCATCATACGGTAGAGGGTTGTATGCTTTCGAGTTTATTCAAAAGGGCGACGTCATTTTCAGAATTCCAAAAATTGCTCAGCTTTCACCGGATAAGCTTCCTCCAGGTATTGCAAATTTGTTGGGGAACATAGCAAGCACCCTCAAGCTTTCTGTTGCTATTCTGCATGAAATGAAAATCGGAGCAGTGTCATCTTGGGAACCATACTAACCTTCCTCCGCCCGGGGAGATGCTTAGCACCATTTTCTAGAGGGATGAAGAACTTAACATGATTGCACCTAGTTTTGTTTATGAAGAGACAATTAAGCAAAAAGGTGTGATACATGACTTTTACACGCAAGTTAAAGAGTTGCTGCCTGATGAAACTTTAGACTTTACCTTTGAAGAGTTCATGTATCTTTTTTCCATCGTCAGATCTCGTGCGTTCCTTGTCCACGATGATGTTCCAACCCTTATACCATTTTTGGATTTCATGAACCATGATCATTCTTCAAAGACACAACTTTGGCACAGGGACGAATACTCTGTTGTAGTAGCTGGCAGGGATTATGCCGTAGGGGAGGACATTTTTCTCTCTTACGGCGACCGGCTAAATTCAAAACTATTGTTGAATTATGGCTTTACTGTGTGTACAAATCCACAGGACTGTGTTACTATCATAATCTCGCTCGACAGAAACATCAATTGATTGCACTTTTTTGTATCGTACTCCCACAAGTGTATGGGGTTGATTGTAGAAATAGAAAGCGACCAAGTTAAAAATTATCGAACCCTAAGAAACAGTTTTAGTACTAAGAAATCTACAAGATTGAATGCTTACAAAAGAAATTTCAAAAAAGTAAATGGTTTGGGTTGGTTTTATCTACTAATTGTTTTTAAGTGTGCAAAAAGGAAAGCGATTCTAACTTCTTTCGAAGTGCAAGGTTGGAGTTATGCTTCGAATGACTTCAATTATGCAAGGATTAGGGTTAACAAGAATACATGCTTATCTTAAGTTTCATCTCATGATTAACCTAGACTAATACAATCTCATCTAATCACTTGAACTCTCGTTTCCATGACTCGATGCTCGACACGGAGTGTTCTTCATGTTTTAAGCTTCTCTCGATAACCTAAAACATCTAACAATAGTCATTGTTGGTCCCACTAGATAGATTAATTGCGGAAGCTTAAATTTAAATTAAAGTTCTTTTCAAAATATTTTTTCAAGAGCACACAATAAAATAATATAAATGAAAGCGATAAAGAAGACAAGATATATAGTGGTTCGGATATAACGATCCTACGTCCACTCTCCCTTTTTTTTTTTATCAAAGGGGCCTTACTAACCAACCTACCAACAATTATCTTTCTGGAATTGAGAAGTACCAGATCCTTCTTACAGCAGCCTTTAGATCTAACTTCGATCTAGAGCTTAACTCACTACAACCTTATCTTAATAAGATGAACAGGTTGAGTATCCAACAACTCCTTTAAGAGTGAATATGAATATGAACAAAGTAAGAGTGCTAAGACGTGATAATCAAGAGGCTTGGATATGAATTTCGTGCGCGTGTATCTCTAGAGCCTTTCTTCAATGATGCACTCTTGTATTTATAGAGATGATTAGGGTTTAGTCGTTGGAGAGCTAATCTAATCAGATCTTTAATTAAAGAAGCTTCAATCAATTAATTCCCTAATTGATTGATTGGGTTGGTGAGATCCTTGGATTGATTGACTTCAAATATATTCCAATCTGATCATGTTTGACTTGATTTGAATTACCAACGGTCAAAAGCTTCCATTGCCCAACTTTGATTCCTCCAGAGAAGGCAGGACCAGACACCAGATGACCTCGATGTCCTCTGGTCCAAAGTCGGTTAAGAACCAGAATACTCAGTAGAATCTAGAGATGATTCTGAGCATCTTTTGGTTCACCAGACTCGTCTGGTCTGGGGAAGATCTTCTGCCTCTGGTCAGATCTCATCTGGTAAAGTCTTCTGGTGGAGTCCTCTGGTGAAGTCCTCTGGTGGGGTCTTCTGGTGACTCTTCTGGTGAAGTCTTCTGGTCTGGCAGCTCCCCCTAGACTAAGTCCTAATCTAGTTCCTCATTTGGCTAACAGGTCCAGATGGTCCTATTACATCTTCTGGTTTGTTTTAACTCATCAAAACTATACAACTTTTATCCTAACAATTTCCCCCTTTTTGATGGAGTTAAAACACTAACCAGAACTGATCAAAAGAACTTAAGCAAGAAAACAATTAAAAAGATAAGATCTTAGAATAGATCTTATCAGGCAAACAAGGAGACAACAAGAAGTTATCTTTAAGACATAATAGATATGACTTTTCATTAATAATAAGGATAAAGAGTTTACATTTACATTTCAGATCAGGTCCTATACTATGCATATCTTCTGTTCTCCTTGGGCACCAGAAACCAATCAAGGGATCTGTCTTGAACCGCCTTGAGCTCTGCAGAGTTTGTTGGGGTGAAATTCACCAACACCTTGGTCTTGTACAATTTCTTCAACTCAGCCCAATCAATCTGGTCCCCATTCATTGGTGTGTTGAGATAATGAAACTCAGGGGCAGTGACTTCTAGTTGAACTCAATGGTAGAATCCATGAGTTTCTTGTACAGCTCTACATCATATGACTTCATCTAAGAGTGGAAGGTTCTGTTGATAAGCGCATCGTCCTCTGGAGGTGGCCTCTGGATGTAGTGCTGGATAAACCACAAAGTCTTGGCTTCCATCCACCTTTCAATAAGGGGAACATGCACAGTAGAGTCAAAAGACCTTTCTGTCATGAGTAGCAGAATATCCATCACCTCAACATGTGCCTTCTTCCTTTGACTTGATCCACTGGCACCAGGAGTGATTCCAACTTCTCTGGCTTTCATGTTTTGCCTCCTAACATATCTGAGCCTCTGCTCTTCATCTATGTTCTTCCTTACTCTTGCCAATCTCTCCTCTGCAGTCTCCTCCTTGAATCTCTTCTCTGCCTCTTCAACTACCTGCTCCAGAAAGCTTTTCTTGACCCTTCTGATCTTTCTCTTGGCAGGGCCAGGAATGGAAACATGATCTTGTTCAGAGTCAAGAGATTCCTCCTCTGCTGCAAGCTGCTTGGCCATGGTTAGAGATTTGAGCTCTTCCTTCTTCTTCTTCTTCTTCTTCTGCAGCTCATCTTGAGCGAAAGTATTCTCTAACAGGTCCAGGTGAGCTCCATGGTTGAACAGCGTCTCATTTGTGCTCTTCGCCAGATCAGATCTGGCCTTCTCTTCTTCATCAATAAGGGGATGAACCACTTATGAGATTAGGCAACTCGGTGGAGGAGGAAGAGTGAAGATCACGCAACTTCTTGGCTTCTTCAAGATAGGCTTGAGCCTCAGCTACCAGGCGCTCTTGCTTTGCCAACATTACTTGGAGAGAATCTTTCATCTTGGCTGTCTCAAGCATCGGGGATACCATCTATACCTTGAGCACAGAGACTGGGCGCAGCTGGTCCAGAACATAGTGCTGGAGTTGCTTCTGGCTCTTATGAACATCCATATTGAGGTAGAGGCAGTCAGATTTGAATGAGGTTTTAGCAGAGGCAAAAGTAGTCTTGATCTGCTTCAGAAACTTCCTTCTTTCTTCCTTGATCTGGTGCTCAACCATAGCAGGCGCCAGATGCTGCATAGCCTTAGAGAAACGACCAATTTGCTGGATCTGCTCATTGAAGAATAGCTTCATCTTCTGGAGCACAGCAGGGGAAACGTCGAAGTCCTCCTCATCGGAATAGAGCTCTTGAGGAAAGGAGAAGTGAGGGCCAACCGAGTAAGAGGGGCCCTCTGGAGGAAACATATCTCCCCTCTGGATCAGCAGGGTCCTCACCACGACCTTGGCTGCCTCTGGAGATTCAAGCTCTGCCGGATGTTGAATATTGAGCTTCTTCTTAATGTTAATCTCCCAGGCTGTGAATCCAGATGTGGTCAATTCTTCTAGCAACATGACCAAGTCCTCCACATCTTCTAGTCTGGCCTTGCTCCAGACTTTGGCATCAGTCAGATCTGTCAACAGTGGTAAGTGCTCCAACAAGATTGGAAAATGCTCTCTCAGCCAGAGCTGGGCACTTACACTCATACTCTGCCTGATGGGACCCATTTCAGCATCGGTGAAAGTAAAGGGTTTTGGCCCAGAGGCAGAGGAGGATGAGGCTAAGTTTCTTGGCTCCAGTGAAGCATCCTCATCTTCACTATCATCGCTAAGTGAGATTGCGGGGGAGGCAGGAGGACCAGGAAATCCCAAGGACATTGAAATGGGGGGATTCTGGTCAGGTTGTGATTGTGGAGGGATAGGTATTTGAGGTTGGGAGATGGAAGGTTGTTCTGTACCAGAAGAGGTCATTGGTACCTCTGGTACACAGGTTGTATGTGAGGGTGAAGGGTCTGTGGGTAAGGGTGTTTGAGATGGAGGAGGAGAGGGAGTTTGAGCGGGTAGGGTAGAGGTAGTGTATAGGGGAGTATCTAGGATAGGGTGCTCTGGTGAAGAAGCTTTCAAACCAGAAGCAGGGTGGAGGGGTTGTGTTTGGGTTTCTGGGGGAGAGGTGGAAGGGGTAGTGAGATCAACATGAGAAGAGGAAGGGTTTACCTCAGCTGAGTCAACATCAGCTGGTACAGCAAGCTCTAGGGCTGTAGCATCTCCCATCAGTTGGGAGGCCTCCTCTATTGCCTGCTCCAGGGCATCTCCCAGATCTGAACCAGAATCTGGGTCTTGCAAAATGGCCCTCTTGGCCCTCGGCTTCTTCTTCTGAGATTCAACCTCCTCTTCTTCTTCTTCCTCTTCTGATGGCCCATCCACCAGAAGTGATTTCTTCCCTCTTGCAGCCCTCTTGGACGTTATGGGCTTCTTAGTGGAAGGTTTGCTTGCACCTACTTTCTCCTGTCTGGTCCTCTTCTTGGCTGGACCATCTTTCTTGGCAACTTCTTCACCATCACCCTCTGCTTCTTTAAAGCAGTCTTGAGGGGGATCTGGTCATCCTCTGATGAACCAGAAATGACTAAGTTGGAAGAAACAGAAGATGCATCCTTCTTCTTCAAACTCCTCTTCCTCTGCCCTTTAGCAGGGGATGGCACTGCCTGAATAGGGGGGCAGGGATGGCTCCTTCACCATCAGAATCGGCATGGCCGTGAAGGGGTCCATCTTTGGAAAGTAACATCTTGGATTTGTGGAAGCTTCTGCACCAGGAGCCCTTCCACGCCTTGTCTGGGAGAATGGAGTCCAGAATCAAGGTCAACTTCGTGCCCAAGGATACATTGGCATTGAAGTAGAACTGCAACTCCCCTGGCTTGGTGGGGCATTCCTCCTTTGTACCTTGGCCTTGTTCTTCCTTAGCACATCCCAGAAGAACTCTGCCCAATTGCATTGAACACCATCGTATATGGCCCTCATAACACACATACGACCATTGAAAATGGCATCTGTGCTGTAATTCTCGCACATCAGAACCTTGACCACGATATCAAAAAGCACCTTGAACTTCTGCCTAAGATGTTTATCCAGAAATCCCTTCGTCAAATTCTGGCAAGAAGATCTGGCGAAGATCTTGAAAGACTTAATAATCTCACCCTTCTTGTATCTCAACGGATCAACACCTTCAGAAGAAATATTCCCAAACAACTTGCAGAAGTCATGTTTGGAGAATACCACGTCCTCTCCATCGATCTTCGAAGAAATGTGCTCATCATGGATCTTCTTCCTCACTAAGAACTGGGCAGCATACCCATCCAACGTACGAAATCCCTGAGAAATAGTGGAAATCAACTTCTCCACTCCAGATATTCGTAATAACTCCAGAATCGCTAACGATGTGGGGTTCTGAGTTGAGTAGAAAGCCACCACCATCTCTGTCTTGAGCTTCTTACAGACATAGTCATGGTTGAAGTTACATTTGGGTGCCATATCTGTGGAATAGAGAAGAAGAGAGAGAGACTATTTTTCCAGAAAGAGGTTAGGGTTTGAAAAGAATTGAACAAGTGAAGAGACAGATTAAGAAATTTTGAGTTTATAAAGGAATACACGCGTGGGTTTGAAATTAAATGAAGTGTGAATACGTGTAAAATCAACATTAAATTTGGGGGACAAAATCAATTTGTCAATTGATTGACATATTGCACTTTAATTAAATCTGGCGGCCAGGATTGAATTAGGCAAGTTACAGATTTAATTGTGTGCGTGGCATGGTCATTGAGCCTGGGTTCGAGGGGTTTTGTGGCAGTCAAGAGGAAAAACGAAATAATTGCCTAGGCCCACGACCCTAGTATTAAATACACTCTGGATATGAAACGTTTTGGGTGTATTTAGTAATTTAAAAGGTGTGTCCCAATGATCAGAGGCAGAGAAGTAAATACATACCGGTCACCTGATATTGTAACCAGATGATACCTCAGTTAGTCAGGTGTAACATCTCATCTGATGGAACCAATCTGGTTCTGGTCAGATTTTTACTCCGGATTTCTCTGGAATCTGACTTTGTACCTCATCTGGAACATACCTCATCTGGAGATGTAACTTCTCTGGTATATCTAACCTGTAGGCATGTTAGTAGGACAAGTAAAAATAAAGGCATAATTGAAATAAAGGATACTTCTCTGGTGTTCCCCCTAAACCAATTCTGTATCTGGATCCAACAATCCTAACTCAAAAGCTAACTCTCTGAATCTGGTCTCAGCTAAAGGCTTAGTGAGAATATCTGCTCTCTGCTTCTCTGTTGCAATCTTTTCCATCCTTATATCTCTCTTCTCAACATGGTCTCTGATAAAATAATGCCTTATATCAACATGCTTGCATCTGGTATGAAAAACTGGATTCTGGGTGATTGCTATTGCACTGTTGCTATCACAAAATATTGGAATATCCTTAGCCCTAATCTGATAGTCCCTAAGCTGCTGACTAATCTAGAGTAGTTGTGAACAACAGCTACCTGCAGCCATGTACTCTGCTTCTGTAGTTGATGTAGCAACTGAAGTCTGTATCTTAGAAAACCAAGATACCAATTTATTCCCTAAAAATTGGCATGTTCCACTTGTAGACTTCCTATCTATTCTGCATCCACCATAATTTGAATCCGAATAACCACTTAACTCTAAGTTGTCATCTGCAGGATACCATAACCCCAAATTAACTTTTCCCTTAAGATATTTCAATATCTTTCTATCTGCTTCCAAGTAAATCCTCTTAGGATTAGCTTGAAATATGGCACAAACACCAACAGCAAAAGTGATATTTGGTCTGCTTGCAGTCAGGTACAGAAGAGAACCAATGAGTGCCCTATACTGAGTCTGGTCCACACTCTCTCCAGACTCATCTGGATCCATGTTGAAATTTGTCATCATAGGAATCTTGGCTGCCTTATTAGATCCTACTCCAAATTTCTCTAACATGTTGCTGATGTACTTTGCTTGATTGATAAAAATTCCCTTCTCTGATTGCTTAACCTGCAAACCTAAGAAATAGTTCATCTCACCCATCATAGACATTTCAAACTGGCTCTGCATGAGATCTCCAAATTTCTCACACAACTTCTTGTTAGGGGATCTAAATATAATGTCATCAACATATATCTGGACCAGAAGGATGTCATTTCCTTCTTCTTTCCTAAACAAGGTCCTATCAATCTTTCCCTTAGTAAAACCATTGTCCAGAAAAAACTGAGATAGAGTGTCATACCATGCTCTAGGTGCCTGCTTAAGCCTATAAAGAGACTTCTTAAGCTTATACACCTTGTCACCTTGTTCAAAACCAGGAGGTTGTTCCACATACACTTCCTCAATAAGAATCCCATTAAGAAAGACAGATTTCACATCCATCTGGTATACTTTGAACTTCCTGTGAGCAGCATATGCTAAAAACAATCTGATGGCTTCTAGTCTGGCAACAGGAGCAAATGTATCATCATAATGTATTCCTTCAGACTGAGAATAGCCCTGAGCCACTAGCCTTGCCTTGTTCCTAGTAATGACATCATTCTCATCTTTCTTATTCTTGAAAACCCACTTAGTGCCTATCACCTTTTGATGTCTTGGTCTGTCTACCAGCTCCCAAACATCCTGTCTGTTGAATTGATTCAGCTCCTCCTGCATAGCAACAATCCAATTTGAATCCTTCAGTGCTTCCTTGATGTTCTTGGGCTCAATCAAGGACACATAGCAACTGAATAAGGCAACTAAGTTAAGAGTTCTCCTAGTCTGGACACCCTTAGCTGGATCTCCTATAATTAACTCATTGGGGTGATCAACCAGGGTTTTCCTTCCCTTGGCCTTGCCTGATTGACCATCTACTGCAGTACCTTGGTGATTATCACCAACTGCAGGAGAGCTTCCCCCTACAGGAGTTCCAACCTCTTCTGGTTCTGCTCCAGAGAACCAGAAGATGGGTCAACATTTGAATCTGAATCTAACTCTGAATAAAGAATGGGTGGATTGACTTTGATTACTCTGGGAGTAGTCTGATTCTGTGTCTCTTCTAGAGACTTTAAGTCCACCTTGCACTCAAAAATAGATTCATCAAAAACAACATGAGGTGTTTCGTCCACACAAAGTGAATTCCTATTAAAGACTCTGAATACTTTACTGGTACTGGAATATCCTAAGAATATTCCATCTGCAACTTTAGCATCAAATTTTTTTAATTTGGATTTCCCATTGTCATGGATGAAACACTTGCATCAAAAAACATGAAAGAATGAAACAGATGGGGTTTTACCTTTCCATACCTCATATGGAGTCTTACTATGTCTCTGGGCAATGAGACATCTATTATGGGTGCAACAGGCTGTGTTGATGGCTTCTGCCCAAAATCTCTGTGATGTGTTGTACTCTGCTAGAAGAGTCCTTGCAGCTTCCTTGAGGGTTCTGTTCCTCATTTCTACTACTCCATTCTGTTGGGGTGTTCTGGTAGCAGATGTCTCATGAAAAATCCCATGGTCCTTGCAGTACTCTGCAATGTGTGAATTCAAAAACTCTGTCCCTTTGTCACTTCTGATCCTTACTGTGCTCTGGTTCTGCTCATTCTGAATCTGCTTGAAGAACTCTGGCAGCTTAGTGATAGTTTCATTTTTCTTAAATAAGAACACTACCCAAGTGTATCTTGAAAAGTCATCCACTATCACCAAGGTGTACTTTCTTCCACTGAAACTAAGAGGAGAAACAGGTCCAAACAGGTCCATGTGAAGTAGTTGAAGTACTCTGGTTGTGGTTGTGCTCTGGCAATCTTGTTCAGTGCTTTAAAGTTCAGATGACTCAATCTCTTGTGCCAAAGCCAGCTGTTCTCTGCAGATCCCTTTGCAACCAGGCAAGCGTTTCGTGGGCAACTACTAAAATCTGCAAGATAAATGTTACCCTTCCTCAAGCCTATAAGCAAGATATCATTATAATCAGAAGAAAAGACAGTGCATGAATCACTAGAAAACTTCACTGAGTATCCCTTTTCACAAAATTGGGATACTGAAAGCAGATTATGCTTAAGTCCTTCGACATAGTAGACTTCATCTACAGATACATCATTTATAATCAACTTTCCAACGCCTCTGGTGACTCCATAATTGTTGTCACCAAACATCACTCTTGGCCCATTCAGTGGCTTGAAATCCTGGAGATGATCTTTCTCAAATGTCATGTGCTTGGAACATCCACTATCAATGTACCAGACACGATTGCTTGAAAATCCTTTCTCCAATGGGCTTTTGTCCTCCTGCGGAGAGATCAATTAGGTCCCCTACTAGAGTTGGGTCCTCTGACAATGATATACTGAGCTACTGGTCTGATAAGAACACCTTTCCTATACACTGGTCTGGTGTATCTCACCTCAAATCTGGCCCTTCGAATGGCCTGCCTCAAAGACATGGTCTTAAAGGTCTGCTTATAAGGATACATCCTAGAAGAACCATCTCTAGTGTCATAACCACCCAGATCAGTTGGTTTTCTATAGATGGGTCTCTGGTTCTGATGAAAGTTAGACCTTTTCTGATTAGTATAGTTCCTTTGAGTGTTTCTGTCCGGGAATTGATTCCTCTGAGAAAACCGTCTCTGGGGTCCCTGATTCTGATGATAGTTCTGTTGACCATTATTCCATCTCTGAGAGTTCCTATTCTGATTGGAATTCCCCCTTCTTGAGTGTCTCCTCTGAGGTCCCCTAATCTGGTTAGGTTCCACTCTTTGAGGATTTCTCTGGGGTCCTCCATTCTGAGTAGGTCCTATTCTTTGAGATTTAATGTTAACAAAGCCATCAGTTTTCATTGGTTCCCCATTTTGACTTTTAGTCTCAAGGATTTTTTATTCCAGAACAGTCAACTTTTCTGGACTATATTCTATATGATTAGCAAAGTAGTTCCTTTTCCAACCAGGTTTGTGAACTACTTTGTAACCTTTACCATTAGGGTCTTTTTCATCCTAGATTTATACGAATTCACCAGCTCTTACATACTTGTTGTTGGTCCCGAAACGAGTAAACAGGTGTATGGGAGGGGGGGGGGGGGGAATACACCTGTGATTACAAATTAAAACTTCTTGTAAAACTTATCAGGTTACTTAAGACAGTAGCTCGTCAGTGGACTTGAAGGTCTGCTGAGAGTTACTTGGAGAAAGCCTACTGAGATAATACCTCCACTGAAAGCTCAAGACTTTCAGTTGAACTACTATCTAATTAGCTTTCAGATGCGGATTAGTGAGCCCTTTAGAAAACTCGTTTTACTTTGATAAACTTAGAGATTAACACACACTTAGGAAATAGCAGAATGTAAGAACACAAGGTATAAAGTGGTTCAGAGATGAATCTCCTACGTCCACTGTCCTGATCAAACAGGAGAATTCCTTTCACTAGGAATTCCTTGTGTTATAGTGCCAAGGTGCACTGATCAACTAATCCTCTCTTAGGATGATTGATCACTAGGAAATTCCAGGTCCTAGTTCCCAAAACAAACCAGTTTTCAGACTGATACAACAATCAGCTTACTAACACCACTTAACACTAGCTCTCAACCTAAACACTGAGTAGGGTTTTGAGTAGGGTTTTGGTTCCAACTATTTTGAGATAATCCTTACAAGTTTAGCTCAAGGCTTAGGATTGGATTATCTCTTTCTAAGATTTGGATATAGCTTTTAAGCTTGGTTACAGAAGGTTTGTTAGACTCTCTACAAATGTGAAACACTTGGGAAACAATGATAATTTCGAGTGCTTCTTAGTTGTTATGAATGTAGAGATAGCTTTGATCTTGTGAGTTTCCCGTGCTTGGAAATGTGCACGTCCTTCTGTATTTATAGGCTTCCTTGAAAATCTTCCCGTTGGATTTGAATCTTCTCAAGTAAGTCTTCTTGTATCTGATTGGCTCAAATCTATTTGAAGCTTTAAGTCTTGTCAAGAAACGGCTGCAAAAACCATGCTTGTTCACCAGCTTTCTATAGATTGCTAGGTGAAGGACTTTTGGTACTTGTCAGGCTGGGGCAGGTCGACTGTCAGTAAAGTACACTGACGTGTCATCTTCTCATTGGACCTTAAGTCTGCGTGCCCAGATTCTTGTCTTGCTTTAAGGTGGAACTCTTCTGAGAGAACCTTCTTATTCCTTCATTTATTGTAAGCTTCACTGAAATTCATTTTGCCTTGTTCCAACCAGATTAACTAACAGCTTTTAAATATGATTAGCATTAACAGTACTTTGTTAGTTCTTTATCAGTGGACCTTCGTCCCCTCCTGATAGTTTAGTCTTAATGAGAATGCACTTAGAAAACATTCAAGACTTAGACTTCTTTCTCAGATCACTTAGTCTTCAGCGGACTTCACTTTCAGTGGACTTCATCTTCAGCAGACTTCATACTAAAATACACTCTAGTTTTTACTAACTGCACTCCAGTTCTTAACACTTTGAACTGTTTAACTAAACATTAACTCTTCTGAATAATTTACCTACAAAACAACTTAGGAGGAACATGTTGGCATCTAATCAAAACTTAAGTCTTATTCATTTTCCCAACAATTTCCCCCTTTTTGATTATGCCGGAACCTATCTTATTACATATCTTCTTTCAGATGAGGTTCTTCAGATGATATTCAAAGTTCACAGGTTTTGTAAGTAAAACATTCAAGTACATAAGCCTAAATGATAATGAGATATTATCTTGGGCAAAACATCAGTAGCGTTCATTTCATTGAAAAATGATGAAGTACAAATTACATGAAGTCAACTCTCAAAAGTTTCAAACTTAAACACACCTGGGACTTATAAACAAATGCCCAGCAAAAGATACAACTTTCTCAGATGGACTCGAAAATGGGTTCAAGTCCATATTGCTTGAAAACTCTAATCTTTAGCTCATTCTTCCTCTCCATTATCTCCTTCGAATGTCCTCTGAGTCCAAGATGCTCACACAAGGATGTCCACTCTTCAGTGATCCTTTCTCTATCAACAACACCTGTTGCATCTTGAGGAGGCCAGTAGGTGATTGGCTCAGGGGCCTTCAGAGCTTGATCAGGGAAGGCATCATTCCAAGCATCACTGATCTCAGGATAGAGTTTGGGATAGGCATCAAACAACCATGAGTTGAAGACTTCTTGTGCATTGTCCCTTCCTAACTCTCCACTGACATAAAAGGAATACACAAAGTCCCTTTTAGCAGTCTCCCAAGCATCATTGAGCTTCTTAGGAACCCAGGCATCATGATGAGGAAATCTGTTCTGAGATGGTGTGATCTTGTCTTTCTTCAGCTTGGCAGCCCACTTTAGATAACCACTCCTGAATTTCTTAGAAGTAGTTTTGTCAAAAGTGGCTAGCCTCTCCTTTCTTTTTCTCTCTGCAAGCTCTGCAATGGTCTCCATCTTACCAACCACCTTATCTCTCATCTCCTGCTGCTGGGCAGTTAGTTTCCTTGCTCTTTCATTCATACCTCCAGCCTCTTTAATTAGCTCAGTTAGCTCTGTGACTTTTGTAGGTGCAGACTTGGGAGGTTCAGAAGATAAGGGTTCAGGGTTGAGAATAGGAAGTACCTGAACTTCATCAGTAGAGGTTGTGGACTTAGCTGTCAACCTCCCTGAGGTTCTTGTCTTTTTGGCAACCTCTGCTGAGAGAGCATCAGATGCCTTCCTCTTTGTAGATTCCCCCTTTTTCGCAGCTCTCTCCTCCTTCTCTTTTAGATGCTCTTCTTTGAACTTTGAAAGGTCAGCTGAGGAGATCTCCTTTCCTTTCTTGGACTCTGCTATCTTCTGTGCTTCAGCATCAACTTTCTTCAAGGTGCTCTTCACCTGTTGGCCTTTCTCGAAATCAGGGGTTTCAAGGATAATGTTCATTTTATTTTTGGGATCAACCTTCATGTCCTTAGCACTTATCCTTTTTTCCCCCTTTCCGGCATTAATCATACATGCAGCTACAGTGGTGTTGAGCTTCAGTTGATCATGGGCCAATGCCTTCAGCTCAGTTGAACAGTGATCTACCTCATCTTCAAGCCTTTCTAAAGTAGCCCCAGCAGTCTGCCCAAATTGAACAAACTGTGCAAGCTTTTCATTGATCAGTACATCTGTCTTCTCTTGAGTTGGGAAGTCTTCAGCTGCCTTCTTCAGTACCTCTCCCAATTTGGCTCCTAGCTCAGCATGCTTGGCCTCGAATTCAGACATCTTAGAGTTCCATAACCCTTCAACCTTTCCAAGAAGGTCAGTTGAGAAAGCCTCTACTGAGGACTTTAGGTTGATGGAAACGTTCTCTACCGAGTCTTTGAGAAATTTGGTCCTGGCCTCTTCTTCAGTCTCTTCCAGCTTCTTCAGGGCTTCAATGATTAACACACTTTGTCCCTCAACTACATCAATCACCATCTGTTGAGAGTCTTCAACTTTAAGTGTGAGATTCTGAAGTGATGTAGTTGTGGACTCCATGAGTTCATCAATATGGTCTGAGAGAATAACCATCTCATCCACTTCCTCTTGTACAATCTCCTGGACCTCTCTGAGCTGAGTTTGAAGAGATGGAAGGTTGTCTTCTTTGATAGAGTGAACAGCATCACTCAGTGGAGTTAGGTTGACCACAGCTGGGGGAGTTTCAAAGGTTTGAGTACCTGCATTGCAAACAGTGTTAGTTTTAACTCCCTCAACCTCACAACCTAGATCTCCTGATGCCTCTATCTCCATGGGGACTCCCTCCTCCTCACTCAACTTTCTTTTCTCTCCATCACTCTCTTTTTCAACTGTGTTTTTTTCAGCCAATTCACCCTTTACAGGGATGATTGCTCTTATCTCTCCACTCTTCACAGCAGTGATTTCTACCTCTTTTTCTTTCTCACTTAATTTTTCAACTCCTTCAGTACCAGACACCTCAGTTGACTCTAAAGCCACCACTGAGGGCTGTTGTGGGAGAGCTTCAGTAGACACCTCTACTAAGCCCTCCTGTGGCAAGTTTTGAGCCTCAGTATCCCTTGCCATGGATACATCCTTGGCTGCTTCACCATCACCTTGCTTAGGTGAAGCACCTCCTCCAAGTTCAGACTCTACTGCCTTCTCCTCTGCAGTCTTCTCCTTCACCTCCTCCTTCTCAGATAAGGGTTCAGCTGGCTTATCTCCATCAACAACCTTCTCTCCCTCAGCAGCCTTTTCTACTTCCTTCTTTGCCTCTGCAATCTTCTCCAAGACCAAACTTTAAAAAATCTTCTCATCACAGAGAAGTCTGGTCTTGTGCATCCCAGCAAATTGCAGCACTTCAACTTCCTCTTTCTTCCACTCCTCTGCATTGCTGCCTCTTACAGCTAGGAGAATTTCACCAAGTCTTCTATCCTTTAACTGGACAATGAGTCGCAGTCTCAAGAACATGGCCTTAAGTGTTGGGAATTGATCAAGGTCAGGGTATTTAGACTCTAAAGAGTAAGCTACCTCATCCTTGAGAGTATCAAGGAAAGAGTACTCTTCTTCATCGTCTGAAGGAAGGGAAGGAGTAGGGGATCTGCTTTCGATTGGCTCTTCTGGGATAGACTCCAGTTGAGTTGAATGAAAATCAGGAGGGTTTGGTTCAGATGAGGTTTGAGGTTGGGTTTCAGGTGAGGTTGGGTTTTGGTCAGTGGGGGTTGATGATGTGGGTTCAAATGGGGTTGAGGGAATGGGTTCAGTAGGGTTTGATGGGGTGGTTTCAGTAGTGGTGGAGATGGGTTCAGTGGGGGTTGTTTGGGATCCACTTACTGGCTTTTGAGAGCCATCAGTGGGGGTTTTGGTTATTTTGGAGATGTGTTTGGTTTTGGCAGGGGTGCGAGGCTTTGTTGTTTTGGGTTTGATGGGGGTAGGTGCAGGGACATCTGAGTCAGACTCAATTGAGATGATGTTTGGAGATGAGTCAGGGTTACCTGATGAAGACTCATCAGTAGAGTCTGTGACTCTGACTTTCTTTGAGGCACTCTCCTTCTCTGCCTCAGAAGACCTCCTGCTTTACTTCCTAGAGGCTTTCACTGCCTCGGCCTCTTTGTGCTGGGACACCTTGTCACTCAGTTTGACCAATCTTCTCTTCAATTTGGTCTTCTTCCCTTCAGCAGGGTTAGCTTCCTCTTCCTCGATTTCCTCTGGGCTCTCCTCAGCAGGCTTGAGCATCCTTGTTTCTAGAGTTTTACCAGACTTGAATAGGGTCTTCAAGTTACTTCACTTCCTATCCTTTAACCAGTTTACTCCCACATCCACATTCTCAATTAAGTAAGAAATTTTAGTGGCAAAATTTAGCTTACTTGCCAACTGGGGAGTTTTGTCAGCCTGGAATTTTGAGTGTTCCCTGTTCAAAGCCCTCAAGAAGAACTGCTGCCAATTGTATGGCTTCTCCTTGCTCTCTAATATTGCCTTCATCAACCTGAGCTTCGGCTTGCTCACTTGTTCTGTGCTTCCTTGATTTCCCAAGATACATTTACCAACAATCTCACAAAGGACATTGTATGCTGGTAATAGTAGGCTTCTGTTCATCGTGGGACTATACTTCACCCTTTTCTCCATTATTGTGTAGACCCATTCCTCCTCCTTATCCAAGATACAAGTATCTGGATTTAGGCCTTCATATGGGAGTTCAAATAACTCCTTCAGCTCATCTCCTCCTATCCGAATCACCTTTCTTATTTTCTGGTGCTCAACAACCTCCATATCGTCTCTCGTCACCTTCTTCTTTCTTTGTACAAAAAGACACGATTTGATTCTTGAGGCAGAGTTGGATATATTGTAGAAAAATTCAAGAACCTGCCTATCATAATAGTACTCTGGATGTACTGAAAGAAATTTCTCTAAACCAGCAGCTTTGACCATTTCCAAAGCCTCCTTAATGTGAGAGAACTCTGGTCTTGATTCAATTTCTGGATTGTTGAAAAGAATTATAGATTCATACCAGAAACTATCTTTGTTGTTCAGAAACCCTAGGTTAATTTTGGCCATGATTGTAAGTAGGATTTGAAAAAGTTTGCAGAAAAAAGGTTGAAGAGATAGTAAGTGTTTGCTTGGAAGTGTATTCGAAAAGGTTTACAAGCGGACGTTTGGGGTTTTTATATGAGTGAAGAAAGGTGAGATTGAACAAAGAAATCAACGTCTGAGATTGATTGGGTTTGAGATCGTGGGTAGTTGCAAGGTTTAGTGGGGAGTTTTTGAGAAATCTTGACGGTTAGAAAAGAACCGCCCAAAAATGGATGGCATGGATTGGAAAAGTTGGTAGCCGGAAGGTCACATCATCCGATTTTTAGGGCGCGTGTGATAGGTAATTGAAAAAGCAAGTCTGACTTGTACCACGCGCATTAAATGCTTGCCATGCCAAAATCTCTTCGGAACAGTGGAAAAAGATTTAATTTCCCAGAAAGCACTCATTAGTAAGTTTTGAAACCAAATAAATCTATATAAAACTAAGAGGCTTTAACTTTGAAAATAACATAAGTATAGACTTTGACCTCCACTGAGGTTTGACCTCGTCTGATATTCAGACCTCTTCTGAGATGAGGAGCTTCTTCTGAGAAAAATCCTCTTCTGAATATGAACCTCCACTGAGTTGAAGGTAACTCTACTGAGATTAAATCCTTTCTTTACTCTCCTGGATCTAGGAGTCCAAGCTCCACTGACAACTCTTGAAACCTTGGTTCAGCCAAAGGTTTTGTGAAGATATCTGCCTTCTGCTTGTCAGTGTGGATTTTGAGCATTTTGATGTTCTTCTTCTCCACATGATCTCTGATGAAATGATGACTTATGTCCACATGTTTGCATCTTGTGTGGAGAACTGGATTTTCTGAAATAGCAATTGCACTATTGTTGTCACAGAAAATAGGGACTTCATTGGCAAAGATGTTGTAATCTCTCAGTTGTTGTCTTAGCCAAAGAATTTGAGCACAACAACTTCCAGCTGCCATATACTCAGCTTCAGCAGTGCTTGTGGCTACTGAGTTTTGTTTCTTGGAGAACCAAGAAATCAGCTTACTTCCCAAGAATTGACAAGTGCCTGAGGTTGATTTCCTGTCAATTCTACATCCTCCATAATCAGCATCTGAGTATCCTGTGAGTTCCAGATTGTCATCTGAGGGATACCACAATCCCATATTCACAGTACCCTTAAGATATTTGAGAATCCTCTTAGCAGCTTCCAGATGACTTTTCTTGGGGTTGGCTTGATATCTTGCACAAATCCCAACTGCAAAAGTGATATCAGGCCTGCTTGCTGTGAGATACAGTAGAGATCCAATGATGGCTCTGTAGTGAGTCTGGTCTACTGATTCTCCATCCTCATCTGGTTCCATCTTGGTGTTGGTGTTGAGTGGAACTCTTGCTACTTTGCTGGTCTGGCATCCAAACTTGTTGATCAGCTCCCTTGTGTATTTGGTTTGATTAATGAAGATTCCTTCAGGGGACTGCTTAACTTGAAGTCCTAGGAAGAAATTCATTTCTCCCATCATAGACATCTCAAATTTTCCCTTCATCAGTTGAGAAAACTTCTCACAGAGGACCTGGTTAGGACAACCAAAGATGATATCATCCACATAAATTTGAACCAGCAATGTGTCCTCTCCTTTTGTGATTCTGAAAAGTGTTCTATCAACTCTCCCTTTGATAAAACCATGATCCAAAAGGAATTGTGACAAAGTATCATACCAAGCTCTTGGAGCCTGTTTCAGTCCATATAGAGCTTTCCTCAGTCTATATACTTTGTGATTTTCTTCAAAACCTGGGGGTTGCTCCACATATACTTCTTCATTGAGTACTCCATTCAAGAAGACACTTTTAACATCCATCTGGTACACCTTGAATTTCTTGTGAGCAGCATATGCAAGAAATAACCTTATTGCCTCCAATCTGGCTACTGGAGCAAATGTTTCATCATAGTCAAATCCTTCCACTTGAGAATAGCCCTTTGCAACTAGCCTGGCCTTGTTTCTGACTATGATATCATTCTCATCCTTCTTGTTCTTGAATACCCACTTGGTTCCTATCACATTGCAGTGATATGGTCTGTCCACCAACTCCCATACTTGATTCCTTGTGAACTGGTTGAGCTCTTCTTGCATGGCAATAATCCAGTTGGAATCTTGAAGTGCTTCTGCTATGGAACTTGGTTCCTGGTTTGATAAGAAACAACAAAACAAAGCACTTTCACCATGAAAACTTCTAGTTTTGACTCCTGGGGAAGGATCACCTAGGATTTGCTCAACAGGGTGATCTGAGAGCCAAGTCCTCCTAGGCTGATGCCCTTCAGTAGAGTTTAACTCTTCTGAAGTTGAGTCACTAGATATTGGAATGAAATCGAATTCAGGAAATAAGACAGAGGGTTGAAGTCCTGAGTCATCATTCAAGGTATTTTCATTCTCAATGGTAATTTCATTGGTTCCCCCTTGAATGATGGGTTCAGTGAATGTCTCAGCTGTGACCACATCTTCATTGACATTGGTTACCTCTTGAACTGGGATAATGTTCATCAGTTCAGTTACATCTTCAGGAGAGCTCTCAGGTGAGCTTTGAGGAGTGGTCTGATTTTGAGTGTCCTCTTTGAATTGTTGATCATTGAGGTTGTCCCAGGTTGGGATGAATGTATCAACACAATTCTCAGGATATCCTTTTGATTTGATACTCAGTCTAGTTAGCCTTTTGCTTATCACATCCTCATTCTCCTTACTTCTGGACTCAAAAGTAGATTCATCAAACACCACATGAGGTGTTTCTTCCACAACAAGAGTTCTACAGTTGTAAACTCTGAAAGCTCTACTGATTTGGGAATATCCTAAGAAAATTCCTTCATCAGCTTTGCTATCAAAAGCTTTTAGTTGTGTTTTCCCATTGTTGTGAATGAAACACTTGCAACCAAAAATATGAAAGTAAGATACCTGTGGCTTTCTGCCATTCCATAACTCATATGGAGTTTTTCCTTGATGTTTGGTTACCATTGATCTGTTTTGAGTGTGGCAGGTAGTATTAATAGCTTCAGCCCAGAATCTTTTAGGAACCTGAGCTTCAGCTAACATTGTCCTTGCTGCCTCCTTGAGAGTCCTATTTCTTCTTTCAGCTAGTCCATTTTGTTGTGGAGTTCTTGCAGCTGATGTCTCATGAGAAATACCTAATTCTTTGCAATAATCAGATATAATAGAATTTATGAATTCAGTGCCCTTATCTGATCTTATCTTTACAATGTTCAGGCTCTTTTCATTGCTAACTTTCTTCAGGAGCTCTGGCAGTCTCAGTTGAGTCTCCTTTTTGCTTGCAAGGAATATCACCCATGTGTATATTTTCTCTCATTGATACTTACAGGGGTTACTGGACCAAAAAGATCCATATGTAACAGTTGAAGTACTCTGTCAGTAGAGGTTGCTACTTTGCTTTTGAAAGATGCCTTTACTTGCTTTCCCTCCTGACAGGCTTTACAGATATGTTCCTTGTTGTATACTTCATTTGGCATTCCTTCTACCAGTCCATGTCTTGCTATCATGTTCATCATCTTGAAGTTCAGATGACTTAGCCTTTTGTGCCATAACCAATTAGTGTCAGTTGAGCTCTTAGCAATAAGACATGCATTTGGTGTGCAAGACTTCCAATCTGCAAGATAGACATTTCCCTTTCTTGACCCAGTTAGTAGTACCTGTTGTGAAGATACATTTTTAACAAAGCACAGGTTACATGAAAATTCAACACTGTACCCCTTATCACAGAATTGACTTATGGACAGAAGATTATGCTTAAGTCCACTGACAAAGGATACATTGCTTACCCTTACTGAGCCAATAATTAAAGTACTATAACCTTTAGTGGCTCCTTGTGAGTTGTCACCAAAGGTGACTTGTGGACCCTCTTTCTCAACAAATTCTGTCAGGAGATCTTTGTTGCCAGTCATGTGCCTAGAACATCCACTGTCCAAGTACCAGACTGATGATTTAAGAGCTTCTCCTTTGTTGAGGTCCACTGAGCCCTGCAATCACAGATCAAGCTTTAGGTACCCATTTGGTGTTGGGTCCTACCAGGTTAGCTGTACCTTTCAGAATCCAAATTTGTCTTACCGTTCTAATCACTTTAGATTGGCTAATTTGTCTTCCATAAACATCTACATAGATTGTTATCTCCCTAGGTGCCTTGGAGTAAACTTTCTATGGGTGTCAGCCTTTGAAGAAACAGGAACCTTCTTCACATTCTTTCTCTTAGGCTTGGGTGCACCTGGTCTTGGTTTTTGTTGATAAAGGTATGAAGGGTCTTTTCCTTTAGGCACAAAAGGAATAGGTCTTCCATATGAGTCATTCCTTGAGGACTGCTCATGCCTGGGTGCTCTCAGCTGAGGTTGCTTCATCTGTGAAGACCTCGGCTGATAGTACCTCTGCTGAGATCTAGATTGATAAGTCACCTGAGCCTTTCCATTTGGTTTTGGCTTAGATTGACTTTTCTTTTGAGTGATCTCAGTTGGTCTTTTTCCTTTATCCATAGTCTGTGGTTGAAATGTCACAGACTTGACAAAAACTCTCTTTGTGCCACTTGAAGAAGCAACACTCAGAGGACCTTCTGAAGGTTTTGGAATAAAGCCTATCCCACACTTGTTATTAGGATTGATTTGAAAATTTTGGATCTCCTCTATGGCAAGAGAGGGTTTGTTTAGAGCATCAATCATTTTTAACAAGGTCTCTTCAGATTTTTGTAAGACATCAATTTTCAGGAGAGACTCCTTTATTTGGCTTACCAATTTTAAATTCTCTTCAGTTAACTTTGACTTAGATTCATTTAGATCTTTTATCAGTTGATCTCTACCATTTCCTTGACTCCTGAGGGTTTCCACCTCTTTTGTCAGTTCAATGGTAAGATTTGGCTGAGTTTAGATCTGCTTGATTCCCAGACTCAATTAACTTGGAGTTTTCACTCAAGAGTTGTTTGTTCTCATCTTGAAGACAGAAACTTGCTTCTTGCAACCTTGAGAAATCAATTATCAATTGTTCCAAAGCGGACTGAAGATTGAGTTCCTCAGTTGACTCTGAGCTTAGCTCAGGTGTGTGTTCTAGAGAAATGGATGGTTTAGATTGTACATCTGGTTCTTCTCTTGCCATGAGGCACATGTCATCTTCACTGCTGTCAGAGAACAGTTCATCAGTTGACTCCAGATTCTCATCAACATCCCCAACCATCATGGCTTACCTTTCTCCATATCTTCTGTCTCTTTTGGCTTGCCTTTCCTTTCTTTCTTTAGTGCTCAGTTGAGGACAGTCATATTGAAAGTGCCCAATCTTCTTGCACTGAAAACACCTGTTGGCATCATCATTCTTTTCCTCAGTGGACTCTCTGGTCTTTGATGATGATCCTTCAGCCTTGGTGTAATTCTTGTATTCCTTCTTCTTCTCCAGCTCAGATGAGCTTTTCTCTCCTTCTCTGGTGGTCTTTTGTGGATAACTTCTACCTTCCCTGTTATCCCTGTAAAATCTTTTATACTTGCCAAAGCGGCTGTTAAGTTGTTCAAACCTCCTAGCCATCAGGCTGAGTTCCTCCTGCATCTCAGCCTTGCTTTGTGACTTGCTTGCCTTTGTACTCTTCTGAGGCTTTGGGGATTTTGGCTCAGACTCCTTGGCTTTGAAGGCTACTCCCTTCTCAGTTGAGGTCTCATCAGGAGCCCTTTTCCTATTCAGATCAAACTCATAAGCCTTGAGTTCAGAGAATACCTGTTGCATAGACATGCTGGCTAGATCCTTGGTATTCTGCATCATCACAGAGTACACATCCCATCTTGAGGTTAGACCTCTCAGGATCTTTAAGGCAACCTCCCTCTTGGTATAGACTTTACCCAGAGAATTTATCTCATTCATGATGTCTGTGAACCTCCCATCAAGCTGGTCTATGGTCTCAGTGGACTCCATGGTGAACTGCTCATACTTTTGAACAACTACTGAGAGCTTGTTCTCCTTTATCTTGTCAGTTCTTTCACACATGAGAGCTAGAGTGTCCCATAGTTCCTTTGCAGTCTTGCAGTGGATCACTCTTCCCATTACAGAATTTGGAATAGTGGTGTAGAGAATGTTCATGGCTATGAAGTTGAGGTTGTTTCTCCTCCTCTCATCTGCAGTGAAGTTATCTTCATCTTTGGGCCATTCTTCTCTAGGATCTGCAATACTTTCAGCTGTAGTTCTAGGGTTAGGTGTCATAAAAACAAATGGACCTTTAGTAATAACCCTTAACATTTCATCATGCACACAGGCAAGATGAGCTCTCATTCTGATCTTCCAGAAGTCATAGTTTTCCACTGAGAATTGTGGGAGCTTGTGATGAGACATATGGTTCAAGGGATTAACTCCCATGTTGTTCTCTGCTGGTGGTGCTACCCTAGCTGCATTGTCAGCCATAGTATAAAAACAAGTTTATCAAAAGATCAATTCAGGTGACCTTGAAAAAAATACCTTTAAGCACAAGGTATACTTAGAACAATGGTCTTTTGAACCACTGCTCTGATACCAATTGTTGGTCCCGAAACGAGTAAACAGGTGTATGGGGGGAATACACCTGTGATTACAAATTAAAACTTCTTGTAAAACTTATCAGGTTACTTAAGACAGTAGCTCGTCGGTGGACTTGAAGGTCTGCTGAGAGTTACTTGGAGAAAGCCTACTGAGATAATACCTCTACTGAAAGCTCAAGACTTTCAGTTGAACTACTATCTAATTAGCTTTCAGATGCGGATTAGTGAGCCCTTTAGAAAACTCGTTTTACTTTGATAAACTTAGAGATTAACACACACTTAGGAAATAGCAGAATGTAAGAACACAAGGTATAAAGTGGTTCAGAGATGAATCTCCTACGTCCACTGTCCTGATCAAACAGGAGAATTCCTTTCACTAGGAATTCCTTGTGTTATAGTGCCAAGGTGCACTGATCAACTAATCCTCTCTTAGGATGATTGATCACTAGGAAATTCCAGGTCCTAGTTCCCAAAACAAACCAGCTTTCAGACTGATACAACAATCAGCTTACTAACACCACTTAACACTAGCTCTCAACCTAAACACTGAGTAGGGTTTTGAGTAGGGTTTTGGTTCCAACTATTTTGAGATAATCCTTACAAGTTTAGCTCAAGGCTTATGATTGGATTATCTCTTTCTAAGATTTGGATATAGCTTTTAAGCTTGGTTACAGAAGGTTTGTTAGGCTCTCTACAAATGTGAAACACTTGGGAAACAATGATAATTTCGAGTGCTTCTTAGTTGTTATGAATGTAGAGATAGCTTTGATCTTGTGAGTTTTCCGTGCTTGGAAATGTGCACGTCCTTCTGTATTTATAGGCTTCCTTGAAAATCTTCCCGTTGGATTTGAATCTTCTCAAGTAAGTCTTCTTGTATCTGATTGGCTCAAACGGCTCTATTTGAAGCTTTAAGTCTTGTCAAGAAACGGCTGCAAAAACCATGCTTGTTCACCAGCTTTCTATAGATTGCTAGGTGAAGGACTTTTGGTACTTGTCAGGCTGGGGCAGGTCGACTGTCAGTAAAGTACACTGACGTGTCATCTTCTCATTGGACTTTAAGTCTGCGTGCCCAGATTCTTGTCTTGCTTTAAGGTGGAACTCTTCTGAGAGAACCTTCTTATTCCTTCATTTATTGTAAGCTTCACTGAAATTCATTTTGCCTTGTTCCAACCAGATTAACTAACAGCTTTTAAATATGATTAGCATTAACAGTACTTTGTTAGTTCTTTATCAGTGGACCTTCGTCCCCTCCTGATAGTTTAGTCTTAGTGAGAATGCACTTAGAAAACATTCAAGACTTAGACTTCTTTCTCCGATCACTTAGTCTTCAGCGGACTTCACTTTCAGTGGACTTCATCTTCAGCAGACTTCATACTAAAATACAATCTAGTTTTTACTAACTGCACTCCAGTTCTTAACACTTTGAACTGTTTAACTAAACATTAACTCTACTGAATAATTTACCTACAAAACAACTTAGGAGGAACATGTTGGCATCTAATCAAAACATAAGTCTTATACATTTTCCCAACACTTGTCTTTATTATAATGATATTTATGAGATCTGGTAGTAATTCCGGAATATCCTAAACCACTCTTGTCATTAATGCGCTGAGAAGATTCTGATATAATAGATACAACATTTGGTATCTTTGGAGCTTCTCTGGGCATAGGTATCTCCTCAATGGTTTGCTCAATCTGTTTTCCCTTGATAAGAGTCTGGTATTTGGCTCTAAGTTCATTGAACTCTTCTTCCTGAGAGTTCTTTTCTTTCATGAGTTGATCTACCAGAGCATATCTTTCTGTGATCTTTTCTTGAAGTTCAGAGACTTCTTTGGAATGATCTTTCATGAGTTCTCTGGTGGATTTTTGATCATGAGATAAGGATTGAACTTCTGCCCTAAGCCTACCATTCTCCTTCTCAAGTTTTTAACATAATTGAACACAATTTTGGAGATCTGATAGCATTTGCTGCATATCAGACTCTCTGGAGTTACCAGATGAATGAGAGGATTCAGTATATTTGGAACTAGATAAGCATAAGGTTGTTTGTTGTACCTCAGTGATGTCTGCCATGAGACATACATCATCATCAGATCCAAAATCAGAAGAAGAAGAACTGGAACTAGTATCCTCTTCTTCTGCTTCTGCCAGCAATGCTCTTTTGTCTGCATATCTCCTATCTCTCTTGAGTCTTTTCTCTTCTCTTTCCCTAGGAGTAAGTTGAGGACAATCATAGATGTAGTGGCCTGGCTTGTTGCAAGTGTAGCATGTGTTGTCTCCTCTGGGATTGGGGCTTGGATCTCTCCTCCTCTGGTTGTATTCTGATCTGGCTGGACTACTCTCTTTTCTCTGGTAGTCAGGTCTGCCAGAACTGCTATCTCTCCTCTGGTAATCTGATCTGCCAGAGCTGCCATCTCTCCTCCTCTCTGGTGTTCTGATTCTGGTCTCCCTTGAGTCTCTAGATGTTTTTTCCTTATCTGCAGGTTTGAAGGAACTCTTCCTATCTCTGGTAGATTCCTTCCAGTGCTTTTTGTACATGCCATACTTAGAACTCATTTTATCAAGTTTACGGGTTAGAAGTGCTACCTGCTCCTTGAGACTCATGTCATCTGCAGTAGACTCCTTTGGCTTTTCATCAATCTTGATAGTTGAGGAGAAAGCAACTTCTTTCTGACCAGAAGAGAAAACCTCTTCTGTTTGATCTTCCTCTTGTAGATCATACTCATATACCTTTAGATCAGACAGCAGAAGATGATGATCCAGAGTGTTGAGATCCTTGTTGTCTTTTATCACAGTGACTTTTATCCTCCACCTGCTGGTTAGTGATCTTAAAATTTTACTGTTTATTTCTTTTTCAAAGTAGGTCTTACCTAAGGCACTAGCCTTGTTAAGGAGGTTGGTGAGACGCATATCCAGCTGGTCAATTATCTCATCTGGTTTCATCTTGAATGTATCAAATGAGTGTTGAACAGCCTGGAGCTTGTTATCTTTTATCTTCTCTATTCCCTCGCAGAGCAGAGCCAACTTGTCCCACATCTCCTTAGCAGTAGCACATGTTCTGACCTTTTCTATCACTTCCTTGGTGAAAGTATTGATGATTTATATCCTTGCCACCTGGTCCAGATTATACAACTTTCTCTCATCATTGTTGAGCTTAATTTTTTTTTTTAGAATCTTTTGCCTTGCAACTCTTTCTCCTGTTCTTTCCTCAGCAGATTCGCTGGTTTCTTCTCTGGACTCAGACCTGCCATCATCAATGGGAGTCCAGTAAAATTGAATTGGGCCACTCTCTACCACATCTAACATGCGGTGATGGATAGCTCCAAGATGATTACTCATCATGAAGCTCTAGTGGCTATAATCCTCAAATGAGAATTCAGGCAACTTACGGCTCTTGTAAGAAGATTTTGAAGATTTTTTCAAAAAGTTTTAAAAAGAATTTAGCAAAAATAACAAAGAGCAATGGATCTGCCCGGTGACAACCAAAAGCTTTTCAAAGCAGTGGTCTTGGACACACTGCTCTGATACCACTTGTTGGACCCACTAGATAGATTAATTGCGGAAGCTTAAATTTAAATTAAGGTTCTTTTCAAAATCTTTTTTCAAGAGCACACAATAAAACAATATAAATGAAAGTGATAAAGAAGACAAGATATATAGTGGTTCGGATATAACGATCTTACGTCCACTCTCCCTTTTTTTTTTATCAAAGGGGCCTTACTAACCAACCAACAACTATCTTTTTGGAATTGAGAAGTACCAGATCCTTCTTACAGCATCCTTTAGATCTAACTTCGATTTAAAGCTTAACTCACTACAATCTTATCTTAATAAGATGAACAGGTTGAGTATCCAACAACTCCTTTAAGAGTGAATATGAATATGAACAAAGTAAGAGTGCTAAGACGTGATAATCAAGAGGCTTGGATATGAACTTCGTGCGCGTGTATCTCTAGAGCCTTTCTTCAATGATGCACTCTTGTATTTATAGAGATGATTAGGGTTTAGTCGTTGGAGAGCTAATCTAATCAAATTGTAATTAAGGAAGCTTCAATCAATTAATTCCATAATTGATTGATTGGGTTGGTGAGATCCTTGGATTGATTGACTTCAAATATATTCCAATCCGATCATGTTTGACTTGATTTGAATTACCAACGGTCAAAAGCTTGCATTGCCTAACTTTGATTCCTCCAATGAAGGCAGGACCAGACACCAGATGACCTCGATGTCCTCTGGTCCAGAGTCGGTTAAGAACCAGAATACTCAGTAGAATCTAGAGATGATTCTGAGCATCCTTTGGTTCACTAGACTCGTCTGGTCTAGGGAAGGTCTTCTGCCTCTGGTCAGATCTCATTTGGTAAAGTCTTCTGGTGGAGTCCTCTGGTGGGGTCTTCTGGTGACTCTTCTGGTGAAGTCTTCTGGTCTGGCAGTTCCCCCTAGACTAAGTCCTAATCTAGTTCCTCATCTGGCTAATAGGTCCAGATGGTCCTATTACATCTTCTGGTTTGTTTTAACTCATCAAAACTATACAACTTTTATCCTAACAGTCATTGATAACTAATCTCTTTCAAATGAACATTCACTAAGAAGAGCTCAACTCTCATATATTGCTCTTTTCAATGAATTGCTCATTCTACCAAAGATATGCTAGCAAAGCTCAAGTAATCCAAAATCAAAGAAGTTAAATCATTCAATTTCACAATAATCTTCATCATTCAAAGCATAGAAAGTTTAGCCTAGCATAGCTAAGGCTAAGGAAGAAATAATCATGTACAAATCCATGGAAAAGCTGAGAAATTAACTAATACGAATTGAAATAAGAGAAATATCACCTAAGAAGAGAGAAAGGTAGAAAACATATTCAATCAACACTTTAACAATCATGAAATCTTCAAATACATTGTTCTTCTAGCTCTACTCCAGCTGCAATTGACTTCTAATGGAAGAATTTGAGAAAAGTAAACCTAATCTTGGCCAAACACGTACTCACTCGGCCGAGTGCCTTCTCTTTATGGCCGAGTGGATCTTCCAGAGAGTCCACTCGGTCTTCTCCCTCTTACTCGGCCGAGTGAGTCCTGTTTTGGCTCCTTTTTAGCCCTTTAACTCCACTCTTCATTCTTTCTTCAATCCTTTACCTCTTTAGACCTAAAAACACTTCATTTCCTGCATGAAAGATAAGTACACGAGGTAATACCAAATATCGAGATACAAGACACTATTCACACACAAATCGAGCTTAATCAATGCATAAAATGACTAAAAAACACACAATTATAATGCAATTACAAGGCTAATCATCAAACATTACAAACTGAAGCGTGAAATTCTCAAAGCCCAGCAACCTGAAAAGCTGATCATTGCAAATGAGTGGAACCCAAGATTTTGGAATCGCGTAAAAATGTATGTTGTAAAGAGTGGGTGTGAAAATGGGAACGTAATATCCACATTGCTTCGAGCGTTTGCTCGAGTTGCTGTGATAGAGTCGGAGGAAGAACTGAATGCTCTACGTGCTGCTGATATATTTGATGGTATAGTCAGAGGTGGCCTTGAGGTGGGGCAGGAGGGACGACCGCCCTGGGCCCGAGATTATCAGGGGTCTACTGTTATTTATATGAATATGTATATTTATTAATAAAAATCTTGGTAAGTTGAAAAGGAATGAATGAACATCTTATAAAGTTGTAAACAACGAATTGATTTTTTTTTTATCAAATGTAAAAAAAAAAAAACTTGATTAAAGATGTGTATAACTAGTATTATTGTTTAAAAAACTTATAAAAGTCTTAATAAGTTGTCAACAATGATATAATGAAAGGTTTTTGATAATATAAAAAAATTAATGAAAAATCTTTAATTTGGTATTGTTATTAACGAAGAATTGATGAAAAAATTTCAAAAGTTGTTAAAGCTGAATTGACAATAAATGTTCACAAGTTGTCAACAAAAAAGAATTGATGAGTTTAAGAGAATGATCGTTACAACAAATTACCCATGTAAATATTATTAACGAATTCCTTTTTGAACATTGAAAATTCTTTAAACTATGAAAACATTTTAGATATTGATTCGACTGATTTATTTTCTAAACAACCAAATCTTAAAGGTTTTGAGGTTTTTATGATACTTTCTCACAGGTTTCATTTCCAAACCAATAATCAAACTTGTCTTGTATTTTCATCTTAAAGCTCCAAGAAAAAGATTTCCATTCAAAGAGCCACCTTTAACATTCAAAGGATGAGAACTTGAAGAGCTATAAGGCCCCCTAGTTAACAAGAAAGAAACTACAAAGGTTTATCAACCAACAACTCAAAACTCTAATATCTTGTCTTTTCGAGCATGTTTAGTATTTTTCTTAGAAAGGCATGATACCTAGGCTTAAATTTTCTTTTGGATGATTGAATATATGTTAAATAATGTGTTATTTGCTAGATATATGTTTAAAGAAAGATTTATGGCATGATAAATGTAGAGGTGAAAGATATATGTGTGTGAGCATGTCTAGATGAAGAAGTTGACACTGTCTGTGCTCTCTGGAACAAAACTACGTTCGTGAAACTTGTTATTTATGAATGTTGTTTACATATTTAGAAAGTAGGTCAAAGTAGCTTTCATTTGCCACTGGTCTCATGTGATTTTGAATTTTATTCAATAATCTATGAATTTTTAAATAAAACGTGACAATCTGCAACTATCTTCATATTTAGAAAAAATCTGGTACTAATCGGCAAGAGAATGATTATTTTTAAAATCATATTAAAATACTATGGGTTGTTGGCTACATTTATGAATTTTTTTTATGAGAATTGGGTGTGTTGAAGTCTGCTCTAAAATGGCTGGATGAGTATTGTCACATGGTGTACAAACAACAGCACTAAGAGTCTTCTTTTTGAATTTCTGGTAAAAGAATTACTCTAGTTAGAATCCTCACATTGAATTCTGGTAAAAGATTACAAACTGTTTTGTACTTTCATTGCTGTTATACTCTTTTGACTTTAAGGTAGATTCATTTGTTAATTTTGAATCTGCATATTGAATTCAGGTAAAAGATTACCAACTATTTTGTACTTTCTACAATTCAAACGACTGAATGCAAAAGACACTATTCTTCCATTTTCTCTGCCTCCCAAAATAGGAGCAAAAAGTTAAAATGTATGTTCTATTGATCCTAGTGTCTATGTTTCCTTGTTTGTTTGTTTCTTTCTTTTTCTTTCTTTCTAAATATTATAAATGACCTGAAATGGTTCCTTTTCTGGCCCTTTTAACCCAACCGAATATAATAAAGAACAAAAAATTGTAATCAAGAACATTATGTAGGGTGCTTACTGTGGATTTTATATATAAAAAAAATCATTAAATTTAAATTGCATCATTATACCAATCAATATTTTTTTATTAAATGTATAGGTTGCTATTTATTATAAAAAAAATTCTCTATAGGGTTATAAGTTTGGATTGGGTTTACCTTGAGTGCTACAAGTTCCATAATAATTAATTGTCTAACCTTATTATCATCTACTTTGAATGATTGTTCCCCGACCCATGGATAATCTGAATACTTTCCATTACTACACAGATATAAAATTATATTAAAATAGGTGTGATAATTTATTCTAATTGAAAAATATGATATGTAATTATTAAAGTACCCAATATTTTTTTTTTCATTTTCACCCTGCCCTTTGAATCATTCCATGACTAACAAGATGTCTTCTTCTTTGAAGCCTAATTTCAACACGATCCGTTCATTAAAAATTCCTTGCAGCGATTTCATATTTACGATTGGCAAACATAAATTACGGTATTTGTTGGAAACCCACAATTGGGGAGTAGGCGATGAGGATAGATAAGGAAGATGGTTCAAGAAAGAAATGTAATAGTCCCAATTCAAAATTCAATTTTGAATGCTAGTATAAGAATTTAATATCTATTTAACATAATAACACAAAAAAATGTAAGAGTACCCAAACCCGTTCGCTGCGAGGAACAGGGCGGCGCGACCAAATAGGATGGTTCGGGTTGATATTGTCATCCCTAAATGCATTGTGTACTCTGCTCATGTGATTTCACTATTTTGATGCACTTTCTGGTATGACATTACTATTAATTAACTGAGAGGCCTTGAGGAGTGGAAGAATTAATAAAGATGGAAGAGACTATATTGGAATTTATAATTAATAGTTAGGTTCTTATATTTTTGTTTTATTTTTTTATTAGTTACATTGTCGAATTAATTATATATTCAATTCATCTGATTTGGGTTGTATTATGGAGTTTTATTATACATAAATCATTCCTATTTGAATTTTATGATAGTATTATTTATTACCTTGTTAGTAGAATTTAAAGCGAACAAAATAAATTGTATATCATTATTTTAAAAACCTACAACAACATATATTATATGTTGTCACTCATACATTTCTTACTCGCTGTAACTACAAAAATATACAATAATTCGTTGTTATACGGTCAAATTAAGCGAAATGACAAAGAATTTTTCAATGATATAAATAGAGGACTGTTTTAGGATGTATAGGAATAAAGAGAAGAATATAAGAACATAGATTTATTGACCCAATTCGTCATGAATCACTACATCTGGGGGCGTACCAAGCCAGTAGATAATTCACTATCACTCGTGTATAAGATCCCTTTATATAGGTTACAATATAGGTTTTTAGATGAGTACATAGAATATAATGAAACAAACATATTGCCCTTTATCAGTTACTTATTGATGATGACACACTAATATATTTTTCCTTCAATACTCCCCCTTGTGCCGAATCAAAAGTGTGGATAGTGCTTGAATGCTGCCTTGCTAAAAGTTTGACAAGTAGCAAGAATTCAATGGAAAATAAATCTCGATCGAAGGGAAATAGATTTACAATGCCCCTATGTTGATACTTTTTTTTATAAATGTATAGGGTCACTATTGTAACACCCCAATTTTAGAATTTACATTTCATATGTTAAGCAATTTAATTATTTCTTTAAACATTGAAATAGTGAATTATTTTCTAGTTTTTCAAAAGTTTATGATTTATTAAATTGAAGATCTAATATTTTCAATGAAGTTTAAAAAGTTTTGCAGGATAGTCTACTGAGAAGGTCAAGCTCGATTGCGACTTACTCGACACAAACAAGTAAGGAAAAAAAAGAACTAAACATGTATTAAATAGATATAAATTAATACTATATATTTATAATTAAAATTTTAAATATATATTTGATATTAGTCATAATTAAATTTAGTAATAATAAGATTTCAATATTTATTAAGAAAATACGCATCATATCAAGGAAGATTTTTCATATATTACTTAGTCATAGAAATATCTACATTCATGGGATTTATTTAGAATTAATAATAAAGATAATATTGATAAAGTAATATATATATATATATATATATATATATATATATATATATTAAGTTGAATGCATAATAGTTTAGGATACCAAGAATAATTCTGCGTATCACTTTGGCGTTTCTATTTCTCTCCCTTTTCTCTCACTCTGCGTCTCTTTCTTTACTACATTGTTCTCTTCTCTTTACTCTACTCTCTCTTTAAAATTAATTTTCCTAAGACTACCATCTCTCCATCCAAAGCCACCGTGAATCACCCATGGAAACAAAGGTCTAGCAGCGTAAAAAGTCTTGGAAGGAGAAATAGGGAGAGTCTGCAATGTTTTGATTTACTTTCTGGGAGAAAGAAAAGAAAAATACAATTGAATGAACTAAAGTTACGTTCGTTGAATTCCCCTCTCAAGGTAAGATTTAAATTACATGATTAATAGAAATAAATTTGGTACTCTTCTAAAATTAGGGTTTTGAATTTGATTTCAATTAGGTTTTTAATTATCTAGATGGATTTGATAACTATGTGATTAATTGGTGTTAATTAGTGGATTGCATGTTGAAAATATCGTTGCATGTGACTTTAATGTCTAGTTAGCTACTCTATAAATATCAATGTGTTATGTTAGGACTGTATTGATGGCTATTTGATGTTTAAAATGAGTTGGGTGCCCCAACTATGTCCTTCTTTATGAGTTAATAGTGTTGCTGAAATTTTCAATGAAACTGCTCCATTTTTCCTAAACATTTTTAAATCTTTTTTGAAGGTTTTTTAATAAATTCTTTTACTCAATTGAAGTATTAGAAGTTTTGGACATGTGGTAAAAATTTTGGATTTTTAGGAGTTTGTTTTGATTTTATATGATTTTTCTATATATATGTTGTACAGAGGTAAAAACATCATGTTTTAATGCCATGTTTGTAATACTCCCCATGGTCAGCTCACTTCGAATTTATGAGTGAATTTTACCAAGTTGTTCTAGTACCTCTTACGTGTCTTAGGAATTTTACCTTGCTACTTTTTAAGGCATATCCTATTTTTAGTGATTTTCCTTCCAAACAGCATTTTTCCAGCAAAATTGAACTGTTTTTGTGCTCTATTAGAATGCTTGCACAATGTGAAATACATAAAATTAAAATATTAAACTACTGAGACTTAAGGCCATGTAGGATTTAGTCTTATATTTTTATAAGCAATACACGAATTTTACCAAATTCTAGAAAATGATTTGACGTATGACTTGTTCGTGACCTGTTTTTAGTCTATTTGTGAAAATCATAGGAAAATATCTACTGGCAATTTTGAATTGAAATTTTTATGTTATGTATCTATATAAGATATGAACTTATTGTATAAATTTCATAATTTTCTAACATGTCTATAATTGATGATAAATAATTTATTATAGACTGTCTTTTTTAGAGGTTTGACAGATAGAATGTGAGTTGGTAAATTATTTTATTTAATCACCTAGTTAACTAAAAGTATAAATATTCCATAATAAATAAATAAAACTTACTTTGAGCATATTAAAATATTTTTATGGTCCATTTAGCAGTGAGTGGAAATTTACTTAAATGCTATGATTAACATGTCTTTACATGTGAATTTTCACATCTAGAATTCCCTTGAAGTATGATTAAGTTGGTAGGAATATTTAGATTCTATTATGAATGAAACATTAAGTATATGATATATACGCATAGTTAGATAATAAATATGGTGAAAGAGTTGTATGTATATTTATATAATTTAATGATTAAAAGACTAAGAGACAGACGAATGTGTCGAGTGCAGTGCGAGCAGTTGGACTTCCAGGAAGTTATCCCACCACACAGTCACGCCAAGAAAGTGGGTAACTTTTAATTTCTTATGCATTAGTTAGAATAATCTATGTGTGTACGAGAAGGCAGATCCTCGGATTATGCTCTGTGTGAATTATAGCAAGTCTACGAACTATGCTCTGTGTGAATTATGGCTAGTCGACGGGCTATGCTCTGTGTGAATCATGATGGGTCTATGGACCATATCTGTGTGAATTGAATCGGGCCTACGGGTCCGGCGTGTACTCGGTTGACATGCTGATTAGTCTTTTTAATGCATTTGTACATTAAATGTTATCCCACTAGGCTTCTCCTCCAGGGGAAGACTCATGATGCTACTTTAACTTTTCAGATACCGTTGGCGACGAGGCGGACGTGTGACTGACTAGACAAACTCAATCTATATGTATCCACTATGTTTTATGTTTTCTATAAGGAATGAATAAGGATTTTTCTTATGTTATCGTTTTAAAAAAATGATTTCCAAAATATATGTATAGATTACTTGGTTAAGCTGTGAAGTCTTTTAATAATTTACTCGAACATTATGTCGATCGTTTGAAATATTAAATTTTCAAATACTACTGGTTGTTCTTATTAGTCCTTATTATGTTAAGTTATTTATAATATTTTATCACGTGCATATTAATCTATTATTTGAAATTGTCTTAAATAATGTAGTGTTTGGCTTAGAAATGTGGGTTTAACACGAGTTAGGCACAAGCATAGTTAAACATAAAAAAACTCGTTTTTTTACTATATAGTCTTCCGCTTGAGAAATAAATATTCATTTTCAACTGCAATTGGTAGTTAATTTTTATAAAATCATTTTTTATGGTAAATATTGTCTTTCTTTTCCCGAGTATGACGATGCCTTTTTTGGGGCGTCATAATTATTCATCGTTCTTGTAACCTATCCCAATCAAGTAGTCACTTAGACGGGTATACCACCCCTGCCTGATTGTTTCAATCTAATTGCAAACACACTCCGTGGTTTAGAGTCACTTGATTTAGGTAATAAATGTCATTAGACACTTATATATCTCTAATTCAAGATCCCCATAGAGATATGTCATAACCACATTCATAAGCTGCATCTCCAATCCTTCGGAAACTAACTAAGTGATGGGACATTATGACGTCCATTACGGGAGTTTGTCTCCCTATACTCAATCCAGAGCGTTGTGAGAAATCTTGCGCTATAGACAAGTTTTATATATCAAGACCATATATTTCATATTACGCTTTATGACAAAGACTCAATTATGTCCTACAGGTATTACACTTGGTCAGGCTAACACTACTGGACCAAATACCTATCTCTTTGTCAGAGAATTAAATTCTACATGGATTGCTTTTATTTATTTAGGCCAATATGCTCTTGGTTGACACTCTGCAACCGAGTGTGGTTCGATATCGTTGTGCTCTATACTTTCTTGAGCAACAATATAAATAAATACATCATCAATCTGTGTGCAATATTTGTCCATTGATTTATATGCACTTTTATAATCATATAGAGATTTTTCATTCTCTGGAATCATATCAAACATCGGAGCGTCCTCCAATAATAATTCATGGACATAAGTTAATCAGAGATAATCTCGTGAGATGTATTCTCAACATTGATGATCAATGTGTTAGATTGTGTCACACCTATCATTTCTTCCTTTAAATGGGTGTCAATCGAACTAGGTGACCTCCCCCATTTCCTTTTGGGAGTCTCAGCCTCAACCACACCTCCACCAAGTGTGGTTGCAATACCTTTCCAGCGGTGTTGTGCCCCTTATTGAGGACTTCTAGATTTCTAACCCTTACAGACATATTTGCAGCTGGTATATAAGACCTAGTCACTTTAGTAATATCAGTAAACGCATTAGGCATCGAATATGCTACGTTCTGAATAAAATGATTAATTTTATTTCACTTTCACATTGTGAAGTTCGGGGATCAAATGAGACAGAGTGGGGATGGACACAATACTTCCTGTTGTTCCCTTGAAAGATCCTTTTTCTTATCTCCCCCTAACGACGGGAAGACTGTCTCATTACAGTGATGATCCGCAAATCTAGCGGTAAGTAGGTCGTCTGTCAAGGGTTCTAAATTGCGGAATTGTTGGAAATTCATATCCAACATAAATACTTAATCGTGTCTAGGATCCCATTTTAATGCATTGTGGGTACGCAATAGACACATATATTGCACAACCAAATATATGTATGTTGATGATCTTGATTCAATGTAGATGATTAGTGCATGTTTACGCTTGGAAGATCATCAAACAAAGTGATTAAACTAGGATTGAATGCTAAATTAAGACAAGTAGGTTTTGAGAATTAAAATTGCAAGAGCTTGGGCTTGTTTTTTGAATAAATGAACTTATTATCTCCTTCTCATGAAGGGGTACTTATAGGGTACAAGCAAGCATGAGGTGGCACCTCCTTATCCATCATAATTTATACATTGACAAGTGTGTAGACACTTGTTTAAGTCCTAAGCTATTACATGTTACATAATGACAAGTGTTAAGACACTTGTTCGTTTCTAATGTAATGCCTAATTAGTGGGATTCTTGATGATCCTCCGGGGTACCCTGTTACTCGTCTGCTCGCCCTTTTGGTTCATTTTGGAACCTTCTTGTTAGTACTGCTCGCCTATCTCTATTCCTTTGTGACCTGCTGCTCGTCTAACCAGATGCTCGTCCAACGTGTTCTGACACTTTACCCAGCTGCTCATCCTATCCTGCTTGATAATTACAAATCCCAGCTGCTCGCCCATTTGACCTTTTATACTTCTAATGACCTCTTTATTTATTATTTTAACTTTTAATTAGCTTAATCATGTTGCTCGGCTGTTCGCCTATCAACAATGCCCCCCTAGTTTGACCTATTAGAATAAAAATTATCATTCTTAGGTCAAACTATAGTCATTAGGCGATGTACCAGAGTCATGAGCGAGCAACAGGGATTCAAACATTTTGGGCGGGAATATTTTGCGCGAACAGCAGGGATCAAACTCTTGAACTTGTGGCGTTTCGTTTCCCGATGTGCGTCTTACGATGAGGCGTGGGCGGTTGGTGATGTCACCGCCGCCCACGCGTGTCTTGGCTAAATTATTCGTAGGGGCTCATCTTTTTTGCTAATTCCATTTAGCCCCCCAATTCCCTTCTTATAAATACTCGTCTTCTTTCTTCTTTACTTTCTTTTCCTTCTCACGAAAGATTTCCGCCATTCGAAGCTTTTCACCTCTTGAATTCTTACTCTTTCATGACCGATTTCTTCAATTTACAAGGTAATTTGTTTATTTTCTCCATTTTAATTTACTTTTTGTTTGTACTTGCATTTCGATTTCTCCAATTTTTTCCAATTATCTCCACCACCGTGCCTCCATTTCTATCGTTGCCGCGCTCCGGCTCTTATCGCCGCCGCACTCTCATCATCACCGTCATATTTTTTATCCACATCTCCTCATATTGAATTTTCATCAAAACCCTTACTTCTTATTTCAATGGCTTCTCTCATATCAGGCGAGCAACTGAACTGATCCCCCACTCCTGGACAAAAGTGTGCAAAAATATTGTCCAGGACCAAAGCTTAAGCGATAACGCCCGCCTGCTCAGCTATAATGCTAGCCATCAGGTGATTGCTGCTCAGAAGGTCCTCGACCTGTCCATTGAGTTGGAGAGGACAAATCGAAGCTTGGGGCAGAAGATTGAGCAGTTTGAGATGGAGAAAGCGGCCATCTTAATGAAGAAGGATGAATAGTTGGCTCGTCTGAAGGGCGAATTTGAGAAAGCTAAGCTCAGCTGGGAGAGGAGCTTGAAGACGGCTGAGGACAAGGAGAAGGTCGTCTTGAATGCTTCCGAAAATTTGAAGTTGGACCAGGGAGTCGCGACTGATCGCCTCAAAACCTTGGAGACTGAGCGTGTCGGTCTGGTGGAGAGGGTCGAATCCCTGAAAGGTCCATGTCACTCAGCTGGAGAGGGAGAAGAAGTGCGTCGTTTCCTACACCAACAACGTGCAGGATGTAACCGATAACACAAACTTCGGTTATATCTGTGAGTATGCTGACTGCGTACGATCCGTGAAGTACATATTTGATAATGGTCTTGATATCTTGACTTCGGTCACAAAATACTTCACGGACTACGTCATAGAGAACCCTCCCGCTGCCTGCTTTGATATCCCTATTGCTGACTTAGGGGATATGGGTGTGAACCTGGATGTCTTTAAGGACGATGTACGGGTGATCGCCCCGAAGCTGAGGACTGAGGAAGTGAACAAGGATGCCTCAGTATTTGACGCCCTGAGCCCCCTCTTCCCAGCCCCCTTGGATGAAACTGGTACTTCTACTGTAGCCAGCGAGCAGCAGGTCCCTGGGACAACTACCACCGATGTTGCTCCTTCAACTGAAGCTCCTTCTGGCAATTCTTCTGACCATTTGTCTTTCTTGTCTACCAAGTGAATCTTCAAGATGTGTTTGATTATCTTGTTGACTGCTTCGACTTGACCGTTGGATTGAGGATGATAGGGCGTCAAAAAGTGTTACTTGATTCCCCATTTTTTACAAAAGTCCCTTATCTTCTTGCCTTCGAACTGCTTCCCATTGTCTGTTAAAATTGCTTGTGGGACTCCAAATCGGCACACGATATTTTTCCAAATAAAGCTAATCATTTTTTCTTGCGTGATCATCATGAGTGCCTCTACTTCGGCCCATTTTATGTAATAGTCCACGGCCTACCGCAAATTTTACATTCCCCTTTCCGGTTGGGAAAGGTCTTATGATGTCTATCCCCCACTTTGCGAATGGCCATGGACTATTTACTGATATTAGCTCAGTTGGTGGCCTGTGAATGCTGGGGGCGAACAACTGGCACCTATGACATGTTTTTGCAATTTTTATCGCATCTTGTAGCAGAGTTGGCCAGTAGTATCCTTGTCTCACAGTTTTGTATGTCAATGCTCGCCCTCCTGCATGATTTCCACACACGCCTTCGTGGATTTCTCTCAAAACTTCTTGGCCTTGCCCCCTTGCTAAACATTTTAACAAAGGAAGTGAGAATCCTCTCTTGAAAAGCTGTCCATCCATGATAGTGAACCTTGTTGCTCGCCTGGTCATCTTAGCTGCCTCTTGTGGGTCTTTGGATACTTCACCATCCTTGAGATATTTGAGTATTGGTGTTCGCCAGTTATTTTTCTCGAATTCTTCCTCAACTTGATTGATTTTGTAATCGTTAGTTGATGGGTGAAGTATTTTGGTTATTGTAACCTCTGAGAGTTCCGCTGGTCCCGTGCTGGTAGCCAGGCGAGCAAGTGCATCTGCCTGGGTATTGTTGTCCCTTGGCATTTGTTCGATGTAGATCTATTCAAATAAGGAGGCTAGGTGGGCTACAATCTTTTGATATAGAGCCATGTTCTCATCTTTTGTCTCGTATTCTCCTCGGACTTGGTTGATTATCAACTGCGAGTCTCCATATATTTACAATTTTCGTACCTCCACGGCCAATGCTAACCGAAGTCCTGCTATCAGTGCTTCATACTTAGCTTCATTATTTATCGCCATGAACTCAAATCTGATAGCTGAGGTGAATACTTGCCTATCAGGACTGATTAGCACTATTCCTACTCCTGACGTTGTATTCGTTAATGATCCGTCAACGTACATGTGCCATGGATGATTATGACTTCTCATCGGATCTTGAGGAAAGGTTAGTTCGACTATGAAATCGGCTAACACTTGTCCTTTAATCATTGTTCGAGGTGCATAAGATATTCCGAATTGGCTTATTTCGAAGGACCACTTGAACAGGCGACCAGTAGTGTCAAGCCTTTGCAAAATTTGCCTCAACGGGAATGTCGTTAGCACTTCTACCTGATGGTGAAAGAAGTATGGATGTAGCTTTCTTACACTCATTACTAGTGCGTAGGCTAACTTTTCCATCGGTGAATACTTGATTTCTGCTTCGTGTAATGCCTGACTTACATAGTAAATCGGCAAGTGAAACTTTTCTTCTGCCTGAAATAAGACCAAGCTGATCGCCACTTCTGATGCAGCCAGGTAAAGGTACAACTTCTCTCCTGAGACAGGCTTTGACAGGATCTTGGTGTCACCCAGGTATTCTTTTAGTTGCTCAAACACTTGTTGACAACTGCTTGTCCATTGAAACTGTACTTTCTTGATAGCATCAAAGAAAGGTCGACATCTATCACCAGATCTTGAAATGAATCTATTCAAGGCTGCTAAACATCCAGTGAGCCGTTGGACTTCCTTGACTGATCTTGGTGGATGCATATCCATGATTGCCTTCATCTTCGACGGGTTTGCTTCAATGCCTCGCTGACTGACCAACTGTCCAAGAAACTTTCCTGAGTGAACTCCAAAGCTACTCTTCTTTGGATTTAGCTTCATGTTATACGCCGGGAGTATCTCAAATGCTTGTGATAAGTGCTCTAGATGGTCCTCCTTCTTTGGACTCTTGATGACTATACCATCCACGTATACTTCCATCGTCTTGCCAATGTGCTCATCAAACATTTTATTGACGAGTCTTTGGTACGTGGCTTCTGCGTTAATCAATCTGAATGACATCTTTTTCCAACATAACAAGTTTTTGTTGGTGTAAAATATTGTGTACTCCTGGTCGTCCGGGTGCATTGAAATTTGGTGGTAGCCTACAAACGCATCCATGAATGTGAGGAGCTCATGCCCGGCCGTGTTGTCTACCAACTGGTTAATGTGTGGAAGTGGGAAATTGTCCTTTGGGCAGGCAGCATTCAAGTCGATGAAGTCAATGCACAACCTACATGTTCCATTCGGTTTTCGGACTAACACTGGATTCACCACCCATCTGGGGCACAATGTTTGTTTGAAGAGATCGTTGTCCAGTAGCTTCTTCACTTCTATATCCAACGCCTCGTACTTGTCTGGTCCAAATTTCCTTCTTTTTTGCTTTACCGGTTTTCTAGTTGGATCAATATTTAGCCTGTGGCAAGCATGCTCTGGGCTAATGCGCACCATATCGGCATGCGACCATGCGAATACATCGAGATTGGACTTGAGGAATTCTTTCATTTTGGATCTGTATGGCTCAGGGAGCTCAGATCCAATAAAAAGTTTCAAGTCTTCTTCGTTCGGGTCGACTCATACTGCCTCCAATTCCTTAACCGGTGTTGCTCTTCTTTTTTGGCCTTTCCAACGAGGGTCGATGATGGGTCCTTCCAGGTTAAGATCCTCAACTTCTTTTGGAGCAGGTACAACCTCCTCTCATTGCTGCTCGTTTTGGACCTTCTGCTCGCCTTCACCCTGCTGCTCGTCTACTTCCATCACCTCCGTGTCAATGGATTCCATGATTTTATCTAAGATGGAAGGTTCATCTTCAGCCCTGCTGCTCGGCTGTTCGTTCATGACAGACACTTTGTCGTCTTTTGGTTGTAATTGTAGGAGGCACTCTCGAGCTCTCTTCTGATCGTCTTTCACCGTACCTGATCCTTTCTAAGTTGGAAAGTTAAGACAATAGTAGTACGTTGAAATGGCTGCTTTGAATTCATTCATGAAAGGACGACCAAGAAACCCATTGTAGGCAGATTGTTGGTCTACAACCAAGAACTCTATCATTCTAGTTAATCTCCTATCAGGGTTCTCGGTCGATACAAGTTCAACCGATAACGTAACTACACCTAATGGAATGGTTACAGCTTCTCCAAATCCCACTATCTTATGATTACAATCTTTGACATATTCAACATAATCTCCTAAATGATCTAATGTGCTCTTGAATAGGATATTTGTGTAGGAGCCAGTATCCACTAGTAGGCGATGGACTCGGGTTCCCATGATGTTGGCACAGATAATTAACGAGTCGTTGTGAGGGGTGAGTATCCCGTCTAAATCTTTTTCTGAAAAGGTTAACTCTCCCGTCTTCTTGGTAGTCGGGTTTACTCCTACCTCTTTAACTTGAGCCACAGCCCTGAGTTCCGCTTTCCTCTTTCTCTTGGACATTTGAGGTCTTCCATCTGAATAACCTCCTACCGACCCAGTTAGCTCGAGCATTAAGATTTCTCGCACTGGTTCAGCTGGGGCCATTATTATCTTTTTCCCCTTCTTATCCCTCCTGCTCGACTGCTCGTCACTCTCATCATCTTCCAAGCTGGAGGATGTTGCTGCTCTTGGCCTTTTTCCTGGTTATCTTTTTACGAACTCCGATAACTTTCCCTCTTCATAAAATCTCTTCATAAGATTAGGGTTGTTTGCTAAGGCCTCCATTTCAGGTGGGAGATTATGGGTTATAGCAATATGCTGTGATCTATTCGCATGCCTGGGATTACGATCCTGGTGGTCGGCCGACGAAGCTCGGGTGGGAGATGCTCTCCTTAACAAGCGTGATCCTTGTGTTTCCTTGGATTGAGGCATTTCAAATTAATTTTTCTTTGTTCTTATGATGAAGAACACCAAGAACACTCTTATTTGAATCTTCAAATATTTCTTGAAACTTTCTTCAAATCTTCAAGTTTTCAACTTGAAGTTCTTGATTAATCACACTGAATCGGAGGTTCGAACCCTTCTTCTAGCGCCAATTTGTTGGTGATCAAATTTAATTGATAGGATTAGTGACTGTTTTAATTCGGTTTAAGACCACCAATCAATTACGTGTGATTGATTACCACCGTAAATGGTAAATTGAAGATTTGGGATGTGGAATTATAAATACGAAAATCGAAATCGCATTAATTTTGTGTATGTGTGCGTTTAGGTGTTTAAGTGTGTGTTTTAGGAGTATTTGTGAATTTGAACTTATATTTCTTAGCTGGAGAACAACTATTTATAGGAGCTAGCAAGCATGAGGTGTCTATGATTCTTGGTCTCCCTAGCCTGCATGCTTGACAAGTGTCCTATTGACCTTATCTAAGCTGAATCTTAGTTACAAAGTCTTCTTTGGTCTTATCTCGGACTTCATTGTTGTTCATCCAGGTCAGTTTGGTTGATCCAGAATGGTTTTTCCATAGAAGTTGTTCATCTTTTGAGGTTATGGCTCAGAAGTTGTTCGCCTTTGTGTTTTACACAGATTGGCTTTGGGATCTTGGTCCTTTGTTCGTTTACATACACCTCTTATGCTGGTAGATGCACCATCTTTAATAATGTTGTTCGTCATTATTGACTTGGTGGAGGGTCCATATTTGGTTTCGGGTCTTAAAACCTGTTCGCCAGAATGTTGTTCGTCACTAGTGTTGTTCGTCATTTCGTACCCCTCCTGGATTGTTTTGTGCACTCCCGTTTGATTTTCTTTGTTAATCATCTTCTAAGGCTTTAATATTTGTTCGCCCAACGGTACTTGATGTTCGTCTATCAACAATTGCCCCCTATCCTGACTAGGTGTTATATTGACGAGCATCTTTGAGCGAGCAACAATTGTTAGGATATTAAACTGATGAGGGTTGGGACGAACATCATTGGTCCCAGTGAGCAATAAATGCTCCGTCGTTCTGTCTCCCCAAGGTCTGGGGGTTGTTCGAAGATGACGTGGGCGGCATGATTACGCACCACCCACGCGCGATCCATCCCGAGGTCATGCGCCCCTACTTTTGCTCGTAGACCCCTTAACTTCTTCTCGAATTCGCAAATTGACCCCGTTTTTTGTCATTTTAGCCCCAATTTTTGGGGAAATTACGATCTATACCCCGTTTTTTGCTTGGGGTATAAATAGAAGAGGGAAATAAATATTTTCCCACTTTTTACTTCTTGCTACAGTACTCCAGAGAATTCTCCATCTCCGACGACTTCGAGCTTTTCCGACGACGTTTCTTCAGTGTTTGGGCATCCAATTCCGAAGCAAGGTAGTTATTTCTCTTATTCTTCTCTCTTCTTTCCTCTTTTTTGCCATTTTCTTCATCGCCGCCGTGGGGAGAAGTTTGCGCCGCCGTTGTTTACCTAGAACCGCCACCGGAGTTGCAGAAAATACATTTACAAACTAACTAATTTCTTTTTAAGACAAATGTCCTCCCATTCGAGTAATAAAGGATTAGTGGAAGAATTAGACCCTTTATTCCCGATCGTGCCGTTCATCGAGCAGCCGCCATTTGAGGTTTTCTCTGAAGCGCATCCCGACATAGATTTTGTGGTCCGATCAACGGGGGATTCCGGTGCTCGCCCATCCGGCGATGAAGCTAGGGAGGCCACAAGCAGTTCCTCTGACAAGCAATCTTCATCTGGCTCTGAATCTGAGGAAGATCCGGAGTTTGACGAGCTTACCCCTGAATTTTTGGAAGGGATAGGGTTTCCAGGCCCTAAGATGCTCGAAAATGAGATTCCCACTGGTATTGCTCGCCCATTAAACTGGATAGCATATTCTGATGAGCACGCAAACAACTTTCCTCGACCTCCGCGCCAAGTTTTGGATCTGGTGAGAACTGAGTACCAGGCGAGCAGAATTTGGAGTGTTGTTCGCAAGGACGAGCTCAACCTCATACGGGAAGCATACAAAATTCCCCATGACATCTTCATGTGGGCTCCCAAGAAGAAGGAAAGAGTTGATCGTCCTCCTCCAGGGTGTACGGCGATCAACATAGACACGCTGATCGCGGGGCTAAGGTTGCCACTACCTCCCGTTGTTGGTCGCTTTCTGGAGGCGACCAACTTAGCTATCACCCAAATAACTCCTATTGGGTGGACGAACCTGCTCGGCAGCATGGGCTTGTTCTCCTTGGAGGGGTATGTCGACCGCATTACTGCCGAGGAGGTCAACTACTTGATGACCATCACCAAATATCCGAGGGGCGAAGAAGGGTACTACTACTTGAAAGCCCGGGCTGGATTAAAATTGGTGGAAGGGGTGCCGAACAAGATTCGGGATTGGAAGGAGCTTTTTTCTTCATTGGGGGCGATTGGCGAGCATCTTTTGGTCCTCACGGCGGTGCCGGGCGTATATTTGAACCCACCACCTATGGGCAAATCAAACGTAAGGTCATTTTTGTTCGCCCTTGCATAAAGTTCTAATTTAACTTTTTTTGTTTGCTCGCAGGTCCCCGGTTACTCAAGTGGAACTCGGAAGAGGAAGAGATCGGATCTGAGTTCCTCTTCACTTCGTGTTTGGTCGCTCTCCGAGATAAGGCCGAGAGGACCATCGAGTACGTGAATAGACTGAAGTGCAAGAAAGCTGCTCGCCTATTCACGTACCCTCACCATCTGGAAGCTCAAATTGAGGTGCCCCCAGGTACAGGAAGTTTCTAACTTTCAATATACATGTTGCTCGTCATTTGTTTCTCTAACTTGCTCGCCTAACCCTTTTATTTCTCTTTTTTTTTTTAGCCGAGCAAGTCACTGTCGCCGTCCCTCCTTGTCTTGGACTTTTGGAGTAAATAGTCCACGAGATGCCGCCTCCAAAGAGAAGGAGAAAGAAAGGTGACCCTCCATCTAAAGTGCTTGCAATGACCAACAAGGCCTCTGCTGCCGAGCAAGCCCACCGGACGACTGTCCCGCCGAGCACATCGCCTAAACCGGCTCCCGCCTCCTCTCCACACGGTCCAAAAAGACTGAAGAAAGGTGACAGCACATACTTCTCCCAGGCGCCCCCCACCACTGACAAAGGAAAATCCAAGGTGGGAGGATCTGGTCGCCTGCCTTCCACTGAAGCTGCTCGCCTTCCTACGACCGATGAGAGAGGAGGAAAATCGAGCAAAGATAGGCATACTCCTCCTCGTAGGCCTGAGGACATCACCTATCTTGGGTGGGATAGAGCTAAATTTGCCGAGTAAGGATTCTTCTTTGAACTCTTCCAAAAACTTAATAAGTTAAAAATTCACCAAGTGTTGAAACTTTTTTTTTTGCTCGTAGGTATCGGCCAAATGACCACCCAGGGTGAGTAGACAAACTTCACCAGTACGCCTGCTCGAAGACCCCGTCGAACATTCATGACATCTCGGATGATCATGTTCGCCGGGCAACCGAAATAGTTGCTCGCGTCTGGTCGAAACCTTTGAACAAGGCCGTGCTCGCCCAAGGGGCCATTGACAACTTTCATCTGTCAATGGTGCAAGCTGCCAACTCCCTTGTATCTGCTCAAAGGGGAATGGCTCAAGTGGTGGAGCTGGAAGAAACTGCTCGCCAACATGTTGCCACTGTTCGCCATCTTTCAGAAGAGAAGGATACAATGGCGAACAACTTGAATGGCTAGATTGCTCGGCTCAACAACCAGATCTCCCTCTACATTGACAACGAAAAGAAATACCTTGAAGAAATTCAAGGTTTATCTAGCGAATTGGGAGGCAAAGAGGTCATGCTCGGTGAGGAGAAGAGCAAACTGTCTGCGGCCGAGCAGAAGATTGCCGAGCTCGAGGCGGATGTCACTCGCCTTAGAGAAGTGGAGGCAAGCACCTTCACCCGCGATCAACTCGAGGCAGAGCTCCAGGCCCGGTCTGCCCCCATCTCAAACCTGGGATACATCTGCGCTTAAGCCGTCTGCATCCGCATGGCTGACGCGTATGACTTTAGAGACATGGTGGAGGAGATGGGCAAGGACTTGTCCGAATTTCTGGAGCACTATCCCCCTCCGAACAACATTGAGATGCAACTGCGGGATATTGCCGAGCTAGGGGATAAAATTGACTGCCTTGACCCCAGCATCATCATTACTCGCCCTCCACCTATGGTCGATGAGGGCGAGTAGGAGGAGGAGCCGGCCACTGCGGACGAGCAAGCCGAGAGGGAGCAAAAGGTTGCCGAAGATATGGCAAGAGATATGATCGTTGACCCGCCGGCCGACCAGGCTCAAAGTCCTACTCTTGCCGATCAATCTCAAGATCCTCCTCCTGCCGAGCAGCAATAGGCTTAGGACAGCCTTTTTCCTTTTCTTTGTAATAGTTGTTTGTTCCTTTTGTAGTACACTTCTAGAATCCTTGTACTATTTTTGAGGCTCAATGCCTTTTATTTTAATGAAATGTCTTTCTTTTGTTCGCTCATTTTCTTTATACGTTAATTGCCTTTACATTTTTGTCAATGCTTTTGCAATTATAACATATAATTTTGGGCTTTTGTTCGAATTGAACTTTGCCTTAATGGAATTTGGGTTTAGCCTTAGGTTATGCCCATCTTAAAAGACGAACAACCTTTAATTGGCTTTGGTCCTCTGAATGGACTTGTACCTCGAGCTTTCGGACTTTTCTTTTTAACGAACAACTATGTATACATAATGGAAAAATTTACAAGTGTTGTAAGACTGCTCGTCACTAACATATACAACCTGACGAACAACTTTGAACACTAACTAAAAACATGCTCGCTTATAATATTTTTTGCCGAGCAACTTTGTAAAGAAACAGCACTAGACTATACAATGTGCCGAACAACTTTTCATCCTATACTTAGCAAAATTTTCAAAAAATTAGGCAAGTTTTTTGTTTGCTTTACTTGGTTCACTGACCCCCAAGACATTTGTTCGCCCAATCAAGAACTTGTTCGTCTCATTGATAGTACTTCTTTAGATGTACAACATTCCAGGAGTATTGGGCCGACTTGCCTTCCATATCTTCGATATCGTATACACCATTAATGAATATTTCCGTTATACGATACGGGCCCTCCCAAGTTGGTCCCAATACACCTGGAGGTTGGGAGAGCAACTTTCTCCTGGAATTGGGGTTGGCCAAGCCTGTCTTGAGCACTGGAACGTGTAGTTCCATGGCTCGACATTGTTATTCGCCCGCGAGCAGACTTTGCCTGGCCCTTTCTTGGTTCGACCACCTTGGCTTTGCCCTTATCCCGCCTGGCTTGGGCGCTATTAACCTCGTGTTGTTCGCCCCTAGCTGACCTGTGTTGGAGTTATACGTGAAAGTATGCTTTTACTTTGTATAACTCGTGTATCAAACACTTGTTTTATGAGAATAATTCTTTTATCACATTTGCTTTAGATATGATAGAATGTTGAATTTCTATTGCAAATCGTTCTATATATGGTACTAGTTACATTGTAGTTAATGTGGTGATACCCGATCACGGAAGACAACATTAACGGTTTCCTTGTAACTAAACGTACATTTTCACGACCTAGGTGGAATTGAACAATCCGCCGTGAAAGGTCGATGTATAAGGCTCAGATTGGTCTGTCTTGACTAAGAGATTGCACTAGCACATTTAGTATGTGTTGAAGAGGACCTACAGCGAGGATAAATTCTTCTGTTCTGAAATGTGAAGAGTTAGACCTCAGTGGTTGTTGATTTCTTAATCTCCGTCACTTAAATAGGACCGTGTGTGCTTAATGGTTACTGCTTTGATTCATGTTGGGTGAGAATCATTGTGACTTCGAACTTTGTGTCTTGGGCAGTAATATTAATCATACGACGGTTGCTAAGATTTAATACGGAGAAACGCGTGCGAGTACGCTCGTGTGATTAGTCCCCTTGGTGGGCTCAGAAGTTTTATCGTACCAAATCTTGCAAGTGAAGAATCAGTTTCTTCGGTACGGATAATAATGTTGAGCTGTCTTTACTCCAAGGTGAAATATATTAATTAATTTAGAGCTATTCAAAAGCTTAATTAATTAATGGACTTGATAATCTTAAACGCGGGAAATAATAATCGGGAGCCCATATTATCGTAATATGGATTAAGATGGATAGTGCAATATTAATTTATTAGTGGTAATAATTAATATTAATGGATTGAATTATATTGGGGCTCAATATTGAAATTCAGAAGTCCATTAGGAGGTCCAATCTTAATTCTCCTTAAAGGCCCCTCAAGTAGACCATTAAGTAGCCCAATAATGATAAGGTGATTAAAATAAAAAGATAATATCATGCTGATTTTTTATTGTAATTTTCGAAAATATGGCCTATTTAGGGGAGAAAAGATTTTGTTGATTTTCTTGAAAAGATATTATGGAAGATATGTATTCTTGGAATGCAAGTATATCTCATATATTCAAGAAGATCCAAATCTTGGTAGATCCCCTATAATTTTCGAAAATATCAAGCATAATAGGTGAGTGAGATTTTTGTGGAATATTTTATTATGGAGAAAAGAATATATGGGATATATTCAAGATTTCTTAGAGTCTAAGAAATTTTTTTCTCAAGGCCCATATTCCCTACAATTTTCGGCCACTACCTATTATAAATAGGGGGTGATTATTTCATCCCCAAGTACATAATTCCATGTGTTGGAAAAATCAAGAGCATAGATATTTTTCTTTTTCCTTAGTTATTTAAATTATTCGAAAGCATCTCCCACCGGTGATCGAATAAGGCGAAAGGGAATACTTGAGAAGGCTTTTGGGTTGATAAAGTGCGTACGTGTTAGTCCCGTTTTATTCAAAGGTCAAGTTCTACGAGAGGTACGTTAATCACATATTATCTTGTTTATTCCGCCATAGATTATATGTGAATTAATTCAACATGCATGATGTTAAATTGGTTGTTGGAATTATTATTTGAATTAATTAGGATTAATTCATGCTAGTAATAATTGTATTTAAATTTCATCCCGAATAGATTCCGGGCACCTCTATTTTCCCAACAACTGGTATCAGAGCCACAGTTTCGGGCTCTGATCTTTAAATTGGAATTTAAATTGTTAAACATTAAATTGAAATTGGATAGTAGAATTGCTAGATCTTTTTTGCAGGTATCCAATTGTCATGGTTTTAATGTTGTTATTTTTTCATACGTGTGAATTAATTGTTTTTAATTCGATTCGTTCGAATTCGTTTTTCTCGTGAGAAAATCCACGAGTAGATTAGTTGTTTTTATTTTGATTCGATCATTGTAATAGACTAGTCTAGATCTAGTATTTTTTTTTTGAAAAATAAATTGTAACCGGATCGTGACAAAGAACGAAGAATTAAAGACGGCGTACCCGGACGACGCATGCATGCGCGGCGCATGAATGGGCGTAAAATCATGCATGGGGTGGAAGAACGAGAACGACCGGTGAAACCCGGCGCACGGGGTGCGCGAGGCGCACGACCCGCGCACGACGTGTAGCGCGCGCGCGCATAGGGCTGCTGCCCGGCACCCGGCGCTCGGCTGCCGTGGGCCGACGCGCGCCGTATCTCGGGAGTTAGAATTTTTTTAAATTTTTTCCAGTTCTGCATTTTTTGGTGTAATTTTAAACGTCGTCCAGAACCCCAAACCATGCTGTTTTTTATGAAGTGTTGTTGTTCGAGTGGGAGCGTGTCGAGACGAACGACGGAAAGCAACAAGGACGATTTTTCGCATCAAGACGTGAAGAAATTAAATCGTGACAATTGGATTCGAGTGCTCCAATGTGTTTAATTTTGTTTTGATGGATTTTTTATTTCGTGCACTTATTATTATTTGTTAATATGTGTTTGCATGAATTTAATTGTCCAAGAAAAACCTTACTTTCGAAAATTACTAAGTATGTTAATTTAATCGCAATTTTATTCCGGATATTAAAATTGGATTAATTTGGCCTCCATAATTTATTTATTTGTGAAGTTCTTTTGGAATACATTTCCCCCTCGGATTGGCCAAAAGAACGGATTTCACATGAATAAATTCCGAAAGGATGATTGTGGATTATTACTAGTGGCGGTATTGACCCTCACTACGAGTGGCTTGCTCAAAGCGAAATAATAATCCTGTATTTAATTATGGTTATTACTTAGGCATAGGAAATTGATATTAACTTACTCCCCTCGGAGTCCCTGTCAATTTCTATGTGGTCAAAGTGGGAGCCAACTATTAATTTTGAATTAAGGATTTGTAACTTTTAAGTTTGTGATCCGCTTGAATGTATTTAAATATATAGACCACCCCTCGTGGCGCATTTAGATTGTTTCAAGATGTTGGCTGATGCATGATTATATTGTTTTAAGGTTTCAATATAATTGATGTGATCGAATTATGTGATAATTTCGTATTTTTCTAGATATTGATATGAATGTATGTTTTATTCTCAGTTCATCATGTCGCAACCTTTTAATCCACTGTTTAGTATACTTAAAGATAACAAACTTGTTGGTGAGAACTATGTTGATTGGAAACGTAACCTTGATATTGTCCTAACCGTTCAACACCACAAATGGGTACTTACTACTCCTAAGCCCCAAGAGCCTGCCGAAGATGCGAGCAATGCGGTCAAGAAAGAGCATAAGAGTTGGTTTGACTCCGATGAGATGGCTAGGTGTACTATTCTGGCTTCAATGTCAGATGTGTTGCAACACCAACACCAACACATGGAGACCGCCTATGAGATAATGCTCAATCTTGAAGCAATGTTTAAACATCAGAACCGTACAGCTAGGCAAATCACCATGCGAAAGATGCTTTCGTTGAAGATGGTGGAAGGTACGCCCATAAGGGATCACGTTATCGAGATGATGGGTTATCTCAATAAGTTGGAAGTACTTAGTGCAGAATTTGATCCCCCTACTAAGGTCGATTTCGTTCTCCATTCTCTTCCGAAGAGCTTTGAGCAGTTTCAGTTGAACTATCAAATAAATAACCGGGCAAATAGTTTGCCCGAGCTCTTGCAAGCTTTGGTATCGGCGGAGACGCTAATGGATCATCAAACTGTTGCTATGGTGGCAAACGGTCCGTCTGCCTCTTTGGGTCCCAAGGGAGGGAAGAAGAGGAAGAAGACGAAAGGCCAGACCCAAGTGAATCCAACCGTTGCGAAACCCAAGGCAAAGGGAGAAGAAGGTGGAAAGAAAGCTGCTAAGGGTAAGTGCTTCAATTGTGGTGAAAAGGGATATTGGAGGGCGACCTGTTCTAAGCCTAAGAAGGCGGGAAAGAAAGGTAAGTCTCATGTTTTAGTCGTTGAAACATATATTGCGGCGTATGCTGCCCACGTTTGGGTAGTGGATACCGGGGCAACTGATCATATTTGTTTCACTCTTCAGGGGTTCCAGCTAACCCGGCGACTTAGCAAGAATGAGATCACCATCACTTTGGGCGATGCTACGAGGGTGGTAGCCGAAGCAGTGGGAGTCGTACACCTATCTTTTGAAGATAGAGTTTTAATTTTAAGAGATGTTTTATACGTTCCGAACTTGAGGAAGAATTTAATTTCAGTTTCTAAGTTGTTTTTTGATGGATATTCAGTTACTTTTAATAAAGTTGTTACTGTTTCTTTTAAGAATGATGTTATCAGTCATGGAACGTTGGTAAACAATCTCTATACGATTAAGTGTGCACACCACTCAAATAATGAATCTAATAACACGTCGATCTTTTCGAGTAATAAAAGAAAGCGTTCTTCGGAGATGAACGAAACACTTCTATGGCATCTTAGACTAGGTTATATTAATCTAAAGCGGATAGAGAGATTGGTGAAAGACGGATCCTTGGAATCATTCCAAGTCGAACCGTTTCCAACTTGTGAATCATGTTTAGAGGGTAAGATGACCAAGAGGGCATTTGGAGCCAAGGGGAATAGAGCCACGGAAGTGTTAGAACTCGTTCATACCGATGTGTGTGGTCCAATGACGATCAAAGCGAGAATGGGGTATGAGTATTTCATCACCTTCATTGACGATTACTCGAGATATGGGTACATTTACCTTATGAGGCATAAGTCTGAAACTTTTGATAAGTTCAAGGAGTTTAAGGCCGAAGCCGAGAAACATAGGGAAAAGAGTATCAAGTTTCTACGATCAGATCGTGGAGGCGAATACCTCAGCGATGAATTATTGAACTACTTATCGGACGAAGGGATTATATCCCAGTTAACCACACCGGGAACCCCTCAACAGAACGGTGTGGCGGAATGAAAAAACCGGACTCTTTTAGAGATGGTCAGATCTATGATGAGTTATTCGGATTTACCCAAGTCGTTTTGGGGTAATGCCTTGGAAACGGCGGCTTACATTCTAAACTTGGTGCCATCCAAATCGGTTCTTAAAACCCCAATGGAATTGTGGACCGGGCGCAACCCCAGTCTAAGACATTTACGGATTTGGGGTTGTCCGGCATACGTGCTAGACAAGGAAGCCGGTAAGTTGGATCCACGTTCGGAATTAAGGTTGTTTATAGGATACCCTGCAGGAACGAAAGGGTGTATGTTCTATAGTCCCGAGGATCAAAGGACCGTGATTAGTACACACTTTAAATTCTTGGAGGAAGACTATATGAACAATCGGAAGCCTAAAAGTGAAATTACCTTAGAAGAATTGAGAGGTCAAACCTCGATACCAAGTATACAAGATGATGTACCACACGTCACATTTTCACAACCGGAGCCCCGTCGTAGTGGGAGGATTGCTAGGCAACCCGAGAGATTCATGAGGATAGGAGAATCTTCGGATTTGGTTCCCGGTGATGAATTGGACCCATGGACGTACGACGAGGCAATCCAAGACAAAGACGCGGAGTCGTGGTAAACGGCAATGGAAGCCGAGATGGGTTCGATGGATCATAATCAAGTGTGGGAGTTGGTCGAGCCACCCAATGGGGTAGAACCCATTGGATGCAAGTGGGTGTACAAGAGGAAAAGAGGACCGGACGGAAGGGTAGAGACCTTCAAAGCGAGGCTTGTGGCCAAAGGGTATACTCAGAAAGAAGGGATCAATTATGAGGAGACCTTTTCGCCTGTAGCTATGCTTAAGTCCATCCGTATTCTCTTGTCGATCGCTGCGCACCTAGATTACGAGATCTGGCAAATGGATGTCAAGACGGCTTTCCTTAACGGAAGTCTTGACGGGATAGATATATATATGCAACAGCCCAAAGGTTTCATTGAAAAAAACCAAGAGAATCTTGTATGCAAGCTTAAGAGATCCATTTATGGACTTAAGCAAGCATCGGGTACTTGGAACCAGTGTTTTGATCAAGTGATTAAGTCTTATGGGTTTGATCAAAACGAGTTCGAAAGTTGTGTGTATAAGAAGCGTGACGGAACTGCGGTGGTATTCTTAGTATTATACGTAGACGATATTCTGCTCATTGGAAACAATGTAAAGGTATTGTCAGACGTAAAGATATGGCTGTCAAAACAATTTGATATGAAGGACTTAGGGGAAGCCGGCCACATCCTTGGGATCAAGATCACTCGCAATCGCAAGAAGAGGATGTTGGGCTTATCGCAAGCTTCATACATTGACACTATTTTGAAGCGTTTCAGCATGCAAGATTCCAAGAAAGGTGTTGTACCTTTTAGGCACGGAATCCATCTATCGAAAGAAATGAGCCCTAAGACGCAAGCGGAGATAGATGACATGAAAGGAGTTCTGTACGCTTCGGTCGTAGGAAGCCTTATGTATGCAATGCTGTGTACGAGACCGGATATCTGCTTTGCCGTGGGCATGGTGGCAAGATATCAAAGTAATCCCGGGAAAGACCATTGGACTGCCGTAAAGTGCATCTTTGAGGTATCTGAAAAGAACTCGTGAGCGGATGCTGATTTACCAGTCAGATAGTCTAGTTCCCATGGGATACACGGACTCGGATTTCCAATCAGACATAGACTCAAGAAAGTCAACCTCGGGTAGTGTGTTTTGCATGGGAGAAGGAGTCATTTCATGGAGAAACGTTAAGCAAAAATGCATCGCCGATTCGACCATGGAAGCCGAGTATGTAGCTATTTGTGAAGCAGCGAAAGAGGCAGTTTGGCTCAAGAACTTCTTAGTGGACTTGGACGTAGTTCCGAATTTGCCCGACAAGATAACTGTCTTTTGTGACAATGCCGGAGCAGTTGCAAATTCAAAGGAACTGAGAGCCCACAAGGCCAGCAAACACATAGAAAGAAAATACCATCTTATACGAGAAATCGTTAAGAGAGAAGATATAGAGGTGGCAAAGATAGCGTCGGGTGACAACCTAGCTGATCCATTCACAAAGGGTCTGCCTCAGAGTACATTCGAGAGACATGTGGATGGAATGGGAGTCAAGACTATTGCCAATCTGCTTTAAGTATAAGTGGGAGGAATTATTAGGTTAGTGTAGGTTGACATGAGATGTCACGTAGAGCTACTACACTAAGACATGTGTGATGTATACTAAAAGCAGACTTTAAGTATAAGTGGGAGATTGTTGGAGTTATACGTGAAAGTATGCTTTTACTTTGTATAACTCGTGTATCAAACACTTGTTTTATGAGAATAATTATTTTATCACATTTGCTTTAGATATGATTGAATGTTGAATTTCTATTGCAAACCGTTCTATATATGGTACTAGTTACATTGTAGTTAATGTGGTGATACCCGATCACGGAAGACAACATTAACTGTTTCCTTGTAACTAAACGTACATTTTCACGACCTAGGTGGAATTGAACAATCCGCCGTGAAAGGTCGATGTGTAAGGCTCAGATTGGTCTGTCTTGACTAAGAGATTGCACTAGCACATTTAGTATGTGTTGAAGAAGACCTACAGCGAGGATAAATTCTTCTGTTCTGAAATGTGAAGAGTTAGACCTCAGTGGTTGTTGATTTCTTAATCTGCGTCACTTAAATAGGATCGTGTGTGCTTAATGGTTACTGCTTTGATTCATGTTGGGTGAGAATCATTGTGACTTCGAACTTTGTGTCTTGGGCAGTAATATTAATCATACGACGGTTGCTAAGATTTAATACGGAGAAACGCGTGCGAGTACGGCTCGTGTGATTAGTCCCCTTGGTGGGCTCAGAAGTTTTATCGTACCAAATCTTGCAAGTGAAGAATCAGTTTCTTCGGTACGGATAATAATGTTGAGCTGTCTTTACTCCAAGGTGAAATATATTAATTAATTTAGAGCTATTCAGAATCTTAATTAATTAATGGACTTGATAATCTTAAACGCGGGAAATAATAACCGGGAGCCCATATTATCGTAATATGGATTAAGATAGATAGTGCAATATTAATTTATTAGTGGTAATAATTAATATTAATGGATTGAATTATATTGGGGCTCAATATTGAAATTCAGAAGTCCATTAGGAGGTCCAATCTTAATTCTCCTTAAAGGCCCCTCAAGTAGACCATTAAGTAGCCCAATAATTATAAGGTGATTAAAATAAAAAGATAATATCATGCTGATTTTTTATTGTAATTTTCGAAAATATGGCCTATTTAGGGGAGAAAAGATTTTGTTGATTTTCTTGAAAAGATATTATGGAAGATATGTATTCTTGGAATGCTAGTATATCTCATATATTCAAGAAGATCCAAATCTTGGTAGATCCCCTATAATTTTCGAAAATATCAAGCATAATAGGTGAGTGAGATTTTTGTGGAATATTTTATTATGGAGAAAAGAATATATGGGATATATTCAAGATTTCTTAGAGTCTAAGAAATTTTTTTCTCAAGGCCCATATTCCCTACAATTTTCGGCCACTACCTATTATAAATAGGGGGTGATTATTTCATCCCCAAGTACATAATTCCATGTGTTGGAAAAATCAAGAGCATAGATATTTTTCTTTTTCCTTAGTTATTTAAATTATTCGAAAGCATCTCCCACCGGTGATCGAATAAGGCGAAAGGGAATACTTGAGAAGGCTTTTGGGTTGATAAAGCGCGTACGTGTTAGTCCCGTTTTATTCAAAGGCCAAGTTCTACGAGAGGTATGTTAATCACATATTATCTTGTTTATTCCGCCATAGATTATATGTGAATTAATTCAACATGCATGATGTTAAATTGATTGTTGGAATTATTATTTGAATTAATTAGGATTAATTCATGCTAGTAATAATTGTATTTAAATTCGTATTTAAATTTCATCCCGAATAGATTCCGGGCACCCCTATTTTCCCAACAACCTGGCCCTAACAACTTCCATGGGTCTGTCCTTAGGCCTCACTTGTGAAGGCCTATTCTGATCTTGTTATCTCTGAAGAGCTTGGAGAGCAGAAATAGTCTTAGCCAGCTCATTAGGGTTGTTTGCTAAGGCCTCCATTTCAGGTGGGAGATTATGGGTTATAGCAATATGATGTGATCTATTCGCATGCCTGGGATTACGATCCTGGTGGTCGGCCGACGAAGCTCGGGTGGGAAATGCTCTCCTTGACAAGCGTGATCCTTGTGTTTCCTTGGATTGAGGCATTTCAAATTAATTTTTCTTTGTTCTTATGATGAAGAACACCAAGAACACTCTTATTTGAATCTTCAAATGTTTCTTGAAACTTTCTTCAAATCTTCAAGTTTTCAACTTGAAGTTCTTGATTAATCACACTGAATCGGAGGTTCGAACCCTTCTTCTAGCGCCAATTTGTTGGTGATCAAATTTAATTGATAGGATTAGTGACTGTTTAATTCGGTTTAATACCACCAATCAATTACGTGTGATTGATTACCACCGTAAATGGTAAATCGAAGATTCGGGATGTGGAATTATAAATACGAAAATTGAAATCGTAGTAATTTCGTGTATGTGTGCGTTTAGGTGTTTAAGTGTGTGTTTTTGGAGTATTTGTGAATTTGAACTTATATTTCTTAGCTGGAGAACAACTATTTATAGGAGCTAGCAAGCATGAGGTGTCTATGACTCTTGGTCTCCCTAGCCTGCATGCTTGACAAGTGTCCTATTGACCTTATCTAAGCTGAATCTTAGTTACAAAGTCTTCTTTGGTCTTATCTCGGACTTCATTGTTGTTCGTCCAGGTCGGTTTGGTTGATCCAGAATGGTTTTTCCATAGAAGTTGTTCGTCTTTTGAGGTTATGGCTCAGAAGTTGTTCGCCTTTGTGTTTTACACAGATTGGCTTTGGGATCTTGGTCCTTTGTTCGTTTCCATACACCTCTTGTGCAGGTAGATGCACCATCTTTAATAATGTTGTTCGTCATTATTGACTTGGTGGAGGGCCCATATTTGGTTTCGGGTCTTAAAACCTGTTCGCCAGAATGTTGTTCGTCACTAGTGATGTTCGTCATTTCGTACCCCTCCTAGATTGTTTTGTGCACTCCCGTTTGATTTTCTTTGTTAATCATCTTCTAAGGCTTTAATACTTGTTCGCCCAACGGTACTTGATGTTCGCCTATCAACAGACCTGACCATTTCTAAAAGAGTCTGGTTCCTTCGTTTCGCCACACCGTTCTATTGAGGGGTTCCCGGTGCGGTCAACAGGGATACAATCCCTTCATCCGATAGGTAGTTCGAGAATTCATTGCTGGGGTATTCGCCTCCACGGTCAGATCGTAGAAACTTGATACTTATTTCCCAATGCATCATAAGGTCGATGTATCCATATCTCGAGTAATTGTCAACGAAAGTGACAAAATACGCATACCCCTTCTAGCTATGATCGTCATTGTACCACACATATTGGTATGAACGAGTTCTTACACTTTGGTGGCCCTATTCCCCTTGGCTCCAAATGCCCTCTAGGTCATTTTACCTTCTAAACAAGATTCACAAGTTGGAAACGGTTCGACTTGGAATGACTCCAAGGATCCATCTTTCACCAATCTCTCTATCCGCTTTAGATTAATATGACCTAGTCTAAGATGCCATAGAAGTGTTTCGTTCATCTCCAAAGAACGCTTTCTTTTACTACTCGAAATGATCGACGTGTTATTAGATTCATTATTTGAGTAGTGTGCACACTTAATCGTATAGAGATTTTTTATCAACGTTCCATGACAGATAATATCATTCTTAAAAGAAACAGTAATAACTTTATTAAAAGTAACTGAATATCCATCAAAAAACAACTTAGAAACTGAAATTAAATTCTTCCTAAAGTTCGAAACGTATAAAACATCTCTTAAAATTAAAACTCTATCTTCAAAAGATAGGTGCACGACTCCCACTGCTTCGGCTGCCACTCTCGTAGCATCGCCCAAAGTGACGAGGATCTCATTCTTGCTAAGTCGTCGGGTTAGCTGGAACCCCTGAAGAGTGAAACAAATATGATCAAGTTGTCTCGGTATCCACTACCCAAACGTGGGTAGCATACGCTGCAACATAATTTTCAACGACTAAAGCATGAGACTTACCTTTCTTTACCGCACCCTTAGGCTTAGAACAGGTTGACCTCCAATGTCCCTTCTCACAACAATTGAAGCATTTACCCTTAGCAGCTTTCTTTCCACCTCCTTCGCCCTTCGCCCTAGGTTTCGCAACGGTTGGATTTGCTTGGGTCTGGCCTTTCGTCCTCTTTCTCTTCTTCCCTCCCTTGGGACCCGAAGAGGCAGACGGACCATTTGCCACCATAGCAATAGTTTGATGATCCATTAAAGTCTCCGCCGACACCAAAGCTTGCAAGAGCTCGGGCAAACTATTTTCCCGGTCATTCATTTGATAGTTCAATTGAAACTGCTCAAATCTCTTCGGTAGAGAATGGAGAACAAAATTGACCTTAGTAGGGAGATCAAATTCCGCACCAAGTACTTCCAACTTGTTAAAATAACCCATCATCTCGATAGCGTGATCCCTTACGGGTTTACCTTCCACCATCTTCAACGAAAACATCTTTCGCATGGTGATTTGCCTAGTTGTAAGGTTCTGATGTTTAAACATCGCTTCAAGATTGAGCATTATCTCAGAGTCGGTCTCTATGTGTTGGTGTTGGTGTTGCAACACATCTGACATTGAAGCCAGAATAGTACACCTAGTCATCTCATCGGAGTCAAACTAACTCTTATACTCTTTCTTGACCGACTTGCTCGCATCTTCGGCAGGCTCTTAGGGCTTAGGAGTAATAAGTACCCACTTGTGGTGTTGAGCGGTTAGGACAATATCAAGATTACGTTTACAATCAACATAATTCTCACCGACAAGTTTATTATCTTTAAATATACTAAACAGAGGACTAAAAGGTTGCGACATGATGAACTGCGAATAAAACATACATTCATATCAATATCTAGAAAAATACGAAATTATCACATAATTTGATCACGCCAATTATATTGAAACCTTAAAACAATATAATCATGCTTCAGCCAACATCTCGAAACAATTTAAATGCGCCACGAGGGGTAGTTTATACATTTAAACACATTCAAGCGGATTACAAACTTAGAAGTTACAAATCCTTAATTCAAAATTAATAGCTGGCTCCCACTTTGACCATATAAAAATTGACAGGGACTCCGAGGGGAGTAAGTTAATATCAATTTCTTATGCCTAAGTAATAACCATAATTAAATACAGGATTATTATTTCGCTTTGAGCAAGCCACTCGTGGTGAGGGTCAATACCGCCACTAGTAATAATCCACAATCATCCTTTCAGAATTTATTCATGTGAAATCCGTCCTTTTAGCCGATCCGAGGGGGAAATGTATTCCAAAAGAACTTCACAAATAAATAAATTATGGAGGCCAAATTAATCCAATTTTAATATCCGGAATAAAATTGCGATTAAAGAAACATACTTAGTAATTTTCGAAAGTAAGGTTTTTCTTGAACAATAAAAATCATGCAAACACATATTAACAAATAATAATTGCACGAAATAAAACATCCATCAAAATAAAATTAAACACATTGGAGCACTCAAATCCAATTGTCACGGTTTAATTTCTTCACGTCTTGAGGCGAAATATCGTCCTTGTTGCTTTCCATCGTTCGTCTCGACACGCTCCCACTCGAACAGCAACACTTCATCAAAAACAACTTTGTTTGGGGTTCGGGACGACGTTTAATATCACACAAAAAAATGAGAACTAAAATTAAAAATTTCACAGCCCGAGATACGGCACACGTCGGCCCACGGAGTGGGCCGCGCGCCTCTAGGTGCGACGCCAAACAGCGGCCGCCGAGCGCCGGCGCTAGGCACGCGCGCCCGTGCCTCGGCTTACCCGTCGTGCGCGGGTCGTGCGTCTCGTGCACCCCGTGCACCGGGTTTCATTGTTCATTTTCGTTCTTCACCCCATGCATGATTTTACGTCCATGTATGCGTCACGCATGCATGCATCATCCGGGTACGCCGTATTTAATTCTTCGTTCTCCGTCTCGATCCGGTTATAATTTATTTACAAAAATAAATACTAGATCTAGACTAGTCTATTACAATGATCAAATCAAAATAAAAACAACTAATCTACTCGTGGATTTTCTCACGAGAAAAACGAATTCGAACGAATCAAATTAAAAACAATTAATTAATTCACACGCATGAAAAATAAACATTAAAACCATGACAATTGGATACCTGCAAAAAAGATCTAGCAATTCTACTATCCAATTTCAATTTAATGTCTAACAATTTAAATTCCAATTTTAAAGATCAGAGCCCGAAACCGTGGCTCTAATACCAGTTGTTGGGAAAATAGGGGTACCCAGAAACTATTCAGGATTAAATTTAAATACGAATTTAAATTCAATTATTACTAGCATGAATTAATCCTAATTAATTCAAATAATAATTCCAACAACAATTTTATCATCATGCATGTTGAATTAATTCACATGAAAACCTAACGCGGAAAAACTAGGAGTTCACGTAATTCGTACCTCTTGTAGATATGGCCTTTGATAACAACGGGACTATCACGATCGTGCTATCAACCAAAAGACCTTCTCAAGTATGTCCCTTTCGCCTTGCTTGATCACCGGTGGGAAGTGCTTTCAAGCAATTTAAAATAACAAGGAAGAAAGAAAAAATAGTGTTGCTGATTTTTTTTTTCAACGCTGTGAAAAGTAAACTGGAGATGAAATAATCATCCCCTATATATAGGTGAGGGTGAATGAAATTTTGGTGTATTTTAGGGGAGAGAAAATCTTTTTCTTGACCTCCAAGAAATCTTAAATATATCTCATACATTCTTTTCTCCATAATAAAATATTCCACAAAAATCTCAACCTCCTCCTAATAAGCATATTTTCGAAAATATTAAAGAAATAATCCAAGATTTGGATCTTCTTGAATATATGAGATAATCTTGTATTCCAAGAATACTTATCTTCCATAATATCTTTCCAAGAAAATCAACAAGATCTTTTCTTTCTCCTAATATATCTTTTTCGAAAATATCTTGAAAAAATCAGCAAATATATTTTCTTTTATTTTAATCACCTTATCATTATTGAGCTACTTAATTTGGGCTACTTGAGGGGCCTTTAGGAGAATTAAGATTGGACCTCCAATGGACTTCTGAATTTCAATATTGAGCCCCAATATAATTCAGCCCATTAATATTAATTATTACCACTAATAAATTAATATTGCGCTATCCATCTTAATCCATATTATGATAATATGGGCTCCCGGTTATTTTTTCTCGCATTTAAGATTAACTAGTCCATTAATTAATTGAGCTTCTGAATAACTCTAAATTAATTAACATCTTTCACCTTGGAGTAAAGACAACTCAACATTATTATCCATACCGAAGAAACTAATTCTTCACTTGCAAGATTTGGTACGATAAAACTTCTGAGCCCACCAAGGGGACAAATCACACGAGCCGTACTCGCACGCGTTTCTCCGTATTAAATCTTATCAACCGTCGTATGATTAATATTACTGCCCAAAGCACAAGGTTTGAAGTCACGATGATTCGCACCCAACATGAATCAAAGCAGTAACCATTAAGCACACACGGTCCTATTTAAGTGACAGAGATTAAGAAATCAATAACCACTGAGGTCTAATTCTTCACATTTCAGAATAAAAGAATTTATCCTCGTTGTAGGTCCTCTTCAACACATACTAAATGTGCTAGTGCAATCTCTTGGTCAAGACAAGCCAATCTAAGATATACACATCGATCTTTCACGGCGGATTGTTCAATTCCACATGGGTCGTGAATTTGTACGTTTAGTTACAAGGAAACCGTTAATGTGATCTTATGTGATCAGGTATCACCACATTAACTACAATGTAATAAGTACTATATATAATGAACTGGTTGCAATAAATATTCAACATTCAATCATATCTAAAGCAAATGTGATAAAAGAATTATTCTCATAAAACAAGTGTTTAATACATGAGTTATACAAAGTAAAAGCATACTTTCACGTATAACTCCAACAATTTTCTCATGTGCAAACCTTCCCTTGGGTTCGATACTACTTGGTCCCTATACTTGCCCATACTACGGTGATCCCATACTCTTATGAGGTAACTACTAGTATAGCTAGTACATTGCGTTCAAGTCAACCTCCTCAAACAGTTGTGGAAGTTGTACGAAGAGGGACGGCTAGACGAATTTGTCAAGAAGCCCCAACCTTGCCATGACCAGGGCGGGAGGTCAACCAGGGGTAGAACTGGGACGGGGGGCGACCACAGCACTAGCAGAGGCAACCAGACCCAGTGGCCACCGTCGATGACTTCGATAGTAAAGACGACGACGTTCCACCGCTTAACACAGGGGAGAGGGTTAATATGCTGCAGGCCGCAGGGGGCCCTTTAGGCGGGCTCACGCATATGTCGACCTCATCCAACCGAAAAAGGAAGGCCGAGCTCAGGGTCGTAAGCGGGATCAACCTAGTCGTCACCCCACCACCGGAGCTTGCAATAGCACCAAACCTACCGATCACCTTCACAAATGTCGATCGGGGAGGTACACTCTGCCCAAAGAATGACGCTCTTGTCATTTCTGCAAATCTGCTGGGCAAAGGTTGTCGACCAACGGCTGCTATTGTAACATCATCTTCAAATCCATTCTGCATCAGCTGGGTAACCTCGCCAGTTTCATCAAGTCGTACGAAACCCAGCTGAGAGGTTTAGGGGACACGTTGGTCAATGCTTACGGGAGGATCAAGCTTCCGGTGGAGCTCATCTGCTGGAAGGATGAAAAGGTCAGGATCTCACGCCTACTCGAGATCATGATAGTTGATAGGCCTCACATGTACAATGGGTTCTTAGGACGCCCATTTCTGGAAACTTTTAAAGTTGTAGCTTCTTCTTTCTTTTACTGTGTGAAATTCCCGACCCCCGAGGGGATTGTCGGTACTGTAAAAGGAAATCAATCAATGGAAAGGAAGTGTTTGAATTACTATGTTCCCATTTAAGATTTCGCAAGTTTACTTTCTCGCGTAGATTTTTTAATGGCTTACGAAAACTTGGAACCAACACTTCCACCTGCCGTAGTTGAAACTCAACTTAGGGACAAAGTCATGGAGGTAGATGACCTAGAGTCAAGGCTCGGATTCAAACCGCACCCATCGACCTTGACCCTAGGGGGAAATCTGGGATCCAAGAAAAGGAGGCCAAACCTCACCGGTTGAAGAACTGGAGCGAGTCCCCATGGATCCAGAACGGCCGGTCCTCGAGGTCATAATTGGGGCAAAGGTTCCGGCATATATGAGGGAAGACCTAATCGACTTCCTCCGCAAGAGCATTGATGTTTATGCGTGGTCGCACCAAGACATGGTCGGAATAAACTACGAACATGCTTGCACCGCCTAAAGATCGACCCCGGAAGAAAGCCTGTTTCACATAAAAGGCAAATATTCGGCCCTGACAAATATGCAGCACTAGCTGAGAAAGTTAAAAAACTTCTGGAAAACAAGTTGATCGAGCAAGCTGAGAGTGAGCCGCAATGGGTATCCAACGCCGTGCTTGTGAAGAAAACTAACAACTCATGGAGACTCTGCATTGACTTCACGGATCTGAATGCAGCATGTCCCAAAGACCATTTTCCAATGTCGCACATCGACCACCTCGTGGACGGGACAACCTGGCACAAAATTATGTCCTTTATGGACGCGTTCACCGGTTATCACAAGATCTCAATGGCAGAAGAAGACATAAAGCATACTTATTTTCACACAGAAAAGAACATATACTGTTGGTGGAGGATGCCCTTCGGTTTAAAGAACGTCGGGGCAACCTATCAGCATTTGGTTAACCAAATGTTCTCAAATCATATCGGGAATACGATAGAAGTTTACATCGATGATATCGTGGTCAAGAGTTTAAGGAAGGAAGATCATCTCCGAGACCTTGCCGAGACCTTCCAGATTCTGAGGGCCTTCAACATGAAGCTGAATTCCAAAAAGTACAACTTCGGCGTGGGATCGGGGAAATTTTTGGGCCATATCGTCAGCTAGAGGGGGATCGAAGAAAACTCCACCAAAATCAAGGCCATCTTAGATATGCAAGAGCCAAGATGTGTCAAGCATTTACAGTGACTAACAGGCTGCCTGGTCGCGCTTAACAGATTCATATCCAGGTTGGGCGACAAAAGCAAACCTTTCTTTGCAACCATTAAAGACAAGAAGTTCTCATGGAACAAAGAAAGCCAGCTCACCTTCTAGAAGTTAAAAGAATACCTCGCCAACCCGCAGATCTTGGTCAAACCTCTACAAGGGGAAAAGTTATACCTCTACCTGGCGGCCTCGGACGTCGCTTTGAATCTGGTCCTGGTACGGGCAGAGGTACAAGCTCACCTCCCCATCTACTACATTATCCAAGTCCTCCACGATGCAGAAACCAGATACACGCTGCTAGAGAAGCTCGCCTACGCTCTGGTCATGAGCGTCCGTAAGCTAAGGCCATATTTTTTCGACCACCAGGTGGAGGTGTTGAATACTCTACCCCTCAGGCAAGTCCTGCACAGCCCTGATACGAATGGACGTATGCTGAAGTGGTCGATCGAGATCGTCCAATACGACATCTCTTTCGCACCACTCACAACCATCAAAGGGCAGGCTCTGGCTGATTTCGTGGTCGAGCTTACTTTCCCACCCAGCCCGACCCAGTTCAACTATCCACCGTAGAAGCTATATGTCGACGGATCTTCAACTTCCACGTGTGTGGGGGCAGGCATTGTTTTAATCGGTCCAGAAGGTCAGTGTTTCACAAATGCAATTTATTTCAATTTCCTAGCTACGAACAACGAAGCGGAGTATGAAGCTCTAGTGAGCGGTTTGGAGTTGGCGATGGTAGTGGGTGCACGACTCCTACACATATTCATGGATTCCTTGCTGGTGGTCAACCAGATCAAAGGGGAATATAAAGCCAGAGGCGAGCAAATGGCCAGGTATCAAGAACACGTGGCCAGCCTCTGCGAACGATTCCATCAAGTGTTCATTGAACAAATACCGAGAGAACAAAACTCCCAGGTGGGCGCGCTTTCAAAGCTCGCCACCTCGGATGGGGCAGCAGATCTCTCCAATATCAGATTACTGAAGCTCGCAAAGTTCTCCATCAGCAGGAATCTAGTCGCAGCAATCGCCTCCCAAGGCGAAAACTGGATTACTCCGATTATACATTTGCTACGAGATGACAACCTCCCGGTGGATAAAGACAAAGCTCGCCAACTACAACTCAGGGCGGTGAGGTACGTGCTCATCGACAATTAGCTTTACAAAAGAAGTTTTTGCATGCCTCTCCTTAAGTGCATTATGCCGGAGGACAGACTGATAGTCATGAAGGTAATTTATGAAGGCGTATGCGGGAATCACGCAGGCGACCAAAGTTTGGCGCATAAGATTTTGAGACAGGGGTACTTTTGACCAACATTGAAGAAGGATGCAATCGAATTCGCTCGGTCATGCCGCAAATGCCAGGTCTGGGGGCCGAACATCAAGACATCCCCTGAGTTGTTGTCTTCTATGTACAGCTCATATCCTTTCGCCCAATGGGGGATAGATCTGATCAGATCTCTCCCAACCGCGCCAGGGGGCCTAAAGTTCGCCGTTGTCGTCGTTGATTACTTTACCAAATGGGCCGAAGTTAAACCCTTGAACAAGATTGACCAGGTTCAAATTATTCATTTTATCTGGGAAAACATAATATGTCGCTTCGGGCTCCCGCAGGTGATCATCTCCGACAATAAGAAACAGTTCGACGGGCTAGATATGGTAAATTTATACGAAAGATGGAAAATCGGGAAGGTTTTCTCCACCCCCTCCCACCTGCAGACAAATGGACAGGTCGAGGTTGTCAACAAAATTCTCAAGCACACCATAAAGACAAAGGAAAATGGGCTAGCGAGCTCCCGGGCGTACTTTGGGCATATAGGACGATGACGAAGAACTCAACTGGCGAAATGCCTTACGCCCTAGCTTTCAGAACCGAATTTGTAATCCCGTCAGAGCTTGCCATTCCAAGCCACAGAACCTCGCAGGAAATCACTGAAGATAACGATAGAGGCAGGCGAGCAGATTTGGACATGCTCGAAGAAAGAAGATTGACATCAGAGTTGAGGAACGCAGCATACAAGCAAAGGTCTGAAAAATTCTACAACTCTAAAGTTCGAGTAAGGAAGTTCGTGGAAGGGGACATAGTCCTAAAAAAGGTCCAAGGACCAAGAGGAGTTTTCGATCCGAAGTGGGAAGGACCTTTCCGCATCGTAAAAATCCTTCCCAAGGGGTCATACCAGCTTGAACACCTGAATGGCGTCCCAGATCAATACCCCTGGAACAACTGTTACCTCAAGAAGTTTTATCAATAGGAACAACTTGTAATCTCTAAAGTTTTTCTATGAAAATATCAATTTCAGGCGAGTCATTTTTTACTTAATCAGTTTCAAGGAACCTGTACAAGCAAAAAACGGGTTCTCCGTAGGTCCAAACCCTTATCCCTTAAGAGGAAAAAGGGCGAGGACCGAAAGAGGCAGAGGTGCTAAACTTGGTTAAAGGCTCCTCCACTTTACTAACTAAGGCACCACCCGCCATATGTGAAACGGCAGAAGTCTCACGACGAGCTAGCTCCCGTTCGAGCAAAACCTCTCGATTTCTGCCTAGGTAGTTGCCAAGATGCAATGGAACCGGCGACGACGAGACCTGGGTGAAGCGCTCACTTTTCCTAGAAACCTAAAAAGTGTGTGAGCTACCTAGCACAAACAGGATATATAGGGAAGAAGCGCAAAGACATATGCAACAATGCATAAGGGCTAAGGCCCAGAAGTCGACACACCCATATACGAAAATAGATAGAAATATCAAACAAAGATAATGCCAAAAGCCCACAGGGCAAAATGAATTGTGCATTAAAAGTAAAGAAAGAGCAGAGGCCAAAACACTGCTGGAAATTTTTCAAAGCCCCCACAAGCACAAAAACAGGAAATAATTAAATTGTTCAAAGGCCACACACGGCCAACAGAAATAAACACCCACTGGCACAGAAGTTCTCTTTTCAAGCAGCAGTTGGAAGATCGCCGGAACCACCAAGCGCAGGAGCGCCACCACCCTCGAACTCAGCTTTGGCCGGTCCAGCATCAGCATCCTCCGGATACAGTAGGGTGTCAGGACGAGTCCACCAAGACAAGTCCACCCTAAAATCTCTCTACAAATCTCTGAAAAAGTACGAGATTGAGGGGTGAAGGCGATGAGCAAGGACATATTCCTAAAAGTAAGTCTCCGTCGCTTCAGTCGAATAACCGGCCCTCTTCGCCTCTCGAATTGAATCGGCAAAGGCTTTATAATAAGCAAACTCCCCGATCTAGGCGGGGTCCAAGAATGGATCATCACGACTGGCGTCTTGCATGGCTCGCACTCGCTCGGAAGAAGCAATCAAGTCTTTGATGGTCTCGATATCTTTGGCGGCCTGGCGCTGGAGGGCTTCCACCTCGTTCTGCGCCGCTTCCACGGCGCGCTCCGCCTTCTCCTTGGCATATTTAGCCTTAAGATCCTCCACCCGGTACCGTCAGATTTCCTTTGCCACAACCTTTCTTCCCTCAATCCGACCAGCCTCTATTCCACACTTGACAGCATCAGACACCTCTTTCTCTAACCTTGCCATCGCCGTCGCCTGTCCCCTCTCCATGCCCTGCCTATCAGCCACCGCCAGCTCGGTGCTTCGAGACACCTCCATCTGCTCCACTTTATCCTCTAGCTCCTTCACCTTGGCACCAAGCCAAGACTGGTAGGAAGCCCTTTCCTTTTCCAAATCCTCCAAGCGAAGTCGGGGGGCGAGGATTTCATCCACCTCCTGATCACGGCGGAAGACGGCCTGCTGCGCCATGGTTGCTAGTTGACTGGAGATCAGAAGTGTGGCAAAAAAGTAGTTGCCTGAGGCCGGATGAGTAGCTATAGCTTCAAGTTCGTGAGTCCAAGCCATAGGAATGTCCCGCATTGCCCGAGCAAGGTGCAGGGGTAAGCCCTCGGAGGACTTGGTGCGATTGGAGAACAGGAAATCTACTATCGGGCCCAGACGGTTTGGATCATCGATCAACAGCCTGAGAAATAAGTACAGCACAATAGTTCAACACCAATGCCCGAAATGAAACAAAACAACAGCTCAAAACGAATTCAAGATCTAAGCTCATACCTCCGCACTCGATCCGGATCGCGGCCCAGGATAGGTCAAGTCGGGACAGGCACTTTGTTCAGCTGGCACAGGTGGATCGGGCACGGGCATGGCTGGCTCGAGTCCACTTCCACCTCCGCCCGCACTCCCAGCCAAGGCGGGCTCGGTAGCATCGGGATTTTGTTCAGCTGGCAGCGCATTCATGTCGACGAGCTCCCCTTCCACGGGGCTCAGATTATCAGACTCATCCAGCTTAGTCACATCATCATTCTCATCATCAACAAGTAAAACCCTTCGGTTTCTCCTTCGCTTTGATCTCTCCCCCGGCCCTTGGGATCCTCCCTCCTCACCATCTCTTTTGCGGCTCCTCTTCGGAGGAGCAGACGGCAGAGACAGTAGGGTTGGGCGAGCCCTTTCTGGACTCACCTGCCTGAGGGGGACCCCCTCCGGAATGGGCGGGGGCACGACCGGCAGGACTGGGGCACCTCCTTGCCCCCTGCGACCACGGCGCATAGCCGCGAAGACTCCCGGAGCACTCGACATCACTTGAGAAGGGCAACGAGAATACACAGGTAAATTGGGCCCTACAGTATCAAGAGTGCAAAACATCAGACCAGAATTGCACAACCAAGAAGTGAAGACAGTCACAGCTTCAATACAGAATATGCACCTGCCTCTTGGTTCAAGTGACGAGGAAATAAGAAGAACCGGGCTTGGCATCGCGTTTCGGCCGTATTGAGGGTAACCGTCTGGCGTTGGAGGGCGAAGACTTTCTCGATACGGTGGAGCACGAGATCGAAATCCCAATTCAGGTCCTCAGGGCGGGGCACGAGATAGCCTGCAAAGGAAATGAAGGGAAATTAGATCAGTACAAAGTGCTCAAAGGAAGACAAGCAAGACTTACTTTTCTTCTTCCAATAAAAAGTCGTGGGCACAGCCATCTCCTGGCTAGAGGCGTCCGTCGGCCCCCAGGCACCGGCCACCCAGAACCACTGATGCACATAGTCACGCAGCTTTGGCGGGATTCCCAGGATGATCCTATCCAAGGACGTCCTATTTGGGCGACCCCGAACATAGACGTCGCCTGGATAGCAGGACTCAGCGTTCAACCCCAAAAGGAAATTGGCCTCCCCAGGGTTGGGCATCCGATAGAGCCGCTGCCGGCCGAGCAGGGTGAAGAGGGAAAGGACGAAATGCCAGGAGTTAGGATGCAATTGCGCCGACTTGATGTCCCAGCAATTCAGGAGATGAACCAGGTTATGGTGCAGGGGGAAGCGCAGCCCCGCCTCCATGGTATGGTAATTAACGGTGACCATACCATGAGGTGGCTGATCTGCTCTCTCCGTCGGATCCGGGGCGTAAAGATGCACGTCAATTGGAACCTCCCACAGGATCCTCCAGGCGGCCAACTCCAAGGCCGTCACAGTACTCGCCCTCTTGTCTCGGGAGACGAACCATTCTGACCTCTCAGCCCTTAATATCGATCGACGGTCTCCGGTACACGTAGGGATGCCTCCTCAAGTAATCGGCATAGTCAAACACCGGAGGAGGGCCAGCAATTTGATCGACAAATTCTTAACAGACACCTGCTCATTGTAGGATTCCGCATTTTGAGCATACTCAAACACGGGCACCTCACCATCGTCTTCGGCCGCCGGATCGCCGGAGGCCCCAGCCTCTGCAGAATTCTCGTCAGCCTCACGGTCCTCCCCAGCCAGTTGCGGAGAGGGATCGACGAAATTGGCCAAGCGTGGGCCACCGGCGGACGACCCCTGAGTCCCAGGGGTGGAAATCGGGGGTAGCGGATGACCCCTCGGCCCAGGGGGTCTGGCCCCATCGTCGACAATTTTGTGAAATTGAAGATAAGGGAAAGATAAAAACTAGAGATTACCTTAGAAGAAGAAGAAATCGCCATGGAACTTCGAAGATAAGAAGCGGGAAGCGAAATATTTGAAAGAATGAAGGAAAACCCCCTTTTAAAGGAGAAAAACGGGGGAAGCTTTGCAAATAGTGATCACCAGTAAAGAGGTGACTCTTCATCTTCAGATGCGCACACTGGACGCAACTGCAAATGATCACGCCTTTTCAATAAAGACGCGTCCAGTCGAAAAGACAGACACTTTTTAGGCCATCATTACGCCCCCTCATTAAAGCAACGAATGAACCGACGCTTTTCTGAAGGGTCTCACACGCCATGTCAGCCACCGTTTGAAATACTCGAACCACGCCATGACATGTGGATTGACGCCGGTTATAAAGATCCCCAAAGGATCTCACTCGTGGATTTCCCAAGGAAAATAAGAATACGAAGCCTAGGTCTCACCTTTTGTGAACAGTCACTTGGGCACCTTCCGACCTCGGCGACCAAACTGAGGGGCAATTGTTGTAGGGGTAAAAAGTGCTCTACCCCGACCTCGATAATTGAGGTGACCTCGCCCCAGTGACGACCTCGCCTTAATAACGACCTAGCCTCGATGGTGACCTCGCCTCTCCAACGGCCAAGCCTCTCCAACGATCCGGCCAAGCAACAACCTCGCCGCCTCAAGCGACTCCGCTCCATCTCGGCCACGTCGACCATATTACCTTTTATCAGTTAGTTATTGATGAAGGCACACTAATATATTTTTCCTTCAATAAGGACGTATAATTACAAAAAGTCATTCAACTAATGTACATGTGAAGAACAAAACGTTTGATATTTGTATATGTCAAACTAAATACAATTAATTACAATTTATATCAATTTACTAGTAATTAGGTATTACCATAAAAAAAAAAATTCCATTTTACTGTACATGTACATTTATTATATTGTGTGTGCATGTATGTGAAACCGAGACGACTCAAACCATTGACCATATTATTCAAATTCGATGTATTTTACAAAAATTCATCCCACCTATCCAACAATGTCCTAAAAGGTAAATAAAATTAAATATGATGATTCACATTCTTTATTTTTAATATTCCCATATATCAACTTTTCACCACAAATTATTTTGCCATCGACTCAACGAAACATATTCAGAATGGATGTGAAATCGAACAACAACAATGAGAAATATGAAGACGACAGTTTTTACTTAGAATTGGAAAAGCAAATGGTCGAATTGATCGACAATTCTGAAGAAGCAAAGCCTCGTACAAGCACGTCATCATCACTTGAGAAGAAGAATCACAGTGTAATGTGGCATGGAAGCGGCTACTACGATTGGTCAACTAGTGGAAGGCGGTGTAGTGGATCGGGTGCACTTTATTACCCAGTTGCAAGTTTAAGTGGGACGGGAGTGTTCATACCCCAAGTTGCGAAACCTGAAGAATTCGAGAATTTTAAGTCGAAATTCTCGACTTGAGAAATTTCTGTCTATTTTTCCTATTCATTTCTTGATTCATGGTACACATATGGTATATTGTGTATGTGTATTTTGTTATTCAAAACTGGGACCGTTATTCGGATTATGAAATAAAATATGGAGTAATTTGTAATTCTTAATCTGGCCCTTTCTCAGTACTCAATTACCTGTGCGAATGTTCGGGTGAATAAAGAAGTGGATATTTTGTCACAACCAAGTTCAATGATCAGATAAGTTGAATAATTATATATTACATGCAACATTTTTCAATTTATAATACATTAATTATACACCGAATTGCACTATACCCATCAAACTAACGTTGATTTCGCATCTAAATATTTCACATTGATATATAAAACTATCAAATTTTGACACATAAACAATTAATTTTCGGCTAATTTTCCATGACTTAAATGTGTGAGGGTGTATTTTCGGCTAATTGGACGCACGAGACAGAAAATGACGACGTCAAGAAGCAGGTGCGCGAGGCAATGTAAAGACGGGTAGAGATAGACGAGGGAAGCGATGAAGAGTTTTGTGTATTTCTGGTTCCATTTTGAACGAAATTATTAAGAGTTTTGACATAAATGCCCTTTTCTAAGGCACATGCTTGAAAATATATTTTTTTCTAGGAAATTTTTTATCAAAAATTAAATTTAGTTGTTTATGTCGCAAAATTTAATAATTTGTATATATCGCTGCAACAAACATTTTTTGGTGGTTTAGGTGCAAAATAGGTGACAGTTTTGAGGTTTAGCGCAATTAGGCTTAATTATATCAAGTAATACATATATGCTTATAAAAAAATATCTCGACATTTTTTCACCCATTTTGATGTGTTGTGCGTGTAAAAATGTTAGTATAATAATTTATTAGTAGATTTCTTATAAATTCAAATTCATGAACTCTCCTTTTAAAAGTTTCACATATATACACTATCACTCGTATGCATATTATATGCATAATAATGATATTTGATGAAATTGAGTTACATGAATGGGTCACACAAAATTTTTCTCTTATTTTATATGCATATACATATTATTTGATAAGTGATACTCCATTCGTTTCATACTTGTTTACTACTTTACTGTTTGCATAAGTTTTAAAAAAATAGTTATTTATTAGTATTTAAAATAATAAAGTGATAACATAGATGTTTTTTGTTAGGAGTGTATGAAAAATATACATAATATTAAAAAATATTATTATTATTTTGTCAAAAATAATGTAATAAATAAGTATGAAATAGATTTTTTTAGCGATGTAGCAAATAAGTATAGGAGGGGTGGTACGATGTTTCAAATGGCCACTAACTCTTTTATGCATCAATTTGTGGCATAAATTTAAAAATTTGCAATTGAAAATGAAAATAGATAAATAATTAAGACGGTTATCGATCCGGCAACTGCCACACGTGCGCTACGCACCGTTTCCTATTCAAAAAAGCACAAACTTGACTTCCCTCCATTCACATTTAAGAAAGATGAAATCGTCGGAGCCACCGCCAACCGTCACCGGCTTTCCAGTAAATCCGGCCCCGTGGTCAACTGGCTTGTGTGATTGTTGCGAAAATTTTAACATCTGTAAGCCCTAATTTCACATAAAATAAATAAATCGTCTGAATATATATATATTTAATTAATTAATTGCAAAACTAATCACTACGTGTACTGCAGGTTGCTTAACATGTTGGTGTCCATGCATTGCATTTGGTCGGATTGCAGAAATTGTGGACAGAGGATCAACCTGTAAGACAAAATAATGAAAATTTATATATATAATTAGTAGTAATAATTAATTAATGTTAGTTAATATGTGGATGCAGCGTGTGGGGTGAGTGGAGCATTGTACTCGATGATATGTTGGGTGAGTGGTTGTGGTTGGCTGTACTCGTGTTTCTATCGATCAAAATTGAGGGGGCAATATATGTTGGAAGAGAGACCATGCACCGATTGTTGTGTGCATTGTTGTTGTGAAACATGTGCTTTGTGTCAAGAGTATAGGCACCTCCAAAATCAGGGCCTCGACCTTTCTATAGGTACATTTTAATCTTTATACATTCTCTATTGAGGTTAAAACCTAGTTTTATTTTGTGTATATTAATTAATTATTAAAGAATATGATTGTTTTCTCACCAATTAACACAATTAAAATATATATACATATATTATGAGTTAAAAGTAATTTTATGTAGAAGTTAAAGTAGTTTTACGTGTCATAACCATATTAAATACGTAAATAAGCACGTAGTCAATTCCGACAATTCTAATTAAATACTTACAATAAATTAACTTGAAGTAATAATTCATGTAGCAACATTCATGCATGAGTGAATCTTGATGTTAATTACTCATCATTAATTGTCTCTTGCTTTAGGTCTTGTAGCAGCTTTTCATTTGATGCGATTATATTATATCTATATAAAGTGAACATAATTTTTTAACACTCTCTCGCTCTCCCCCCTAACTGGACTTTTGAAGTGTGTAGGATGGCATGGGAACTTGGAGAGGCAGAAAAGAAAGGCTGCTTCTGCTATGCCTCCATCACTTCACCAACCCATGCAACGTTAATAAAAATTACTCCTATTCCTATATATGTTAAATGATTAGTCTATAGATCTTCTTTTAGTACAACATTGATTTGACATTATATGCCTGGAATGATACATGTGTGAAATGTTTTCAATCTTTTTCAGCTTTATTTATTTTGATATAAATTCTTTTTGGTCGGAATAATTAATTTGATTCATATGCAACTTGCTTGCATATGGCAGGTAGATCCGATCTCAAACACTTTCAAACATATCTCCATTTTTACATTCCCTTACAAGAGAAATTTATCTAGTAATTGTAAGAAAAAGAAAAAAGCTGCGTAAATTAATAAAAATTTGCATTTAATTAGTTTGAATTCGTCCCATGATCACTAATATGATGTTAGTGTTAGGGTAATATTTTAATACTGCAATTATATGAATAAAAATTTAGTCAATAATTATTTTCGTGAACCATAAAAAAAAGTTCATACGATGAGAAACTTGTACTAATACTTTTATATCCTATCCTCTATTATACTAATAGGGAGTTGGTCTTTACTTATTTGTCATTATATGGTTGATTTTGCATACGTGAACACATGACCACTTGAGTACAACTTATAATTTTAACCAACTAAGCTAAACTATGAATATATACAAATTTGGAATATCTATTGTATATAACTTGATTGAGGCTATAAAAATATACTAAATTGAATTGATCAATTATATTTAAAACTCTAATTATATGAAACTTTAATGTTTAATTATTTTACTTTTATTGTCTCACTATATTTAAGGATTTCCAATTTAGAAATTCCTAATTTGTTAAAATAAATTAAAAATGGAATTAAATATATTAATTAATTTTGAATTTTTTATCGATTAAATGATTGATTGAATTTTTTTAAAATTAAAAAATTAAAAAAAAATTAACATTTAACTGATAAATTTTTATTGTCTTGAAAACACAGTGCACCAAAATTTAATTATTTGATTTTTTTAATCTCAAAATAAATTTAATATATTATTATATTGACTTAAATGTGTTTAACATGTGACATTATGTTGAATATATTTATTATATAATATAACTACATTAATTTTATGGTGAACAAATTTATAATGTTATTATATTTATAATGCATAATGTATAATTATTTTTTACGAATATTCCGCGTAATACGCGGGACACTCATCTAGTGAGCTAATAATTTGCATGAAGTAATATTTGTTATTACCTATAGTCACAAATTTCAGCAGTGCTGTTATATTTACATCCGAATCCGGTGAAGATAAAAAGAAAAACTATGGGGAGTAGGAAAAATTCGGTGCCGACTTCGCCTTTTATAAAATTGTGGATAATACGAAATATACGTTTATATATTTACTCCAGTCTTGGTCAAGATTCTGCTTGCTCTGTTGTGCACCTATATTTTTACTACTTTCTGTGCCGACTTCGTCTTGATCATACAAGTTTTTGTGCTTTCTTAAATATCCTTGGTATTTTTTGCCAAGGTGCAGTTTCCTAATGATGTAAATTGGAGTATGCCTTTTTCCGATTATTTTATTATTGGTAAGGTATAGAGCAAAGCTGGTTCATATATATATAAATCACTTTAAAGGGTATAAGTTGTTTTAACCAATAAGTATTAATGTTGAAGGTACAAATTATTTTCACCAAAAAGTATGAGTTGAAGAGTACAAATTATATGAATTATTTACACTATGGAGCATGAATTGTTCTACAAATAAATATTGCAAATTGGTTTATATATGAACAAGTTTCACACCATACATACTCTACTTTATTAGGTAAATTTATAATTTGGAGTAATATAAAATTTAGTTTAATATTTCATATAACTCTCCATTATAATATTATATTATATTACTCTCGTTTATAGTTGTTTCACAGGAATTAAGAAATCATGTAATACTAATAAATATGTGTATAAAATGGTCTTATTACACTTTTATATATACCAACAGTAATTGTGATATGGGTCTAGCTCACCCCTCAGATCAATGCAATGAGATTCATTGCGTAAAGCATGGATCACGAACAAACGATGATAGAAACTATAATGATGTGGAGAACTAATTGAATCTGACGAGAAATCACTCTCAAGAGAAGGGAATGATATGCAAATCCAGTTATTAAGTCCCAAATGGGCAAATAAGAACAAGGATGGATAAATTAAAAGAAATGCTAGTTTGAGCTCAATAGAACACAAAGAGAGTCGAAGATTAAGAACTTAAAAAAAAATGGCCTGTACACCAAATTTAGCTAGTTATCTTATTAATTAGTCGTGTTTTAAGTTCATCTTAGACTTAAGTAATGGCTTGCACGCCTAATTAGCTAGTTAATTACCTTATTATATTTGATTTCTAATATTTTCCATATCCCATTAAGAGATCTCCTTTCTAATCGAACACATGTAGAAAAAAATTATGAGTTTTGAGTATATACACAGTGAAATTGGTTCATATATGAATTATTAAATTATACTTCCTCCGTCCATGAGTAAGTTTTTCATTTCTTTTTGTTGAATGATTTAAGAAAGTGTATTTGTTTATTAATATATGGTGGGCCACATGTTGACTTTTGAGATAAAGTAATGAATAGCGTTGAAAAGTAAATTGAATGAGTGACATTTTTTGTAATATATACGTGATTAGCGACCGCCATTACCCTTTTTAGTTACAGGCCGTACCCACTTTCGGCCTACGCAAAAAAAAAAAATTTATCGCCGCCGCCGCCGTTCGTCGAGCGTTCCGTTCCGGTCAATACCCTCCTTGCTTCTCCGTCTATCTAATAAACGTAAGTTTTTCAAACTTTAACCGTTTATTATATATCTTTGTATATTTGAATAATGCATGAAGTTAGATATTTATATATATATTAGATATATATATGTACGTATATATATGAATTTAGATGATTTATATTTGTAGTTGTGAATTTAATTGATTTATATTCGTAGGTATATATGAGTTTAGTTGATTTATATTCGTAGTTGTGAATTTAGTTGATTTTATATTCGTAGTTGTGAATTTAGTTGATTTATATTCGTAGGTATATATGAATTTAGTTGATTTATATTCGTAGTTGTGAATTTAGTTGATTTATATTCGTAATTGTGAATTTAGTTGATTTATATTCGTAGTTGTGAGTTTAGTTGATTTATATTTGTAGTTGTGAATTTAATTGATTTATATTCGTAGTTGTGAATTTAGTTGATTTATATTCGTAGTTGTGAATTTAGTTGATTTATATTCGTAGTTATGAATTTAGTTGATTTATATTCGTAGGTATATATGAATTTAGTTGATTTATATTCGTTGTTGTGAATTTAGTTGATTTATATTTATAGTTGTATATATGAATTTAGTTGAATGTGTATAAATATAATTAGAAAAGTTAATCTTTTGAATTTTAAATTTATTACAGAATAGCTCTCATAATAACCCCGATCAGAGTGGGGCATAAGGTCGGGGACAGGGTCGAGGGAGGGGGAAGAGGAGGTCGGGGTCATTGAGACCGGTGATCCCGGAGGTTCGACGGGCCCCGGAGATGACACCATCCACCTCACAGCAGTTCAGTGCTGCTGGCTCTACTACTGTTGTCGGATCTTCGGCTTCACGGCAGCATCCCCTGATGGATAGCCGTCTCACTGTTGTCCCTAGAGACAACATGTAAGTATTTTTAGATAACGAAATAAATAATTTTAATTGTATTCATTAATATTAATTATTAATATTAACTTGAATTTTTTTTATGTCACAGTACGCTTCTAGACCATGAGACCAGCGCTCGCGTCTCAGAGACCATTAAGAAGCTCTCGTTCGAGGTTGGCGCCCACTCGTGGTCCATGGTGCCCGAGCGAAAGAGGAGTGAGTACTTCGAAGAGTTCAAGGTATATTTATTATGATTTTAACTTTTAATATTTTATTTTGAATTTATTTGGTTATAGTTTATTTTTAATTTAATTGCAGAAGTTGTGCGTCTGGGATCCTGCCCATGATAGTGTTATGTACGGCTTGTTATGTGCGAAAGCACAGGAGGCGGTACAAAAACATTATCTACGAGCTGAGGAAGAAGTTCTATAGTGGGGAGCAGCTGGAGCTGGGCACAGGGCCAGACGGATGTTCCGTCTGGGACGCTTTGGTTGCTCACTAGAATAGTGAGCAATTCAAAGCCAAGTCCGAGAAGTCAAGGGAGAACCGGTTGAAGGACCCCACTGGGCAAGGCATCGCAGACATCGGGCTGGATCCCAGTCCATCTACGAGCACTCCCTCGCCTTTGTAAGTATTATAATTTTAATTACATTGAATATTAATAAATTTTTAAATGTTTAACATTTAAATATCTATTGAATTTGGTTCGAAACAGGAGAGGGAGCACGGACGAAAATCCTCTCTCTATGAGCAGATGGAGATCTCCCACCCAGTGAACCCGGAGACTGGGACGTCTACCTACATCCGCACCACCGAGATCCACGTAAGTGATTAATTAATTTTAATTAATTTTTAATTTAATTATTATAATTGTAGTTTAATTATTATAACTGTATTTTATTTATATAATTTCAGAACTAGTTTAATGATCGTCTCGCCCAGGCCTCGCAGCAGGTGACCTCCGGAGACGACAGCGGAGAGAACCCCACCCCTCCCCGGATTGACGAGGACCGCATCTATTTAGATGTGGTTGGAGTCAAGAAGGGGAAGGTTGTGGGGCAGGACGGTCACAGTAAGGACATCTTGCAGACCTACCGTCAGAGCAGTGGATCATCCTCATCGATCGACTCTGCTCACTCTCTGGTGGAGCGTGAGCTGAGAGACATCCGGAATTAATTGAGACCTTCACCGCCTACAACGAGAGTCTTCGGAACTGGTTCTCCAACATCTCCCAACAGTCCACCTCCACCCCCACTCCCACAAAATTTTTTTGCCGGGGGAAGCGGTGCCGAGGGGAGCGGTGCTGGGGGGCGCGATGCCGGGGTGAGCGGGCATGGAGGTGGTGAGGGTGAGGGTGATGATGATGTGCTCGATATCGAGCACTTCCTCTCTGAAGAGAGAGAGAGAGAGAGAGAGAGAGAGATAATTTTTTATATTTTTTGTTGAATATTTTATTTTATTTTATTTTATTTGTTTAATGTTTTTAATTTTTTTTTGTTAAATATTTTATATTTTTTATTAAATATTATAGATTTGCATATATTTTTTATTGAATAAAAAAAAGTTAGTATATATATATATATATAAACGAATTAGAAACAAAATGAAATTAATTTGATGCATTTTTAAAAAAAGGGAGTCAATTTGGAATTATATACAATTAAATGTATAAAAACGAATAAATTTATAATTCATAATAGCCTAAAATATTAAATTTATAAAATTAATAAAAAATTTAGTAAATATATATATATATAGACGAATTAGAAATAAAAAAGAATTGATTTGATGAATTTAAAAAAAAACGGGAGTCAATTTGGAGTTATATACAATTAAATGTAAAAAAAACGAATAAATTTATAATTTATAATAACCTAAAATATTAAATTTATAAAATTAATAAAATAAAGTTAGTAAATATATATATAAAAACAAATTAGAAATAAATAAAAAAGAATTAGTTTGATGAATTTAAAAAAAAAGAGTCAATTTGGAATTATATACAATTAAATGTAAAAAATGAACAAATTAATAATTTATAATAGCCTAAAATATCAAATTTATAAAATTAATAAAAAAGTTAGCAGATATATATATAAACGAATTAGAAATAAAAATGATTGAATTTGATGAATTTAAAAAAAAAAAAAAAAAAAAAAGTCAATTTGAGTTTATATACAATTAAATACAAATAAACACACCTCTTTCGGGCTACCCGGAGGTCGTGGGTTCGATTCCCCTTGGACGCATATTTGTCCATTTATTTCTACAAGCCTCACAAGGATTGGGTTCGATTCCCCTTGGGCGCATATTTGTCCATTTATTTCTACAAGTCTCACAAGGGCTGGGTTCGATTCCCCTTGAGCGCATATTTGCCCATTTATTATTATTTCTACAAGCCTCACAAGGGCTGGGTTCGATTCCCCTTGGGCGCATATTTTCTCATTTATTTCAACAAGCTTCACAAGGGCTTATACACAACATTGCTCGTCTAATATAAGCTAGTGGGTCAGTGGCTAATCACAAAATAAATTATTAGATACCCGTTTTTTTAACGACCGATTTTTTCGGTCAGAGATCGGTCGCTAATTCCCGCTTTTTTTGTAGTGTTTAATGAACAACTAAAACTTTTTAGTGTAAACCAGTAATACTTTTCAGTGAAAATAACTAATACCCTTTAATAAAATCAACTAACACTCTTTGATAATTTATGTATGAACCATTTTTATTGTATATTTTGTCATGAGTTTTTTATTTATGTACTCTCAATATCATTTTACGCTAGAGCCAAGGTCCTACTTAGTTTACGTTTCTATTGTTCTTATTGTTAGTAGGACTTTGTGGGAAAAAACATAGAAGGCCAAAGAAAACAAAAACAAAACTCACCATTTAACATTGCTAGGCTATCATCAACATCTCTCCTTCATCTAAACCGTACGTGTAGTCGTTGATCACAACGCAATTAAAATAATAGTAGTAATTAATTAGTTGACCAATAAAATTAAAAATATATATATATAGTTGACCCAAAATAATTGTGAAATATTTGGAGTATATGTCCAAAGAAGGAGAAGGGTGGGCGAAAAGATTCGAGACTTTTGGAGAATGGGATACATGTTGGGCTCAGATTTGAAATTAGTCCTCTTTTCCTTATCTTACTTTCGGAAACATGTCATAGAGCAATGGTCAAAAAGAATGAAGAATAAAGATAGTTGCCCATTTGCCTGTACTTCCAAGATTTTGTTCTCAATACGATATCTATACAGACTTCACTTCCCTTTTATTCTTTTTTCTTATCTGCACATATACCAGATCTTCAATTTTTTTAATATGTTTAATGTGAAATTAATTTATGATAAATTAGTTTACAATTAGAATTTTTTTAGTAAAAAGATTAATATCTTTCTATTAATATTCTTTAATAAAAAGAATCTGAATAATATTTTGGTCAACTAATTACACAGATTTAGTATTCATGTTGAGTCCTTGCAAACTAATTGAAAAGAAAGAGAGAAATTGGAAAGTATATCATTTTATGCACTGATTGCACTACAAACACAAATGCATTTTTAAGTTATATTAATTATTTTAGTAAAAAGTATTAATTGAATTACATTAGTTGATTTTCACTGTACAATATTAATTGCCTTCATTTAATAACATTACTTATGTATCAATTATACAATGCAAAATGCTGACCCCAAATGATTATTCAGTTGATGAGCAACACTTTTTTCTTGTACTCGATGTCCGGCCTAAAAACTGACTAATTTTGGGGACTTATAATTCAACGTCTATTTGTTGGAGGTCTCATTTCAAGTCAGGGTTTTGCTTTGTATGAATTAGTCAATCACGGGAGTTGATCGTGTTAGAGAAAATGGTTGGTGGTATTATTTTGTAATTAATTGGTATTAAAGTTTATTTGAAACTTTAATAGTTGACCAATTAATTTTGGGTGTTGAATTAATTTTTCAAAAATTAATTGTTACAAGTGCGTTCTACTCGCGGAGTAGATGAGAATGACGTATTCATACTCGTGAAACCGATTTTCGGTGAGTGAGAAATTGAATCGGAAGTCGAATGGTTCAACACACCTAATTATGGGATTAATGAAGGAATTAAATAAGTCATTTAATTTTTTATCCCATATTGAATATTAGAATGCTAATATACATGATATTAGTATGGGAACAATGAAGTATAATAAGTTTAATTGATTGCTAGTTAATCAACATTGCCACGCGTGCGTCGAGCCCGTGCCCTTGGTTCTTGGCAATTGGACTTTGGGTGGACTTTGGGCCTTGGGCCCAGCGGGTATCTAATTTTTTAGAGAACGAAAATCAGGATATTCGGTCCACAAAGTTCGGTTCGATTTGATTCAGACTTGCCACCAACGACACGCGTCTGCATTTAATGCTCACGCGTTTTTCCCTTCTGCACTGAGTGGAGGTTCGCCTATAAATAGCGTCCTCGTGCATTTCGTCTGGCCACACTCGAAAATATTCTCTTCTCCCTCAGTCTCCCTGAATATAGAGTCTTAAGAGTCAGTCCAGTTCGAAGCGCTCATTTTGTTCGCCGGTGCTCCAAAACCTGCGGTGATGCACTCTTGGAGACGATAGTGCCGTTTTACCTTTGGGGACATATTTTCAAGACCGAAGAGCACTAGCGGGAAAATTGTATCTTGTGGGAAGAGGTCTTTCTCGACTCGACACACTGCAGTCTTTCCTTTTCTTTTCATATTCTGTGTAAAAGTATTTCGAGTTGTAATTTATTTTATTGTTTTTAAATTATTATTTCCGCAGTCACCTTTTATCGAACAAATCGCACCTTACGGTCTTTAAATTTGGGACTTATAGAGTATCACACTCTTAAATCTCAAACATTCAACTAGGCTTACGCTATTATTTTATTTTTACACACGGTATTTATTTATTTTTAACTCGTACAAAAAATGCAACAAGATTTTTTTCTCGTGAATAGATCAATAACTCCTCATAAGATTAGCGCATAAATGATAAACTGCTTGACTATCATCAATTCTCACAAAGAATATTTCTCGGGACGACTTTTCATTTCATTTAAAATTAGATTATTAAAATATTTAGATAATAAATTCTTTTAATGAGAAAATCAAATATTTATTAAAATATAATAACAAACCAATTATTTTCTAAATATGTGTAGATTCAGTCAAAATGACATATTTTGAATAAGAGAGTATAAAGGAAGATCCACTTTTTTTGGCTTTTGACCCAATTTATAAATAGGTCATATTAAGTCAAAATTGTATATAGGGGTGTGCAACGGTCGGTTCGATCCCCGAACCGATCCATACTAGCCAAACCGTAAACCAAACCAACATTTTTTTATAAACCGAAAACTGAACCATATTTTAAAAAACCTTTCGGTCCCAAACCGAAATATTTCGGTTCGGTTTCGGTCCCAAACCTAAAACCGAAATTTCTTAGGCTTTTATTTTTTTCAAATTCAACCTAAAATTTTTTAACATCAAAATACTTGTATTATTCAATTATTTGCAACATTCCAACATCTAAATACTAATTTTTGCAAATATCCATCTTCAATACATAAAAGAAACACAACTCTTGAATAAAACCAAAACACAAAATCAACAAAGGTCTTGAATACAACCAGAAAGACTTCATCTTCAATTTCATGTAACTAATATTATTAATATATTATATTAACAATTCATAGTTATCATTATCTATTAGTATTAACTTATCTAACAAATAATTTATTATATATACATATATATATATATGTATATATTTGATTATTTCGGTTCGGTTTGGATTTTACGGTTTTTGATTTGTAAAAACCGTAAACCGAACTGAAATAAAAAAAATCCAATTTTTAAAATCGTAAACCGAACCATAAACCGAAAACCAAACCAAAATTTATATTTTGGTTTGGTTTGGTCGATTTTTTCGGTTTGGACCGTATTTTGCACACCCCTAATTGTATAGAAGGTGCCTGTGGGGCTCTGAATTTATTAAATTTGATTTATTTGTGTTTTCCTACGCAATTTTAATATAAAAGAATTCTAATGTGCAATTTTAATACTATAAAATATAAAAGAAGACAAAGTATAGAGTGAAACTAGTTTATACATAAATCCGTGAAGGGTATTAGTTGTTTTCACTGAAGAGTATTAGTTGTTTTTACTGAAGATTATTACTTATTTACACTAAAAAGTCTTAGTTGTTCGGTGAAAATGAACTAAGACTCTCCAGTGTAAACCAGTAATACTCTTCAGTAAAAACAATTAATACTCTTCAGTGAAAACAGCTAATACCCTTCAATAATTCATATATAAACCTATTTCACTCTATACATACTCATAAAAGAATTCTAATATTTGACCACCAAAGTTTTGGAACTCCATTTTGAATTGAACATTGATGAATAATATTTTTTTAGGTTATGTATAAATAGACACATGATATTTCAATATCAAATTACATATATAATTATTTAAGCTTTATTTTAAAGAGTGTGTATAGAGTGAAATTGATTCATATATGAACCAGTGAAGGGTATCACTTGTTTTCATTAAAGATTATTAGTTATTTCCACTGAAGAGTATTAGTTGTTAATTTGTTATTATTAAAGAATCTTAGTTTATTTTCAGTAAACAACTAATACTCTTCAATGAAAACAACTAATAATTTTCAGTGAAAACAAGTAATACTTTTTAGTAAAAATAATTAATACCCTTCTATGATTTATATATGAGCCATTTTTACTCTATACTTTGTCTATTATAAATAAAATTATGCTGGAATTCCAAATTCGTCCTCTAAAAAATTCGAGAATGATCTCCATATGTAACAAAATCATTATATATATATGTATGGGGGACAACCTGAAGTTAGGTTGTCTGTGTTTTTGACTTGAGATGCATCATCTTGTTCAATAATGTATGTGCATATTCATCTCCCCAATAATGCTGCACCTATATACTTCTCATGCTGTACAACCTATACATATATTTGCCCCCTAACCCCACTTCTAGTCGTGCCCACCAATTCCAATTTTTACCGCGTCATGCTTTTGGTTTTTTTTTTAATTTTTTTTTTTTATACTGTGGGTTGATGATTGATCATTGTGACACGAATAACGTGTAACCAAAAAAATATTTTACTAGTAGTAACGTTTTTTTATTGGAAAGATTTGCGTGAAATGATTACAAATATTTATTATATTTTTATAAGAAATTGTAAAAGTATTTTAATCAATATTTTGGGTTTATTGTTAGTAATATATAATTAAGTGTCAATAATTCGATTTGGACTCTTGATATTTAAGTTACGGATTTTTTTTTAACACATTTAAAGTTGTTGTAAATCTAGAAGATTTAATATTCCAAATTTAGGAGATTTGGTGTGGACATTACTTATAGACCAAGAAACTCATTGGGCCTTATCTATTGACTAGGGTTTTATCATTATATATATACATTTGTACTCATAATTGTAAACACTCATACACAAGAATATTAGTGGAACTCCTGGCTTGGATCGCCCCCAGACGTAGTCGTTCCCGACGAACTGGGTCAACAAAAGTTGTCTCTTTATTTACGCACTTATTTACAACACGTTATCAGCACGAGACTCTGCCCGAGAATAAACGGTACGCCCTAAAATGAATTTCGTACATGAATTATTCGATCCATATTTTTACATGATTTATATGCTCGTATATTATTACTTTGTTTGATTCTTATGTTTGATATTAATTGAATCATATGTGTTATAGAATTGAATTTATTTTTTTAATTCTTGGATTGAGATCGAAAAACGAACGTCGGTCGTCGCCCGAAGCCGCACGGCCGCCGCCGTGAGATGCGCGTCGCCGCGCTGCTTAAATCGGACCCCCAGCGCCACCCGTGGCAGCGCCGCGCTGCCGTCGCGCCGCCCACACGCCGTCATCGCCTCCGCGGCCTCGTCGCCGCCGCAGCTGCGCCCGCAGCCATCGCCGCCGCCAACGTGGCTGGAAGCCGCCGCGCTGCATGGCGACTTCCCCCGTGCGTCACCCGCCGGCGTAGGGTCCCCCGCAGCCTCCGCGCGCCACCATGCGCCGCGTCGAGACGGCGCTTCTTCTCCTCGCGGCCATTTTCGCGACGAAGAAGGAGAACCAGAAAATCGGCCCCGGTCGCGCCTGTAGGACGCGATCGGAGGCAGGGAGTCGCGCCCTGGGGACGCGATCGCCCATGCCAGTCGCGTTCCCCAGGCGTGACTGGCCCCGATTTTTCAATTTTTCATTTTTTTTCATTTTTTGGTTCTCTCCCCTCGCTGTGTGCACCATGCACGTCTTACGTGTACTTTTAGTCACATGTAGCGAATATTCGTTGTGAATTTTGTGAAAAACCTGATCCTGCTTTGGTTTCGTATCACAAAATTTATATTATATAAGATCCTGAAAATATTTCGTTAAATTGCGTTAATATACATGAAATAATTATTCTAATGATTATTTCCTCTGTCTATTAAATCGTATATTTTCTGCAAATTATTTTCATGCGATTATCTCCCTTATTTGTTTTGTATGTTTATGTGATTTTATTATCCTACATGCATTAATCATGTGCACATATTTTATTTATAGTCCGCATATTATGCCCGGGTAGGCGGCGCCCGGTATTTGTCAGACCGTAAATATATGCCTTGGGTAGACGGCGCCCAGTACGTGCATCTATGTGCCTTAGAATAACTAAATAAATCCTTGTCTCTCCGTTGTCTATGATTTTGGTCAATCCTCTTATCCATGTCACTTTAATTGTAGTGAATAATGTCTGATATTATCAAAAGAGAATTTGATGAGCTTACACTTGATGGTAGTAACTACCTGACATGGGCGCTAGATGTTGAAATACATCTAGCCTCGAGCAACCTTAGCGGCACGATTGTCGATGATCCAAAATCAACTGACGCCGAGAAGGCGAAAGCTTTGATTTTTCTTAGGTATCATCTCAATCAGGACCTGAAAAATGAGTATCTCACTGAAAGAGATCATGGAACGTTGTGGAAGTCCCTGAAGGACTGTTTCCAACAACAAAATGATATACTCCTCCCTTAAGCCCAATACGATTGGTTGAACCTCCGTTTCCAAGACTTTAAGTCTGTAACTGAGTATAACTCAGCCCTACATCGTATTGTGTCTCAGTTAAAGTTATGTCCGAAAACTGTAACTGAGGACGACTTAATCTAGAAGACTTGTCAACTTTCCACGCAAGCAACCTTATACTTCAGCAGCAGTATAGGGCTAAGAACTACAATGTACACTCTGAGCTAATTTCTGCACTTCTAGTAGCGGAAAAGCACAACCAGCTCCTTATGCAGAATCATAATGCGAGGCCGATTGGCTCGACAGCAGTGCCCGAAGCACATGCTGTAGCTCAAAGTGGTACAAGAGGTCGCAAGTGTGGAAGGGGGAGAGGGAATAAACGAACTCGTAGCCAAGGCCGAGGTCGTAATAAATCCGGTGGTTCAGGTGCCTTGAATGACAATCAAACTCAGGTTCGTGGGAAGGCTGCACCTAACACGAACTCCGCTACCCGAAAATCTGAGAATCAAGATAAGGGTGAACAGTCCTGCTATAGATGCGGATGCAAGGGACATTGGTCTCGCACGTGTCGCACTCCCAAACATTTGGTCGAGGCTTATCAAAAGCAACAGAAGGACGATAAGGGGGAGGCTCCTAGAGTTGAAACTCACCATACCAGTCTGCCCGAAGCAGACTCTGACCTAAACAACGCAGATCATAAGGGCATTGAGCTTAAGGATTTTAGAGATGACGAGTAGATTTACGTATTTAGTTATTCCTAGTATTTTATTTTCTGAATAAAACAATTTCAAATTATGTTTTGGATCCTTTCTTTCGGATATTTCATTTATGAATGAATTTATTATCTTTGATATGTTTACCTTAATAGATGTCCATGTATTTATTTTGGATATTGTTGTTCTCGTTTATGGCTTGTAAACAAATCAGTTATTAGGTTTGGACTATTTCCTCTTGCATAATGGACGCCCATAGTGATTTATGTTTGGTAGATAGCGCCACCACACATACGATCCTAAAGGATAGGAAGTATTTTCATAACTTGATAGAACGTAAGGGGAGTATAACTAAAATAGCTAATGATAGTACGTTGATAGTGGGCTCCGGAAGAGCTTCCATTGTCCTCCCCATGGGTACCGAATTAATAATTGATAATGCTTTATTGTTTCCGCAGTCTAAGCGTACCCTACTTAGTTTTAGAGACATTAGGATAAACGGGTATCATATTGAAACTAAAATTGAGAACAATAACGAATGCCCTTTGATGACTAGTACTCGAGGTAGCCGTAAGCAAGTTATAGAAAAACTTTCTTCCTTCTCCTCTGGTTTGTACTATTCCTACATCCGGCCGTCTAGTTCCCATCTAGCGATGAGTATGAAATTTCATGACCCAAATTCCTTTAAATTGTGACATCAGCGGTTAGGTCATCCGGGATAATCAATGATACGTAGGATTCTATCTAATTCAATTGGTCATAATATTTCGAATAATAGAATCCCTCTCGTTGATGAGTATTTATGTGATGCATGTTCTAAGGGTAAGTTGATAGTGCGCCCGTCGCGCACCAAGGTTGGACTAGAGTCTCCGGTTTTCTTTGAGCGAATTCAAGGAGACATTTGCGGACCGATTCACCCAGCATCAGGACCATTTCGTTATTTCATGGTCCTTATTGATGCCTCCACTAGATGGACATTTGCATGTTTGTTGTCCACCCGCAATCAAGCTTTTGCGAAGCTAATTGCGAAGACTATCGAGCTTAGAGCTCAATTCCCGGATTATCCAATTAAATTGATTCGCATGGATAATGCAGTTGAGTTTAGCTCGAAGGCCTTTACAGATTACTGTATGGCCCTGGGAATTAAAGTGGAGCATTCGGTCCCCTACGTCCATACCCAAAATGGTCTTGTTGAGGCGCTAATAAAACGTATCAAATTTATCGCGAGACCATTGCTTATGAACTCTAAAATACCCACCTCATGCTGGGGGCATGCAGTCCTACATGTATCACACTTAATTCAAATTCGTCCAACTGCATATAATGATCATTCCCTCTACAGTTAGTGCGTGGGAAAGAACCTAGCATTTTCCATCTGCATATTTTTGGATGTGCGGTATACGTACCAATTATGATACCCAAGTGAACCTCTATGGGCCCACAAAGGAAACTCGGTATTTACGTCGGATTTGACTCTCCATCCATCTTGAAATACCTCGAGCCTTTATCTGGGGATCAATTAACGGCCCGGTTCGCTGATTGCACGTTCGATGAAGATTACTTCCCGGTATTAGGGGGAGATCTGAATTCAAAAATGAATGAATGCCGGGAACTTACGTGGAACGTAAGTAATCTTCAGTATCTAGATCCGCGCACTAATCGATCTAAACTGGAAGTTCGGAAGATCATTAACCTGCAGAACTTAGCAAATAACCTACCAGACGCATTCACTGACCATAGAGGTGTGACTAGATCGCATATACCTGCAGTAAATGCACCCCAAAGGGTTGAGGTCCCAAGTAAAATGAGTATTCGTGCCCCCACACGCCAAAAGCGTAAGGGACCCTCAAGAGATAGTAACACGGTTAAACGAAAGGCTAGCAAATCTGGTCAGTCGAATGGAAAATCTCTAGAAGAGATCTGTCTAGATAACTCCAAGTCTCTAGGAGACGAGAGTCCTAGTGATGAAGCACGTGCACAAAATATTCCATGCACTAGGACCGTGGAACGACCAGACCCAGATACAATGGAAAATGAGGAAGGTCTGGTTGACGTAAACGTCAAAGTCTCTGTGAACTTCACAGATACGGGAGAAACATACAATAGAAATATTACTGTCGTCGACGACACATTTGCAGCGTCAATAGCCCTTTCCATTATAAATGATCTAGATCCTGAACCCAAAACAATCACAGAGTGCCGGAAGCGCCCCGATTGGGTTAAATGGAAAGAGACAATTGATGCAGAGCTCGCATCGCTTAACAAAAGACAAGTATTTGGCTCTATCATTCGTACACCCGCGCGCGCGCTATCCCCAAAGGATATAAATGGGTATTTGTATGAAAACGAAATGAGAACAATACTGTGGAGAGGTATAAAGCGAGGCTGGTAGCACAGGGTTTTTGCAGAGACCCGGGATTGATTTTGATCAAACCTATTATCCCGTCATGGACTCAATAACATTCTGCTACTTGATATTTTTAGCAGTTAAGTTGAATTTCCAAATGAGATTAATGGACGTAGTAACCGCGTACTTATACGGATCACTAGATGCCGACATTTATATAAAAATCCCATATGGATTTAACATTCCTCAGATAAAGGATGGTGAAAACCACAGTATGTATAGCATACAACTGCAAAGGTCATTGTATGGCCTGAAGCAATCAGGCCTCATGTGGTACAACCGACTTAGTGAATTCCTTCAGAAGAAGGGATACACATTCGATAAAGTTTTTCCATGCGTATTCTCAAAGGAATCGCAAGATGATTTTTGCATCATATCCGTATATGTTGATGACCTAAACATAATCGGAACATGCAAAGAGATTGAAGAAGCCAGATCAATCTTGAAAGCTGAATTCGAAATGAAGACCTTGGGTAAAACCAAGTACTGCCTCGGCTTGCAGATCGAGCACCTCCCAGAAGGAATCCTTATACATCAGTCGACCTACGTAAAGAAAGTATTGGAGAGATTTCACATGGATAAATCTCATCCACTTAGCACCCCGATGGTTGTTGACTTGAAGCGAAAATACCAGCTTTCTACTAGTAGCTACCCCGCAAGAGAACGGGTTCACTGTAGTATGGGTAAGTATAGCGACCAAGTATTATCGAACCCAAGGGAAGGAGTGTATGCAAATAGATCCCTGAAGATCTACGCGTCGTAGTTAATATGAGTGAAATGTTTTTAGTTTTTTTTAGAAGAAATTAATTAAAATAAACTAAACTAAACTATCCTACGAATGCAAAAGGAAATTAAACTAAGAATTTAAGATGTGTTTTCAAATAATTGATGGTGATGCTCAGGATAGGAATCCCTACGTATACTAACGGAGCAGGTACATAATCAAAATAATTGTGACGCGCAAGAGATAACCTAAGTAAAAGAATGCAAAATGAAAGCTCAAGATTTTAAACCCTAATACTTTATCCTAACATTCGACTTCACTAATCCACTAACAAGTTAATAGATCGTGCTTAATTAAAGAGGCTCTCATTTAACTAATGGTGATGCGGCCGTCCTCCATAGCTAAACCGATAAATTAATCAACCCCTTCTAAACCCTCTAGTTAAGTCTACTAGTTGTTAAAGAGTGATGCGGTCGTCCTCTCCCTAACACGTTCGTACGAAATTCAAAGGAAAAGTTAAGATTGATTTTAAGAATTCATTAATTAAGAGAATTAAAACTAAACGTCACGAACTACCTTAATGACGTAACCACGTCCTACTTCTACGAGTTCATCCTACCCCAAGCATGCAAGGGTTTTAGCCGGACATGGTTATAACGATAACAAAAGCAATTGACGAAGTAACGAACATAAACATGATGAATTGAAGTGAAAAACTAAAAAACATGAACTAGGGTTTTGAAAGAAAATAATTCTAAGAACTGAAATTAGATAAATAAAACGAAGTCTAAAGTGTTTAATGCAATCAAACTAATGAAAAGAAACTAAGAAACGAAAATAAACTAAGAATTCGTACTAAAACCTCGATTAAACGTAAAGTAAAGCTTGCTCGTCTCTTCTCCTCTTTCTCTATCTAAAAACTGAGTCTAAAAGTAATTTGGAATGTGTTCCCCGTTCAAAATGTGTTCGGGAGGTATATATAAGCGTCGGGCTGAAACGGGAACTCGTGGGCTGGAAAAACGAATCTTGAAAGTTTGCTCTCGGAGGCGCTCGAGCGGACGCGCTCGAGCTTGATGGTCGAATGGGGCAGGCGGTAGAGCAGAGGCGCTCGAGTAGTTGTGCTCGAGCAGCAAAAAGTTTCTGTAAGTTTGGGGCGCTCGAGTGCATTGGTCGAGCGGAAGCGCTCGAGTGCTCTCGCTCGAGCACTTTTCAGCAGCAGTACACTTGTTCGTAAAATCTTCATATCTCTTCAATCGGGAGTCCCTTTCAGCCGATTCAAAGTCCTACGAACTCCTATTTTCGTCCTATATTCATCTATAAGCATGAAAGAGAAAAATTCATTAGTTTATGAAAATGATACTCAAATGACTCTAAATACTCAACAAAATCAACCAAAACTAGGGCATTTCGAGTTACGAATCATGACAACTTCACGCCTAATTAACCCCCCAAACTTACCATATTGCTTGTCCTCAAGCAACGAAATAATAAGTCAAGTTAAATTGTTAGGAATGAGTCAACGAATCAAATCATGCAAGCAAATGAATTCGAGCTTCAAAGATCAATCACAAGTATACTCACTCACCTTTCCTCATCATACTCATACAACAACAGCAAGAAACACCAAGATCAAACATGGATGTGCACTCTACGATGTGTTTCGCTCCCTCAAAAGTGTGTATCAATGATAAAGGGACTCGCTCAAACAATCAATCACACATATTGGCAGCCATAAGCTTGTAAGCACTCTTAACTCCGACCATACTCTAGAAATCAATGCCGAATCAAAAAGGACTTTTCTCAAGGTTGTAATGTAGGCTCTTTGGACAGGTGAGAATCAATATGGTAAAGTGACTCAAGTGAATGGAGAATAGAAAATCAAACTTCGGTACTTCGAGATTAGGAACAGAATACTTCAAATAATTTCACTCTACACACTTTCAATTCCAACACTCTCAACACTTCAATTTTTTTTTCTTTCTCACTCTTTTCACTCTTCTCAATCACTTCACTTTTTTTTTTCACAAACACATGAGCTCTTTTTTTTTTCTTTTGCTCATTCTCAATTTTTTCTTTTTCCCACAACTCATAACTTCATCTTCATCACACCCTTCTTCTCAACTCCTATCTCCTCAATCTCATCTCTATCCGCCTCAGGCTCTTTTCCTTCTATCTCAACCTCTCCTTTGGGTGTCTCAGAATCAGCAGGCATCTCAGGACCATCATAATTGGTCCCACTTCTAAGCTGGATAGCCTTACAATGCTCTTTAGGATTACCCTCAGGCATTGAAGGGTATTTGTCAGGCTCTCTATTCAATGACTTTGCAATCTGGCTCATCTGGAACTCTATAGAAGTGAACCTTCGGTTGTTCTCCTGCTGAATTCGATTCAGCTCTACATCTCTCTTCTGGAGGTCTTTATCACGCTGATCAACTTTCTTATGCAGATCTTTCACATCGTACTCCAAGATGATAAACGTTTGCTTCCTTCCTCCACCTTCTGAAGGATAGCTCTCAACATCTCCTCAGTTGAGGAACCGCCTTCTCCACCCGGGGGTTTAGAAACTGGATCAACACCTGGAAGAACTGTAATACCCGCCTTCGGGTTAGCATATGAAAATTTCTCGTTCTTCCTCCATTGGTTCTGAGGAAGCTGCTGATCTCCTTGGTACCCTTGTGTGTTCCTTCATTGATTTTGAGGCGGCTGTGGACTTGGAGGTACAAATGGTTGGCCATAAGAAGGCCTTCCTTGAAAATTTCCACCTTGTGGATACCCATTCTGATTGTAATAAGGACCTCCCATATAATTTACTACTTCTTGCTGAATTGTAGGCTTGTCCTCTTGCTCATTCTCTACCACATTCCCTTCAACCATATTCTTCCTCAACTCAAGGTTGTTAATCTTTTCCATCATGGCCATCAACAGTCTTCTCGTTCCTTCACCTTCCTCAACCTGATGAACTCTCTGGAAATCTGCGTCCACATTCCAAGCTCCGGCATTCGTGACAATGTTGTCCTCGATCTCTCTACACCTCACTATTCCTTGATTCATGAATGATCCACTAGCATAGGCATCTAGATGGTCTTGCCCAGCCTTGTTGGCACAACTATAGAAAAATGTCACGACATCTCCCTCATTGTACCCGTGCTGCGGGCACTCTATCAACATGTTTGAGTATCTCTCCCACGCTTGACGTAGGTCCTCTCCTTGCTTCTGGCGAAAGGAAGAGATCTCAATCCTTGCTTTGATCATTCTGGATGGAGGGTAGAATCGCTCGAGGAACAGACGCTCGAGCTCGGCCCAAGTGGTAATACCTCCCCGTGGAAGCGTATTATCGTACCACTCTTTAGCTATTCCCGTCAATGAGAATGGGAACAACCTAAGCCTCTTGGCATCTTCAAATATGCCATTGTAATTGAAAGTGGAGGCTATCATTAGAAAACTCCTCAAATGAGTATGAGGATTCTCCTTCCCGATCACCCCCTTGAACTGATTCTCAATAAGCAGCTTAAGAATTCCCGGGGAAATTGAGAAGTTATTTGCCTCTACTGGAGGTAATGCCACTCCATCATAGTACCGTTGTGGCTGCGCTGCAAATCTTTCTCGAATAGCCATATTCTGATCTACGTTCTGAGGAATGTGCTGCGGATTAGCAGGTGGTACTGGTACTTGTTGGGGTGGTGGTGGTTGATAAAATGGCGGTGGATTATAAACAGGAGGTGGAGGATAAGGGTATGGTGGATACGGATAAGGTGGGTATGGGTAAGGTGGATAAGGTAAGTTGTTTTGTGGTAAGTTAGGCTATGGGTAAGCAGGATTGTTTTGAGGATTTTGAACAATGTTATGAGCTGGACTATTTGATTCTGAGTACCGGGGTTTTGGCTCTGGCTTTCTCCTGACGGATCTTGGTTCTTACTGGTATTCCCTTCAGTGTCGTCAACCCGGTTCAATATCTGATTAAACTCATTCTTGACATCATCCAACTCATTAGTAATGTCTATTGGCTCTTTCCCTCCGGCGGCGTTCATCCTTCTTAAGAAGGCTCGGTTTCTTCTTGCTATTATCTTAGTGTTGGGAAAATGTATAAGACTTATATTTTGATTAGATGCCAAAATGTTCCTCCTAAGTTGTTTTGTAAGTAAATTATTCAGTAGAGTTAGTACTTAGTTAAACAGTTCAATTGTTAAGGAACTGAAGTGCAGTTAGTAATTGCAAGAGTGTATTTAAGAATGAAGTCTACTGAAGACGAAGTCCACTGAAGTGAAGTCCGCTGAAGACAAGTGATCTGAGAATAAGTCTAAGTCTTGAATGTTTTCTAAGTACATTCTCACTAAGACTAAAACTATCAGGAGAGGACCAATGTCCACTGATGGGAACTAACAATACACATTCAATGCTAAACATATTAAAAGCTGTTAGTTAATCTGGTTGGAACAAGGCAAAATGAATTTCAGTGAAGCTTACAATTAATGAAGGAATAAGAAGGTTCTCTCAGAGGAGTTCCACCTAAAGCAAGACGAGAATCTGGGCATGCAGACTTAAGGTCCAATGAGAAGATGACACGTCAGTGTACTTTACTGACAGCCGACCTGCCCCAGCCTGACAAGTACCAAAAGTCTTTCTCTAGCAATCTACAGAAAGTTGGTGAACAGGCATGGTCTTTCAGCCGTTTCTTGACAAGACTTAAAGCTTCAAATAGAGCCATTTGAGCCAATCAGATACAAGAAGACTTACTTGAGAAGATTTAAATCCAACGGGAATATTTTCAAGGAAGCCTATAAATACAGAAGGACGTGCACATTTCCAAGCAAGGGAAACTCACAAGATCAAAGCTATCTCTACATTCATAACAACTAAGAAGCACTCGAAATTACCTTTGTTTCCCAAGTGTTTCACATTTGTAGAGAGCCTAACAAACCTTCTGTAACCAAGCTTAAAAGCTATATCCAAATCTTAGAAAGAGATAATCCAATCCTAAGCCTTGAGCTAAACTTGTAAGGATTATCTCAAAATAGTTGGAACCAAAACCCTACTCAGTGTTTAGGTTGAGAGCTAGTGTTAAGTGGTGTTAGTAAGCTGATTGTTGTATCAGTCTGAAAGCTGGTTTGTTTTGGGAACTAGGACCTGGAATTTCCTAGTGATCAATCATCCTAAGAGAGGATTAGTTGATCAGTGCACCTTGGCACTATAACACAAGGAATTCCAAGTGAAAGGAATTCTCCTGTTTGATCAGGACAGTGGACGTAGGAGATTCATCTCTGAACCACTTTATACCTTGTGTTCTTATTATCTGCTTTCCTAAGTGTGTGTTAATCTCAAAGTTTATCAAAGTAAAACGAGTTTTCTAAGGGCTCACTAATCCGCATCTGAAAGCTAATTAGATAGTAGTTCAACTGAAAGTCTTGAGCTTTCAGTGGAGGTATTATCTCAGTAAGCTTTCACAAAGTAACTCTCAGCAGACCTCAAGTCCACTGATGACTTGATGAGCTACTGTCTTAAGTAACCTGATAAGTTTTCAAGAAGTTTTAATTTGTAACCACAGGTGTATTCTCCCCCCCATACACCTGTTTACTCATTTCGGGACCAACAATTGGTATCAGAGCAGTGGTTCAAAAGACCATTGTTCTAAGTATACCTTGTGCTTAAAGGTATTTTTTCAAGGTCACCTGAATTGATCTTTTGATAAACTTGTTTATATACTATGGCTGACAATGCAGCTAGGGTAGCACCACCAGTAGAGAACAACATGGGAGTTAATCCCTTGAACCATATGTCTCATCACAAGCTTCCACAATTCTCAGTGGAAAACTATGACTTCTGGAAGATCAGAATGAGAGCTCATCTTGCCTGTGTGCATGATGAAATGTTGAGGGTTATTACTAAAGGTCCATTTGTTTTTATGACACCTAACCCTAGAACTACAGCTGAAACTATTGCAGATCCTAGAGAAGAATGGCCCAAAGATGAAGATAACTTCACTGCAGATGAGAGGAGGAGAAACAACCTCAACTTCATAGCCATGAACATTCTCTACACCACTATTCCAGATTATGTAATGGAAAGAGTGATCCACTGCAAGACTGCAAAGGAACTATGGGACACTCTTGCTCTCATGTGTGAAGGAACTGACAAAATAAAAGAGAACAAGCTTTCTGTAGCTGTTCAAAAGTATGAGCAGTTCACCATGGAGCCCACTGAGACCATTGACCAGCTTGATGGGAGGTTCACAGACATCATGAATAAGATAAATTCTCTGGGAAAAGTCTACACCAAGAGGGAGGTTGCCTTAAAGATCCTGAGAGGTCTAACCTCAAGATGGGATGTGTACTCTGTGATGATGCAGAATACCAAGGATCTATCTAGCATGTCTATGCAATAGGTATTCTCTGAACTCAAGGCTTATGAGTTTGATCTGAACAGGAAAAGGGCTCCTGATGAGACCTCGGCTGAGAAGGGAGTAGCCTTCAAAGCCAAGGAGTCTGAGCCAAAATCCCCAAAGCCTCAGAAGAGTACAAAGGCAAGCAAGTCACAAAGCAAGGCTGAGATGCAGGAGGAACTCAGCTTGATGGCTAGAAGGTTTGAACAACTTAACAACCGCTTTGGCAAGTATAAAAGATTTTACAGGGATAACAGGGAAGGTAGAAGTTATCCACAAAAGACCACCAGAGAAAGAGAGAAAAGCTCATCTGAGCTGGAAAAGAAGAAGGAATACAAGAATTACACCAAGGCTGAAGGATCATCATCAAAGACCAGAGAGTCCACTGAGGAAAAGAATGATGATGCCAACAGGTGTTTTCAGTGCAAGAAGATTGGGCACTTTCAATATGATTGTCCTCAACTGAGCACAAAAGAAAGAAATGAAAGGCAAGCCAAAAGAGACAGAATATATGGAGAAAGGAAAGCCATGGTGGCTGAGGATGTGGATGAAAATCTCTGATGGACTGTTCTCTGACAGCAGTGATGATGACATGTGCCTCATGGCAAGAGAAGAACCTGAGGTACAATCTAAACCATCCATTTCTCTAGAACACACACCTGAGCTAAGCTCAGAGTCAACTGAGGAACTCAATCTTCAGTCCGCTTTGAAACATTTGATGATTGATTTCTCAAGGTTACAAGAAGCAAGTTTCTGTCTCCAAGATGAGAACAAACAACTCTTGAGTGAAAACTCCAAGTTAATTGAGTCTGGAAATCAAGCAGATCTGAACTCAGCCAAATCTACCATTGAACTGACAAAAGAGGTGGAAACCCTCAGGAGTCAAGGAAATGGTAGAGATCAACTGATAAAAGATCTCAATGAATCTAAGACAAAGTTAAATGAAGAGAATTTAAAATTGGTAAGCCAAATAAAGGATTCTCTCCTGAAAATTGATGTCTTACAAAAATCTGAAGAGACCTTGTTAAAAAGGATTGATGCACTAAACAAACCCTCTCTTGCCATAGAGGAGATTCAAAATTTTCAAATCAATCCTAATAACAAGTGTGGGATAGGCTTTATTCCAAAACCTTCAGAAGGTCCTCTGAGTGTTGCTTCTTCAAGTGGCACAAAGAGAGTTTTTGTCAAGTCTGTGACATTTCAACCACAGACTGTGGATAAAGGAAAAAGACCAGCTGAGATCACTCAAAAGAAAAGTCAATCTAAGCCAAAACCAAATGGAAAGGCTCAGGTGACTTATCAGACTAGATCTCAGCAGAGGTCTTCTCAAATGAAGCAACCTCAGCTGAAAGCACCCAGGCATGAGCAGTCCTCAAGGAATGTCTCATATGGAAGACCTATTCCTTTTGTGCCTAAAGGAAAAGGTCCTTCATACCTTTATCAACAAAAACCAAGACCTGGTGCACCCAAGCCAAATAGAAAGAATGTGAAGAAGGTTCCTGTTCCTTCAAAGGCTGACACCCATAGAAAGTTTACTCCCAAGGCACCTAGGGAGATAACAATCTATGTAGATGTTTATGGAAGACAAATTAGCCAATCTAAAGTGATTAGAACTGTGAGGCAAATTTGGATTCCGAAAGGTACAGCTAACATGGTAGGACCCAACACCAAATGGGTACCTAAAGCTTGATATGTGATTGCAGGGCTCAGTGGACCTCAACAAAGAAGAAGCTCTTAAATCTTCAGTCTGGTACTTGGACAGTGGATGTTCTAGGCACATGACTGGCAACAAAGATCTCCTGACAGAATTTGTTGAGAAATAAGGTCCACAAGTCACCTTTGGTGACAACTCACAAGGAGCCACTAAAGGTTATGGTACTTTAATCATTGGCTCAGTAAGGGTAAGCAATGTATCCTTTGTCAGTGGACTTAAGCATAATCTTATGTCCATAAGTCAATTCTGTGATAAGGGATACAGTGTTGAATTTTCATGTAACCTGTGTTTTGTTAAGAATATATCTTCACAACAGGTACTACTAACTGGGTCAAGAAAGGGTAATGTCTACCTTGCAGATTGGAAGTCTTGCACACCAAATGCATGTCTTATTGTTAAGAGCTCAACTGACACTAATTGGTTATGGCACAAAAGGCTAAGCCATCTGAACTTCAAGATGAAAAACAGGATAGCAAGACATGGACTGGTAGAAGGAATGTCAAATGAAGTATACAACAAAGAACATATCTATAAAGTCTGTCAGGAGGGAAAGCAAGTAAAGGCATCTTTCAAAAGCAAAGTAGCAACCTCTACTGACAGAGTACTTCAACTGTTACATATGGATCTTTTTGGTCCAGTAACCCCTGTAAGTATCAATGGGAGAAAGTATACACTTGTTGTTGTTGATGATTTCTCCAGGTACACATGGGTTATATTCCTTGCAAGCAAAAAGGAGACTCAACTGAGGCTGCCAGAGCTCCTGAAGAAAGTTAGCAATGAGAAGAGCCTAAACATTGTAAAGATAAGATCAACAAGGAATCAAGTTTGGGAGTTGGTGGACAGACCATATCACTGCAATGTGATAGGAACCAAGTGGGTATTCAAGAACAAGAAGGATGAGATTGATATCATAGTCAGAAACAAGGCCAGGCTAGTTGCAAAGGGCTACTCTCAAGTTGAAGGATTTGACAATGATGAAACATTTGCCCCAGTAGCCAGATTGGAGGCAATAAGGTTATTTCTTGCATATGCTGCTCACAAGAAATTCAAGGTGTACCAGATGGATGTTAAAAGTGTCTTCTTGAATGGAGTACTCAATGAAGAAGTCTATGTGGAGCAACCCCCAGGTTTTGAAGAAAGTCACAAAGTATATAGACTGAGGAAAGCTCTATATGGACTGAAACAGGCTCCAAGAGCTTGGTATGATACTTTGTCACAATTCCTTTTGGATCATGGTTTAATCAAAGGGAGAGTTGATAGGACTCTATTCAGGATCACAAAAGGAGAGGACACTTTTCTTGTACAAATCTATGTGGATGATATCATTTTTTGTTGTCCCAACCAAGTCCTCTGTGAAAAGTTTTCTCAACTGATGAAGGGAAAATTTGAGATGTCTATGATGGGAGAAATGAATTTCTTCCTAGGACTTCAAGTTAAGCAGTCCCCTGAAGGAATCTTCATCAATCAAGCCAAATATACAAGGGAGCTGATCAACAAGTTTGGATGCCAGACCAGCAAAGTAGCAAGAGTTCCACTCAACACCAACACCAAAATGGAGCCAGATGAGGATGGTGAATCAGTAGACCAGACTCATTACAGAGCCATCATTGGATCTCTACTGTATCTCACAGCAAGCAGGCCTGATATCACATTTACAGTTGGGATTTGTGCAAGATATCAAGCCAACCCCAAGAAAAGTCATCTGGAAGCTGCTAAGAGGATTCTCAAATACCTTAAGGGTACTGTGAATATGGGATTGTGGTATCCCTCAGATGACAATCTGGAACTCACAGGATACTCAGATGCTGATTATGGAGGATGTAGAATTGACAGGAAATCAACCTCAGGCACTTGTCAATTCTTGGAAAGTAAGCTGATTTCTTGGTTCTCCAAGAAACAAAACTCAGTAGCCACAAGCACTACTGAAGCTGAGTATATGGCAGCTGGAAGTTGTTGTGCTCAAATTCTTTGGCTAAGACAACAACTGAGAGATTACAACATTTTTGCCAATGAAGTCCCTATTTTCTGTGACAACAATAGTGCAATTGCTATTTCAGAAAATCCAGTTCTCCACACAAGATGTAAACATGTGGACATAAGGCATCATTTCATCAGAGATCATGTGGAGAAGAAGGACATCAAAATGCTCAAAATCCACACTGACAAACAGAAGGCAGATATCTTCACAAAACCCTTGGCTGAAGCAAGGTTTCAAGAGTTGTCAGTAGAGCTTGGACTCCTAGATCAAGGAGAGTAAAGAAAGGATTCAATCTCAGAAGAGTTACCTTCAACTCAGTGGAGGTTCATATTCAGAAGAGGATCTTTCTCAGAAGAAGCTCCTCATCTCAGAAGAGGTCTGAATATCAGACGAGGTCGAACCTCAGTGGAGGTCAAAGTTTATACTTATGTTATTTTCAAATCTAAAGCCTCTTAGTTTTATATATATTTATTTGGTTTCAAAACTTACTAATGAGTGCTTTCGGGGAAATTAAATCTTTTTCCACTGTTCCGAAGAGATTTTGGTATGGCAAGCATTTAATGCGCGTGGTACAAGTCAGACATGCTTTTTCAATTACCTATCTCACGCGCCCTAAAAGCCGGATGATGTGACCTTCCGGCTACCAACTTTTCCAATCCATGCCATTCATTTCAGGCGGTTCTTTTTTAACCGTCAAGATCTCTTAAAACCTCCCCACTACCTTTGCAACTGTCCACGACCTTTCACTCAAAATAATCTCAGACGTTGATTGCAGAATTTAATCTCACCGTTCATTACTCATATAAAAACCCCAAACGTTCGCTTGTAAACCTTTTCGAACACACTTCCAAGCAAACACTTACTATCTCTTCTTAATTTTTTTTGCAAACACAAATTTTTCGAAACCTACTTACAAACATGGCCAAACTTAACCTAGGGTTTCTGAACAACAAAGATAATTTCTAGTATGAACCTATAATTCTTTTCAACAACCCAGAGATTGAATCAAGACCAGAGTTCTCTCACATTAAGGAGGCTTTGGAAATGGTCAAAGCCGCTGGTTTAGAGAAATTTCTATCAGTACATCCAGAGTACTGTTATGATAGGCAGGTTCTTGAATTTTTCTGCAACATATCCAACTCTGACTCAAGAATTAGATCGTGTCTATTTGTACAAAGAAAGAAGAAGGTGATGAGAGACGATATGGAGGTCGTTGAGCACCAGAAAATTCGAAAGGAGATTCGGATAAGCGGAGATGATTTGAAGGAGTTATTTGAACTCCCATCTGAAGGCCCAAATCCAGATACTTGTATCTTGGATAAGGAGGAGGAATGGGTCTATGCCATCATGGAGAAAAGGGTGAAGTATAGTCCCACGATGAACAGAAGCCTACTATTACTAGCATACAATGTCCTCTGCGAGATTGTTGGTAAATGTATCTTGGGAAATCAAGGAAGCACAGAACAAGTGAGCAAGCCAAAGCTCAGGTTGATGAAGGCTATTGTGGAGAGCAAGGAGAAGCCATACAATTGGCAGCAGTTCTTTTTTAGAGCTTTGAACAAGGAACGCTCAAAATTCCAGGCTGACAAAACTCCCCAATTGGCAAGTAAGATAAATTTTGCCACTAAAATTTCTTACTTAATTGAGAATGTGGATGTGGGAGTAGACTGGTTAAAGGATAGGAAGTGGAGTAACCTGAAGACCCTATTCAAATCTGGAAAAACTCTGGAAGCAAGAATGCTCAAGCCTGCTGAGGAGAGCCCAGAGGCAGTTGAGGAAGAGGAGGCCAACCCTACTGAAGGGAAGAAAACCAAGCTAAAGAGGAGGCTGGTTAAACTGGGTGACAAGATGGCGCAGCACAAAGAAGCTGAGGCAGTGAAAGCTTCTAAAAAGGAGAGAAGGAGGTCCTCTGAAACAGAGAAGGAGAGTGCCTCAAAGAAAGTCAGAGTCACCAACTCTACTGATGAATCTTCATCAGGTAACCCAGACTCCTCTCCTAACATCATCTCAACTGAGTCTGACTCAGATGTCCCTGCACCCACCCCCATCAAACCTAAAACCACTAAACCTCGCACTCCTGCCAAAACCAAACGCATCTCCACATTACCCAAAACCCCCACTGATGGCTCTCAACAGCCAAAAAGTGGATCCCAAACAACCCCCACTGACCCTATCCCAACCCCCTCTGAAAACATTCCCTCAACCCCCTCTGAACCCATCCCCTCAACCCCTTCTGAACCTACTTCAACCCCCACTGATCAAGACTCTACCTCAACTGATACTCTAAACCAAACCCCCACTGAACCAAGCATTCCTGATACACACTCAACTCAACTGGAGTCTATCCCAGAAGAGCCAACCGAAAGCAGATCCCCTACTCCTTCCCTTTCTTCAGATGATGAAGAAGAGTACTCATTCCTAGATACTCTCAAGGATGAGGTAGCTTACTCTTTAGAGTCTAAATACCCTGAACTTGATCAATTCCCCACACTCAAAGACTTGTTCTTGAGACTGAGACTCATTGTCCAGCTCAAAGATAGAAGACTTGGTGAAATCCTTCTTGCTGTAAGAGGCAGCAATGCAGAGGAGTGGAAGAAGGAGGAAGCTGAAGTACTGCATTTTGCTGGGATGCACAATACCAGACTTCTCTGTTGTTTTGTAAGTAAATTATTCAGTAGAGTTAGTACTTAGTTAAACAGTTCAACTGTTAAGGAACTGAAGTGCAGTTAGTAATTGCAAGAGTGTATTTAAGAATGAAGTCTACTGAAGACGAAGTCCACTGAAGTGAAGTCCGCTGAAGACAAGTGATCTGAGAATAAGTCTAAGTCTTGAATGTTTTCTAAGTACATTCTCACTAAGACTAAAACTATCAGGAGAGGACCAATGTCCACTGATGGGAACTAACAATGCACATTCAATGCTAAACATATTAAAAGCTGTTAGTTAATCTGGTTGGAACAAGGCAAAACGAATTTCAGTGAAGCTTACAATTAATTAAAGAATAAGAAGGTTCTCTCAGAGGAGTTCCACCTAAAGCAAGACAAGAATCTGGGCATGCAGACTTAAGGTCCAATGAGAAGATGACACGTCAGTGTACTTTACTGACAGCCGACCTGCCCCAGCCTGACAAGTACCAAAAGTCTTTCTCTAGCAATCTACAGAAAGTTGGTGAACAGGCATGGTCTTTCAGCCGTTTCTTGACAAGACTTAAAGCTTCAAATAGAGCCGTTTGAGCCAATCAGATACAAGAAGACTTACTTGAGAAGATTCAAATCCAACGGGAAGATTTTCAAGGAAGCCTATAAATACAGAAGGACGTGCACATTTCCAAGCAAGGGAAACTCACAAGATCAAAGCTATCTATACATTCATAACAACTAAGAAGCACTCGAAATTACCTTTGTTTCCCAAGTGTTTCACATTTGTAGAGAGCCTAACAAACCTTCTGTAACCAAGCTTAAAAGCTATATCCAAATCTTAGAAAGAGATAACCCAATCCTAAGCCTTGAGCTAAACTTGTAAGGATTGTCTCAAAATAGTTGGAACCAAAACCCTACTCAAAACCCTACTCAGTGTTTAGGTTGAGAGCTAGTGTTAAGTGGTGTTAGTAAGCTGATTGTTGTATCAGTCTGAAAGCTGGTTTGTTTTGGGAACTAGGACCTGGAATTTCCTAGTGATCAATCATCCTAAGAGAGGATTAGTTGATCAGTGCACCTTGGCACTATAACACAAGGAATTCCAAGTGAAAGGAATTCTCCTGTTTGATCAGGACAGTGGACGTAGGAGATTCATCTCTGAACCACTTTATACCTTGTGTTCTTATTATCTGCTTTCCTAAGTGTGTGTTAATCTCAAAGTTTATCAAAGTAAAACGAGTTTTCTAAGGGCTCACTAATCCGCATCTTAAAGCTAATTAGATAGTAGTTCAACTGAAAGTCTTGAGCTTTCAGTGGAGGTATTATCTCAGTAAGCTTTCACAAAGTAACTCTCAGCAGACCTCAAGTCCACTAACGAGCTACTGTCTTAAGTAACCTGATAAGTTTTCAAGAAGTTTTAATTTGTAACCACAGGTGTATTCCCCCCCCCCTTACACCTGTTTACTCGTTTCGGGACCAACACTCAGGATCTGACTGTAATCTCTCTTCGTTTGTATTTCCTTGCGAGCGTGTTTTCATAAACCTGAAATACTAACAAAAGAATCAAAACGCAACTGCCGAATATGTACAAAATAAAACAGAAAAGAAAATCACTCACTACTAACTACTAAACTATCGACAAGTCCTATTCAAAAGACATACAACGTCATCCCCGGCAACGGCGCCATTGACTTGAAGCGAAAATACCAGCTTTCTACTAGTAGCTACCCCACAAGAGAACGGGTTCACTGTAGTATGGGCAAGTATAGCGACCAAGTATTATCGAACCCAAGGGAAGGAGTGTATGCAAATAGATCCTTGAACATCTATGCGTCGTAGTTAATATGAGTGAAATGTTTTTGGTTTTTTTGAGAAGAAATTAATTAAAATAAACTAAACTATCCTATGAATGCAAAAGGAAATTAAACTAAGAATTTAAGATGTGTTTTCAAATAAGTGATGGTGATGCTCAGGATAGGAATCCCTACGTATACTAACGGAGCAGGTACATAATCAAAATAATTGTGACGCGCAAGAGATAACCTAAGTAAAAGAATACAAGATGAAAGCTCAAGATTTTAAACCCTAATACTTTATCCTAACATTTGACTTCACTAATCCACTAACAAGTTAATAGATCGTGCTTAATTAAAGAGGGCCTCATTTAACTAATGGTGATGCGGCCGTCCTCCATAGCTAAACCGATAAATTAATCAACCCCCTTCTAAACCCTCTAGTTAAGTCTACTAGTTGTTAAAGAGTGATGCGGTCGTCCTCTCCCTAACACGTTCGTACGAAATTCAAAGGAAAAGTTAAGATTGATTTTAAGATTTCATTAATTCAGAGAATTAAAACTAAACGTCACGAACTACCTTAATTACGTACCCACATCCTACTTTTACGAGTTCATCCTACCCCAAGCATGCAAGGGTTTTAGCCGGACATGGTTATAACGATAACAAAAGCAATTGACGAAGTAACGAACATAAACATGATGAATTGAAGTGAAAAACTAAAAAACATGAACTAAGGTTTTGAAAGAAAATAATTCTAAGAACTGAAATTAGATAAATAAAATGAAGTCTAAAGTGTTTAATGCAATCAAACTAATGAAAAGAAACTAAGAAACGAAAATAAACTAAGAATTTGTACTAAAACCTTGATTAAACGTAAAGTAAAGCTTGCTCGTCTCTTCTCCTCTTTCTCTATCTAAAAACTGAGTCTAAAAGTAATTTGGAATGTGTTCCCCGTTCAAAACGTGTTCGGGAGGTATATATAAGCGTCGGGCTAAAACGAGAACTCGTGGGCTGGAAAAACGAATCTTGAAAGTTTGCTCTCGGAGGCGCTCGAGCTGTCCCGCTCGAGCGGACGCGCTCGAGCTTGATGGTCGAATGGGGCAGGCGGTCGAGCAGAGGCGCTCGAGTAGTTGTTCTCGAGCAGCAAAAATTTTCTATAAGTTTGGGGCGCTCGAGCTGTCGAGCTCGAGTGGAGGCGCTCGAGTGCATTGGTCGAGCGGATCATGAGGTCGAGCGGAAGCGCTCGAGGGCTCTCGCTCGAGCACTTTTCAGCAGCAGTACACTTGTTCGTAAAATCTTCATATCTCCTCAACCGGGAGTCCGTTTCGGCCGATTCAAAGTTCTACGAACTTCTCTTTTCGCCCTCTATCCATCTATAAGTATCAAAGAGATAAATTCATTAGTTTATGAAAATGATACTCAAATGACTCTAAATACTCAACAAAATCAACCAAAACTAGGGCATTTCGAGTTACGAATCATGACAATTTCATGCCTAATCAGTTGTCCGATCCCTCGAAGTGGATAAGGACCCATTTAGGCCAAGAGAAGATTCAGAAGAAATTCTGGGACCAGAAGTTCCTTATCTTAGCTCTGTTGGAGCTTTGCTCTATCTTGCAAATTGCACCCGGCCGGACATTGCATTTGCTGTCAACTTGCTTGCGAGATATAGCGTTTCTCCTACGAGGAGACATTGGAATGGTGTTAAGAACGTTCTATGGTACCTCCAAGGATCTCAAGATCTTGGACTGTTTTACCGTAAGAACCAAGATAAAACCTTATTAGGTTATGCGGATGCTGGCTATTTGTCTAATCCCCACAATGTCATATCCCAGACTGGTTACGTTTTTCTCTGTGGTGGAACCGCAATCTCATGGAGATCGGTTAAACAATCCATTGTTACCACGTCTTCAAACCACTCAGAGATCATAGCTTTATTTGAAGCCGCACGAGAATGTGATTGGTTAAGGTCATTGGTAAAATACATTGGTGACTCGTGTGGTATCGCCAAAGGCGATACACCTCCCAGCATTATATTTGAAGACAACGTTGCTTGCATCGCACAAATGAGTAATGGGTACGTCAAGGGAAACCTGATGAAACATATTTCACCTTAGCTTTTCTACCCATACGAACTCCAGAAGAGTGGCGTGATTACCATTCAAAAGGTGCAATCTAGTAACAATCTAGCAGATCTGTTTACTAAATCCTTACCTACGTCTACTTTTGAAAAGTATGTTCGTGGCATTGGGATGCAGAGACTTAAAGTGTTGTTGTCTTCAGAGGGAGCGGTAACCCCGAAATAAATCTAGAAGATTTAGATCTAGAAGATCGGTGACATTCCTCCCTACTTATTATTTGGCTGATCCCTAACACGTGGAGTTTTTATGATAAGATATTTATGTTATGTCGTAATGTCCAAGGGGGGGTGTTGTAAATCTAGAAGATTTAATATTCCAAATCTAGGAGATTTGGTGTGGACATTACTTATGGACCAAGAAACTCATTGGGTCTTATCTATTAGACTAGGGTTTTATCATTATATATATACCTTTGTACTCATAATTGTAAACACTCATACACAAGAATATTAGTGGGACTCCTGGCTTGGATCGCCCCCAGACGTAGTCGTTCCCGACGAACTGGGTCAACAAACGCTGTCTCTTTATTTACGCACTTATTTACAACAAAAATTACGCAAATTTTTGTATGCACCTAAATGCATAGCATGCATTTGGATTTTAAATTAAATTTCCAAATCAATTTTGACATTACAAAATTCATTAAGTAAATTGGACATTGAAAAGTTAAAATTGATTTGAAATTGAATACAAAATTCAAGTGCATGTTATACACTTGAGTGCACACAAGAATCACTATTTAAGTTATGGAATTAAAATCATGGGATCTTTACATATAGGTTCAAAATGGTACCATTTATTAGCAATTGGTTCTAAACTATTCCATAAATACAAGTTGATGCAAAAAGTGGGATCCTCCCCCCCCCCCCCCCCCCCACTTTTTCTCTGAATACTGTCTGCAGACTGCACTAATGGGACATGAGTTTTTTCTGTGCATAGTTAATTTTAATTTGCACATATACTTTGATCCATTTTTACACCCAATTTTTAGTTTTAATTTTTATTTTAATAATTTGTTCATTTTTTTCGGTAACCTTTTTAATTCAATTTCAAATTCAGAAACCTGTGCATAAATATAAAAAAAATGCACAGGCTTCATTTTATCAGATTCAAACCCCGAACAAAAAATTTAAAATAATTTGCACAAATCAAAATTCAAGAAACAATTGGATTGCTAATATATAAACCTTCTAAAGTTACATATTTAAATATAAAATTCACAAATTTATAACAAAAATTACAAGTTTATATCTATGTGCAAACAATTAAAAAAAATGCACACATCATCATCTTCAAATCTTTATCTTCAAAATTATATCTTCATCTTCAAATCTCCTTCAGGTTCAACCTAATAACATAGATCCAAATGTAATACTTTATAGATATAATTATAATTTTTTTGAAAATTTGCAACCAAAATCACCCCCAAAATACACACAAACACACAACACCACATAAACACACACACACACACACCACCATAACCCACTGCACACAAGAACACACCCACCCACATCACAGTAGACAAACACACAATGCACGCCACTCACACTTAACATAAAACACACACAGTGCACACAACGCACCCCATACACACCTGCACATACACAAAATACACCCATAAACACACGGAAATCACCCCAAATATTATCTCATTCACCCAAAAATGTATTGTACCTTAGATCAACGAATCTTAAAATTTAGACGCGAATCGGCGACGTCTATTTCAGATCGAGATGCGGCATGCTCGGTGGCGGTGGATCTTGGTCGGTGCAGCTCTCTTCGCGTCGGAGGCCTCCAGATCTGCGAGTGATGGATCGACGCCACCGATCTACCTCTGCGGTGGCGCCGCTCATCTTTAGGGAGAGGGGGATTGGAAGAGTAACTTTTTTAGAGAGAGAGAAATGAGAAACGTGGGGATGGTTGGGTGGGCGGCGTCGTGGCGGTGGCGGTGGTTGGGTGGGCGGCGTCGTGGTGGTGGTGGTGGATGGCAAAGCTAGCGGTGGGTCGTCAGGGCTTGGACGGACAACGCAGAGAACTCGCAATTCCGGCGAGGCTGTGGCGAAAGGGCCGATGGCTACAGCCTCTATGTGGTTGGATTTGCAGAGAGAGAGAGGGGAGGAGATGGGTGAGAAAGAAAGGGAATAATTATTTGCAGAGAGAGAGATGGGGGAGATGGAGAGAGAAAGAGAAAAAAAAAGTGAGAGAGGGAGGGGTAGGGTACGGGTTTTGTTTGGGGGAAGGGGGAGGGGGGACGTGTGGAATATGAATTGAGTGGTGGGACCCCCTTTTGAACCATTTAGCAATTTTAAAAAGTTTTAGAACTAAACACTAATTTATGGACTAAAGATAGACCTATTAGTAATAACTCCTAAAATCATATTATCCTGTGAAACTTATTTAAAATATGAAATTAATATCATTAAATGCATTTATTGATACGATTACTTGCATTCATTGACACCACTAGATGGGTGCCCGCGTATAACGCGGTATTTTTGTAAAAATTAATTATATATGTATTATAAATGTGCAGCTATTTGCACATGTATAAAATATGTACATATGTCATTTAGATTATATAATATATAAAATAATTTATTAAGCATTTCAAAATAAAAAATAAAAAAAATTAATATAAATCATTAGTGGGTTTTAAATTTGTAATACAGCTTTCGAATTACTAACACATTATATTTTTTTAAATATAGAATATTCTCAAATATAGTTAAATAAAATTTAAATTGCTATAATCACAATAAAATTAATATTATATTATATTATACACTCAGTTATATACAATAGTATTCAAATTTTATAAACATTCATAACATGGTTTAATTGGTAAACATCATAAATATTATGTAAGAGGTATATAGGGTTCAAATCTATATGATTGCAAAAAAAAATTATTAGACTTCTTATTATATAAAAATGTCACATAGATGACACATAGGATTCATAAATTGGTAAGTATGACTTCCACAATCATGCCACATAGACGATATTAACCTTAGAACGACACGTAAGTGAAACTAACCACATGATGACACATAAGCAACAAAAACTCGAAATTAACCTTAGAACGACACGTAAGCGAAACTAACCACATGATGACACATAAGCAACAAAAACTCCCTAATTGACCTTAGAACGACACGTAAGCGAAACTAACCACATGATGGCAAAGCAACAAAAACTTGAAATTAACCTTAGAACGACACGTAAGCGAAATTAACCACATGATGACATATAAGCAACAAAAACTCTCTATTAATATAATAGGAGGTTAGACCTATAAACTAAAATTACAGTATAAAATATTATGGTATTAATAAATACATGTAATAATATCAGTTTCATATTAAGAAGAAGTTTAACATGAAGGTGACTTTTTTTATTATTATTTTCCGTTTAGATGAATGGATGGGAAATTCTTGCTATCGAATTTATTAATTAAAAAAATAGAGACAGCTAGTATATATTTATAATAATGAACTATATGTTATGGCCATATGTGGATATCCATCATTACTTGATCATTGAAGCTAGGCTATTTAATTAATTACTCAAGTCAAGAAAAGATTTAAGTATTCCGCATGACTTTGTTTAGTTTTGATATTAAATTAGTATAAAATTAGACTTTCTTTATGTTATTAAAATTTGAGAATACCCATTGAATAAATTTTGTACTTGCCAATAATTTGCAAATTATATGAAAGAAAAAAAAATCAAACTGAATAAGCTCCATACAAGAAGTCAAGAGTGGGTTGGGGTGGGAACGGGGGGAACTCATGACTCTAACGAAAATTAATATAAACTCCTTATGAGAGAGGGGGGGGGGAAGTTGGTTCAACTTAATCTAGACCGCAGTATGTGGGGCTAGCTACACGACAATTAAAAAAACGTTTTTCACAATAAGACATATATATATTGACTCTTAACTGTGGTTAGAGTGTCTTATTAGCTGTTCAAACATCACAATACATAAACAAAACAAAACAAAAGCACTCGTCAAAAAGAATATGTGTCTTCTTCGTTTCCACACTAATGGCAGTACTAATCAATCAAATAAACTCCACATAGTGATAGGGAGAGAGCTCACCAAAGAGGTCTCAAAGAAGCTTAGGTTGCATTTGGATTTGAATCATTAGAAAATAAATTAATTTAAAAATTAATGAATTTGAAATATGATTTTGCTATTTATTTAAAATTTCTCCAATTAAAACTAGGACCAAAACTAGAAATTTGAAATTGATCTATTTAAATATCTTATCCAAACAATTGGAGTGAATTTAGATGGTTTATTTAAAACTCATTGCTCAAATCCCTCCATCCAAATACAATCTTACCAAATTTTCAATAATTTATTTTTAAAAACGAATTGAAATTTCTTTATGAAGTCCTAATTCCCTAAATTTAAATCTATCATGTCATTTTAAAATTGGAACTATTTCCCGTACTATTTTGAAAAGGATTAATTACTTTTAAAACTACTTTCCGTGCTATTTTTAGAAGTATTTATTATAGTGTTGACAGATATTTCGGGTAAGATCGCCTATGAGTTCTTGGCGGGTAGGATTTATAAAGGATAATGAGCTCTCAAGTGGAGTCCTTGTATTAAATGTGTTGTGTCTTTACAATGAGCATATATGACCATATTTATATTGTACAAAGATTAGGTTAGCAACTTGGTCTAATCTCCCCGTGGGCCCCTCCGAGTCCTAGATGTACCGTCATGATTGGCTATGACCCCCTCTATCAGCCAAAAGGGGCTGCCACGTGGCTTTGTTGACCTCTACTGATGAGACTTGCCCCTCTGACCTAGCTTTGACCCAGTCACATCCACACGTTCGATGTGACAACACTGGCCTAGTGGCTAGACCGGCCACATGGGTAGTCGGGTAATGGACCGCTGGACTCAGCTTCCGCCCATCGAGCAATTGCGGGGAGCAGGTAAGACGGGCCCCAGGACGTCGTAGCTGTGCCCGCTCCCGGACAATCATCCGGGTCAGCCCGAATATATCTCCCCTCGCCACTGTTATCGGGGCCAGACAGTCTCCTCATTCCGCGCCTGATGACGCGCTAGCCGCTATCCGTTGGGCCGCGTGATGCCGAGTATTTACCGGGTATAACATATAGCAAAGTACATTTTTTAAGACAAAAATACTTACTAATTTATACATTTACTTTTTGTGGCCACAACTAGATGCAAAATTATTCGCACTTTACATAAACTAATTGCACTTTGTATAGACACGTTGCACTATGTATTTTGTACTTTTCACAAATTTATTGTATGTTGTAATTATTGTATTAAAATATTTTTTGTCTCAAAAAATGTACCCTATGTGGTTGATCCTTTTCAAAATGAGTAAGTATACGTGTGTTGTAAACCACTTTTACCATTCACTCAAAATGATACTAATTTTCATTATACATTTACTAATTAATACATTTATTTTTAGTGGCCACAATTAGATGCAAAATTATTCGCACTTTGCATAAACACGTTACACTTTGTATATACACATTGCACTATGTGTTTTGTACATTTTACAAATTTATTGCACTTTTGTAATTATTGTATTAAAATATTTTTTGTCTAAAAAAATGTGCCCATATGTGGTTGATCCTTTTCAAAATGAGCAAGCATACATATCTTGTAAACCACTTTTACCATTCACTCAAAATGATACTCCATCTTGTTGGGTTTTAGAGGCAAGTAAACATGCGCAGCAGAAAAATCGTTCACTAACAACGAACAATTAATTGCATAATTAAATATGAGAAATCTTAACAAGAATTCTTACAGCGCTTCGTATGCAGAATCCTCCACTATGGTATCCACGCAACAGCTATTCACCGATCCGCACCGAGATGCCAGCGTTGAATCTCGAGACGAACTTGCTAGGAAAACTCGAGCTAGAGATTTTATGGAGATCTTATATTTCTTGTGTGTTTTCGAAATTTCCATAGGACACATATTTATAGGGATTAACTTGACTTAATTCCTAAGCAAGATATCGGGCCTAACCCGTAAATATAATCTTTACAAATTATATTTCCCAAGATATGTTCCTACGAATAATATATTTACCATATTTATTATTCTTATATAATAATATTCCAAATATTATTATTGGAATTTCATATTTAATTAATTAAATTAAATAATAATAATAATTAATTTCAAATATAATTATTATTATATTCTCCATAAATTAAATATTATATCTAATATAATACTTAATCAACCAACTATAATCGGTGAATTGCCATTGCTTGTTGTGTGACTCATAGGCCCTCATATATCGAGCGATTAGTCAAACTAACGGTCTTAATTGAACCCTAGACAATAAATCAGACATTCTCAAAATACGAGGTACGTTACGAGGAAATCTGCAACTACCTGCAATATTGTAGGCTATTGTGATATCTTTCTTTCATTCGCGAATACTCGATTAAGCCTTGAACATGATGAAGTGTCTATTCAAATAACTTAATCATATTATCTCAAATCACTAATTGATCATTCGTGTCGCACTTGGCCACAAAGTCCAAGTCAACGTGCATTGGCCGATGTCTTAGATCCAATTATGATGAGAAGACGAGTATTCTCTCTTAAATTCACATTGAGGAGTGAATCATATTCTTGGCTCAACTACCACGCACATGTACTTCGTGATGAACTCAATCCATGTCATATCTACCCTTGGAGGGTGCAAGCGTCAGTCATGGTCAAAGTCCATCACTCCGCACATGTCATGCGTATTGACCTCAAGTTAGAGGAGTATCACATTGCTCCCACTAACTGAGACACTCGTAGACACATTATGTGGAATTACATCAAACGGTTTCTCGGATGGGTATACCAATACCCTCTAAGGTATTTATGCATCCATTATGAGATACCTAGTATCTCGTAGTAAGTGAGATCTTACTACACTCTCTCATAGAGTATAATGCATATCGCACACCAATCTCCATTGCATCATCAATATCTCATTCTTGATGATCCTTGATTGGGGCCATTTGAGAATCGTACTTAAGTCATCTGAGTTCTCACTCACTCAATGACAGCATTGATTCAAGGGAACACAGATATGAATAATGCAAACAATCAAACATAATATTCATATAAGTGTAAAGTCATACATTTAATATTAACTCAATCAATAATATTAAACCATAAACTGAATATCGTCTTAGTATTATGTCCTTACAATGGATTGTCTCTAGTACACTAACACTAACACATTGTCTCATATTTGTTTGCTACATTGTCAAAATTAGGTTTGTCACATACTTGTTTGTTACATCTATTTTTGGCAAAAAAAAGTAACAATATTTTTTAATATTATATTCTCCATACATCAATGATGAAAATATTGCTATCGCAAGTAATATCGCAAATTTTTTGAAAAAAAGACGGAAACTTTATTACTAAAATTTTAGAAATTTAACATGAAATTTTAGGGGGTATTATAATATGATATTATGCAAATGTTCCATTTAAAATTACTATAATATTGCGTGCAAGCATATAGATAATAAATTATATAAACACTGTGTAACGTAAAGCAGTTGACAATATAATACATAATACAATATAATACAAGATATAATACATAATACAATACAAGATGTCAAATATTACATGATACAATACAATTAATACCAAAATGATAGACTTGTGAGGTTCAAATACAGAGGATGGAATGTCATCTTTGTCCAAACAATATTGATACTAACTCATCACATTGGAGTAATCCTAAAAAAAAGGTATTAGTTGATGATCTATTAGTTATTTTTACTAAAGAGTATTAGTTTTAGAGGGTATTAGTTGATTCCACTGAAGGGTACGAAGAAAATTAATTATTTGTATCAGTTGGTTACGCTAAAGAGTATTAATAATTGATTACACTAAAATGTATTGCAAAGTGATTCATGTATGAACCAATTTCACTCTATACATACTCACTAAGCAACTCAAAAAGTGATAAACACATAAAAGAAAACATAAGAAAATCAAATATAAAAAAAAAAATGGGGATATTTTTATATATTTGCATATATCCCTGCGATATATATGCGATATTTTTCGATTCTCATTCATTTTTTATTACAAGTGAACTGATAACGATATTGATATCGATAATATATGATATATCTGCGATACGCTGTCAAAAATACATTGCACCCCAATATATGTATCGCAATCTTAAAATTTGCGATATATCCGCAATATATCGCGATATTTTCATCCTTGTCATACACTAATAACTAAAAACATCTACTTTATCACTTTAAATACTAATAAACAACCATTTTCTTAAAATCCGCGCAAACAATAATCTAGCAAATGAGTTTGGGACAGAGGGAGTACTAGTTTTCATTATACAATATTACTATTAAATTAATATTACTTTCATTCTATAAATATTCACACTTTTGCCTTTATTTTCGATATGTCCCACAATAACATGTGCACTCCAAATCTCCAAAAAAGAAAACATTGATTTGTGTACACACTAAAAATTTATACACATGTTTATTATATGTCACTATTTTAATCAAAAATGTATTTTTCGTAATTTGTGTACACATCTAAGTGTGCAAATTTATCCGAAACAAAGACAATACGTTTTACCGAAATAAATAATATCATTAAAAATATACATAGAAAATGTAAATAAATTTCATTGTGAAATTAATTTACGTTTGATTTTGCCAAAAATGGACTGCTCCCCGTATACATGAAGACAAGTGGCAGTTAACAACTTTAACTATTCAGTAAAAATAAAAATAATATTATTTAAAAATACACATGAATTGTACAATATATTTGGTGCTCAAAAGACTTACTCATGTTAAAATTATTTTTCAGGTTGTACTTTTGGTTTCTAAAAGGTAAAAAATAAAATTTCTAATTATTTTTTTAAATAATTATTATTTTTCTAATTACTTTAAGAAAAAGTAATTTTAAACTGAAAGTTTAAGCAACATCAGTAGCTTTTTTGTTTATAAGCAACATCTTGCTTATTTTTACCAGCTTTTAATTAGTTAAAAAGTAGGTCTTTTTGTGCACCCAATTTTCTATATTAATTAAAAGTAATTTCACTCTCAAGCATCGATCAACATAGTGCGTACAATTAACAAAAAGTTATCATATTTTAATCTTAATATTTTATTTCACGAACTGATCTATATATATCTAGCTATATATCAAATCACAATATTATTTTACATAAATGACATGCATAATAACAATTAATACAAGATAATTTAGACGTCACAAATTCATTTAGACACAAATCTTCTCTTTGTAACTATTTTACCGAATGAAATCTAGTTTTTTCCAAACCTCCGATAAAAAAATTTAAAAAGAACGACTCGAATGGTATTTGTAAAATATGAACTTGAGAATTTCAAATAATATAGTTTTATTAAATATTTAAAAAAAATTAAATTAGAATCAAAGTTAAAAATTTAAATATCTCATTCAAATAAATAAAATATGAATTTAAAATTCATAGTTAACTCATGGAAGTGTTTTTTGTGTCGAAACAAAATATAGTAATAGAATCAAAGATCCGAATAAGAAGAGATGGCAAGACTATTATTCATCACATCACATATATGCCCCACCTCCAAGTTCCAACTTCCAACCTTATCGTTTTCTCTCCATTGACTTTTGTGTATAAATAGAGTCCATAATATCCCACATTTTTTTGTCCCAAATTTGCATCCTTTTCCCCCATTTCCACCATCAAAATCAAAATGGCTACCGCCACGATGGACCCATCTCTCGCCCTTCAAATTACCACCCAAAAATCCCAAAATCGTCTAGTAACCGAAGAAATCCCGGGCCTCATCCGAGTCCACAAGGACGGCCACGTGGAGCGCCCCCAGATCGTGCCATGTGTCCCATGCTCATTGGCCCCAGACCTCGGGGTCACGTGCGCTGACATGATCATCGACAAGTACACCAACCTCTGGTCACGTGTCTACGCCCCCAACGCCGCCGCCGCAGAGAATCACAAACTCCCCCTCCTCGTCTACTTCCACGGCGGCGGATTCTGCGTTGGCGCCGCCTCCTGGAGCTGCTACCACCAATTCCTCTCGAAACTAGCCTCCAAAACCCCCTGCGCCGTCGTGTCAGTGAACTACCGGCTTGCGCCGGAAAACCCCCTCCCGGCTGCGTACGAGGACGGCGCAAAAGCCCTGGCGTGGATAAAGCAACAAGAGGGTGGCAGTAGCAACAAATGGTGGGCCAGCAAATGCGACTTCTCTAGAATCTTCCTGGCAGGCGACAGCGCCGGAGCGAACATCGCCTACAACGTCGCCATCAGGCCCGCCCCGACGGCGATAAAGGGGTTGGTGTTGATCCAACCGTTCATCGGGGGAGAGTCGAGGACCCGGTCCGAGAAGCAGTCGGTCCAGCCCCCGCGGTCCGCCCTGACGCTGGCCGCCTCGGACGCGTACTGGCGGCTGGCGCTGCCCGGCGGGGCCCACCGCGACCACCCGTGGTGCAACCCGATGGCGGGCCCCACGGGGGTGCGGGGGATGGATGTGATGGTGTGCGTGTCGGAGATGGATATATTGAGGGATAGGAACTTGGAGTGGTGTGGGGATTTGGTGAGGAAAGGGGTGAGGGTTGAGCAAGTGGTGTGTAGAGGCGTTGGCCATGCATTTCAGATTCTTGATAACTCGCGCTTGGCGCAAACGCGACTTCATGAGTTGTTTTCTCGGATCAAGAATTTTGTTACCAGATAGATTAGATAGCGTTGTTATTCGAATCGCACTTCAATTACTTGGTTCGGATATGATAATTAGGATTGAGTCCTTATTGTGAAATGAATAGAAGATCACCGATGCCTGGTGATTCTGATGTATTTCCAATAAATAGAGATTACAAAATACAACAACCTTGACCGAGATACAAGGAAACAAATCAAGGAAATCAATTAATGAAAAAGTCTAATAGTTATCCTAATGAAAAGAATATTCGGTCAATTAAGTAAGATCTTTAATATCTCTAATACCCCCCGACAAGCGTTGTGTGGGATGCAAACAAACGCAAAGCTTGGAACGGAGAAACTCGAAAGCCGGACGAGGAAGGCTCTTTGTGAAGATATCTGCTAACTGAAGTTCTGAAGGGACGAACTGAGTGGCGAGCTTCCCGGAAGAAACCAATTCACGAACAAAGTGATAGTCAAGATCGATGTGTTTAGCCCGCTTATGAGCAACGGGATTTTGACTGAGAAAAATAGCGCTTTTGTTGTCACAAAGCAACAGGGGCCGAGATGAAGGCAACATCCGGAGCTCTCGAAGAAGGTTGGAGAGCCAAACTAGCTCAGCCGATGCATTCGCCATGGCACGATATTCAGACTCACAACTAGATCGTGCGACTGTAGGTTGCTTCTTTGCACTCCAGGAGACAAGATTACCCCCAAGAAAAATGGAGTAACCGTAAGTGGAACGCCGTGTCTCAATACAGCGAGCCCAGTCAGCATCAGAATAACCCACAACTGAATACTCAGAATGCTTCTGAAAAGATAGGCCATAGTGGATCGTGCCCTTGACATAACGAAGTATGCGCTTCACAGCAAGGAAATGATCATCCGTAGGAGAGTGAAGAAACTGACTGACAAGATTTACAGCATATGACAAATCAGGACGAGTGATGGTCAAATACTGCAGCGCGCCAACTAATGATCGATACAGGGTCGGATCGCGAAAAGGCGACCCATCACTAACAAGAACCTCTCCTGCTGCCAAGGGAGTGAAGATTGGTTTTGAGTCAGTTAATTCCGCACGCTCAAGAATGTCATGGGCATACTTCGCTTGCCCAATAAAAAGCCCATCTGAGGTATAAGACACCTCAAGCCCGAGAAAATAGTTGAGACGACCAAGATCTTTAATAGCAAACTCCTGACTCGTGCGTGAGATGAACTTGCGAAGCAGTGCCGGATCATTACATGTAACAATAATATCATCTACATACAAAAGTAGATAGATGATGAACTTACCCCTGAAGAAGTAGAAGAGAGATGAGTCAGAACGACTCTGACAGAATCCCAAGCTCAACAAGTAAGAGCTGAACCGCTGGTACCAAGCAAGAGGAGCCTGACGAAGACCGTTGAGAGCCTTCTTGAGGCAACAGACATGATCCGGAAATCTGGGGTCCACAAACCCAGGAGGCTGAGACATATAAACAGGTTTGTCAAGAATACCATTGAGGAAGGCATTCTTGACATCCAACTGATGAAGATGCCAATTATGTTGAACAGAGAGAGCCAACACAACTCGAACCGTTGCAGCCTTAACAACCGGGCTAAAAGTATGATGAAAATCTGTGCCAGGGACCTGGGTAAAACCCTGAGCAACTAACCGAGCATTGTGACGTTCAACAGAACCATCAGCATGAAACTTCGTTCGAAAAACCCATTTGGACCCAACAATATTGGTATTTGGAGGTCGAGGAACCAGATCCCAAGTCTGATTCGTACGAAGGGCATTGATTTCCTCCTGCATGGCAGCTAACCATTCAGGAGATTTGACAGCAGACTTGAAGCCACGGGGTGTAGAAGCGGCAACAAGAGCAGACAGTAGAGCAGTTGAGGCAAGATCAACCGGATAGCGAGGCTTAAATACCCCCGTCTTGGCGCGAGTGGTCATCGAGTGAGTAGGGGCAGGAGCCGGCTGATGCGCAATAGGAGGCTGGATAGGCGCCGGCTGTACAGGAATTGGTTGAGCAGGAGCCTGATGCGGTGCATCGTCGGGCAGAATATGTTGGACAAGAGGCTCGGCAGCTGGAGGAAGCTGGACGGGTGGCAGCGCATAAGGGGGCAGAATCACAATATCCTCTTCGGGAAGAGGGGATCGCATCGGTGCGGACGGTGGCGATGCAATAGGCATAGGGGCGGGTGGACGAGAAGACACGCTGCCCGAGCCAAGATCCGATGCCTCTAAAAAAGTAGTAAAGTCGAGATCCTTAAGACTCGATGAAGATGGTGCCCGAGAAAATAGAAAAAGCATCTCTTCAAATTGAGCATGGCGAGTGACGAATACTCGTGAAGAAACCGGATCCAAGCAGCGAAAACCCTTATACGAACTATTATAGCCAAGAAAAATACAAGGGCGACTGCGGGGTGCCAATTTATTTCCTGCATAATCTCTCAAAAAAGGGAATACACGACAACCAAAAGGCTTGAAATTTCCATAGTTCGGGGCCGAACCAAATAATAATTCAAAAGGAGAAGTACCAGATAAAATCGAGGAGGGTAAGCGATTAATAATGTACACAGTTGTAGCAAAAGCATCGAACCAAAGTGATGCCGGAGCATGTGCATGAAAGAGCATGGATAAACCTATCTCAGAAATGTGCCGATGCTTACGTTCAGCCCTGCCATTCTGCTGCGGTGTATAGGGACAAGAGAGACGATGGTGAATGCCATGAAGATTCATGAATTCACGGACTCTAGTATTGACAAATTCGGTACCCCCATCACTTTGAAACTGTTTAACTGAAGTGGAGAATTGATTGCAGACAAAAGTATGGAAACGCACCAAAGTATCATAGAAATCAGACTTAGCACGTAACGGAAAAATCCAGGAAAAACGTGAGTAATCATCCACAAAAGCAACGTAATAACTAAAGCCATCAGAAGTAGAAACGGGTGCAGGACCCCACAAATCACAATGAATTAACTCAAGCACACAAGCAGCACGTTTTTTATTCAACGTAAAGGATAATCTTTTGCTCTTTGCCAATTGACAAGAGTCACAAATACCAGGGTTCGGTAAAACAGAAGTAAGAGATAAATGCCCTACTTTATTCAAATGAGAGATAACAGAGAATGGGACATGCCCCAGGCGCAAATGCCATAACTCAAAACTGGCCTTCAACACTCTTGACTTAATGGCAGCCACCAGAGCTGGAACACCCCGATCAAGTAAATATAATCCCCGTTCACACCTTCCCTGAGCCAGAATTTGCTTTGTCACCCGATTCTGAATCGCAAAGAATTTATCAGAGAAAATGACATCAACCGGAAAATCAGCTGTCAATTTACTAATAGATAGAAGATTTTTGGTGATGTGAGGCACAACCAACACATCAAGAAGTTTAACATCAGCAGACAACTTACTAGTACCAACATGAGAAATATTTAAAGAATTTCCATTACCAACAACAACTGAACCGTTACCAGAATATGGCTCATAAGAGTCCAAAGCAGATGTCTGATTCGTCATGTGCGCAGAAGCACCGGAGTCCAAATACCAATCAGAAGCAGGGTCAGAGACGGTGCATTGCGATGTAAATGCCTGCGCCAGGTTGGCAGAAGAAGTGGACCTCCGAGAGATCAGAAATTGAGGGCACTTATCGGCATAGTGTTCCCCACGGCACAGTTGACAGCGAGGAATATAGGGGCGACGTCCACCGCTAGATTGGCGCTGACCCCCCGATTGGTCCGAGCCACGATTCTGACCACCCTGCTGGCCACGGGGAAAATTTGTACGCTGACCACCGTGTTGCGAACTCGGACGCACGGTTCGCTGCTCATTTCCATCCTTGACAGCGGTGAAAGCGGCTGGAGGTGTAGGGTTGCCCTCCATGGCTTTGTGCATGAGATCATATTGCTTCACCTGATTGAGAAGGTCACGAAAAGCAGGCATCGGGGACATGGCCATACGGGTATCCGCAAAGCTAGTAAACTGAATACCTAGGCCACGCAAGAACCAGTGAGCCTTGTCGGATTCATCAACCGGTCGACCAATTGCGGACAACTGATCACAAAGAATTTTGAATTTGCGGCCATAATCATCGACCGAGAGGTCACCGCGGCGCAAGGACAATAACTCCTCACGCAACTGGTGAGTGCGAGAGGCAGAAGAGTCGGAGAAGGCGGCCTCTAGAGCAAGCCACGCTTCACGCGACGTTGTGCAGGTAAGGACTTCGGACATGGCATCCTGCGACAGAGAGGTGAAAATAACGCTAAGCAGTTTTTTATCCTTTAGACGCCATGCGAGGAAGTCGGGATTAGAGGATTGAACGTCGGCTTCAGAAATAATCGTAGGAGAAGGGGAAACGGACGAGCCATCAAGATGACCCATGATGTCGAAACATTCAGCCATGGTGTAATACTGACAACGCCATGGGAGAAAAGTCTCGGCCGTGAGTTTTAACGGCACCATATTAATCATCGTGGTGATGGGCATAGGATCTGGTTGAGCGGCCATTTGAGAGCGAGAGAAACTGATGCAAGAAGGATCGAAGGGGACTTGTTCGACCTCTGCAGAAGGACGCCGGAGTGGAGGAGACAAGTCCGAAACCGACGGCGGAAAAAAAATCGGCAAGAACAGACGGCCTAGAGAGAGAAGAGAAAATTAGGGTTTAGGATCGTTTAGGCGTGATACCATGTGAAATGAATAGAAGATCACCGATGCCTGGTGATTCTGATGTATTTCCAATAAATAGAGATTACAAAATACAACAACCTTGACCGAGATACAAGGAAACAAATCAAGGAAATCAATTAATGAAAAAGTCTAATAGTTATCCTAATGAAAAGAATATTCGGTCAATTAAGTAAGATCTTTAATATCTCTAATACTTATTTATGTTTTCTTTTTTTATAATTAATTAGTTTTGATTTTATTGAAAGTAGGTGTGAGTAAAAGTAGGGCAATAACAATAATTTATGGTTAGTTACATGTGATCAAGGATGAAAATATCGCTATCGGTGGAAATATCGGTACCTTAAATTTACGGATATATCGATGGAAATATCGATATCGAATATCGATATCGGTAAAAAGTAGAAAATTGATGGAAATTTTACTAAAATGATGGAAATTTAACATGAAACTTTAGGGTATATTATATCTAACTTTAATATATATAAATTTAATTTAAACTCAAACAAAATGAATTTTTTACGACAAATATATAAAAAATAAAATACTTAGCAGTCTAAAATGATATAATAGTTGTTCATAATAATTTAATACAATACAAACAATGCAACTAAGCTTGTTGAAACTTTTTTTCTTGCAAGATTTTTTAATAAATGGTGATTTTTAGTGACTAAATCCTCTCAAGATTTAAAATAATATTCATGGACAATAAATGAAAAAGTGAGATTTTTTTCGATATTTTCCCGATTTTTACCGATATTTCCTCGAAAATTTCCAGATATTTTGCAAATTTTGAACTACACCGATATCGATACCGATATTTCCCAATATTTACCGATATTTTACCGATATTTTGGAAAAACTCTCGTTTCGGTGGATATTCATATCGTGACCTCCAAAAAATCGAAATTTCGGCGAAATATCGACGAAATTTCGCGATTTTTTCATCCTTGCATGTGATAGTTGGATTATTAGGCTACAAATTGTGTGTTGAGTTATACTTTGGTATTGATTAGGTGATGGTTGTAATTTATGGCAATAATAAAGACTAGAGATGAAATGTATTATTTTATATATGCATTCATCTTAGGTTCTAGGAGAAATAATCAATCTAAAATACCTAGGTTTTGAATTTTGATTGTGCCCAGCCGACTAAAATCAAATGCTCGGTATTGAATATATTGCTGCAGTGGACTTTAGAACCCAGCATGTGGTGGTGTCGTCATTCAAACCCATTATTTTTTCAATAAATTTTTGTGTAAGATGATTTAAACCCATGAACACATTTCCAATTTTGATTGCTTAACGAATTTGACCATCTTCGCGTGGGAAAAGTTTATATAAGGGGGTCTCTATTTTTTCCTAGGTTTTATGCGAAATTAATTCATCATAACTTTATCATAGAGGTGTTTTAAAGTATTTTGATAAGTAGTATTATTAATTTGGATTCAAAAAAATTTACAACAATTACAACACAATACCATTGTACCAGATTAATGATACTTCTAATGAGATTTTTTATAATATTTTAAAAATGTTTTATGATAAGTTTATCATTAACTATTTTCATATAATATTTTTTCTTTTGTTCATATTGGAAGAATTTTATCTTATTTAATTAAAAATTTGAACTTATAAAAACGTATGAAATTAATCTATTTATTTGATACTCTTATCCTCCTCCTCACTCATGGACTAACATCAACTCCATTATATAGAGGATCTAGGAGGCCCAACGAGTGTACTTGCTGGTTGACTTAACTCCATTGTAGAAAGGATTGAGGAGGCCCAACAAATGTATAATTTAAATGAGTGAAATTGTTTTCAATAAGATTTGAAAGTATTTTTTTTTTTTATACCATGAAATCCAAAACTCCAAAGACGGATGAGAAGAACCAAGTTGAGGTAGGGGGTGCGTTGTGTGGCTGGGACGTTTTAGGGAAGAAGAGGGAGGGAGGGAGGTTTGGGGCTGGGATGTCCGGAGGGTGGAGTATTGGGAAGGATTAATTGACAAATATAATAATAATAGTAATAGTAAAATATGTTTTGAATTTAATAATATAATGAATAATATGATTTTTATTTATCTATGTGTATTAAATTGAATTTAAAGTAAAACCACTAAGCACCCATGACAGCCAAGGGCGGTTCTTCTAGTTGGCTGGGTTGGGCTGCAATCCAGCCAACTTTTAAAAATTTCTTCTTTTTTCTTGGTAAAAAATAGAAAAAATGTGTTTTAGCCCAGCCAAGAATCAAACCCGTATTTATATTAGAGGTCCAGCCCACCCTGAATATTTTTCCTGGCGACAGCAGCATCGGAAAGCCTCAGCTTTTGGTGGTTGCATTTGTGTATTTTCCGACAAAACTGGACAGTCAATTAAGCTATGAAATAAAATTGACTTGGATAAAAAAATATTGGACGACACTTGATAAATTATGGATCAATTTTTTTTCTCGTGATATATGTAGATAATTCTATAATTAATATTTTTATTTTAAATTAAAAAGGGTATATTTATCATTTTATATTCAGTAAAAAAAATTTATTTGTAGGGTGATACAATGCAATTGCAATATGCACCATATTGATAATGTAGAATTGTGTGATGTAATGAAATGTAGGGTGACGTAGTGTTATGAAGTCTTCTAATACCACATGTAGCACACGAACGAGTTCATGAGAGGGTTAAAAGTAGGGTTTTTTACTTAGTTAAGAGATTATCGAACTTGTACCGAAATCCATATCAAAAAAGAATCGAACCAAAAAAATTATTAATTTTTTTATATTAACTGTATTGAAATTGAACCAAATATTTTTTTGGTATGGATCTAAATATTACCAAATTAACCATACCGAAAAACTGAATGAGACCGTACCTTACTGAACCGAATGTATTAAAATTTAATTATTTGCATTTGTCAAAATGTATTATAATGTTATTGAATTCAAGTACAACTATACGATAACATAATTTATCAAAGTTTTCAGAATACAAATACTATTTTATTTATCATATTTAGGTGTATATATCATAATAATTTAATTTTAATATGCTTCATCTTTTAGTTTCATTCTAAAATGTATATTCATTTCTTAACAAAAAATAGGATACGGTGTACATCGTATTACGATTCACGATCAATTAGCATTTTAATATTGCACTTTCTATTCACAAGATATTTCAAAAGAATTGTTTTAATATATATTTTATATACTTTATAATTCTCTATTCGTGGTGATTTGTGTTAATTCTTTAATCATTCATTATTATATAATGTGTTATATTTGAGCTTGAAGGGTATATAGTTAATTGTGGTTGAAGGCGTGTAGTATTCGTGTGAGTGTGCATCAATATTTTTTTTAAAGGAGAGACTAACAAAAATTAGTACCGAAAAATAAAATATTTGTATCATACTGTACAGAAATTTAGGTACACACTCGGACACTCGATTTTAAAAATAACAGAACTTTGGTGTGGACATGAATATTTTCAAATATTCATTTTGGTTTGTGACTTGAAGCGAATGTACTAGCTTTCTACTAGTAGTTTCCCCGCAAGGTACGGGTTCACTGTAGTATGAGTAAGTATAATGACCAAGTATATCGAACCCAAGGGATGAAGTGTATGCAAATAGATCCCTGAAGATTTACGCGTCGTAGTTAATATGAGTGAAATGTTTTTGGATTTTTGAGAGAATTAATTAAAATAAACTAAACTATCCTACGAATGCTAACAGAAAATTAAACTAAGAATTTAAGATTTGTATGCAAGTATGTGATGGTGATGCTTAGGATAGGAATCCCTACGTATACTAACGGAGCAGGTACATAATCAAAATAACCGTGACGTGCAAGAAATAACCTAAGTAAAAGAATGCAAGATGAAAGCTCAAGATTTTAAACCCTAATACTTTATCCTAACATTCGACTTCACTAATCCACTAACAAGTTAATAGATCGTGCTTAATTAAAGAAGCCCTCATTTAACTAATGGTGATGCGGCTGTCCTCTATAGCTAAACCGGTAAATTAATCAACCCCTTCTAAACCCTCAAGTTAAGTCTACTAGTTGTTAAAGAGTGATGCGTTCGTCCTCTCCCTAACACTTTTCGAACGAAATTCAAAAGTAAAGTTAAGATTAATTTTAAGAATTCATTAATTAAGAGAATTAAAACCTAACGTCACGAATTACCCTAATTACGTACCCACAACCTACTTTTACGAGTTCATCCTACCCCAAGCATGCAAGGGTTTTAGCCGGACATGGTTATAACGATAACAAAAGCAATTGATGAAGTAACGAACATAAACATGATGAATTGAAGTGAAAAACTAAAAAGCATGAACTAGGGTTTTGAAAGAAAATAATTCTAAGAACTGAAATTAGATTAATAAAACGAAGTCTAGAAGAAATAACCAACAAAGGTCTTAAGAAACGAAATTTAACAAAATAAAATCGGACTATGAATTCGTAAAGAAAAACCTCAAAACGTAAAAGTAAAGCTTGCTCGTTCCTTCTCTTCTTTCTCTCTCTAAAAACTAAGTCTAAAAGTGATTTGGCATGTGATCCTCTTTCAAAACGTGTCCGGGAGGGTATATATAAGCAACGGGTCGAGTCGGGATCTCATGGACCAAAATTCCGCGCACGCTCGTGTACGAGCACATCCCACTCGAGCATTCCAATCTTCCAGAACCAAAATAGTGCACGACTACACGAGCTCGTGCACTAGTGCACGACTACACGAGCAGCGATTGCTCGTGCGCAGTGCATGAGTGCTCGTGCACTAGTGCACGAGTTGCACCTTCTCGAGCGTCTTGCACGGCCGCTCGTGCACCCTTGCACGAGTACTCCTTGCTTGTGCACTCCAATGATACTTTTGCTCCCTCGAACTAGTACTTTTCGTATTTCTTCGATATCTTCTCATTCGGGCATCCGTTTGAGTCGATTCAAAGTCCTACGAACTCCTCTTTTCACCCTCTATTCATCTATGAGCATCAAAGAGATAAATTCATTAGTTTATGAAAATTATAATCAAATGACTCTAAATACTCAACAAAATCAACCAAAACTAGGGCATTTCGAGTGACGAATCATGACAATTTCACGCCTAATCAACCCCCCCCCCCCCAACTTACCATGTTGTTTGTCCTCAAGCAACAAAATAATAAGTCAAGTGAAATTGTTAGGAATGAGTCAACGAATCAAATCATGCAAGCAAATGAATTCGAGCTTCAAAGATCAATCACAAGTATACTCACTCACCTTCCCTCATCATACTCATGCAACAACAGCAAGAATCACCAAAATCAAACATGGATGTGCACTCTACGATGTGTTTCACTCCCTCACAAGTGTATATCCATGATAAAGGGACTCACTCAACCAATCAATCACACATATTGGCAGCCATAAGCACTCTTAACTCCGACCATACTCTAGAAATCAATGCCGAATCAAAAAGGACTTTTCTCAAGGTTGTAATGTAGGCTCTTTGGACAGGTGGGATAATAATATGGGTAAGTGACTCAAGTGAATGGAGAATAGAAAATCAAACTTTCGCACTTCGAGATTAGGAATAGAATACTTCAAATATTTTCAATCAACACATTTTCAATTCCACTACTCTCAACACTTCAATTTTTTTTCTTTCTAACTCCTTTCACTTTTTTTTTCAATCACTTCACTTTTTTTTTTCACAAACACATGAGCTCTTTTTTTTTTCTTTTGCTCATTCTCCATTTTTTTTCTTTCCCAAAACTCAAAACTCAATCACACCCTTATTTTATCACCACTCAACCATCATAATTCCTTTTCTCAACTCAAATCAATCCCTTCACATTCACACTTTTCCTATTCTCCACTCAAATTGGGACAAAAAGGCTTAGGAACTTGGAATAGTGTTTAAATGTGCTAGCCAATGAAATAGGTTTAAGGCTCAAAGGGGCTAACAAGGGAAAAATATTCATGGTAAGGAAAATTTAGGCTAAGTGGCTCAATCAAAACAAAGATGGCCTAAGATCACATTCGGCATATCAAACTAGACACAATCAAGAAGCAAGAGCTCACACAAGTTCTAGCATCCTCTAAGGTGACGATCCACTCACAAACGAAGAGATTAATTCATGCATCAAAATCTCATAAGGCTCAAATCTCACGGCTTTCACATCCATGCTAGTCCTAGTGAATTCTCATTCTCATCACACAAGCACTCCAAAGAAAAACTTGCAATCATACTAGTTCTCTCTCAAATCCACTCTAACTCAAACACTCACACAAAAGAATTCCTAACTCAACCTCACAATTCACCCTACTCATCAAGTCACACTCAAAGATAGCAATCAACAAGCATAAGATGATTGATAGGCATGAAATATGTAGTAGCGAATCAAAACACTAACAGCCCAAGGAACATCTCAAGATACCAAATTATCAAACTCAACTCAAAGAGAGGGTGTGCATGCATGTGCAATGTAACCATAAAACATATAAAAACTCCACCCCCCCAAACTTCGACCTTGTGAAGAGGTCTAAGTTTGGGGTTGTGGGTTACCTCATCCAACTAATTCAGTTTCTCTCAACAACGTTGCACACTCCCTTGCTTGAGTTCCTTCAATCTCCACTTATTTGACACTCCTTCGAGACAAGCCTACAAAATAAACTCTCAAGTACGAGGTTAAACTTACAATTCAACAATACCCTAATAACATAAAACTCAAATAACTAACAACACTCAAAAGCAAATAAAAATGGGTTGCCTCCCATTCAGCGCTATTTTTAAGGTCCTAGTGCCGGACCAAGCTCATAGGAGCTTATGGGACATGATACTCAAAAATACCTCCCTCACTCTCATAAGAGAAGGTGTATAAGTTCTTTGCTCTATTCCCATCTTTCTTTTTCACCTCAGACGGTGGGCGTCTCAATTCCTTCTCACTCTTTCCAGGAGGAGTCTTACCAAACAGGTTCTTGAATTTGGACTTTTTCTTCTTAACTCCTCCTTTTCTCTCGAGCTGGACCACGTCCTCTTTTTTCACTTCTTCATCCTTCAATTTCCTCTCTTTATCCCTATCAAAATAAATCAGATCATAATGCTCTTGGGTTAAATCAACAGGTGAAGGATTATCAAACTCATAAATAAAAGAAGGATTAGGGGTAGGAGGTGTGTCTTCAACACTAGGATCAATGGCATACATGCAATACAAACTCTCATCCTCCTTCGGGTACTTCATGGCCTCATATAGGGAAATCTTCACTTCTTGATCATCAACTTTTAACGTAATCTTCTCATTTTCCACGTCTAGCACCATCCCCGCCATCGCTAAGAACGGTCTTCCCAAGATCAGGGGCACGCGCTCATCTTCCTCCATTTCGAGCACTACAAATTCGGCTGGAAAAATATGATCTCCAACTCTTACGAGGACGTCTTCAACCACACCTTGAGGTCGAGTAATAGACCGGTCGGCTAGTTGAAGCGTCATCATTGTCGGCTGAAGTTCACCACCTTCCAACTTCTTGAAAAGCGACAAGGGCATAAGATTTATGCTCGCCCCTAAATCACATAACGCTCCTTTCTTGATCCCGTTCCCAATGTCACATAAGATGGTAAAGCTCCCGGGATCCTTCAGCTTTGGAGGAAGCGCCTTGTGCACTAATGCACTCACCTCGTGGTTCAACTGCACCAACTTCGGCTCATCCACTCGCCGTAATTTCGCGATCAAGTTCTTCAGAAACTTTGCATAGTCGGGCATCTGTTCCAAAGCATCATAAAAAGGGATATTAATATGCAATTATTTAAACACATCAAGGAATTTAGCGAATTTCTCATCAAGCTTCTTTTTCATGAAGCGTTGTGGATATGGGACGGGTATCACAGATTTGGGTACCCCCCATTCATCTCTCTCGGTCTCTTTCACTTTCTCCCTTGCTTCCTTTGCCTTCTTCCACTTAGGAACTCTCTCAACCTTTTCAATGTCTTCCTCTTCAAGCTCTTTGCTCGCTTGAGTGCTTTCACCCTCAACCTTCTTCTCAACTCCTATCTCCTCAATCTCATCTCTATCTGCCTCAGGCTCTTTTCCTTTTATCTCAACCTCTCCTTTGGGCGTCTCAGAATCAGCAGGTATCTCAGGACCATCATATTGGTCCCACTTCTAAGCTGGATAGCCTTACAATGCTCTTTAGGATTACCCTCAGGCATTGAAGGGTATTTGCCAGGCTCTCTATTCAATAACTTTGCAATTTGGCTCATCTGGAACTCTATAGAAATGAACCTTCGGCTGTTCTCTTGATGAATTCGATTCAGCTCTACATTTCTCTTCTGGAGGTCTTGATCACGCTGATCAACTTTCTTATGCAGATCTTTCACATCGTGCTCCAAAGATGATAAACGTGTGCTTCCTTCCTCCACCTTCTGTAGGATAGCTCTCAACATCTCCTCCGTTGAGGAACCGCCTTCTCCACCCGAGGGTTTAGAACCTAGATCAACACCTGCGGGAACTGTAATACCCGCCTTCGGGTTAGCATATGAAAAATTATCGTTCTTCCTCCATTGGTTCTGAGGAATCTGCTGGCCTCCTTGGTACCCTTGTGTGTTCCTCCATTGATTTTGAGGCGGCTGTGGACCTGGAGGTACAAATGGTTGGCCATAAGAAGGTCTTCCTTGAAAATTTCCACCTTGTGGATACCCATTCTAATTGTAATAAGGACCTCCCATATAATTTACTACTTCTTGCTGAATTGTGGGCTTGTCCTCTTGCTCATTCTCTGTTGCATTCCCTCCAACCATATTCTTCCCCAACTCAAGGTTGTTAATCTTTTCCATCATGGCCATCAGCAGCCTTCTCGTTCCTTCACCTTCCTCAACCTGATGAACTCTCTGGAAATCTGCGTCCATATTCCAAGCCCCGGCATTCATGACAATGTTGTCCACGATCTCTCTACACCTCACTATTCCTTGATTCAAGAATGATCCACTAGCACAGGCGTCTAGATGGTCTTGCCCAGCCTTGTTGGCACCACTATAGAAAAATGCCATGACATATCCCTCATTGTACCCATGCTGCGGGCACTCTATCAACATGTTTGAGTATCTCTCTCACGCTTGACGTAGGTCCTCTCCTTGCTTCTAGCAGAAGGAAGAGATCTCAATCCTTGCTTTGATCGTTCTGGATGGAGGGTAGAATCGCTCGAGGAACAGACGCTCGAGCTCGGCCCAAGTGGTAATACCTCCCCGTGGAAGCGTATTATCGTAACACTCTTTAGCTATACCCGTCAATGAGAATGGGAACAACCTAAGCCTCTTGGCATCTTCAGACATGTCATTGTAATTGGAAGTGGAGGCTATCATTAGAAAACTCCTCAGATGAGTATGAGGATTCTCCTTCCCGATCACCCCCTTGAACTGGTTCTCTGTAAGCAGCTTTAGAATTCCCGGGAAAATCGAGAAGTTATTTGCCTCTACTGGAGGTAATGCCACTCCATCATAGTACCGTTGTGGCTGCGCTGCAAACCTTCCTCGAATAGTCATATTCTGATCTGTGTTCTGAGGAACGTGTTGAGGATTAGCAGCTGGTACGGGTACTTGTTGGGGTGGTGGTGGTTGATATGCTGGTGGTTGGTTGTAAACAGGAGTTGGAGGATACGGGTATGGTGGATACGGATACGGTGGGTATGGGTAAGGTGGGTAAGGTAAGTTATTTTGTGGTAAGTTGGGATGTGGGTAAGCAGGATTGTTATGAGGATTTTGGACAATGTTATGAGCTGGGCTATTTTGATTCTGAATACCCGGGTTTTGGCTCTGGCTTTCTCTTGACGGATCTTGATTCTTACTGGTATTGCCATCAGTATCGTCAACCCGGTTCAATGTCTGATTGAACTAATTCTCGACATCATCCAACTCATTAGTAATGTCCATTGGTTCTTTCCCTCCTCCGGCAGTGTTCATTCTCCTCAAGAAAGCTCGGTTCCTTCTAGCTATCGTCTCAGGGTCCAACGGTATTCTCTCTTCGCTCGTATTGCCTTGTGAGCGTGTTTTCATATACCTGACACACTAGCAGAAGGATCAAAACGCAACTGCCGAATGAATAAAAATAAAAATAAAATAGAAAATAAAGCACTCACTACTAACTACTAAGCTATCTACAAGTCATATTCAAAAGACATACAATGCCATCCCCGGCAACAGCGCTAGTGACTTGAAGCGAATGTACTAGCTTTCTACTGGTAGTTTCCCCGCAAGAGTACGGGTTCACTGTAGTATGAGTAAGTATAATGACCAAGTATATCGAACCCAAGGGATGAAGTGTATGCAAATAGATCTCTGAAGATCTACGCGTCGTAGTTAATATTAGTGAAATGTTTTTGGATTTTTGAGAGAATTAATTAAAATAAACTAAACTATCCTACGAATGCTAACAGAAAATTAAACTAAGAATTTAAGATTTGTATGCAAGTATGTGATGGTGATGCTTAGGATAGGAATCCCTACGTATACTAACGGAGCAGGTACATAATCAAAATAACCGTGACGCGCAAGAAATAATCTAAGTAAAAGAATGCAAGATGAAAGCTCAAGATTTTAAACCCTAATATTTTATCCTAACATTCGACTTCACTAATCCATTAACAAGTTAATAGATCGTGCTTAATTAAAGAAGCCCTCATTTAACTAATGGTGATGCGGCCGTCCTCCATAGCTAAAATGGCAAATTAATCAACCCCTTCTAAACCCTCTAGTTAAGTCTACTAGTTGTTAAAGAGTGATGCGTTCGTCCTCTCCCTAACACTTTTCGAACAAAATTCAAAAGTAAAGTTAAGATTAATTTTAAGAATTCATTAATTAAGAGAATTAAAACCTAACGTCATGAATTACCCTAATTACGTACCCACAACCTACTTCTACGAGTTCATCCTACCCCAAGCATGCAAGGGTTTTAGCCGGACATGGTTATAACGATAACAAAAGCAATTGATGAAGTAACGAACATAAACATGATGAATTGAAGTGAAAAACTAAAAAGCATGAACTAGGGTTTTGAAAGAAAATAATTCTAAGAACTGAAATTAGATTAATAAAATGAAGTCTAGAAGAAATAACGAACAAAGGTCTTAAGAAACGAAATTTAACAAAATAAAATCGAACTATGAATTCGTAAAGAAAAACCTCAAAACGTAAAAGTAAAGCTTGCTCGTTCCTTCTCCTCTTTCTCTCTCTAAAAACTAAGTCTAAAAGTGATTTGGCATGTGATCCTCTTTTAAAATGTGTTCGGGAGAGTATATATAAGCAACGGGTCGATTCGGGATCTCATGGGCCAAAATTCCACGCACGCTCGTGCACTGCTCGTGCACTAGTGCACGAGCACATCCCACTCGAGCATTCCAATCTTCCAGAACCAAAATAGTGCACGACCACACGAGCTCGTGCACTAGTACATGACCAGCGATTGCTCGTGCGCACGTGCACTAGTACACGAGTTGCACCTTCTCGAGCGCCTTGCACGGCCGTTCGTGCACCCTTGCACGAGTACTCCTTGCTTGTGCACTCCAATGATACTTTTGCTCCCTCGAACTAGTACTTTTCGTATTTCTTCGATATCTTCTCATCCGGGCATCCGTTTGAGTCGATTCAAAGTCCTACGAACTCCTCTTTTCGCCCTCTATTCATCTATGAGAATCAAAGAGACAAATTCATTAGTTTATGAAAATGATGTTGGAGTTATACGTGAAAGTATGCTTTTACTTTGTATAACTCGTGTATCAAACACTCCTTTTATGAGAATAATTCTTTTATCACATTTGCTTTAGTTATGATTGAATGTTGAATTTCTATTGCAAACTATTCAATATATAGTACATGTTACATTGTAGTTAATGTGGTGATACCCAATCACGGAAGACAACATTAACAGTTTACTTGTAACTAAACGTACATTTTCACGACCTAGGTGGAATTGAACAATCCGCCGTGAAAGGTCAATGTGTAAGGCTCAGATTGGTCTGTCTTGACTAAGAGATTGCACTAGCACATTTAGTATGTGTTGAAGAGGACCTACAGCGAGGATAAATTCTTCTGTTCTGAAAGGTGAAGAATTAGACCTCAATGGTTGTTGATTTATTAATCTCCGTCACTTAAATAGGACCGTGTGTGCTTAATGGTTACTGCTTTGATTCATGTTGGGTGAGAATCATTGTGACTTCGAACTTTGTGTCTTGGGCAGTAATATTAATCATACGACGGTTGCTAAGATTTAATACGGAGAAACGCGTGCGAGTACGTCTCGTGTGATTAGTCCCCTTGGTGGGCTCAGAAGTTTTATTGTACCAAATCTTGCAAGTGAAGAATTAGTTTCTTCGGTACGAATAATAATGTTGAGCTGTCTTTACTCCAAGGTGAAATATGTTAATTAATTTAGAGCTATTCAGAAGCTTAATTAATTAATGGACTTGATAATCTTAAACGCGGGAAATAATAACCGGGAGCCCATATTATCGTAATATGGATTAAGATGGATAGTGCAATATTAATTTATTAGTGATAATAATTAATATTAATGGGCTGAATTATATTGGGGCTCAATATTGAAATTCAGAAGTCCATTAGGAGGTCCAATCTTAATTCTCCTTAAAGGCCCCTCAAGTAGCCCATTAAGTAGCCCAATAATGATAAGGTGATTAAAATAAAAAGGAAATATATTGCTGATTTTTCCATGTATTTTTCGAAAATAGTAATTCAAGAAAAGAGAAGATTTTGTTGATTTTCTTGAAAAGATATTATGGAAGATATGTATTCTTGGAATACAAGAATATCTCATATATTCAAGAAGATCCAAATCTAAGGATCTTATTATTGAAATTTTCGAAAATAATTAAGCTTAATAGGAGAGTGAGATTTTTGTGGAATAATTTATTATGGAGAAAAGAATATATGAGATATATTCAAGATTTCTTAGAGACTAAGAAAAGATTTTCTCTTGGCCATAAAATATACAATTTTCGTCCCCCTCACTATTATAAATAGGGGATGATTATTTCATCCCCAGGAACATAATTCCATGTGTTGGAAAAATCAAGAGCATAGATATTTTTCTTTTTCCTTAGTTTATTAAATTACTTGGAAGCATCTCCCACCGGTGATCAAGTGAGGTGAGAGGGAAATACTTGAGAAGGTTTTTGGGTCGATAGAGCGAGGTCGTGATTGTCCCGTTTATCCAAAGACCAATTCTACAAGAGGTACGTTAATCACATATTTACTTGTTTATTCCGCCATAGTTTATATGTGAATTAATATAACATGCATGATGAAAATTTGTTCTTGGAATTATTATTTGAATTAATTAGGATTAATTCATGCTAGTAATAATTGTATTTAAATTCGTATTTAAATTTCATCCCGAATAGATTCCGGGCACTCCTATTTTCCCAACAACTGGTAGCAGAGCCACGGTTTCGGGCTCTGATCTTTAAATTGGAATTTAAATTGTTAAACATTAAATTGAAATTGGATAGTAGAATTGCTAGATCTTTTTTGCAGGTATCCAATTGTCATGGTTTTAATGTTGTTAATTTCATGCGTGTGAATTAATTGTTTTTAATTCGATTCGTTTGAATTCGTTTTTCTCGTGAGAAAATCCACGAGTAGATTAGTTGTTTTTATTTTGATTCGATCATTGTAATAGACTAGTCTAGATCTAGTATTTATTTTTTTGTAAAATAAATTATAACCGGATCATGACGAAGAACGAAGAATTAAAAACGGCGTACCCGGACGATGCATGCGTGCGCGGTGCATGCATGGACATAAAATCGTGCAAGGGGTGAAGAAAATGAGAACGAACATCGAAACCCGGTGCACGGGGTGCACAACGCACGACCCGTGCGCGACGGGTGGCCGGCAGCGCGCATGAGCGTGCGCGCGCCTCGGGCGCGGCCTGCAGCGCCTCAGCACCTCGCTGCAGCGCCTCGGCGCGCCTCCATGCAGCGCTTCGGCGCTTCTGGCCGAGAGGCGCGCGGGCCCACTTCGTGGGCCGACGCGCGCCGTATCTCGGGCCGTGGAATTTTTTTTGGTTCCGTTTTTTTTTATTTTAAACGTCGTCCCGAACCCCAAACGATGTTGTTTTTGATGAAGTGTTGTTGTTCGAGTGGGAGCGCGTCGAGACGAACATCGGAAAGCAACAAGGACGATTTTTCGCAGCAAGACGTGAAGAAATTAAACCGTGACAATTGGATTTGAGTGCTCCAATGTGTTTAATTTTGTTTTGATGGATGTTTTATTTCGTGCACTTATTATTATTTGTTAATATGTGTTTGCATGAATTTAATTGTCCAAGAAAAACCTTACTTTCGAAAATTACTAAGTATGTTTTTATAATCGCAATTTTTTTCGGATATTAAAATTGGATTATTTTGGCCTCCATAATTTATTCATTTGTGAAGTTCTTTTGGAATACATTTCCTCCTCAGATCGGCCAAAAGAACGGATATCACATGAATGAATTCCGAAAGGATGATTGTGGATTATTACTAGTGGCGGTATTGACCCTCACCACGAGTGGCTTGCTCAAAGCGAAATAATAATCCTGTATTTAATTATGGTTATTACTTAGGCATAGGAAATTGATATTAACTTACTCCCCTCGGAGTCCCTGTCAATTTCTATGTGGTCAAAGTGGGAGCCAACTATTAATATTGAATTAAGGATTTGTAACTTTTAAGTTTGTGATCCGCTTGAATGTGTTTAAATGTATAGACCACCCCTCGTGGTGCATTTAAATTGTTTCGAGATGTTGGTTGATGCATGATTATATTGTTTTAAGGTTTCAATATAATTGATGTGATCGAATAATATGATAATTTTGTATTTTTCTAGATATTAATATGAATGTATGTTTTATTCTCATTTCATCATGTCGCAACCTTTTAATCCACTGTTTAATATACTTAAAGTTAATAAACTTTTTGGAGAGAGTTAAATCGATTGGAAATGTAATTTAAATTTTTGTCCTTACTGCACAAAAATACAATTGGGTTATTCATGTTAATATACCCGGCAAGCCTAATGATGAGTCAAGCAATGGGAAAAGAAAGTTTATGATTGGAAGCTGACAATGAACACATGAAGTGCATCATCTTGACATCTCAGTCTGAGGATTTGAAGCATATTCATGAGAACATTATATCCGCTGTTGAAATCATGGAAAACCTTGAAGAGATGTCTTCACATCAAACCCATGACTAATCAGTTCACCAAACATGACTCGGTCAAGTTGGAAATGGTGGAGGGAACGCCCGTGAGGGAGCACGTTCTCAAGATAATGGCATACCTTAACAAGTTGGAAGTACTTGGTGCGGATTTTGATTGATTTCATATACCATTCTCTACCGAGAAGCTTTGAGCAGTTTCATCTGAACTGTCAGATGAATGAATGGACAAATCGTTTGCCCGAGCTCTTGCAAGCTTTAGTTTCGGTGGAGGTGAAAATGGAGCACCAGTCTAGTGCTATGGTGGCTAATGGTCCGTCTACCTCTTTTGGTCCCAATGGAGGGAAAAGGAGGAAGAGAACCAAAGGCCGGATCCAAGCAAACTCAATTGTTGCGAAAGGCAAATACAAAGGCTAGCATCAAAGGGGAAGTATTTTAGTTGCGGTGAGAGAGGACAATGGAGGTCTGCCTGTTCCAAGCCTAAGAGGCTAGGAAAGTTAGGTAATTCACACACCTTAGTCGTCGAAACTTGTGAAGTGGCGTATGCTGTCTATTCGTGGCTAGTGGATACGAGAGCTACTGATCACATTTGTTTCATGGGTTTAAGCTAACCCGACGACTTAACGGAAGTGAGATCCCCATCACATCGGGCAATGCTACGAGAGTGGCAGCTGAAGCAGTGGGAGAAGTGCGCCTATCTTGTGAAGATAGAGTTATGGTCTTGAGAGACGTTCCTCACTAGTTTAGAAAGAACTCAACCTTCAGCTTCTAAACTGTTTGAATAGATACTCAGTTTCTTTTAATAAGGATGTTATTATTTCTTGAAACGATGAGTTTATCTGTTCCGGAACTTCAATGGATGATCTTTATACCATTTTTTGGGCACACCACTCACAAAATTGAATCTAATAACACATCGATTATTTCGAGTAATAAAAGAAAGCGTTCTTCGGAGATGAACAAAACACTTCTATGGCATCTTAGACTAGGTCATATTAATCTAAAGCGGATAGAGAGATTGGTGAAAGACGGATCCTTGAAATCATTCCAAGTCGAACCGTTTCCAACTTGTGAATCCTGTTTAGAGGGTAAAATGACCAAGAGGGCATTTGGAGCCAAGGGGAATAGAACCACGGAAGTGTTAGAACTCGTTCATACCGATATGTGTGGTTCAATGACGATCATAGCAAGAAGGGGTATGAGTAAATTGTCTTTTTCAATGATTACTCGAGATATGGATACATCTACCTTATGATGCATAGGGAAAGAAGTATCAAGTTTCTACGATTTGATCGTAGAGGCGAATACCTTAGCGATGAATTCTTGAACTAGCTATCAGACGAAGGGATTGTATCCCTGTTGACCGCACCGGGAACCCCTCAATAGAACGGTGTGACGGAACGAAGGAGCCAGACACTTTTAGAAATAGTCAGATCCATGATGAGTTATTCGGATTTACCCAAGTCGTTTTGGGGTAAAGCCTTGGAAACAACGACTTACATTCTAAACTTGGTGTCATCCAAATCGGTTCCTAAAACCCCAATAGAATTGTGGACCGGGCGCAAGCCCAGTCTAAGACACTTACGGATTTGGGGTTGTCCGGCATACGTGCTAGACAAGGAAGCCGGTAAATTGGATCCACGTTCGGAATTAAGGTTGTTTATAGGATATCCCATGGGAACGAAAGGGTGTATGTTCTATAGTCTCAAGGATTAAAAGGACCGTGATTAGTTTGCACATTAAATTCTTGGAGGAAGACTATATGAACAAAAGAAAGCCCAGAAGTGAGATTACCTTAGACGAGTTAAGAGGGCAAACTCCTATACCAAGTATACAAGATGATATACCACACGTCACACCTTCACAACCGGAACCCCATCGTAGTGGGAGGATTGCAAGGCAACCTGAGAGATTCATGGGAATTGGAGAATCTTCGGATTTGATTCCCGGCGATGAATCAGACCCATGAACGTACGACGAGGCAATCCAAGACAAAGACGCGGAGGCGTGGCAAACCGCAATGGAAACCGAGGTGGGTTCGATGGATCATAATCAAGTGTGGGAGTTGGTCGAACCACTCAGTGGGGTAGAACCCATTGGATGCAAGTGGGTGTACAAGAGGAAAAGAGGAACGGACGGAAGGGTAGAGACCTTCAAAGCAAGGCTTGTGGCATGTGGCCTGTAGCTATGCTTAAGTCCATCTGTATTCTCTTGTCGATCGTAGCGCACTTAGATTACGAGATCTGGCAAATGGATGTCAAGACAGCTTTTCTTAACGGAAGTCTTGATGGGATCTATATGCTACAGCCCAAAGGTTTCGTTGAAAAAGGCCAAGAGCACCTCGTATGCTAACTTAAGAGATCCATTTATGGACTTAAGCAAGCATCGCGTACTTGGAACCAGTGTTTTGATCAAGTAATTAAGTCTTATGGGTTTGTGATCAAAACAAGTTCGAAAGTTGTGTGTATAAAAGGTGTAACGGAACTGCGGTGGTATTCTTAGTATTATACGTAGACGATATTCGGCTCATTGGAAACAATGTAAAGGTATTGTCAGACGTAAGGGTATGGCTGTCAAATCAGTTTGATATGAAGGACTTAGGGAAAGCCGGTCACATCCTTGGAATCAAGTTCACTCGAGATCGCAAGAGGAGGATGTTAGGCTTATCGCAAGTCTCATACAAAGCCACTGTTTTGAAGCATTTCAGCGTGCAAGATTCCAAGAAAGGTTTTGTACCTTTTAGGCACGGAATCCATCTATCTAAAGAAATATGCCCTAAGACGCAAGTGGAGATAGATGACATGAAAGACGTTCCGTACGTTTCGGACGTAGGAAGTCTTATGTATGCAAAGTTGTGTACGAGACCGGATATCTGCTTTGCCGTGGGCATGATGGCAAGATATCAAAGTAACCCCGGGAAAGCACATTAGATTGCAATTAAATATGTTCTTTAGTTTCTGAAAAGAACTTGGTATGGAATGCTGATTTAACAATCAGACAATCTAATTCCCATGGGATACACGGACTCAAATTTCCAATCAGACATAGATTCCAAAATAACTACCTCGGGTAGTGTGTTTTGCATGGGAGAAGGAGCCATGATATGGAGAAGTAATTTGTAGAAATGCATCGCCGATTCGACCATGAAAGCCGAATAAGTAACTGCTTGTGAAGCAGCGAAAGAAGCGGTTTGGCTCAAGTACTTCTTAGTGGACTTGGACGTTGTTCCGAATTTGCCCGACAAGATATCTGTTTTTTGTGACAATGTCGGAGCAGTTGCAAATTCAAGGGAACCGAGAGCCCACAAGGCCAGCAAACACATTGAAAGAAAACAACATCTTATACGAGAAATCGTTAAGAGAAGAGATAAAGAGGTGGCAAAGATAAATGTCGGAGGACAACCTAGTACATCCATTCACAAAGGGTCTGCCTCAGAGTACATTCGAGAGACATGTGGATGGAATGGGAGTCAAGACGATTGCCAATCTGCTTTAAGTATAAGTGGGAGGAATTACTAGGTTAGTGTAGGTTGACATGAGATGTCACGTAGAGCTACTACACTAAGACATGCGTGATGTATACTAAAAGCAGACTTTAAGTATAAGTGGGAGATTGTTGGAGTTATACGTGAAAGTATGCTTTTACTTTGTATAACTCGTGTATCAAACACTCGTTTTATGAAAATAATTCTTTTATCACATTTGCTTTAGTTATGATTGAATGTTGAATTTCTATTGCAAACCGTTCAATATATAGTACATGTTACATTGTAGTTAATGTGGTGATACCCGATCACGGAAGACAACATTAACAGTTTACTTGTAACTAAACGTACATTTTCATGACCTAGGTGGAATTGAACAATCCGCCGTGAAAGGTCGATGTGTAAGGCTCGGATTGGTTTGTCTTGACTAAGAGATTGCACTAGCACATTTAGTATGTGTTGAAGAGGACCTACAGCGAGGATAAATTCTTTTGTTCTGAAAGGTGAAGAGTTAGACCTCAGTAGTTGTTGATTTCTTAATCTCCGTCACTTAAATAGGACCGTGTGTGCTTAATGGTTACTGCTTTGATTCATGTTGGGTGAGAATCATTGTGACTTCGAACTTTGTGTCTTGGGCAGTAATATTAATTATACGACGGTTGCTAAGATTTAATACGGAGAAACGCGTGCGAGTACGGCTCGTGTGGTTAGTCCCCTTGGTGGGCTCAGAAGTTTTATTGTACCAAATCTTGCAAGTGAAGAATTAGTTTCTTCGGTACGAATAATAATGTTGAGCTGTCTTTACTCCAAGGTGAAAGATGTTAATTAATTTAGAGCTATTCAGAAGCTTAATTAATTAATGGACTTGATAATCTTAAACGCGGGAAATAATAACCGGGAGCCCATATTATCGTAATATGGATTAAGATGGATAGTGCAATATTAATTTATTAGTGGTAATAATTAATATTAATGGGCTGAATTATATTGGGGCTCAATATTGAAATTCAGAAGTCCATTAGGAGGTTCAAACTTAATTCTCCTTAAAGGCCCCTCAAGTAGCCCATTAAGTAGTCCAATAATGATAAGGTGATTAAAATAAAAAGAAAATATATTGCTGATTTTTCCATGTATTTTTCGAAAATAGTAATTCAAGAAAAGAGAAGATTTTGTTGATTTTCTTGAAAATATATTATGGAAGATATGTATTCTTGGAATACAAGAATATCTCATATATTCAAGAAGATCCAAATCTAAGGATCTTATTATTGAAATTTTCGAAAATAATTAAGCTTAATAGGAGAGTGAGATTTTTGTGGAATATTTTATTATGGAGAAAAGAATATATGAGATATATTCAAGATTTCTTAGATACTAAGAAAAGATTTTCTCTTGGCCATAAAATATACAATTTCCGTCCCCCTCACTATTATAAATAGGGGATGATTATTTCATCCCCAAGAACATAATTCCATGTGTTGGAAAAATCAAGAGCATAGATATTTTTCTTTTTCCTTAGTTTATTAAATTACTTGAAAGCATCTCCCACGGGTGATCAAGTGAGGTGAAAGGGAAATACTTGAGAAGGTTTTTGGGTCGATAGAGCGAGGTCGTGATTGTCCTGTTTATCCAAAGGCCAATTCTACAAGAGGTATGTTAATCACATATTTACTTGTTTATTCCGCCATAGTTTATATGTGAATTAATTTAACATGCATGATGAAAATTTGTTGTTTGGAATTATTATTTGAATTAATTAGGATTAATTCATGCTAGTAATAATTGTATTTAAATTCGTATTTAAATTTCATCCCGAATAGATTCCGGGCACCCCCATTTTCCCAAAAAATGATACGCAAATGACTCTAAATACTCAACAAAATCAACCAAAACTAGGGCATTTCGAGTGACGAATCATGACAATTTCATGTCTAATCAGTTTGCACCATGAATAGCCCTACTTAAAGAGAAACAACTTCAGAAAAGGCTAAGTGGTGCAAGGTGTTTAGACCACACTTAGGGATGGCAATGGTGTGGGTTCAAACCCGGGCCACATTAAACCTGCCCCAAGCGAGGCGGGTTTGGACCCGGTCAACCGAGTCCGAGTGCGGAGCGAGTCGTTGTTTTTCTAGGAAACGCCTCGCAAACTAGTCTCATAATATATTGATATTATGTTATGTATTTATATATGGATTTATCCTAAATTTAATGTATAAAAATTTATTAATGAGTAGGTTTTATATGAAAACGCTTCATAATAAGCTTAACATGAAATAGTTTTAGAGTAGCATTAATCTCATCAGGAGTATCATTAAACATGTCAGGGGTATGCCGATGAGATTAATGATACTTTAAAATTGTTTCATGATAAGCTTATCATGAACTATTTTCATATAATACTTTGTCTTTATTAATATATTGATTATATATGTTATTTTTAAGTATTAGATGAATATTTGATGCAAATATATGTTTAAATTTAATTTTTCGAATGCAAAAATTATACTCCCTCCGTCCATGAAATATAGTTCTGCTTTTTTGCACGTGGTTTAATGCAAAATGTCGGAGGGTATTATGGGATTTTCTGAGATTTATTTTTTAGTGATATTATCGTTAATGGAAAGTTTGTTTCGCATACTTTCCATAAATGATCATTTTATTAAAAAATGGACTTCGAAAAACCACGTAATACCCTCCGTCATATCGCATTAAACCACGTGCAAAAGAACAAGCATATTTTTCATGGACGGAGGTAGTATATTTTATTTTTAAAAATTAATTTGAAATTAACATAAAATTAAACCGGGGGGTTCGACCCCATGGGTCCCGGGGCAAGTTTGGGTTCGCTAAAATTCTGGTGGGGCGAGTCTTGGAATTTGCCAAACTCATTTCAGACTCACCCCGTTGTCATCCCTACCCACACTTATCCTACTTATTGCTAAGATCGTTTGATCAGTTAATCAACTATCAGATTACGGTGAGTGCAGAAGTGTGTGAGTTCTAACTCATGTATGAAAATCTTTGTAAAACGTTTAACTCCAAATCACCACTAATCACTTTATGTGAATCAGATTCAAGTGATTTATGCAAATTTTATGATCAGATGACAGTTTAGATATAAAGCAAGTAAAGCACACAAGTATTTATAGTGGTTCAAAGGCTTGACTTCTACGTCCACTCTTCCCAGACAAAAGCAAAGTAAATTCCAATATCTTATGAATCTTGATTTAGAGTGTCAAATGACACTTCACTACAAGAAAATATTAAACTACCTACGAAAATTATTAATATTCCTATGAAAATTTCCAACAAATAATTTTGTAGTTGGAATTGCCTACAAAATTCTCTAATTATACAAGCATCTTCACTCCTTACCTACTAAGAAATTTCATAAGCAAAATTGCTTGTGGGTAATTTTTTGAATGATATTTGATTGTAGGTAATTAATTACCTAGGCAAGTCATAAACAATTCCACTACGGGAGTTTTTTATTGGAAAATTCAATATGCAATTCTTTATTTTCTTGTAGTGCTTAGTATAATCTTTCAGAAGAGTCCAACTCAACTTACTAAATCTATCAAACTAAACTAACTCTCACATATAGGGTTTGATGTGGAGTTTTCAACTAGATGAGATTTCTCATTATAAATTTCTCCTTATAAATTTTAGCCCAAAGTTAGGATTGAAGTGGAGTAAAAAAAAAGTTAGGATTGAAGAAATCTCTTTAAGGTTTGAATATATGCGTGTTAGCTTATGGAAACAGTTTTGAACATTCGGTTTACTTAAGAAAACTTCTTGCGTGTAGAGCAATGTACTTGGAAATTCGCTTGAATACTTGATGACTTGTTAGCTGGTAGAATTTCTATAATGTTACCATGAGGTTGTGATCTATATTTATAGATATATTTCAAATATATCCGTTGAAGAGATAATTTGGAAATCTTCCTATCTTTAGGTGCAATCGGACCTTGGAATCGGAGCACAAACATTTCATACCATTTTTGGTAAAGTTTCACCTACAGTTATATTTTATATCCATTGAGACTGTAGTGACACGCTTAGTGTCAGCTTCCGTACGTGTGTTGTCTTCTTCTTCTTGGATCACGCTCCGATGTGTCCAACAGACACTTTTGAAGTCTTCTGAAAAGACTAACATATGAGATACATTCCTTAAAAGTTTTATTTGTCTTCTCAGCTTGTTTTTTATAAATTTTGATACTTAGTTTATATCTCATTTGTCTTTCTTGATTGCTCTCAAGACACTTAACCACTTCAGTTGACTTTTAAGTCTTCTGATATCGGCTGAGCTATAGTCAACTTAGGTTTAGAACTAAGTTGTCTCTACTCGGGTGGTCTTGACTTCAGGTCTTTTAGACTCAACTGATCTTATGTTCTTTATTATCTTCTGATTTTCAGCAGTACAAGTTAAGTTCACCTTAACTCGTAAATTTAGAAACTAACGTAAGTCTACTTCAGCTGAATAAGAGGCTCAACTGGATTATTTACGAAGTTATTTCTCATATACACAGCTAATGAAAATTACATGTGTTTTTTGCTTAATTATCAACACCAATAAAAATATTTCGACAGACATAATCAAAAAAATTAGAGTGAATTACAAAGAGGAGTTATATACTGCCTAATACTAAAAAGTGTAGGCTATAATTGAAAAGTTTTCAATACTATAAGCTTACACTTTTGTATTGTTAATTGTTAAAAGTAACTTTCACTTTCTAAAGCACAAAAAAATAAGGAAGAAAAAATGAATAAGAAAATTAAAAAAATAAAAGGGAAAAACTGGCAAATAAGTTCATTCATAAGAATTGTATATGTGATCATTCACACTATTAGCGTAGCTAAGGTCTAATCCATTAAGCCAACCACTTGTCACAATATAAGTTCTGCCTTCATCATACTAGACCAATGAAGCTTACACGACCCACATTAAAATTAGGTTGACTCTATGCCCAATTGCACGGAGTCACACATATAAAATAAATTAATTATTAATAATAATTATAATTTAGTTTACTCGTTAATTCTTATTTAGTGCATGTCACTCACCTGGTATTAAAATCTCTATTTACGAGGTCTAATTTTTATTTAGTTAATTCAATTATAACTTTGAGCACACTTTAATTATGTTGATCGATTATAACCCGGCATATTCATTTATGTATGACTTCATTTTTATTTTAAAAGTTTTTGTTGAAGCATGAAATATGTCATGTTAGTTTAGTTCTTTAATTTTAAATTGTATATATATAGTATCATCATGCCTCTCAAATACACATTTGGATACCAAAAGAGATAAAAGAAACTAAGGTTTTTCTTAAATCAGACACCCTATTGAGTTGTCTGATATCAGGTACGGTTTATAATTTTGTCATATATTATCGCACTGTATTTACACTGACCTGCTACCTGTTGAGTTAATATATTATATTTAAATTTATTTTTAAACTATATTTTATTATTTACTATTTTACCCTTTTATAAAACAAATTAAAAAGATATTAGATTAAATTGTGTTTTGCTTTTATCAATATTCTTGTCATCGTCAATTCCTCATCTATCTTCTCTGATGCTTTTTTCCATTATTACAAAATAAACTCCTCCTTTTGTATCTCCATCTCTATTCTCTGATACTTTTCTTCCCTACTACAAAATCAACCTTTCTTATTTTTATATTGAAACTCTTTGTCTATCAACCACAAAGCTTAAACTACTGATCCAATTCCTTTCTTCCATTCATATACAAAATCAAAACTTGTTTTAAATCAAAATCTAGCTTAATGATATTTTTGGTATTTTGGCGAAGAGCGACGTTTGAAGGTTCAACAAGAGAAGCTAACAGAACATCCCAATATTGAGGCGATTAAAATCACCAGTAGTCTTCAAAAAATGGTAAGTAGTAACGCTCATCCATCCAAGAATTCATCATAGTCGTCGGCGCCACAGTTTTGAGAAGAACAAAATCTTAATTGAAATTACAAAAATTGGGCTCTAAATCTTGGGATGTAACCGAAGAAATTAACTTTTTTTGGATGTAAAAATTATACACTTAGCCAACAATTGGGACGTAATTGAATAAATTAACTTTTTTGGGACGTAAATTGTATACTTAACCAAAAATTGGGACGTAATTGAAAAAATTAATTTTTTTGGGACTTTTTTAAAAAGGTAAAAAGTTATGGGATGTAAAAAAAAAATTAACTCCAATATTTCCAAATTAATTGTAATTTAAATAAGGATAATTTAATTATAAATTAAATAAGGTTAATTTAGTAAAAAAAAAAAATTGTATTTTTAAAATTATTAAATTTAATTTAATAGTGAGATAATACGACACAACTCGATAGTACTAAACGCAAAACGATAGAAAGTTAAATGATTAACTCAACAGGTTGCAAGTCATCTATTTTAAACCATTAGATTTTATTAGAGTTTAGATCTGATGGTTTATAGATTGTACCTGATATTAGGCAACTCGATAGAATGTCTGATATAAGAAAACCCCAAGAAACTAAGGATCAACAAGTATTTTTCTTTTTACAAAAGTGCAGTAGTAGAGAGTTCAAATACAAATGAAATTTGATGGATGAAGAACATGAGAATAACTTGGAGAAGAATAATAGTAGTATTGAAGACGTGTTTTAACCACTCAAAAAGAATACTGAAGAAGTGTTTGAATGTGTTAACGTAAATGACTCAAATGTATATGGGGAAGTTCTTCAACTCACCGGTGTGGATGAAATCAATGAGATTGAAAATGATAATGAGTTTGTTCAAATCATGGTTGTTGCTTTGATGATTCAGGTAAGAAGGTTAACATTGATCAAGTAGTTAGAGATTTTTATTGCAACTCATTTCCATAGAATAGTGAAAGAAGATATTTTGATGCATCACAAACGCAAAGGAAATTGGTTTATGTTATCTTTGAGTTCATATAAAATAAGAAATTTGGTTATGAAAAAAAAAATAAGAAATTTGGGAATAGAGGGCCCTTTTAAAATTCATTTCAGGCCCAAATATTATTGGAACCGGCCTGCTTTAATCAAATCATTCTCTTTTTTGTATTTTTAAAATGTATTCTAATGTGATCACAAAATCATATTTTATGTAAAGTTTAAGTGACGACGAGGTAGAAGATATTTTTTCTAGTAGATAAATTCATCGAGTCATTACGGCCTAATGCAGATGTAATTTGTTAGCCATTTGAAAAGTACATTAACGATAGATCTATAATATATATATATATATATATTAAAAAGTGACAAGCAAATGAGAAACATTTTTGGACGTTTTTACCCCTGTCACTTTTTAATACATACCTCCATGTCCATTAATCAATTACACATATTAATCAATTAATAAGATTGTTGACAATTTTGATTCTTAAATTAATTTTAATGTTGTCTTCTCACCTCCTTCAACCCTCCCTCTTCTTATTGAAAATCATATATTTGGCATCGTCGCGGGTGATCATTGTTTTAATTACTTTGAGAGTGCTCTAGATAGCAGCAACGATATTAAAAAGTGACAAACAAATGATAAACATTTTTGGACGTTTTTACCCCTGTCACTTTTTAATACTTACCTCTATGTCCATTAATCAATTACACATATTAATCAATTAATAAGATTGTTGACTATTGTGATTCTTAAATTAATTTTAATGTTGTCTTCTCACCTCCTTCAACCCTCCCTCTTCTTATTGAAAATCATATATTTGGCATTGTCGCTGGTGATCATTGTTTTAATTACTTTGAGAGTGCTCTAGATAGCAGCAATAACGGTATTCATGGCGACACATGGAGATAGAAGTTGCCTATTTGTTAAAGGGGTGTGGGTAAGTGGATTTTGACTGTGTACAATTTTTTATACTCAACAATTTCATTTGCAAATTCATTTAGCAAGAAATAGTATGAGATTGTTTGGCTAACCTTCAAAACTTGTTTATAACTAGGCAGCAAAGGCCTGCAACAACCTGGCTATGGCTGTGAATATGGTTGTGTGTTGACGAGAGGAGAACTGAGACGTGGCAGTGTTACACATTAGACATAACAAATGTGTAATTGCGCGTATTTAATTTTTTTTTATAATGGATAGAGGGAGAAAATGAAATGTATAAATATCATTTCATATTATTTACTTTTCTAATCAAAATTATATTAATGAATTTGATTGTTAAGGATAATCTTGTGTTCTTACTTGATGTTGTAGTAGAAAAAAAATTGTTTAACCAATAGGATATGATAATATACTTGTTTTTGTCTTTAGTATTGCTAATCTACATATTTTGCGTCACATGCTCATGGAATGGTGGATAAAGGAAAACAATCGTAGACTTTATTGTGAACTCATTGATATCACTTTTTATATTTCTCAATGAGTATTGGACTATTCTGATTTTATTTTCTTATAAGATAGTTCTTGAATTGATCATTAATCACTTTAGGTGGTGAACACTTTGTTTAATTTTCTCTCCTAACATAATAATTGAACTATGCAGGTAAAGAACGGAGATTTTTGTTGGGTACAAAAATAATTCTTCGTTCGGACATGTTCAAGCCTACATATGCAGGGACACAATTAACCTACTTTTTGCAGACTATTTACATATAACGTGCAAAGCACGTGGTAAAAAAACTAGTATTGTAAAAGAGGACTAAGTTAGTCAAACTAATATGATAATAGGCCATAAATTTGCACGATTAGTACGTTGACCTTAAACTTTTGATAATAAATATTAATATGATATGATTTGCCATGTTTATGAGAGACAGACAAACTTGGTATTTGATAGACATGATGTCCAACACGCCAAACTGAGTATCATGATTGTGTTTCACAAGTTATGGCTTATTGAATAAGAATACAACATTTATAAATTATAATTAATTAATTTAATAAGGATTCTTGTTTGTCCGATTAGTGAAGGCCAAATTTTAGCTAATAAGTAAAACTTTTGGTGGGTGCGAGTTGAATAAGTTTTGTCTAACTGTTCTCGTAAAATAAACAAGTGTCGATCTATAAAAAAATACTACAATTATTTTGTTAACAAGGTCTTTTACTCATGAAGTGCACATACAACTCGAGTGTATTTTAAATAATACTCCCTCCGTCCCCTAATAATATTCACACTACCTTTATTCTCGTGTTTTAGCGAGCGAATTGTTTATTAATATTTGAAATGATAAAATGATTTCAAGAAAGGGGTACGATAGATACATCTCTACTCTATTATAAAACACTTTAAAAATTATTTTATCATTTCAAATACTAATAAAAAAACTCGCTCGCTAAAACACGAGAAAACAGTAAATGTGAATATTATTAGGGGACGGAGGGAGTATCAGTTATTTTCATTGAATAGTTAAAGTTATTTCCAGTTATAATTGATAATATTTAAAAACGCACTTTAACGCGCACTCAAGTGTAGTTAAACAATATAAGTTATTTTCATTGAACCCTTGAAGTTGTTTACAACTATATAACTGATAGACCTATCGTCCAGCAAAAGTTTACTCCTTTTGTTTTATACAACAATTTTGTTTTCTTTATCATGCAACCATCAGTAATTACTTCACATGTCATTGGATTTTACACACAAGCATCACTTAATCATAAATGAACCACACAATACTTCAAATACATTTTATCTACTTTATTTACATTTTCTTAAAACCTATTAAAAATAAAATTGCACATTTTTCCATGGACAAAGAGAATAATAATTAAAAATACAATTTAATTACACAATTCGCCTAATGCACTAAAAGCTTACTCTTGGCTAATATGTGTTACTCTTAGTTAAAATGTGAAGGTCCTCTCAGCTACCTTGTGTTACTCTTGGGTCCAAGGATCTGGATCATATCGTTTTATCATACGTGTCTTTTAATGAGCATACGAAGCTCGAGGACTGGGATCGAGTGAAGGTCTAACATCCAACATTTTGAAGATATAATATCAATGTATATGCCAGATAATCATACAGCTTAACTAAACCAATTTCTTGTTCAACTTGACTCGTTTAATGAACAAATATAATGATCCTGAAGTTGTTTAACAAGAAAGTGTATTAATCAGACTGGTCATCGCTGATAATCAATCTTGATCTGCACATATACAAGCAGGTATATGTGCAGTGTATTCGTATACGAATATAGATCATACTATGAAGAGCCTAAAATTATGAGTTCAAATTCCAAACTACACAAGAGTATAATTTCATACTACACACTGAAACACTAGCAACAGCAGAGGCCAAAGGGGTGCCAAGAAAGGGAAGAACAAAAATGATCAAACATATATAAACGAGTGAAATCTAAGGTTTTACGTCCAGAAAATGAACGATCATCCAAGACGACTAAAATTGAACTTTTAACAAAATAAAAACGTATCTAGCTGGACATCATGGCATGATCAATTGATTGAAGTGCTTCATTGGCGTAAAAACGAACATCGACATCAGGGTCCTCAGAGAGCTCTACCAAACTGGGGCGTATCGTTTTCTCCACCACCTATGAAGCCAGCCAGAAAAGTTATTAAGTACATGACAAAAAAAGATTACATATCTACATATATCTTGGGTGATTATATATGCACAAAAAGAATGAGCTAGAGGGAAAGATTGCTCACAGATTGATCGACGATTGGTATGATGTTCTTCAACACCTTAGCCACATTAAATTTGATATTTGGGACCCTGCAAAACAATAGTTTATTGGTAGGGACGAGTGTGAAAAATGAGACTACTGCCCATAGATGGAAACAGTAAGTACCTGTCCTTTGTTGCATTAACAATCACCGGCAACAATTTAGAACATGTTATTTCAGAACCCATGACTGGAGCAAGTAACGAGATTGCCTGAATTACGGTCATTCGATACAAATAATGTGGATTTTGTACCATGTCTAGAACCTGCATGGGAAGCAACAATGTTGATTGAATGTTGGAAATGCATGGCATTAGTAGCTCACTAGAGATGAAAACAACTTAAAATTTTCGATGAATAATCAGTTTGTGACATGCCCAAAAAACTGTTGCCCAGAAATTAACTGCATGGGTAGACCTTTAGCAAATATAAGCACCACTAAAATGGGAGCATTATTAGAAAAGTCGACCACAAACCTGAGGAACTATATGCTGCATTGCCCATTCTGGACCGAACTCCTCAGCTAGACGCTTCAAATTGTTAGCTGCAGCATCTCGAATAGAGTAAACCTGCACAAAAGCCCAAAAGTTAGATGCCAATTCTTCATTTACTTACAAAATTAAATGGTAGATGATCATAACATCATTACTCTTGCATCTTCTTCAAATAATTGGAGCAAAGACAAAAACAAAGTAGATTGTAATTTGATCCATGTTCTTAGGACAATAGAAGACCGCTAACCTTATCCTGTAGCCACTGCATGCAAAGGGCACCCAGCTTATCATCAAAAAATCCAACACCCAACTGACTAGCCAATAAAGGTATGTATTCTATGATGGCAAGTCGAACTCTCCAATGCCTATCCTCTGCAAGCTCGACGATAGCTGGTAACAAAGATTGGGAGAGTAGATCAATTCCAATAACCTGCAAGAGCAGAAAAATGAGTAATAGGCTGGAGATGAATAAAGTGTTATTGGTTTGCTTAGTAATTGAACAGAATAATTAATTGGTACATCTTAGACCTGATTGACTTGATCTAACTTGCTAATAATATTGAGGCGGACATCGGGAAATTCATCTTTCAGAAGGGAGAGAAATATGGGAAGAAGTTGTTCAATTGTTGCATCCTGCATCAGCCAAAAAAAGCTCTATGTTAATACACACACACACACACACATATGCATACATTTACACAATTCAAAAGAAATTTAAGGAAATAACAAAAAGTTGTAATACACAATGAAAAATCATGCTTATGGCAGCTTATTTCATGCACTTTGTACACAATAACAGAGTGAAACAAACACTCTCCCATTCAAGTGATGGATCCATGGACAAAAACACCTTGGGAATAACAAATACCAAAGTACTTTTCCACAACTCAAAGTTGCAATTTTGTTCACCTTTCCCAAGACAGGAGCCATTCCCATAATGACAGACGCCAAGGCAGACCTTACATGTTGTGAAGAATCAGATGACAATTCCTGCAAACAATCATCTTCTCCTTATTGGTCATAGAAAAGAAAAAGGGTGCCACATTCAATAACTAATGAACAATCACAGCCACATTTTGCAGCAAGAATGTACCTTTACACATGGAAGGATATGCTGGATAGCAAGTTCTGGATCAAGAATCCTACAGAATTTTGTAACTTTTCCAGCAGCTGCTATTCGCACTTCTGCTTCATTATCTCGAAGTAGGCGCACATAAGCAGGAACTAACTCCGTCCTAGAAACATTGCAAGTATAAAAAATGATAAGCTCATCATAAAACAACTCATTATAGTCAGAGTGAAGGCTAAACGAAATCAATCTTAATACTTATTTGTCTAATGAAATAAATCACTTCTATAAGCAACAGATATGAATCTACAACATGGACGACAGGTAGCAGCAATATAACATATGGTCATTATATCTTAGTCATGAAAAGGCTATATTAACAATTTAGTACAACCTACAGCCACGTTATCTGGCGTTTCCCCCAGATCCATCAGTCCAGACAGTATCTGCATCCTGACTAGATGCTAACGCTATTTCAGATATATAGTAAAAGTTTAGCCATATATGATTATAATGTGAATAGCTACTAGCTCAACTTCACAGACAAGAGTAAGATACATTATACAGGGTGCTGAAAAGAATAGGCAAATATAAAAAAAATTACCTAGTAGATTCAGGTCCCACAGCCTCACAAAGCTCATACAATTGATTGGCTACCATGTAGCGAACACGCCAAGACTTATCCTGATGACACAGTAATAAATATTATAATGGAGGAACAAAAAAGACAATCAAAGGAAGCATCATAATTCATAATCCACTCAGAAAGAATAAATAAGCCTATCCCGTTCAAGAGTTATTTATGCATATGACAATATTGCAACATTTTCTAATCAAAAGTAAGAAATTTGGATTCAGCGTTCACCATAAATTAGTGAGCTACAATAAAGAAAGCATACTGATACTATGTGATCAGAGATATTTACTACATAAGACGTCTCCAAGGATTTATGCATTTGCATTGACAAACACTCACACAAAACATTCCGAACTGAGAAACTGTGATAGATCAAAAGAAATCTTAGCTAGAACCAGCAATGCCGTCTAAAGTGTACCTGTGAGAAGTTGACAATTACAGGGAGAATATGGGCAACACAATCTTGAGCCTCCAACAACTTGCCAAGAGCAGCACAGCCTTCAACAGCTAGTAAGCGAACAGAATCTTGATCTGAAAATAATAATTAAGAAAAGATAATTTAAGTTCACCAATGTCAGAATGTATCATCTTATTTTTTTTTATCAGAGAGTTAATTAGTTCAGTATTAACCAACAAAAAGTAACAATTCACAAAGTGATTGTCCAAACTTTCTAGCTCTTTCTTCCCGCATGATATACTCCAACAATGCACATAATTAGCTCCGAATCCAATCGGTGCATTCGTACAAACTGACAACCATATAACAGAAGTAATGCAGGAGAATTCTTGAAAGCATCCTTCTAAAATCTCTTTTAGAAGAAAGCTAACAGAGACTCGATATTAAAAAATCCAAATTTTATAATAAAAGTCTTCTATTAATAAATATGCACTGAGAAAGTTTACAAGTTATTATCAGACTAAAATATATTAATCAGGCAAGGAAAATAACCAAGAAAAACTACAGGTATAGAGCCCCTTTAGATAGGATTGGATACATCATCCATATAATTAACTTATAACAAATTTGTAACTGCAAAATAAATCTATATAGGACTTCACAACATAAATTACTAGAGCAAGATATAATGTTACCATACACTACATTAGGTTAAAATAAAAGGCAGCAGCTATGAGGAGTTGCCATTTAAAAAAACATGACAAGGACCAAAAGATGGTTAGCATGGACATCACAAGAAACTAAAATGAAAGAAATAAGAAAGAAACGAACCTATAAAATCCAGGCTAAATTACTCCCAAAAAAAAAAAAATACTGTCACAACGAAGGCAAATAAGTAGCATCAAATACATTTTATCAAGTGATAATAACGGCCACGAACACCTAAAACACAGCTGTAATAAAATTATGTGGTACTGCTCATGTACTTAAAAGTAACTGAAGAGTCTGATAACTACAAGTAATGTTAAGGCAAAGTCTCAATGAATGCAGAAACTCGAAATTTAATTTACCGTACTGTATCTGGGATTAACTAAATCCTACCAACTACCGTAATATCTAGGCATAGTGACAACAAATGCAGAGATTAAGTAATTAGTTTTACCATCCTGTGTAAGATCCTCAAACATGGACATGATATCAGTCTTCAGATGAGCAGCTTCTACAGTGGCAGCAAATTTTCCCAAATTTGTTGCAGCCGCCCTCCTCACCATAGGCATATCATCTTGACACAATTGACTGTATATTGACCTTAATTCTGTCTTCAGCATATCTGGGGCACTCGGATAAGCAATATGAAACAATCCACAAGCAGAGACACGGGCTGTGAACCACTCACCAGCTGCCAGCCTCTGTAATTTTAAAGTAAATCAAATCCAATCATAGATAAACAAATAACGAAAGTGAGATTTATAAATGATAAAGGTTGAGAGATGATCGCGTGCATACTTAAAGTGGAAAGAAAAACAACTAGATTTTCACATATAAAAATAATCACAGGCAGACATATCACACGAACTAGAATAAAAAAGCACAGTAAACAAATCAAAGCATTTAATTTGAGGTGATACCAATGACGTCAAGTATTTATTTTCGGTCATCCCACTCAAAGGTATTATATATAGAGATCATTACATTTTGGAGTTGAAAATATACGGAGATTTCAAGCAACATGCAGAAGTTCAATTTCTCTACAAAAGAAAAACATGGAAATATTTATGGATAAGTTGAAATTTTTTATTTATAGAATTAACTGTGGTTTAAGTAATATATTTGTATTATATGAACTGAATAGCAATTTTTGATATATCGTTTAGTAAATTCTAAAGTTCGGAGTTTTTTGACCATCTACTGATGACGATAGACGCACTACCTTAAAAAGACTAGCATTATTTGAATAGCAACAAAGACAAAAAAACAGCAAGTTAATTCTAACCTTAACAAGTGGAATAAACGAGTCAACCAAATCATTCTCCCTCATTTGCGACCCAATTCTACACAATGACTCAACGGCTTTCTCCCTCACACATGTCTCTTCCACAGTACAAAGTGTTTCAAGAGGAGGGAGCAACACGTGAGCATGTTCCTCTCCTCCAACGTATGGGATGAAAACTGCCAATTCTTCTGCCATAGCAAGCAGCAGCTCATCGTCATCGTCATTATTCTCACTCAGAAACGGAATCAGCTCCTTCCTAGTCCTCTCCTCCCCAAGCGCACGTGCAATGGTGGACAGTTTTCGAATAGAGTTCAATCGTAGCTGAATATCGTCATTCTTTAACTCATCTATCAGGACTGCTATGGGATAGAGCGGCTCATCCACCATTGACATTTTGGACTACACACTTCATCAAAACATTTGAAAAAACAATATCAGATCACAACAGGGTAAACACAGAAAATTAATCTTGAATTACTGATCCAACAGAAAATATGAAAATTATAGTGCAGACAGAAATTTATTCCGTTAACAAACCAAAACCACAGAATTGGATAGCCAATAACTTCATTGTTTGATTTAATGAACTGTGCCTAAAAAGAATTACACAACTAGAAATCAGATATCGATAACTGCATAACCAAACCAAATTTGCAGAAAATTTTAGCTTAATCGTGAGATCCCAAAATCGCAGAGGCTGAAATAACGTATTTTACGGGAAAGGGGGACGAAAGGAAAAGGTGAAATTTCGGTAATTGCAGAATGAGCTTTTCCAATCTTCGAACAAAACTTACGAAAACATATTTTATTTCCAGATCTGAAAGAGGAAGCGCAGTAAACCTAATCTTCTGAGAAAATTCCAGAATGCCGGACAAGCAGAACGGGAAAAATGAAAATCTCGTCAATTTGTTAAGCTGAAAGGCCGGAACAGCGGATCAAAATCAATGGAAGAAATCTAAGATCTGGACCCTAACTAAGGATTCGAATCAATAAATCAATAACGCAAATAAATGAAAAACCACAGCTTAATAGATGCATACCAGTTAAGTGTAGATAAGAACAGAGAGACGGGATGAAGAATAGATTTACCGGAGGCAATCAATGTGTTCCGACGGCTTCCTTGAGATTCGAAGGCTTTTTGTGAAAGAGAGAGAAGAGTGAGAAAGGGAGAGAAAGAGCGAGTGAATTTCTTATTTATTTATTTATTAGAGCGGCGTTTTCAATTAAAATGACATTGATTTTTGTTTTTTAATGGTGCATATTGATCAAAAGTTATTTACAGGAAATTCTGTCTTTCAAAGTAATCGGCCTAAAATCCCAATTTATTTATTTTTATCGTGCTATTTTTTCATTAATTGAAAAGTCTAGAAGCAAAAGGAAAAGTATTATCTGGATAGGGCAGTTTCACTGTCTTTTATCCATTTTCTTTTATCCATTTTCTAGTATCAAAAGAAATTGCAAAAAAAGTAGAGAAAATAAAAATGGATGGTACGATGGATGAAAGGCCGCTCAATGCCACCTCGTCATTTTTTATAATTTAATAATAATAGGTATTTCATTTTTTTAATTTTCAAAACTTGTACTCAGCATTATAATGGTCATTACATATTTTTTAACATATTACATATTATACCTACACACTTACAGAATACTAAGTGAAACAATAAAAATACCACAAATAATATTTCATTCCTCCTAAAACACATTGCACAGTGAATTTTTGAAAAGAAAAATAAATGTGATCTGACTTGTAATATATAAATTAATAAAATATTTTTTATGAGAGTGTATTGTTCACTATTAGTGCTAAAACAAATAAAAGATATTTTATTATGTAATTATTACTGGAATCAGTGGAATGGGGTGTAATTTAGAAAAAAAAATTGAGGCAGTGTGAATAGTAAATTGTGCAATGTGTTTTGGGACGGGGGTATCACTCAAGATAAATGCAGGGGGTGTTTGATAGAAAGGTTCAAAGATAGGGAAAGGAAAGGAATATGAAATGAGAGCGGAGTTTTCGAGTGGAATATTTAGGGGCACTTGTTTCGAATTATTATATGGGAATGAAAAATAAAATTTATTTTTCGTCTCTGCCTTCGAATGTTGGATGAATGATTATATTCGTAGTGGTTACATTACTAATATTATGCTCTAATTTTGGAAACAATAAACAAAAGAAAAAGTTGTTGGTTGTGGCATGGGAAATGACTGGGGGAAGATTATATGAAGATAGAAAAGTAATCAAATGGGGTGAACGCCTTATTAAAGAGGGGAAAAAGTATTGTGTATTATCTTTTGTTCTCATTAATAGTCAATATAAATATCATATATTTATTTTCGAATTTCCAAATCAACGTCACATTAGATAGTGGTGTTTTAATCATTTTAATTACTCCATTTCACCATGGATAACTTTTAAATTGAAAGAGGATTCCCTAAAAAAAAAAAAAAATTTAAAGTTGGTAAATAAATTCATAAATCTATTAAGGTCACATTTGGTAGCCCCGATTAGGGCTTATCTTGAAATAATTTGCATTAATCGGTTGTTTGATAGCACCTAGCAAAGCCCAGGATTGAAGTAGGGCCAGACACTAATTACTGTTGAATGATGCAGATATATCTTTTTGAAAAGGCAGAGTTTACAAATCGGTTGAGAACAGTAAATTATATAGACATGCTTAATGTCCTAAATGCCCATGTAGTATATAAAGCCAAACCCTAACCTATTTACCTCATTTCTCGTTTCCTTCTTTCGGATCTGCCGCTCTCGACCAACTGAGCCCCATTTTTTTCAGTACCCACACATTTGATTATTACACGTAAAGATGTATTTCGTTTGTGAATCATGTTCGTTACCTTAGTTTCCATTCTCAAATATCTTATTTTGTATTTTAGGATTTTTGGCGAGGTCATTACTCACACAATATTTTCCTATTTCGGAATCTACGTTCACATCTCGACATTTGTTTTGGTGGACAACAAGTGTGTTGTTGGTAAGGTGATGAAGCTTGTTCCGATGTATTAAATCGTAGAACCTGCTCTAAATAGCATAATTTGCTCCAGAATCATGTAAAACCTATAAATGCAATTGAATCTCACTTTTATACATTCTCAAGTACTCTTACAATGGTGGTCTGCAAATACCGCAAAGTACTGCTATTAAATATGCACACTTTATGATTTGTATAAATTAGTGATTTTTTATTTTATTTTATTGTAATTGATTTGTGCATTCCGCTAGTTTTAGATCAGATTGGGCTTGTGTTCTTCATTATGTGGAATTAATGGTTTAGATTTGATGAAAATGGGTATTAATTGAGCTTTCAAACAAACACAAATTGCTCGGGAAGAAGAGGTGGCCTTTTGGAAGTTCAATACATTGTTGTTTTAGGCATTCAAGGGGATTCAAAATAGGTCTGTTTTCCCAGTTTCATACCTTCAATTCTTATTATGTTTTGTTTTTGTTGTTTTAAGCCGCTTTATTTTATGCTTTGGTATATAATTAATTAAATGGATTATTATTAATGAATCTTTTTATTGATATTTGGACTATTAAAGGTTGGTTGATGGTTGATTATGTATTGAAACCAAAATCATATAAAGAGTTGTGAAATTTTATTGGGAATTCCTTATTTAGGAATGAGGAATATTAACACTGATTCATGTTCTTTCCTCCACGTGTGAGTAGGAGCAGCATAATTTGCATGAAGAATTTAGAGAAAAACATTATAAATGAAGTGTCAACATGAAATGAAGTCATAGAAGAGGCGGTGTGGGAGGGGTACCTCATGACTGATTTTAATTTCCTAAAGGAAGAAATTTGAGGTAGGAGTTGTTGTGTGACAACATTAATTCACAAAAGAGATCTTTTCATCTCCAAAAGTAGAGATTGTCGGGTTGTTATGGGCAGATGAGGAGTTGTGGAAGCCCTTACAGTTGATCATAGGTAAGCATTATGCCCATTCTTATTAATACTTTTGAATGAAACGACTAGTATTTGTTTAAAAATACACACAAGATGCACATTCATTTGTATGAAACTATCTTATCACAATGTAAGTAATGAATTTATGCATTACACACTGCTAATTGGTATTTGAATTTCTTTTCCTAGGGTGGGTATGTTGACTACTGCCATGGTGTGTGGAGAGTACATGGATCTCTTGCTGTATCGAGAGCGATTGGAGATCCTCATCTCAATCTAGATTTAAAATCGACTCAAGTAATTATGTTTTTCTTTAATTTTGATTGAAAAATGTTGATCAATATATGTAGTTTGGCTATATGTGATTAAACATATATACTGTAACCAAGATTATGTTGTAGGTGTTAGCTTCTTGAAATCTCGCGAATAATAGTATCAAAAGATTTTGTACTTTGTTGCACCTGTCATGTATATCACTACAAAAAAAATGCGGATTAGCGACCGATTTTCGATTGCAAAATGTGATTAGCAACCGATTTAATTACTAGAACTAGTAATTTATACATGTTTGGGTTATGTTGTTGTAAAAATATGTTATTGATGATTTGTATATAATTTGGAAAGTTTATGATTTGAAAGTGGGAATTAAATTCATGTCATATGATTTTAATAATTAGGCGAAGTCGTTATAAATATTTACAGATTTCACTCTATTGCTTGGGATAAATGTTATGAAAGTTTCAATTTCAGCTACAGTTTATTTACTCGAATTAGATGAATTATTATTATTACAAGGAATTGATAATTATTAAGGTTATGAAATTAAATTATAATTTGAATTGATATTTAAACCTGCTCAATTTACTATCTAGTAGTTGAGCTTACATTCTTATGTGTTGAACGGTATAATCTTTAGGTTAATGTAGTTATATACAAGTGGAATATCTTGTGATAATCAAATATATTAATTTTATAAATTAATTATATTTTAATCATTAAATGGCCTAACACAACTTTAAATTAGTTTCTGGTAATTTGGTGCAATTCTTATTTAAATGATAAGAATTCAAGAAATTAATGGATAAATAGAATTAGATGACTTGGTTATTGTTGATATGTCTTGAATCACACACTTCTCTGAGCTGTACGGGGGTCTCGCTGCCCGGTCAGCGAGTCGGGGGGTCAAGGGGGGGCGACGTCCCCCTTGCCTGGGGGTCCGGGGGGCGGAGACGCCCCCGGCCCAACGGTATGCAGTATTGGGCCTTAAGCCCAATTTCGGTGTTTTATCTCAGTGCTATATATATAGTCTTTGAGATCTGTAATATGTAACCTACATCAGTAATAAAATCCGTTCTCCTCTCTGCCCGTGGACGTAGCCAATTTATTGGTGAACCACGTAAATCTCTTGTCTTTTTACGTTTCTTGTTTATGCTCTATAATCCTATTCTGTCACAACAGTTATTATATTGATACCTTTCGTGATCGTCTTATCAATAATATTATTGTTAAAATCGTATTAGAAAACCTATTTGGCGAATAAATATTGTAAAATAATTGATGAATTGTGTTGAATAAGACTGCAAGCATTCATGGTGGCTTATGAATTACATAGTAAACATGAAAAACTTATTGCTAATTTGACTAGCTAATAACTTGGAGGGATATTTATAATTGGGATTTTATTAGATGTATATTTGGAGTCGATAAGGCAATGTAAGAGTTCGAGTATCGTCGATGGTCGAGTTCGAGGTAAGTAGAGATTCATTTGCACCTACAATGCATAAACATTATATTTTGTGAATTATTTATATTTAAATGGTGATACGTGGATTGTGATATTTGATTGATGTTCAGTGATTTGTGAAAGGAGTCTGTGATCTCCATATTTGACGTGGATGGAAGCTGTGAGTTTAATTTGGTGTAACATGAGCCCTTAATGGGCCATAAGAGGATGGACTTCACGCCGATACCATATTTATTGTGGTCACTTGATTATATGTTGATATTGAGTGTAATGCATGTGCCCGTGGATAATAGTGAGTCCAAAGAGTCTTAGAAATGGATTAGACATGTAGAATTTTTTTTTTTTTTTTTGGTAAGTAAAATTCTTTATTCAACAAAGAATGAGAACAAAGAGTGTCACTGTACAGTGATATAAAGATTTACAAGAGCATATAACTCTCAAGTATAGATCTAGGATTTTCTAACCACAACAAAAAAGTGGAGTTACAAACAGAAGGATATTTCGCCGCAACCCAACTCCAAAATCTGCCTTTAATTTCTTCTAACACCTTTCCCGGATCAAAGACTTTATCTTCAAAAATTAATTTGTTCCTCCCTTTCCAGATATTCCACACAATACAAATCCAAAGACAAGTGGCCAAAGAGTTACCTATCTTTCCTGAGAGCAATCCTCCAAAAGCCAAGAAGTGTCGAGAGACCTGATTGAGTCCAACCCCTGATAACCCCAACCAATTATAACAGGCATACCAGATATTGGACGTGAAAGAGCACTCGAGGAAGAGATGAGAATCGGTTTCAGGCCACAAATTACACAAAGGACAGCACGTATTACCATTCTGTGGAATGATGCTACGCTTGAAGAGGTTCACTCGAGTAGGTAGCCGATCTTGTAGGAGACGCCACGCCATCGCCGAAGTCTTGATAGGTGCTATTTTATTCCAAATTTGACCAAGGGCCGAACTCACTGCAGGATTACTACCGTTCAGTGGAGCTGGGGAACTCACGATCTCGTATGCCTTCTTGGTCTTGAAACGGTTGTCCGAAGACGCCTTCCACTTCCAAGAATCCTCCTGATCTTCCGTCAATTGCAACCTGTTTAAAACATTTAAGAGCTCATTTACAGCAGGTAATTCACGATCAAAAAGTTGTCTATTCCACTTTAACTCCCATTCCCACAACCCATTATTCCACACACCCATCTCTCCTATTCTTGACTCTTTCAATGAGCTCAATTGATACAACCTAGGAAATTTGATTTTTAGAGACTCGACATCGGACCATGGACAATCCCAAAAACTAGTTTCCTTTCCGTTTCCTATGCACCTCTCTAGATTTCCCCACATCCATTTCCCTCCCTCTCCCGACACATTATTTAAAACGTCCCGCCACCACCCCGACAACCTATTCCAGCTACCTTTTATTATAAGACCAGACACACCTACTTCAATTTCCCCATACAAAGATCTCAACACAGAAGCCCATAACCCATTTTTTTCCACAAGAAATCTCCATACCCACTTACCCATAATAACCCTATTGAAGACCCCCAAATCCCTAACCCCAAGTCCCCCCAAAGATTTTGTTTTACAAACATTTTTCCAGCTCACCCAACACATTTTAGTGTTGTTCTTACACCCGCCCCAAAGGAATTTGCATTGTAACGAGGATAAAACATTCAAGGTAGATTTAGGAAGGAGATAGAAGGAGAACTGATAAACAGGCAAAGAGGACAAAACTGCATTTAGGAGAGTAATACGTCCCCCAAAGGATATCTTCCGGTCTTCCCAAGACTTCAATTTTTTCTGAAATTTCTGTATCAGACTCATCCATTCGTTTTTTTTCTTGTAACTTGCCCCGACACGAATTCCCAAATAAGAGAAAGGAATTTCACCAGTAGCACACTCTAAAATTTCAGCCATCTCCCGCAATTTATTATCTCCCACATTCACCCCCATTAAGCAACTTTTGTTGTAGTTGATCCTAAGTCCCGATAGTAACTCAAAATTCTTCAGAATTCTTTTCATCACCCATGCATTTTGAGAGCTGGCCGACCCAATGAAAATTGTGTCGTCGGCATACTGTAGATGAGAAATTATAACTTTATCACACCCTATTTCAGCAGCTTGAAACCTGCCCAATTCGGTCGCCTTTGACAGCATGAGGCTAAGCCCTTCAGCTGCTAAGAGATATAAGAAAGGTGAAAGGGGATCACCTTGACGTAGTCCCCTCTCAAGTTTAAATTCTCCGGATGGGCTTCCATTCACTAACACCGAGGCATATGCACTTGACACACATTCCTTTATCCAAGCTCGCCATTTGTCACAAAAGTTGAATCCTTCGAGCATCATATCTAAGAAGTTCCAATCGACCGAGTCGTACGCCTTGGCAAAATCGATTTGAAGAAGGCTCTCTCTAATTTCCTCTTTTTTGCTTCCGCCACCACTTCGTTGAGGATTACAATGCCATCCATGATATTTCTCTTGCCCACGAAAGCACTTTGATTAGATGAAATCAGCTTATCCATAACTCTACTCAGTCTAGATGCAAGCAACTTTGCAAGAATTTTGTAAGCACACCCTATCAGAGAAATAGGCCGAAAATCTGATAAACACGAAGCATCCTCCTTCTTAGGTATGAGAGCAATGAAAGAAGGATTAATCCCTCGGACGAGCTTGCTGTGCACATGAAAATCAGATAGCATATGGATGAAATCTTCTTTTATTACTGACCAGCAGACTTTGATAAACTTTGAAACCGTCGGGCCCCGGACTCTTCGAGCTGGCGCAGTTATCAATCGCAGCTTTTACTTCATCTTCTAAAAATGGCCCAGAAAGAAGCATATTGTCTTCAACGGACAGCTTTCTATTGAATAAATCTGGAGGTAATCTGGGACGGACTGGACTTGAACAACGAAAATGATTTTTGAAGAAATCCCGAACTCCGTCTTTAACAGCCTTAACATCTTCCGTCCACTCTCCATTAAAAAACAGCCCAATAATACCATTTCTTTTTCTCCTAAAGTTGATCGCCCTATGAAAGAACTTTGAGTTAACGTCACCTTCTTTGAGCCATCTGATTTTTGCTTTTTGGGCAAGAAGGCTATTTCGTTGATTCAAATTTCTGAAAAGTTCAGCTGTTAACTCTTTCCTCCTAAGTACTTCCTCCTCCTCTAGGCCAAACACGTCATCACAAACGTCAATTTCAAGCAACTCCTTCTTCAGCCCCTCAATTTTATAATCCATCGACCCAAACACATCCACATTCCACTTTCTCAAATCTTCTTTCAACCTCTTTAGTTTCTCTTTCAGTTTGTATCCCTCCCACCCTTCAATGTCGTAACTCGTCCAAGCTTGCTTCATAAACTCAAGAAAATTTGGATGGGAGCACCAGACATTAACAAACCGAAAAGGTTTCGGTCCCCAGTTGATGCTCTTAGTTTCAAGAGCCAAAGGGCAATGATCTGAGACCGTCCTAGGTAGACCCTTGAGAGAGGAAGAAGGCCATGATGTTATCCAGTTGTTATTGACGAGAATACGATCAATCCTGCTTTTGCATTTCCCATCTGGCTGGTATCGTGAAAATTTTCTTCCTGATAACGGGAGATCGATCATATTTGATTCCCGAATAAAACCATCAAAAGCAGCAATATCGTTGGTTGGTACCGAGTTGCCCCTACCAATTCTTTCTCCAGGAGATCTTATCGAATTAAAATCCCCGGCCAAACATACACAACCATCATCGTATTGTTGGATAATAGTAAGGAGCCTGTCCCAAAGATCAACTCTTTCAGCAAGAGCTGCTGGAGCATACACATTGATTACACAACATCTAATTCTGTCCACCCCCCACAGACCGTTTACAATAACAGCACCAAACATATCCCACGAACTCACAGCAGTGAATTTATCAGAATTCCATATACTTAGAATACCCCCCGACCTGCCTACCGAATCTTTTTTGGCCCAATCAAAATTACCAAAGCCCCAAGCCTGTCTACATGCTTCAACAGATAGATTTTCCTCCTTAGTTTCTTGAATGCAACAAAAATCAAAATTATGATTTCTGATTAAAGAGAGTATCTCATTTCGCTTAACTGTACTCCCTAAACCCCTGATATTATAAGATAACACCTTCATTGAGAACTTACCTCAATTATCTCCTTGGCCTTCACACTATTATCTGCTGCTTTTCTTTCCAAGTTTACTAGACCAGAAATTATTTCCTCTTCTTTTCCTGTTGTCGAAAGTCCAATCTGCTTCCCCAATTCCCAAGTTAAAATTGCTTCATCCCTAATTCTCTGTGAGATCGGATCATCATCCACAGCCTGATTCATGCTACCATCCTTCATCTTCAGGATACTCAGCGAGGACTCAACCGCTGAACTGGATTTAATTTTCCGAGCGCCTTTTTTCTTTGCTTTTCTTTCATCACCTCGAATTACGCCTTTTCTTTTCATATTGGCAGGACCCAAAGTGGGATTTTTTCTGGAAGGGATTTCTTTTGATTGGAATCTGGATTTTACAAGGTTAAGGGTTGGGATTTTTGAGCTACCTTTCGGTTTTGCCGATTTAGAGGTAGCAGGATACGACATATGTGGAGGGTGTACGGTAAGAGATGGGTTCACTCTTAGGGATGGGGGATCCGTGGAGGCTTCTGCGGTAGAGACGAACTGGATAGGGTGGTCGGTAATTGGAATTGTTGGATTAGGGGATGGATCTGTTTGGGGTGAAGAGAGAAGAGGGGTGATATCCTGGCTCTGTAAGACGGTCACTTGGTTTGTTGAAGTGGGGATGTTTTGGTTTTGACAGGGGCCCGAAACTTGGACAAGAAAGGTGATGGGCCTTTGATTGTGATTATCAAAAGGTAAAACTCCAGTGGGTTGGTCTGGGACCACCTTTTCCAAGATTGCCAAAGGAGGCCCATTAGAAACACCAACATGGGCTTCATCCACCGCCTCCTTAAATAGTTCATGATGGGCTTTGGAAAGTAATAAGGCTGGCCCATTATTACTCAAAGAAGGATTTGCATCAGTTAATAAATCCGACAAATCAGAAGCATCGTGGGGCCTGCTCTTGGTAACCGTAACCGCCGCCTCCAATATAGTCTCGAAATCTGGGATCGAGACTAATGATTTCTCCACACACTTATTGGCCGCCATTAACAAATTCTCTACTTCCAAAGTGGAATTAATTAGATTTCTTGGAATTCCCTCTGCATGCGTCGCCTCTTCACTGCCCGGAATGCCTTCGCCACCAACCGACCCCAATTTTTTTTCCGGCTGCATGAACCGTAAATCCAAATTAGGATTGCATCCACCTGGTTTATTTGCATCTGAATGCTCTTCTTCCTCGTCCGAATCAGATATCCTAGCATCGGCTGCATCATTTGACACAACATCTTCTTCTGACCACTCCGACGAATCGACATCATTATCAGACACATCTTCGACCTTCAATTCCATAGAATCCGCCTGTTCTTCAACAATGAGTATTTTAAATGAAACTCCATCAACCTTGACATGTAATGTTTTCTCCAAATGAGTTGCTAAAGAGACCGACACTTGGACCCTAGCAAATTCGAAACTAGTCTTGTGGATGGACAAATCATCTAACTTCAAGCAAACTCCCCAGTTTGCGCATACTAGTGAGAAGAATTTAATTGACCAAGCATGAAGTGGCACTCCGTACCATCTCGTCCATACCACGCGACTAGAATTCACGTCAATGTCTCTCCATGGTCTTAGCCAGTCAAACAAAAAAGAAGCCCATTCATTAAAGCCTTCAATAGCTTCGTTTGTAGGTTTCTCAGATGCACTTTGGATCAATACGAGATTACCCCCCATAGGGGTCATTTTCAGGTTACCACCACATTCATTCAATAGTTCCTCTTTGTGACTCATCCAAGAAAAATCTCTCTTAAGGAATCCTGTGAAGCAACCATTTAACCACTTGTTGTCCTGATCTGAAGATTGGTATAGAATAGGGTCCTGCACCTTGTAGAAAGGAGGCTTATTTTTTCCTATCCCTTGTATTGCTTCTGCAAACGTTAAGAACTCGCAATCTCCTACCTCCCCGCCAATATTAGAAACCGGCAACCTTACCTCTGAAGATATATTCTCTGTCCGTTTATCCTTTAAATTGTCTATAGGTTTCATCTTAGTGATAGACGGGGCCCCTCTGCTGAATCTTGGTATGAAAGCTCTTAACTTATAGCTTCCAAGCCAAATCGAGTTGAGATCCTCTAGCAATCTCTGTTCGCCATGCTTCTTAGAAAATCTCACAAAACCAAATAATTTACCTGTTTTGTCTCTTTTCTTTGGCCAGAAGACATCTACCACCTCGCCTACCTTATAAAACTCCTTATACAGAGTTGATGGGCTGCAGTTTTCGGGGAAATTTTTGAACAAGAATGACCACGAATTCTCCACCGAAGGAAAGACCTTCTTGTCTCCTTGTGGGAACGCATCCTCTCCTATTCTGCTAGATGTGCCTCTTGTTACCTTACTACCAGAAAACCTAGGGAAAGAAGGGTTGGTTTGGGTAATCCTATGGTTAGGGAAGTATGATTGCCTCACCGGAATTCTCTCGGAAACGGGGTTGAAACGTTCTACCCTACCCCTCCTCACCACTCTCCACTCTCCGCTCTCTCTCTCTAACATCTCTCTAGGTAATAGATATTAGACATGTAGAAATGAATTAGGAGATTTTAAAAGAGTGCATGGGGAGGATTTTAAAAGTAACACATTATCATGCATAATTTTTGTTTATTAATATTTATAAATCTCACGTAGATTATGCATTGTAGGTAATCCTGATGATCTATGACATAATTCTATTGGACAAGTTGTGGAGCTTCTGTTGGATTTTGAGTGGCGGTGTATATAGATGACAACCTGTTGGGTCTTATCGTGGGCTTGTATTTTGAGATGTAGTATATGAAGTTTGTATTATTATATTATGAGTCTTTTTATCTAGTTTTAAGTGTCCAAATAATTCGTCTATCTGTCAAGCGTTTGAAAAAAAATTGCATATGTGCATGAGTCGTTTCTTGTGAAAATTATTTTCAACCCATATTTCTTGTTGAGTTGTGTGAGTGTGGTCGTGACATCGCTAGATCAATCAACTTGGATAGATGTATTCATACACTTAGTCATTTTGATTCAATATGTATACATTGAGTCTTGTTTTCCGCTAAGAAAGATGTTGCATGTGAATCATCTTCTAACATATTTTGTATTCGCTACTTTGTTATAGTGAAATGTTTCACCCCGAGGCATCATAGACTTTTATAGTCTATAAAAAGTTTTATCCATTGGCAAACTGTGTTAAAGTCTTTCGTTGTTATTATTAGTGTTATTGTGAGTATTACAACATTCATTGTGACATCACTCTGATTTGTTATTGTTTGTTTAACATTTCCCTACAACACGCTTTCGATATATATTAATACGAATTGATACAATTTTTAAAAAATTAAAATTCATATCTTTTGTATATAAGTTCTTAACATACAATATATTTTCAATTTTGGAATAAAAATATTCGATGAACCTTATAATTATGTCAAGACACATTCTCCTAAATTAATTATGTCTTAATTTAATGGAAGTTTTCAAATCAAATGACATGTGTATATATAACATACTATTGGGGAAATCGGGGTGCCCGAATCTATTCGGGATGAAATTTAAATACGTATTTAAATCTAATTATTACTAGCCTGAATTAATCCTAAATTAATTCAAATAATAATTAACCAACAATAAATAATTTTATGCTAGTGAATATAATCACGTAAAAATCCTATCGCGAAATATCTAGGAGTATTACATGAAATGTACCTCTTGAAGCGACGTCCAACCGAGATAGTCGGGACAAGCGTAACGATCCTATCAACCGTAAAAGTCTTCTCAAGTATTCCCTCTTCGCCTTATTCGTTCGCCAGTGGGAAGTGCTCACAGACAATTTAATAAAATAAGGGAGGAAGAAAATATTTATTGCTATCGATTTTTCCAACTCATGAACACGAAAAACGTAAATTGGAGATGAAATAATCATCCCCTATATATATATGTGGTGATGACCGATTTTCCTAGTGGAAGTAGGAGAGGAAATAATCTTTTCTTGATCTCCAAGAAATCTTGAATATATCTCATATATTCTTTTCTCCATAATAAAATATTCCACAAAAATCCCACCCTCCTAAATATTATAATTTTCGAAAATATGGAGATAAAAAATACTAGATTTGGATCTTCTTGAATTTATGAGATAATCTTGTATTCCAAGAATACATATCTTCCATAATATCTTTCCAAGAAAATCAACAAAATCTTTTTCTCTCTCCTATCATAATTTTCGGAAATAATAGATAAAAATCAGCAATAATAATTTTATTTTATTTTAACCATCTTATTATTATCAAGCTACTTATTGGGCTACTTGAGGGATCTTTAGGAGAATTAAGATTGGACCTCTAATGGGCTACTGAATTACAATATTGAGCCCCAATATTATTCAGTCCATTAATATTAATTAATACCACTATCAAATTAATATTGCACTATCCATCTTGATCCATATTACGATAATATGGGCTCCCAGTTAGTTTTCCCGTGTTTAAGATTATTTAGTTCATTAATTAATTGAGCTTCTGAATAGATCTAAATTAATTAATATCTTTCGCCTTGGAGTAAAGACAACTTAACATTATTATCCATACCGGAAAACTAATTTCCACTTACAAGATTTGGTACGATAAAACTTCTAAGCCCACCAAGGGGATAAAATCACACGAGTCGTACTCGCACGCATTTCTCCGTATTAAATCTTAGCAACCGTCGTATGATTAATATTACTGCCCAAAAGATAAGGTTCGAAGTCACAATGATTCTCACCCGACATGTATCAAATCAATAACTATTAACCACACACAGTCCTATTTAAGTGACGGAGATTAAGAAATCAATAACCACTGAGGTCTAATTCTTCACCTTTCAGAACAGAAGAATTTATCCTCGTTGTAGGTCCTCTTCAACACATACAAAATGTGCTAGTGTAATCTCTTGGTCAAGACAGACTAATCTGAGAACTACACATCGACCTTTCACAGCGGATTGTTCAATTCCACCTGGGTCGTGAATTTGTACATTTAGTTACAAGGAGCTCGTCAATGTGATCTTCCGTGATCTGGTATCACCACATTAACTACAATGCAGCTCGTACAGTATATTGAACGTGTTGCAATAAACATTTAACATTCATTCATATCTAAAGTAATTGTGATAAAAGAATTATTCTTATAAACAAGTGTTTAATACATGAGTTATACAAAGTAAAAACATACTTTAACGTATAACTCCAACAATGTCCCACTTATACTTAAAGTTTGCTTTTTAGTATACATCATGCATGTCTAGTGTAGTTCTACGTGACATCTCATGTCAACCTACACTAACCTAATAATTCCTCCCACTTATACTTAAAGCACATTTGCAATAGTCTTGACACCCATTCTATCCATATGTCTCTCGAATGTACTCTAAGGTAGACCTTTTATGAATGGATCTGTTAGGTTGTCCTCTGACGTTAATCTTTGCCACCTCTTTATCTCATCTCTTAACAATTTCTCGTATAAGATGGTATTTTTCTTTCTATGTGTTTGCTGGTCTTGTGGACTCCCAGTTCCTTTAAATTTGCAACTGCTCCGGCATTATCACAACTAGTATTTCTCCCGTGCGATGCACGATATGAATATTAATGTAACATTAATATTAATAAATTTTAGAGTGCAAAAATTGTGATAAGGATTAATATTAAAATTAATTTGTTCATCTACATTGAGTACCTATATATTATTGTTTACTAATATATGTTTTTTTAAAATATTACTCCATTTGTCCCAATATTTTTGCATACTAAAATGGGCACATTAAGAAAATTGTGTCTTTTGAGTTAAATAGTGGTATATGAGTAAATATGTGTATATTATTATGAGTGTTGCACACAAATCAATGTTTCCTTTTATGGAGTGTGCAAATAATTTTGGGATGGATGAATAAAGAAAGTGCGCAAATAATAAGGGGACAAAGGGAGTATATACATGTCTTATAATTATTAAATAAATTATATAACTTATAATTACACAATAAATATATTCTAAACACTAAAAATTATAAAATAATATAAAATTTATATTGTTTTTAAAAATTCAACGTTTTAAAAAAAATTTAAACTCTAATTTTATATTTGAATTTTATTTATTACATATTTAATTTATGACAAAGTATTATATGAAAATGGTTCATGATAAACTTATCATGAAACAATTTTAAAGTATCATTAATCACATCGAGAGTATCATTAATCTCATCAGGGATATTATTAGCATGAGTTCAAGAAAATTTAAATTTTCTTGAACTCAGACTCTTGATACCCATGATAGGTTTAATGATACTTCTGATGAGATTAATGATACTCTAAAACTATTTCATGTTAAGCTTATTATGGAGCGTTTTCATGCATATAAAACTTACTCTTAATTTATTATGTATATCAAATTTAAAATTGTAGAATACCATTATTTTGATGTAGTACATTAAAAATAGGGATTATATTTTTTTTAATCAAGTTTAACTTTCATAATTTCAACAATTTAATCCTTTAAATCCTACGCTGCCTTAACAATCATTTATCTATTTTATTTTATTACGATAAAATCCTATTCGAAAGTGTTTTAACTTATGACAAAGTCTACAATGAAAATGGTATACACATTAACCATTTGAAAAATATTATTACTTATTTTTACTGATCCGTCCCAACTCTATCTTCATACTTTTTATTTTGGTTTGTCCCAACTCTATCTTCATACCCTTAATAAGGAAAACAATACTCAATATAAATATTCAAACTTAACTACTTTATACACTAAAAAACAAAAACATCCACTCTCATTGATTTAACACTCAATAAAGTAGATTTTTCTTAATACTTGTGTCTAACTAATATATGAAGATAGTCTTGGGATGGAGGGAGTATTAGTTATTTTTACTGAAGGGTATTAGTTTTGGAGGATATGAGTTGTGTTCACTGAAGTGTGTTAGTTGAAGGGTACATAGAGAATTAGTTGTTTACCTAAATGTTATTAGTTATTTTTACTGAAAAGTATTAGTCGAAGAGTATACAATTATGATTGTTTGTTTTGATGAATAGGATTGATAAATTATTATACTTCATTAATGGGACAATTACTTCATTAAAAATCTGTTGTTGCATATAAAAACACAGGTATATAAGTATAATTCATTTATTCTTTATTTTATTCGTCGCACTCACTGATAAAAACTTAAGTGTGGTTATTACTTATTGGGACACTATATGGAGTGGCTTCCAAATTTGATTTATATATTTTACCGATAAAAAAAAAAAAAAACTTACTGGGACACTATATCCTGCATGTGAATCACTATAGGCAAATATGAAATCTATTTACTTATAAGTATAAATTTGCATTATGCAAACTATGGATCTTAGACATTATATATCTAGTCTGGTCATTTATGTGTTTTCTTTATATCAAAACTAAAATATGGATTACATACAATTTAAATTTGTAAATAAATAGAAACACTAACCTTGATTACCACACTCTCTTGTTTGTTTTCTGAAATTCATTACAACACTCTCTTGTTTACATCATACATTGGCTTGGTGATTTTTGTCCAATTGCCCTGGAAGGAATTGAAATATATGACCACATTACATATGATTCAATAACATCAAAGATATAGAAAATCATCTATCACTTACCCTGTGCAGGAATTGGGAAAGAAAACTAACTTATTCTTCACATGGTGTCACTAATTCGGAAAGAGAGTATTGAGGATCAAAAAATACCGTCTGGTCTGTTCAAATTTTAGAACAATTCAAAAGCTAAAAAAACAAAATTTCTTAAGTATTATTATTGAGTGAGGTAATGGTGAAAATTTGAAATGCCATCTCTTTATCAGGCAAATTTGAATTTGTGAGATAGTAATGCTAATTTTTTACATGTGCGGCTGTAGCAATTATTAGAGTTTTTAGTGAGTCCCGAGACGGTGGCTTGTTTGGACTCAGCACAATACACGATACAAAAATTTGTTGAATAAAATAGCGATCGGAATTCTGTTTCCGGCGTAATTAAGGTTTGGCCATTGCTTTAAAATAAAGTTTGTTCCAACTACTGTTTTGGGTCATCAGCCTGAGGTATCCTCAGCTTTGACTATGTTCGTTAGTTTTGGGATTTCAATCTTTTTCGCCTGAAGCAAACTGGATATTCCGTTCAATTGCCAACAACATTTTTATTTTTTCAAAGCAGGTTGCTGGTTTAACCCGTGTATTAAAAAAATTATACTTTAACCATCTAAATCCAACTGCAATGATTTACGCATGCGTGTGTTGCAACCAAAGCAAAAGGTTACACAGAACAAACAATGTGATATAAACTTTCTATATTTGGTAAAAAAAAATAGACGGGAAAATGAACCTGTTATTTTTGGCAGGACTATTGTGTTTTTATATATACTAGTGATCGTCCTACCCGTGCTTCGCACGACGGAATTTGTTACAAATTTTCAAATATATTAATAATTTTTATTATAATTTAAAAAATTAAATTACTACAATTTTTTTTTAACAAAACTATGACTAAATTCTTTTTTTTTTATTAAGATCAATGATACTTCTGGTAAAAAAATTTGATGCTCACAATTCAATATTTCTATATAAGCTTTAATTTCAACATATAATCTAAAATCTTTGTTTTAGCATGAGTCTTATTTGTCAGGCTAACCATTTTTTTTAATTCAATGTAATGTGAATATTGGTAATTAAAAGTTTAATGTGAATACTTTAATAAAAAAACATAAATTTTATACATACTTTAATATATATGTAAAAAAAATTACATGCAACGAACAAATCTATTATACATATTCTGAATAATGTATTCAGTAATCAATTCAGACTATTTACACTGAAAACTAATATTTGATTAAACTAAAAAGTAAATTAGATTAAATTAGTATCCTTTACAGTAAACACTAATTCAATGTGAACCTTTAAATGTATCATAAATACATTTAACAGTGCAATTAACTTATACTTTTAAGTGTAAATAATTTCACTGTTGACTGAGTGTATTGTGCACCTAGTACATAATGAGTTCAACCGTTTATCTGGCAACAAACATTACTTGGAAAGTACAAAATATTTGACACAATACATCCATAATTATATTCCTCTTCCCAAGAAATATCCATGATAAGACTATCAATTGTAGTGGTTAATAATTACTTTGTTATATTTAAAAACTTCAGCTTTTGTATTCCTCATAAATCAACCAAAAATAATACTATATAAAACTATGAATTGACTGGATTTCACTATATGTGTGTCTCTCTCTTACCATTCAAACATAAACACCATTCAACTTCAATTCTAGAAGTATCTATTCCATCGTCTCTCTCCTGAAGACGAAGCAAGGTTAATAATGCTTGGCAGAATAAGTCGAACACAAAGAAAGAAATAAAAATATTTTTACAATTCTTAATTGATTTTACAACAGGACACACATCCATTAATGGTTAGTACACTCTCCATTCTGTTATAAATTTTGATTTTCGTTTCTCCATTTTATAGATTATATGTCTCCCCGATTATTGATCAAAACCACAGTACCAAAATTTGATGATTTGTGCTTTTATGAACTAATTAGGCATCAAGCAATCAAATTACACCAATAGTTCACTTACATGTTGGATTAAAGTCGCCAGGAAGATATCCCCCATAAAAGAAAGTGCAGATCTATTTGTACCAACAATAATTGAAGTTTTGATTCGTCAACTCCAGAACATCAAAGTGCAAGATTAAGGTACTCATTTCATCATGCATGTCTATTATAATTAACCTTGTTTGTTTTAAAAAAAAGTTCTTTAAAAAATAAGATTAATGAATCAATACTGAGATTTGATTGATTTAAAAAAAAATCGACCACAAACTTAAGCACAATTTAAAAATTAAGATCCCACAGAAGAGTCGAAGATGCGAGAAACATAGCGAAGACGAATCAAAATGGACTTGAACTTGTTCGAAGACCAAGCGAAATAGAGTATAAATGGTAAGTATGATAATCTCACCTTATACAATTAGAAGTTGATTATGAAATTGGATTTTATTTAAAAAATAAATATCCCACTGACTATAAAAATTCTTTTGCATGTCTACTTATTAATAATATAAAAACCGTAAAAATATTTTCAAGTTTTGAATGAAATGTCCATATATTTTTGAAACCTAATTCAAGTGTAAATCCTATGCAAACTTTGCAGAAAAATAAAAAATTTGAAACAGAAAACTAAGCAATAATAATATTTGAAAAATATTTGAATGCTTAATCAGATCCATAAAAATAAAGAAAAAGAAAAAAAGCTAGAAAATAAATGCTTCTTATGTAGTTTAGTATTTTTGTTATTTCTATTTTGAATTCACCATCTTCAATTTCTGCTGCTAATTGATATTATTTTAAAAAAAGGCTCAAAGAAAGTTAAAAGGTCATCATCAACTACACTTAATCCAATAGAAACGAAAGTGTGGCAAGCAGAGTAGATACACTGGAGGAAGAAAAGAGCTTTTGAGCGACTGTTCAAGTTTCAGTAACTTTCACAAGCTGCACTTTGTTCGAAAGATGTCCGAGGTACTACCTTTTTGCTTTTTTAATCAGCCACGCTCTGTATCTCTACATATAGATATGCATGTTATCCTTGAATAATGTTGATTAATGAAATATTATTCTTTTGAATAAATTGAAAATAAAATTAATTATACAAACTTACCAAAGACATTAAGGTTATGTTCTTTTTGGGTTTTAAGTGAATTTTAAAAACCGACTTTTGAAAACCAGTGGTTTTTGTAATCTATGGGATTTTTAAAATCTGTGAACTTTGTTCTTGAGTAGGGTAGGTTTTATATCAAATATGTAAAAGTTAAGGAGTATTGTATAAGTTATTCATAGGGTTGTAGGATTATGATTTCATAAACCTAATTTTAGAATCCAAACTATAATGAATTTTAAATTAAAAAAAATCAAAATCCAGGTTTTGAAAACTAAAAAAAGAACATAGCATAAGTATTTGGGATATAAGATTCTGATTCCCAACTCCTCTCAAAATGTCATTTCAATGATAACCTCAAAAATATTTTAGATAGATCATATTATGTTGTCAATATAATTTATATATACAACACACAAATACCAAAGAATAATAACCTTAAAAAATAAAAATAATCTAAGAATAAGTAATACACCATAATTAGGCAAAATTAATTTTATAATTTAAAAAATTCTAAACACATTGCATGTGTAATATAATACAACCACAAAATATCAATTTAAAATAAAATGAAAAAACGCTATATGTAGAAATATATTAAACACGACAATTTATGAAAATAAATATTAATATTATTATTAAAAAATAATTGACACCACAACTAAAGATATAATAAACATAACATCCCATAACCATCCATATAGACATAACACCCTATAGAATCATCCTCGAAAGATAAAAAAACAAAAACATGGGAAATATCAATTTTTTCATCGATCTCCTTATAGAAATAGATTTTATCAGTTTTCTTCAAAGAAACACTCAACGCCACAAATTTTCAATTATCATAGAGACGCATAAAAACAGAATATCTACTATGAGATTCTATGAAACGATTTAAAAATTTCTCAATTGACTGCACTTTTCAACTGAATAGTAAGACTAAAAATCCAAAATCATTAACTGCATTCCTTGGAAGATTCTGCAATAGAAAGAATAATATATTTTTAAATTAGAAATATATATACTTTTCCAAAAATTGTATATAAACTTTCTAAAAAATATTTTTTCCTAGAAAAATAAGATATAAAATATAATTAATGCGTACTAAAAGATACATAAACTCAAATTGAAGGCAACACACAAAAACTTGAGAACGATAATCTCTAGGAAAGATAATTGAAATAGAACAATGTTGTGTTATAACATATAAAATAACATTAAACAAAAAGATATACGTAACAAACGGACATAGACAAAGTAAAATGTAAAAATACCGTGATTAACATAGTGAGACCACGCAACAACCTCATAGTTATTGTCTATATAAAAACTGACATTAAATATTTGAATACCATAATATAATAAAATTAAATATTTAACTCTATTATAACAATTGAATTCATTATGCCATTTTTTTTTAACTTTCAACTGAAGTCCATTTTCCTTCACTGAATTCATTATATTTGTAATTTCAGTAAGAATAAATTTTAGTTATGCATCCAATTAAATATAAATCTAACTAACAGCGTTTAACTTTAGTATTATTGCATTTCACATAAAACTTAATGATTTCACAAGCATTCAATGATTCTAATACTACTTCAAAACAATCAATTAATTTCAGCTAAAACTTCTGAAGAAAAAAAATTAAATATCATATAATTGACCAAAAATATTTTGTCAATGTTCAAAAAAAAAGTAATTAAAATTGTATAAATATATAATAGAAAGAACAATAGACTATATAACACATTAACATTAAAAAAAAAGGGCTTAATTGCACAATAAATCACAAACGTTGTGGTTTTTATCAATTCCAACATTTTTTTGCAATTTAATACACCGTCTGTTTACTTTTTGTGTTAAAGATTCAACACGACATATATCCAGAGATTGGGTCATAAAGTGGAATACTAAAAATGACACATATAATTTCATGTGAACATATCGAGGATAGGCAACAAAGTTCTGTTTTGCTAATTGAACTATTTAAATCGATTGATTGTGCATAAAAGACCAGCAGCTAAAGAATTATCACCATTAAAGGAATCACTTGTTCAACCTCAAGAAAAAAAGAGTATATTATTTATGTTCTTTGCTATTAAGTTTTATTCATTTGATAACCTCAAACTTTCTCAAAATCTTCATTCTCTACAAACAATTGCAATATCCCTTTAGCACCCACGTGAGATTTTCCATTGAATTCAATAAATGGAAAAGATTAAGGCTCCGTTTGGTGGGGATAATGATTATAAGGTAATGAGTATTAAAGTGATTGAAGTGTCATTCACGTAGGGAGTAATGAATGAAAAGTCATTTTACAATTAAATTATTACTCATTTTCAATTTTATAACAATGTATTGATAATATTAAACAATACTAATAAAATCATTCTCATTGTTTAATGTTGAGAGGGATGCGCTCCATTTGCCCAATCCATTAGCCACGCAAAATAAAGAATTAGGAATATTCATTGAATGAAATGAAGTACAAATTGACTCAATGATGAGTAATACTTCTCTAATTTTTGGAGATCTCTTTTCGATGAATTCCAAGGATGAGGCGTATTGGTAATTAAGCATTGGACATGTTATTCCGCAATGAAACCTAAAATGAAAGAGAACTTTTTGGAATTTTGGATGAAGACAACTCAACTGTTAACTAAATTGCTAACTATTTTGAAATTGAGATTGAAAATTATAAAACATATCATAATTTGAGAAGAAAAAAAATAACATTGAGCTTGGTTTGAGACCGTTGTTAATTTGAACCTTAATATAAGACAATTTCTTAAATTCAGGTCTTCATATCTTTTTCTTTTTTCTTTGCAATTTAATACACTTTTCTATTTTTTACAATTCGATGCATATGATAATTTTCCTGTAACAATTAAATAATGTGGTTGTTAAAAAATACTACATAAAGTACACGTAGTTGCCAACATATTTTTTTTTTAAATATTAAAAATAATATCTTTAAAATACATTTTTAACTTAAGAATCCACATAATTTCTAAAATTTAAAACGTATTTTATAAATATTATTTTCATTTTTTTTAAGTTTGTTGGTGTCTAAATGGTCATTTATGTGAAATTTTTAACAATAACGTCATTTAATTGTTCCAAAAAAATTATATGTTTCAAATTGCAAAACTTAAAAGATGGTATATAAAATTCCAAAGGAAAAAAGATATGTTTTAATTGATAAAAATGAAAAATGTCATGGTTTTTTTATATTTTAAATTTACCCTTAAAAAGATATAATGCATATCAATAAATTGCCTTACTTTGTAGGTTATTTTTACACCCAATTGTAATCTTTCTCTAGTCTCTACCTAATAGGCACATTTGTATCAAGAAGAAAAATCTTATGTTTATAGTTATCTACCTCATGACCTATTCTGGTTCAAAATAAATTAATCCATATTTATTTCGACAGAAATTAATCCTTAAAAAGATATAATGCATATCAATAAATTGCCTTACTTTGTAGGTTATTTTTACACCCAATTGTAATCTTTCTCTAGTCTCTACCTAATAGGCACATTTGTATCAAGAAGAACAATCTTATGTTTATAGTTATCTACCTCACGACCTATTCTGGTTCAAAATAAATTAATCCATATTTATTTCGATAGAAATTAACTCTTAAAAAGATATAATGCATATCAATAAATTGTCTTACTTTGTAGATTATTTTTACACTCAATTGTAATCTTTCTCTAGTCTCTACCTAATAGGCACATTTGTATCAAGAAGAACAATCTTATGTTTATAGTTATCTACCTCATGACCTATTCTAGTTCAAAATAAATTAATCCATATTTATTTCGACAGTTACCTCATTCATTATCACCTTGGTACAATTGAAAGACTAATCAAATCTCCATAAATCAAGAAAATATCAAATTATTCCTAATATATAAAAAAAAAATCAAATCACAACTAACATGCATATTATTATACTGTAGAATTCCGCGACATGAACTTTTTTTTTAAAGGTAATCAATTAACCACACTGCAGCCAGAACCGCAACCACCACAATAGGAAAACACCGGAACCGCAACCACCACAATAGGGGAACACCACCCCACCACAAGAGGGAAATAAATTCCCTCTCCATGTCTCGAACCACCACAATAGGGGAACACCACCCCACCACAAGGGGGAAATAAATTCTCTCTCCATGTCTCGAACCCAAGACCTCTAGGGTTTTAAGTGGTGACCTCAACCAATTGAGCTACCAACACTTGACGATGATTAATTTGTTAATAGTAAACTAATATGCATAATTACGTGAGGGGAATTGAAAAATAGTTAGAATTTTATTTTGAATATACTAAAAAAATTTGGAAGATAAACAATATCAAGAGAAACAGGTGTAGTTAGAAATTTTGTTGCGATTATCATATCTTTAAATTTATTGTGTAGAATTTTCTGGACTATATATTAAAATTTTAATAAAACGTTATATGATTTCTTTTTCCTTTTCATTGACTGGCATTATATGAATTTATTGAAACGTGGAAGATGGAAATATGAATCTATATTACTCACTTTAGGTTTGAATTGTCACATAAAATTAGGAGACTTGATGGACATAATTTTTAATTAGTTCCTATAATTTCGCTAATAATAAAAAATATTTCAGTTTTACAGCAACCACAATTTATCGCTGATACAATCTCATTCACCAAGATCCAAGACTGTGATTTTTTTTTTTTTGGATTATAATAATATGTGTGAAAGTTATGCTAAACAAAATATATGTGATTTATTCAAATGTGCAAGATAAAAAGATGAATCACATATTACATAAATGAACAATATACATACAATTTTTTATTTATTTATAATATTAATGAAAAACAATTGACACATTATGCGATGGTTTAGGGGACTCATACAATGTTGTTCAAGCCTGAAAGATAAAAATTTTAACTAATTTTTAGAATGTTAAATATGAAAATTTATTAATTTAGAACTTATAATTTTTCTTACCATCTATTCATTTATAAGTTATTGTAGCCGGACTTATAAATTTATTTAATTTTTTCTTTCGAAATTGACCATGTTAAAAAAAATGCAATAACTATTAATTTTAATATGAAGTTTTTACAACAATTTTATTTTCATTCCATCATATATTTTAGGGCACGCCTATTAACACCCACTATAATACTTTGTTCACCCACTACTAAATTAATCCACCATGTATATTGCTTATTTTTTTATTTTTTCTTAATACATCCTCCTTAAAATTTACAACTATAACCTTAATATAATATTTCATCATTTATTATATATACACACCCATCAATTTGAAATTAAAAAAATAGCACATCAACAATTTTTTTTTAATTGAACCACCTCTTCCTGCCGTTTAAAAAAAAACCACAATTCCTTTTATTTTCATGCGTACCAATTTTTAGATAAACAAAAATATTTTAATCTCATTTAAATTATGTCTTTATAATTTATACTTTTAGGATTATACCTTTTTTTTCTTTTTTTTTTAATGGTGCAACTGTATGTGAAAAGAATAAAAAAAATTACGTGAATTCTGAGATTTTGGGGATGATGTTGAAAGCATGAGTGTTTAATAAAATAATGTTTATTTTTTATAAAGGGTATATTAGTATTTTTATTAAACATATATATTTTTTTTTTAAAAATGGGTGAAAAAAGCATTTTCATGTGGGTGAATAGCAACGCCCTATATTTTATTCTTTTCCAATTTGAGTACGCTACCCATGTACTTATCTAAATTTCCACTTATCACAAAGCCATAAATTTCTTCAAAATCACATTAGCTGCATTGAATCCACGTGTCCCTACCGTGCCACACAAACTTACAACACATGCAACGTTTCTTTACAAATACGTACATATTATATATATATATGTATAATGTGCATCTTTTTTCTTTCTTTCTTTCAAGATTTTAATACTAAATCACAACTTTCTTTCAACCTCAACCTCTGCAAAATGTCGTCAATTTTATCTTTAATCTCATCAAATTTCTTTAAAAAAAACTCAATCAATCCTCTAAATTTCCCAACAATTATCAAGCAAAGATTAGCAATGGCTCAATTTGGTAAACATCCACGTTCATTCGCTACATTCCGGGTAACGGGTCAAGCCCATGACCCGATATACGTACCCGGAAAATCACCGCCGGAGATTCCGACAGTGTCACCGCAACACAACCCCGGCATCCCACCGGAGATGCCACAAAGGCCCAATATTCCGGAGTTCAATTCAACTTCTCCGTCACGCCTGGGCCTGGCCCAGAATTCCCGGGCCCACCAGACCCAATTCCTTCGAAGCCCGAACCGAAATGGACCCCCACGACAGCCCAATGTTGTACCCCCTCATGGGCCTGACATCGACCCTCCGAAGCCCCCGGAGCCCAGCCCATCGAATCGATCCAGTCCGATACTTTACATGCCGTAATTAAGTAAGTTTTGAGATACAGAGTAATTATAGGACATCTTTTATTGACATAATAATAAAAAAAAGATTGAATAATATAAAAAAACAAATCTATCTCACCTTTAAAAAAAGAAAAAGAAGAACTAAACTAATCCCCTACAATTATGCACATGATTCATGGGAGTTCGGATTTGATAAAACTAACAAATTACTCCACCATCGATTTAAACTAAACTAAAGAGAAAAAATTCAACTTAAATGCTAAAAATCAATTGGGTCTCAACACAGAAGTTGACATTTACCCTTTTATATTCATTTTGCCATCGACTCTACGAAGCATTTGCAGTATTCATTCCTTTGTTTCATTTCTTTTAGGACTCTCCAACTTTTTCGATCATTCATTTTACTTCGTTGCTCCATTATCCTCATTTCATTTTCTCTTGCAGAGGAAGGCAACTGCGATCGGTTTCTTCCGCTGATCAAGACCGCCTGGCATGTTGAGTATCAAAGGCGGTCAACAGAGCCTAGTAACCTTCGAACCTGGAATTTATAAATATACAATGAAAATTCTTACAAATAGAATGAAATTTTTTACATTCATTAATACAAATCCAATATAAAGAAAAACAAAAAGATATTATAAAAAAAAATACGTCTATATGCTTAGATAAACAGAGAAGATCGCCTCCGTTGTCAATTTCAATCCAATATAAATCACCAATATATCATGATTTCGGTTCCCACGCACATAAAAAAAACCGACTAATTCAAAAGCCACAATCATCACCAATATTTCATGCTTTCGGTTCCCACGCACATCCAAAAAAGAGAACATCAATAAACAAAGAAAATCTCCTCCCTCGCACGAAAAATACAATTACGGTAACTTGATTCGGCAATACAATTACGGTAATCTACGATGAATATACAATTTACAACTAAATTCTATAAAATACGAACACTACCAACCGAATCACCAAATACGTCTGCAAAATACAATCTACGATGAATATACAATTTACAACTGAATTCTATAAAATACGAACCCTACCAACCGAATCACCAAATACATCCTGCACAATACAATCGAAGGAGAAGAATATCTGATCCACGTCAATAACGCCACACAAACAGCAGGACAAATCCATGACCAAGGATGCTGGAAACGATATCAAAGAGAACACTATATATAGCTATAATTGAAGCGAAACGTCTGCTTAAATCAAGGTAATCAAGAGAAAGAGATAAAAAACATACCATAAAAACATGCAACCTATAAACGAACGGCCAAGATGAAAGTATGAAGATCAAATCAATGGACAGTGAAAGTTCCCGCTCAAAACTAAAAATGGAATATTATGTTGTATTATATATTTATAGATATATATATATATATATATATATATATATATATATATATAGATTGACAGTGATTATGCTTGGTAAATTCGAAACAACGTCCAAGTCCACTAAGAAGTTCTTGAGTCAAACCGCTTCTTTTGCTGCTTCACAAGCAGCTACTTATTTGGCTTCCATGGTTGAATTTGTGATGCATTTCTGCTAATCGCTTCTCCATGTCATGGCTCTTTCTCCCATGCAAAACACACTACCCGAGGTAGATATTCTGGAGTCTAGGTCTGATTGAAAATTCGAGTTCGCGTATCCCATGGGAGTTAGATTGTCTGACTGGTAAATCAGCATTCTATCGCGAGTTCTTTTCAGAAACTTGCATTTACCTGCAGTCGAATGATCTTTCCCGGGGTTACTTTGATATCTTGCCACCATACCCACAGCAAAGCAGATATCTGGTCTCGTACACAACATTGCATACATAAGGCTTCCTACGCCCGAAGCGTACGGAACGTCTTTCATGTCATCTATCTCCACAGGCGTCTTAGGGCACATTTCTTTCGATAGATGGATTCCATGCTTAAAAGGTATAAAACCTCTCTTGGAATCTTGCATGCTAAAACGCTTCAAAACAATGTCTATGTATGAAGCTTGCGATAAGCCTAACATCCTTTTCTTGTGATCTCGAGTGAACTTGATCCCAAGGATGTGACCGACTTCCCCTAAGTGCTTCAAATCAAATTGATTTGACAGTCATACCCTTACGTCTGATAACACCTTTACATCATCTCCGATGAGCAGAATGTCGTCTACGTATAGTACTAAGAATATCATTGCAATTCCGTCACACCTTTTGTACACATAACTTTCGAACTTATTTTGATCTAACCCATAAGACTTTTTAACCTGATTAAAACACTGGTTCCAAGTACATGCTGCTTGCTTAAGCCCATATATTGACTTCTTTAGCTTGCATATGAGATGTTCTTGGCCTTTCGCAATAAAGCTTTTGGGTTGTCGCATATAGATATCCCCTTCAAGACTTCCGTTTAGAAAAGCTGTCTTGACATCCATTTGCCAAATCTCGAAATCTAAATGCGCAACGATCGACAAGAGAATACGGATGGACTTAAGCATAGCTACAGACGAAAATGTTTCCTCATAATCGATCCCTTCTTTTTTAGTATATCCTTTTGCCACTAGCCTAGCCTTGATGGTTTCAACCCTTCCATCCAGTCCTCTTTAACTCTTGTATACCCACTTGCATTCAATGGGTTCTACCCCACTGGGTAGTTCGACCAGCTTCCACACTTGATTATGATCCATTGAACCCACCTCAGCTTCCATTGTCGTTTGCCAAGATATCGCATCTTTGTCTTGGATTTCCTCGTTGTATATCCATGGTCCGATTCATCTCCAGGAATCAAATTCGAAGATTCTCCCATCCCCATGAATCTCTCGGGTTATTTGATAACCCCCCACTACGATGGGGTTCCGGTTGTGTAGGTGTGACGATTGGTATATCATCTTTTACACTTGATATAGGAGTTTGCCCTCTTAATTCGTCTAAGACAATCTCACTTATAGGCTTTCTATTGTTCATATAGTCTTCTTCCAAGAATTTAAAGTGTGTGTTAATCACGGTCTTTTGGTCCTTGGGACTATAGAACATACACCCCTTCGTTCCCATGGGATATCCTAGAAACAACCTTAATTTCAAACGTGGATCCAATTTACCGGCTTCCTTGTCTAGCACATATGCCGGACACCCCCAGATTCGCATGTGTCTCAAACTAGGTTTTCGCCCAGTCCACAATTCTATCGGGGTTTTAAGAACCGATTTGGATGACACCAAGTTTAGAATGTAAGCCGTCGTTTCCAAGGCATTACCCCAAAATGACTTGGGTAAATCTGAATAACTCATCATAGATCTGACCATTTCTGAAAGAGTCTGGTTGCTTCGTTCTGCTATGCCATTTTGTTGAGGGGTTCCCGGTGCGGTCAATTGGGACACAATCACTTCGTCCGATAGGTAGTTCAAGAATTCACCACTGAGGTATTCGCCTCCACAATCAGATCGTAGAAACTTGATACTCATTTCCCTATGAATCATAAGGTAGATGTATCCATATCTCGAGTAATCATCAACGAAAGTGACAAAATGCTCATACCCCTCTTGCTATGATCATCATTGGACCACACTTATCGGTATGAACAAGTTCTAACACTTCCGTGGCTCTATTCCCCTTAGCTCCAAATGCCCTCTAGGTCATCTTACCCTCTAAATAGGATAACAAGTTGAAATGGCTCAACTTGAAGTGACTCCAAGGATTCATTTTTCACCAAATTTTGTATCCGCATCAGATTAATATGACCTAATCTAAGATGTCATAGAAGTGTTTCATTCATGTCAGAAGTACGCTTACCTTTATTACTCGAAATATTCGATGTGTTATTAGATTCAATTTGTGAGTTGTGTGCCCAATTAATGGTATAAAGACCATTCAATAATGTTCCGGAACAGATAAACTCATAGTTTTGAGAAATAATAACATCCTTATTAAAATAAACTGAGTATCTGTTCAAAATAATATAGAAACTGAAGGGTGAGTTCTTTCTAAAATTAGGAACATGAAGAACGTCTCTCAAGACCATAACTCTATCTTCAAAAGATAGGCACACTTCTCCCACAGCTTCAGCTGCCACTCTCGTAGCATTGTCCGGTGTGATGGGGATCTCACTTTCGCTAAGTCGTCGGGTTAGCTTTAGGCTTGGCAACGGGACGGGGCGGGGCTGGGGGGCTAATCCCCATCCCCGTCCCCACGATCGCGGGGAATCCCCGTCCCCACAAACTTCACGGGGACAATTTTGTCCCCATTCCCCGCCCCGCCGGGGAATCCGTCCCCGCGGGGATTCCCCGTTCCCCGCTTCTTTTTTTTTTGTTGAAATTCCAAAAATTCTAAAAAAATCACCATAAAATGCATAAAATTTTATAAAAATCATGTCTAAAATCCAAAATACAAATTAAAAGCATCAAGTTATATTTATAATTTATATATTTATATTTATTTTCCTTATTTATAATTTATATATTTATATTTATATATAAAATTAAGCGGGGTCCCGCGGGGAACGGGGCGGGGAATACAGTCCCCGCCCCATCCCCGCTTACGGGGAAAAAAATCCCCATCCCCGTCCCCGTTTGGTTCGGGGCGGATCCCGGCGGGGACCGGGGATTCCCCGCCCCACTGCCAAAGCTAGTTATCTTGAACCCATGCAAAATAAAACAAATGTGATCAGTGGCTCTCGTATCCACTATCCACGAATGGACAACATACACCACTTCACAAGTTTCGACGACTAGGGCGTGTGAATTACCTAACTTTCCTAGCCTCTTAGGCTTGGAACAGGCAGACCACCAATGTCCTCTCTTACCGCAGTTAAAACACTTCCCCTTCGATACTAGCCTTGGTTTTTCCTTTCGCAATAGTTGAATTTGCTTGAGTCCGGCCTTTAGTTATCTTCCTCTTCTTCCCTCCCTTGGGACTAGAAGAGGTAGACAGGCCATTTTCCACCATAGCAGTGGACTGGTGCCCCATTATCGCCTCCACCGAAACTAAAGCTTGCAAGAGCTCGGGCAAACGACTTATCTGTTCATTCATCTAACAGTTTAGTTGAAATTGCTCAAAGCTTTTCAGTATAGAATGAAGTATGAAATCGACCCGAGAAGGGACATCAAAATCGGCACCAAGTACTTCCAACTTGTTAAGGTATGTCGTTATCTTGAGAACGTGCTCCCTCACTGGCGTTCCCTCCACCATTTCCAACTTGACCGAGTCATATTTGGTGAACTGATTAGTTATGGGGTTCTGATGTGAAAATATCTCTTCAAGGTTTTCCATGATTTCAACAGCGGGTACAATGTCTTCATGAACGCGCCTCAAATCCCCAGACAGAGATGTCTAGATGATGCGCTTCATGTGTTTATCGTCACGCTTCCAATCATCATAAAATTATCTTTTCCCCATTGCTTAACTTATCATTAGGCTTGCCAAGTTTATTAACATAAAAAACCTAATTGTGTTTTTGTGCAGTAGGGACAAAGTTTAAATTACATTTCCAATCGACATAATTCTCTCCAGAAAATTTGTTAACTTAAAAGTATACTAAACAGTGGATTAAAAGGCTGCGACATGATGAACTGAAAATAAAATATGCATTCATATTAATATCTAAAAAATATGAAATTATCACATAATTCGACCACATCAATTATATTGAAATCTTAAAACAATATAATCATGCATCAGCCGACATCTCAAAACAGTTTAAATGTGTCACATGAGTGTGGTCCGTGCATTTAAACACATTCAAGTAGGTTACAAACAAGAATACTTACAAACCTTTAATTCAAAAATTAATAGTCGGTTCTCACTTTGACCACATAAAAATTGACAGGGACTCCGTTGGGGAGTAAGTTAATATCAATTTCTTATGCCTAAGTAATAACCATAATTCAATATAGGATTATTATTTCGCTTTGAGCAAGCCACTCGTGGTGAGGGTCAATACCGCCACTAGTAATAATCCACAATTATCATTTCGAAATTTATACATGTGAAATCCGTCTTTTTTGTCGATCCGTTTGGGAAATGTATTCCAAAGATACTTCAAAAATAAATAAATTATGGAGGTAAAAACTAACCAAATTTTATTATCCGAAATAAAATTGTGATTAATTATAAAATTCATACTTAGTAATTTTCGAAAGTAAGGTTTTTCTTAAACAATTAAATAATCATGCAAACATATATTATCAAATAATAAATTCACGAAAATAAAACATCCATCAAAATAAAAATTAAAACACATTGGAGCACATAAATCCAATTGTCACAGTTTAATTTTCTTCACGTTTTGATGCGAGAAATTATCCATGTAGCTTTCATCGTTCGTCTCAAAAAGCTCTCACTCGAACAACAACAATTCGTCAAAAGCATCCTTCGTTTGGGGTCGAGACGATGTTCGTCATCGTACACCAAAAAAATTAGCACGAAAACACGGTCGCATGGGCCGAAGGCCTGGCACACGACAGGTCACCGTGTGGGCGCGCGGCCAAGCCATCCGGCGCGAGCGTGTAGCGCCCGTTGTGCACGAGTTGTGTGCACCGTGCATGAGTTGTGTGCACCGTACACTTACCGTGCGCCCCGTTGTTCCGTCCATGCCCGTTTTTCCCCCATGCACGATCCACGTCCATGCATGCACCACGCATGCATGTGTCGTCCGGGTACGCCGTTCTTAATTCACCATCTCCGTCTTCATTTCGATCCGATTCCAATTTATTTACAAAAAATAAATAAATCTAGATCTAGACTAGTCTATTACATTTGTCTAATCAAACAAAATATAACTAATCTACTCGTGGATTTTCTCACGAGAAAAATAAATTCAAACGAATCGAATTAAAAACCCATAAATTCACAAGCATGAAAATTAAAATATTAAAATCATTACAATTGGATACCTGCAAAAAAAGATCTAGCAATTCTACTATCTAATTTCAATTTAATGTTTAACAATCTGAATTCCAATTTAAAGACCAGAGTCTGAAACCATGGCTCTGATACCAGTTGTTGGGGAAATCGGGGTGCCCAGATCTATTCGAGATGAAATTTAAATACAAATTTAAATTCAATTATTACTAGTATGAATTAATCCTAAATTAATTCAAATAATAATTAACCAACAACAAATAATTTCATGCCAATGAATATAATCACGTAAAAATCCTATTGCGGAATATTTAGGAGTTTTACATGAAACGTACCTCTTGAAGCGACGTTCAACCGAGATAGTCGGGACAAGCGTAACGATCCTATCAACCGTAAAAGTCTTCTCAAGTATTCCCTCTTCGCCTTATTCGTTCGCCGGTGTGAAGTGCTCACGAACAATTTAATAAAATAAGGGAGGAAGAAAATATTTACTGCTTTCGATTTTTCCAACTCATGGAACACGAAAAATGTAAACTGGAGATGAAATAATCATTTTCTATATATATAGATGGTGATGGCCGATTTTCCTAGTGAAAGTAGGAGAGAAAAAAAATCTTTTCTTGATCTCCAAGAAATCTTGAATATATCCCATATATTTTTTTCTCCATAATAAAATATTCCACAAAAATCTCACCCTCCTAAATATTATAATTTTCAAAAATATGGAGATAAAAAAATACTAGATTTGGATCCTCTTGAATTTATGAGATATTCTTGTATTCCAAGAATACATATCTTCCATAATATCTTTCCAAGAAAATCAATAAAAAAAATTTCTCTCTCCTATCATAATTTTAAAAAATAATAGATAAAAATCAGCAATACTAATTTTTTTTTATTTTAATCATCTTATTATTATCGGGCTATTTGAGGGGCCTTTAGGAAAATTAATATTGGACCTCCAATGGACTATTGAATCACAATATTGAGCCCCAATATTATTCAGTCCATTAATATTAATTAATATCACTATCAAACTAATATTGCACTATCCATCTTAATCCATATTACGATAATATGGACTCCCGATTATTATTTCCCGTGTTTAAGATTATTTAGTCCATTAATTAATTGAGCTTATGAATAGCTCTAAATTAATTAACTTCTTGTGCCTTGGAGTAAAGATAGCTCAACATTATTATCCGTACCGGAAAACTAATTTCCACTTGCAAGAACTTCTGAGCCCACCAAGGGGACAAATCACACGAGCCGTAATCACACACGTTTCTCCATATTAAATTTTAGCAACTGTCGTATGATTAATATTACTACCCAAAACACAAGGTTCGAAGTCACGATGATTCTCACCCGACATGGATCAAAGCAATAAATATTAACCACACACGGTCCTATTTAAGTGACGGAGATTAAGAATCAATAACCACTGAGGTCTAATTCTTCACCTTTCAGAACAGAAGAATTTATCCTCGCTGTAGGTCCTCCTCAACACATACAAAATGTGCTAGTGTAATCTCTTGGTCAAGATAGACCAATCAGAGAACTACACATCGACCTTTCACGGCGGATTGTTCAATTCCACTTGAGTCATGAATTTGTACATTTAGTTACAAGGAGCTCGTCAATGTGATCTTCCGTGATTTGGTATTACCACATTAACTACAATGTAACTCGTACAGTATATTGAACGGGTTGCAATAAACATTTAACATTTATTCATATTTAAAGCAATTGTGATAAAATAATTATTCTTATAAACATGTGTTTAATACATGAGTTATACAAAGTAAAAGCATACTTTCACGTATAACTCCAACACTTACATGTGGATATAGTGGTGGTGGAGTTGAGCGTGTATATAGTGGTAGTGATAGTGGTGGTGGAGTTAAACATCAACAAATAAAAATAAACATCTTAGTTTTTATTTATTAAAATAATCAAATTCAACCCAAAAATGACACATAAGCTAAACTCACTATGTCGGATAAATAATTTACTTGTGAATATAGTGGTGGTGGAGTTAGATGAGAAAGTTGTAACATATGCAATGTCATCTTCTGATGTTGACCAATCCTGTGTTTGGAGAATATGGTGAAGCTTGTAAAAAATTTGTTATGGAGTCTTCTCATATTAGAATTTATCATGTTTGTAAAAATATCAACTTATTATGACACTGTCTTGCTGTGGTTTCTAGAAATTTTTCTAGCCCACATTTCTAAGTCAAGCCTACAGATATTGTGGATGATCTTCTCGATGTTTGCTTGCAATTGTATTTACTTAATATCATTAAAAAAATAAAACTAATTCACTAAGAACACGTTTATATAGCAACAATCTCAACTCACAAATAATAATATAAGAATTGATACATTTAAAAAAATTCCATAAAATTTACATTGAGATTTTAATTAGCTTTCAAATATTTCTCCAATTAATTAAGAGGAAAACACAGATAGATACATTAATAATATCTTGAAAAAACTATTACAACTGATAAAATCTTGGTGGTAATCCACAAACAATGAACAATAACAATTCTGCATTTTTTTTTATAAATAAAACAATCTAAAATATCAATACATCTTCAAAATAGAACACTCGACACTACAATTAAAAATAATTGCCTGACTAAGAGGTGATTTTTTTCTCACAAGTATTGTGATACTTTTAAAATTTAAGTATCATAAGAACATCCAAGAGTATCACATCTCATGCATTGGATCGTCTTATATAATTCTTTGTGTAAATCAAAAACACCTTAACACCCTTGTCCAAAAACCAATACACTCTACCAGAACAACCTCATCATCATCAGGATTTTCAAACTCTGCTTCTTCACTCAACTCTTGAAAGCAATCTACTACATTATGAAGTCTGGCAACAAACTCGATCAAAAGTGAAGCAAACGTAGCCAGAGATAATGCGCTTGCGCTTTCATAGGTCTTCACTTCATCTTCTTTGATCAGATCATCACCTTCAAATGAAATCCAAGAAGGCCATGGAACATACTTCCTTCGATCTTCCTTAGCCAATTGTTTGTTCGCCAATATTGGAGCCGATTGCACGTAGATTGCTGTTTCACTATAAGATTTGTACCCCATATTCGTAGTCACATGCTTCTTTTCACTTGGACCATCACTTGGAATCCCCCAACTCTCAGAATTGACCAAAAGAAACGATCTTTGGTCGATTTTCTTTTGCAATTGCTCACCTGCTTCATGAACTTGTTTAAGTAAGTTATGAACTCTTGCAACTCTTTCCATCTTCTCTATCTTGTCACCTAATTCCCTCATAACTTTTGCACCCTCTTTACTCACCCTCTCAATCTCCCTCCTAAACACCTGTCTTTTCTCCGGTGGGGCCTAACATTTTGTGTTTTTAACAAATCAAACGACGCATTATGTCACCTAAATATGATCAAAGTTAATGCAATAACACATTGTCATATTAACTAACCTGTATTTCTGATTGAATGCATCCATGCAGTGCCATCACAGTATAAGCACAATGTCTCACTGCAGTGCTTACTTTTACGTACGTTTTCCAGGGATACCGCAATTTCCTATAACGCCCGTGAGGCGGCTCCCACACTGCAAACCCTAACTGCAATTAACAGCATTTGTAAGGACAAAACATTACAAATTTGATATCTTGGTGCATAAAATATGAATTTAGAAGCAATTTTTACCAAGGTTTTTTCTCGGGTTGCAGATTCTATCACTGCTTTATAGCCGAGAAATATACACTCATCAGATGCTTCAGATATAAATCGAGAGGGAAGTCTTTCGTAGTTAACATGTTTCATGTAACCATTGACACAACCTAGTAAATCCAATATTTATTTATTAAAACGGTTGAAGTTAGGAAATTTCAAAAGAACATGCGTGGGTGCATTGATCAAACCTTCTAAAGAAGCTGCAAGTTCTTTAAAATTATTCGCGACTAGACGGTGCAGATCGTCTCCAGCCCAAATCGGGTAAATACAAATGTTGACGACTAAGCAGATAATACAACCGACACCAAACATCACCAACCTGGTAAGAATTGCAACTGTGTACTCCCTACTTCTATTTCCGGCCACCATTAGGATACAAAATGTAAGAACGAAGACACGACATCCATAGTCGTACGATGCCATCGTTGGATAAAGTCTCAAGTACGAAGCAGAACATCCTGACACACGAAAAACAGGAGCTCTAGTCAAACAGAGGAATTAGTCTTAAATAGAGATGTCAATGGGGCGGAATAGGGAAGAATATTGTGGACAAACCAACGACGAAGAAACTTATGACAATTACGACTTTCTCCCACGGTCCAGCTAAGCGCGACAGCTCAGCAAAGAGAAAGGCGAGCATTCCAGCGCAGAATGTCCCCAATCCGCGATTGAATCCTTTGATGAAAGTCGCACCTGTTTCATACAGACCACATATATCAGATCCTCTGTTCCACTTTTTATATTCAAAACTTTTAACACGTGTTCATGTAATAAATATTAAATACAATTCGTACCTATGCTGAACTCGAACATGACAATAACGGTGAGGATTGCCCAAATCGAAAACTTGGAGATATCAGGAAGAGGCTTCATCCAGAATATGGACAAAGATACTAGGGACACTGCAAACCCCATCTTCATGGCATATATGGCTTTTCTGGGATCATTGATTCCCATCTCGAATGCTTTTCTGGAAAAATTGCAAGAATCTTTCCAAGTCTGCTTAAATTTGTCGGTAATCGGTTTGAAACAACTAGTTTCATCATCATTCTCATCCAAATTACCATATGGAAGCAATCTTTTTTTGCTCATCTTAGCAGTAGTTATCGAATGAGTTAATGGTTTTGGGACACCTTGTGTTTTATGTTACTTATATAACTGAGTAGTGTTAGAAACTCTGATTTGTTCATGTGAATATATAGATTAAAGAAAGAGATAAAAGTATACAGGGATTTGAACAGAACATCTGATTGACTTTTCTGGGAGAAAATGCAAATTGTTCATTATAAAATTCAGTTAGTCATATTCAGAGACTCTTCTTCTCTAAAAGCTCAATTAGAAGCTTTCACGATTGCATTTCTCTAATTTCTTTGTAATATAAAAATGGGACAAACATGAAGAGTTCAGCCATGACCTTTGATGAAGTTGCACGTGTATCACTTTGTGTTGTCTTTTCATGCATTTCAACACACAAATTACCTGGGCGCTTGGTTAATAACTCTTCAATGGTAATGAGAATGAGATTGAAAATTAGTGTAATTAGCATGATCCATGAGAACAAAATTACTACCTCTCCTCCTAAATAAGGTAATCATTACTCCATTTTAATTATCCTATACACTTCCTACAATCCTCCTCATCAATTACTTCCACATTCCTCCACCAACAACCATTTTTTGTCAACTTCTATTCCAAAATTGAGGCATGACACTAGCAATAGTGTCACCATTGGAATACTTTTTCCCCTAACATATCATTTTTTTTACGAGGGCATAGATGGAAATGAATTTTCATTCCCATTGTCATTGAAAAATTGTTAACCAAGCGGCTTCCTTAATTAGTAATTAACTTTAATAGAGCAACAATTTTAGATTAAGTCGCAAATTCACAATCTTTGCACTTTCCAAGTTTGAGATGGTGGCGTGTGAAATAATGTCAAGTCTAATGTGAGTCGGTTAATTATTTAAAAGTGGACTTCAACTCTTTTTATTTATATTTTATTAGATTGTTGAGCTATTTATATTTTGTATTTAGGTATTAGATTAGATTAAGTTAGATTGTTAAGGTTGAATTTCCGTCTCAAAAATCCATAGACGATCTCGTACAAATAGTTTAAAAGAAAGTTAAATAATTTTTAACATAAAAAATACGCAAAATACTCGCAAACTTTAATACTTTTTCAGTTCAATATTACTAATCTATTTTATTTTCTGGAATATCTAATTTTACTAGGACTATTTCCTGAAAAATAAATAATTTACATTCTCAACTTACAACCCATTATACTTTTACACAAGATATATTCATTTTTTTTTAAATTAGTGTCAAATCAAATAGTTTTAGTAAATATTGGATGGGAGAGATTAATATCGTGTATAATTTTTTTTTAAACAATAGCATTTAAAACACAATGATTTTAGGGGCGTGCATACATCACCACTAAGAAGCCCAAGTCTGTAAGAGGAGGTTGACTTGAGGGTTCAATTCAATCTCTCTAAATATATAGAGTTTACCAAAAGGGCACGGTTATTTGTACCCGTTTTAATGGGAGAACACCCATTAAATTATTAATAAATTTTTTAATTAAATTAAAATAACTATAAAAGGTCTAAAATACTCTTTTCTTATAATTCAAGTTAAAATATATTGTAAGTACACCCACTAAGATTATATTCCTATTGTGCGAACTAGAACTTCAAGGGACAATTTTTTTTACTTTTCCAATCACTAACATAATTATCGTTCGGGGTTGCACGTGCTGTATTGTGGTCGAATATTACAAGAATGGGTTCGTTTGGTGGTGCTAGATATGCATATGTAAATGTTTCGTTTTAAAATACCTTTCTTTTTCTAGGTTTTTTTCTAAACCCTTTTGAATTATGTTTATGATTTGTTTTGATGCTCTAATATGATTATTAAAGTAGTATTCAAAATTGTATGTATTGAGAACGTGAATATGATAGTATGAATGTTTTGGCGCGTTTATTTGTTGATATTTACGAATTTAACAATTTCAGCACTGGTTCTATGAACAAATGACCTTTGTTCGAAATTTTTTGATGAACAAATATCATATTTTCATAACTGATGTTCGAACAATTTGTTCATAAAAAACTTTCGAACATTATGTAATTGTTCAAAATATTTTTTTCGAACATATCCTACAACTTCATTTTATTTTTTCGAACATTTGTTATACTAGTTTTTTGACGACACAGGTAGATGGACGGTGCAGGCGGCGGCACAACGACGGTCTCAGCGCGGTGGTGGACAGCAACGACGGTCTCAGCGCGGTGGTAGACGGTGTAGTGGACGGTCTCAGCGCAAAAAACTCTTCAATTGCCGTATGAATTCCTAAGGGTGGGTGTACACTGTAATTTTTTTAATAGGAAAACTAAAGGATATTTTAGGTTTTTAATTGGGGTGTGTACTCATCTTATTTTGGGTTTAATAACCCAATGGGGGTACTCCCATTAAAATGGGGTACAAATAACCGTGCCCTTACCAAAATACACAAATTGTGTTCAGTTAAAAAACATAAAAAAATTGTAACTGTACAAAAAATTAAAGTATTACAATTCTTTCAAAATACTTTACCCCTTATGTTTTGACGTATAAACAGTGAGCATATTATTTTGTATTCACCGTTTAACTCTATATCATTCCATATTCTTTATATTTTAAAAATGGTTAAAGAGAGCCATGGTTCACCCACTTTGACATTTGTTTGTATTTTTTTTCAAACAAATATTCCTTTTTCAAAAAAATAATAATAAAAAAATCGAACATTGTTCAATTGTTTAAGTAATTCTTGGTGAATTGAATCAAGAGAGACCTTAGAACAAAAAGGGTTCGAAATAACCGTGGCCTAAAGAAAAAGGAGAGGAAAAAGGTCCTTGTGGGCTTATTACTCCCAAAGGCCCAGTTCAAAGAGCAAAAGGCGGCCCATTAATAGAGGCCCACGGGCCAATTTCTTTTACTGATCTCTAGATTGAATACCTTATCTCATCATACGCACAAACTAGAAACTCCTTCCTCTCTTTATCTCTCTCTCTGCTGCGCCTGAAGTCTGAAGAAGATGTTATCTTCCATGTCCGTACAAGCTAGCACAAAGGGCGCTTTAACAACCCACCCTTCCTCTCTTTTCAAAAATCCCACCTCCCCACCATTAAAAAGAATCTCATTCTCTGCCAACCCAAGATGTTTGGATTCTGTCCACAATTTTGGCCTCAAAATCAAGCCTATCACAAGGCTGCCTCCTCCTGCTGTTGCCACCACAGAAGTAGCTCCAGATGAGACTCTCCCTCAGGAATTTTCTCCACAACTTGAGGTTCTAATTCACTCTTCATTATCTTATTCTGGGCTTTTATTTCTTGTACGGAAAATGCTAATAATTGTCTAAAACGAACAACCCACATGTTTCTGTTCTTTTTTCCATCTGCATTTTGCACACTAGGATGCAAAATAACACCGGCCAGCAGCTTGATTTACATACGTCCAGTGCATTTTGGGTAGATAATGGCATTACAGTGAAGAAATGAGTGAAAAAAAAAAAAAAAAAAGTGAAACCTATTCTTGAAGAATTAATGATCAAGATTGTGTTTTTTGTCATGTAATGTAATGTGTGGATCAACTGTTGCAGGAAAAGGTAATAGAGGTGAAAGAGAAGCCACGTCTAGTATTGAAATTCATATGGATGGAAAAGAACATTGGAGTAGGGCTGGATCAACTGATACCTGGGCATGGCTCTGTTCCCCTGAGTCCTTATTTCTTTTGGCCAAGAAAAGATGCATGGGAAGAGCTCAAGGCTACTCTTGAGACCAAGCCCTGGATATCCCAGAAGAAAATGATTATTCTTCTCAATCAAGCTACTGATATCATCAATCTTTGGCAACAGAGTGGTGGCAATTTGTCCTAGGATTTATCACACTTTATCTTGTAATATTTCGACTTTTGAATTGAATCAATTTGTATCTTTGTGCATTCCATATTAATATTTCCCCTGCAAGATTACTAAATTCAAAGATCCCTTTTAGTGATAAGCTTCTGGTGTTTATCCTATCATGCTCTCCCTTGTAACAAAAGCTGTATTTGGATTTGTATAGGATTGAAAGTGTGGATTCTGTGGAATTTTAAAAAGAATGTGATAAATGATGGATTATGTATTGAACATTGTGTGTAGAGTAAAAGAGATGGCTTAAAGTAAAAAAGGAGAGATGAGTTTGGTAGAAAAAATTATTGACAATTGGTGTTAGATGATATATAGTTATGTATTAGAAATTGTGTTTGAGAAAAGTAAACAGTCGTATTATAGGTACTACGGGATATAATTTTAAAGAATTTAAACTAACATACCAACATTTGAATAAACACACGAGAATTTTGATTTGAAATTAACAAACCATGCCTCGGATAAATTGGTAAATTTATTGATTTAACATTGCATAGTAAAGAGGGATTGAGGTGCAATGTTTTGCATGTAAAATTCTAAGCTGTTTCACTATCAGCATCTAAGCAGAGACAGTAGGCAATCATGCCAACTACAGGAATAAATCTAAGAGAACTAACTAGAGCAATCTTATCTTTTTGAATATTTGGGAGGTTGTCTCCTATCAGCCATGGCTGGAAAATTGTGTAGAGGCAAATGTCCCAAATGAAGGCATAAGCAAGCCTTTCTGAACCCAAATAACTAAACAAAAACGTCCATCTTTCTTGCAAATCTCCATAACCACCATCTCCGCGGCCATAAATGGCCCACAGTATCGATAACAAACAAACAACCCCACCAATCAGTCCTACAACTGGTGCTCCTTTTGTCATAACTGAACCAAGTTGAGTGGTCTTTCTTGGAGTGTATTCCCCAGCAGCCTTGTTCAGGCGTATAGCCATGAACGGGATTAAGAATGCTGCAGCAGAAAAAAATTAACAAGAATCAACAACTGATCCTGATCATTTAAACTATCGAAGTGAAGATGACAACATGATAGGATTCTCATCGTTTTACAAAGAAAAACATGTATTCTGGATATCATATACGCGTATTATCAAGGTGTTAAGACAACTGCACAATCTCTAAGCTTAGTAGTATGCTGCAGTTATAGCCATAATTCCTGAAGGACCTAAAGACCGACAACGTTTGATAACAGTTTGTAAGAAAATCTTTAATAAGCTGAAACATACATAATGCAGTAAAACTGCACCACATAAATGAGTGAATACTCCCAAAAATGCCTTTTGTGGTTATAAATCCCAGAGAAACAAATGTTGGTAGTTAGCCAAAATCCTTAGCAATGTTTCTTGCTCTGATCAGTGGGAGGAACCAAAGAATACGAACTGAAATAAGCTTTACTAAACTTTAGGTCAAGCACAATTATGAGTAGAGAAGTGTACTGTTTGTGAGAAACATCTGAAAGCCCCATAGTACATCAAGTGATCCCTTATATCTGTCTCTTCTTTTATCAGTGTACAGCAAAGGAGCAAACATCAATGTCCACCCGATTACAAAGTTGAACAAGCCTTCAGACATCTGAGAGAAAGCACAGAAATATATAAATCCAAAGCAAGAGTTTTATGCCAAATGTAAAGCTGAAAAGGTTAGCCGCCTTACCGGATGAAGAACTGGTGCCTCAATGAGATGAATACCAACTACTCTGCCAAAGTTCAAATTCGCAGATGATCAAGATACTTATCATAAAATTTACATCTAATTACTCTATCTGAGAAAGATGCTACCATATTCAATGAATATATAAGAATAGAGAAATGAAAAGAGGCTTTCACAATGCAACCAAAAATAATAATACCAGAGTTCGACAAAGGCAGAATGAAGAAGAAATTCAGAGAAAGGCCTATTAGGGAGTTAATTGTTTCTGAACTGATAGCCCAAACAGGATCCCCCTGCACGAAAATGCGATACTAAAAGATAAGCAAAAAATCAAATGTATAGCGAAGAGCAACACTTGTAATCACACTCTCCATGTGCAAACATCAAGCGTGACAAATAAATAATCCTTAACATAGTCACAGACGAAATATTCATTCAGTTAATCAAGTGTAGAAGAATAAGCAAATTGTGCATAAACATTGCTAGATTATATGGGAATCTGATAATGATAACAGTATGTATGAAGGATCCACAGAAAAAAACACATCATTTGGCGGCTAATAATATGCATTGCCACAAAAGTTAAACAGATTAAACATATGCTACGGGAAAGTAATTGTTGATGCTATTGCTTAGTCTATAACAAATACGAGGATTTCAAATGTAAAAACCAGTGAAACAGCGTAAGAAATAGCAAGGAAATGGATTAACTTTACTTACAGGAGCATAGGGAAGTAGGAAGAGCCAAATGATATAAACGCCCTCAGCTATCCATAGTAAAGCCTGAAGCAATTTCCTCACATCATCGTCCAATTCTGTAATTGATCCACCGCCGCCGCCACTAGCGGCTGCAGTGGTACTAGAAATGAAATTACGGCGAGAATCAAATCTCCGTGAACATGTACCAGAAAAGGACAGTTTACACCGTTTCTTCCTGTCACCGGAGTTGAGAGCGCCACCAATTGTTCTCCATTCAGAAACCAAAACAGGATTTCTAGAATTGAGATTTTTCGAGGGTTTGCGTGAAGTAGAATTTAACACCGGCGGCGGCCAAGTGCCGCAAAATGTCAGTACGGCGGACTGCATCTACTCAATTATACTCCACCGGCGGCGATTCGTATTTACCTTCTGCGATTATCCAATCACGCGATTGGTGAGGAAATTACCACTGTCGAGTGGTGAGAGGGTACGGGCCACGTGGCTCGCTGTCACTCATTGAACAGGCCTCTAATCTCTACAGTTACTTTTCGTCCAGTTTCTCCAAATTCAATTAAAGTCGTGTCATTACTATTTCGACACTAAAACGCTGGCCATTGGGGAAGGTTACTAGTACGTCGTCGTATCAAGTTTGGCGGAGCCCTTTCTTTTCTAAAACAAAATTCAAAACTCATTTGTGCGTCGTAAGTTTCTTCTTCCGAGAGAAGTTTTCGCGCTCTTTCAGCTGTGCGATTGATGGCGCCCAAATCCGATAACACCGAGGGTAAACATATACACATAGATATATAATGTTTGTAAGCCGTGAATTTATAGCTATTTCAGCAATAATTAATGGAAAAACTTGTGTCAAATGTTTATTTACAGGAATCGTGCTCAATTTTGTGAATGAGGTGAGTTTCGTCCGTATTCTGTATCGTGATGCTTGCGATTTCGTTAATCCCTTTGCCCGTGTTTTGCATTTTAGGATTTAGTTGTTTCTGGATTTTGCTTGCTTAACTATAGTAGATGGCGGCTAGACTTTTAGTTGATTTAGCACTTTTGATTTTCCAATTGATTGTTTACTTAATAATTTGGGTACATCTTCCATGAAAATGAACTCTGAGAATATGCCTAATCTGATCAGTAACAAACAGTAATGGTGCTGAGTGAGTTTTCTGGGTGAAGTCGTGAAGATTTGTTTGAAATTTCTGGTACCTTAATTGTGCTCGATGCATCCTGTTCTTCATGTAACATTTCCCAGTGTTTCTTCATTTTTTTCAATTTCTTGTATATTTTCGGTCAAAATATTTTTCTGGGAATTTATTTTTGCTTGTAAAAGTAATGTTGCTGAGTGATGACTTTTCTGAGTTTATATTATAGTTCATAGTTTTTGTAGCGTAGTCAAATTATTACCAGATTGAATTTATTATGTAAACATGAAGGTTTAACAGTTATGGAGATTGATGTCTTCTTTGCAGCAAAATAGACCTCTGAATTCTCAAAATGTAGCAGACTTCTTGCAAAAGTTTAACCTCAAAAAGGCAGCCATACAAAAAGCATTGGATAGCCTTGCAGATAATGGAAAAATATCATTCAAAGAGTATGGCAAGCAGAAAATATACCTAGCTAGGCAAGACCAGTTTGACATCCCAAACAATGAAGAGCTCAATCGGATGAAAGAAGAGAATTCCAAACTCCAAGAACAGCTTGCTGAGCAAAAGAAAGTGATTGCTGAGGTTGAAGGAGGTATATATTCCTAACTTTCTCCTTTAATCATTGTGTTTTTCCAGAAGAGTGACTATTTACTGTAAACTGGAAGATTTACCCCTTAAAGAACATAATCATAGGTTATCGAGTATCATTAAGTTCATATCTAACTGCCTTAAGAAGCTCGTGTACATTGTTTTGGAACTTATGCTTTATTGTCTAATCTGTTGTGCTTCCACAAATTATTGCAGAGATCAAGGCACTGCAATCAAATTTGACACTGGAGGAGATTCAAAGCAAAAAACTCCAATTGGGAAATGAGGTGAGTAATTCAGATATGGAATTGATAAATTATCAACTAGATAGCGTGAACATATTGTTCATGAGATACTAAAATTCTTACAGGTAGAGAAAATGGAGGAAAAGTTGATCAAATTGAGGCAAGGAGTTACACTGGTGAGCCCAGAACAAAGACAGGCAGTGGAAAATATGTACGTGGATATGATTAATCATTGGAGAAGACGTAAGAGGATGTTCAAAGATGTTTGGGATGCAATTACTGAGAACTCCCCCAAGAATCTTAAAGAATTCAAGGTATTTTGCCAGCTATTTCATCTATGTTTGACTTCATAGCTGTGTTGATTTTTCATTACAATTATTGTTTATATTTAATCAAAAGGAGGAACTTGGTCTTGAATACGATGAAGATGTGGGTGTAAGCTTGCAGTCCTTTGATGAGTTGATGCCCACAGGAAAGAAGCGACCTAGATGCAAATGAGGGGAAAAAGAAACAGGTTATAATAGTAGATATCATTCAAGAGCTAGCATCTTGTAGCAGTAATCTATTATTTTTTTTTATTTGTACATTTGAAGGGTGTAAGATTTTCCTATATCAGATAAATGCACTTTTCTACCCGTGGCATTCTGGTCTCAAGTGAGGAAATGTTGTCCTGCTCATTTTCTAATAGATTTAAATGGTGAAATCCTTTTGGAGGTAACCTTTTCATATGCAAATATTCTTTAGTTACAAAAAAGTGAATGTTATGTGTAATCAAGGTCGATCACAATTGATTCCTTGATACTGCTCAAAAGGAGCAATAATATATAGGGATGATATATACTTTTCTTTTTATGAACTCATGGTCTTCTAAACCCAAAACAAATCCCTGTCTGCACCACATCCCTTCAATTGTCAATCTACAAGATTTATCTTTGTTTTCTACATCCTTCTTTCCTACATTGAGCAACTATATTTTTCTGTCATTTTGGTCTCATTTAAAACTAGTTGTCCTTTAATTAGGATTTCAAGATTCCGTGTACAACTACCAAGTTGTCCTCAGCTGCATCACATAATATATTATTAACCAATTTCACTATACTTGTTTACATTTTATGTACTATCTCCGTTCTAGAGGAATTTGCATTCATGGAATTGCAATTGCACATAAATTAAGAAAAGAGGTAACGTAGTGATATATAGGTAAATATGTGTATATTTGTGCGAGTGCATGCAAATCAATGTTTTCCTTTTAAATAGTGTGCAAATTGGTGTAGAACGTTCAAATAAGAAAAATGTGTAAAAAACAGAAGGATTACATATTTAAATAGTTCTCCCTTAGTTCGTGAAAATTGGGTCTGTTGCCTTTAGAGCGTTTATGAAGAAAGTAGATATGTGTAAATAGAAAGAATATTGTGTCAAATCAAGTACTACCTCCGTCCAATAGTAAGAATAAATTATTTTTAAAATATTTTATATGGAATTCAATGGCAAATGACATAACTAAGGGGACGCTTGGTTAAGAGCGCTTCAATAGTAATGAAAATGAAAACTTGTTTTCCATCTATGCCCCCGTAATAAAAATGATATGTTGGGGGAAGGATTGTTCCAATAGCGGTTGTATTGCTAGTGGCATGCCTAATTTTGGAATAGAAGTGGACAACAAATGTTTGTTGGTGATTGTTGGTGGGGGAATCAAGGAGTGATTGAGGAGGATGATTGTAGGAGGGAAATAGGGTAATCAAAATGGAGTATTGATTACCCTATTTAGGAGGAGAGATGATGATTTTGTTCTAATGAACCCTCATAATTACACTAATTTTTAAACACATTCTCATTACCATTGAAGAGTTGTTAACCAAGCGCCCCCTAAAAGTATGTGGAAGGGTATACCGTATACATAAAGATAATACTTCCGTTATAGGAAACAAGAATGTTTTTCACAGACGGATTAATAAGGCAACGTGAACTATTTTTCACGGAGGGAGGGAAGGAGTGTTAGTTTTTTCACTAAAAGATAGTACACCCCGATCCACCAATCTTATTCTCATTTACTGTTGAACACATGATTTAATGAAAATTAGTATTTTATTGAAAAAGTAAATAAAAGAAGGGTGTTGTAGGGCCCATTATTTTGTTCGTGAGTGTTGTTTATTTCCAAAAGTGAATGAAAAGTTTGATGGACACACTAAAAAGAAAAGTGAAAATAAATTTGATGGACAAAGAAAATGTTAGTTTAATAGTAATTCTGTATTATAAAAACAATTAATATTCCTTCCATCCCGGATCAACTTGCACACTGACATGGAACATTTCTATAAAAACTTGTAACATATGAGTAAATATGTGTATAGTTTTTTAATGTGCAAACAAATAAATGTTATTTTTTTTAGAAGAGTTTTTTCGGGACGGATCGAAAAGACATTTGTGCAAATTCTTTTAGGACGGAGGTAATATTATTTTAAATCATGGGCAATTTTTTTTAAGGACTAAATTATGGGCATTGCTTATACATGTCTGCTTTCTTAAAGTGAATTTGCAATTGCTCTCATTCTCCAACGAGCTTTTCAGATTTCGATTAACAAAAACAAAAGCAACGATGAGTGTTTGCCTTCTCAGCTTAAAAAAAAAACAATAATCCACTCAAAAGAAATGTTACGATGATTATGTTATTTATCTTTTGAGTAGGTTTTGTATGAGACCGTTTAATGACATGAGACAATGAGAATGAGTGTAATTAAGACATTGACTCATTAATACTTTGGTAGGGGTAGGTGTTAATTTGTGTGGTCTCATGACATGAGACGGTCTCATGTCATGAAACCGTCTCATACAAGCTTTTGTCTTATCTTTTTATCTTCGTTTTATATCCTAGGATGATGTGTTCTGACAAAACCAGCTAATATCTTGACCGATCAAATTACTTCCACTGAATTTTGGGTAGAGAATTGCATTGCGGTGAAAAATGAATGAACTGAGAAAAGTGAAACATATTCCTTCAGAAAAGCTTGTGTTTTTGGTCATGTAATGTGATATACATATATAAGGATCAATGGGTACTGTTAGAACAAACAATATTTCACATCGAATTCATAAGTGAGGATCATGGAGTGTTTGTTAGATTCCGATAAATGAATTTTCACCTCTCATTAATATGATATTGTCCGCTATGGGCCGAGCTCTCACGAATTTATCTTTTGGCTTCCCCCAAAAGGTCTCATACCAATTGAGATATTCGATCATCCTTATTAACCCCATGATCTTCCCTTATGAATAAGGTGTGAGATATTATTTGTCCCTAACAATCCGCCCCTCAAACAAAGACCACTCAGACTCGCTCCATTTGAAAAAAAATCTGCCGTCTCACCAAAATCACATCTTTTTTTACTGTTCGATATCATCGATTCGTCGAGGCCATAACTCTGATACCAATTTGTTAAACCCTAAGGATGGATGGTCATCAATCTCCTATTGATATGATATTATTCGTTTTAGATCATTAATATATTATATCTCATATTTATATAAAGATAATTTGCTCATTTTATGTATATCTATTTTTATTTTTAAAATTATGTGGTACATTTAGTGGGTTTTGGGATATGAGTAGTGCGAATCAAAAAATAATTAGTTGTATCGGTGCACCTCAGTAGTTCTTGATATATGTTCTTCTTGCTAATTAACCAGCTATAATTGACCATTTGTTATCTGCTTTCGGTGCTGGCATTGAGGCTGCAAACCATGCCAAAAAAATCAAGGAAGAATGTTTTATTTTCCAAAAAGTGATAATAGAAGTTGCGTAAACCAATACTTATTGTGTGTGTTTGATCTCAGTTTTGAAGTCTTGAAAGTTGTGACAGTTGAGGCTTTTTGTTTGTTTACAAGACTACTTGTTGTTCATGTATATAAGTTTACATAATTTAAGATTTTTGTGCGACACACAAGTCACATGACATAAATTGTGCAATATTCATGCATCGATAATGGTTTTTGGTCTTCTTGTGCTTTGAAGTTTACTTTCTCGCATTATTTGTTGTGTTATTACGTATATGGAATTAATCACTTATTATTTTCCAAAAAAATTCCTTCTGTTGTAGGACACCACAACTATAAAGAAATGTTGGGTTCTACCATGAAAGTGTTAAATAGGTACGCCTTTATAGGTTCTTTTTTTTTTTTGTTACATTGCCATATATGCTACTTACTGTGAGTTTTATACCTGTTTTAATTCTTGATTTTCCTTTAACACTTACCAACACAATTGATGTCTTAACTTTTCTGTTTACAGGTCAATTGCTTGCCATGTTTTCTCTATTCATGCATATGTATCGGCAAGTCCACCAAAAGAATTCTTCTTCTTTGTGATAGTTGTCTGATTCAGTTGAGATAGTATTTGAAGGATATGTTAGGATAAAAACCAGTCACAACTGTAATGACTTTGATGTCTAGCTCTTCTGTTTAATGATATTGTGTCAATGTACAAATTCAAATAGATAAGTCTAGGTTGTCCTGTATAACAATAAATATATATTAAACGTAGACCTACTTCATATTAGAACTGTGAATTTAGTCCATGAAACTTGTAGAATTAGCAACTGGAACACAATTTGAAAAGACGCAACAAAATAAATAAAAGGTATAAGCTTCTAATTGTTGGTACATATCAATTTGTTTAAGAGAAATATCTTTTCTCTAGGAGATGAGTTATGAGATAAAAAAAAATGTTTTTTAGTCCCATGCTTTTTTAAATCCTCAATACTCCAAAGCCCATTAATTTCTCCGAATCAGACCCCATTGTCTATAAAATCAACAGTAGCTACATTATGTGTCTAACTTCCGTTGCTACAGAGATCTAATTCTACAAGTAAACATGTAACAAGTCTCATATGTACGTTAATGATGTCATTCTACCTGGCATTAATATTAATCAATTGTGTTGAAATGCGGATGTAAAAGGTCTCATGTCTATGTATCATGTGCTCAGACCATGACCGTAATGAATGAAATTCCATTGTGTTACGTATTGTTAATGATAGAAAAATCTAAACCAACGTTTAGTTTTTTCAGAAAGTCTGTTAATGGACTAAAGACTTAGAGGTGATGTTAAAAGGTCAAACTATTCTTTGAGGCTTTGCCAGCTTTTTGCTACTATGTTCATCTTAGACCCTGAGAAAATACAATAAGATTCTGGCGAACAATAATATTTTTCAGAAACCTGATAGTCTAATTGGAAAAAAGTTGGCAAAAAGATTGTTATATTTACAATAATGATAAATGGGCAAATCATTGATTCTGCTTTCATGCTGGAGAAAGTAAAGGTAATACTAAATAGTATGTACCCGGTGCAGTTAAGTAGCATTTAGACCAATTCACACATATTATGGAATGATCAACATGCTTAATACTCTATAGTTGATATTTTTTGGATTGGTGGGAAAATTCATTACTAGAATATTTTTGCGTTTGTTCAATGTTGGGTGGTATAAGACATTGATTGAGCCATCACAACTGCAGAACATACTATTTTGTGCATAATTGTTTATTGAGCTAATTAATGGTATGGCATGAGTTAATCAAAACTGGATATTTTGTTCTCTCTCATCATTTGAAAATTTATGTGTTTATACAACTATATGTAATGATTAATCCATGTTGATATCAATTTTATTTCATTATATGGAGGGAAGGTAGGCGAGTTTCGATGATGCTGAGATGCGCAAATATTGTTGGGTCTGGAGATTGCATGTAGCCTATAAAGTCAGGGTCTTCTTTTGGAGATGCCTGCATGGTGTTGTCCCACTTCATTATTGAATGGGGTAAGGTATTGTGAAGCTTTTGATCAAGAATGGAACAGGGTTTGGAGGTAGAGACGCATGCAACTTTAGTTGGATTAGGCAGACAAAAAATGCTGTTGCTAATAATGAGATTTGAATGTTTTCGGTTTTTATTTTCTTTCTGCAATCAGTAGCACCTTTGGTACAATCTGTGGTTGATAATGAATTGGTTTGTTAATTAACGAATGTCATTTTCCTTTCAAAAAAAGTATTTTAAGTTCAATTAATTTTTTAGGATCATTGCAGTAGAACATTAATTTTTTTATGTGTGATTGTTCCGCACATTGCCGATAACTAAGTTTCTTTCCTCGACAGGTCCAAGAGCTAGAGAATATTTAATTTTTTTGTTATTAGTATATAGAAATTATTATTAGAACTGATTAATTTAATTTCCAAAATCAGACTTTAGTACTTCTTGTGTTGTTCTATTTGTAATTTTTTTTTTAAATTATTTTGTTTCCTAAAACTACTATTCAAATACTGCTATTATGGTTGAATATTTGGAATCTGGGTGACCTCAAGAATTGAGGTACACCTAACTAGTAATTTATAAAGACTGGAGCTATTTTCAAACACATTCAGCTTTAAGGACACTCGTAAATTATATTATGATGTACTGCAACTCTATTAATAATTAATATTTTTAAATATTGAAAAGATGGAACTTAAGAAAGCTGCATTTGCGTGCACCCACGAGACCAGAGTTATTCTGGTTAGTAGTTCTTCGTACACAGAATACTACTGCCAGGAAGAGTGGTAACAATATTGCTAGGTTCTTCTAACATTGCTAGGTCCACAAAATAAGGCAAAAATCTCTAACCTGCTTCTAATTACAAACACAAACTTAATCTTATATTTCCTGTGTCGTCTCTGTTCTAACAAAATATGTGTTCGCTTTTAAAACACTAAATCCTATACACGGACTGGATAACAGATCAACACAAGAACATGTAAAATCCATGTAAAGAAAGATGCGGGAGAAACAGGCCATGAAACTGCCCGTTTCCTCAAATGCCAAATTCATTATTTGGAGCTTCAATCTCATACATCATACGATAGCATGTGCATTGTTCATGTCTAAAAGGAATTGTCTCACAATTGCAACCAATAGATTTAGCCCCTCCATTTGCCAATATTCAATGATGAAACAAGGGGATCATCATGAGTAAAAAAATAATCCTCCACTTTTGAAGCACCTTTCCTCAAGGTAATATTACAGTGCGCACATAAATCCTCTTTTAAACACGGAAAGCACGGGGAAATTTGGGGGTGGGAATTGATCAACATGATTTACCTCATCATAGTCTGTGTGCACCTCCTATCTCGATATCATTGCTCTTTTACAGGTACCTAAGTATTTCATTAATACGAAGGTAGCCGAACAATCATATCAATCCAGAAATACCAACACTAGCTTACCCACCTCACGTTACCCCAATTTTTTTGTACAAATCACCTGGCCCCTCCTGCCTAAGGACCTACCCCGCCATTTTTTTCTACTACTAAATTAATTTTAACATACACAATATATTCATTTTGACATTACATAATTAAAATATATAATTGCTTAAAATAGCATTTAATATTCATTGTATACTTAAAAATAACAAGTACTCCCTCTGTCCAATTTTACCTGGCCTATTTAAGGGCCTGTTATATTTTGTTATACGTTGGAGAGTATTATAGGATATTGTGAGGTCCATTTTATGAATAAAGTGATAGTTTATGGAAAATATAACTATCACATGTTTTTATGACAATCAATTTATTTATAAATTAATTTCACAATACCCCATAATACCCACCAACATATGACAAAAAAACAGGCCCAGAAAATAGCCCTAGTAAAATTGGACAGAGGGAGTAATATATTAACACAGGTATATATATATATACATTAAACATCAATATAAGCACACACACACAGACATCAATAAAGGGTGGGTTCTACAAAAAAATATAAAGGACAACCCATCATCTTGTACCAGCTTGACAGGGTCGGATTCAACATGTGCCTGGGTTTTAACCCGTCCTATTACCCATCCTTGAGTCCCTAACAGCACAATTGGAGATTAAGAAATAATGAACAAGCCCAGCATAGTTATATGCTGGGAATGATTAATAGCCACATATTGCAATATCATAGGCTGGTACTTGAACCAAGAATAGGCCATTTATTATTCAAAAGTCTCATTCTTAGATGACTTGCTCATTAGATTAACATCTTACCCAAAATGAGTTAAAAGTTTTAATTGACATAACACCATTATCCTAGCACAGAGATTGTCCCTAAACATACAAAAAAAATCATGTTACACATTAAGAGGGTGCCTGGAGCCTGGTAGTTAGAGGGGAAGGGGAACTGGAAAGGGTTAATGGTTAATGGGGAATGGGTATTGTGTATGACTACATGCCACCCAGGGGTACTGAAAGTTATTGTAGAGAAAGGATTCTCTAGCCACTTCTTGTTCCTTCATAATTTCCCTTCTCATAACCACCCTTCCAGCCACCCCTTAGTTTATTCAAGAAAGAAAACTATTTCTACACAAAACATACAACAACAAAACTAATGGGGTGCTTGGTGTCGTGGTTTGGTGAATGAGGAATGTGAGCAAAAAATGGTGCTTAGGTATTGACTACTATGGGTTTTGATTTCCCACATTTTGGCATTGAGCCATACTCCTCCCATAGGAGTATGAAACCCATCATCTACTTCTTTCATCCCCATTACCCAATATTGCCTACTTCTTTCTTCTGCATTCATTTATGACACTATATAATCTAGTGTGTCCGCTCTCAACCATTATACCACGAATTAAGTATTAACTATATAAATACTTCAGGGACCCAGATTAACATTAGTCAGCCTCCAGGCTACAATCAGTGGGCTAGTTCATACATCTCGTAAAACTAATGCCTAAAAAAACACACTTCCAAGTATCACAAATCCAATGATAGGTAATTTTGTAAAAAGATAATAAGCTTAATACATTTTTTACAAGCTTCATCTTCAGCATGTATAATTATATTTCCAATTGAGTATTAACATCGCGGCTGTGATTAACATATAAAGATAATGCCTAAAAGACTTGAGTTTCTTAAGTAGAATATATTAATATCACCAAATGCAGAAAAATCAAGAGATTCCACAAAAGATATCATTGTCAGTAAAACAAAACCAACCAACAATCATGGAAGTGTAAATCCTAGGAACTGTAGTTCAAAGGTTCAAAGGTTCAAAGAAAGTGTGAAATTGCTTCAAGGAAATAAAAGAGATGGATGATAATTAACCGCAAAAGACACTTTAGCATCAGCAACCCAGATCATAAGCAAAAATATCCATTGTATGACAATAAGCAAAAAATAGGGATACTCACTGTGGTTGAAGTGAGATGCTCAACCCTACAAAAACAAAAAATACAGGTCATAACTAAGTTTCAATACCGCCTAATAAAAGGTATAACCAAAAGACAGCAAAAGTTATAAAACTGTGCGACTTACAGATATATTTCATACTTCAAAGCAGCATCCAAACATCTCCAGGCATACAATCCTCCAGAACAACCAAAGCATGGATCAGACATCATAACTTCACGTATGTACTTTTAAAGTTTTAAAACAGAAACAACTAAAGGTACCCATAAAGTTAAGACAAGGCAAATATGGTGAAACCTAAAGCACAATAGACCAAATAATAAAGACATAAAACAAACATTTTTCAAAACAGACCATGTAAGACGAATCCAAAAAAATGATTTTACTGCAAGCAATATCTCATGGTTCTAAAACAATTTGAAATTAAAGAAGCACAAGGCAGTCATATTAACCACTCAGGAAACTAGATATCCAAGAAAGAAGACCTTCAATTATCTAGGCAAAAAATTCTAGATAACTTTCAAACAATTACATATAAATGGTGTTAGTTCTCAAAGGCTCTACACTTAAACTCCTAAGAAACAAGCCAAGGTACCTTCTCCAGAGTGCCTGTAGTCATCTAAACCACTGAATGGTTTCCTCATGGCATAGGAAGATTTCCTGAACGAAAAATTAGATCAGACTCTCCAGAATCCAAAAGCTCTATAGCATAGCATAATATAGGAAGAGAGTAAACAATGAAATTATCTAGCATAATAATTAGCAAAAATTGCCAAATGGAAACATCCGTTGTTGGAATAGACCTGGGATAAAGTGAGGAATGAACACAAAACATCTATAGCAACTTTCCAGATGAAATCCCAAAAGATCCACAATCACAATGCTAATCATACTTTCTATGTATACGAGGTAATGGTTTTTTATATCAATACTGAACAACTAATGCCTCAAATGTAAAGGTCTGTTGTGTAAAAGTAATAATAACAATAAGGGGGGGAAAAGACGAGAATAATAATATTTTCAATGCACTCTTGATTGTCATCATTAAGGATTAGTACAAACAAAGTGAAACGCCTTCAGTGAGTTTCTTACAATAGAAACAGAAAACAATCCATGGAAAGAACTCCCCGTTAACTGCCTCCCCAAAGGTCATCTCTAAGAACTTGGAACCATGCCCCAGTCACTGTCTCCTGAATTCTTGCTCCCATATAGAAGACAAAGACAGATAAATGTCCAATTAGATAATTCAGTAATGAGACGAGACGAAAATGTATAAGTATCTAATTCAACAGCAGTTCTGTAGTCAGATATTCAGCATCATGGTTCACTTGCCCGTGATGAAAGGATGGCCCAAGGCCTGTGATACAGTCAATCTCTTGTCTGGATCAAGGAAAAATATTTTTTCCATAAGATCTCTAAAATTAGCTACCAATTTTGGATCCTCACCAGGAGACCCCGAAATTAAAGTGCCAAAGTCTTTTGGCTTGATATTCATCATCAGTCTCCTAATTGCCTGCAACAACAGAGTAAAACATTTTTTTTATAAAAGGTGCAGACTCTTTATAATCAACATGGAAGTAGAGTTATGAAAACCCATCGAACAAGCAAAGCACAAGATCAGTAGCATACCGACCTTCTTTGAGACAGGGTCCTCATCTGTTGCAAGGAAATTTAGATCGTGGTCGAAGTGCTGGTCTGTAAAGGCTCCCTGTAACAAAGTAGCATGTAAGGACCCACAGTAAGCAAACAGACATACAGAAAATTAAGGCATCAAGGGAATAAAATAGTTTTTAAGTAAAAAGTTAAATAACTCGATTCTGACCTTCCGGAGCATCTTTTTTGGGAAGGGACCTTTCAATTCCATGTGAAGACGGAGCATGTCATTATTGGTTGAACCAGGAAACAGGACTTTCCCAGTGTAAAGCTCAAACAAACAGCAACCAACTGACCAGATATCCAAGGGGTGGTCATATGTGAGTCCTAAAACTGTTAACAAAGAACATCATCACCAAGCTGCCCACAAAAAAATTAGGAATTGAATACGAAACAAAATATCAGCATTAGAGCAGAACTAATGTAATACTTACTGATCTCTGGGGACCGATAAAAACGGCTAACAAGGTAAGGGGTGATTTCATTTTTACCAGCAAACATTGCATTACCAAAGTCGCAAAGCTTCAATACATTTTTTGCTTCATTCACCTACACATAGAAATGCACAGTGATCAACAAAGGAATCCAAAATCATGTGTGACATGTGAAAAGTTCATGAGAACACAAATAAAGAAGATGTTCTGCATACCAACATATTATCTGGTTTAATATCACAATGAAGAACACCACAGTTTTTCAGATGCTTCAGTGCTATAAAGAGTTGCTTAGCATATGCCCTCACAGCAGTAAGCTTCAGACCAATATTACGACCAAATTTCTTCAGAACTTCACGTAAATTCATATGAAGTGATTCAAAAACTAAGCATAGATGGTTCCGGTACTTGAATGTAGAAAGAAAACGAACACAGTGGCGCTTGTCCTCAGGATCTGCACCAACCAACTTTTTTAGTATGACCAATTCTTCCATACCAGCCTTGTACCTGCGTGGAAGAAAAAACAAGAAATATCAAGATATGTAGCACATGACTTACAATAACGTAATTACACTCATATACAAGCTCAACACCAGGAAAATTAGAATCACTCACATTGTTTCATTATTACGTATGATTTTGATGGCTACTTCTTCAGGGTCACCAGGCTTAGCTTTGAGATCCTTAGCGCGAACAACAGTAGAAAATACACCTTTTCCATGGGCAGCTATTATCTCATATCTGCCATCAAGCACTTCCCCAAAACGATAACCTGATCATTAGAAACACGAGAGAACTATTATTACAACAGGGTTAATAAAGTCCCTGAATTATTAACATGTAACCTACCATCAAGATATAAGTATCCAAGACATATAAAAACATCAACAGACGTGCAAGAAAGATGCCATCAAAAATTGAATTTACACATGGATAGCAGCAATAATGTATAGCATGGGAAATAGAATAGTGCTCAGGAACTGACCGTAGTAACCTTCTGCATCATCCCAATTGTCATGAAGTCCGCTCTTTTCAACAGCTACACCATCTCCTTTACCCTGTGAAAATATTTAATTTTAATTCACCGAAAATGACTTAGAAGAATGGCATGAAAACATTCAACAATATTGTAAAGAGGCATGAAATACAAGTTGATAAAAAGCTTCATTTAGCAGGTGACACATAAACAAGCAGAAGCACAGCTCAATTTTGCTATATAAAATAAGGGCATGTTCAATGTAATTGAAAATAACAGAGAGAAGTACCTAGATTTCGTATGGAAACTGGGAACAAATACAGAAATGTTACAATAAATATGATAAGATCAGGCGAAAGAAGAACAGATAAGAAAAATGAAATTGGAAAGTCTAATGTGCTGTGGCCTGCGGGTGTTATATAAATATCATTTGAACGAAAGTAAAGGCTCAAAATAATATGAAAATTGCAAGACTAACCGCTTTACGAACTCCAGCAGGTGATTCTCCAAATATATCATCACAAAACATATCTTCCGATCTCTCGCTCTGCATAAGTAATAAAAGAAATGGATCACATTCTTGAACAATATCAGAACATAAATGTTAATTGTAACAAGAATCAAGTATAATATAATATAATACTCCCTCCGTCCATGAGTAAGTTTCTCATTTCTTTTTGTTGAATGGTTTAAGAAAGTGTATTTGTTTATTAATATATGGTGGACCACATATTGACTTTTGAGATAAAGTAATGAATAGTGTTGAAAAGTGGATTAAATGGGTGACATTTTTGGTAATATTGTGTGAATTTGAAGGTTAAAGTTTATATGTAGTAAAATGTTATTTTTGCCATTTATGGAATGAGAAATATACTGGGGGACGGCCCAAAAAGGAAAGTGGGAAGTTTACTCGGAGACGGAGGGAGTATAATATAATAAGGTAGCATGGATTCCACTGGAGAAGCTTTCCTCATGGAAAAACTGAATCAGCAAAGAAAAATGTATAATTTCCGAGAATGAAATTAAAATATAACACAGGGCAACTAAAATACCTTGGGGGTACCCGCTCCTAGTCCACCAGTTCCTGGGGGCATCTGATCAGCAGAAAGACCATTTTGCGAAGGTGATTTTCCCACAGCAAAGGATGGTTCAGGAACGTAATCATCTGCCCCTTCCACTTGATTGTCAGATTTTTCTAGTACAACTTCAGCAGATGCCACTTGTGGAGTAGACTCTCTGGCTTCATCCACTACTAGTGCATAAGAAGCAAGAATTAGCCAAACATGACAATTCACAAGAAAAGGAGTATGCATCCAAAAACATTAATTTTCTCTAAACACTGCTTCACCACTGGATGCAAATTATGGCCTCAAGGGGATATTAACTTCAACATAGAAGGGGAAAAAAGCTTTGAGAGAGTCAGAAGATAATCTAGCACAAACATCATCCTTCATGACAGTCTGACATAGATACCTCAGTGTGTCATGAGAACAGAAACCCAATATGAAAATCATCTTCAAAAGATAATTACCAGATAATTTTAATTTAGAGAACCATTTTACTAACATCACCAAATAACAAGAAAAAAATTGTGCAATGACATCTTACCAATATCTCGAGAGGGTGTTTCATGTCGTTGCTGTTGGTTTTTATACTTTTCAAGAATAGCTTGCCTGCGCCTTCTACTTTCCTCCTTAACTCTCTCAAGCTCATCCTCTTCCTGCTCTGCAAGTTGCATCACAATCTTTTCTTGATAGTCCTCTTGTCTGTCATCATCCCTGGGAAAACCAAAAACAAAAAATGAACTATTACAGGAGGAAAAGAAGAAGAATACTCAGATAACTAATTTATTTAAGAAGAAAAAATACCTTTCATTATTCTCATTACCCTGCTCCTTTTGTTTATCATTAGAGCTCCCATTCTCTAAATCACTTCTCCTTGTTCTCTCTCTATGATAATCTACAGAATTTCTTCTGTACCTGGAATCATTATCCCTATCTCTGTAGTCATCTTCCTCCTTACTATACCTCTGGTGTCTGCTTATCCGATCAATGTCATAGTCTTTATCTCTGCTTCTAGCCCTCCAGCCATCTCTAACACCTCTACCTCTATCCCAATCCTTGTTCCTCTCCCTCTCCCTCTCCCTCTCCCTTTCCCTTTCTCTATCTCTCTCCCTATCAATCCTCCTTTCCCGTTCTCTCCCCCTCTCCCTTTCCCAATCTCTATCTCTGGACCTGTCCTTCAGCATCTCTTGCTCCTTCTCCTCTCTATATCTATCTCGGAGTTTGTTTCCTTCTCTTTCTATTTCCTTCTCCCTCTCTCTTTCTTTCTCTCTAGTTCTTTCTCTATCCAAATCCCTCTCCCTGCTGCCCTCCCTATGCACGTCACGCGTATCCCTACTGCCCTCCCTATACACGTCACGAGTCTCCCTGCTATAATGTCGTTCTGTTCTCTCTGCATATCTGCTAGAACTACGCTCCCTTTCTTTCCCCTTCATGTCATCTCTGCTGCTGTGTCTATACTTCTTGGCATGTTTGGCCGCTCTTTCCTCATCAGAGGCACTCTGATGTTTTCTTGCTATATAACTGGGTTCATCCACGGAAGCTTCTCGTACAATGCTTCGGGACCTAGACCTTCCCCTAGACCGATCAGGTGACTTCGATAAAGTACTGTAAGATCTTCCATTCAGATGATTTTCATGGGAGTGAGCGCTTGAAATAGCCCTGGGCATTTTCTCATAAGATGAAGGTTTCCTCGTAATCTTTAGATCAACTTCATCTTCAAAATTGCCGGTCTGCTTGCTATCTTTAAAGAAAATTGCATTATCAACTTCATTATATTTCTGTGGATAATCCCCATTTGCAAGTACCTCGGAATTTGATAACCTCTCATGATCCATCTCACCACTTTCTTTGCCATCCACTCTGTCCTTCCCCAGTTTCCTTGACTTTTCATTCACTCTTTCCAAATTCTCTTCATTAACTCCCTGTAATGAAAAATTAAAGAAAAACATCACTCAGTAAACCATCACTACATTTACAAGTAACAAAGCTTGCAGAAAGCTTTAGACATATAACCAAGTCTTACAATAAATTGCAAGCCATCATTTCAGTCTTCTGCAAAGGGGGAAACGCCTAGGGAAACTTTGCCTGGCAACAAAATGTAATTACTGGTGCAAATCTCCCTATTGACATAATTTGTCGGGTCCATATAATGGAGCAAAATTATTTGCACGAAAATCAATTATTTACAGTAACTAGAGATTTCATCAGAAACCCATGAAACAAATATTTCAAAAAGTCGTGAAGCCTGTGATGTCCTGGTTTTCAAGAACCTAATTTCCAAAAGATGGTTAGAATTTTTTTTAAACACATTGATGCACAAAATGTCATTCATAGAATAAGGAAAGATATGAAAGATGTGCTCCATTGGGCTATAAAACTTGTGTTGAGAGAATTTGTTGGGTTGTGCGTTCGTTCGATTAATACACATCACTTTTTTCCTCAACAATAAAGTAGATATCAAAATCAAAAGAATCCAAAAGAGACAAGATCTAATGAACTAACATATGGGAAAATAGCATGTAAAGAAAGAATGAGGGGAATCTGAACACACCATGTTAAAATCATCACATCCATTGATCTTAAATTCCCCAACCTCAACATCCGAATGCAAATTCTTCCTTGACTTCTCGGAATCCTCATCAACGAAATTCACCACACCATCATCATCCACGATCTCCCCTTCCTCCATCTCATAATCCACTCCCGATTCATGCTTCACCGACACTTCGCCCAGGGAACCGCTGCCGCTTTCCAATTTCTTTTCTTCAACCTCAACATCATCAATTCTCTCACCTTCCAATTCTTCCCTAGTTATCTCAGTGGCTTCTTCCTTATCTCTACTGCTCCGATGCCGGTGATGACGATGGCGATGGTGCCGGTGTTTGCGGCGTTTTGAGCGTTCCTCTGCGTCGTCGTTGGAGGAGGATCGGTGGTGCTTTCGGCGCGTCGGTTCGGTTGAATCACCGGCCATTAGCTGCGACGATGTAGAAAGAAATAATTGTAATTGTGATTGCTGAAGAGATGTTGGATTAGGGTTAGGGTAAGGTTTGGGGATTTTGTCGATGAAATAATTCTTAAACTCAAACAGCCTAAGAATTCGATTGACACGGAGAGGTTTAAAGATATTTTAATATGTGAGATGTGAGAGATCTGCCAAAGATTTCGGTATTAGCCCTTGAGTTTTATTAATATAACATAATATCACCTTATGTTTTTGTGTTTTTCAATTCGCACCCTTAAAGAACGCTTCCTCGATGGCAAATTATTTGTTTTAATTCCTTTTTTTTTTTTTTTTTAACACAAGAAGAGAGCTCACTTTGCAAATTAACTCGAAGAATAGTGTCGGGCTATATTCTTGATCCAAATAGAATATCTGTTCCAACCCAATTGTAAGAAGAAGAGAAAATGATACTGAAAGTTCATGAACGTTAATATATAGATATAGTCCTTGGATTATGGCTAGTTATCCCTACTAAGCCATCAACCAAGTATTAAACCATCAAGACCGATGACTCTTTCTCTCTTTCGAATGACACTAACCGAATTCCTGAAATCTGTCCAAATTCTCACCCTAAAAACTAATAGATTCTTCTCCACTTTAAGCTCTCCAAGATCACTCTTAATTCTGCTCCCAAACACCGAGCATGGGTGCGCAATTCGTGGCCATCATGCAGCCAAAATAACACCATCAACATTAAGGAAAGCATATCCCACTGAAGAAACCGAGTGTTACTCATTGAAGCATACATCCGTGCATAAAGTGATTCCCTCAAAGTGGATGTATTTTGCACCAAATCCGCACCCATGAATTGTTGTTGCATCGGTCATGGGAAGAGTTTCACAAGCCTATTGGAAATTCTTCAGAAAACAGTGTTGGAGTTATACGTGAAAGTATGTTTTTACTTTGTATAACTCATGTATCAAACACTTGTTTATGAGAATAATTCTTTTATCGCATATACTTTAGATATGATTGAATGTTGAATATTTATTGCAAACAGTTCATAATAGTGCTAGTTACATTGTGGTTAATGTGGTGATACCCGATCACGGAAGACAACATTAACAGTTTCCTTGTAACTAAACGTACATTTTCACGACCTAGGTGGAATTGAACAATCCGCCGTGAAAAGTCGATGTGTAAGTCTCAGATTGGTCTGTCTTGACTAAGAGATTGCACTAGCACATTTAGTATGTGTTGAAGAGGACCTACAGCGAGGATAAATTCTTATGTTCTGAAATGTGAAGAATTAGACCTCAGTGGTTATTGATTTCTTAATCTCCGTCACTTAAATAGGACCGTGTGTGCTTAATGGTTACTGCTTTGATTCATGTTGGGTGAGAAACATTGTGACTTCGAACCTTGTGCTTTGGGCAGTAATATTAATCATACGACGGTTGCTAAGATTTAATACGGAGAAACGCGTGCGAGTACGGCTCGTGTGATTAGTCCACTTGGTGGGCTCAGAAGTTTTATCGTACCAAATCTTGCAAGTGAAGAATTAGTTTCTTCAGTACGGATAATAATGTTGAGTTGTCTTTACTCCAAGGTGAAATATATTAATTAATTTAGAGCTATTCAGAAGCTTAATTAATTAATGGACTTGATAATCTTAAATGCGGGAAATAATAACCGGGAGCCCATATTATCGTAATATGGATTAAGATGGATAGTGCAATATTAATTTATTAGTGGTAATAATTAATATTAATGGATTGAATTATATTGGGGCTCAATATTTAAATTCAGAAGTCCATTAGGAGGTCCAATCTTAATTCTCCTTAAAGGCCCCTCAAGTAGCCCAATAATGATAAGGTGATTAAAATAAAAAGATTATATTATGCTGATTTTTACACTTAAATTTTCGAAAATTAGTTTGTTAGGAGAGAAAAGATTTTGTTGATTTTCTTGGAAAGCTATTATGGAAAATATGTATTCTTGGAATACAAGAATCTTATTATACTATATTTCCAAACCTCTCCAAAATGATGTGTCAACACCACCTTATTCTTAGGGTGATGTGGCATGTCCAAAATCTCTTTATTTCAAAATACAGAATTCTCATTAAAAGTTATTTTAGGCATGGTTTAATTTTTACTAAGACTTAATCTACACCATATATTTTACACTTTTAATCCCAACCATACATTTCATTTTGTATTTTCTATAAATGTCAAATCTCTCTTTAGTTTCATTCTAATTCACAACCCTAATCCTCATCTCTTCTCTTCATTTTCTCATTTGTTGTGTACTATGTGAAGAAATATGATTTTATTTTTTGTTCGTTTGTTTGGATTATTTCTATAATTTTTTGTGTAGATCACCATCCCTCTTTTTTTACAGGTAAACAAATTTATTATGCACATGGAGATGATTAGGCACACATTATAAGAAAATTATATGTACATCTTGAAGATAATTCGAACGTATTCAGAAATTATTTGTAAGTTTCTAAAGTATATTTATATTCATATCTTTACATTTATGTTTTTTTAGAATCCACCATCAATAATTTTTTCTCTTTCAATAAGAAAATTCTCTCATCACACGTCTACGATTTTGATCCAACTATTATTCTTTCCCAAATAAGGTGTGCGCTATTGTTTTATATTTTTTCGTTTTGTATTGCAGGTAACCTAAAAGTGATGTAGAGACATTTTTTCATGGTCGAACGATATCTCTTCTTAGATATTTTTGGAAGTTATTTTTGTAAAATATTGATAGATGTGAATTTTTTGTAGGAGAAAAATAAAATATTTTGGAAAAGATATTGTTACCAAAATGATGTATAATACCAAAAATATTATGTCATCAAATATAATATATTGCCTTCAATAATAGATTGTAATAAAAATTTATTTTTGGATAAAATTATGTGGCCAAAATAGACTATTAAACTGAAAGATATAGATATTTTTTCTATACTAGGATATCGATTTTTCTTTAATATTTTTTAACATAAAAATATTAAAAAATATTGTAATTTGTAAATAAGTAAAAAGCTGTTATTTCTTATATAATTAATTTATATATTTTTCCTTAAAATATGTGGAATAAATTTTTTATGGATTGAAAATTATAATGTTGGGAAAAAAAGGACATTAAATTTATTTACTAACAATTTCAGTACTATAACTTTTAAAGTATCTTACTCTAAAATAAAATAAATCTGAGTATATTTTGATCATTGAAAACATAACATTTACCTAAAATATGGAATATTATTTTAAATATTATATTAGTGCAAGTTGATTTTTTTCACGGTTGATTTCTCTTCTAAAATATTTTTGGAAGTTATTTTTACAAAATATTGATAGATGTGAAATTTGTAGGAGGGGATTGAAATATTTCATAACAGATATTGTTACCGAAATAATGTATGATACTAAAAAAATCTTGACACCAAATATAATATCTTGCCTTCAATAATATATTATAATACAAAAATTTATTTTTGGATATAATTGTGCTGCCAAAATAGACTATTAAACTGTAAAGTACATATACTCTTTTATAGTCTAGGAGTTCAATTTTTCTTTTATATTGTTTTAACATACAAATATTAAAATACTTTTTTCGAACGATTTTTTTTCTTAGATATTTTTAGAATTTATTTTTGCAAAATATAGATAGATGTAAAAGTTGCAGAAGGGAATTGAAATTTTTCAGAAAAGATATTGTCACCGAGATAACATATAATTCTCAAATAATATTGTCACCAAATAAATACCCTACCTTCAATAATAGATTGTAACACAATTTTTTATTTTGGATAAAATTTTACCTGCAAAATAGAATTTGAAACGGTAAAATATAGATATTATTTTGTAGAGTAGGATTTCGATTTTTTTAACAATTGATTTTTTTTAAACTTTTTTTATTTTCAAAATATCTATATGTAAATTGAATTAAAAAAAAAAGAGACTAAGATTAATACCTAAACGCCATTTTTATTGTTGAATTGCGTTATAAATACCAACACATTAATCAATTGTTCCCACACAAACATCTACACAATATTTAATTTAACTATGACATCATTTTTGTCAAATATTACCTTTAGATTTGAAATGTGTGATTCTATCTGCAGTTTTAAACTTTTGTGTTCGATTGTTATTGTATCTTCATACCATGGGGAAAAACTGGGCATGCAAGTATACAACAACTGTAATTTTAAGTAATATTTAATGTGAGTTTGAATGTGAATTAGTTAATATTTTTTAAATATTCTATTTATTCATGTTTAATATATTTTTTTTATTGTTCATTGAATTATAAGTACAATTTTAATATTATATCAAAATTACAAGATATTTAAAAAAAAGTTAATGTCTATAGTTTGAAATAATAATAATAGTTTTTTTTTCAATCCGCGAAATTCGCGGGGATACACACTTGTATCTCATATATTCAAGGAGATCCAAATCTTGGGAACTCTCCTATTATTTTCGAAATTTACAAGCATATTAAGGTGAGTGAGATTTTTGTGGAATATTTTATTGTGGAGAAAAGAATATATGAGATATATTCAAGATTTCTTAGAGTCTAAGAAAAGATTTTCTCCAAGCCCAAATAATCCTAAAAATTTCGGCCATCTCACTTTATAAATAGGGGGTGATTATTTCATCCTCAAGTACATAATTCCATGTGTTGGAAAAATCAAGAGCATAGATATTTTTCTTTTTCCTTAGTTATTTAAATTACTTGAAAGCATCTCCTACCGGTGATCAAGTAAGGCGAAAGGGAAATACTTGAGAAGGCTTTTCGGTTGATAAAGCGAGATCGTGATTGTCCCGTTTATTCAAAGGCCAAGTCTACAAGAGGTGCGTAAGTCACATAAATTCTTATTTATTCCGCCTAGATTTTATGTGAATTAATTCAACATGCATGATGATAAATTAGTTGTTGGAATTATTATTTGAATTAATTAGGATTAATTCATGCTAGTAATAATTGAATTTAAATTCGTATTTAAATTTCATCCCGAATAGATTCCGGGCACCCCAATTTTCCCAACAAACAGATGGCTCAATTTACACTGAAATAACCCCATTCTTCATGCTTTTATCATCGTGCTTCACACGGCAACGTTCCTTCTATATCGCCCACACTAACATAACAAAGTCCTCAAAATCATTCTCATCGATCTTATCTGTCATATATCTCCAAAACTCAAAAGAAAGAGCTTCTATGCCATTTTGATTGGGCTCTACCAGCCCATATTTTTCCAAATCTTCTTCACAAAAGGGTAAAGAAAAATAGAGTGGGTAGTACTCCCATCGGGGAAGCCACACAGAAAGCACGACAGTGCTATATGTATGTGATGCTTTAAGACATTTGCTTTAGTAGCAATAATGACATTCACGGTTTTTAAAATATTTTTTTTTACCTTGGGAAGGATATTCAACCCCCAAAGCTTCTTCTTGTTTCTTGTTTGAGGTAGTAGGAGTACTACAACTCTGAATTTTCCTGCACAGATAATGTATGTATCCTAACTTGACTAAGTAGTTTCCTTTAATATATGGCTTCCAGACCTGGAGTCTTTGTGGCAAGGGCCTCCAATAGGAGTTTTTTTTTTTTTTTATTGCTTCAATTTTAAATGGTAAGAAAGCATCCATAATAAGGTCAATGTTCCACATGTTTGGTTGTAGAATGAATTGCGCTACATTCGAGCTACTCACCGCTCTTGATATAATTTGCCCCTCGTACAATCCTTGAACCCAAGCATTCTTAAAGATACTGGTCAATTTGTTATCGCCTACTTTCCATCAAAGGGATTTGCAAATAAAAGATGGATTTGACCCCAAGCACAACTCCATACTATCTTCATATTTGAAGTGTCTAGCTTTGAAGACTTTTGATATCATGGAGTCGGGTTAATGATCATTCGCCACACTTGTTTCGCAAGCAAGGCTTTGTAAAAATATGAAAATTTCTTAAATCACATACCTCTTTTTTTAGGATGGTAAAGAGTCTCATTCGCACCAACAAATAATATTCCCCATGGGCGTTTTACCCCACCAGAAATTCGAGATAAGTCTTTCAATATCATCATACATATGGACTTTGGTACCCTAAAACACGACATCGTATATGATGGAATTGCTTGAAGAATAGCTTTGATGAGTACCTTTTTCACTCCTTTCAAAAACTCTTTATTCTCCATGCTTTGACCTTGCTTGCCACGCGATCTCTTAAATAGCCAAAATGAATTTTTTTACTTAGGAGGGAAAATGTTGGTAGGCTAAGGTAGATGTCATGACCTTGCCTAATGGGAACATTGAGTACAACCTTGATGTCGCATTTGCTCTTATTGGGAGTATTTGGGCTGAACGTGATAGCTGATTTATAAAAAATTAATTGATTGGTTAGATGCCTCTTCGTAAATGGCAAGGTTATTCTTTAGCTTGAGACAATCTTTGTTTTGAAGAAGATCAGACTGTCATTAATTGTATTAATCTTAATACACTATAAAATTAAACATTTTGAAGATTCCTCTCTCATGCCCTCTAGTGACAAGACTTAATTTTGATCATCCATATTATTCTATTAATCTCAACTATATATTCATTTAGATTTTCTATAAATTTATTTTCACTCTTCACTTTTCAATTCTTACATTCTATGTCTTAATATCCTTTTCTTGCTTACATTTTCTATCTGTCGTCTTTTCATCTGCTCTGGTCCATTTATTTTCTCACAAGTCTTATTTTCCACATCTTGATCTCATATTCCCATAAATGGTGTCAATGTGTTATGATTATTGAGCAAGAACAAGGAAAATTAATTTACAAATAATTACTTAAAAAAATAGGATAAATTGCGTCAAATTGTCTTGTGGTTTGGAAAATTGACATGAAACTATTTGTACTTTAGAAATTGTGTGTGTTGTAAATCTAGAAAATTTATTATTCGAAATCTAGAAGATTTGATGTGGACATTACTAATGGACCAATAACCCAATGGGCTTCATATCTTAGACTAGGGTTTTATTCTTATAAATATATCATTGTACTCAGAATTGTAAACACTCATACACAAGAACATTAGTGAAACTCCTGGCTTGGCTCGCCCCCAGACGTAGTCGTTCTCGACGAACTGGGTGAACAAATCTCGTCTTTTATTTTACGCACTTATTTACAACACGTTATCAAGCACAAGACTCTATCCATAAATTCGGAATCGATGATTACGATCAAAATATATATCCAGGTTCCTTGCTCTCTTTTTCTTTATATACATACATGCACACATATCTTTATTCTATATATTTGTGAGTAACTCTATCCTATGTGGCATCACCACAATTTATTATTTTAAATTCCTGCAATTGTACAACTCCATTTTGAATTTTAAAAACTTACTTTAATTTTAATAACTGTTTTAATTTTCTAATCTCAATCGTTCTTCTTTTTAAGAATTGTTCTCGGTGGCCCATGGTGTATTACACGGTTAATTCAAGTACATAATCTTTTTCTCTTCCCTTCATATGTTGTCCTCCCATCTTTTCTCTTGCGCCGTCGAAATGGTAGCCAATTTTTCTATCTCTATTTTTTTTTCACATTCTCTTTTGATTTCTTCCCTAATCTAATCTCAGTATAGGATTCCTCAAAAAACTCTTTTTTAATTCCAACATATAAAATTTATTCTTTGAATTGAAATTTAAAAATTTCTCTATGACATCTTACAAGGGTGGATTGCGTTTTGATCGGGATTCTTTAATGGTTTCAATTGGTGTTTTTCTCTGTTTTCCACAACTTCCAAATTCGGTTGGGGTTCACCGCTACATGCTTATGTGTTAATTCATCTTCTCCTTCGTAATTATTTTAATTGTGTGTATGTATACGGAACATTAGTTGTGTTATTTCTTCTCCCTTTTTCGCCTACGTGGTAAATTTATAATTGATGTTTTTCAATTTTTTAATTTGCAGGTTTTCTTTTGTACATCTTATCTCGCCCACCGTATATTATAGGTATATTTTTTCTCCTTTCCGGTCATATATATATTATCGTATTATTTGCTGCTAATATTAAGGTTGTTTTTGTATTGTTGGGTTACAATAGCTTATTTTTTTGAATTGTTTGAGTCCAGATAAATCTGCAATGTATTTTTTCCTCCCCATCCATTCTCAGTATGTGAGTTACTATTGAATTCTTAGAATATATCTTCCGACCCTGTTCCATCTCTCACAGTATGAACACACATTCACCCAATAACAGGTAATTTTAACAAATTCATCCTCTAAATTGTCATTCCTCTACAAAATATTTTTTCCTTTCCACTGTTGTCAATCGTGCTACAAAACTCTCATAATTTCATTTGTAGTGTTCTTTTTCTATATTTTTCCGGGTTTCACCACAATTTAAGAGGTTGGTTGTCTCTGTTCCATCTCCGAATGATGCACAAACCTTTTCGAGTAATGTGTGTTTGTTTTGAGATGTTCTGTGTTTACCATATCCATGGTTTGTTACACATTATGTTTGCTCAGTCTTGGTGTTTTAGAATGTATGGATACGAATTGTACCTAATAATATGCCACTAATTAAGGTAAAAAAAAATAAAAAATTCAGTGAGCCTGTTATAATTAATGTAAAATTCATGTAGAAATATGTTGAATTTGGTTCAATTTTCAATGTTAAATGTAGATGAACATTCCTATAACTAAATGTGAATACGATCAATGGACATTTGTTCCACCACAACGTCTATTGAACAACTATTTCCATTGCTTTAGAATTTATTTGGGCTCAGTATAATGCTGGTCACTATTATTTTCTGTAGGTTGCCCGTTTTTATGATGATGGCCGCCACGTTAATGGAAACGGTGTTCACAATGGCAAAGATTAATTTTTCATACTCTTTTGGTTTCTTTATATTAATGAGATTATTGCATTCACCAACAATGAAAATGCCAGCCACCAATGAAAGTGACAGAAAACGTGCTAGGCGCCCATAACAATCTAATTCTGCAAATTGGAGATGAATTTTGCTGATGAGATACGGACGCAAGTCTTTGCTACTTGCTTTATGTGGCATGAACTGAAAACACTCGAGAAGCCTTTGGCATGTGCTGGATATCAACACAATAATTAATTATTATAAAATCAACGCCATACATATTTTGGGATACTGGATTGTTCAGTGATATAGATGAGTTTGTTCAATGATATAAATGACTTTGTTGTTTATTTGAATATATATGTTTAATTCTTCATCCTTTCCTATTCATTTAGGTTCATATAGATTAACTGCTACTTTGGAAATTTTATATTAACTTAAGAATTGTTATAATTTATATGACACAACGATTTTTAATGCGTAAAGGATTATATGAAAATAGTTTGTGATAAACTTATCGTGAAACTGTTTTAAGATATCAAATATCTGACCAGAGAGTATCGATAATCTAATCAGGAGTATCATTAATTTTGGTCAATGATATTATATTATAATTGTTGTAACTTTTCTTAAACCCAAATTAACTTTACTTCTGGTCAAATATTCAATACTTTAAAACAGTGTTATGATAAACTTATTATAAACCATTTTCATATAAAACCTACTCTTTTTAATAAAGTGTTTTTTATGGTAAATTTATAATGATGAATTTTTATTTATTTTTTCCTGCAAACACATGTTAAGTCTATTATGTTAAAATAATAAAAAAAGTGTTCAAAATTTTATTATTTAAAAATATAGCAATACTTCTTTTACCTAATTTTTCACTTCACAATGTGTGGCAACTTAAATAATTTCTTTTTTTTTTTTGATCGGTAAATGTTAATTGTTAGTAGTTAGATTAGTTCACCAAGCCTCCATACACTCCCAGAAATCTCCAAGCCTACCTTATAACTCCCTCCCAATTCGTTCCCAAAGGGAATCGAACTCAGGTCACTCACTAGAGTGAGGAACCCGGTGGCCAGGTGGGCTAAGCCACCTGGTTACAACTTAAATAATTTCTGATAGATTTTAATGTTATTTGGTATTTTAATTTCAAATTATATTTAAATATTTTAATAGCGCAATGTTAAACTATAAATCTATTTCAAGATAAACAAAAATATAAATTTGAAAATTCAATTTGTTTAAATTTATTAATACTTATATAATCCATTATTTAATATATTGTCATAATTTTAAAAATATAACTAATTCTTTTTATAATAATTATATTACAAAATAAAAGGGGTCTAAAATTAATAAAAAAATCCACCACAGTAAAAGAATTGGTCTATAATACAATTTAAAATTTTAGATCCCTTTGTAGATTATTTTTAATTTTAAGTCCTTTTTATTTTAAGTTTATATTTAGACCCATATGTAATTTCTCCTAATATATATTTTATTTTAACATATAATAATATTTTCAATACCCGCGTGTACGCGGGTTCTGAACTAGTTTATATAATTGATCAGGTGCAAATTAATCCAATGTTTTTGGAATGGACTTGATCTCTGTAGCGTGTTGAGTCCGGAAAGATAATATGTATTATTATATATTGAAATTAGGTTTCATAGTTGATGGCGAAATAATAGCAGTAGTTAGCGATTTATTTGTGGATGTTGGATTTAGTTCCTACATTCCTTTGTATAATATACTGATACTTAAATTTTAATATATCTAATCTTGAATTATTGGGCAAATTGATGAGCTGTTGGAGGCAAGGTTAATTCAAGTGGCTACATGAGGCGGATCACTCATAGTCTGCTCTCATATTACTTTGCGGTGTGCACGCAATTACGTCTCCTCTCTCTGCAGTCAGCACGAGACTCTGCCCGAGATTAATCGGTACGCCTTAAAATTAATTTTCTCCAAATCATGTGAATTAATTGTTGTATCGAATTGTTTGATCCATGTGTTACATATTTTGTATGCACACGAAAAATTGCTTAGATTTAGTTTCATTTTTGCAATTAATTGGATCAAATTATTTTTCGAATTGAATTGAATTTGGATTGAAAATCGAACCGATGAGCAACGGCCGCTGCCCGTCGACCACGGCTCAGGGCCGAACGGCCGCCGCCCTCAACGGCAGGAGCACCGCTGCTCGCGCGCGACACCTGGCCGTCGTGTGTGCCGCCCTGGTCGCCGCCGTGCACCGCTCGAGACCGGCGCCGCCTTCGCGCGGCACCCTGCACCGCGTTGAGGCCGGCGCTGCGCAAAATCGCAGCAGCGCCGCGAAGGAGGTCGATCGCGCCTGTAGGACGCGATCGCCAGGGGCAGTCGCGCCTACAGGGCGCGATCACCCGCGGCAGTCGCGACTGGCCGGCGATTTTCACGTTTTGCGCACTCCCTCCGCCGCTTGCCACGAGCGTTATCGCGCACCCCCGCGCTCCCATCATCGCACCTCCAGTCGCACTTGACCGCGTACTTTGTGAAACCCTAACCCACTTTTGGACTCGTTTTTTGGTGTCACAAATCACTAATTAATTTAATTTAAAAATTCTGAAAATATTTCGTTAAATTTCATTAATATACATGAAATATTTAGCATGATGAATATACATGTTTATTAAGTCGTAAATTTTCTTTGAAATTATTTTCATGTGATTATCGTTCATTCTAAATAGTCTAAATTGCATGATTTTATGATTTAATTATCTTACATGCATTATTACTCCCGCACATAGTTTATTTGTTATAGTCCGCATATTATGCCCGGGTAGACGGCGCCCGGAACTTGTCGGACCGTAATTTATGCTTTGGGTAGACGGTGCCCAAATTCTTGCTTCTATGTGCTCTAGAATAATCAAATAAATCCTTATTTCTCCGTTGTCAATAAATTGGTCACAACTCTTACCATGTCACTTTAAAATCGTAGTGAAATGTATGATATTACCATGAAAGAATTCGATGAGCTTGCTCTCGATGGTAATAAATACCTGACATGGGCGCTAAATATCGAGATCCATCTAACCTTAAATGAGTTGAGCGAAACAATTCTTGAAGGTTCGAAATCCACTAACGCCCTGAAGGTGAAAGCGTTGATTTTTCTCATGAATCACCTGAGTGAGGAATTCATTATTCAGATCCTCATTCAGGGACCCCCGGAATATTATGGAACTCCCTGTAGGACCATTTCCAACAACAAAACGATATACTCCTCCCTCCGGTACAATACGATTGGTTGAGACTCCGTTTCCAAGACCTTAAGTCTATAACGGAGTACAACTCTGTCTTGCAACGTATTGTAACCCAGTTGATGCAGAACACTCTATCGACATTCCACGCTAGCCACCTTATACTCCAGCAGCAGTATAGGGACAAATATATGATTGGTCGCAAACGTGGAAGGGGGAGAGAGAGTAAGATGATCTGGGTTAAAGGCCGATGTCATAGTACATTCGGTGGTCATAGAACCTCGAATTTCGCTCTTCAAAATCTGGCAAGGTTGAGCAGTCCTGCTACAGATGCGGATGCAGATGTCATTGGTCTCGCACGTGTCGCACTCCCAAGCACTTGGTTGAGGCTTATCAAAAGCAGCAGAAAGACGACAAGGGGAAGACCTCTAGAGTCGAATCTCACCATGCCAGTCTGCCTGAAGCAGACTTTGACCAAGATAACATCGATCCTCTGGGCATCAAGCTCAAGGACTTTGGAGATGATGAGTGATTTGTGTATTTGATTATTTTAGTACTTTATATTTGGATAAAATAATTTATGCTTTTGGATCCTTTCTTTCGGATATTTTATTTTATGGATAATATTATGTTTTAGCTTCAATGTGTTTACCTTAACGCTATCCATTAAATTTACTTGGATATTGCTATACATGGCTAGTAAACATATCAGATATTAGGTTTGGGCTATTTCCTCTGGCATGATGGATTGAGATTGTGATTTATGTTTGGTAGATAGCGCCACCACTCATGCAATCTTAAGAGATAAGAAGTATTTTCATAACTTGTTAAATCGTAAGGGGAGTATAACTACAATAGCAATGATAGTAGGTTGATAGTGGGGTCCAGAATAGCTCTCATTGTCCTCCCCGTGGGTACCGAGCTCATAATGTATAATGTCTTATTGTTTCCACAATCTAAGTGTACCCTGCTCAGTTTTAGAGATATTAGAACTAATGGCTATCATATTGAAACTGAAACTGAGAACAATAATGAATACCTTTTTATGACTATTACTCGAGGTTATCGTAAACAAGTTATAGAAAAACTTCCTTCCTTTTCCCCCGGATTGTACTATTCCTACATCCGACCGTCAAATCTCCATCTAGCCATGAGTATGAAATTTCATGACCCGAACTTCTTTAAATTATGGCATCAGCGGTTAAATCATCCAGGACAATCTATGATACGTAGGATTCTATCTAAATTCAATTAGTCATAATATTTTGAATAATAAAATCCCTCCTATAGATGAATTTATTTGTGATGCATGTTCTAAGGGTAAGTTAATAGTGCGCCCATCGCGTACTAAGGTTGGACTAGAGTCTCTGGTTTTCATTGAGCGAATTCAAGGAGACATTTGCGGACCGATTCATCCAGCATCAGAACCATTCTGGTATTTCATGGTTCTTATTGATGCCTCCACTAGGTGGACATATGCCTGTTTGTTGTCTACCCGCAATCAAGCTTTTGCGAAGCTCATTGCGAAAACTATCGAGCTTAGAGCTCAATTCCCGGATTATCCAATTAAGTCAATTCGTATGGATAATGCTGCTGAGTTCAGCTCAAAGGCCTTTACAGATTATTGTATGGCCCTGGGAATTAAAGTGGAGCATTCGATCCCCTACGTCCATACCTAAAATGGTCTTGCTGAGGCGCTAATAAAACGTATCAAACTAATCGCGAGACCATTACTTATGAACTCTAAACTACCCACTTCATGCTGGGGGCATGCAGTCCTACATGCATCACACTTAATTCAAACTAAAATGGTCCCCTACGTCCATACCTAAAATGGTCTTGCTGAGGCACTAATAAAACGTATCAAACTAATCGCGAGACCATTACTTATGAACTCTAAACTACCCACTTCATGCTGGGGGCATGCAGTCCCCCCTACAGTTAGTGCGTGGGAAAGAACCTAACATTTCCCATCTGCGTATTTTCGGATGTGCGGTATATATTCCGATAATATTACCAAAGCGAACCTCTATGGGCCCACAAAGGAAACTCGGTATTTATATAGGATTTGACTCTCCACCCATCGTGAAATACCTCAAGCCTTTGTCTGGAGATCAACTGATGGCCCGGTTCGCTGATTGCACTTTCAATGAAGATCACTTCCCGGCATTAGGGGGAGATCCGAATTTAAAATTGAATGAATGTCGGGAGCTTACGTGGAACGTAAGTGATCTTCAGTATCTAGTTCCACACACTAGACAATCTGAATCAGAAGTTCAGAAGATCATTAACTTGCAAAATTTAGCAAACAATCTACCAGACGCGTTCACTGACCATAGAGGTGTAACTAAATCGCATATACCTACAGTAAATGTTCCCCAAAGGGTTGAGGTCCTAAGAAACACAAGTGCTAATGCCCCCACACGCCAGAAGCGTAAAGGAACCTCAAGAGATACTAGTGCACCTAAATGAAAAGCTAACAAAACTGGTTAGTCGAATGTAAAATCTCCAGAAGAGGCTCGTCTAGATAACACAAAGTCTCTTGGAGACTAGAGTCCTAGTGATGAAGCATGTGCACAAAATATTCAAGGCACTAGGACCGTGGAACGACCAAACCCAAATACAATGGGAAATTAGGAAGGTCTGGTTGACGTAAACGTCGAAGTCTCTGTGAATTTCACAGATACGAGAGAAATATATAATAGAAATATTAATGTCATCGATGACACATTTGCAGCGACAGTTGCTCTTTCCATTAACGATCCGAATCCAGAACCCAAAACTATCGTTGAGTGCCGGAAGCGCTCCGATTGGGTAAAATGGAAAGAGGCAATTGAAGCAGAGCTCGCATCGCTTAACAAAAGACAATTATTTGACTATTTCGCTCATACACCCGCGCGCGCTATCCCTGTAGGATATAAATGGGTATTTGTACGAAAACAAAATGAGAACAATACTATGGAGAGGTATAAAGCGAGGCTTGTAGCTTAAGGATTTTCGCAAAGACCCGGGATTGATTTCGATCAAACCTATTCTCCCGTCATTGACTCAATAACGTTCCGCTACTTGATATCTTTGGCAGTTAAAATAAATCTCCAGATGAGATTAATGGACATAGTAACCGCATACTTATACGGATCACTTGATGTCAATATTTATATGAAAATCTCTGATGGATTTGACATCCCCCAGATGAGGGATGGTGAAAGTCGCAGTTTATATAGCATAAAACTGCAGAAGTCGTTGTATGGCCTGAAACAATCGGGACTCATGTGGTACAACCGACTTAGTGAATTTCTTCAGAAGAAGGAATACACATTCGATAAAGCTTTCATATGCGTATTCACGAAGAAATCGCAAAATAGTTTTTGCATCATATCCGTCTATGTTGATGACCTAAACATAATCGGAACATGCATAAAGATTGAAGAAGTCAGTTCAATCTTGAAAGCCGAATTCGAAATGAAAGCCTTGGGTAAAACCAAGTACTGCCTCGGCCTGCAGATTGAGCATCTCCCAGAAGGAATTCTTATACATCAGTCGACCTACGTGAAGAAGGTATTGGAGAGATTTCACACGGATAAATCTCATCCACTTAGCACCCCTGTGGTTGTCCGATCCCTCGATGTGGATAAGGACCCATTTAGGCCAAGATAAGATCCCTATGGGGCCAGAAGTTCCTTATCTTAGCGTTGGAGCATTGCTCTATCTCGCAAATTGCACTCGGCCGGACATTGCATTTGCTATCAATTTACTTGCGAGATATAGCGCTTCTCTTACAAGGAGACATTGGAATGGTGTTAAGCATGTTCTACGGTACCTCCAAGGGTCTCAAGATCTTTGACTATTTTACCGTAAGAACCAAGACAAAACATTGGTAGGTTATGCGGATGTTGGATATTTGTCTGATCCCCACAACGCCATATCCCAATCTGGTTACGTTTTTCTCTGTGGTGGTACCGCGATCTCATGGAGATCGGTTAAGCAAACTATGGTTACCACGTCTTCAAACCACTCAGAGATAATAGCTTTATTTGAAGCCGCGCGAGAATGTGTTTGGTTAAGGTCCTTGGTAAAACACATTGGTGACTCGTGTGGTATCGCTAAAGGCGATACACCTCCCACCGTTATATTTGAAGACAGTGCAGTTTGCATCGCACAAATGAGTAATGAGTACGTCAAGGGAAACCTGACGAAACATATTTCACCTAAGTTTTTCTACCCATACGAACTCTAGAAGAGTGACGTGATTACCATTCAAAAGGTGCAATCTAGTGACAATCTAGCAGATCTGTTCACTAAGTCCTTACCTACGTCTACTTTTGAAAAGTACGCTCGTGGTATTGGGATGCAAAGACTCAAAATGTTGTTGTCTTTAGGGGGAGCGGTAACCCCGAAGTAAACCTAGAAGATTTGATCTAGAAGATCGATTACATTTCTCCCTAACTTATTATTTGGCCGATACCGAGCACATGGAGTTTTTATTACAAGACATTTATGTTATGTCGTAATGTCCAAGGGGGAGTGTTGTAAATCTAGAAGATTTATTATTCCAAATCTAGAAGATTTGATGTGGACATTACTAATGGACCAATAACACAATGAGCTTTATATCTTAGACTAGGATTTTATTCTTATAAATATACCATTGTACTCAGAATTGTAAACATTAGTGAAACTTCTGGCTTGGCTCGCCCCCAGACGTAGTCGTTCTCGACGAACTGGGTGAACAAATCTCGTATTTTATTTTACGCACTTATTTACAACAGTGTGAAACTCCATTGTGGTTCAATAAATAAGGCAAAGAAAACCCTATTTGTGTTAAAAATAACAAAAGTGTTATACACTCTTGATTAGGCGTGAAATTGTCATGATTCGTAGCTAGAAACGCCCTAGTTTTGGTCGAGTTTATAGAGTATTTAGAGTCAATTGAGCATTATTTCTATACATTGATAAATTTGTCTCTTTGATGCTCATAGGTGAATAGAGGACGAAAAACGGAGTTCGTAGGACTTTGAATCGACTCAAACGGATGCCCGGATGAGAAGATATTGAAGAAATACGATTGGTATTAGTGCGGACGAGGAAAAGTATCACTTGGGAGGAGTTAGAAGTCACTCGAGTGACTAGGTCGAGCGCACGCGCTCGAGCGCATTGCTCGAGCGCTTAAACTTACAGAACTATTCTTGCGCTCGAGGAGCTCGAGCGCCACCGCTCGAGCGAATTGCTCGAGCGCCCAAAACATGCAGAGAGATTTCATCGCTCGACCGGCTCGAGCGGAACCGCTCGAGCGATTGTGTCATTCGAGCTACACTGCTTGAGCGGGACCGCTCGAGCGTTTTGCTCGAGCGCCCATGGATTTTTGCCTCCGGATGCGTATTTTCGGCCCATTAACTCCCGTTTCGACCCGTGCCTATATATACCTCTTCCAAACACGTTTTGAAGAACCCCCGAACTTTAGAAATAATTTTAGACTTAGTTTTTGGAGAGGAAGGAGACGAGCAAGCTTTATTTACGTTTTGTTGAGGTTTTTCATACGAATTCTAGTTTCTTTTCAATTCTTAGTTTCTTTTCATTAGTTCGTTACTTTGAACACGTTTAAATTTTGTTTTTATTAATTCAATTTCAGTTCTTAGTATTTATTTTCTTTAAAAACCCTAGTTCATGTTTCTTATTTTCTTCGTTCAATTCATTATGTTTATGTTCGTTGTTTCTTCTATTGCTTTTATTTTTGTTAAAACCATGTCCGGCTAAAACCCTTGCATGCTTAGGGTAGGATGAACTCGTAGAAGTAGGATGTGGGTACGTAATTAGGGTAATTCGTGACGTTAGTTTTAATTCTCTTGATTAATGAATTTTTATAATTAATCTGAACTTTACCTTTGAATTTAGTACGAAAGTGTTAGAGAGAGGACGACCGCATCACTCAATAACAATTAGTAGTCTTAACGAGAAGGTTTAGGAAAGGTTAATTCATCTACCGGTTTAGCGAAGGAGGACGACCGCATCACCTTAGTTAAATTAGGGTCTCATTAATTGAGCACAATCCATTAACTTGTTAGTGGATTAGTGAAGTCGAGTGTTAGGGTAAAGTATTAGGGTTTAGAATCTTGAGCTTTCACCTTGCATTCTTAGACTTAGGTTAATTCTTGTGTGTCACAGTTATTTTGATTATGTACCTGCTCCGTTAGTATACGTAGGGATTCCTATCCTGAGCATCACCATCTCATACTTGCATATACACCTTAGATACTTAGTTTAATTTTCATTTTGCATTCGTAGGATAATTGAGTTTAGTTTAATTAATCTTTCCAAAAAACCCAAAAACACACACTCATATTAACTACGACGCGTAGATCTTCAGGGATCTATTCGCATATACACCATCCCTTGGGTTCGATACTACTTGGTCATTATACTTACTCTTACTACAGTGAACCCGTCCGCTTGCGAGTGAGCGACTAGTAGAAGTTAGTGTAGTTCGCTTCAAGTCAACTCTCACTCAGTGTTTTTTTTTTCACTTTTTTGTTGTAAAATGACACTATTACTCTCAATTGACTACATCAAAAACTAATTGCAAAACCTCCTTCAAGAGAATCTATAGTTAAAAATATTAAGAAAAATGAAAAGATTTAGAATAATTTTAGAATGTTTTAGGATATAGAGAAACATTGAGGATTTTAGAGAACTTTACATAATCAAAAAAATCTACATCATCCATAAGAAACAAGTTACTATATATAAGAGAATTGGTGTTATCTTTAAAAGATAAAAAAAAAAGTAGTAAATTTACAAATTGTAAATAAGCATTCACCTATCATTTCAATTTTTGTAAATAAATAAAAATAAATAAATAAACTTTTAACACCCACAATTAAAACAACAAAAATAATTAAAAAAAAACTTGAACATTAAATTATAATGTTTTACAAATAATGTCAACGAATAATGGTATAATGAGTAATAAGGATTAAAAAATTAACAATGTTAATTGTTATAGAAAAAATTAAAAGCAGTTGATGTATCTATAAAACCATGTTACACACAAACTTTCCAACAGTTTCCCAACAATTTTCACTATAAGATATGTTTAGAAAGACTTGGAGGTGCTTGGTTATTTTGTGGAAGATTTAGCAATCGCTCTAAGCTCTCCATCTAAGCTCATGAATAGAAGAAGTTGATAGCGGCATGGGAGAGAATGTCACTGCAGAACCTTGTATACTTTATGGTTTTCAATCTTCAGAGCTAAACCGCTTGAGAGTAATTGTAAAAACCACTTTAGTAAGAAATCTTGATTAAAACTCAATCATGATAAAAAAAATTAACTTTATTATATGGGAGAGGTGAATCAATTTAATAAGTATTGCATCCATCCCATCATAAGTTAACAATTTTGTCAAAACAGATGTGTCAACATAAATTGTATAGGAGAGTATAGAGAGAGAAAACTTAGGGGTGAAAATTTTAAAAAAAATTAACTATCAATGGTTTTGTAAATACAACCTCTTGAGAGAGGTTTACCTAGAGGTTGTACAAGGATAACCTTGACTCATTCGAATAAAGGGTCAATATATTTACATATATATCTCACCAAACATAGTATTACATGTGTTGTGTATTTATCACTCTCTAATATTTTTAACCAAAACACGTTTGTTACAGTAAAGAATGACCACACAAGATTTTGCATGGTTTGATCAATTTGATCTAGATCCACCGGGAGTCATTAAATTTTTATTGATCTTCAATCCAACAAGGACTTACAAGAGAGATTATACAAGAGTCCAACAATAAAACGCTTCTCAAACCTAAATTTTCAAGAACATAAACTAGCAAAATATGACTTTTTCTAATCTTTGATGTTCTTTAACTTTTGCTTCACTTAGTGTATCGACTATTTATCTGACTTAATTTGAATTTGATATACCTAGTGTATGATGATGGAAAACTCTACTCAAAACCACGTCACATCTGCTAGATAATCTCATCTCAATATGACATCAAAAAACTGCTCTCGAGAGTTTAAAATAACTAAATTTCCATTATAACTTACTTCCACCTTAAAACATAATGCATGAATTTTAACTCTTCAAATTTGATATTGAGTTTACTCACATCGTAACAAGTGTGATTTATGAGCAACAACCATTACATAAATTTATTTAAAAACTCTTATCACATTATGTTGAACAATTAAAAGAAATATTGAGTATTTACCACGTATCACCACATAAATCTAATTGAACATGAATGTTGTTGTTGTATTCCATAAAGATCGTTTTCAAAGGTAACCAAATTTTTAATTTAATTACAAATAGCCAAATGCACATGTTATTGTAAGGAAAAAAAGAACTATAAATACGCTATGATTTAAATTATCTACCTAACCGTTATAGTTTAGACACATAAAAATTGTCTATAACTATCTTTTTAAATATGATATAAATATATAATCAAACTCTTTGTTTTTCTTGACTGTAAATTAAATAAAACTAAACAGGTGGTGCCATTAGAGGGGGTATTTCTTCAACTGCATGACCATCGACATTGCTGAGTTCTTGAATTTCTAGAATCTCAACTCTTCTATTCATCTTTTTTCTTATCTTTATTGCAATATCAGCCGGTATAAATCTCCCACTTATCATTACCATGTTTTGTTGCTTCTCTATCGAGTGTGTCTCTATTTCTTCACCAAAAAAAAAAAAAAGTTTGCTAATGGTTAGTAATTGATCTCGAGTTTATTAAGGGTTAATTTCAAAATAAATCATGACATGTTCCTTTTTTTCTCAATTACAACGTATTAAAATTTGCAACTCGATGCATATCCTTCAAATTGTAGAATTCTATCACACTATAAGAAAATAAAGAATAGCCTAGGAATTTTTTAATATGACAACAAAATTTGTAGTGGAGAAAAATACCAAAAATATCGGTATACTGCGCTTGCCAAATCGAAAAATACTGAAAATATTGACTTTTCTGCTTAAGACAAATTGTTTGTAGATAATTTTTTGTAAGCAAATTGCCTATAAATTTTATTTCCGAGGCAATTTATTTATAGGTTGGAAAATAAAGATGTCTATATTATTTGGAAATTTTTACAGGCAAATAGTAAACAATCAACACTATAGAAATTTTTAACAAAAAATTTCGTAGTCATATTGAAAAAATATGGGCAAATCTAATTATAGACAATTCATTATTTTTATGTAGTGTCAATTGACTGTTTTCGTGCAAATTCTACTGACGTCACGTCACGTCACGCAACAGTGCATGAAATTGCAAAAATTTAAAAAGTTGTTATTAAATTGAAACAATGACAGAAGATTTGTGAATTTATTTGCAACTCATTAATTAATGAAAATGGAAAAACTAAAATCGCCACTACATGTTTGATATTATATTGTTTCATACAAGAATGCGCCTTAAATGAACAGAGCTCTACCTTTCATCCTAAGGAGGACTCTTCTCATTTTTCTGCAACAACAATTGCAATCAAGATTAATCCTCATCACCATACAGTAAACCTACAAAACCAAGCAAAATCAAACCCGTTTCTAAGGATTCCAACGTCGTTACATAAATTAAATTACACGAACTTATTAGAAAAAATCTTGCCTCTCCTATTAAAGAACTTTGATGAGATCCCAGTTTGATAGCCGGTTGATTGTCCAAAAAAAGTTGGGGAGAGAATTAAAGGATTCATAAAAAGTTGGTCTTTTTTTGTGTGTTGAAAGATTATAAATCTTGAAAGAATTAATATTTCTATACAAAAGTAAGTTTCTCACAACAAGGAATCTAATTCCTTCCAATCTTGAAATGGTCATCTTCCCAAACTCTTTCTTGCCTTGTAAAAAACCCTGTATTCCTTACCAAGATAGCATCCTTCCCTCCTCCATAATTTGGAGAGAGAAGGAAAACCAACAGAAGAGAGAGAAAGGAACATTCATCATGCAACATTATAAAACAATGTTTATATACATCTGTAAAATGTTGTAACGTGGGTAAATTTGGCAACTACAAGATGAAGATGAACTCTGTTTTTCTTTTTCTTTTTTTGTAATGTGAGTTAGAAGTTAAGTGCAGGAAGAGCGGAAGAGGCGAACGGCGAGGGAAATCTTGCCCCATGAACTCCGGTGGGCGAGGTGCCGTCCCGCGGCGGCGTTGGGATATGCACATGTCAGTGTTACCTTCTTCTCCAGAACACTGATCACCACTGATTGTGTCTCTCCTACATTATCCAAATAAATGCATTGTTAATTTTTTAAAAAGTGCAAAATTTAGCCATTGTTGATGTAGAATATCTGTTATTGAACCAAGAATGTGAGTTAATATCAAGAATCATCATGCATCAATTTTAATCATGTTTTAATATTTTGGTGTCAATATTAATTTACTTGGACCAAAAAAAAATAGAAACATACCGGACTAAATTGAACACAGACAAAGAATCAAAATTGAAAAAGAAATAATAACAAAATACAGAACTAAAATCATTTACAGTCTAAGTTACGAAACGGGTTTTAGATATTAATTTCCATGAATGTGGGACTAGACTTAAAGGGTAAACAGAATTTAAAAAAAAAATTATACTTTTCAAGCTGCATTATACATTTTACTATATGGATTTTTAATACATGTGCTTGTGATAAATTAAAATAGTTATTTTTTTTTAAGTAATATACTTGTACTTGGTGCAATTTTTTGTCTTATTTCAAGAAGCTAAAGTGGGTATTATATTGTATACAACTCTTGTGCACAGTTACTTTTAAAAAAAAAACTCTTGTGTACAGTTGAAATCAACCATACAAACAAAAAACAAAACAAGACGAAATCTAGTTATCACGCAAGCTGTGATTCGTTGTCGTTTTACCATAGCCTTGGCATTTAGTACTTCAACACAAAATGGGTAAATGTAAGACTGCAATTTTTGGGTAAAAAAGCAAAAGCAAACTGCTCCAATGTCTAGGTAATTGTTTGTAAACTCTAAATTATCTTTTTTTTTAAATAATTCTATAATGTTAGCCAACACTATTCTGATATTTAAAATCAAACCTACCTTTGAATTCTCTAAAATCAATTCTAAAATAATTATCACACTATCAATAAAAAAAAATACACAAACACAATACTTTCTAAATCTAATTTAAAATCACTTATTTTCCAAATATTCAACATTTTTAATTTTACTATAAAAATTAATTAATATCACTTCTTCAAAATGAGTTGGGTTTCAAAACATAGCTTTAATTCCTTAAAGTCCCCCACGTGTTCATTCTTAATAACCTCGGACTAATATAATGTTTTAAGGGCAAATTGGGCTTTTTAATAGGAAAAAAATTGTATGTCACCGTCTCATAAACTAACATATATTAATGTCAGCTCCTTCTAAAGTGCATATTTTTTTAATTTATGCATCGTCTCGCCATGACATGATCTCATGTAAGACCTACTCTTTTTAGAATGACTTCAAAATACTTATAAATGGTAAAAGATTAGATTTTATGATAATGTTCTCCATAAATAGTTCATCCCTTGGCTCGTATCAAAACCATATCAATAATAAGGCAAAAAAAATTATGTAAATTAAGTGTGCAACCTTCATGTGTCAGTTTTGCTTTATTAAAAAAAATTAGTTTATTGGTAATATTTACTTTTAGAGAAACTTGTTAATTATTTGACATAAACTTGTATCATGAGATGATTTTACAATAAAATTCACATACTGACATAAATTACTATTCATCTCTTTTGAAATGTATCATGAATAACTCGTATTTCGTCTCGTTATGAGACGATCTCATGCAAAACATACTTTTAATTAATATAAAATAAATATTAGAAATATTAAAATTTGTGTAAATTTGCACCATAAAACTGGTGTACATAAGTGTTACTAAATTTGCGAAATAATGTGTCCGGCACACAATTCCTTAATGAGATATTACAACAAAATTTGATCTAACCAACCAAATGAATAACAATTAATGATTCATACAATGATCACAACCATCAAATTAATGTAATATTAATCATGAAAAAAGAAAAACACAGAAAAGCTCGGGCCCAACTAAACATCAAACATCATTTTCTTACCAAGTTTTGCCATATTCATGATTCAACCCAAAAGACTTAGCACCCAAAGGAGAAAAGTCTAGCACCTAAAGGAGAAAGTACTCTTTTTTCACTTTATGAAATAACCTAAAAAATTACCAACGGCACAATCCCATAATTATTATTATTGCAAAGAGGGAATCCTATGGTGCAAAAACTCCACTAGCCCCGCCGTAAACCATGCCCACCACCGCCGTGGACCACCACACCACCACCCCAAGAATTCTAGAGAGAGAGAGAGAGAGGCTCACCGTTCATTTTGGACATAATCTCAGCCACCCTTTCCTGGCACTTCGGACATCTAAAATCTGCCAAAAACACAACTTCCTGCACCTAATTCCAATAAAACATCACATAATTAACTTATGATCATCAAGAAATTCAGATAATAAAAAAAAAATTAAAAACTCACAAGAGGCAGGGCTAATGATTCAATTGCGGCGAGGGTGATGCCGCCCCTTTCCGGCGGCGCCGCCGCATCCTTCTTCCACCTCACCAACGACATGCTTCAATCTTGAGAGTTTTCAGTTAGGCAAAAAATCGATCATAAATAAAGGGGGCCAGTAAATCCCATTTTCATGTTGGGAATGAGTGATGGGAAAGATTTTTGGCAGCGGTGAAAATGATTTACCAACACTTGGAACAATGATAGGATTTATAAGAAATATATATGTATATGGAGAAAAGGTTTGTCTTGTTGAGTTGACAAAAATGGTTTAAGTTGATAAAGGGAGCCCCCACTTTGGATTGATTCAACTTTTCTTTCTTCATAATTATTGTAGTGAGGTTGCTTTAAAGACTAACCATCTCAATTACCACTCTCATTAGTTGTAATAACCCAATCAGGTCAAATTTTGGTTAGGTAATAATAATAATAAGGATGAGATTAGGCTGTTTTTTTTTTCGAGGTTGGCTGATTGTCTGGCTGGCCCCTCTCTAAAAGTTACATATGATTAATTAACACGAGACGTGCATTAAAATATAAGATGAAACACAAAATTGAAAATCAATCTGGATAGTCAATTTCTTGATAATCAAGGACTTTAAATAAATAAAGTCCAGTTGCACGTACATTTATTGAATTTATTTTAAAAAATGTTATCGAGCTACGTACATACCTTATATTTGTGTTTGATTGAAAATTTATCATATTTTAATATTTATTTTATTTTATTATTATTTATCGAATTCAGTCTCGAGGTGATTTTTAATCTTTATTAATATAAAAGTTTGTTCAAACTTGTTTGGAATCTAGTTGGAATCAAACATAAATTAATCCACCAAGTCTTATATGCACTTGGTTCATGAATCTTAGATTCGTGCACTCGTTACGTTTCGATTATATTAGTCTACACATTTTCAAAATTTAGTATGTGTATTAACCTAAAAGTTTCAGGAATATTAGTTTGTATATCTTATCATGTATCCAATTACATGGTGCAATTGGTGCACATAAGACTGAGTATCAAATAGCAAATGAATTAGCTTAGTTTTCCGCCCTAATTTCAGACCCGTGTGTAACTAATGTTACTTCCTCACAGCTTCGTTTTGTTTATTTAAAATTAAACATCGATTGCCATATATAATTGAACGTGATCTATACATAGGCTTAATAATACTAAACAAAGTTTTGACTCGAACAACCAAACTTTGGGGATACCCGGACAAAGTATAAAACAACACGCAAGATTCATCATGGGATGTCATGTATGTCTTTTTTTTATACTTGGAAATATTATTTAATCACAATTTATGATTATAAACCCCCAAATTGTTGATTAGACTTGCGTGATCTTATTGCTTCCACGTTATAGAATAGTCTAGTTTAGCAATGGCTGCGGCAACCGGATTGACCCAGTTATCATGAAACAAAAAACAATGCTTCCAAATTAGTTACAAAGATATCCTTACCTAACAATCACCATATTTTAAACATTGGATACCAAGAACTCCAACCTAACATTTTAGCACTTTGCATGTTCCGAGGTCAGCTTATCAAAATATCCAAATCGATTACCCGAAATCATTAACACCAAAACCGAACCGAGGTTTTCGATTGAGAGATCAAAGTATCGAAATTTACGGTATGCTATGCTTGGTTGAAGGGTATAGAGATGGGGAATGAATATAGAATAAAAAAATTGGTATGGTAGGAAGGTATTATTCCTTGAATAGTGCCTTCATATCCTAAAACGAAGGAATGAACCATTGCTCTCTAGGAGACTTTTAACTACTTTTCATCTCATAATTCTTGATAAAACTATTAATTTCTCACTACTGTATTATCAATAATATTCTCATTCCATATAGAAAACCAAGCGTCTCATTAGTCATGAACTATGTTCTAAGTCCAATAAAATCCCCCTAATCTGTTTTCCAGTAGTATACTATTTTAACATTCCACACAACTTTTGTTTTTCCTATCTCAAGCCCTATTTTCTAGGCCTTCTGGTGAGAGATTTCCTCATTCAAACACATACTTCTCTCTTTTCTTCGATTTCATCTATGTTGTGTAAGAAGGCACTGCCCAACACCTCATATTCTATGGGACTTGTAAACTGGGGCAACCACTTTTTTTTTTATTCAAAGTCAATATTTTGAGGAGAAGAGTAATTTCATCAATCGACAATACGTTTACAAAATTACAATTACACCTCTAATCAAAGAGGACTTACACAACCCAAATGAATGCGCAAATTAGAAAAGGAGAAAACCATCCACGCTAGCTCTGAATTCAAAAGTATTCTGCCACGTGATGAGACTGGACTCAAATCTATACAGATGAATAAAAAACACCAATCTGCAACCCAACCGAAATCCAAAAACCGCACTAAGGCACGGACAATGAAACAAAAACTCATAACAAGAAAGTAAATCGCACAAAGGTGTAGATAACTCACATCTAGAAACCTAGAGGTGGGAACTAACCACTAAAACAAAACAAAAACAAACTAACAAGCGAAAAAAATAAAAAATCCGCCATCGTGGCTCCGGTGGGCGATGAGCCCAAGGTAATTGATCGGCGGAGGAGGAAACTACCTGTAGAAGCTCATAAACTTGGCCGGAGGAGGGCCTCGTGGAGACAGCGGCCACCTACGCAGCGCCGCAACGGCAGAAAAAGTGGTGGTTGAAGAAAATTTAAAGGCGAAGTGAAATTTTCATAGTGAAAGAAAGGAGAGAGAGACGAGAGGTTTTTCTTTTTACGACTTATTAAACCCAATTATTATAAATAATTCCAAATCAATATCTTTTACAACTAAGGCATGAGAGAATGAAATGATTCTATGATTTTTCTTTACTACCATATCAATTTAAATTCGGTTCAGTATCGATTATTTTGTTTATTAAACCAAAACGACCATATCAATTTAAATTCGGTTCAATACCAAACCGACCGAACAAAAAAACCAAAATTTTCATGATCATTTCATTTTTAATAGCCGTGAGGAATAGTTTTTTAATAGAAAGTCTCGACTTTGTACAATTTGCACACACCCATAACTTTTTTTACCATAGAGGTGGAACTCTAACCAATGAGAAACGTATTTTCAATCTCACCCGTTGCCATTATATTCGTGTTCTTGACTTAATAATTTCAATCGTTTACATCAAAACGACTGTCACTAAATAAAGCAAGCTTCAAAATGCGGAATCACCATCAACAGTAATGCAAAATTCTTGCAGAAACGAAATTAGCGGAATTTCATTTAATTCAAAAAAATAATTACAGAGTCTACAAAGGATTTCAGAAGAAATCAAGACATACATCCTACTCCCTATCTATAACTAACTGAAAGAAGAATATCATCTAAATGTTATTCTGCTATACCAAAACTGCCCAGAAATCGGAGGCATTAGGCAACCTACTTTTATGCAGAGGGGCAAGTTCCTAAGAAATCTACCGTCTAAATCAGTTCAAGCGCCAGCAAGAATGTACAGATGCACCCACTAACCAGCTGGCATTAAATGCACCAAAAAGACGAAAACATTACCTAGACATAACCAAAGAAGGGACAACCGACGAGCTGAAGTGAGAATCATTGGCATATTTGCAGTTGTCTCGGTCCAACTTTACTAAAAGCTTCTCGAATGTCTGCAATCCCGCCTCAACACTACTTCTATTATTACCGAATTGTCCCTTGTGGACAGGGCTACGACCCCGTCTTCTTTTTCCGGAAGCATTCCAACGTAAACTAGCGAGTAAACAATCTTTTGAGAGATCTCGGACACCTTGAAGAGACTCCTTTGGAGACTTCTTGTGATTATCTAACGTTGAGTCACTAATCTTAGCCACTGCTTGAGGCAGAACATCAACCTTGATGGGGGCAGGAAGGTCTTTTTCAGCAGACTGCAAAGCATCTTGTTTTACATCATCGGATATATTGTTTTTACCAGTAAACACTGGTACAAGGTCAGGCCTTGGTTTGATATTCTGCCATCTGTTGTCGATCCATTCCTTAGATTGCCTCAAATCACCAGAACTGAATATATATTCATTCTTCTCCGCTGCGAGTTATTCAAAAAAATCATATTAGAATCCATCTTTAATTCCAGTTATTTTCAGGCAAAACAACTAGGGAGAGAAAGCAGAGGACATATTAGAATCCATCTTTAATTCCACTTATTTTCAGGCAAAACAACTAGGGAGAGAGCAGAGGACATATATATACCTGGAAAATAAATATTAAGACTATCTTCAGATTCTTTCTTCACAACAATTCCTTCCCACCAGCCATCATGCCACCAAGCATCAACAACATTGCCCACATTTACGACAAAAGAATTGTTGCCTTCGTCAGCAAATAGGTGTGGTCTAATAATTGTCCTTCCAGATGATCGAATTCCAAATGCATCAGGTTTAGCAACTCGAGGTGCCAAGATCCACTCCTGCATAGTGGAGTAACAAAATTATTGTCAGAAACTCAACGAGGAATAGTTCAATACTAAAGCACAAAAGTTTAACATATCTCTTACCTCAAGAAATTTTGAATCATCAAGTGCGTCCTTCAAATCTTTGTATTGTACTTTGACCTTATCTTTGTGCTTCTTAATGATAGAAGCCCTGAACCAGCAGCCCCTGATGCCGCTATCTTGCGACAGGACCTCAACTTCTGAGCCAACCACCAAATATGGCCCAGGCTTTGGAATGGCATTATCTTCTTCCTTACGCCTTTTCTTGCCTGCTTCACAGCCGAGAGTAGCAACATCGCGGACTTGTAAATTAGTTTCAATATATTCAACTTTGTCAGGGGATTTCTTATATAAATCACCCTCTTTAGACCATCGAATTTTTTTATTGGGTCTAATTGACTTCAGATCATCACAAGAGGATTCAAGTAGTGAAGATTTGTTCTTGAATATTTCTTGTTTCCAATAACCTTTTATTTGTGTTACATCATAAGGCTTTAGATCATCATTATCAAAGAGTTTGGAGCACACAAAAGGCATCAACCCCATACGAGTTGCTTCGTTGGTGAATTTCTCATAATGGTCTGGACTGAGGACAGTTGCTAGTCCATCAATGCATTCTAGGTTGAGATCTTGTAGACAAAGAGAAAAGAAAATCTCTCTGTCATTATAATTATGAGGCAAAACAAAACCAACCTCATCAATTTTGTGAAACCATCGTACCACAACCATCTTGTTGCCTTTGGTATCTTCGTACATATCATCTAAGTAAGCAACAAGCCGGTTGCCTTCCTCTGCCAATACATATACAAATTCTTGAGCCTGTAATTCAAGGGAAGACGAACACACAAGAGCATAGCCCAGTCAAAAGGAATGCACAAATATGAATGCAAATGCAAATGCAATTTGCAAGCAAAAAAAAAAAAAAACAAACACAATAAACTAAGGACTTAGTGAGAGAAAACTTACAGAAATTACAGCACCATTGCGACAAAATGACTGGTAGTGAGTCCGCCTTTTCCGGCATGTCCATGAAGAACCCAACCATGTGGATTCAGCCCCCTTTGGACAGGACTTGTGCTTCAGAACATTCTACAAAGATCCAAAAAAAAAAGAACGAAAAATGTAAATTACAGAACTTAAACATAGAACTTCAACAACATGATGAAAAGAAACCATGCCATTAATTTACCTCGATAATAGTATCATCCAAATTTCTCTTCATCCCACCTCCAATCTGTCTCCTAGAATTATTAGATCTTTCGCCTGAAATCACAATCAAAGAAAAACAATTAATACCGACCACAATAGCACCATCCTTCACAATAACATCATGCAATTTTTTAGGAAAAAAGAAAGGGCAAAGGAGAAAAAAAGACAAAACGTTGTAAAAACACAGAAAAGCATCCAACTTCATGTTCATTACAATGAAGATTGAAAGGAACAAACAATATATTGGTCTCAAAAGATCATTGTAGATGTCAACCTAGAAAGGGAAATGGGGATACCGGCTCTCAACCAGCTCTTAGAAATTGACCTAATATTCCTGCAGCCCAGATAATCGTCAGTCCTTGCAAAACCGTGGAATCACAACCTTTGCGGCAGTGAAAGTCGTGATTGCAAGAGAAATTAAAAGTTAAAACTGAAAAAGAAAAAATTGGAAGAAAAGACAGAATTCATAGAATTTCAAAGATTCAACAGAAATTTGAGCACCGCCCGAGAATAGGGTGGGGAAACAATTTGCTCAAAGAATTAACCCATATTTGCCTAATTTGCTCATAGGGTGGGGAAACAATTTACTCCGTTAAAATTTATTCAGAAAAATCTAGAAAAACGATTTCCTCGTCCAACTACGCTCGTTTCAATCCAACAGCGCATACTCCCCGTTCGATTTCAGTGAGAAAAGTCATAGTTGCCTCAATTTGAATTGATGCCAAAATCAATAGTTTTGACTCAACTTGTGAAGAAAACAAATAAAAGTAAAATCAAGTCCTCCGCAGAAAAACTCCATTCGACTGTTTACGTCCTTAACTTATATTCCTCAGACAAAATCAACAAATAAAAAAGGCCGCTTCTTGCTTACAGATCTGGGGGAAGGTTCAAAAGGGGGGGGGGATGTGAAGAAAACGACTTTGCGCATGGACCAAAGATTAATTAGCACACAAAGTTTTGATTTGAAGAAATCGCGTGAAATGGACTGTTACGGCCAGATCTGAAGTTGATAACCAATATAGAAGGGAACAATCAAAACAAAGAAACAAACCTCGAAAACATAAATCTGAAAATGAAACAAATTTTGCAAAACACCCAAATTATTAGAGAGAGAGAAAATTCACCCAAAACGAATCAATAAACAAAATTAACAAGCACCTGTGAGAATTGAATTTAGCCAGTCGACGACCTCTCTTCTAGACCTCAGCTTCTCCCTAGAAAACCCATTCAAAATGGAGAGCAACAATTTATTATCTCTAATTCTGTATCGATAGGTCATATGCCTGGTACTCCTGTCCTTCCCCACAACCACCAGATCTCTGCCGCCGCCGCCGCTCCGACGGAGGTAATAGTGAACCAGCCGCCGTCCCTTCTCGTTAGACACCACCTCCTCCTCCCAATCGACATACGCCGCCGTCGAATTGTCCGCCATAGCACCCATCAATTTGGAAAAAGAAAACGCAGACACGCAGATGGAGAGGATAAGAAATACAGGAAAGCGAGTTTCCTTGTCTCGATTATTTTTTCCTATTGTGAAATAAATAAAATGTAATAAAAGAATTTCGGGCTTTTGAAAGGGTGATTTTATAGTGGGGGCCTAGGGTTAGCGATCGAAATAGACGGCTGAGATTGGCTTTGGACATTGCGATGAAACGGAGGAAACTCGCACGAAGTTGCGTTGCATGCGTAATTTTTAATGTTTTACGTAAAGGTCCCTAAACTGGTGGTTATTTCTTAAACTAACCCTTTTTTTTAACTGATGAAATGAGAAATATTCAAGATGCCAAATATTACTTCATACGTCCCCCAATTTATTTTTATTAATATAAACACGTAAATAAAATAAATAGACAAAGGAAGAAAATTGTGAAATTATTATGAAGGTCCATCTATAAATAAAATGATAGAGATAGTAATTTAAGTCCTGCCCGATGAACCGCTCAGCCAACCCGAGGTTAAGTATGGATTGAGCGCCAAAAGTATAGGCATAAAAAAACCGGCTGAATTGGCTCGACGAGCCAAATGTGCTTGGTCAATATGATCCAACAGGTGATGGGCAGCCCGATTGCCCCTAATTTTTTTTATGGTGTATTAATTACACTTGATGGTAGGGGACAAAATATGATTATAAACATATATGAATCATATGTTTTGTTAAAATAACTTTAATTACAAAAATTTACTCAAAAATTATTACCTTATAATATTATTTATTATTTTTACTTCCAAGTAAGCTCTTAGAATATTTTCTTACTTTTTTTTATTACCAAATAAACTCTTAGAAAGTTACCATTGGGATATATATTCACGTGAAGCTAGCACACATAATCATGTATATTTTACTATGAGTGTTTTTACGATGTATTATTTTAATATAATGACAATGATGGAATCATAAATTCACAATGACTTGTTTATAATATTGCACAGATTTAAATTCATGCAATATGGTTTATCTTGACTCATAATCACTTCAAATTCCATAGGCGCAGTCTTTTTTCCTCTTTCTTGCTCCACGATGTTTCTTCTCCAATCTAGTTTTCTCTTTTTCTCTGCGAGCTTCCACTACGAGTTTACCTTCAATTTCATTGTCTACTTCCATTTTCATTATTGTTGGTGTTTTCCGGGTACATACTCTGTTTTTCATATTGTAAAAAATTGTGTTACTGCATGAACAAATGAGTGTTACTGCATGAGCAAAAGTGTGTTACTAGTTCATATTGTAACATTGTCTTATTATTGTAGTAACACTTATTTGTTCATGTAGTAACACATGGATTATTTAATCATATAGTCTTTTTATTGGTTGGATTCTTCTATTTTCATATAGTAACACATGAATCAAGAATTATGATATTATTATTATCTAATAGTTTTCAAATTTTATGGTATTTTTCAAGTTTTTTTTCTTCATGATTTAAACCTCTGTTTTTCGCAATTCAACATTATTTCTGATATAGTAACATATATGTACTCTTACAGTAACACATACTTGCCCTTGAAATAATACAAATGTAGGAGCAAAATTTTTTATTTGCTTTTGCACGATTTTTTTGGAAAGATCCATTTGACCCGACTTTGACTCGCGAGTTTTCAAAATTTCACTTTTTAACGCAATATTGCATACAAGACCACCTCCCATAAATTTTATTTAGGGACTCATTCAAAGTCTTCAATTTTTTACTATTCGGGATGTAATAGTTTTTTATTCTATTTAATAAATTATATTAGGAATTTATAACGTATTTTTTATATACTAATAATGTATTAATGTAACTACTAACTAGTAGTATAAATTAGACTAATTTATTTAGTAAATTGTGATATTTTATACGTGGGACAGGCTAGTTGATCAAAAGTGCTTATTTATATATTATATTTTTTATTGTTCAACAGTAAAAAAAATTAAAAGATATATGTTGGGTTGGCCCGTTAGCCTGCAATCTATATAGGGCTGAATTGGGCTCTATTTTTTATCCCAGAACATGGAATGGCCTGATGGGCTAGGTTGGGTCGAGCGGCCCAAATTGCCACCTCTAATTGTTTGTGGTAGTGATAATAAAGTAATATTTTTAAAAAAAGGGTATAAGAATTAAATTTGGGGGGACGAACTAAAAACACAAGTGAGAATATAATCATATATTCGAGGCACAGAAGGAGTATTTTTTAACAATAAAAATATTTTGCGTTACTCAGTTTAGTGCATTGGGTAATCCAGCCTTTACACAAGAAAACATAAAAAATATTATAGTCTCAAATTACATTGTAGGCAACATCTAATATCTGCAAGGCATTTATTTAGGAGTAAGTCTCTTATGAACCCGAATTATTGTGGAATCACTTTTTCAAGTATCAAGTTATGTATACAAACTATCACTGCTATGCATATCCACTATCACTATTTTTTAAACTATAGTGGTGTACATGCATAAAAGTGATAGTATGTATAAATAACAATAATACTTGAAAAAAAATAGATTTCACGTGAACTCGGGTTCACATAATTTTTTATCTTCGATGATAGGTATGTGACTTGAACGCAAAATACTAGCTATACTGGTAGTTACCCCACAAGAGTATGGGATCCCTGTAGTATGGGCAAGTATAAGGACCAAGTAGTATCGAACCCGAGGGAAGGTATGTATGCGAATAGAGCCCTGGAGATATACGCGTTGTAGTTAATATGAGTGGATGTTCGATTTCAGGAATGAAATTAAACTACTCTAAATTCTACCACTATTAATGCGAATTATGAAATCAAACAAAGAACTAAGGGTTTAATCAAATACGAGATAGTGATGCTCAGGATAGGAGTCCCTACGTATAATAACGGAGCTAGTACGATAATTAAAACAACCGTGATGTGCAAGTATTAATCCTAAGTGTACTAAAACTAGGCAATCAACTTCCCTAATCTAGCACCAGATTGAAAGACTAAAAGCTCAAGAATTAACCCTAATACTTCGTCATATCAACCTACTTCATAACCCACTAAACAAGTTATATGGATTATGCTTAATTAATGAGACCCTTATTTACCCAAGGTGATACGGTCGTCCTTCCTAGATAAACCGATAGATTATAAACCCCTTCTATAACCCTATTGTTAAGTCTACTTGTTATTAAAGAGTGATAAGATCGTTCTCTCTCTAATAATTTTCGTACTCAATTCCAAGATAATTCTAGGGTTTATTTTAAGAATTCAATTAATTAAGAGAACTAGCACTAAACATCACGTGTTATCCTAGTTACGTACCAACATCCTACTTCTACGAGTTCATCCTACCCCAGACATACAAGGGTTTTAGCCTAGCATGGTTTTAACGATAACAATAGCAATTAAATAAGCAACGAACATAAACATGAAGAATTGAATTGAATAACTCAAGAACATAAACTAGGGTTTTCAAGAAAGAAGTCTAGTCTAAAAACGAATATCAAATAAAGAAATCAAAGGTCTCACGTACTAAGTGTTGAAGAACGAAAGAAAATCAAAATCAAAATCTAAACTATGAATTCGTAATGTTAAAACCTCGATTACACGTAAAATATGCTTGCTCAAACTCTCGGTGTTCTTCTCTCTCCAGAAACTATCTCTATGTGTTAAGTGGTCTCCAAAAACGTGTTCGGAATGGGTATATATAGGCAACGGGTCAATTCGGGAGCTCACGGGCCGAAATTCTCGATTACTCGAGTACTAGCTCGAGCACTTCAATCTTCCAGAGATGAAAATCTACTTGACCAACTTCACTCGAGTACTAGTGCTCAAGTCATCCTAGCTCGAGCACACGGACCAATCGAGCCCTATACTCGAGTGCTCGAGTACCAAGTACTCGAGTACCAAGTACTCGAGTACTCTTGCTTGAGTACTTCAGTGACACTTTTGCTCGCTCGAACTAATACTTTTTGTATTTCTTCCATATCTTCTCATTTGGGCATCCATTTGAGTCGATTCAAAGTCCTACGAACTCCATTCTTCGCCCTCTATCCATCTATAAGCATCAAAGAGGCAAGTTCGTTAGTTCATGAAAATAATACTCAATTGGCTCTAAATACTCATTGAAATCAATCAAAACACGGGCAAATCGAGCTACGAATCATGACAATTTCACACCTAATCAACCCCCCCCCCCCAAACTTACCATATTGTTTGTCCTCAAGCAATGGAATAATAAGTCAAGTGAAATTGTTAGGAATGATTCACAGAACCAAATCATGCAAGTAATCGAGCTCAAGTTTCAAAGATCGTTCACACGTACACCAACTCACCCCTTTCATCATACTCATGCAATAACAACAAGGAACATCAAGATCAAACATGGATGTACACTCAACGATGTGTTTCACTCCCTCACAAGTGTATATCAATGATAAGGGACTCACTCAATCAATCAATCACACATATCAGCAACCATAGTCTTGTAAGTACTCTCAACTTCGATCATACTTAAGAAATCAATGTCGAATAAAAAATGACTTTTCTCAAGGTTGTAACGTAGGCTCTTTGGACAGGTGGGGTAACTATATGGGATAAGTGACTCACGTGAATGAAGAATAGAAACTCAAACTCAATATTTCGAGATGAGGAACAGAACACTTCAAACATCTTCATGCAATACACTTTCAATTCCACTACTCTCAACACTTCAATTTTATTTTTTTTAACTCATTTCACTTTTTCAATCATTTCACCTTTTTTTTCTCTTTCACACATACATATGAGCTCATTTTTCTTTTGCTCATTCTCAAATTTTTTGTCTTCCCCACAACTCAAATTCTCATCACACCTTCTTCTCAATTACACTCAAGCATAAATAATTCCCCTTTCACCACTCAACTCGATCCCTTTCTCATTCACAACTTTTCATATTCTCCACTCAAATTGGGACAAAATGAGATTAAGAATTTGGTTAAGTTTAAATGTGTTAGCAATTAAAATAGGCTAAGGCTCAAACGGGCTAACAAGGGATAAATATCATTGGTAGGGAAAATTTGGCTAAGTGGCTTAATCAAATCAAAGATGGCCTAATATCACTTTCGGCATATCAAACTAGACACAATCAAGAAGCGGGAGCACACACAAGTTCTAGCATCCTCTAAGGTGATGATCCACTCACAAACGAAGAGATCAATTCATGCATCTTAATCTCACAAAGGCTCAAATCTCACAGCTTTCACATCCATGCTAGTCCCAGTGAATTCTCATTTTCATCACACAAGTACTCAAAAGAAAAATTCACAAGCATACGAGTTCCCTCTCAAATCAACTCTAACTCCTACACTCACACGATTCAGACTCTAACTCAACTCCACAAATCACTAACTCATACTTACACTCAAAGTAAGCAATCAACAAGCATAAGAGGATTGATAAGCATGAAATATGTAGTAGCACATCAAAGCAATATCAGCTCAATGAGCATCTCAAGACTCAATATATAACCAAACTCAACCCAAAGAGAGGGTGTGCGCCTGTGCAATGTAACCATAAAATATACAAAAACTCCACCCTCCCCCCAAACTTCGACCTTGTGAAGCGGTCTAAGTTTGGGGTGGTGGTTACCTTATCCAATTAATTAAGTTTCTCTTAACAACTTGGCACACTCCCTTGTCTCGAGTTGGTCCCTTCAATCTCCACTTCTTTGGCACTCCTTCACCCTCAAGGCAAGCCTACAAAATAAAACTCTCAAGTACGAGGTTAGAACTTACGACTCAAAATAAAAACTCTAATAACTAAAACACTCAAAAGCAAATAAAAATGGGTTGCCTCCCACTCAGCGTTATTTTTAAGGTCCTAATGTCGGACCGAGCTCAAAGGAGCTTATGGGACATGATACTCAAAGTTACCTCTCTTATTCTCATAAGAGAAGATGTCTAAGTTTTTCGCTCGATGCCCCCTCATCATGAGTTCCGTTCCTTCCTTCTCAACCTCAAGCGGTGGTTTCACTTTCTTTTCCGCTCTCCACGGAGGTACCCACCTCTTGGATTTTTTCTTCTTAACATCAACTCCTCCTTTTCTCTCCAACTGGGCCACGTCCACACTTTTCAGCTCTTCATCCTTCATCTCCTTGCCTTTCTCCCTATCAAAACAATCAAGATCATAATTCTCATGAGTTAAATCATTAAGTGAAGGACTATCAAAATCATGAATATAAGAAAGGTTAGAGATAGGAGGTGTGTCTTCAACACAAGTGTTAATGGCATAAATGGAATGACAACTCTCATCCTCCTTCGAGTGTTTCATGGCCTCATATAGGGAAATTTTCACCTCTTGATCATCTACCTTTACCATAATCTTCGCATTCGCCATATCTAACACCATCCCGGCCGTGGCTAAGAAAGGTCTTCCCAAGATCAAGAGCACGTGCTCATCCTCCTCCATGTCAAGGACTATGAAATTAGCTGGGAATATATGATCTCCAGCTTTAACAAGGACGTCTTCAACCACACCTTAAGGTCTAGTAATAGACCGGTCAGCAAGTTGAAGCGTCATCATTGTCGGCTGAAGTTCTCCACCTTCCAACTTCTTAAATAGCAACAATGGCATCAGATTAATGCTCACTCCAAGATCCACAACGCTCCCTTCTTGACTCCATTCCCGATATCACATAAGATCGTAAAACTCCCGGGATCTTTCAACTTCGGGGGAAGCGCTTTGTGCACTAATGCACTCACCTCATGGTTCAGCTGCACCAGCTTGGGCTCATCAACTCTCCTCCTCTTAGCTATCAAGTCCTTCAGAAACTTGGCATAATTAGGCATATGTTCCAAAGCATCATAAAAAGGTATGTTAATATGTAGCTTTTTAAAAACATCAAGAAACTTGACAAATTTTTCATCTAATTTCTTCTTCATGAATCACTGCGGATATGAGACGGGTATCACAGATTTGGGTACCCCCCCATTCATCTCGCTCGGTCTCTTTCACGTGCTTCCTTGCTTCTCTTGCCTTTTTCCACTTTGGAACTCTTTCAACCTCTTCAATCTCTTCCTCCTCAAGGTCTTTGCCCTTCTGGGACTCATCCATATCACCCTCCTTCTCAACTTCTACCTCAACTGTCTCACCTCCATCCTTCTTATGTTCTTGTCCCTCCATCTCAATCTCCTGATATATCTCCTCAAGATCAGCAGGCATTGGAGGTCCATCATATTTGGTTCCACTTCTTAGCTGGATCGCCTTGCATTGCTCTTTCGGGTTCCCCTCTGGCATAGAAAGATATTTCCCGGGCTCTCTACCCAATGATTTCGCGATCTGGCTAATCTTGTTCTCCATCAAAGTGAACCGCCTATTGTTCTCTTGCTGATTCTATTCAGCTCCATATCCCTCTTCTGAAGATCTTGATCACACTGATCATTCTTCTTACTCATCTCTTTCACATCATACTCCAGAGAGGATAGCCCCTTACTACCTTCCTCCACCTTGTGTAGAATGGCACGTAACATCTCATCAGTGGTAGCACATCCTTCTCCTCCGGGGAGTTTTGAGCCAGGGTCGATATTTGGAGGTACAGTTATTCCTGCCTTGGGATTGCTATAAGAGAAATTTTCATTCTTCTTCCATTGATTCTGAGGAGGCTGTGGACCCGGTGGTACAAAAGGTTGACCATAAGTTGGTCGCCCCTGATAATTTCCACCTTGATATCCATTTCTTATTATAATGAGGCCCTCCCATATAGTTGGCCTCCTCATGCTGGCTTGCTGGGTTGTCCACTTTCTCACTCACTGTAGTATTCTGACCACTCAAACTCTGGCCGACCTTCAAGTTACTTATCTTCTCCATCATCGACATCAACAGTTTTCTAGTACCCTCACTCTCATCCATTTGATAAGCTCGCTGAACTTTTTGTGCCTCATTCCATTGCCCCGCATTCTTGATAATGTTATCAATAATCTCTCTACACCGAGCTGCACCACTGTTCAGGAATGCTCCACTAGCACATGTGTAGGATCAAGCGCTTGCCACTAGACTAAAAGCCCGGACTTGTAGTGAGGTGCTACTTTATTTCCTTTAACCCTATCTAGCTGTAGCGCCACAGATCGAATAGCCTCCGCCGGACTTGGCGCACCGGGCCTTTATCGCACCCGACGTGGCTGGGAGATGCTGGACTCCGCGCCCAACAATCTCCCCCAGCATCTTCCAGCCCTCTTGGCCAACAAATGCCTTCCACTGGGATTCGAACCTGTGACCTGTGCTCTGATACCAATTGTAGGATCAAGCGCTTGTCACTAGACTAAAAGCCCGGACTTGTAGTGAGGTGCTACTTTATTTCCTTTAACCCTATCTAGCTGTAGCGCCACGGATCGAATAGCCTCCGCCAGACTTGGTGCACCGGGCCTTTATCGCACTTGGCGTGGCTGGGAGATGCTGGACTCCGTGCCCAACAACATGCATCAAGGCGGTCTTGACCCGTCTTGTTGGCTCCACAATAGAAATAAGCCATGATGTCACCTTCATTGTACCCATGCTGTGGATACTCAATGAGCATATTATAGTATATCTCCCAAGCCTGACGTAAGTCCTCTCCTGGCTTCTGCTTAAAAGATGAGATCTCTAGCCTTGCTTTGATTGTTCTCGATGGAGGATAGAATCGTTCGAGGAACAGACGCTCGAGCTCGGCCCATATGGTTACACCTCCCCTTGGGAGCGTGTTATCATACTACTCCTTCGCGATTCTAGTTAAAGAGAACTGGAACAACCTGAGCCTCTTGGCATCTTCAGACATGCCATTATGGTTGAAAGTTGAGGCAATCATTAGAAAGTTTCTCAGGTGAGTATGAGGATTATCCTTCCCGACCTCCCCCTTGAATTGATTCTCGACTAGCATCTACAGGATCCCTGGGGAGATAGAAAATTTGTTTGTCTCTACTGGAGGAAATGCCACTCCATCGTAATACTATTGCGGCTGTGCCGCAAACCTTCCTCGGATTGCCATATCATGATCAGCGTTCTGAGGAACGTGCTGAGGATAGATGGGTGGTAGAGGTACTTGCAGAACTAGAGGTTGGTTTTAAGCAGAAGGTGGATGGTAGTATGGTGAACAAGGGTATGGTGGGTAAGGGTAAGGATAAGGTGGGTTGTTTTGTGGGTAGACAGGGTTGTTTAGAGGATGTTGAACTAAGTTTTGAGCTGGATTATTTTGATTCTGTGGAGCCGGGTTTTGGCTCTGACTTTCCCCTGAAGGAACTTGATTCTGACTGTCATTCCCTCCAGTTCCCTCAACCCGTTCCACTTCCTGATTGTACTTAGCCGCAACGTCATCTAACTCATTACTTATGTTCATGTTGTCGTTCTCTCCACCGGCAGTGTTCATTTTTCTATTGAATGCTCCATTTCTTCTTGTGATTGTCTCAGGGTCTAACTTTGTTCGGTCTTCACTTGATTCTCCTTGTGAGCGAGTTTTCATAAACCTGAGACCACAAAAGAAATATCAAAATGCAACTGTCTGATGTCTACTAACAAAACAAAAAAATAAAAGCACTCACTACTAACTATTAAACTATCTTCAAGTCATATTCAATGGACACACATCGCCTATCACCAGCAACGACGCCATTGACTTGAACGCAAAATACTAGCTATACTAGTAGTTACCCCACAAGAGTATGGGATCCCTGTAGTATGGGCAAGTATAGGGACCAAGTAGTATCGAACCCGAGGGAAGGTATGTATGCGAATAGAGCCCTGGAGATCTACGCGTTGTAGTTAATATGAGTGGATGTTCGGTTTCGGGAATGGAATTAAACTACTCTAAATTCTACCACTATTAATGCGAATTATGAAATCAAACAAAGAACTAAGGGTTTAATCAAATACAAGATGGTGATGCTCAGGATAGGAGTCCCTACGTATACTAACGGAGCTAGTACGATAACTAAAACAATCGTGATGTGCAAGTATTAATCCTAAGTGTACTAAAACTAGGCAATCAACTTCCCTAATCTAGCACCAGATTGAAAGACTAAAAGCTCAAGAATTAACCCTAATACTTTATCATATCAACCTACTTCACAACCCACTAAACAAGTTATATGGATTATGCTTAATTAATGAGACCCTTATTTACCCAAGGTGATACGGTCGTCCTCCCTAGATAAACCGGTAGATTATAAACCCCTTCTATAACCCTATCATTAATCCTACTTGTTATTAAAGAGTGATAAAATTGTCCTCTCTCTAATAATTTTCGTACTCAATTCCAAGATAATTCTAGGGTTTATTTTAAGAATTCGATTAATTAAGAGAACTAGCACTAAACATCACGTGTTATCCTAATTACGTATCAACATCATACTTCTACAAGTTCATCTTACCCCAAGCATACAAGGGTTTTAGCCTAGCATGGTTTTAACGATAATGAAAGCAATTAAATAAGAAACGAACATAAACATGACGAATTGAATTAAATAACTCAAGAACTTAAACTAGGGTTTTCAAGAAAGAAGTCTAATCTAAAAAAGAATATCAAATGAAGAAATAAAATGTCTACCGTACTAAGTGTTGAAGAACGAAAGAAAATCAAAATCTAAATCTAAACTATGAATTCGTAATGTTAAAACCTCGATTACACGTAAAATATGCTTGCTCAAACTCTCGGTGCTCTTCTCTCTTCAAAAACTATCTCTATGTGTTAAGTGGTCTCCAAAAACATGTTCGAAATGAGTATATATAGGCAACAGATCGATTCGGGAGCTCACAGATCGAAATCCTCAATTACTCGAGTACTAGCTCGAGCACTTCAATCTTCCAGAGATGAAAATCTACTCGACCAACTTCACTCGAGTACTAGTGCTTGAGTCATCCTAGCTCGAGCACACTACTCGAGTGGTCGAGTACTATGTACTTGACCATGGACCAACCGAGCCCTATACTCGAGTGCTCGAGTACCAAGTACTCGAGTACTCTTGCTTGAGTACTTCAGTGACACTTTTGCTCGCCCGAACTAATATTTTTCGTACTTCTTCCATATCTTATCATCCGGGCATCCGTTTGAGTCGATTCAAAGTCCTACGAACTCCATTATTCGCCCTCTATCCATCTATGAGCATCAAAGAGGTAAATTCGTTAGTTCATGAAAATAATACTCAATTCACTCTAAATACTAATTGAAATCAATCAAAACACGGGCAAATCGAGCTACGAATCATGACAATTTCACGCCTAATCAGTATGTATTGATAGCAATTTTGGGAAGAGATCGTTCGGTTGTTCCTAGCGGGTAGAGATATTAAATGCTGGTAGCTGAATGCAATAAATGGTATAATGAATGAGCTCTCTTGTGGAGTCTTTTTTATTGAATGGGTTGTGTGTTACAATGAGCATTTAAGGCTCTATTTATAGTTTACAAAGCTTGGATGCCCACTGGGCCTGACCTCCTCGCGGGCACCACCGGATCCTAGTTGTGCAGTCATGATTGACTATGGCCCCCTCTATGGGCCAACGAGGGTCGGTCACCTTTCTCTGATGACCTCTGCCGATAAGACTTCCTAATCTAGTCTTGTTGTGCCTCTGTCGCATCTGCACGTCCGATGGGACAACACTGGTCTAGTGGCTGACTTTGCCTAGGCGACCAGACGTGTGAACGGGTAGCGGCCAAATGGCCTCGAGCATCCGCCGCCAGGATAATTCGGGAAGCGGGTAAGGGCAACCACAGAAGATTCTCTGATGTCCCCGCTACCCGTCACTCCTCGGTCCGGCCTGAACGCCTCTCCCCGCTAACCTTTCCCGACCACCCCTGTCATTTTCTCTACTCGGTGCTCGTCTGCCTACTCGGGTCGGGCTCCACCAATCCGTTGCCGTCGTGGCCGCTCCCCGTGGTGCCACGTGGCCACAGATGTAATCGGGCATAACAATATGTTTTTCAAGCCATGGACCTTCAAGTAATCGAAGACCAAAGACGCACCTTACTCTCCTCCATGAAGCATATTCAACTCAAGAACCACCGTACTAAATAGAAATTCATTCATCATCGTCTATATTGACCAAATCACTTCATTCCAGATGGTTGCAACATTTTTCACATTATTTCCCCTTCCCAAAATTTCACTTTGTTGTATAAAAATATAATAGGCTCTCTACATAGCACCATCGACGTTCTCAAACAATCAAGACAATTATTCCAGATTTTAGAGGTGTGCTTAAATTTGAAAATTGTGCTTACATTTGCATACATTCACATAAGCAACATTTTAAGTCAGCTTCACTAAATTTGAGCCTCGTTTCTTCTAGTTATCTTTGGTTGCCATTATTTTTCTTAGAATTTTCCATACAATTATTCGGACTCGTCTTGAAGCATAACTTCTCCATATTATCTTAAACGCCTTATAATGTTGGCTCATCACCTCGTTCAAGTTGGTCTTTTATGTAAGTCTTTTGGTATGCAAGTATTTTCCATTTGGTGCTAATCTACCTCCAACAATCCTCTTTCCCTGGTCAACCTTGTACATGTTCAAAGACAACAATAAAGCATCAAACATATTGATTTGTGAAAAACTTCTCCTCCATCTCCATTCCCATACCCATACTCTTTCAACCCACCTTCTCATCTCACTCACCAACACGTTTGTAAACTATTTGTAAGGTCCTAGATTTTTTTTAAGTAATTATTCTCCACCCAAACATCACTCTTAAAAAAATGTGTTTTCCCCTCATTGTCCGCTATTCTAATAATCTGATTAAGAAGCTCTTGTCCATTATTTTCCTCATATAACTCACATATATCCTTCCACCACCCAAAGCCTACCATCTCTTCCCCTACTTTGTCTCATATTACAAGCTCCCTCAATTCTCCCATATCTTGAAGTTAACACCCTCACCCATAACCGCCTTGTTTCATTCAACATTCTCCAAATTAATTTCCCAAGCAACATTTCATTCATTAAATAAAGTCAAATTGTTAATTCCTAGTCCACCATTCCATTTATCTTTACACACGTCTAACCAACTCACCCAAGGAATAGATCATATTTCCTGCCTCCACTCCAAGAGAAATTTATTTGCACCCTTATTAGCTCTACAATAGTGGATTTTAGGAGTTAAAAAAAAAACAATAAGCTAGCATTGCAGACAAGACAAATTGAATGAAAGTTACCTCCACTCCCCTCCCATCTCATCTAAATATGCTTATTGTCTGATTTAGCGAGACCTTATCTAAATTTTTAAAATTAAGTTGCCCCAAACCGAGTGCCTTTTATGATTAACTCCCACTTCCATTCCCACATACAATAGAGGGGGCACAACCACCACACGCCCTAACTCTACAACAATGTTCCTAATTGTATTATTCGGGATATATACCCATATGATGTTACATTTAGTAAAGTCTACTTTAGCCCTGACAAAAGTTCAAAATTCTTCAAAACTGCTTTTATAACTTTGATGTTTCCATTTTTCCTGAACAATGGATCATCTTGTCCTCCATATATTGTAGATGTGAGACTCTAATCATTTCTTTTCCAATTTAGGATGCTTCCAAAATCCCTTTCTCGATAGCTTTTGAAATCATCATACACAAACTCTCCGCTACGATGAGATAAAGAAAATGTGGTAGTGGATCGTCTTATCTTAATCAACATTGAAATTTGAATTCTTCGGATGGACTCATATTCACTACTACTGACGTCGTTGCAGTAGAAACATACTATTTCATCCATTCTCTCCATTTTAGGGCGAAATTCATCCCCTCCATTATCTCGTCTAGAAATTCCCATAATAGTGAATCATTAGTTTTTGCAAAGTCCAATTTGAATAGAAACCGTGAAATCGGGTGCTTCTTTGTTTCCGCAATAACTTTATTCATAATAAGTATGACATCCATGATTTGTTTTCCTCGAATAAAAGTTGATTGTTGGTCTGAGATCAACTTATCCAAGACCTTACTAATTACTTTAGCTATAAATTTTGAGATTACATTATATAATGTTATCAATCAAATAGATCGGGGAAAACTCCCCAAGTCTTTGAACTCCCACCTTTTCTGGGATCAGCAAGATAAATGAAGGGTTGAAACCCTTTACTATCCTGCCAAATCTGTGAAATTCTTCCATCAATCAAATAAAATCCTTAGATATATCTAACATTAATATAATTACACAGTCACATCCCATAAATTCTATATACACCCCATAGGGCAATTTTTTTTTTTAATCTCCATAGGACAAACCTAGAAATCAACTTATTTATTATTAAAATTATATCTAAAAAACCTAAAATATGTAAATGTATTCTTTTATCTAAAGATAGAATTCAATGGGGAGAAAGTTAAAATCACACATCAACATATAATCATTTAAACTCAAAAGAAAGTTGAAGTTTTCTTTTAACCCATGAAAATTGAATAATTTATTTACATAAAAATACCCAGTATAATATTTTATTTTCCAACCAAAAAATAACAAGTAAAATTATGGCAACTTAGAGTGTTAATAAATATGTTTACTATTGCAATCAATAAGTATGTTTAGGTTATAATGAACTAGCTTGTGCTTTAAGCTAAGACAGGGTATGAAGTGAAACTAGTTTATACACAAACCACTTTGAAGGTACAAGTTGTTTTACTAAAGAAATTAGTTGTTTCATTAAAAGTTGTTAATTTTGAAGGGTACAAATTATTTCACTAAAGAGTATGAGTTAAATGGTATGAAAGATATGTATTGCTTTACTAAAATGTATTAGTTGTTTTCACTAAAGAGTATGAGTTGTTCTACTAAAAAGTATTGCATAATGATTTATGTATGATAAGTTTCATACTATGCATACACTTAAGTTAATAAGTTAAATAGTTTATTAGATAATAAAATATAAACTTAGAAATAACAGAAGTTGAAACTTTTATGTATAAATAGATGAGTTGATTTACTTTTGATGAAATACATTTAATAATTTTAGTACTTCCAGTTTAATTTTAAGATAAAAAAATGGTTGAGTTCAAGTTAAAATTTATTAAAATATTTAGGTTAAAAGCTCAAAGATTCAAAACTATATAATTTAGAATTTTGAATGGAGCCCAATGCACTCTGTCCTGGGCTATAGGCTACACATATATCCTCTCATACCAACAATATTTTGGACTATGAATATTCTAATATAAAATAAATATACCGTTTTTGGTATAATATCATTAAAATTAGTTCATCTATCATTTTATATAATTTTTCTCCATATTATTCTTCATCACCCCATACATCCCAACCCTAATTTAAAGAGCAAACATCTTCCTTTTGATATTGCTAAACTTTCACGATGTCTTTTAAAAATAAATAAAAATACTTTCATGATGCATTTTAACAAAATGATATGCTCCACAGAAAAAAGAAAGATTTATAAATGATAACATTTCATTCACACTAGGATTTGTTCATCATCAAAATTTCAGAAAACGCCAGTGTGGATCGATCATCATCTAAATCTAGTCCCCAAGTGTATGAAGCACCATCTTAATTTCCAATTAACTCAGGTGAGACTGTCAAGAAATGTCCTACACTAATATTATCATGTACATATTCAGAGCTTAATTCTAAAATTTTCTTGCACTCAATTCACCTTTAATATATCCTGAACTTGCATCAAATGAACTGCCAAAAGAATTCGATAGGATTATCAAACATCTTTCGTAGAATCAAGATAATTCATGAAACGACAAAAGACTTTTTCGCTGACTAAAATTAAGAACGTATCCAATCGTGTATAGAAACTGAGTGATTTTTCCTTTTTCTTTTTTAGGGAAAATGTTCAATAATAACAATAGAATTTATTAATAATACAATATTATTTTTATATTATATGTGGGTGCATTTATTATATTTGGTGTGTAAAGTGAAATCGAGGTGTGAATAATTATGTCTTTTTCTTTATTTTGATAGGAGAGAGTGGGTTTAATAATGGGATGTGTATAGTAACGAAAGTTAATATTTTAATTTTAACGTTTAATTAATAAAAATTATGACATTTAACTTAATTGCAATTTTAACCAAACCTTTGAATAATTGCAATTGAGACTCGGAGCAATTTGGGCCTTGCCCAAGTCCAAAATTATTTTCTTTAACACACAACCTCTTTATCTGTCATAAATAAACTCAAATTTTAACACGATTGAATCACAATTTATGCATAACATATCTCTTCCATAGCTTAACTTCAAGTAAATATATAAGCTTGCAGAAAATAATAAAATAGAGAGTTTAATACTTTTATCTCTTCAGTTTCATGGTTCTTCATGAATTTACGTATCTGATCTCTTGAAGTTTTATACTTTTATTCATGTCTTCAATGTTATCGTTGTTTTCCCTGTTTCTTTTAGCTCCATCCATCCCAACTCTTCATCATTTCTCTCCAGTCTTGACATTGAGCAAAACTATCTCATTTGGGGACAATTAGACATAAGGTAGCGAAAACGCCCTGGTGAAAATCACCGACACAAGGTAACGAAAAATAGCGAAAGTTGGCACCACGAGAAGCTAAAAACGAAAGAGAAAGAATTATGAGTTGGGATAGGTAGAACAAAAAGAAATAGAGAAAATGGCGATAATTTCAGAGACATTAATGAGGTTTCAATAAATCTGATGTAAAAATACATATAGTGGAACTATGAAAATGAAGAGAGGGAAGTGGAAGAGGACGAAGAAATGGAGCTCAATTTGGGGCTCAAGCAAAAATCTCAGATACCCACTTTCTTTATCAAATGCGATCATTACTTATAATTTTTTTTTAATTGAAGCAACCATGACGAGTTGAGGATGGAGCGTCACGACGACATATTAGAAAATACGTGAAAGAAATATAGGACATATTAGAAAATACGTGGTGAAAATATACATATTAGAAAATACGTGGAGTAAATATATATAGGACTAGGGATGTTAAACGGGCTGGCCCTAACCCTATAGGGCCAGCCCTACAGGGTGTCGGGCCTAAACGGTTTCGGGCCTTATCGGTTCATTTTAATCGGTCCACTAACACTCGAAACCTAACCCTAACCCTAGCGGTCCGCGGGCTAAACGGGCCACTAACGGGCTCCGGGAAAAAAATAAAAAAAAATTAATTTTTAATATAAAATATAGACTTATAATTGTAATACGCTACCATTTCAACTGAAAATTTGAAACATTGTTCATAAAGTTCATAATTATTCAAAAAAAAAAACAAACATTGTTCATAAAGTTCAAACATTAACAATTAATTCAGAATTTAATATAAATATTGCAAGTTCTTCAATCTTCGGCATTCGATCCTTCCTTGGACAATGACAAAACATCATCTTCCAAATCACCATCATCATCATCATCGTCTAAAACATACACAAAAACATAAATTAGTTATTAATTATGTAAAATAAATTATTTATGAAATAATTACAAAAAATTACCAACAACATAGCCTTGCAACCAACTGCGAGTACAAATAAGAGCTTCCACATGCTGTCCAAGAAGTCGACTCCTATACTTGTTGAGAACACGAGCACCAATGCTGAAAGCAGATTCAACAATCAGAAGTTAAACAAATTCTACCAGGACAATCTTTCATCATACGTTTCAATTTGTCTTTCTCAATGTCATACAACTTCAAAACATCAGTGGTGGCTGTTAATCTACCAAAACTTTTGACATCAGGATTCAAATACTTAAGCAATTCCCTAACCCATTTGTACTCAACAAAGGAAAGCGGAAGATCATGTGAGACAATCGACATACTAATCAAATGACGCACATGCTTGGGATCAATATTCCTAGGTCTTAACTTCCCTTCACCATCCAACATTAACCCAACATTTTTATACTTTGGATTATTCTTACAAGAATTTGTATGACGCTTAAGTGTAGAAGTTCCATAATTCGAACCACCCCAAGCATATTCTTTCTCACACATTTTGCATTTCACCTTTCCATTCACGGGCTTAAAAAAAGAGTCCCATACCTCAGAGGTGGAGACTCTTGATTTTTTCGAAGGTTTTTCAGCATCACCTTTGTCATCTACGGTCTCAGTAGGAATTCTAGATTCCAAAACCTCCACATCATCATCATCAAATGCTTGACTGTTGGACTCCATGCTGCAACATAAATTTAATCCAAATATCCATTAACAAGTAATCAACATATCCCTTTATATTGCCACTTTAATTAATAACCTGCCACTTTAACTAATAACCTGCCACTTTAGATTGTAAATTTAATTTTTTAACCAGCTTTAAACTTTGATATTTAATGAAATCTTTTCCTTTTTGCTACGGGAATGAAATAGGAATGAAATATATTCCCTTTGTATTTTTAAAATACCACATGAACATACATTGAATTCCCAGAAAAATAAAAAGCTTCAGAATTCGTAAAAGGATAAAAAATATATACCGTTAGCAGCGGCGGCGGCAGCTTGTTGCAGCGGCGACGGCGACGGAGAAGAAGCTGGCGACGCGAGTGAAAGCAGATGGGGGCGAACCGGCGAAGTGAAAGCAGATGAGCAGCGGCGGCAACTGGCCCTGGGCGCGCGACAGTCCGGCGGCTGAGGGCGGCAGCCGGCAGGGGTTTGTGAACTGAGGAGGGAGAGGGGGCACGACCACGACGGGAACCCTAACTTTGAATTGAATTTCTTTTTTCTCTAATTCTCTCTAGTCTCTACTGCTGCTAATAATGCGTAGGTAACTAAGTATATTTAATAAAAAAAATTATTTCTTACTGCTGCTAAGTGCTAATAATGTGTAAGTAGGTACTAAGTATATTTAATAATAAAAAAAAAAAAATTCCGGGCTATCCGGGCCAGCCCGGTAACGGGCGGGCTAGCCCGTTTAGCCCGCAGGTTAATCGGTCCGGGCCAAAAAGGCCCGGTTTTAAACGGGCCGTTATATACACGAACCTAACCCTGTCCGGTTCCGGGCTAAACGGGCTGGCGACACATTAAAAATACGTGGAGGTACGAAACATTAGGAAATGCGTGGAGGAAATATACACCTTTTAGTGACAGAAATAAATTATGATTTTTGCTAAGAAATTTGGAATATTTTCTTGGAAATAATCTTTATTCACATTAAATAAATTTATTCAATTATCAAAAAGAGATTTAGGTGGAGAATTTTTAGAATCTGTATTTAAAAAGATTTTGTGTTCTACATCCATACAATACAAAATAGATGGTTGGGCTTTGCAATATAATTTTTGCTTATTTATATAAACTGCGCTAGGAATTTCCACCAAATCCCACATTTTGTTTGTTTAGGGGCAAAATTTTAAATTACCGTAAATTGTCGGACTATACAATAAATAATTCAAATGGGAGTGTGCAAAAGAAAAATAGAAAAAACAAAGGAAATGCCTAGAATCTATCGATGCATTTGGATGAAAATAAAGAAGAAAAGAAGTAGTAGTAATAAAAAAAGGGTGGGGAATAAAGGCAAAACAGCTGTCGTAAGTCAAAAGGCAAAGGGTCCAAATGACAGCTAGTGGGCCCACCAGATTTTGATGGAGGCGGGAGGGAAGACTTTTCAAAATTTTAGAACTTTCTTGTTTTTCGGCCCTTTCTCTCTCCTATTTATTTATTTACCCACTCTTTGTTCCATTTAATTTTCATAAAATTGAGTGTAATTTGTTATCACAAGACCTACTTAGTAGGTGCTGAAATAATCAACGAGTTTATTCTGATTCAATACAATTAGAAAATATTTTCGTTTGTATTTTTTTAATATTTGAAATTAATATGGCGTACTTATTAGATTTGAATCATTTGATTCGTGTATTCGGATAGATTTGAATTTTTTATTTTATCCGGCATTATATGGAGTATGTACGAATTGAAATTGATTAATATATGAACTATTGAAGGATGTTAACTAGTTTACATTAAAAAAATATTAGTTGTTTTATTGAAGGATATTAATTGTTTAGTAAAAATAAATAAAACTCTTCGGTTAAAATAAATAACATTTTTTTAGTGAAAATAACTAATAATATCCTTCAATAATTAATTTATGAATCAATTTTAATTTATATTTATCATGTATATGTATATGTTGTTTTCTAGATACAATGTATGATTTGATTTAATTAAACTTTTGGGAATTTTAAACTGATGTTAAGATTAATTAAGCTGGTTTGAATAATTTGATTAGTAACATATGTATGCATGAAATATTACTCCGAACTTCATATGATGGTGGACATATGTTTTACTTAAAAAATAGAGTAATGTGTAAAGTATTTATGAGTAATTTAAGAAATATATATATATATATATATATATATTAATTTAATATGTTTCTATAAATTTAAATTTTTAAATGAAATAAAATTCACTCATGATATCAGAATAGGAAAGCCTCACACCCTATTTTGATTCGATTCCTATGGTAAGGGGTATTAGATAAATAAATAAAAAATATTGTTATAAGAAGAGAGAAAATTAATATTGAATTAATGACTATCTTGCATCCTCGTTGGTTGGATGAGTTTTCATCAACCAAACCCCCTTCCCACATTATTTTCTCTAAACGCTCAACTTTTTAAATGCACACTAATCTGTAGATGGTTTCGTCCATACTATTTTGCATTCTCTTTCTATTCAAGTAAAATGTCACAATGATAAATCACAAATTTCATCCATTCAATTATTGAATGACTCATCTAATAAGTCATTGTGGATGGTTGGGGGGATAATATTATAAATTAATTTTTTTATATTAATTAATTAATATAATTATTATATATTTATTTTTATTTAGATCGATTTTTTTAAAACTAAACACGAATTTAATAAAATATTTGAATTACTTTGAATTGTGGAACAAAGAGTAGGAGTAGTGTTTTTTTTTTAACGACAAAGAGTAGGAGTTGGAGTTGGAAGTGGAGAGCAAAGAGTGGACCAAGCTGAAATAGATGTAGGCTGTGCAGATAGATATTATTTTGCGACTTGCAATAATAAGTTGGGATAGACTTTGGACAAAGCCAATAAAATAATATTAACAAAATATAATTAATAAAGAAAGAGGTGGGGTTGAGTATGTAATCAAATTGGGATAAGGACTATGGACACGGCATGTGCCAAGTTGGGGTGCTCATGGTCCACAAAAATCAACTTGTCTTGTTCCCTCCTCTTTACAATGAAAAATGCTTGGATATATACTCATTCAGATATTTATTAGAAAATTTGAAATACTCCATTATTTAATTTTAAAAAATGTTTTAATCTTTCTTTAATGTTAATAAACAAATAAAGTTCATTCGGGAGTCAAAAGGAATTTAATAAAATTCAGAGCATGGTGTGAATAAACTTTATTGTGAAACTAGTCTTGAGAATATTAATTATTGTATTAAAGGGTATTTTAAAATTATAAATTTTGAAGAGTATTAATTATTTTTACTAGAAAATATTACTGCCTTGGTTTTTCAAATATATCCCACCTTTTTTGTAGACTGTTCATAAATTTATTCTCATTTTTTTTAGAAAATATTATTTTATTAGTAATCTCACAAAAAACTATTTTATTCATTAATAAACCTTACAATATCATTACTCCATCTATTTTATCACATTTTACTTAAAATATGTGCTCATTCTAATTATAATAGATCTGGGGCCCGAATGAAATACACTACAAAAAACTCGCGTTTTAGCGATCGGAATTAGCGACCGCCAAAAAGTCGGTCTCTAAATAATGTATTAGCGACCGAAAGAGACCACCGGTCTCAAATTTAAAATATTTGCGACCGACATAAAGGACGGTCGCTAAATCGAAAGATTAGCGACCGCCTACGACCGTCTAAACGGTCGCTAAAACTCAAAAGACGGTCAAAACTGACCAATAATTTTTACCGCCTGATTAGCGACAGCCGTGGCGGTCGCTAATTTCAAATTTAAACTCAGCAAACTTGTAATGTTTGACCTGGGTTGGTAACGGTTGAGGGTCATTAATGCGAGAGGTATAGCGACCGCCAAGAAGCGATCGTAAATCTTAAATTGGTCGAACTGAACCGTCCAATTCGGTCAAGAAGACCAAATATCGGGAATTAGCGACCGCCTCTAGCGGTCGTTAATCATTTTTTAAAAATTATAAATACCTTCTCCTACGTACGTCATTTTACATACTCATAAAACTTTTCCTCCTACTCCGCCGTCGCCGCCGCCGCCAGCTGTTGGTGATCAAATTTAATCGGGAGGATTAGTGACTGTTTTAATTCGGTTTAAGACCACCAATCAATAACGTGTGATTGATTACCATCGTAAATGGTAAATCGAAGATTCGGGTTATGAAATCGTAAATACGAAAGTTGAAGTCGTATTTATTTCGTATGTGTGTACGTTTAGGTGTGTTTGTGTGTGTTTTAGGAGTATTTGTGAATTTGAACTTTGTTGGTCCCACTAAGTAGATATGTTGCGGAAGCTTTTAAAGAAAATGTCTTTAGCAAAGTTCTTTTCACAAGAGCACAATAAATAAGCTAGAAAGTAAATATAGAAAACAGTAAATAAGACCGGATGTATAGTGGTTCGGATCTGAATATCCTACGTCCACTCTCCCTTGATCAAAGGGGTCTCACTAACCAACCAACAACCAACTTCTTACTGGAATTGTGAAGTACCAGTTCCTTCTTACAAACCCTTTAGATCTAACTTGATCTAAAGCCTTCAACCTTCTCTTAAAGATGAACAGGTTGAGATCCAACAACTCCTTAAGAGTAAATATGAAAGTATGAGTAGAATAAGAGTGCTATATGCTTGATAATCAAGAACTTGGAATATGACTTCGTGTGCGTAGAATTCTAGAGCTTTTCTTGAGTCTGCACTCTTGTATTTATAGAGGTGATTAGGATATAGCCGTTTGAGAGCTAATCCAATCAGATCCTCTATTTAAGGAAGCTTCAATCAATCAATTCTCTAATTGATTGATTGAGTTGGTGAGATCCTTGGATTGATTGACTTCAAAACTTTCCAGTCCTGATCTTGTTGACTTGATTTAAATCACCAACGGTCAAGTGCTTCCAATGGCTAACTCTGATTCTCTCCAGAGAAGGCAAGACCAGACACCAGGCAACCTGATGTCTTCTGGTCCAGATCTGGTTAAGAAACAGAATGCTCATCAGAACCAGGAGATGATTCTGAGCATCTTTTGTTTCACCAGACTCGTCTGGTCTGGGGAAGGTTCTCTGCCTCTGGTCAGTCTCATCTGGTGAAGTCCTCTGAAGGAGTCTTCTGATGAAGTCCTCTGGTGGGTCTTCTGGTGACTCTTCTGGTGAGGTCTTCTGGTCTGGCAATTCCCCCTAGACTAAGTCCTATTCTAGTTCATCATCTGGCTAACAGGTCCAGATAGTCCTATTACATCTTCTGGTTTGTTTTAACTTATCAAAACTATACAATATTTATCCTAACAATTTTCTCATTTTTGATGGAGTTAAAACATTACCAAAACTGATCAAAACAAAATATAAGCAAGAAAAACAATAAAGGGATAAGACCTTAGAATAAATCTTATCAGGCAAACAATTAAGACAACAAGAAGTTGTCTTTTGAACAGAGAAGATATGATTTTTCATTGAATAATAAAGGACAAAAGATTACATTTTACAATGAATATCAAGGTCTTAATCTATGCATATCTTCTGTTTTCCTTGGGCACCAGAAACCAGTCAAGAAACCTGTCTTGAATGACCTTCAACTCTGCAGAAGATGTTGGAGTGGAATTCGCCAACACCTTGGTCTTGTATAGCTTCTTCAGTTCAGCCTAATCAACCTGGTCCCCTATCATTGGAGTGTTGAGATAATGAAATTCAGGGGCAGTGACCTCCAGGTTGAACTCAATGGTGGAGTCCATCAGCTGCTTGTACAAACATACATCATAAGCCTTCATCCAAGAATGGAACGTCCTGTTGATGAGAGCATCATCCTCTGGTGGAGGCCTTTGAATGTAGTGCTGGATAAACCATAAGGTTTTGGCTTCTCTCCACTTCTCAATGAGGGGAACAGGCACAGTAGAGTCAAAGGACCCTTCTGTCCTGAGTGGAAAAATCTCCATCACTTCAACAGGCGCTTTCCTTCTCTGGCTGGATCCACTAGCACCAGAAGAGATGCCAGCTTCTCTGGTCTTCTTGTTCTGCCTCCTAACATATCGAAGCTTCTGCTCTTCATCTATGTTTTTCCTTATCCTTGCTTGCCTCTCTTCAAGCGTTTCTTCCCTGAATCTCTTCTCTGCTTCCTCAACTACTTCTTCAAGGAAGCTCTTCCTCACCTTTCTTATCTTCCTCTTTGCAGGTCCAGAAATTGAGATAGGATCCTGCTCTGCTTCTGAAGACTCCTCTTCTGCCGCCAACTGCTTTGCCATGGTAAGAGATTTTAACTCTTCCTTCTTCTTCTTCTTCTTCTTCTTCTTCTTCTTCTTCTTCTTCTTCTTCTTCTTCTTCTTCTTCTTCTTCTTCTTCTTCTTCTTCTTCTTCTTCTTCTTCTTCTTCTTCTGCAGCTCTGCCTGGGCCAGAGTGTTCTCCAGCAGGTCCAGACGAGCACCATGGCCGAAGAGGGTCTCATTTGTGGTCTTCGCCAGATCAGTTCTGGCCTTCTCTTCCCCCTTTTTAACTTCATCAATAATGGGCTCCACCACCTGCCTAATGAGATCAGGCAAGGCAGTGTTGGAGGAAGAGTGAAGATCACGCAGTTGCTTGGCTTCCTCCAGATAGGCTTTTGACTCAGCAACTAGTCTCTCCTGCTTTTCTAACATCTCCTGGAGGGAGTCCTTCAATTTAGCAGTCTGCAACATCTGGGAAGCCATCTCAACCTTCAACACAGAGACTGGCCTCAGCTGCTCCAGCACATGCTCCTGGAGCTGCTTCTGGCTGTGCATCACATTCAGCTTAACAAAAAGTCCATTGGCTTTGAAAGAGGCTTTGGCAGCTGCAAAGGTGGACTTTATCTGCTTCAAGAAGATCTTTCTCTCCTGCCGGATCTGATGCTCAATCATAGCAGGGGCCATATGTTGAATTGCCTTAGAGAAACACCCAATCTGCATGATCTGCTCATTGAAGAAGGTCTTCATCTTTTGCAGCACGATATGAGTTACATCAAAGTCCTCCTCATCTGAGTAGAGCTCTAGAGGGAAAGAGAAGTGAGGGCCAAATTTGTATGAAGGGCCCTCAGGAGAGATCATAACTCCTCTCTGGATGAGCAGAGTGCGAATCAACACCTTCGCTGCTTGCGGGGTCTCTAGCTCAGCCAGGTTCTGGATGTTCAACTTCTTCTTGAGCTCTATCTCTCAGGCAGTGAATATGGAGGGGGACATTTCTTCTAGCAGCATCATCAAGTCCTCCACATCCTCTAATCTGGTCTTGCTCCAGACTTTGGCAGAGCTGAGCACTTACACTCATGTTCTGCCTGATGGGACCCATTTCTACAGATGAGAAAGTAAAGGGTCTGGGCCCAGAGGCAGAGGAGGATGGTGCTAAGACCTCCGGCTCCAGTGAAGCATCCTCATCTTCACTATCATCGCTGGTCAGACAGGTGGGAGAATGGGGAGGGGCAAGAGGTCCCAAAGCCATGGAGATAGATGGGTTCTGGTCTGAATGAGTTTGGGGAGTGGTAGGATTTTGTGAGGTGGAGGTTGAGGGAAGGGGCTGTTCTGCACCAGAGGAAGATAGTATCTCTGGTACAGAGGCTGGGACGGAATTTTGTGAGGTGGGAAAGGTTGGAAGGGGTTGTTCTGCACCAGAAGTGGATGGCACCACTGGTACAGGGGCTGGGGGAGAGGGATTAGTGTTAAGAGGAATTTGTGAAGAAGGGGGAGAGGGAGTTTGAGTAGGGATGGTGGAGGGAGTGTATTGGGGAGTATCAGGTAGGGTTTGCTCTGGTGCAGAGATGGGGACACCAGAAGCAGAGGATGGATTTTGGGGAGGGTTTTCTGGGGGAGAAGTAGAGGGGGTAACAAGGTTAACAGGGGAGGGGATGGAAGGAATTACCTCAGCTGGGTCAATGCCAGCTGGGACAGATATCTCTGGAGCATCTCCCATAAGTAGAGAAGCCTCTTCTATTGCCTGCTCCAAGGCATCCCCTAGGTCAGAGCCAGAGTCTGACCCCTGAAATATGGCCCTCCTGGCCCTGGATTTCTTCTTAAGAGGCTCAACCTCCTCTGCCTCTTCTTCTTCTGATGGCTCATCCACCAAAAGTGTTTTCTTGCTCCTTCTGCTTGTTCTGGGCTTTTTAGCAGATACCTTCTTGGCCTCCTCTGGCCTCTTCCTTTTAGCTGCTCCCGCTGACTTGGCAGCCTTCTCACCATCACCCTTCTTCTTCAACACATCAAGAAGGGGAATCTGGTCCTCCTCTGAGGAACCAGAGAAAGCTATGGTTGAAGAACCAGTAGCTTCAACAGTCTTCTTCTTACTTTGCTGCTTCTGCTGCTTCTGCCCCTTTGCAGGTGAGGGAACTGCTTGAAGAGGAGGGGCAGGGATGGCTTGCTCTCCATCAGAATCAGCATGGCCATGGAGAGGGCCATCCTTAGAAAATAGGATCTTGGATTTGTGAAAGCCCTTGCACCAGGAATCTCTCCACTTCTTCTCTGGAAAGATTGAGTCCAAGATCAGAGTGACCAATTGTAGGATCAAGCGCTTGCCACTAGACTAAAAGTCCGGACTTGTAGTGAGGTGCTACTTTATTTCCTTTAACCCTATCTAGCTGCAGCGCCACGAGTCGAATAGCCTCCGCCGGACTTGGTGTGTTGGTCCCGTTTTTTCATTCACAAACAAAGACAATATGGGAATTTAGGTATTTTTTTTTTTAAAACACTGATGTAAGCTAATGTATGGCAATAATGAACACAACAATGTAAAGTGGTTCGGAGGCTCAAGCTCCTACATCCACTGCCTGATTTAACAGGAAATCCACTACCCGGGATTCTTGTTTTTAACGTGCCAAGGTGCACTCACAACTGGACTCACACCCCTCCGCGGAGCTGCCTCTCGAACTGGCCTCACATCCCTCTTCACTCAGGGACTGCCTCTCCTCACCTCACTGCAACACCTGACACTATTCTGGAAAGGGTTTAGTTTGGTTTGGTTCTCTCCAACTAGGTGAGATTTTCCCTTACATGGTTTTAGCCTTTAAGCTAAGGTTGGGAAAATCTCTCTAAGCTTAGGATGTATATGATGAGCTCGAGTATACAAACTGGAACACTCAAATATGACTATGAAGAATTCAATGTCAGTGTTCTTGATGGAGATGGTGCACCCTTATGACTCCCTCATGACTTGCACCACACTCGCACCCCCAGCTCACTTTTAAATGAAGCTGAGTTTGTATTTATAGTGTGGATTTGAATGTTACCGTTGGAGAGAGTAACATTCAAATCCAGTCTATCTCTGGAGTGAAATTCTCCTTTTCAGTGAAGTATGGCCTTGTCAGCTTTTGTCAGATTCGCTGCCTTGACTTGATTGGTCCACGTGGACTGAGTCCAACGGCTCTTTTCTTCAGGGTACTTGATCAGGGTAGTCCTGACTTCAGACGACTTGTCTTCAACTGACTTGTAATCCTCTCAGGATACCTTTCTTCAGTAGACTTGAAGTCTTCTTAGGAACCATCATTGGACTTTAAGTCTTCTCAGTGGACTTCCTTCAGTAGACTTGAAGTCCACTCAGGGGAGTTGACATAAGGCTACTTGTCAAGCTTCCCAGCCTCAGTAGCCTGACTCCTTCAGGTCCTACTAGGCACAGCACTAATCCTCTCAATCATGCTCTTCACTGAGTAGTCCACTGACCAGCTTAGAAAGTCAGGTTTATACTCAGTGGGACTTCCTTCAGGCTTCTCTTCAGGTTCAGGTCTTCTGACATGGCTTCAGTCTGTTCTCTTTTTGATGTTATTTTGACTTCCTCAGGCTGTGTCAGTGAGTTCCCCCTCACTGAGTTCCTCTCAGTAGAGTTCCCCCTCAGCTGAGTTCCTCTCAGTAGGGTTCCCCCTCAGCTGAGTTCTTCCTCCACTGATAACCTGTTCTCCTGAGAAACAACCTAGCCTGACCTGAAACTAAAAGATACTATCCTGACTGCTTTCAAACCTATTACATGTTGTTTTGGAAAATCATCAAAACTACAATATCCCAACAATTTCCCCCTTTTTGATGATTCCAAAACTTCTAACAAAAAGGATTTCTATTACAAGAATGAGGTCAGAGCACATGTAATAGTTTGAAATATGCAGAAATTCCCATAGTTTTAAAACATTTAAGATCTGTTCGGTTGACCATTTTTCTTAAAAAAACTAGATCAGTGGTCATGTGAACAACCCGCTCTGATACCAATTGTTGGTCCCGTTTTTTCATTCACAAACAAAGACAATATGGGAAATTAGGAGAAATTTTTGTTTTAACACTGATGTTATGCAAGTCAGTAAAACAATAAAGAACACAACAATGTAAAGTGGTTCGGAGGCTCAAGCTCCTACATCCACTGCATGATTTAACAGGAAATCCACTACCCGGGATTCTTGTTTTTAACGTGCCAAGGTGCACTCACAACTGGACTCACACCCCTCCGCGGAGCTGCCTCTCGAACTGGCCTCACATCCCTCTTCACTCAGGGACTGCCTCTCCTCACCTCACTGCAACACCTGACACTATTCTGGAAAGGGTTTAGTTTGGTTTGGTTCTCTCCAACTAGGTGAGATTTTCCCTTACATGGTTTTAGCCTTTAAGCTAAGGTTGGGAAAATCTCTCTAAGCTTAGGATGTATATGATGAGCTCGAGTATACAAACTGGAACACTCAAATATGACTATGAAGAATTCAATGTCAGTGTTCTTGATGGAGATGGTGCACCCTTATGACTCCCTCATGACTTGCACCACACTCCCACCACCAGCTCTCACATTCGCAAATGAAGCTTGAGTTTGTATTTATAGTTTGGATTTGAATGTTACCGTTGGAGAAAGTAACATTCAAATCCAGTCTATCTCTGGAGTGAAATTCTCCTTTTCAGTGAAGTATGGCCTTGTCAGCTTTTGTCAGATTCGCTGCCTTGACTTGATTGGTCCACGTGGACTGAGTCCAACGACTCTTTTCTTCAGGGTACTTGATCAGGGTAGTCCTGACTTCAGACGACTTGTCTTCAACTGACTTGTAATCCTCTCAGGATACCTTTCTTCAGTAGACTTGAAGTCTTCTTAGGAACCATCATTGGACTTTAAGTCTTCTCAGTGGACTTCCTTCAGTAGACTTGAAGTCCACTCAGGGGAGTTGACATAAGGCTACTTGTCAAGCTTCCCAGCCTCAGTAGCCTGACTCCTTCAGGTCCTACTAGGCACAGCACTAATCCTCTCAATCATGCTCTTCACTGAGTAGTCCACTGACCAGCTTAGAAAGTCAGGTTTATACTCAGTGGGACTTCCTTCAGGCTTCTCTTCAGGTTCAGGTCTTCTGACATGGCTTCAGTCTGTTCTCTTTTTGATGTTATTTTGACTTCCTCAGGCTGTGTCAGTGAGTTCCCCCTCACTGAGTTCCTCTCAGTAGAGTTCCCCCTCAGCTGAGTTCCTCTCAGTAGGGTTCCCCCTCAGCTGAGTTCTTCCTCCACTGATAACCTGTTCTCCTGAGAAACAACCTAGCCTGACCTGAAACTAAAAGATACTATCCTGACTGCTTTCAAACCTATTACATGTTGTTTTGGAAAATCATCAAAACTACAATATCCCAACATGGTGCACCGGACCTTTATCGCGCCCGACTCGGCTGGGAGATGCTGGACTCCGCTCCCAACAAACTTGTATTTCTTTAGCTGGAGAACAACTATTTATAGAGACTAGCAAGTAGGAGGTGTCTAAGACTCTTGGACTTCCTAGCTTGCATGCTAGACAAATGTCCTTTGACCTTTGTTTGACCTTATCTAAGCTGAATCTTAGTTACAAAGTCTTCTTTGGTCTTATCTCGGACTTCATTGTTGTTCGTCCAGGTTGGCTTAATTGATCTAGTATGATCATCCGATAAAAGTTGTTCGCCTTTTGAGGTTATGACTCAGAAGTTGTTCGCCTTTGTGTTTCGCACAGATTGGCTTAAGGATCTTGGTCCTTTGTTCGTCAGCGTACACCTCTTAGGCTGGTGGATGCACCACCTTTTGATAATGTTGCTCGTCATCAGTGGCTCAATGTTGGGCCTATATCTGGCCTTGGGTCTTTAGACCTGTTCGCCGAATTATTGTTCGTTACTGGAGCTGTTCGTCACTTTATACATTCCCCAGATTGATTAGTGCACCCCATTCTTGATTTTCTTCATTAATCATCTTTGATTTGGAGTTGATTCTTCGTAATCTCTTTTAAGGTCTTAATCCCTGTTCGCCCATCATTGACTGATGTTCGCCTATCAACAATTGCCCCCTATCCTGACTAGATGTTGGTTTAAACAAGCAACTTTGTGGCGAGCAACTATAGTTAGGATACTATACTGGTGAGGATTCAGATGAACTTCATTGAATCGGGCGAGCAACTTCGAGTTCGCCTCTTCACCTTCCCACGATCTGGGGGATGTACGAGGATGACGTGGGTGGTATGATTGCGCGCCACCCACGCGCGATCATTCCCTAGGCCACGCACCTCAAGATTTGCACGCCAGTCCTCCGATTTTTGCTTATGCTCGAAAAAGACCCCGTTTTCTTCAAATTGGCCCATACTTTGTAGGAAATTACACTCTGTACACTGTTTTTACTTGGGGTATAAATACGAGTGGGAAACAAAAGTTTTCCCACTCTTAACCCTCTGCTACAGTTTCTCCGGCGAATTCCACCATTTCCGGCGACTCCAAGCTTTTCCGACGACGTTTCTTCATCATTTGGCCTCCAATTCTGAAGTAAGGTAGTTATTTTCTCATATCTTTCATTCTTCACTCTTTTCTTCCGCCATTTTCTCCATTTGTACCTTTGCCGCCGTGGGGGGGGAGGGAATTTGCACCGCCGTTGTCCGCCCAGAACCGCTACCGGAGACCCAAAAATCTTACTTCTAACCTTAAATAATTCTTTCATTGAACTGATGTCCTCCCACTCGAGCAACCAAAACTCGGAGGAGACTTTGGATCCCCTTTTCCCGATCGTGCCGTTTGTCGAACAACCACCATTTGAGGTTTCCTCGGAAACGCACCCCGACGTGGATTCGGTGGTTCGATCAACGGAGGATTCCGGTGCTCGCCAATCTGGCGAAGAGATTAGGAAGGCCACAAGCAGTACCTCCGACGAGCAATCTTCCTCGAACTCTGACTCTGAGGAGGATCCGGAGTTTGAAGAGCTTACCCCTGAATTTCTGGAAGGGATAGGGTTTCCAGGCCCTAAGATGCTCGAAAATGAAATTCCCACGGGTGTTGCTCGCCCATTCGATTGGCGAGCATACTCTGCTGAGCACGCGAACAACTTTCCTCGCCCCCCGCGTCAAGTTTTGGATTTGGTAAGAACCGAGTACCAGGCGAGCATAATCAAAAGTGTTGTTCGTAAAGACGAGCTCAACCTCATCCGGGAGGCATATCAAATTCCCCATGACATCTTCATGTGGGCTCCTAAGAGGAAGGAAAGAGTTGATCGTCCTCCTCCAGGGTGTACGGCGATCAACATAGACACACTGATTGCGGGGCTAAGGTTGCCACTGCCTCCCGTTGTTGGTCATTTTCTGGAGGCGACCAACTTAGCCATCACCCAAATAACTCCCATTGGGTAGATGAACTTGCTCGGCATCATGGGCTTGTTCGCACTGGAAGGGTATGTGGATCGCATCACTGCTGAAGAGGTCAACTATCTGATGACCATCACCAAGTGTCTGAGAGGCGATGAAGAATACTATTACTTGAAGGCCCGGACTGAACTGAAACTGGTGGAGGGGGTGCTGAATAAGATTCGGGATTGGAAAGAGCATTTCTTTTTCATTGGGAGCGATTGGCGAGCATCTTCTGGCCCACACGGCGGTGCCGGGCGCATATTCGAACCCACCACTTATGGGCAAATCAAACGTAAGGTCATATTTGTTCGCCTTTATACAAAGTTCTAATTTAACTTTTTTTGTTTGCTCGCAGGTCCCCGGTTGCTCAAGTGGAACTCGGAAGAGGAAGAGATCGGCTCTGAGTTCCTCTTCACTTCGTGCTTGGTTGCTCTCCGAGATAAAGCTGAGAGGACCATCGAGTACGTGAACAGACTAAAGTGCAAGAAAGCTGCTCGCTTGTTCACGTACCCCCACCACCTGGAAGCTCAAGCCGAGGTGCCTCCAGGTACAGAAAATTTCTAACTTTTCTCTTACAAGTTTGTTGGTCACTTGCTATTAAAACCTGCTCGCCTTAACAAGTTTTTTTTAGCCGAGCAAGTTACTGTTGCGGTTCCTCCCTGCTTTGGACTACTAGAGCAAAAGTCCACGAGATGCCGCCTCCGAAGGGAAGGAGAAAGAAAGGTGATCCGTCTTCCAAAGTATTGGCGATGACGAACAAGTCCGAGGGGGCCCGAGTTGCTCGCCCGACCGCACCTTCTGCAAATCCCCCACCATCTCCTCCCCCGGCCCCATCCCCCCGAGGAGCAAAGCGCTTGAAAAAAGGGGATGGATCCTTCATGACACAGACCACTCCTGCCGGGAACAAAGGCAAGGAGAAAGTGGGGAAGAGCCATGCTCGCCCCCACACTGAAGGAGAAGTTGTTCGCCACTCTTCCATCGAGCCGACGGAGAAGGCAGGCAAAGCGGGTAAAGACTCCACTCCTGTTCGCGGTCCCGAGGACATAACCCTTCTGGGTTGGGACGAGAGGAAATTCCAGGAGTAAGTGCATCTAACATTATCACTGGCGAACAACTCGTATAAACTTGAAAAACATCTCGTAACTTATATCTTTGTTCGCAGGTACCGGGCCGAGGATCATCCCGGACGAGCAGCCTTCGTTCACCAATATGCCTGCTCAAAGACTCCGGTGAACATCCGGGAGATTCTGGGCGAACACGTCCGCAGGGCAACTGAACTGATCGCTCGATCATGGACCCGGCCCCTGGAGACGACCATCTCTGCCCAAGGCATAGCGGACAACTTCCACTTTTCCATGATGCAGCATGAAAATGGCCTCATAACTGCTCAGAGAGGGATGGCCGAGCTCGCCGAGCTCGAAGATGCTATTCGCCGTTATGCCGGCACTGCTCAGCAATTGACCGAAGAGAAGGACGGCCTGGTCAGCCAATATGAGGCCAAACTTGCTCGTCTGAACAATCAACTCTCAATCTCTCTTGATGCTGAAAAGAAACATCTTGAGGACATTCAAGGTTTGTCCGCCGAGCTGAAATGCAAGGACTCTTTGCTCGAAGAAGTGGGGAAGAGGTTGTCCACTGCCGAGCAAAGGATTGCTGAACTCGAGGCAGAAGTTGCTCGCCTCAAGGAGGTTGATTCTAGCAAGTACACAAGCGAGCAACTGGAGGCCGAGCTACAAGTCCGATCTGCTCCCATCTCCAACTTAGGATATATCTGCGCTTACGCCGACTGTATCTGCATGGCTGACGTGTATGATTACAAAGATATGGTGGATGAGATGGGTAAGGACTTGACTGAGTTCTTGGAGAATTATCCCCCGCCAAACAACATCGAGATCCAATTGGGGGATATAGATGAGTTAGGCGTCAAGATTGACAGCCTTGACCCTAGTATCACTATTACTCGGCCTCCGACTCTAGTTGATTAGGGCGAGCAAGAGGAAGAGCCGACAGCTGCGGACGAGCAAACTGCTAAAGAGATGGAGTAGAAAGCAGCTGAGGAGATGGCCAGAGATATGATTATTGATCCTCCCACTGACCAAACTCAAGATCTTCCTCTTGCCGAGCATCAATAGATTTAGGGCTTAGACTAGTCTTCATTTTGTAATAGTTGTTCGTCCTTTGTAGTACTTCAAACTTGTACTATTTTTTAGGCTTAAAGCCTTTTATTAATGAATGTCTCTTTTGTTCGCTCATTTTCTTTTTATATGTTAATTGCCTTTACATTTTTGTTTCAATGCTTTTGCAATTATAACATATAATTTTGGGCTTTGTTCGATTTGAAGTTTGCCTTTTAATGGAATCAGGGTTTAGCCTTAGGTTCTGTTAATTAAAAACGAACAACCTTTAAGTGGCTTTGGTCCTTAAAGATGGACTTGTACCTCGAGCTTTGGACTTTTCTTTCAACGAACAACTATATTTACATTGTGAAAAATTTACAAGTGTTGTAAGACTGCTCGTTACTAACATATACAACCTGACGAACAACATTGAACCCTAACTAAAATATGCTCGCTTATAGTATTATTGCCGAGAAACTTTGTCTAAAATTAAAAAAGATGAAACAACACTAGACTATTTGGCATTGATGGCAAGTTTTTGCTTTCTTGATTGCATCCTGTCGTAAAGTCGACCAATAATAGCCTTGTCTGATGGTTTTGTACGCCAAGGCTTGCCCCCCAGTGTGACTTCCACATACTCCGGCATGTATTTCTTCGAGTATTGCTCGTCCTTGCCCCCTAGGCAAACATTTGAGAAGTGGGATTGATATTCCCCTTTTGTAAAGCTGCTCACCCACCAGAGTGTATCTGGCGGCTTGCTTTATTAGCTTGGCAGCTTCAAAAGAGTTGTTTGGTTTTTCCCCACTTTTCAAGTATTTGACTATATTTGTTCTTCAGTCTTCTTCTTCATTTGTTTGTTCGTCGAAGTGGTTGACATTATAACTTGTTGTTGATGGATCGTTCATTTTTGTAATTATAATGTCAGCCAACTCGGCTGGCCCTTCGCTTGTTGCTAGTTGGGCCAAAGCATCTGCTTGTATATTGCTCGTCCTTGGAATTTGCTCAATGAAGACTTGATCTAGCAAGGACATCAAATGAGCAACAATTCGCTGATACTCGATCATGTGATCGTCTTTGGCCTCGTACTCCCCTCGAACCTGGTTCACAATCAGTTGTGAGTCGCTGAATATTTGCAGTCGTCTGACACCCACGGCAAGGGATAAGTGAAGACCAGCAATGAGAGCTTCATATTCAGCCTCGTTGTTGGTTGCCATGAAACCAAAGCTGATCGCCGAGGTGAATACTTGTCTGTCGGGACTGATCAGTACTACTCCTGCCCCCGAGGCTATGTTGTTGAAGATCCATCGACATAGAGATGCCAGGGGTGATCAAGTCCTCTCGTCGGATCTGGCGGGAAAGTTAGCTCGACTATAAAGTCGGCTAGAGCTTGCCCTTTGATCACTGTTCGAGGAGCATAGGTCACCCCGAATTGGCTAATCTCTAGTGACCACTTTAGTAGACGACCAGCTGTGTCGGGGCGATGGAGAATTTGTCTGAGTGGGAAAGTTGTTAGCACTTCAACTTGATGATAAAAAAAGTATGGTCGTAACTTCCTCACACTCATGACAAGTGCGTACACCAGCTTTTCAGTTGGGGAGTATTTGATCTCCGCTTCATGCAAAGCTTGGTTGACGTGGTAAATGGGTTGATGGAATTTGCCGTCTTCTCGCACCAAAATAGAGCTGATTGCCACTTCTGACGCTGCCAGGTACAAGTATAGCTTTTCTCCTGGGATGGGTTTTGATAGAATTTGTTAGGATAAAAGTTGTTAGTTTTGATGAGTTAAAACAAACCAGAAGATGTAATAGGACCATCTGGACCTGTTAGCCAGATGAGGAACTAGATTAGGACTTAGTCTAGGGGAACTGCCAGACCAGAAGACTTCACCAGAAGAGTCACCAGAAGACCCACCAAAGGACTTCACCAGAGGACTTCACCAGAAGACTTCACCAGATGAGACTGACCAGAGGCAGAGAACCTTCCCCAGACCAGACGAGTCCGGTGAAATAAAAGATGCTCAGAATCATCTCCTGATTCTTCTGAGTAATTTTTTTCTTAACCAACACTGGACCAGAAGACATTGATGTTGCCTGGTGTCTGGTCCTGCCTTCTCTGGAGAGAATCAGAGTTAGGCATTGGAAGCATTTGACCGTTGGTGATTTAAATCAAGTCAACAAGATCGGATTGGAAAGTTTTGAAGTCAATCAATCAAAGGATCCCACCAACCCAATCAATCAATTGGGGAACTGATTGATTAGAAGCTTCCTTAAATAGAGATTTGATTAGATTAGCTCTCCAACGGCTAAACCCTGTTGGGAAAATGTATAAGACTTAAGTTTTGATTAGATGCCAAAATGTTCCTCCTAAGTTGATTTGTAAGTAAATTATTCAGTAGAGTTAGTGCTTAGTTAATCAGTTCAACTGTTAAGGAACTGAAGTACAGTTAGTAATTTTTAGAGTGTATTTAAGAATGAAGTCTGCTGAAGTCAAAGTCTGCTGAAGATGAAGTCCACTGAAGACAAGTGATATGAGAAAAAGTCTAAGTCTTGAATGTTTTCTAAGTGCATTCTCACTAAGACTAAAACCATCAGGAGAGGACCAAGGTCCACTGATGAGAACTAACAAAGCACATTCAATGCTAAACATATTAAAAACTGTTAGTTAATCTGGTTGGAACAAGGCAAATCGAATTACAGTGAAGCTTACAATAAATGAAGGAATAAGAAGGTTCTCTCAGAGGAGTTCCACCTTAAAACAAGACAAGAATCTGGGCACACAGACTAAAGGTCCAATGAGAAGATGACACGTCAGTGTACTTTACTGACAGCCGACCTGCTCCAGACTGACAAGTACCAAAAGTCTTTCTCTGGCTATCTACAGAAAGTTGGTTAACAGGCATGGTCTTTCAGCCGTTTTTTGACAAGACTTAAAGCTTCAAATAGAGCCGTTTGAGCCAATCAGATACAAGAAGACTTACTTGAGAAGATTCAAATCCAACGGGAAGATTTTCAAGGAAGCCTATAAATACAGAAGGACGTGCTCATTTCTATGCACGTGAAACTCACAAGATCAAAGCTATCTCTACATTCATAACAACTAGAAGCACTCGAAATTACCATTGTTTCCCAAGTGTTTCACATTTGTAGAGAGCCTAACAAACCTTCTGTAACCAAGCTTAAAAGCTATATCCAAATCTTAGAAAGAGATAATCCAATCCTAAGCCTTGAGCTAAACTTGTAAGGATTATCTCAAAATAGTTGGAACCAAAACCCTACTCAAAACCCTACTCAGTGTTTAGGTTGAGAGCTAGTGTTAAGTGGTGTTAGTAAGCTGATTGTTGTATCAGTCTGAAAACTGGTTTGTTTTGGGAACTAGGACCTGGAATTTCCTAGTGATCAATCATCCTAAGAGAGGATTAGTTGATCAGTGCACCTTGGCACTATAACATAAGGAATTCCAAGTGAAAGGAATTCTCCTGTTTGATCAGGACAGTGGACGTAGGAGATTCATCTCTGAACCACTTATATCTTTTGTACTTATCCTCTGCTTTCCTAAGTGTGTGTTAATCTCAAAGTTTATCAAAGTAAAACGAGTTTTCTAAAGGGCTCACTAATCTGCATTTGAAAGCTAATTAGATAGTAGTTCAACTGAAAGTCTTGAGCCTTCAGTGGAGGTATTATCTCAGTAAGCTTTCACAAGTAACTCTCAGCAGACCTCAAGTCCACTGACGAGCTACTGTCTTAAGTAACCTGATAAGTTTTAAAAGAAGTTTTAATTTGTAATCACAGGTGTATTCACCCCCCATACACCTGTTTACTCGTTTCGGGACCAACAATTGGTATCAGAGCAGTGGTTCAAAAGACCATTGTTCTAAGTATACCTTGTGCTTAAAGGTATTTTCAAGGTCACCTGAATTGATCTTTTGATAAACTTATTTATATACTATGGCTGACAATGCAGCTAGGTAGCACCACCAGCAGAGAACAACATGGGAGTTAATCCATTGAACCATATGTCTCATCACAAGCTTCCACAATTCTCAGTGGAAAACTATGACTTCTGGAAGATCAGAATGAGTGCTCATCTTGCCTGTGTACATGATGAAATGCTAAGGGTTATTACTAAAGGTCCATTTATTTTTATGACACCTAACCCTAGAACTACATCTGAGACTATTGCAGATCCTAGAGAAGAATGGCCCAAGGATGAGGATAACTTCACTGCAGATGAGAGGAGGAGAAACAACCTCAACTTCATAGCCATGAACATTCTCTACACTACCATTCCAGATTCTGTAATGGGAAGAGTGATCCACTGCAAGACTGCAAAGGAACTATGGGACACTCTTGCTCTCATATGTGAAGGAACTAACAAGATAAAGGAGAACAAGCTTTCAGTAGCTGTTCAAAAGTATGAGCAGTTCACCATGGAGCCCACTGAGACTATTGACCAGCTTGATGGGAGGTTCACTGACATCATGAATGAGATAAATTCTCTGTGAAAAGTCTATACCAAAAGGGAAGTTGCCTTAAAGATCCTGAGAGGTCTAACCTCAAGATGGGATGTGTACTCTGTGATGATGCAGAATACCAAGGATCTATCTAGCATGTCTATGCAACAGGTATTCTCTGAACTTAAGGCTTATGAGTTTGATCTGAACAGGAAAAGGGCTCCTGATGAGACCTCAGTTGAGAAGAGAGTTGCCTTCAAAGCTAAGGAGTCTGATCCAAAATCCCCAAAGCCTCAGAAGAGTACAAAGGCAAGCAAGTCTCAAAGCAAGGCTGAGATGCAGGAGGAACTCAACCTGATGGCTAGAAGGTTTGAACAACTTAACAACCGGTTTGACAAGTATAAAAGATTTTACAGGGATAACAGGGAAAGTAGAAGTTATCCACAAAAGACCACCAGAGAAGGAGAGAAAAGCTCATCTGAGCTGGAAAAGAAGAATGAATACAAGAATTACACCAAGGCTGAAGGATCATCATCAAAGGCCAGAGAGTCTACTGAGGAAAAGAATGATGATGCCAACAGATGTTTCCAGTGCAAGAAGATTGGGCACTTTCAATATGATTGTCCTCAACTGAGCACAAAAGAAAGAAAGGAAAGGCAAGCCAAAAGAGACAGAAGATATGGAGAAATGAAAGCCATGGTGGCTGAGGATGTTGATGAAAATCTGGAGTCATCTGATGGGCTGTTCTCTGACAGCAGTGATGATGACATGTGCCTCATGGCAAGAGAAGAACCATAGGCACAATCTAAACCATCCATTTCTCTAGAACACACACCTGAGCTAAGCTCAGAGTCAACTGAGGAACTCAATCTTCAGTCCGCTTTGGAACAATTGATGATTGATTTCTCAAGGTTGCAAGAAGCAAGTTTCTGTCTTCAAGATGAAAACAAACAACTCTTGAGTGAAAACTCCAAGTTAATCGAGTCTGGGAATCAAGCAGATCTGAACTCAGCCAAATCTACCATTGAACTGACAAAAGAGGTAGAAACCCTCAGAAGTCAAGGAAATGGTAGAGATCAACTGATAAAAGATCTCAATGAATCTAAGACAAAGTTAACTGAAGAGAATTTAAATTTGGTAAGCCAAATAAAGGATTCTCTCCTGAAAATTGATGTCTTACAAAAATCTGAAGAGACCTTGTTAAAAAGGATTGATGCTCTAAACAAACCCTCTCTTGCCATAGAGGAGATTCAAAATTTTCAAATCAATCCTAATAACAAGAGTGGGATAGGTTTTATTCCAAAACCTTCAGAAGGTCCTCTGAGTGTTGCTTCTTCAAGTGGCACAAAGAGAGTTTTTGTTAAGTCTGTGACATTTCAACCACAGACTGTGGATAAAGGAAAAAGACCAGCTGAGATCACGCAAAAGAAAAGTCAAACTAAGCCAAAACCAAATGGAAAGGCTCAGGTGACTTATCAAACTAGATCTCAGCAGAGGTACTATCAGCCGAGGTCTTCACAGATGAAGCAACCTCAGCTGAGAGCACCCAGGCATGAGCAGTCCTCAAGGAATGACTCATATGGAAGATCTATTCCTTTTGTGCCTAAAGGAAAAGGTCCTTCATACCTTTATCAACAAAGACCAAGGCCAGGTGCACCCAAGCCGAAGAGAAAGAATGTTAAGAAGGTTTCTGTTCCTTCGAAGGCTGACACCCATAGAAAGTTTACTCCCAAGGCACCAAGGGAGATAACAATCTATGTAGATGTTTATGGAAGACAAATTAGCCAATCTAAAGTGATTAGAACTGTGAGGCAAATTTGGATTCCGAAAGGTACATCTAACCTGGTAGGACCCAACACCAAATGGGTACCTAAAGTTTGATTTTTGATTACAGGGCTCAGTGGACCTCAACAAAGGAGATGCTCTTAAATCTTCAGTCTGGTACTTGGACAGTGGATGTTCTAGGCACATGACTGGCAACAAAGATTTCCTGACAGAATTTGTTGAGAGAGAAGGTCCACAAGTCACCTTTGGTGACAACTCACAAGGAGCCACTAAAGGTTATGGTACTTTAATCATTGGCTCAGTAAGAGTAAGCAATGTATCCTTTGTCAGTGGACTTAAGCATAATCTTCTGTCCATAAGTCAATTCTGTGATAAAGGATACAGTGTTGAATTTTCATGTAACCTGTGTTTTGTCAAGAATATATCTTCACAACAGGTACTACTAACTGGGTCAAGAAAGGGAAATATCTATCTTGCAGATTGGAAGTCATGCACACCCAATGCATGTCTTATTGCTAAGAGCTCAACTGATAATAATTGGCTGTGGCACAAAAGACTAAGTCATCTGAACTTCAAGATGATGAACAGGATAGCAAGACATGGACTGGTAGAAGGAATACCAAATGAAGTATACAACAAAGAACATATTTGCAAAGCCTGTCAGGAGGGAAAGCAAGTGAAAGCATCTTTCAAAAGCAAAGTAGCAACCTCTACTGACAGAATACTTCAACTGTTACATATGGATCTCTTTGGTCCAGTAACCCCTGTGAGTATCAATGGGAGAAAATATACACTTGTTGTTGTTGATGATTTCTCCAGGTACACATGGGCGATATTCCTAGCAAGCAAAAAAGAGACTCAACTGAGGCTGCCAGAGCTCCTGAAGAAAGTTAGCAATGAAAAGAGCCTGAACATTGTAAAGATAAGATCAGATAAAGGTACTGAATTCATTAATTCTATTATATCTGATTATTGCAAAGAGTTAGGTATTGCACATGAGACATCAGCTGCAAGAACTCCACAAAAAAATGGAGTAGCTGAAAGAAGAAATAGAACTCTCAAGGAGGCAGCAAGGACAATGCTTGCAGAAGCTCAAGTTCCTAAAAGGTTTTGGGCTGAAGCTATCAACACTGCCCGCCACACTCAAAATAGATCCATGGTAACTAAACATCAAGGAAAAACTCCATATGAATTATGGAATGGCAGAAAACCTCAGGTATCTTATTTTCATATTTTTGGTTGCAAGTGTTTCATTCAAAACAATGGGAAAACTCAACTGAAAGCTTTTGATAGCAAAGCTGATGAAGGAATTTTCTTAGGATATTCCCAAATCAGTAGAGCTTTCAGAGTTTACAACTGTAGAACTCTTGTTGTGGAAGAAACACCTCATGTGGTCTTTGATGAATCTACTTTTGAGTCCAGGAGTAAGGAGAATGAGGAGGTAATAAGCAAAAGACTAACCAGACTGAGTATCAAGTCTAAAGGCTATCCTGAGAATTGTGTTGATACATACATCCCAACCTGGGATAATTTAGAAGATCAACAATTCAAGGAGGTCATCCAAAGTCAAACCACCCCTCAAAGCTCACCTGAGAGCTCTCCTGAACAAGCAACTGAACTGATGAACACTATCCCAGTTCAAGAGGTAAGAGATGTCAATGAAGATGTGGTCACAACTGAGACATCCACTGAACCCATCATTCAAGGGGAAACCAATGAGATTACCATTGAGAATTAGAATACCTTGAATGATGACTCAGGACTTCAACCCTCTGTTTTATTTCCTGAATTTGATTTTATTCCTATATCTAGTGACTCAACTTCAGAAGAGTTAAACTCTACTAAAGGGCATCAGCCTAGGAGAACATGGCTCTCAGATCACCCTGTTGAGCAAATCCTAGGTGATCCTTCCTCAGGAGTCAAAACTAGAAGTTTTCATGGAGAAAGTGCTTTGTTTTGTTGTTTCTTATCAAACCAGGAACCAAGTTCCATAGCAGAAGCACTTCAAGATTCCAACTGGATCATTGCCATGCAAGAAGAGCTCAACCAGTTCACAAGGAATCAAGTTTGGGAGTTGGTGGACAGACCATATCACTGCAATGTGATAGGAACCAAGTGGGTATTCAAGAACAAGAAGGATGAAAATGATATCATAGTCAGAAACAAAGCCAGACTTGTTGCAAAGGGCTATTCTCAAGTTGAAGGATTTGACTATGATGAAATATTTGCCCCAGTAGCCAGATTGGAGGCAATAAGGTTATTTCTTGCATATGCTGCTCACAAAAAATTCAAGGTGTACCAGATGGATGTTAAAAGTGCCTTCTTGAATGGAGTACTCAATGAAGAAGTCTATGTGGAACAATCCTCAGGTTTTGAAGAAAGTCACAAAGTATATAGACTGAGAAAAGCTCTATATGGACTGAAACAGGCTCCAAGAGCTTGGTATGATACTTTGTCACAATTCCTTTTGGATCATGGTTTCATCAAAGGAAGAGTTGATAGAACCCTCTTCAGGATCACAAAAGGAGATGGCACTTTGCTTGTACAAATCTATGTGGATGATATCATCTTTGGTTGTCCCAACCAAGTCCTCTGTGAAAAGTTCTCTCAACTGATGAAGGGAAAATTTGAGATGTCAATGATGGGAGAAATGAACTTCTTCCTAGGACTTCAAGTTAAGCAGTCCCCTGAAGGAATCTTCATCAATCAAGCCAAATATACAAGGGAGCTGATCAACAAGTTTGGATGCCAGACCAACAAAGTAGCAAGAGTCCCACTCAACACCAACACCAACACCAAGATGGAACCAGATGAAGATGGTGAATCAGTAGACCATACTCACTACAGAGCTATTATTGGATCTCTACTATATCTCACAGCAAGCAGGCCTGATATCACTTTTGCAGTTGGGATTTGTGCAAGATATCAAGCCAATCCAAAGAAAAGTCATCTGGAAGCTGCTAAAAGAATTCTCAAATACCTTAAGGGTACTGTGAATATGGGATTGTGGTATCCATCAGATGACAATCTGGAACTCACAGGATACTCAGATGCTGACTATGGAGGATGTATAATTGACAGGAAATCAACCTCAGGCACTTGTCAATTCTTGGGAAGTAAGCTGATTTCTTGGTTCTCCAAGAAAAAAAATTCAGTAGCCACAAGCACTACTGAAGCTGAGTATATGGCAGCTGGGAGTTGTTGTGCTCAAATTCTTTGGCTAAGACAACAACTGAGAGATTACAATATCTTTGCCAGTGAAGTCCCTATCTTCTGTGACAACAATAGTGCAATTGCTATTTCAGAAAATCCAGTTCTCCACACAAGATGCAAACATGTGGATATAAGGTATCATTTCATCAGAGATCATGTGGAGAAGAAGGACATCAAAATGCTCAAAATCCACACTGACAAGCAAAAGGCAGATATCTTCACTAAACCTTTGGCTGAAGCAAGGTTTCATGAGTTGTCAGTAGAGCCTGGACTCCTAGATCCAGGAGAGTAAAGAAAGGATTTAATCTCAGAAGAGTTACCTTCAACTCAGTGAAGGTTCATATTCAGAAGAGGATCTTTCTCAGTAGAAGCTCCTCATCTCAGAAGAGTCCTGAATATCAGACGAGGTCAAACCTCAGTGGAGGTCAAAAGTTTATACTTATGTTTTTTCAAATCCAAAGCCTCTTAGTTTTTAATATATATATTTTGATTCAATAGAATTACTAATGAGTGCTTTCTAAAAATTAAATCTTTCTTACACTTTTTTGAAGAGATTTTGGTATGGCAAGCATTTAATACGCGTTGTACAAGTCAGGTTTACTTTTACAGTTACCTATCTCACGCACCTTAAAACCCGGATGATGTGACCTTCCGGCTGCCAACCCTTTCAATCCATACCTTTCATTTTAGGCAATTCTTTTCTAACCATCAAGATCTCTTAAAAACTCCCCACTAACCTTTTGGACTATCCACGATCTTAAACTAAATTAATCTCAGACGTTGATCTCTCCTCTCAATCTCACCGTTCACTTCTCATATAAAAACTCCAAACTTGCGCTTGTAAACCTTTTCGAAATCACTCACAAGCAAGCACTTACTCTATATCCTAAACTCTCTCTGCAATTTTTACCCTATCTTTCAAATGGCAAAATTAAATCTAAGTTTCCTTACCAACAAGGAGAATTTCTGGTATGAACCCATCGTGGTTTTTGATAACCCTGAGATAGAATCCAAACCAGAATTTGCTCACATCAAAGAAGCCCTAGAGATGATCAAAACTGCTGGGTTAGAGAAGTTTTTGACTGTTCATCCTAAGAACTACTTTGACAGGCAGGTTCTTGAGTTTTTCAATCATATATCCAATTCTGATTCGAGAATCAGGTCTCATCTCATACTACAAAGGAAGAAGAATGTGATGAGGGATGACATGGAAATTGTTGAACACTAGAAGATTAGAAAGGAGATCCGCATCAGTGGAGATGACTTTAAGGAGCTGTTTGATCTCCCCTCTGAAGGTTCGAATCCAGATACTTGCATTGCGGACGAAGAGGAAGAATGGGTCAATACCATTATGCAAAGAAAGGTGAAATACAGTCCAACAATGAACAGAAATGTGCTCATGCCGGTATACAATGTTCTCTGTGAAGTTGTTGGAAAATGTATACTGGGAAACCAGGGAAGCACGGAGCAGGTGAGCAAGCCCAAGCTCAGACTAATGATAGCCATTGTGGAAAGTAAGGAGAAGACATACAACTGGCAACAGTTCTTTTTTAGGGCGTTGAATAAAAAGCACTCAAAGCTCCAACCTGACAAAACTCCCCAACTATCAAGTAAGCTAAATTTTGCAACAAAAATCTCCTACTTGATAGAGAATGTAGATCTGGGAGTGGACTGGATTCCATACGGAAAGTGGAGTAATCTTAAAGCCTTATTTAAGTCTGGAAAGGCTCTGGAGACAAGAATGATCAAGGCTGCTGAGGAGAGCCCAGAGGCAGTTGAAGAAGAAGAAACTGACCCTACTGAAGGGAAGAAAACCAAGCTGAAGAGGAGGCTGGTTAAGATGAGTGATAAGATGGCCCAGCACAGGGAAGCAGAGGCAGAGAAAGCTTCTAAGAAGGAGAAGAAGAGGTCCACTGAGGCGGAGAAGGAGAGTGTCTCTAAGAAAGTCAGAGTCACAAACTCCACTGATGAGTCTTCATCAGGTAATCCTGACTCTTCTCCCAACATTATCTCAACTGAGTCTGACTCAGATGTCCCTGCACCAACCCCCATCAAACCAAAAACTAAACCACGCACCCCTGCCAAAACCAAACACATCTCCAAAATAACCAAAACCCCCACCGAAGGCTCTCAATAGCCAGAAAGTGGATCCCAAACAACCCCTTCTGAACCCACCTCAACCCCTACTGAACCCATTCCCTCAACCCCTTCTGAACCCATACCCTCAACCCCCACTGAACAAAACCCAACCTCCACTGATACCCAAACCCAAACCTCATCTGAACCAACCCTTCCTGAATCACACTCAACTCACCTGGAGTTTATCCCAGAGGAGCCAACAGAGAGCATATCCCCTACCCCTTCCCTCCCTTCAGACGATGAAGAAGAGTACTCATTCCTAGACACTCTCAAGGATGATGTAGCTTACTCTTTGGAGTCCAAATACCCTGAGCTTGATGGCTTTCCCACCCTCAAAGCCATGTTCTTGAGACTGAGACTTCTTGTCCAGATCAAAGATAGAAGACTTGGAGAGATTCTTTTGGCTGTCAGAGGCAGCAATGCATAGGATTGGAAGAAGGAGGAGGTGGAAGTGATGCAGTTTGCTGGGATGCACAAAACCAGACTTCTCTGTGATGAGAAGATCTTTGAAAGTCTGGTTATGGAGAAGATAGCTGAGGCCAGGAAGGAAGTGGAGGTGGAGAAGGTTGCTGAAGGTGAGACAGAGAAGCCAGCTGAGCCTATAGCTGAAAGCGGGGCTGAGATTGTGCAAACTGTTGAGGCAGCTGAGAAGGAGAAGGAGAAAGAGAAGGAGGAGGAGGAGAAGGAGAAAGAAAGTGAAGAAGAAGGAGGTGCTTCACCAAAGCAAGGTGATGGTGAAGCAGCCAAGGATGTATCCATGGCAAGGGATACTGAGGCACAAAATTTGCCACAGGAGAGCTCAATAGAGGTGTCTAATGAAGCTCTCCCACAACAGCCCTCAGTGGTGGCTAATGAGTCAACTGAGGTGTCTGGTACTGGTGGAGTTGAAAATTTAAATGAAAAAGAAACTGAGGTGGAAATCACTGGAGTGAAAAGTGGATAGATAAGAGCAATCATCCCTGTAAAGGGTGAATTGGCTGAGAAAAATGTAGTTGAAAAAAAGAGTGAGAGTAAGAAAAGATAGAAAAGTGAGGAGGAGAGAGTCCCTATGGAGGTAGAAGCATCAGGAGACTTAGGTGGTGAGGCTGAGGGAGTTAAAGCTAACATTATTTGCCATGCAGGTACTCAAACTGTTGAAATCCCCCCAGTAGAGGTCAACCTAACTCCTCTGAGTGATGCTGTTCACTCACTCAAAGAAGAAAGCTTTCCTTCTCTCCAAGCACAACTGAGGGATGTCCAGGAGATTGTGCAAGAAGAAGTGGATGAGATGGTCATTCTCTCAGACCACGTTGATGAACTCATGGAATCCACAACAACATCACTTCAAAATCTCACTCTTAAAGTTGAAGACTCTCAGCAGATGGTGATTGATGTTGTTGAAGGACAAAGCGTGCTGGTCATAGATGCCTTGAAGAAGCTGGAGCAGAAGGAGGAAGAGGCCAGAACCAAATTTCTACAAGACTCAGTGGAGAATGTATCCATCAACCTAAAGTCCTCAGTAGAGGCTTTCTCAGTGGACCTACTTGGGAAGGTTGAAGGGTTGTAGAATTCTAAGCTGACAGAATTCGAGGCCAAGCATGCTGAATTGGGAGCCAAGCTGGGAGAAGTTCTGAAGAAGGCAGTTGAAGACTTCCCCACTCAGGAGAAAACAAATGTGCTGATCGATGAAAAGCTAGCACAGTTTGTGCAATTTGGGCAGACAGCTGGAGCAACCTTGGAGAGGCTAGAAGATGAAGTTGATCATTGCTCAACTGAGCTGAAAGCCTTAGCTCATGATCAACTGAAGCTCAATATCACTGTGGTTGAGTGCATGATTAATGCGGGAAAGGGGGAAAAGAGGATAAGTGCTAAGGATATGAAGCTTGATCCCAAGAACAAAATAAACATTATCCTTGAGACCCCTGACTTTGAGAAAGGCCAACAGGTGAAGAGCACTCTGAAGAAGGTGGATGCTGAAGCTCAGAAGATTGCAGAGGCCAAGAAGGGCAAGGAGACCTCCTCAGCTGACCTATCAAAGTTCAAAGAAGAGCATCTGAAAGAAAATGAGGAGAGAGCTGTAAAGAAGGGGGAAACCACCAAGAGAAAGACATCTGATGCCCTCTCAGCTGAGGTATCCAAAAAGACCAGAACCTCAGGGAGGTTTGCAGCTAAGTCCACAACCTCATCTGATGAAGTTCAGGTACTCCCCATTCTTAACCCTGAACCTCTGTTATCTGAACCTCCTAAGTCTGCACCCATAAGAGTCACAGAGCTCACTGAGCTAATTAAAGAGGCTGGAGGGATGAACGAAAGAGCACGAAAGCTAACAGCTCAGCAGCAGGAAAGGAGAGACAAGGTGGTTGCGAAGATGGAAACCATTGCAGAGCTAGCTGAGAGAAAAAGGAAGGAGAGGCTGTCCACTTTACTTCAAAGAAGTTCAGGAGTGGTTATCAAAGATGGGCTGCTAAACTTAAAAAGGACAAAATGACTTTGTCAAAGCCCAAATACCCTCATCTTGATACTTGGGTTCCTAAGAAGCTCAATGATGCTTGGGAAACTGCTAAAAGGGAATTTGTGTATTCCTTTTATGTCAGTGGAGAATTAGGAAGAGATAATGCTCAAGAAGTTTTCAACTCATGGTTGTTTGAAGCCTATCCTAAACTCTATCCTGAGATCAGTGATGCTTGGAATGATGCCTTCCCAGATCACGCCTTGAAGGCTCCTGAGCCAATCGTCTACTGGCCTCCTCAAGATGCAACTGGTGCTGTTGATAGAGAAAGGATCACTGAAGAGTGGACTTCCTTATGTGAGCATCTTGGACTCAGAGGACACTAAAAGGAAATGATGGAAAGGAAGAACGAGCTGAAGATCAGAGTATTCAAGCAGTATGGACTTGAACCCATTTTCGAATCCATCTGAGAAGTTAAGTATCTTTGCTGGGCATTTGTTTATAAGTCCCAGATGTTTTTAAGTTTGAATCTTTTGATAGTAGAATTCATGTAATCTGTACTTCACCATTTATCATGAAATGAACTCTACTGATGTTTTGCCCAAGATAATATCTCATTATCATTTAGGCTTATGTACTTGAATGTTGTTACTTACAAATTCTGTGAACTTTGTATGTCATCTGAAGAACCTCTCTGAAATAAGATAGGTTCCGGCATAATCAAAAAGGGGGAAATTGTTGGGAAAATGTATAAGACTTAAGTTTTGATTAGATGCCAAAATGTTCCTCCTAAGTTGATTTGTAAGTAAATTATTCAGTAGAGTTAGTGCTTAGTTAATCAGTTCAACTGTTAAGGAACTGAAGTACAGTTAGTAATTTTTAGAGTGTATTTAAGAATGAAGTCTGCTGAAGTCAAAGTCTGCTGAAGATGAAGTCCACTGAAGACAAGTGATCTGAGAAAAAGTCTAAGTCTTGAATGTTTTCTAAGTGCATTCTCACTAAGACTAAAACCATCAGGAGAGGACCAAGGTCCACTGATGAGAACTAACAAAGCACATTCAATGCTAAACATATTAAAAACTGTTAGTTAATCTGGTTGGAACAAGGCAAATCGAATTACAGTGAAGCTTACAATAAATGAAGGAATAAGAAGGTTCTCTCAGAGGAGTTCCACCTTAAAACAAGACAAGAATCTGGGCACACAGACTAAAGGTCCAATGAGAAAATGACACATCAGTGTACTTTACTGACAACCGACCTGCTCCAGACTGAAAAGTACCAAAAGTCTTTCTCTAGCTATCTACAGAAAGTTGGTGAACATGCATGGTCTTTCAGCATTTTCTTGACAAGACTTAAAGCTTCAAATAGAGCCGTTTGAGCCAATCAGATACAAGAAGACTTACTTGAGAAGATTCAAATCCAACGGGAAGATTTTCAAGGAAGCCTATAAATACAGAAGGACGTGCTCATTTCTATGCACGGGAAACTCACAAGATCAAAGCTATCTCTACATTCATAACAACTAGAAGCACTCGAAATTACCTTTGTTTCCCAAGTGTTTCACATTTGTAGAGAGCCTAACAAACCTTCTGTAACCAAGCTTAAAAGATATATCCAAATCTTAGAAAGAGATAATCCAATCCTAAGCCTTGAGCTAAACTTGTAAGGGTTATCTCAAAATAGTTGGAACCAAAACCCTACTCAGTGTTTAGGTTGAGAGCTAGTGTTAAGTGGTGTTAGTAAGCTGATTGTTGTATCAGTCTGAAAACTGGTTTGTTTTGGGAACTAGGACCTGGAATTTCCTAGTGATCAATCATCCTATGAGAGGATTAGTTGATCAGTGCACCTTGGCACTATAACACAAGGAATTCCAAGTGAAAGGAATTCTCCTGTTTGATCAGGACAGTGGACGTAGGAGATTCATCTCTGAACCACTTATATCTTGTGTACTTATCCTCTGCTTTCCTAAGTGTGTGTTAATCTCAAAGTTTATTAAAGTAAAACGAGTTTTCTAAAGGGCTCACTAATCCACATCTGAAAGCTAATTAGATAGTAGTTCAACTGAAAGTCTTGAGCTTTCAGTGGAGGTATTATCTCAGTAAGCTTTCACAAGTAACTCTCAGCAGACCTCAAGTCCACTGACGAGCTACTGTCTTAAGTAACCTGATAAGTTTTAAAAGAAGTTTTAATTTGTAATCACAGGTGTATTCCCCCCCCCCCATACACCTGTTTACTCGTTTCGGGACCAACAAACCCTAATCACCTCTATAAATACAAGAGTGCAGACTCAAAGAAAGGCTCTAGATTCTCACGCGCAAGAAGTCACATTCAAGCCTTTGTTTTATCACTCTTAGCACTCTTCTTATCATATATTTCATACATACTCTAAAGGAGTAGTTGGATCTCAACCTGTTCATCTCTAAGAAAAGGTTGAAGGCTGTAGACTTTAGATCTAAGTTAGATCTAAAGTGATTGTAAGAAGGAACTGGTACTTCACAATTCTAGTAAGCAAGTTGGTTGTTGGTTGGTTAGTGAGACCCCTTTGATAAAAGGGAGAGTGGACGTAGGATATTGAAATCCGAACCACTATAAATCTGGTCCATTTACTGCTTTCTTCAACTCTGTCTTGTTTAAATTATTGTGCTCTTATTACAGATCTTATTAAAAGACATAACCTTTAAAGCTTCCGCAATTAATCTACTTAGTGGGACCAACATAATTTTAACATCCCTCAGGTAGTCCTTTAGTTGGTCGAACGCCTTTTGACAGTTGTTAGTCCATGTGAACTTTCCTTTCTTGATGGCTTCAAAGAATGGACGGCATTTGTCCCCCGATCTGGATATGAACCGATTCAATGCTGCTAGGCATCCTGTGAGCCTTTGCACTTCTTTTACTGAACGTGGTGGTTGCATATCCACGATAGCTTTGACTTTTGTTAGATTGGCTTCAATCTCGTTGACTAACAAGATGGCCCAGGAACATTCCGGAATGGACTCCAAAGTTGCTATTCTTCGGGTTCAGCTTCATGTTATAATGTCGAAGAATATCGAACACCTGGGTTAAATGCTGAATATGGTCTTCTTTTCGGGGGATCTTGACTACGATATCGTCTACATAGACTTCTACCGTATCTCCGATTTGTTCATCGAACATCTTGTTTACCAACCTCTGGTATGTTGCTCCGGCGTTGATGAGGCCGAAGGGCATTCTCTTCCAACACAACATTTTTTTATTCGTGTAAAATGCTGTGTTTTCTTGATCGTCTGGATGCATTGGGATTTGATGGTACCCGGCAAAGGCATCCATGAACGTTAGCATTTCATGACCCGCAGTGCTGTCCACCAATTGATCAATATGGGGGAGATGAAAGTTATCTTTTGGGCATGCTGAATTCAGATCCGTAAAATCTATGCATAGCCTCCAGGTCCCGTTTGGTTTCCTCACAAGGACTGGGTTTGCTACCCACTGTGGACAGAGTGCTTGTCGGATTAGATCGTTATCTAACAACTTCTTCACCTCTTCATTCAAAGCCCGATACTTGTCTGGGCCATATTTTCTTCGTTTTTGATGGACATGCCTTTTTGCTTGATTGATGTTGAGCTTGTGACAAGCATGTTTTGGATTTATTACCACCATGTCTGCATGAGACCAAGCAAAAACATCTAGATTCTTGCTGAGGAACTCTTTCATTCGGGATCTGTAAGGCTCAGCGAGCTCAGATCCTATGTATAATTCGAGATCTTTGTTTTCAGGATTAACTTTGAATACCTCCAGTTCTTCAACTGGAGTTGCTCGTCGTTTTTGTCCTTTCCAACGAGGATCAAGTATTGGTCCCTCAGGGTTGAAATCATTTTCGATGCTCATGGGCTCTGCTCCCAGGCAGGGATCTAGATCGTTTGTTGGTCCTGATTCATTGTTGTTAGTCAACACCTGGCCCTCCAAGTTATCTGGTGAGTGTTGCTCGTCATCATCCCTTTGTTGTTCGTCAGAATGAAATTCTCCATGGGTGGTGATAAGTTGTTCGTCCAACACTTGCTCGTCAAGATGTTGCTCGTCCGTATCCATGTGGTCCTCCTCTATGTCCATCATGTTCTCCAGTATTGATGGCTCATCAACAGGATAGCTGGTGGTGGCTTCCATTATGGATACTAGCGCATGCTTTGCTTGCAACTGCAGGAGACATTCTCGAGCCTTTCTTTGATCTCCCTTTATTGTGTCTGCTCCACTTGATGTTGGAAACTTTAGGCAATAATGGTAAGTTGAACATGCAGCTTTAAATTCATTTAGAAAAGGTCGACCAAAAAACCCGTTGTAGGTCGATTCCTGATCCACGACCAAGAAATCTACCATTCTTGTTATGCTTTTCTCGGGTTCCTCAACCGTTACAAGCTGAACGGACAACCTAATTTCCCCTAACGGGACTTTAACAGCATTTCTGAAGCCTAAGATTCTATAATTTGAGTCTCGTATATAGCCTGAGTAGTCTCCAAGTTGGTCGAGCGTCCTCTTGAAAAAAATGTTGGTGTAGGCTCCGGTGTCCACCAACAATATGTGCACTCTGGTCTCCATGATCTTAGCACAGATCAGGAGCGAATCGTTGTGGGGGGTCAATATTCCCTCCAAATCCTTTTCAGTAAAGGTCAATTCTGTTGTTTGCATGATGGATGGTTTAACCCCCATTCCCTGTACTTGGTCGATCGCTCGCAATTCGGCTTTTCTTTTTCGGTTGGAGATTGGCGGTCGTCCATCAGAACATCCTCCCACTGGTCCCGCAGGTTCCATCATGTATAGGTCCTCAAGTGGATGAGCAGCAACGGCCGCAACTGGTCGCCTGAGTTTATTATTCTTCTGAGGTTGATCATCCTCATCTTCGGAGTTGTTCTCCCGGGCTCTCTTTCCAGGTTATCTTTTAACAAAATAGGAGAGCTTCCCCTCCTCGTAGAACCACCATAGTTGTTTGAGCAAATCTCTACATTCACTAGTAAAGTGCCCCACGCTTTGATGGTAGGCACAATACTTGTTAGGGTTGAGTTTGCCGGTATCCTGACGGATTTTCCGTGGAGGGGAGAGCAACTCCTTCTCTTTCACATTTTCATATACAGTATCGACTGACACTGTGAGCACCTGGTTTAACTTTTCTTTAAGCTCCGTCCCTTCATTAAATGCCTTCATGTTCTTCGGGATTCGGTAGCCTGTTCCGCCAGGTTTCTTGTTGTTCTCCTTGGGATCAACTTTATTTTCTCCCAAGTTTGATTGCAAAGCCTCATGCATGGAAATAAATATGCCGGCTTGATTCCTAAATTCGGCATAGCTCCTCGGGCACTTTAGACGTACCTTTTTCCATAACTTCGATCCTTTCTTCAACCCGGCCATGACAGCGACGATTTTTGTATCTTCACTGAAGGGCTCCCCTTCCAACAACACCTTGTCGAACCTTTCCATAAACGCCCGATCCGACTCATCGTCATTTTGCTTTAGGTCCGACAATCAGTGTTTTTGGGACAAATATGATCCTGCCGTGGAGAAATGGGAGAGAAACTCTCGACTTAGTTGGATGAACGAGTGGATAGATGCTGGTGACATTGCTGAAAACCACTTGTGCACCCGGTCCCCCAAAGTCAATGGGAAGTTTCGGCATTGGGTGGCATCACTGGCTCCCACCGAGACCATATAATATGAATACTTCGTCAAATGAACCCGGGGGTCAGCAATGCCATCATACTGTATACTTGCCGGGAATTGGATCTTTTTCTGGATCGGGGCTTTCAGAATAATAGATGATAATGGAGAAGATGGCAAGCTGGTCGTCCCCACTCCTCTTTGTTGGTCCAATTGCCCCTGCATACTCTCCACAGCCCTTCTCAGGCTTAACAGCTCATCCAAAGATGCCCCCTGACTTGGAGGTTGTTCGGCAAGCAAAGACACAAGCCTTTCTGCTCGCCGCAGTCCCTCATTCGGAGCGGGCACGTCCTGGAGCTGCTTTCTAGGGTTGCTCGCCGCATTTGGCCCTAGGCGCCTGAAGGCAGATTGGGAGAGTCTTTCATGGATTGATGGGCGAGGTTGTTCAAATGTTGCTCGCCCATGTTCTCCTCCCTGGCGAGCAACTTTCTCTTGATACTGAGGTTGGCCAAGTCTATCCTGGGCATTGGAACGGGTTATTCCATGGCTGGACATTGTTGCTCGCCCATGTGCTGACTCAGCCTGACCCTCTCTTGGTTCGGCCATCTTGGCCTTGCCCTTATCCCGCCTAACTTGGGCATTGTCCACCTCACGTTGCTCGTTCCTAGCAGATCTGGCTCTAACAACTTCCATAGGTTTAGCCCTGGACCTTGCTTGTGATGGTCTATTTTGTTCTTGCTGTCTCTGGATAGTTTGGAGAGCAGCGATGGTCTTGGCCAGTTCATTAGGATTGCTCGCCAGGGCCTCCAGTTCTGGTGGAAGGTTATGGTCTATGGCCGTAAGCCTTGATCTATTCACATGTCTTAGGCTCACGATCCTGATGGCCTGCTGACAAAGCCCGAGTAGGAGATGCTCTCCTTGACAAGCGTGAACCTTGGATTTCCTTGGATTGAGTCATTTTTAATTATGCTATCTTCCAATTCTATATTGAAGAACACCAAGAACACTTTTGCTTGAATCTTCAAATATTTCTTGAGGTTCTCTTCAAATCTTCAAGTTTTCAACTTGAAGTTCTTGACTAATCACACTAAATCGAAGGTTCGACACCCTCCTTCTAGCGCCAATTTGTTGGTGATCAAATTTAATCGGGAGGATTAGTTACTATTTTAATTCGGTTTAAGACCACCAATCAATAACGTGTGATTGATTACCACCGTAAATGGTAAATTGAAGATTCGGGTTATGAAATTGTACATACGAAAGTTGAAGTCATATTTATTTCGTATGTGTGTACGTTTAGGTATGTTTGTGTGTGTTTTAGGAGTATTTGTGAATTTGAACTTGTATTTCTTTAGCTGTAGAACAACTATTTATAGAGTCTAGCAAGTAGGAGGTGTCCAAGACTCTTGGACTTCCTAGCTTGCATGCTAGACAAGTGTCCTTTGACCTTTGTTTGACCTTATCTAAGTTGAATCTTAGTTACAAAGTCTTCTTTCGTCTTATCTCGGGCTTCATTGTTGCTCGTCCAGGTCGGCTTAATTGATCTAGTATGATCATCCGATAAAAGTTGTTCGCTTTTTGAGGTTATGGCTCAGAAGTTGTTCGCCTTTGTGTTTCACACAGATTGGCTTAAGGATCTTGGTCCTTTGTGCGTCAGCGTACACCTCTTAGGCTGGTGGATGCACCACATTTTGATAATGTTGCTCGTCATCAGTGGCTCAATGTTGGGCCTATATCTGGCCTTGGGTCTTTAGACCTGTTCGCCGAATTATTGTTCGTCACTGGAGCTGTTCGTCACTTTATACAGTCCCCAGATTGATTAGCGCACCCCATTCTTGATTTTCTTCATTAATCATCTTTGATTTGGAGTTGATTCTTTGTAATCTCTTTTAAGGTCTTAATCCCTGTTCGCCCATCATTGACTGATGTTCGCCTATCAACACCAGCTTCTACATAAAAATTAACCGTGAGTTTTCAATTTTTTTAACCGTTTAAATTTTTGTAAAATTATATTTTATGACTTATATATAGTGAGTGAATAAGTAAATTATGCGTATGTGTGTAGATTTTATGCGTATGTGAAATTATGTGTATGTGTATGTGAATAAGTAAATTATTATATATTATAGTAGATCTTGTTGTGACGGAATCTGTTAAGTGCACTTGCAAAGATGATCACATAGGAAATGAAAACTGAAAATTACAATTATTTATCAATTTCTACGAAAATTTAGTTACAAATTTTTTAATTTATTTGTTAATTTATTTTATGAATTATATATAGTGAGTGAATAAGTAAATTATTATATATTATAGTAGGTCCTGTTGTGACAGAATCTGTTAATGCGTATGTGTGTAGATTTTATGCGTACATTTACCTTTTATTTAATGTGCATGTGCATGTCAGAACTACTTTAAAATGTATGAGTTCTTTCATTGAAAAATATTAGTTGTGTTTGACTAAATAATATTAGTTCTATATTTTGGTTATATTGATGTAATTATTAGTTGTTTCACTAAAATTTGTTGATTTGATAGTAATATTGTCACATACATCATTCATCATTTAATTTAAGCATACAAATGTTTGTGGGAAATGATTATATTTATATATTATATAATTTTCAGACAATATTATATATGTTTGTAGGATAGTTATATTATAGTTACGTTGATGTTTAATTAGTTGAATTTATAATTATTACAGATGAACCCAGTTCAAGATAATCATTGTTGATAGGCGAACATCAACTACGATTCGGCGAGCAAGAATTAAAGCCTAAACGAAGATTAAGGAGCAAAATACCCGGACCATAAATGATTAATAAATAAAATAGAAAGGAGTGCATAAACTAAATCGGGAGGTGTATTCTCTGACGAACAATACTCCCGACGAACAACTATCAGACGAACAGGTCCTAAAATCCGACGCCAGATATGAATCACCAAGTCCTATATGGCAAACAAAGGACAAAGACCCCGAAGCCTGCCTACAAGGAACATAAAGACGAACAACTTACGAACCACAATCTCAAGAGGGGAACAACTTTTACCTAAACGACGTATTGAACCAACCAAGCCTACCATGACGAACAACAATGAATCCGAGATAAGACCAAGTGCAAGACTTTATGATTAAGTTTTAGCTTAGATAAGGTCAAATAAGGTCAAAGGACACATGTCAAGCATGTAGGCTTGGGAGTCCAAAGGTCATGTACACCTCCTACTTGATGGACCCTATAAATAGTTGTTCTCCAGTAATAAAAAAACAAGTTCAAATTCACAAACACTCCAAATACACACACTCATACACCTAAACGTACACACATACGAAATAAATACGAATTCAACTCTCGTATTTACGATTTTATAAACTATCGAATTTACTATTTACGGTGGTAATCAATCACACGTTCTTGTTTGGTGATTCTAAATTTGGTTTAAAACAACCACTAATCCATGCAATTAGAACCGATCACCAACAAATTGGCGCTAGAAGGAGGGTTCCGTTTGAAGTGTGATTATCAAGAACTTCAGGTTTAAAAATTGAAGGTTTGAAGGAATACTCAAGAAATTCTTGAAGATTCAAGCAAAAGTGTTCTTGGTGTTCCTCAAACCCAAATTTGAAGATTCAAAGATTGAGAAGATAATTCAAATCAGGATGCCTCAATCCAAGGAAACAAGAATTTCACATCCCTCGATGGGAGTCTCCCCAACCCGGGTCTCATCCACTGATCGTCAGGACCGTGACCCACGGCATGCGAACAAAGTTCAATCTTCAGCTGTAGCCCGTGTAATGCCTCCAGACTTAGAGGCATTGGCTAAAGACCCCCAGGAATTGGCCAAAACCATAACTGCTCTCCAGGCAATTCAGAAGCAACAACAACAACATAGGCCTTCACAAGCAAGGTCTAGGTCTCGCCAATTGGAAGTAGTAAGGGCACGGTCTGTTCGCGATGAACAACATGAGGTTAATAGTGCCCAGAATCGAAGGGACAAGGGCAAAACTAAAATAGTCGACCAAGCGGAAGGACAAGCTGAGTCTGCCCATGGGCGAACAACAATGTTTAGCCATGGAATGACTCGTTCCAGTGCACAGGACAGACTTGGCCAACCTCATCTCCAACAAGAAGTTGCTCGCCAGAGAGCAGGAGATGGGCGAGCAACTTTTGAGCAAGCTCGCCCATCGGTGCATGAAAGACTCACTTGGTCCGCCTTTGGATGCCTAGGGCCAAATGCGGCGAGCAACCCTAAAAGGCAACCCCAAGAGATTCTTCCTCCAAGAGAGGGACTGCGACGAGCAGAGGGGCAAGCGTCCTTGCTAGCCGAACAACCTCCAAGTCAGGGAGCATCTCTTGATGAGTTGTCAAGCCTAAGAAAGGCTATGGAGAGCATGCAGGGGCAGCTTGACCAACAAAGGGGAATGGGGACGACCAGCATGCCATCTTCACCTTTATCATCAATTATACTGAAGGCCCCAATCCAGAAATAGATACAATTTCCGGCAAGCATATAATACGAAGGCATTACTGATCCCCGAGTCCATCTAACGAAGTATTCGGACTATATGATTTCTGTGGGAGCCAGTGACGCTACCCAATGCCGGAATTTCCCCTTGACTTTGGGGGACAGAGTACACAAGTGGTTTTCTGCAATGCCACCAGCATCTATCCACTCGTTTGCTCAACTAAGCCGAGAGTTCCTCTCCCATTTCTCAACTGTTGGATCATATTTATCCCAAAAACACCGGTTGTCAGACTTAAAACAGAATGATGATGAGTCAGACCGGGCGTTTATGGAAAGATTCGACAAAGTGTTGTTGGAAGGGGAGCCAGTCAGTGAGGACACAAAAATCGTAGCTGTCATGGCCAGGTTAAAGAAAGGATCCAAATTATGGAAAGAGGTACGCCTGAAGTGCCCAAACAGTTATGTCGAATTCAGAAATCAAGCTAGCATATTTGTTTCCACGCACGAAGCCCTGCAAGCAAACTTGGGGGACAACAAGGCGGATCCGAATGAGAACAACAAGAAGCCCGGTGGAACAGGCTATCGGGTCCCTAAAAACATGAAGGCATTTACCGAAGGGACGAAGCTGAAGGAAAAACTGAATCAAGTGCTAACAGTATCCATCGATATTGTGTACAACAATGTAAAGGAGAAAGAGTTGCACTCCCCTCCCCAAAAGATTCGCCAAGAAACTGGTAAACTCAACCCGAACAAGTATTGTGCCTACCATCAAAGTGTGGGGCATTTTACTAGTGAGTGTAGAGATTTACTCAAGCAACTATGTCGATTCTACGAGAAGGGAAAACTCTCTGAATTTGTTAAAAGACAGCCTGGGAAAAGAGGCCGGGAGAGCAGCTCGGGAGATGAGATTGACGATCAACCTCTATGAAATAACCGACCTGGACAACAAGTTCCAGCCGTTGTTGCTTGCCCAATAGAAGATTTGTATATGATGGAATCCGCAAGACCTGCTGGAGGATGTTCTGATGGACGACCACCAATATCTAAACGTAAGAGAAAGGCAGAATTACGAGCAATCGATCATGTACAAGAAACGGGGGTTAATCCGTCCATCATGCAAACATCAGAATTAACCTTTACTGAAAAAGACTTGGAGGGAATATTGACCCCCCCATAATGATTCGCTCGTGATTTTTGCTAAGATCATGGGGACCAGAGTGCATAGATTGTTGGTGGACACCGGGGCATACACCAACATCCTCTTTAAGAAGCCACTTGATCGACTGGGGGATTATGCAGGTTATATCCGAGACTAAAAAATCATCATATCTTAGGTTTTGGAAATGCTATAACGATCCCTCTAGGAATAATTACTTTGTCTGTGCAACATGTAACGATCAAGGAACCCGAAAAAAAATCACAAGAATGGTAGATTTCTTGGTCGTAGATCAAGAATCGACTTATAACGGGTTTCTTGGTTGACCCTTTTTGAATGAATTCAAGGCTGCATGTTCAACCTACCATTATTGCATAAAATTCCCAACAACAAGTGGAGTTGGCTCAGTAAAGGGAGACCAAAGAAAAGCTCGCGAGTGTCTCCTACAACTCCAATCAAAACAGGGACAAGTTTCCATGATGGAAGCAACCACAGCTACCCAGTTGATGAACCGTCAGTGCTGAAAGACATGATGGAGACAGATGAGGACCATATGGACACTGACGAACAACTCCCTCTCAATTACGAACAATTGTTGGGCGAACAACTTATCCCCACCCAGGAAGGCTTCACCCTGGACGAACAACATATGGGTGGTGATGAGCAACATATAATAAATAATTCGGAGGACCAGGTCTTAACTAACAACAATGGGCTAGGGCCAGCAGATGATCTAGAGCCCCGCCTAGGAGCAGAGCCCATGAACATCGAAAATGATTTCAACCCTAAGGGACCAATACTTGACCCTCGTTGGAAAGGACAAAAACGACGAGCAACTCCAGTCGAAGAGCTGGAAGCATTCAAAGTTAATCCTGAAAACGAGGATCTTGAGCTATACATAGGATCTGAGCTCCCTGGGCCATACAGATCCCGAATGCAAGAGTTCCTCAGGAAAAATCTAGATGTATTTGCTTGGTCTCATGCAGACATGGTGGGAATAGATCCAAAGCATGCTTGCCACAAGCTTAATATCAATCAAGCAAAAAGGCCAGTCCATCAAAAACGAAGAAAGTACGGCCCATATAAGTATCAAGCCTTGAATGAAGAGGTGAAGAAGTTGTTAGATAACGATCTAATCCGACAGGCACTTTGTCCGCAATGGGAAGCCAAACGGAACCTGAAGGCTATGCATAGATTTTTCAGATCTGAATGTAGCATACCCAAAGGACAACTTTTCTCTCCCACACATTGATCAATTGGTGGACAGCACGGCGGGTCATAAGATGTTAACATTCATGGATGCCTTTGCCGGATACCATCAAATCCCAATGCATCCAGACGATCAAGAAAACACAACATTTTATACGAAAAAAAACTTGCTGTGCTGGAAAAGAATATTGTTCGGCCTCATCAACGCAGGAGCAACGTATCAGAGGTTGGTGAACAAGATGTTCGATGAACAAATTGGAGATACCGTAGAAGTCTACGTGGATGATGTCGTGGTCAAAAGTCCCCGAAAAGAAGATCATCTCCAACATTTAACCAGGTGTTCGAAATCCTACGACACTACAACATGAAGTTGAATCCAAAGAAGAGCAGCTTTGGAGTTCATTCAGGGAAGTTCCTGGGCCATCTTGTTAGCCAACGAGGAATTGAGGTCAATCCAACAAAACTCAAAGCCATTGTGGATATGCAACCACCACGTTCAGTAAAAGAGGTGCAAAGGCTCACAGGATGCCTAGCAGCATTGAACCAGTTCATATCCCGATCAGGAGATAAGTGCCGTCCATTCTTGAGGCCATCAAAAAAGAAAAATTTACTTGGACTAACAACTGTCAGAACGCATTCGAACAACTTAAAGACTACATGAGAGATGTTAAAATTCTATCAAAGCCCATCCCAGGGGAAAAACTCTATCTGTATCTAGCAGCATCGGAACTGGCGATCAGCTCTGTTCTGGTACGGGAGGATGGCAAATTTCATCAACCAATCTACTACGTCAGCCAAGCTTTACATGAAGCGGAGATCAAATATTCTCCGATGGAAAAACTGGCGTATGCACTTATTATGAGTGTAAGAAAGTTACGACCATACTTCTTCAACCATCAAGTTGAGGTGCTAACAACTTTCCCACTCAGACAAATTCTCCATCGTCCAGACACAGCTGGTCGTCTATTGAGATGGTCACTAGAGATTAGTCAGTTTGGGGTGATCTATGCTCCTCGAACAGCGATCAAAGGGCAAGCTTTAGCCGACTTTATTGTCGAACTAACTTTCCCACCAGATCCAACAAGAGGACTAGATCATCCCTGGCATCTCTATGTCGATGGGTCTTCATCCAACATGGCCTCGGGGGCAGGAGTGGTCCTAATTAGCCCTAACAGACAAGTTTTCACCTCGGCAATCAGATTTGGTTTCATGGCCACCAACAACGAAGCTGAATATGAAGCTCTTATCGCTGGTCTCCACTTATCCCTTGCGGTAGGTGTCAGCCGTTTACAAATATTCGGCGACTCACAATTGATCGTGAATCAAGTTCGAGGTGAATACGAGGCAAAAGACGATCACATGATCGAATATTAACAGATTGTTGCTCACCTAATGTCCTTACTGGATCACGTCTTCATTGAACAAATTCCAAGGACAAATAATACTCAGGCAGATGCATTGGCCCGACTAGCAACAAACGAAGGGCCTGCAGAGTTAGCAGACATTATAATCACTAAGATGAACAACCTATCAACGATAAATTATAATGTTAACCAGCTAGACGAACAAACAAGTGAAGAGGAAGATTGGAGAATAAACATAGTCAAATATTTGAAAAGTGGAGAAAAACCAAACAACTCTTTTGAAGCTGTCAAGCTAACAAAGCAAGCCGCAAGATATACTCTGGTAGGCGAGCAACTTTACAAAAGGGGAATATCAATTCCACTTCTCAAATGTTTGCCTAGGGGACAAGGACAAGTAATACTCGAAGAAATACATGCCGGAGTATGTGGAAATCACACTGGGGGGCAAGCCCTGGCATACAAAACTATCAGACAAGGTTATTATTGGCCGACTTTACATCAGGACGCAATCAAGAAAGCAAAAACTTATCATCAAAGTTAGATTTTTGCCCCGAACATTCATAACCCGGCTCAGGAGCTCGTATCAGTTTACAACCCATGGCCATTTGCAAGATGGGGGATGAACATTATTGGTCCCTTCCCAGCAGGAGTTGGAGATGTTCGATTTGCCGTCATGGCGGTCGATTATTATACAAAATGGCAAGAAGCAGAAGCCATGGTGAAAATCACTCAACAAAAGATGATTAACTTTATATGGAAGAACATTGTCTGTCGTTTTGGAGTTCCACAAACAATTGTGACAGACAATTATCCGCGGTTTGATGAGAAAGAATTGAGAGACTTCTGCACAAAGTGGGGGATCAAAAAGCATTATTCTACTCCCCATCATCCCCAATCAAATGGACAAGTCGAAGCTATTAATAAAATTATCAAGCATACGTTAAAAGTACGATTGGCGGAAAGCAAAAGTTGTTGGTCTGAAGAACTCCCGAAAGTCTTGTGGGCATATAGAGTTTCTCCCAGGTTGAGCACCGGAGAAACACCTTTTGCAATGACTTTCGGAACAGAGGCCGTAATACCAATTGAGTTAAAAACCAACACGATCAGGACGACCAACTTTGATGAACAAGCGAACAACTCTGCTCTAGCTACTGAAATGGATTTGCTCGAAGAAAAACGATTAAATGCCGAGCTAAAAAATGCTACGTATAAGCAGCGAGCAGAGCGCTACTATAATTCCCATGTTAGAGTCAGGGAATTTAGAGTTGGAGATTTGGTTATAAGAAAATTGCTCGCCCAACCTCCAGGTGTATTGGGACCAACTTGGGAGGGCCCATATCGTATAACGGATAAATTTCTTAATGGTATATACGATATCGAAGATATGGAAGGCAAGCCGGCCCAATACTCCTAGAATGCTGTACATCTAAAGAAGTACTATCAATAAGTCGAACAAGTTCAACTCTTGGGTGAATAAATGTCTTAGGGGGCAAGTGAACCAAAGGAACCAAAAAACTTGCCTAATTTTTTGAAAATTAAAAGGTTGTTCGGCACATTGTATAGTTTGGTGCTGGTTCATATCCTTTGATTTTAGATAAAGTTGCTCGGCCAAAAAATATTATAAGAGAGCATGTTTTTGTTAGTGTTCAAAGTTATTCATCAGATTGTATATGTTAATGATGAACAGTCTTACAACACTTGTAATTTTTCACGATGTAAATAGAGTTGTTCGTTGAAAGAAAAGTCCAAAACTTAAGGTACAAGTCCAATTTTAAGGACCAAGGCCACTTAAAGATTGGTCGTTTTTTTAAGATGAACAGAACCTAAAGCTAAACCCATATTCTATTAAAAGGCAAAGTTCAAATCGAACAAAGCCCAATACCATGTGTTATAATTGCAAAAGTATAATATAAACTATAAAGGCAATTAACACATAAAGAGAAGATGAGCGAACAAAAGACAACCATTAATAAGAAGGTTTCAAGCCTAAAAAATAGTACATGGATTCTGAAAGTACTACAAAAAACAACGAACAACTATTACAGAAATTTTAAAGAAGTCCTAAGTCCTATTCTACATGCTGCTCGCCCTGGGGAGGGTCTTGGATTTCTTCTTCTTCCTATTCTTCCTCTTCTTCCTCTTCCTCTTCCTCCTCCTCTTCCTCGTCTTCCTCTTCCTCTTCTTCCTCTTCCTCCTCCTCTTCTTCCTCATCTTCTTCCTCATCTTCCTCCTCCTCTTCTTCCTCCTCTTCTTCCTCTTCCTCTTCCTCTTCTTCCTCTTCTTCTTCCTCTTCCTCTTCCTCTTCCTCTTCCTCTTCTTCTTCCTCTTCTTCTTCCTCCTCCTCGTCCTCTTCTTCCTCCTCCTCCTCGTCCTCATCTTCTTCCTCATCTTCCTCCTCCTCCTCCTCCACTTCTTCTTCCCCTTCTTCTTCCTCTTCTTCCTCCTCTTCTTCCTCCTCTTCTTCCTCCTCCTCTTCCTCCTCCTCTTCTTCCTCTTCCTCTTCTTCCTCTTCCTCTTCCTCTTCCTCTTCTTCTTCCTCCTCTTCCTCTTCTTTCAGTGAAGCTTACAATAAATGAAGGAATAAGAAGGTTATCTCAGAGGAGTTCCACCTTAAAGCAAGACAAGAATCTGGGCAAGCAGACTGAAGGTCCAATGAGAAAATGACACGCCAGTGTACTATACTGACAACCAACCTGCCCCAGACTGACAAATACCAAAAGTCTTTCCCTAGCAATCTACAGAAAGTTAGGTGAACAAGCATGGTCTTTCAGCCGTTTCTTGACAAGACTTAAAGCTTCAAATAGAGCTGTTTGAACCAATCAGATACAAGAAGACTTACTTGAGAAGATTCAAATCCAACGGGAAGATTTTCAAGGAAGCCTATAAATACAGAAGGACGTGCTCATTTCTATGCACGGGAAACTCACAAGATCAAAGCTATCTCTACATTTATAACCTTCAAGAAGCACTCGAAATTATCTTTGTTTCCCAAGTATTTCAATTCAGTAGAGAGCATACCAAACCTTCTGTAACCAAGCTTAAAAGCTATATCCAAACCTTAGAAAGAGATAATCCATCCTAAGCCTTGAGCTACACTGTAAGGATTATCTCATAACAGTTGGAACCAAAACCCTACTCAAAATCCTACTCAGTTGTTAGGTTGAGAGTTAGAGTTAAGTGGTGTTAGTAAGCTGATTATTTGTATCAGTCTGAAAGCTGGTTTGTTTTGGGAACTAGGACCTGGAATTATCCTAGTGATCAATCATCCTAAGAGAGGATTAAATTATCAGTGCACCTTGGCACTATAACACAAGGAATTCCAAGTGAAATGAATTCTCCTGTTTGATCAGGACAGTGGACGTAGGAGATTCATCTCTGAACCACTTTATATCTTGTGTACTTACATTCTGCTATTTCCTAAGTGTGCGTTATCCACTCAAAGTTTATTAAGTAAAACGAGTTTTCTAAAGGGCTCACTAATCCGCAGTTGAAAGCTAATTAGACAGTAGTTCAACTGAAAGTCTTGAGCTTTCAGTGGAGGTATTATCTCAGTAAGCTTTCACAAATAACTCTCAGCAGACTTAAAGTCCACTGACGAGTTACCCTCTGAAGTCACCTGTTAAAGTTTTCAAGAAGTTTTAATTTGTAACCACAGGTGTATTCCCCCCCCATACACTTGTTTACTTGTTTCAGGACCAACACTTATTCTGCCTCCTAACATATCTGAGCCTCTGCTCTTCATCTATGTTCTTCCTTATCCTTGCTTGCCTCTCTTCTGGCGTCTCCTCTTTGAATCTTTTCTCTGCTTCCTCAACAACTTCTTCAAGGAAGCTCTTCTTCACCTTCCTGATCATCCTCTTAGCAGGGCCAGGAATGGAAATAGGATCCTGCTCTGCATCAAGGGTCTCCTCCTCTGCTGCTAGTTGCTTTGCCATGGTAAGAGACTTAAGCTCCTCTTTCTTCTTCTTTTGCAGCTCAGCCTGGGCCAAAGTGTTCTCCAGCAGATCCAGACGAGCACCATGGCTGAAGAGAGTCTTATTTGAGGTCTTCGCTAGATCAGTTCTAGCCTTCTCTTCCCCCTTTTTAACTTCATCAATAAGGGGATGCACCATCTGATGGGACTCATTTCTGCAGATGAGAAGGTAAAGGGTTTGGGACTAGAGGCAGAGGAGGATGGTGCTAAGCACTCCGGCTCCAGTGAGGCATCCTCATCTTCACTATCATCGCTGGACATGCAAGTGGGAGAAGAAGGAGGGATAGGGAATCCCATTGCCATAGAGGTGGAGGGGTTCTGTTCTGTATGAGATTGGGGAGGGGTAGGAATTTGTGAGGTGGAGGTGGAGAGAAGGGGTTGTTCTGCACCAGAGGAGGTGGAAGGCACCTCTGGTACAATGGCTGGAGGAGAGGGATTTGTGGGGAAAGGTATTTGTGAAGGAGGGGGAGAAGGTGTTTGAGTAGGAATGGTGAAGGGCGTGTATATGGGTATATCGGGTAAGGTCTGCTCTGGTGGAGGAATGGGGGCACCAGGAGAAGGGGAAGGGTTTTGTGTATGGGTATCTGGGGGAGATGTAGTGGGGGTAATAGGGTAAACAGGGGTGGGGGAAGGAATAGGTGGGTTTACCTCAACAGAAGAGACTGGAGCAGTTGATTCATGCATAATTCTGGCGGCTTCATCAATCGCCTGCTCCAGTGCATCTCCAAGATCAGAACCAGAGTCTGACTCTTGAAGAATGGCCCTCTTTGCCTTGGATTTCTTAACCAGAGGGACCTCCTCCTCTGATTTGTCTTCTTCTGACGGCTCATCCACCAGAAGAGTCTTCTTGGCTCTCCTTGAAGTCCGTGGCTTCTTAGCAGATACCTTTCCAGTAGTATTCTCTTGCCTTGGCCTTTTCTTGGCTGCTCCTGCTTTCTTTGCAGCCTCAGCTCCATCGCCCTTCTTCTTCAAGGCAGCTTGAAGGGGAATCTGGTCATCATCTGATGAGCCAGAGAATACCAATGTTGAAGAACCAGTAGCTTCAGATTTCTTCTGTTGGCTCTTCTTGGTCTTCTGCCCCTTAGCAGGCGAAGGCACTACTTGGAGAGGAGGGACAGGGATGGCTTCTTCTCCATCAGAGTCAAGATGACCATGGAGAGGACCATCCTTGAAGAATATGAACTTGGATCTATGGAAGCCCTTGCACCAGGAGTCCTTCCACTTCTTCTCTGGAAAGATGGAGTCCAGAATCAGGGAGAGCTTTGTGCCCAATGAAACATTGGCATTAAAGTAGAATTGCAACTCCCCTTGCTTGCTGGGACATTCCTCCTTCTGTACCTTCAACTTATTCTTCCTCAAGACGCCCCAAAAAATTCAGCCCAATTACATTGCACACCATCAAAAATTGCCCTCATAACACAGAGACGGCCAGTGAAGATGGCATCTGTGCTATGACTCTCACACATCAATACCTTTACAACTATATCGAAAAGTACCTTGTACTTTTGCCTGAGGTGTTTGTCAAAAAATCCCTTGGTCAGATTCTGGCAAGAAGATCTGGCAAACAACTTGAAGGATTCAACAGCTTCATCCTCCTTGTACTTCAACGGATCCACTCCTTCCGACGAGAGATTTCTAAAGAGTTTGTAGAAATTGTGCTTCAAAAAGACAACATCCTCCTTGTCAATCTTGGACGAGATGTGGTCATCATGAATCTTCATCCTGACGAGAAACTGGGCAGCATACCCATCCAAAGTACGAAAGTCCTTGGGAACTTTGGAGATCAAATCTTCAACCGCTGGATTCTTAGTGGAGTAGAAGTCAACCACCATCTCTGACTTAAGTTTCTTGCACACATGATCTGGGTCGAAGTTGCATTTGGGAGCCATTTCTGAAAGAGTGAGAGAGAGAGGGAGAGAGAACTTGCAGAGAAAGGTTAGGGTTTGAGAGTAAGAAAACGTGAAAAGACAGATTGAAAAATTTTGGTTTAAATAAGAAAAGACGCGTGGATGTAAAATTAAATGAAGTGTGAACGCGTGTAAATCACAATTTCAATTTAGGGAACAAAATCAATTTTAGAATTGATTGACATATTACACAGTTATTAAATCTGACGGCCAAGATTAAAAGGCAAGATACAGATTTAATATGGTGCGTGGGCATGGTCATTGGGACTGGGTACGAGGGAGTTTTGTGGCAGTCAAGGTAAAAACCGAAATGATTGCCTAGGCCCCCTACCCTAGTCTTAAATACACCCTGAAGATGAAACGTTTTGAGTGTATTTACTAATTTGAAAAGTGTGTCCCAATGATCAAGTAAATACATACCTGTCACCTGGTATAGTAACCAGATGAGACCTTGGGTAGCCTGGTGTTACATCTCATCTGATTGAAATCCATCTGGTTCTGGTCAGAATAGACTCCGGATTTCTCTGGAATCTGTCACTGTACCTCATCCAGGATGTACCTTCTCTGGTGCATATCTCTTCTGGAATATACCTCAACTGGTATATGCCTCATCTGGAGATGTAACTCCCCTGGTATATCTATCATGTAGGCATGTTAGTATGAAAATAATAAGGTATATATAATTGAAATAAAGGATACTTCTCTGTTGTTCCCCCTAAACCAATTGTCTCTGGATCCAAAAAACCTAACTCAAATGCTAACTCTCTGAATCTGGTTTCAGCCAAAGGCTTAGTCAGAATATCTGCACTTTGCTTCTCTGTTGCAATCTTTTCCATCCTTATATCTCCCTTCTCAACATGATCTCTGATAGAATGATGCCTTATATCGACATGTTTGCATCTGGTATGAAGAACTGGATTCTGGGTGATTGCTATGGCACTGTTGCTATTACAGAATATTGAAATATCCTTAGTCCTAATCTGGTAGTCCCTAAGCTGCTGACTAATCCAGAGTAGTTGTGAACAGCAGCTGCCTGCGGCCATGTATTCTGTTTCTGTTGTTGATGTAGCAACTGAAGTCTGCTTCTTAGAAAACCAATATACCAATTTATTCCCTAGAAATTGGCATGTTCCACTTGTAGACTTCATATCTATTCTGCACCCACCATAATCTGAATCCGAATAACCACTTAATTCTAAGTTGTCATCTGCAGGATGCCACAACCCCAAATTCACTGTTCCCTTAAGATATTTCAATATCTTCCTAGCTGCTTCCAAGTGACTTTTCTTAGGATTAGCTTGAAATCTGGCACACACACCAACAACAAAGGTCATATCTGGTCTGCTAGCAGTCAGGTACAAAAGAGAACCAATAAGTACTCTGTACTGAGTCTGGTCCACACTCTCTCCAGACTCATCTGGATCCATGTTGAAATTTGTCATCATAGGAATCTTGGATGCTTTGCTAGATCCTACTCCAAATTTCTCTAACACGTTTCTGATATACTTTGCCTGATTGATGAAAATTCCCTTCTCTGATTGCTTAACCTGCAAACCTAAGAAATAATTCATCTCACCCATCATAGACATTTCAAAATGACTCTGCATGAGTTCACCAAACTTCTCACACAACTTCTTGTTAGGGGATCCAAATATAATGTCATCAACATATATTTGGACCAGAAGGATGTCATTTCCTTCTTCTCTCCTAAACAAGGTCCTATCAATCTTACCCTTAGTAGAACTATTGTCCAGAAGAAACTGAGATAGAGTGTCATACCATGCTCTGGGTGCCTGCTTCAGCCCATAAAGAGCCTTCTTAAGCTTAAACACCTTGTCACCTTGTTCAAAACCAGGAGGTTGTTCCACATACACTTTCTCAATGAGAATCCCATTAAGAAAGGCAGATTTTACATCCATCTGGTATACTTTGAACTTCATGTGAGCAGCATATGCTAGAAACAATCTGATAGCTTCTAGTCTGGCAACAGGAGCAAATGTCTCATCATAGTCTATTCCTTCAGACTGAGAATAACCCTGAGCCACTAGCCTTGCCTTGTTCCTAGTAATGACATCATTCTCATCTTTCTTATTCTTGAAAACCCACTTAGTGTCTATCATCTTTTGATGTCTTGGTCTGTCTACCAGCTCCTAAACATCCTGTCTGGTGAATTGATTCAATTCCTCCTGCATGATAACAATCCAATTTGAATCCTTCAGTGCCTCCTTGATGTTCTTGGGCTCAATCAAGTACACATAGCAACTGAATAAGGCAGCTAAGTTAAGGGTTCTCCTAGTCTGGACACCCTTAGCTGGATCTCCAATTATCAGGTCATTGGGGTGATCAACCAGGGTCCTCCTTCCCGTGGCCTTGCCTGGTTGACCATCTACTGCAGTGCCTTGGTGATTATCACCAACTACAGGAGAGCTTCCCCCTACAGGAGTTCCAACCTCTTCTGGTTCTGCTCCTTGTGAAGGCTTCTGCTTCAGAGAACCAGAAGGTGGGCTATCATCTGAATCTGAATCAATAATAGGTGGGTTGACCTTGATTACTCTGTGAGTAGTCTGATTCTGTGTCTCATCAGAAGACTTTAATTCCACCTTGCACTCAAAAGCAGATTCATAAAAAACAACATGAGGTGTTTCCTCCACACAAAGTGAATTCCTATTAAAGACTCTGAATGCTTTACTTGTGCTGGAATATCCTAAGAATATTTCATCCGCAACTTTAGCATCAAAAGTTTTTAATTTGGATTTCCCATTGTCATGGATGAAACACTTACATCCAAAAACGTGAAAGAATAAAACAGATGGGGTTTTACCTTTCCATACCTCATATGGAGTCTTATTATGTCTCTGGGCTGTTGGGAAAATATGGGTGCCTAGGAACTATTCGGGATGAAATTAAATACGAATTTAAATATAATTATTACTAGCATGAATTAATCCTAATTAATTCAAATAATAATTCCAACAACAATTTTATCATCATGCAAGTTGAATTAATTCGCATAAAATCTATGGCGGAAAAACTAAGAGATTATGTGACTACGTACCTCTCGTAGATATGGCCTTTGATTATTACGGGACAATAACGAACGCGCTACCAACCCAAAGACCTTCTCAAGTATTTCCCTTTTGTCTTGCTTGATCACCGGTGGGAAGTGCTTTCAAGAAATTTAAAATAACAAGGAAGAAAGAAAAAAAAATATTGTTGCTGATTTTTTTTTCAACGCTGTGAAAAAAAAACTGGAGATGAAATAATCATCCCCTATATATAGGTGAGGGGTGAACGAAATTTAGGTGGAAAAAAGGGAAGAGAAAATCTTTTTCTTGGCCTCCAAAAATCTTGAATATATCTCATATATTTTTTTTCTCCATAAAAAAATATTCCACAAAAATCTCACCCTCCTAATATATGTAATTTTCGAATTTTAGGGAGATAGAATACTAGATTTGGATCTTCTTGAATTTATGAGATAATCTTGTATTCCAAGAATACATATCTTCCATAATATCTTTCCAAGAAAATCAACAAATTTTTTTCTCTCTCTTAAACCTAATTTTAAAAAATTATTAATAAAAATCAGCAATAATAATTTTCTTTTATTTTAATCACCTTATTATTATCGGGCTACTTAATGGGCTACTTGAGGGGCCTTAAGGAGAATTAAGATTGGACCTCCTAATGGACTTCTGAATTTCAATATTGAGCCATAATATAATTCAGCCCATTAATATTAATTAGTACCACTAATAAATTAATATTGCACTATCCATCTTAATCCATATTACGATAATATGGGCTCCCAGTTATTATTTCCCGCATTTAAGATTATCAAGTCCATTAATTAATTAAGCTTCTGAATAGCTCTAAATTAATTAATATATTTCGCCTTGGAGTAAAGACAACTCAACATTATTATCCGTACCGAAGAAACTGATTCTTCACTTGCAAGATTTGGTACGATAAAAATTCTGAGCCCACTAAGGGGACTAATCACACGAGCCGTACTCGCACGCGTTTCTCCATATTAAATCTTAGCAACCGTCGTATGATTAATATTACTGCCCAAAGCACAAGGTTCGAAGTCACAATGATTCTCACCCAACATGAATCAAAGCAGTAACCATTAAGCACACACGGTCCTATTTAAGTGACGGAGATTAAGAAATACACAACCACTGAGGTCTAATTCTTCACATTTCAGAACAAAAGAATTTATCCTCGTTGTAGGTCCTCTTCAACACATACTAAATGTGCTAGTGCAATCTCTTAGTCAAGACAGACCAATCTGAGACTTACACATCGACCTTTCACAGCGGATTGTTCAATTCCACCTAGGTCGTGAAAATGTACGTTTAGTTACAAGGAAACTGTTAATGTTATCTTCCGTGATCGGGTATCACCACATTAACTACAATGTAACTAGTACTATTATGAACTGTTTGCAATAAATATTCAACATTCAATCATATCTAAAGCATATGCAATAAAATAATTATTCTCATAAACAAGTGTTTGATACACGAGTTATACAAAGTAAAAGCATACTTTCACGTATAACTCCAACAATCTCCCACTTATACTTAAAGTCTGCTTTTTAGTATACATCATGCATGTCTTAGTGTAGTAGCTCTACGTGACATCTCATGTTAACCTACACTAACCTAATAATTCCTCTCACTTATACTTAAAACAGATTGGCAATAGTCTTGACTCCCATTCCATCCACATGTCTCTCGAATGTACTCCGAGGCAGACCCTTTGTGAATGGATGTACTAGGTTGTCCTCCGACATTTATCTTTGCCACCTCTTTATCTCTTCTCTTAACGATTTCTCGTATAAGATGGTGTTTTCTTTCAATGTGTTTGCTGGCCTTGTGGGCTCTCAGTTCCCTTGAATTTGCAACTGCTCCGACATTATCACAATGGACAGTGATTATGATGGGCAAGTTCGGAACAACGTCCAAGTCCACTAAGAAGTACTTGAGCCAAACCGCTTCCTTCGCTGCTTCACAAGCAATTACTTATTCGGCTTTCATGGTCGAATCGGCGATGCATTTCTGCAAATCACTTCTCCATGTCATGACTCCTTCTCCCATGCAAAACACACTACCCGAGGTAGATATTCTGGATTCTATATCTGATTGGAAAATTGAGTCCGTGTATCCCACGGGAATTAGACTGTCTGACTGTTAAATCAACATTCCATACCAAGTTTTTTTCAGAAACTAAAGAACGTATTTAATTACAATCTAATGTGCTTTCCCGGGGTTACTTTGATATCTTGCCAACATGCTCACGACAAAGCAGATATTCGGTCTCGTACACAACGTTGCATACATAAGACTTCCTACGTCCGAAACGTACAAAACGTCTTTCATGTCATCTATCTCCACTTGCATCTTAGGGCATATTTCTTTGGATAGATGGATTCCGTGCCTAAAAGGTACAAAACCTTTCTAGGAATCTTGCACGCTGAAATGCTTCAAAATAGTGGCTTCGTATGAAACTTGCGATAAGCCCAACATCCTCCCCTTGCGATCTCGAGTGATCTTGATCCCATGGATGTGACTGGCTTTCCCTAAGTCCTTCATATCAAACTTATTTGACAGCCATACCCTTACGTCTGACAATACCTTTACATTGTTTCCAATGAGCAGAATATCGTCTACGTATAATACTAAGAATACCACCGAAGTTCCGTCACACTTTTTATACACACAACTTTCGAACTCGTTTTGATCAAACCCATAAGATTTAATCACTTGATCAAAACACTGGTTCCAAGTACGGGATGCTTGCTTAAGTCCATAAATGGATCTCTTAAGCTTGCATACGAGGTGCTCTTGGCCTTTTTCAATGAAACCTTTGGGCTGTTGCATATAGATATCTATCCCGTCAAGACTTTCGTTAAGGAAAGCTGTCTCGACATCCATTTGCCAGATCTCGTAATCTCGGTGTGCAGCGATCGACAAGAGAATACAGATGAACTTAAGCATAGCTACAGGCTAAAAGGTCTCCTCATAATCGAACCCTTCTTTTTTAGTATACCCTTTGGCCACTAGCCTTGCTTTGAAGGTCTCAACCCTTCCGTTCGGTCCTCTTTTCCTCTTGTACACCCACTTGCATCCAATGGGTTCTACCCCATTGGGTGGTTCGACCAACTCCCACACTTGATTATGATTCATCGAACCCATCTCGGTTTCCATTATTGTTTGCCACGACTCCGCGTCTTTGTCTTGGATTGCCTCGTCGTATGTCCATGGGTCTGATTCATCACCGGGAATTAAATCCGAAGATTCTTCTATTCCCATGAATCTCTCGGGTTGCCTAATAATTCTCCTACTGCGACGGGGTTCCGGTTGTGAAGGTGTGACGTGTGGTATATCATCTTGTATACTTGGTATAGGAGTTTGCCCTCTTAACTCATCTAAGGTAATCTCACTTCTGGGCTTTCTTTTGTTCATATAGTCTTCCTCACAGAATTTAAAGTGCGAACTAATCACGGTCTTTTGATCCTTGGGACTATAGAACATACACCTTTTCGTTCCCGCAGGGTATCCTATAAACAGCCTTAATTCCGAACGTGGATCCAACTTACCGGCTTCCTTGTCTAGCACGTATGCCGGACAACCCCAAATCCGCAAATATCTTAGACTGGGCTTACGCCCGGTCCACAATTCCATTGGAATTTTAGGAACCGATTTGGATGGCACCAAGTTTAGAATATAAGCCGCCGTTTCCAAGGCATTACCCCAAAACGACTTGGGTAAATCTGAATAACTCATCATGGATCTGACTATCTCTAAAAGAGTCCGGTTTCTTCATTCCGCCACACCGTTCTGTTGAGGGATTCCCGGTGCGGTTAACTGGGATACGATCCCTTCGTCCGATAAGTAGTTCAAGAATTCATCGCTGAGGTATTCACCTCCATGATCTGATCGTAGAGACTTGATACTCTTTTCCCTATGTTTCTCGGCTTCGGCCTTAAACTCCTTGAACTTATCAAAAGTTTCAGACTTATGCCTCGTAAGGTAAATGTACCCATATCTCGAGTAATCATCAATGAAGGTGACGAAATACTCATACCCCATTCTCGCTTTGATCGTCATTGGACCACACACATCGCTATGAATGAGTTCTAACACTTTGGTAGCTCTATTCCCCTTGGCTCCAAATGCCCTCTAGGTCATTTTACCCTCTAAACAGGATTCACAAGTTGGAAATGACTCAACTTGAAGTGATTCCAAGAATTCATTTTTCACCAACCTTTGTATCCGCATTAGATTAATATGACCTAATCTAAGATGCCATAGAAGTGTTTCGTTCATGTCCGAAGAATGCTTTCTTTTATTACTCAAAATAATCGTTGTGTTATTAGATTTAATTTTTGTGAGTGGTGTGCCCAAATAATGGTATAAAGATCATCCATTGAAGTTCCGGAACAGATAAACTCATCGTTTCAAGAAATAATAACATCCTTATTAAAAGAAACTGAGTATCTATTCAAAACAGTTTAGAAACTGAAGGTTGAGTTCTTTCTAAACTAGGAACATGAAGAACGTCTCTCAAGACCATAACTCTATCTTCAAAAGATAGGCGCACTTCTCCCACTGCTTCAGTTGCCACTCTTGTAGCATTGCCCGATGTGATGGGGATCTCACTTTCGTTAAGTTGTCGGGTTAGCTTGAACCCATGAAACAAATGTGATCAGTAGTTCTCGTATCCACTATCCACGAATAGACAGCATACGCCACTTCACAATTTTCGACGACTAGGGTGTGTGAATTACCTAACTTTCCTAGCCTCTTAGGCTTGGAACAGGCAGACCTACATTGTCCTCTCTCACCGCAACTAAAACACTTCCCCTTCGATGCTAGCCTTTGCATTTGCCTTTCGCAATAATTGGATTTGCTTGGATCCGGTCTTTGATTCTCTTCCTCTTTTTCCCTCCCTTGGGACCAAAAGAGGTAGACGGACCATTAGCCACCATAGCACTAGACTGGTGCTCCATTATCATCTCCACCGAAACTAAAGCTTGCAAGAGCTCGGGCAGACGACTTGTCCGTTCATTCATCTGACAGTTCAGATAAAACTGCTCAAAGCTTCTCGGTAGAGAATGGTATATAAAATCAACCTGAGAAGGCACATCAAAATCTGCACCAAGTACTTCCAACTTGTTAAGGTATGCTATTATCTCGAGAACGTGCTCCCTCACGGGCGTTCCTTCCACCATTTCCAACTTGACCGAGTCATGTTTGGTGAACTGATTTGTCATGGGATTCTGATGTGAAAACATCTCTTCAAGGCTTTCCATGATTTCAACAGCGGATACAATGTCTTCATGAATGCGCCTCAAATCCTCAGACAGAGATGTCAAGATGATGCACTTCATGTGTTCATTGTCACGCTGTCAATCATCAATTGCCTTTTCCCATTGCTTGACTTATCATTAGGCTTGCCGGGTTTATTAATGTGAATAACCCAATTGTGTTTTCGTGCAGTAAGGACAAATTTAAAATTACATTTCCAATCGATATAATTCTTTCCAAAAAGTTTATTAACTTTAAGTATATTAAACAGTGGATTAAAAGATTGCGACATGATGAACTGAGAATAAAACATACATTCATATCAATATCTAAAAAAAATGAAATTATCACATAATTCGATCACATCAATTATATTGAAACCTTACAACAATATAATCATGCATCAGCCAATATCTCGAAACAATTTAAATGCGCCACGAGGGGTGGTTTATACATTTAAACACATTCAAGCGGATCACAAACTTAAAAGTTACAAATCCTTAATTCAAAATTAATAGTTGGCTCCCACTTTGACCACATAAAAATTGACAGGGACTCTGAGGGGAGTAAGTTAATATCAATTTCTTATGCCTAAGTAATAACCATAATTAAATACAGGATTATTATTTCGCTTTGACCAAGCCACTCGTGGTGAGGGTCAATACCGCCACTAGTAATAATCCACAATCATCCTTTCGGAATTTATTCATGTGAAATCCGTCCTTTTGGCCGATCCGATGGGGAAATGTATTCCAAAAGAACTTCACAAATAAATAAATTATGGAGGCCAAATTAATCCAATTTTAATATCCGGAATAAAATTGCGATTAAATAAACATACTTAGTAATTTTCGAAAGTAAGGTTTTTCTTGGACAATAAAATTCATGCAAACACATATTAACAAATAATAATAAGTGCATGAAATGAAACATCCATCAAAATAAAATTAAACACATTGGAGCACTCAAATCCAATTGTCACGGTTTAATTTCTTCACGTCTTGACACGAAATATCATCCTTGTTGCTTTTCATCGTTCGTCTCGACACGCTCCCACTCGAACAACAATACTTCATAAAAAACAACATCGTTTGGGGTTCGGGACAATGTTTAAAATCACAAAAAAATGCAGAACTGAAATTAATTTTAAAAAAAATCCCACGGCCCGAGATACGACGCGCGTCGGCCCACGAAGTGGGCCCGCACGTCACTCGGCACAGTGCCGAGCAGCAGCCACCGAGCGCGCCTATATGCGCGCGTGCTGCCGCACCCGTCGTGTGTGGGTCGTGCGCCTCGTGCACCCCGTGCACTGGGTTTGGCCGTTCGTTCTCGTTTTTCACCCCATGCATGATTTTACGTCCATGCATGCGCCGCGCATGCATACGTCGTCTGGGTACGCCGTCTTTAATTCTTCGTTCTTCGTCTCGATCCGATTACAATTTATTTTACAAAAAAAATAAATACTAGATCTAGACTAGTCTATTACAATGATCAAATCAAAATAAAAACAAATAATCTACTCGTGGATTTTCTCACGAGAAAAACGAATTCGAACGAATCGAATTAAAAACAATTAATTCACACGTATGAAAAAATTAACAACATTAAAACCATGATAATTGGATACCTGCAAAAAAGATTTAGCAATTCTACTATCCAATTTCAATTTAATGTCTAACAATTTAAATTCCAATTTAAAGATCAGAGCCCGAAACCGTGGCTCTGATACCAGTTGTTGGGAAAATAAGGGTGCCCAGGAACTATTCGGGATGAAATTTAAATACGAATTTAAATATAATTATCACTAGCATGAATTAATCCTGATTAATTCAAATAATAATTCCAACAACAATTTTATCATCATGCAAGTTGAATTAATTCACATAAAATCTATGGCGGAAAAACTAAGAGATTATGTGACTACGTACCTCTCATAGATATGGCCTTTGATTATCACGGGACAATAACGAACGCGCTACCAACCCGAAGACCTTCTCAAGTATTTCCCTTTCGCCTTGCTTGATCACCGTGGGAAGTGCTTTCAAGCAATTTAAAATAACAAGGAAGAAAGAAAAAAAAACATTGTTGCTGATTTTTTTTTCAACGCTGTGAAAAAAAAACTGGAGATGAAATAATCATCCCCTATATATAGGTGAGGGGTTAACGAAATTTAGGTGGAAAAAGGGGAAGAGAAAATCTTTTTCTTGGCCTCCAAGAAATCTTGAATATATCTCATATATTTTTTTCTCCATAAAAAAATATTCCACAAAAATCTCACCCTCCTAATATATGCAATTTTCGAATTTTAGGGAGATAGAATACTAGATTTGGATCTTATTGAATTTATGAGATAATCTTGTATTCCAAGAATACATATCTTCCGTAATATCTTTCTAAGAAAATCAAAAAAATCTTTTCTCTCTCTTAAACCTAATTTTCAAAAATTATTAATAAAAATCAGCAATAATAATTTTCTTTTATTTTAATCACCTTATTATTATCGGGCTACTTGAGGGGCCTTAAGGAGAATTAAGATTGGACCTCCTAATGGACTTCTGAATTTCAATATTGAGCCTCAATATAATTCAGCCCATTAATATTAATTAGTACCACTAATAAATTAATATTGCACTATCCATCTTAATCCATATTACGATAATATGGGCTCCCGATTATTATTTCCCGCGTTTAAGATTATCAAGTCCATTAATTAATTAAGCTTCTGAATAACTCTAAATTAATTAATATATTTCGCCTTGGAGTAAAGACAGCTCAACATTATTATCCGTACCGAAGAAACTGATTCTTCACTTGCAAGATTTGGTACGATAAAACTTCTGAGCACACTAAGGGGACTAATCACATGAGCCGTACTCGCACGCGTTTCTCCGTATTAAATCTTAGCAACCGTCGTATGATTAATATTACTGCCCAAAGCACAAGGTTCGAAGTCACAACGATTCTCACCCAACATGAATCAAAGCAGTAACCATTAAGCACACACTGTCCTATTTAAGTAACGGAGATTAAGAAATAAACAACCACTGAGGTCTAATTCTTCACATTTCAGAATAGAAGAATTTATCCTCGTTGTAGGTCCTCTTCAACACATACTAAATATGCTAGTGTAATCTCTTAGTCAAGACAGACCAATCTGAGACTTACACATCGACCTTTCACGGCGGATTGTTCAATTCCACCTAGGTCGTAAAAATGTACGTTTAGTTACAAGGAAACTGTTAATGTTATCTTCCGTGATCGGGTATCACCACATTAACTACAATGTAACTAGTACTATTATGAACTGTTTGCAATAAATATTCAACATTCAATCATATCTAAAGCATATGCGATAAAATAATTGTTGGTCCCGAAACGAGTAAACAGGTGTATGGGGGGGGGAATACACCTGTGATTACAGATTAAAACTTCTTCAAAACTTATCAGGTTACTTAAGACAATAGCTCGTCAGTGGACTTGAGGTCTGCTGAGAGTTATTCTGTGAAAGCTTACTGAGATAATACCTCCACTGAAAGCACAAGACTTTCAGTTGAACTACTATCTAATTAGCTTTCAGATGCGGATTAGTGAGCCCTTTAGAAAACTCGTTTTACTTTGATAAACTTGAGATTAACACACACTTATGAAATAGCAGAATGTAAGTACACAAGATGTAAAGTGGTTCAGAGATAAATCTCCTACGTCCACTGGCCTGATCAAACAGGAGAATTCCTTTCACTTGGAATTCCTTGTGTTATAGTGCCAAGGTGCACTGATCAACTTCTCCTCTCTTAGGATGATTGATCACTAGGAAATTCCAGGTCCTAGTTCCCAAAACAAACCAGCTTTCAGACTGATACAACAATCAGCTTACTAACACCACTTAACACTAGCTCTTCAACCTAAACACTGAGTAGGGTTTTGAGTAGGGTTTTGGTTCCAACTATTTTGAGATAATCCTTACAAGTTTTAGCTCAATGCTTAGGATTGGATTATCTCTTTCTAAGATTTGGATATAGCTTTAAGCTTGGTTACAGAAGGTTTGTTAGGCTCTCTACAATTGTGAAACACTTGGGAAACAATGATAATTTCGAATGCTTCTGGATGATTATGAATGTAGAGATAGCTTTGATCTTGTGAGTTTCCCGTGCTTGTAAATGTGCACGTCCTTCTGTATTTATAGGCTTCCTTGAAAATCTTCCCGTTGGTTTTGAATCTTCTCAAGTAAGTCTTCTTGTATCTGATTGGTTCAAACGGCTCTATTTGAAGCTTTAAGTCTTGTCAAGAAACGGCTGCAAAACCATGCTGTTCACCAACTTTCTGTAGATTACTAGGTGAAAGACTTTTGGTACTTGTCAGGCTGGGGCAGGTCGGCTGTCAGTAAGGTACACTGACGTGTCATCTTCTCATTGGACCTTAAGTCTGCATGCCCAAATTCTTGTCTTGCTTTAAGGTGGAACTCCTCTGAGAGAACCTTCTTATTCCTTCATTTATTGTAAGCTTCATTGAAATTCATTTTGCCTTGTTCCAACCGGATTAACTAACAGCTTTAAATATGTTTATCATTCAATGTACTTGTTAGTTCCCATCAGTGGACCTTCGTCCTCCACTGATAGATTTAGTCTTAGTGAGAATGTACTTAGAAAACATTCAAGACTTAGACTTCTTTCATAGATCACTTAGTCTTCAGCGGACTTCACTTCAGCGGACTTCATCTTCAGCAGACTTCATACTAAAATACACTCTAGTTATTACTAACTGCACTTTAGTTCTTAACACTTAGAACTGTTTAATTTAAACTCTAACTCTGCTGAATAATTTACTTACAAAACACCTTAGGAGGGACATGTTGGCATCTAATCAAAACAAGTCTTATACAATTTCCCAACAATAATTATTCTCATAAACAAGTGTTTGATACACGAGTTATACAAAGTAAAAGCAAACTTTCATGTATAACTCCAACATGGGCAATTAGGCATTTGTTCTGAGTGTAACAAGTTGTGTTGATAGCTTCTGCCCAAAATCTCTGTGGTGTGTTGTATTCTGCTAGAAGAGTCCTTGCAGCTTCCTTGAGGGTTCTATTCCTCCTTTCTGCTACTCCATTCTGTTGGGGTGTTCTGGCAGCAGATGTCTCATGAAAGATTCTATGGTCCTTACAATACTCTGCAATGTGTGAATTCAAAAACTTTGTTCCTTTCTCACTTCTGATCCTCACTATGCTCTGGTTCTGCTCATTCTGAATCTGCTTGAAGAACTCTGGTAGCTTAGTGATAGTTTCATTTTTCTTAAACAAGAACACTACCCAAGTGTATCTTGAAAAGTCATCTACTATCACTAAGGTGTACTTCCTTCCACTGAAACTGAAAGGAGAAACAGGTCCAAACAGGTCCATGTGAAGTAGTTGAAGTACTCTGGTTGTGGTTGTGCTCTGTACATCCTTAAAGGAAGTCTTGGGTTGTTTACCCTTCTGGTATGAACCACAAACCTGATCCTTTTTAAACACTTCATCAGGAAGACCTCGAACTAGACCTTTTCTGGCAATCTTGTTCAGTGCTTTGAAGTTAAGATGACTCAATCTCTTGTGCCATAACCAACTATCTTCTGCAGATCCCTTTGCAACCAGGCAAGCATTTCTTGGGCAACTCCCAAAATCTGCAAGATAAATGTTACCCTTCCTCAAGCCTATAAGCAAGATATCATTATAATCAGAAGAAAAGACAGTGCATGAATCACTAGAAAACTTCACTGAGTATCCATTGTCACAAAATTGGGATACTGAAAGCAGATTATGCTTGAGTCCTTCAACGTAGTAGACTTCATCTACAGATACATCATTAATGATCAATTTTCCAACGCCTCTGGTGACTCCATAGTTGTTGTCACTAAACATCACTCTTGGCCCATTTAATGGCTTGAAATCCTGGAGATGATCTCTCTGGAATGTCATGTGCTTGGAACATCCACTATCAATGTACCACACATGTGTGCTTGAAAGTCCTTTCTCCAATGGGCTCTTATCCTCCTGCAGAGAAATTAATTAGGTCCCCTACTGGTGCTGGGTCCTGATTGGTTAGCTGCAGGTTTTGTAGGAATCCAAAGATAAAGATCATCCCTTGCTGGATGAGGAGATCTTATCTTCCTTCCAAATCTATCTACCAGCACATGTCCTCTGACAATGACATATTGAGCTACTGGTCTGATAAGAACACCTTTCCTATAAACAGGTCTGGTGTGTCTTTTCTCAAATCTGGCCTTTGGAATGGCCTGCCTCAAAGACATGGTCCTAAAGGTCTGGTTGTAAGGATACATCCTTGAACCATCTCTGGTGTCATAGCTACCAAGATCAGTTGGTTTTCTATAGATGGGTCTCTGGTTCTGATGAAAACTAGACCTTTTCTGGTGATTATAGTTCCTTTGAGTGTATCTATTCTGAAATTGATACCTTTGAGAGACCTTTCTCTGGGGTCCCTGGTTCTGATGATAGTTCTGTTGTCTATAGTTTCCTCTCTGAGAATTTCTATTCTGATTGAAGTTCCCCCTTCTTGAGAATCTCCTCTGAGGTCCCCTAATCTGCTCAGGTTCCACAATTTGAGGATTTCTCTGGGATCCTTCAATCTGATTAGATCTTACTCTTTGAGGTTTGTTTTGAACATAACCATCAATTTTCATTGGTTCTCCATTAAGAAGTTTTGTCTCTGAGACTTTCTTTTCCAGAACAATCAACTCTTCTGGTCTATATTCTAAATGATTAGTAGAGTAGTTCCTTTTCCAAACATGATTGTGAACTACTTTGTAACCATTACCAGTAGAGTCTTTTTCATCCCAGATTTCTACCAATTCACCATCTCTTACAGACTTATCTTTGTTATAATGATATTTATGAGATCTAGTGGTAATTCCAGAATATCCTAAACCACTCTTATCATTAATGCGCTGAGAAGAATCTGATATAATAGATACAACAGTTGGTATATCTGGAGCTTCTCTGGGCATAGGTATCTCCTCTATAGTTTGCTCAATTTGTTTTCCCTTGATAAGCATCTGGTATTTGGATCTAAGTTCATTGAACTCATCTTCCTGAGAGTTCTTTTCTTTCATGAGCTGGTCTACCAGAGTATCTCTTTTTGTGATCTTTTCCTGAAGTTCAGAGACTTCTTTGGAATGATCTTTCATGAGTTCTCTGGTGGATTTTTGCTCATGAGATAAGGATTGAACTTCAGCTCTGAGCCTACCATTCTCTTTCTCAAGTTTTTGACATAATTGAACACAATTTTGGAGATCTGATAGCATTTGCTGCATATCAGACTCTCTGGAGTTACCAGATGAATTAGAGGATTCAGTATATTTGGAATTAGATAAGCATAAGGTAGTTTGTTGTACCTCAGTGATGTCTGCCATGAGACATACATCATCATCAGATCCAAAATCAGAAGAAGAAGATGAACTGGAACTAGTATCCTCTTCCTCTGCTTCTGCCAGCAAAACTCTCTTGTCAGCATATCTCCTATCTCTCTTGAGTCTTTTCTCTTCTCTTTCCCTAGGAGTTAGCTGAGGACAATCATAGCTGTAGTGACCAGACTTGTTGCAGGTATAGCATGTATTTTCACCTCTGGGGTTGGGGCTTGGATCTCTCCTCCTCTGGTTGTACTCTGATCTGGCTGGACTACTCTCTCTTCTCTGGTGGTCAGGTCTGCCAAAACTGCTATCTCTCCTCTGGTGATCTGATCTGCCAGAGCTGCCATCTCTCCTCCTCTCTGGAGTTCTGAATCTGGTCTCCCTTGAGTCTCCAGATGTCTTTTCCTTTTCTGTAGGCTTGAAAGGATTCTTCCTGTTCTTGGTAGATTCCTTCCAATGCTTTTTGTACTTGCCATACTTAGAACTCATCTCATCAAGTTTACGAGTTAGAAGTGTTACCAGCTCCTTGAGACTCATGTCATCTGCAGTAGACTCCTTGGGCTTGTCATCTGACTTGATAGTTGAGGAGAAAACAACTCCTTTATGACCAGAAGAGGAAATCTCTTATGTTTGATCCTCCTCTTGAAGATCATATTCGTATGCTTTGAGATCAGACAACAGAAGATGATGATCCAGAGTGTTGAGATCCTTGTTGTCTTTAATTACAGTGACTTTGATTCTCCACCTACTGGTTAGTGATCGTAATATTTTACTATTTATTTCTTTCTCAGAGTAGGTCTTACCTAAGGCACTAGCCTTGTTGAGGAGATTGGTGAGATGCATATCCAGCTGGTCAATTGTCTCATCTGGTTTCATTTTGAAGGTGTCAAATGAGTGTTGAACAGCCTGGAGCTTGTTGTCCTTGATCTTCTCCGTTCCCTCACAGAGCAATGCCAGCTTGTTCCACATCTTCTTGGTCGTGGCACATGTTCTCACCTTTTCGATCACTTCCTTGGTGAGGGTGTTGATTATTTTAGTCCTTGCCACCTGGTCCAGGTTGTACAACTTTCTTTCATCATTATTCAGTTCATCTCTTCTCTTGAGAATTCTTTGTCTTGGTACTCTGCCATCAGCTCTTTCCTCTACAGCTTCACTGGTTTCTTCCCTGGACTCTGATATGCCATCATCAATAGGAGTCCAGTAAAATTGAATGGGGCCACTCTCAACCACATCAAGCATGCGGTGATGAATAACTCCAAGATGATTGCTCATCATAAAACTCCAGTGGCTATAATCCTCAAAAGAGAATTCAGGCAACTTGTGGCTCTTGTAAGAAGATTTTGAAGACATTTTTAGAAAGATTAAAAGAAAATTTTATTGCAAGAGTTTTGTAAAGCAATGGATCTGTCCGGTGACCACCAAAAGCTTCTTCAAAGCAGTGGTCTAGGACACACTGCTCTGATACCACTTGTTGGTCCCACTAGTCAGTATTTGAATTTATGCGGAAGCTAAAATAATAATCTTTTAAAATCTTTTTATCAAGAGCACAAATAACAAAAGAGAAAATAATGAAAGCAGTAAATAAGACAAGATATATAGTGGTTCGGATATAATGATCCTACGTCCACTCTCCCTTCTACAAGGGGCCTTACTAACCAGTCAACTTACTCGTGAACACTGGAATTAACAAGTACCAGTACCTTGTTACACACTTTAGATCTAACTTCGATCTAAAGTATAGTCTACTCCAACCTTATATATCAAGATGAACATGTTGAGTATAATCCAACTATTTAACTCCTTAAGAGTAGACATGAATCAAGAACTATAAGAGTGCTAATTGCTTGAGAATACTAAAGCTTGAGTATGACCTTCGTACGCGTAACTAGAGCTTTTCTTCATACTGGCACTCTTTTATTTATAGAGGTGATTAGGGTTTAGCCGTTGGAGAGATAATCTAATCAGATCTTTATTTATGGAAGCTTCAATCAATCAATTCCCTAATTGATTGATTGGTTGGTGAGATCTTTGGATTGATATCTTCACTCTGACTTTCTAATCCGATCAAGGTTGACTTCTTTTGAATTGCCAACGGTCAAATGCTTCCATTGCATAACTCTGATTCTTCCAGAGTAGGCTGAACCAGACACCAGATAACCTAGAGGTCCTCTGGTCCAGAGTCGGTTAAGAAACAGATTATCCAGTAAAATTTGGAGGTGATCCTGAGTATCTTTTGTTTTACCAGACTCGTCTGGTCTGGGAAAAAGTCTTTTGTCTCTGGTCTGACCATCTCTGATGAAGTCTTCTGGTGGAGTCCTCTGGTGAAGACTTCTGGTGGAGTCCTCTGGTGAAGACTTCTGGTGGAGTCCTCTGGTGAAGACTTCTGGTGAAGACTTCTGATGAAGTCTTCTGGTCTGACAGTTCCCCCTAGACTAAGTCCTAATCTAGTTCCTCATCTGGCTAACAGGTCCAGATGGTCCTATTACATCTTCTGGTTTGTATAACTCATCAAAACTAACAACAATTTTTCCTAACAAGATGCTTTGATTTTGTGAAATTGAATGATTTAGCTTCTTTGATTTCGGATTACTTGAGCTTTGATAGCATATCTTTGGTAAAATGAGCAATTCATTGAAAAGAGCAACATATGAGAGTTGAGCTCTTCTTAGTGAATGTTCATTTAAAAGAGATTAGTTATCAATGACTACTGTTAGATGTTTTAGGTTATCGAGAGAAGCTTAAAACATGAAGAACATTCCGAGTTAAGCATCGAGTCATGGAAACGAGAGTTTAAGTGATTAGATGAGACTGTATTAGTCTAGGTTAATCATGAGATGAAACTTAAGATAAACATGTATTCTTGTTAGCCCTAATCCTTGCATAATTGAAGTTATTAGAAGCATAACTCCAACCTTGCACTTCGAAAGAAATTAGAATAACTTTCCTTCTTGCACACTTGAAAACAATTAGTAGATAAAACCAACCCAAACCATTTACTTTTCTGAATTTTTTTATAAGCATTCAATCTTGTAGATTTCTTAGCACTAAAACTGTTGTCTTAGGGTTCGATAATTGTTAATTTGGTCGCTTTCCATTTCTACATTCGACCCCATACACTTGTGGGAGTACGATACAAAAAAGTGCAATCAGCGACCTACTGCATGTTTACCCTTAAGGAAGTGTACTTTGTCCTTTCGAAAGGGATGATCAGTAGGTAGAAACTTCTGATGGTTGTCGAACCATGACACCTTCCAACTTAACGGAAGATAGAACACATCAGATCCATCCATGCAGTATGGGCATGCTTATTTTCCAGCAGTTGACCAACCAGACAACATAGAAAATGTTGGAAAGTCGCTAATGGTTCACAAAACAGCAGCACGCAACCTGAAAATCTGCTTTCTATGCATATCGTACGTCTCCAACCCCGTGTGCCACAGATATAATAACTCTTTAATAAGTGGTTGGAGATAGACATCCAGCTTATGCTTAGGGTTGTGTGGACCAGATACCAAGATAGTCATAAAGATATGTTGTGGCTTCATGCACAACCAAGGCGGTAGATTGTACGGAGTCAATAGCACAGGCCACAACGAATACTTATTTCCGTGCACAAACCCAGTCTCACATTTCTCTTCTCACTCACAAAATTTGGAAACTCACTGTCAAAATATCTCCATGCCTCCGAGTCTGCCGGATGCCGCATCCTTCCAGATTCCGGATCAGAACACTCATCCGCATGTCATGTCATGTCTTTAGCAGTGGCACTAAACTGATACAATCTCTCCAAACGAGGAGTGATGGGAAGGTAATACATCGACTTAAATGACTTCTGCCTTTGTTTCTTCTTGTCCTTCTTATGACCAGATGGTTTGTACCGGGGGTGGCCGCACATCCTACACCGATCAATACTCTCATCCCTGTTCCAAAAAAATATGCAACCATTTGTATAACAATCAATCTTCTCAAACGGTAGACCCATGTCCTTCATCAACCTTTTGCTTTGATAAAAAATTTCAGGCGCTGTGTTCTCTTTAGGTAGGGCATTTTTGGATAATTTTACAAATTGATTGAAGACTTTTTGACTGACTTTGCCTTCGGCTTTGATGGACAATATTTGCGTATTGAATGAAAGATGCATCTCGGTATCACAGTCAGGAAATAACTTTTGATCAACGGTTTTTAACAACTCAAAAAACTTCTTTGACCGAGGATTTGGTTCCTTCTCTATAGCTGTGTGACCATTCAACACAAATTCATTAACCATCATGTGGTACCTATAGGCTTCATACACCTCCTCCATAGGTGGTTCGAACCGAGTGAATGGAACATGAGCCTCCTCCATTGGTGGTTCCTCCTGAGTATACGAAACATGACTTGAACCACCAATCTCAATCGTTCACCTTCACCAATGCTCTACTGAGTATAAAAGTAAGTATAAAAGTTTTCAAGTGTGTCGATATCAATATTCCACCGCTCTTCACCGTGATTGGTCCAATTGTATTAGCGAGGAACAAAACCAACCCTAAAAAGATGAGTTTTAACCTCATCAATGCTCAAGTATCTCATATTCCTGCATTTTCTTCCTTTACACGTACATCTAAGCTGATTGAGACAATCAAGACCAGTGTGGATGACAATATGCAAACTCAATAAATTTTTCAATTTTACGGTAAAATTGATCATTGATGCCCTACCTATCATACGAGGCATTGAGTACATCCAACCACGATCTAGAAATTCCATTTGTTTCAAATTAATAGTGAATAACAAGTTAATTAAAAAAACCAGCAGAGTTTTGACTGTAAACAAACATATCCATCAAACATAATAAACTAATCAAATACATCATATTAATTAATTAAAAAAAATTGGGTAGAGTTTTGACTATAAATAAAAATATCCATATTTATTTTTCACATAAATCCAACATACCAATCATATATATACTAAATCACTACTATACATTTAAGCATGCATACTAAAAACTTACAAAAAACTAAAATATATACAACAAAAGAATTAAACGGTAAAAGTGTGAAAACGTACAATGAAGTTGAAGCAACGAGCACAATGTGATATAGAACTAGTCGATTGCTACCACCACTTCAAAAAGATATTCATCGTAGATTAAACAGACGAAAAACTAGTTTAAAAGAGTTTTTTTGTAAAAAAATATGAAAGAAGAAGAACAAAATATGTTCTGTAATAGACGTTTAGCGACCGCCTTAATGGTATTAGTGACCGCCAAGGGCGGTCATTGAACATCGGACCGAAACCGGGTCATTATTGCCCAATTGCCATCTTCGGGATTCATGATTTGCAACTGCCCCAGGCGGTCGCAAAACATGCCACCATGTTTACGACCGAAATCGGTCGCTAATTGGAATAATGCGACGTCATCTGACCTCAACGGTCAAGACGGTCGTTAATTTTGGTCTCTGATTAGCAACCTATATGTCTGGCAGTCGCTAATCAAAAACCTTTTGACCATTCCAGACCGTCGATCGTAAATCGGTCGCTAATCACACTATTTAGTGACCGATTTGATGGCGGTCGCAACAATCGGTCGCTAAAATGTGTCTTTTTTGGAGTGTATTTTATTATATATTACATTATTAGTATTATACATGCTACATATAAGTTTAGGACACCTACTCCTAATTGGATCATTGTATCACATGAATAATATGTGTATATAAATTATTGAATTCTCATTTAAGTAAATATTATCAACTATAAAATTATTTACATATATTATGTTGGGATATGTTTTAGTTTTGATGATTTTTCAAAACAACATGTAATAGGTTTGAAAGTAGTCAGGATTGTATCTTTTGCTTCAGGTCAGGCTAGGTTAGCTCTCAGTAGAATAAGCTGTTAGTTGAGAAGAACTCAGTTGAGGAAACACTCAGTTGAGGGGGAACTCAGCGAGGGGGAACTCAGCAACACAGCCTGGGAAAATCAAAATGACATCAAGAAGAACTAACTGAAGCCATGCTAATAACCTGAACCAGAAGAGAAGCCTGAAGGATGTCTCACTGAGTACAAACCTGGCTGATCTAAGCTAAGTCAAGTGGATCACTCAGTGAAGAGCATGATCAGGAGGATCAGTGCTGCACCAAGTAGGCCCTGAAGGAGTCAGGCTACTGTGGTCAGGGAAAGTTTGTCATTCAGCCTTATGACAAACTTCTTGGAGAGATCTTCAAAGAGTCCCTGAAGGAAAACTACACTGAAGACAGTCATGTCTACTGAAGATCATCAGTCAGTGGAGGATATGCCATCTGAAGTCAGTGCGCTCTGATCAAGCAAACTGAGTCAAAGATCCGTTGGACTCAGTCCACGTGGACCAATCATGTCAAGACAACATGTTGGGATATGTTTTAGTTTTGATGATTTTCCAAAACCACATGTAATAGGTTTGAAAGCAGTCAGGATTATATCTTTAGTTTCAGGTCAGGCTAGGTTATTTTTCAGTAGAATATGCTGTCAGTTGAGAAGAACTCAGTTGAGGGGGAACTCAGTAACACAGCCTGAAGATATCAAGATGACACCAAGAAGATCTAACTGAAACCATACCAGGTACCTGAACCTGAAGAGAAGCCTGAAGGATGTCCCACTGAGTGTAAACTTGGTTGTTCTAAGCTAAGTCAGGTGGACCACTCAGTGAAGAGAATGATCAAGAGGATCAGTGCTGCACCAAGTAGGTCCTGAAGGAGTCCGGCTGCTGTGGTCAGGGAAGTTTGTCATTCAGCCTTATGACAAACTTCTTGGAGTGATCTTCAAACAGTCTCTGAAGGACAACTACACTGAAGACGTTCAGTCCACTGAAGATCATCAGTCAGTGAAGGAGGAAGCTACCTAAAGTCAGTGGGTCTTGGTCAACCCACTGAGTCAAAGATCTGTTGAATCCAGCCCACGTGGACCAATCAGCACAAGGCAACAACTCTGACACTGATAAGGCCGCATTCCAAGAAAAGTGGTTGAAACCATTAATTGTATGGATTCAGATGTAATTTCATCAAACGGTTACATTTGAATCTACACTATAAATACAAGCTCATAGCTCCGGTTTAAAGGTGTGTGAAGTAAGAAAAATCAACACCTACGAGCTGTGAAGGTGTGAGTGTTTAGTGCATTAAATTAGGAGTTATAAGGAGGCACGATTCACATCTTGTACACTGAACTTTAGAGTTCATAGATATACACAAATGAGTGTTCAGCTTGTAACTCATAGCTTAGAGAGGTTTTCCTAATCTTAGCTTTAGGCTAACACATTGTAAAGGAAAACCTCACCTAGTTGGAGAAACCAAACCGAAACTAAAACCCTCTTGTTAGGTTTGTTGAGAGTAAGTTGTCAGTGAGTTTGTAAGGAGAGGCAGCCCAGGGTGTGGCGTGAGTCCAGTGTTTTTGTGCACCTTGGCACGTTAAAAACAAGAATCCCAGTTAGTGGACTTCATGTTAAATCAGGCCGTGGATGTAAGAGCTTGAGTCTCTGAACCACGTTAAACTGAGCGTACTTATCTTTAAAAGTATTTACTAAAGTGTTGTGAAAATCTGCTCACTGAGAGCATTGTTAAAAAGGAAACTTTGGTTAAATATTCAGGTCAGGGAGAATCCTTCTCACTGACTAGTTCAGGCAACGCACTCGAGAGTTCAGTATCTCGAGTCACTGCTTTACTTAGAGCATGAGCCTCCAAGCCTTCACACTGACTTGGTAGCTCAGCCTCTAAGTAGAGCAGTGGCTTGAAGTGTAACCTCTCGAGTCACTATGTTGCTAAGAGCATGAGTCTTCAAGTCTTCTCACTGACTCGGTAGCTCAGCCTCTTAGCAATGCAGTGACTTGAGAACTCTTCACTCTTGCTGAACTCCCTGAGGAAAAGGTTTTAAATTTTTTTTTGTTCCTGAATTCCCATTTTGTTATTCGAAAATGGGACCAACACAGCGTATCTGACACTGACAAGGCAAAGTTCCAAGAAAAGTAGGTGAAACCTATTAATTGTATGGATTCAAATGTAATTTCCTCAAACAGTTACATTTGAATCCACACTATAAATACAAGCTCATAACTGTGTTTCAAGTGTAGGAGAGGGAGGAGAAATCTACACTTACGAGTTGTGTGGGTGTGAGAGTCTTGTGCAGTTCAAAGAGAGATATAAGGAAGCACATCTTACACCCAAGGCACTGACCATTTAGGGTCTTCACATATATTCTGAGTCTCCAGCTTGTATCTTGAGCTTATCATATACATCCATAGCTAGAGAGGTTTTCCCAACCTTAGCATCGAGGCTAAAACATTGTAAGGGAAAATCTCACCTTGTTGGAGAGAACCAAACCAAACTAAACCCTTTCAGAAGAATATTAGGTTTGTAGTGAGGGGAGGAGAGGCAGCCCAGGTAGTGGCGTGAGTCCAGTGTAGTCGTGCACCTTGGCACGTTAAAAATAAGAATCCCAAGGAGTGGATTTCCCGTTAAATCAGGCCGTGGACGTAGGAGCTTGAGTCTCTGAACCATGTTAAACTGGGCGTTATTTATTGTTTAAGTATTTACTAAAGTGTTGTGAAAATCTGCCCACTCAGAGCCTTGTTAAAGAAAACTTTGGTTAAGTATTTAGGTCAGGGAGAATCCTTCTCACTGACCAGTTCAGGCAACGCACTCGAGAGTTCAGCTTCTCGAGTCACTGCCTTGTTAAGAGACTGAGCTCGCAAGTCAGTTGCACTGACTTGAGTGCTCTGACTCTTAGCAATGCAGTGACTTGAGTATTATTCACTCTTGCTTAACTCCCTGAGGAAAAGGTTTTAATCAAAAAAAAATTTTGCTCCTGAATTCCCATGTGTCCTGAAAAAGTCATTAAAAACCGGGACCAACATATTACCACTGGAACCCCAATGAATCATCTTGCTTAATATTTCTTTTGTTCTTAGATATCATATAATATGTATAATAACTGTAAGACTGCAATTTCAGTGTTGTGCTGAGTTGATGCAATGTAGAGAATTGATGATCAATTAAGGCTCCACACATCATCATCATTGTCATCATGCATAATTTCCATCATCATCATCATGCATAAATTCCATCCTCCTACATACGTGGAGCTCGGTTGCACCATATGCATTTTGCTCAGGGGCGAATACACCTCATTTAATTTTCTGTCCTTTTCTGCTATTTTTTTAGGGTTTATCTAGCCAATGGTTTTTTTTATTGTTGCTTCTATAAATAGTAGCCTTTCTTCCTCAAAAAATGCAGAGAAAATGGTCTGGTGTTGTTTTACTTTATTACTGAAATTATACTATATCATGAATGCTTTTTACTATTTTTAGAGATAACTTTTAATTAAATATTTTTCATGTTTATGTATAGGGCGGTAGCTAAGAACAGTTAACTGCAGAAGCTCGCTAGCGTTTGGTCAATCAACGAAGGATAGAGGTAAAATGAACATTTATCCTTCATTTACTGTTGTGCTTTAGGCTACCCACATCCATAACCCCTCAACCTAACCTAAAATAAAATATTAATCATCTCTCATCGACCTACACAATTTACCACTTAATTTAACTTTATCTTTTTTATACTCACATCTACAACCCAACCCAACCTAAAATAATAATAATTATTTTATTATTTATTAATTATATATATATATATATATATATTTTATAATTAGTTTTTATTATATTTAAAATGTATAAAAATACATAAATTAATTTCTAAATTTATAATTATATTAAGAAAAATAATTTAAAACATATTTAGAATAAGATACAATAACGAAATTACAATTATAATAGTTGAAATACGAAATTGAAAAGAAATAAATTAAACTACAAATAGATGCACGAAAAAAGAAAAATTACAAATACAAAAGATGCACTTTCATTAAGCCATTTCCAATGACCTTTCAAAGAATCCACGTTTCTTTTGCTTATCTCCTCCAAATATTCACCTCGATGATTTGTGTACATTTTATGTACTCGTGCCCATAAAGAGAGAGTCTTTTGATGTTTTTCACGTTTGTTATCTTCACTAACGAAACACCAAGACGATATTAAAGTTATATCTTCTTTCATACTCCAAACTTTTGAGTTTCGAACATCTTGGAACAAGTTTCGGAAGATATTTTGTGGTGGTTGGACATGCTCAGTGATAGGAACTTGATTTAGATTCGGAGAAAAACTGAGAGTCTTGATAATGGCCCGGATAATCTTCTGAGTTCATAAAAGATGGAAAGCTCAGATAATTTAGAGAGTTTGCATAATTTTGAGGATTTGGATAAATTTGAGAGTTTGAAAAATAATCAGGATGATTTGGACCCATGGTATAAATCAAGGGATAAAATGATGCAGAACAAAGGAAAAAATAGAGGATATGAGATTATGGTCCAAAATATATCAATATTGGTGTCTATTTATAGAGAATTGAAAAATACGAATTTTGATATTTTTTTTAAATAACTTATTATCCACAATATATACAATATTCATTTTATCTACATAAAATCTAACCATCCAATAAAATCATGTCAAGTGTCATAATCTCATTGGGCAACCCACCATCTCAACAAGGTTGAGATTGCGCCCCTGCACAAGGTAAGTTGCGATCTGCCTTTTAATTTTTCTTTTTTTTCCTTTTTTTGTCTTCTTCTTTGTTGTATGTCGCGACCTCTACCGATGCAAGTAGTCTTAATCCTTTAATGCATTTTTTAAAAGTTGAATAACCTTTCAAGGAATGTTTTTGCTTTATTGTTATATTTCTTGGATATTGTGTGTATAATAGCTAGGATCTATCTTACTGAATCTATACTTTATGTACGTTTTTACGATCTTTAGCTTGAAGAAGTAAATAAAAACGATTTGATACTCCTTGCCCCTTACAATTCCTTCCTTCAAACATATAAAGGTGTTAGATCTACATGCTTTGGGTGAACTTGTTGAAATCAAATCCTGGATATTCCATGCTTTGGTGAAAGGGGGTTGAAGGATAGTTTTTATTAAATCAATGCTAGATTTCTATGCTCTAGGAAGATTAACACCTAACCTAACATACCTTATACCACCTAGCTATAGGCGTTTAATCGTGGCTAGCTAGCTTGAGTTGTAAAATCATTCTGCAAAAGGATTTTGGAAGTTCTGAATTTCTGGTTTAGTTATATATCCATACCTTCGGTGATATTGTGTTTTGATATTGAAATATGATCAGTTGTTCCATGAGACAATAATTTTCTTTTTTATATAAAAAATTAAAAAGAACTGTTTGTATAGATCTACCACATTTTAGAGTTAAAAACTGTTTGCGTCTCATTCATAGCTATGACTTGTATATAATATATAATTTTAACTCTAAAATGTGGTAGATCTATACAAACAATTCGTTCATTAAACGGGACTGGGAAGCAACGAAAATGTGCTAGATCTATACTCTAAAATGTGGTAAATCTATACCTCCAACGGTGACATCCCTAGCAATATCTTGCTGAGTCTTTCATTCATATTAATTTACATGAATAAGATGCAAATAGTTTTTAACTCTAATTTCTTGCGTAGATCTATACTAACAGTTCTTGTAAAATGTGCTAGAGATGTCACTGTTGGAAGACTTCCTGATAGTGACATCCCTAGCAAATAGAAGTATCTGCTAGTTTTCTCTTGTGCAGGTTGCGCAGGGAAACTATTGTATAATCATCAACTTTAGCATTCTTTAGACAACTTATAAGCTCTAGGGGAAGTTCACATGGTGACAATTTCATAGCCATTGGAACTTTTATGACACAATTTCCTTTACGGATGAACCTAATGGCGCAAGAGGACTTCCTGACGGTGACATCCCTAGCAATAACTAGTGTATCTGCAACATCCAAAACAACTATAAACTACGAGGATGGAGATGGCATGGAATCACTGAAATAACTCAAATAAGAGACTCAGCAAAATATTGCTAGGGATGTCACCGTCAGGAAGTCCTCTAGCGGAAGAGGAACCTACACCACTAGGTTCATTCGTAAAGGAAGATGTGTCATAAAAGTTCAAATGGCTATGCATTTGTTACCATGTGAACTTCCCCTAGAGCTTATAAGTTGTCTAAAGAATACTAAAGTTGATGATTATACAATAGTTGCCCTGCGCATCCTGCACCAGAGAAAACTAGCAGACACTTCTAATTGTGCAGAATACATTGTGCAGCCCGAGGAACTTCACAACACCATTTTTTGGAGCAGTTAAGAGCTGAATATGGTTAAGCCGAGTTTTCATTTTCAACTCACCGTCAGGCTAAAGAGTCGAATCCAACAGTACTTGGGGGTGGTCACATCTTCGGGGACTTCAAGTAGGCATATGGATTGGCCTTATCTCGATCGTGGAACAACACCAAAGGGGTCTCTGCCATAACTCCGTTCCTGGATTTGTTGAACCAAACAACAATTCCATCGGCTACATAGAGTTTACGACTGATCGGGAATATGGTGTTGGGGAAGAAATCTGCATGAACTATGGAGCGTATTCAAATGCCCTACTGTTAATGGTCTACGGGTTCATTCTTTCTCACAATGTTCATGACTTTGTTGTGATTGAGCAGCACTATAAATGCAACAACAATTGGAACGAAGAAAATGGACATTCTAAAAACCCAACGCATGTCGAGCATCCGCCAAGACTTTATCTGTTCGTTCCTTGATGGAACAAGTTTAAAGTGAACCAAGTGGAGCTTGGCTTTAAGGTATACCCGAACTGCTTAGGTTTTTTTTATCGAATTCTAGTGTGTGATTAAAAAACTGCTAACTTGAAGAAAGAAACGAGAGTTGACTGTAGGGCTGCCGCAACACCACTTGAGGATAATGCGATGGAGATCTTGGCATATGAACAACTATATGATAAGATATCAGGAGTATCTCGAACCACTTAACAAGCTGAGTGAAAAAAGCACCATGAGGAGGCAGATGGCTGTGGCAGTTCTGGAGGGAGAGATGAGGATCCTTAAATCTGCACTTGACTGATTGGACATACGGGTATATCTGGAAGCTGAAGCAGCAGTGAGAACAGAGTCGGCCCTGCTATTCTTTTGGCCTGGGGCAGACTTGAATAATAGACCCCCTTAGGAAAAAAATAAATTACCAATACAATATTTTCAAATACAAAAGAAAAACATATAAACAAATATATTGTTAAACTTTATGTAAGTATTTTGAGAAACATCTTCATATATAATTTATTTTAATGTGTCTTTTTCAGTAAATAGTTGTTAATTCATTTAACATTTCTTGCGACATAGTTAATTCATAAGTACATATATAATAATTTTAGTTTAATTTTTTTTTATTTAGACCCACAATCACGAAAATATTCAATAGCGCAATTTTTTGAAACATCATCCATTAATTGCTAGCATCTTGAAAGTCACAGGATGTTTGAGATTCACAAATTGCAAGGTTTTACACTTAGTCCATGAATCATGGTACTTTTCAGATTGTGTAATTTCATATTCTTTTTCCATTCTAAAACAACATTGGATCTTTCCAAAACATAAGGCAAGTACACATTTAATACTTTTATTTTATGTCTTTATGAAAATTTAATTGTAGATTTTTAAGTTTAGTTAACATAGTTTATGAATGATAGTTATCTTGATACGAATGCATCGATTTTTTCTTTTCCGCCCACAAAAAGCAAAAATCTTCGTCACTTTTTCAACAACTTGTCAACTTATATACACTTGTCTTCATTTTTTTTTTACAGCATATCAAAAAAATTTCAGTGATTCTTTTTGGTAACAATTTATTAAGATTTTTCACCCAATTCTTTTTTAACAACTTATGCAAGATTTTAATCAATTCTTAATGATAACAATACATGTTCAAACACTTTTCATCAATTTTTTTTATATTATTAAGACTTCATCAATTCCTTTTCAACAATAATACCGATTATACACACCTTTAATCATTTTTTTTTTTACAATTTATCAAGATTTTTTATCAATTTTTTGTTGACAACTTTCATCAATACTTAGACACACCTTTAATCATTTTTTTTAGCAATTTATCAAGATTTCACGTCAATTCTTTATTGACAACTTATTAGACTTTTTTTTATTAATATATGTACAAACACATATATAAATAAAAGTAGGCCCAATTATCTTGGGCCCAGGTCAGTCGCCCTTCCCGCCCCACCTCAGGACCACCCCTGAGTGAGAAACACCTCCAAATCTATCTACCAACTCTTAAGAAGGCTATTACAATCAACCATGCTATCGTTTACCAAATACTAAAACTTGGCCTCTATTTTCCGTTTCATTTGGTGTGTTGAAGATATTATTTTAATTTTGCTAACGTAATTGATCATGATGTGTTTTGTTTCTTTAATATAATGTGCTAAATGTTTGTTCGCGTGTTCCCCAAATTAGTTTTTCTAAATTTTGATGAACCATTCAAAGTATACACAACCAAAATCCTGTGTCTACTGATAAGAATATGCGTATATTTCTTTCGGATACTGTTACTTTGAACACGCAGTGGACATAATTCACCTCCCCATCAATATTGGCGCGCGCACACACACCCACACACCCACACACACACATATATATATATATATATATATATATATATATATATATATTGTTGTGAGTTTTCAAATAAAAATATTGCGACTTTTCTTAACTATAAAAAATAAACACGATCTAATAAAAATAAATTTTAGGGTAAATATCATACTCCATATTTCCATCTTTCCCACCTAAATAGTTTTGAAGTAGTAAATCTATATGACAAAATCTTGCCATCATTAAACAAAGAGTGACTTGCCACATTTCTTATGAGGTTGTTACTTCTCTTAAATTGCATAGAGAATGCACGTATATATATTCGATTTTGGAGAAATAGAATTTTCATTTTTTACTGCGAATTGAAATATGATTATGTATTTATATTTGAAATGTAATATTAATAATAAAAAAACATAAAAAATTACTGATGGTCCCGTTTTCGAATAGCAAAATGGGAATTCATGAGCAAATTTTTTTTTTTAAACCATACTACGCAACATGAATGAGCTCAGTGACGGAATACTCAAGTCACTGCGTTGCTTAGAGTCAGAGCCCTCAAGTCAGTGTCATTTGACTTGAGTTCTCAGGCTCTAAACAAGGCAGCGACTCGAGAGACTGAGCTCTCGAGTGCGTGCTGAGTTCAGTGCGAAGAGCCTCAAGTCACTGCGTTGCTACGAGTCAGAGTAGTCAAGTCAGTGTGGTGACTTGAAGACTCAGTCTCGTAACAAGGCAGTGACTCGAGAGACTGAACTCTCGAGTGTTTGCTTCAGCTTGTCAGTGAGATAGATTCTCCCTGACTTAAATACTTGGCTAACTTCTTTCTTTCGAACTACACTCAGTGAGTGGAAATAACAAAACCTTTAGCAAGTACGTAATGATTTAACACTTGGTTTAACGTGGTTCAGAGACTCAAGCTCTTTCATCCACGGCCTGATTTAACAGGAAATCCACTATCTCAGGATTCTTGTTTTTATCGTGCCAAGGTGCACTTACAACTGGACTCACGCCACTCCCTGGGCTGCCTCTCCTCACCTCACTACAAACCTAACAATCTTCTGAAAGGGTTTAGTTTGGTTTGGTTTTCTCCAACTAGGTGAGGTTTTCCTTTACAATGTGTTAGCCTTAAAGCTAAGATTAGGAAAGCCTCTCTAAGCTAAGAGTTACAAGCTTGACACTCAATGAATATAAGTGATAATCCTAAAGGTCAGTGTCGTGGGTGTGTAACACTTCCTTATGACTCCCTAACAACTAACACACCCTCACAGCTTGTAGGTGTTTATTTTCTTCTTTCACACAATACAACACCCTTTACAACGAAGCTATGAGCTTGTATTTATAATGGGGATTCAAATGTATCCGTTGGAGGGAAGATACATTTGAATCCAACATTTATTGGTTTCAACCACTTTTCTTGGAATTCGGCCTTTGTCAGTGTCAGAGTTGCTGCCTCGTGCTGGTTGGTCCACGTGGCCTGGATTCACGGATCTTTGACTCAGTGGGTTGACCAAGACCCACTGACTTTAGATAGCTTCCCTCTTCACTGACTGGTGATCTTCAGTGAACTGAACGTCTTCAGTTTGGTTGTCCTTCAGAGACTGTTTGAAGATCACTCCAAGAAGTTTGTCATAAGGCTGAATGACAAACTTCCCTGACCACATTAGCCTGACTCCTTCAGGGCCTACTTGGTGCAGCACTGATCCTCCTGATCATGCTCTTCACTGAGTGGTCCACCTGACTTAGCTTAGATCAGCCTGGTTTACACTCAGTGGGACATCCTTCAGGCTTTTCTTCTAGTTCAGGTTTCTGGCATGGCTTCAGTCAGTTCTTCTTGGTGTTATCTTGATATTCTCAGGCTGTGTTGCAGAGTTCCCCCTCGCTGAGTTCCCCCTCAACTGAACAGCATATCCACTGAAGGCTAGTCTAGCCTGACCTGAAATAAAAGATACTATCCTGACTGCTTTCAAACCTATTACATGTTTTGGAAAATCATCAAAACTAAAACATATCCCAACAATTACACATTTAATATCATATTATAATACTATACAATTAAAAATTATAATTGTTTAACAAAAAACTCTAATTATAATCTAGAATTAATTGTATCACTGTATTTATATATATATATATATATATATATATATATATATATATATATATATCGGATACTTCCTCCATTCTAAAATTACTATCACACTCACTTATTAAATTTTCTTTAAAGAATGTGTTATTCTCTATTAAAGTAGTTGAAAGAAAGGAGTACGATATAGAGTATTCATGTGTTTTTAACACTAAACCTGCTACATGAAGAATCACATTTGAAAACTTTATTTCGAAACTTTTAAGTAGAATACCGTTGAAATAGAAGGGTTACCCTACTTTGGAGTTTTTATTTCAATATAGAAGTATCAATGGAAATGCTTTAATGTAGATTACTTTATAAATTTTACTGTGGTGTGTATTTAACAGATGAAGTATGACTAGAGGATTTTTGGAGTGTGAATAGTGATATTTAATATTTTATTTATTTTATAAGATTGAATTAAAATACATACTCCCCCACCCATAAAAAAATATGCTTACTTGTTTTATTCGTCTGTACATTAAAAGTTTGTTAATTTCTTTTGTGGAAATCATCAATTTATTATCACCCTCACAAACAATTATTCTATTTATAAATGGACTCTACAATATTTATACTTTATCTATATTTTCTTAAAACTGTGTCCACCTCAATGTGCATAGTTTCAATGGATAGAGAGAGTATTAAAATATGATATACGGTAAAACGAACCATAAATTGGTATGATACATTAACACTTTAGAAGTGATTTTTGATTATCTCCCCCTCATATATCCTACTCCTAAATCTATCTATCTATGAATCCTCTCAATCATACGCGGCTTAATACGAATATACGCATATATACCCATATGTTGCTACTTTATTCAAAAAATGATTTTTTCTTTAAAAATGTGCCCAAGGTGGTGTACCAAAATGGACCATACTCGTAATCTTGTTAGGTTTCTTTTAAATGGAAGAAAAGTGTACAAAAATTGATTTAAGCTTTTAATCTGAGACTAGATTCCTAAATAATAAAACCTGGTTCAAAAATGAATTTTCTGGAAAAAAAACTTAAAGATTTAAAGATACCCTTCAAGAATGTTGGATTTTCTTCAAGTATATTCCAGCGAAGTTGGATCTAAAGCAGATTAAGGCCGAAAGGTACCCTTCTTCTAGCGTCATTTGTTGTTACCGATTTTATTGGGTCTTGATGACGAATTTATGTAGCTATAAGGTAGTCTCGATTAACCGATAACAATCATATAAGAAAAATAAATAAAGAATAAGTGAGTATGAAGAATACGGGAATGAGAGAATAACTCATGAATAAGTGAATATGAAGTTTTTTTTTTTTAGAAACTAGTGAAATTATGATCAGGGTTAATTAGTCTAGTTAACCATTTTATTTATCATTAATTAATCTCTTATTATAAATATTTTTATTATTTTAAAATGTGTTTAATAAATAATTATAATACATTAACAATAATAAAACTTGAAAAAAAAATCTCTTCACTTCAAGGGTGGGGAGAGACCTATCATTTTGAGGGTGTTTATGGAATAAATGTCAATAATGGGTATAGTTTTTTTTTTTTTTTAGGGTGGGTAGAATTTTTTGTTTTGTTTTAATGCTATATATATTTATTTAATTTGTACTGAATTGTGAGACTTTAAAAATTAAAACATATTTTATCTAACTTCCAAATTTAAATTTTTGTATCTCTATTTGTATATATCGCTAAATAAATTATACGATAAAATCTTGCAATCATAAAACATAGAATGACTAACCAGATTTCTTCGGAGGTTGTTCCTTTTCTTAAATTGTATAGAGGATGCACATATATTCGATTTAGGCGAAATATGGTTATTCATTTAAATTTGAAACGAGATATTAACAATAAAAACATCAAAGAGAAGAAAAGGTTCAACTTCACAATTAAAAATCATATAATATTTTACGGACGGGATCTCCTGTAACATAACGGTATAACATCTTCTGTTACACTGTTAGATTAGTGACATGTGTCATAAATGGATAGAAATTAACTAAACCAAATTAACTATAGTTTAGAGAAAATCTTGTATTCTCCCTATCAAATCTTACTATTAATAAATTCTAATTAACAATGATTTAAAAAAATCCATTTATTCTTCCTTTGAAATCTTACCCCACGTTTAATTTTTTAAATTAATTATTAAAATATATAGATATAATAATTCTTATGATATAATTTGGAGTTTAAATTTTATAAATATATTGAAAATAAATTAAAATTGATTTTGATAAAAAAAAATAGAATGTAAAAATTAAGTTAACTAAAAAATGGTATACACGTATACAAAAAAAATTAAAACTAAATTAGATTATGTCTTTTATATCATTTTTATTTATTTTAAATGGTAATTTATATCATTGTTAATTTATTTTCACATATAGTTAAAATATATATATATATATATATATATATATATATATATAAAATTAAATTGTATGTAGTATGATCGACAACAAATTAACAACCAAATTAAATACTATGTAATTAAAATCAATTTTAATTTATTTTCATTATATTTATAAAACTCAAGCCAAATTATATCATAAGAATTATTATATCTATATTTTAATAATTGATTTAAATAAAATTAAATGTGGGGGTAAGATTTCAAATGAAGAATAAATGGATTTTTAAAAAATCATTGTTAATAGAATTTATTATTAGTAAGATTTGATGAGATTTGTTAGAGAGAGACAAGATTTTCTCTAAACTATAGTTAATTTGGTTAAGTTAATTTCTATCCATTTATGACACATGTCACTAATCTAACGGTGTAACAGAAGATGTTACACCGTTATGTTACAGGAAATCTCGTCCGCTTTTTTAAAATCTCATCAAATCTCATCTCTAACAAATCTCATCAAATCTTACTAATAATAAATTCTATTAACAATGATTTTTTAAAAATCCATTTATTCTTCATTTGAAATCTTACCCCCACATTTAATTTTATTTAAATCAATTATTAAAATATAGATATAATAATTCTTATGATATAATTTGGCTTGAGTTTTATAAATATAATGAAAATAAATTAAAATTGATTTTAATTACATAGTATTTAATTTGGTTGTTAATTTGTTGTCGATCATACTACATACAATTTAATTTTATATATATATATATATATATATATATATATATATATATATTTTAACTATATGTGAAAATAAATTAACAATGATATAAATTACCATTTAAAATAAATAAAAATGATATAAAAGACATAATCTAATTTAGTTTTAATTTTTTTTGTATACGTGTATACCATTTTTTAGTTAACTTAATTTTTACATTCTATTTTTTTTTATCAAAATCAATTTTAATTTATTTTCAATATATTTATAAAATTTAAACTCCAAATTATATCATAAGAATTATTATATCTATATATTTTAATAATTAATTTAAAAAATTAAACGTGGGGTAAGATTTCAAAGGAAGAATAAATGGATTTTTTTAAATCATTGTTAATTAGAATTTATTAATAGTAAGATTTGATAGGGAGAATACAAGATTTTCTCTAAACTATAGTTAATTTGGTTTAGTTAATTTCTATCCATTTATGACACATGTCACTAATCTAACAGTGTAACAGAAGATGTTATACCGTTATGTTACAGGAGATCCCGTCCGACTCCAAAGGGGCACTTGATTTAAATTCTTGAATGATAATTAGTAATAAAAATGAGAGATAATAATATTGATCACATGAATCATTATGATTACACTAATTTTTAATATACTTTTTATTATCATTTAAAAAATTACTAACCAAGTGTCCTTTAATTATAATTTGGAATTGATGGTATAATTGTATTTATAAATAAAATAAAATAATAGACACTAGAAATAGAGCATTGTGTTTTAACATTAAACCCATATATCTAGATCATTTGTGGCATTTAGTTTTGAAATTCTTCAATGCTAATGTATATGTGAATAAGTATAGGGTAATTTTTTTAAGTAGGTTTTATATAAAAATTGTTCATAATAAATTTATTATAAAACTGTTTTAAAGTATTAAATATTTGTTCAGGAGTATCAAAAAGTTCATCAGGGGTATCATTAACTTGAGTTCAATTTTTTTTACAATAATTACAATATAATATCACCGACTCAAATTAATGATACTCCTGATTAAATAAATAAAACTTTAAAATTGTTTCATGGTAAACTTATTATGAACTATTTTCATATAATACTTTACCATTTATAAATGGAATCAAAATAATTTTATTTTATCTATTTTTTCTTTAAATTTGTGTTCACTTCAATGGATATAATTTTAATTGACAGATATTATTATACTATGATAAAAAAACTTTTAAGTAGGATAAATTAATGTAAATTTGTAAATCGTGACGCATCTTACACACCACACACCCTTTGGGTAAATTGCGCCAAACCCCCTTGTGGTTTGAAAAATCGGCATGAAACTCCCATATACTTTAAAAATTGCACCAAACCCCCTTGTAGTTTTATAAATATAGCGCAAGATCCCTTTTTAAAAAAAAAATTAATAGAGTTAATTTTTAACCTTATGACCTATTATATACTTCTGACATGTTGATGTTCTTTCATAAAACACCAAAACACAAACTAAGGTTCATCTCCAAGTAAAATTTCAAAATTTATACAATTTTTTTAAAAAATTATATGTGAATTTCTTGAAAAAACTTACTTATTGTGAACATACAAGGACTTGACCATGAATAAATTTGTTGTTGCTAATTTTCTTTAGAACGAGAAGTGTCCAGAATAGGTTCCAATTTCTTTATTTTTTATTTGTACTTTTCTTAATATTTCTAACTACAAATTATTTACTAGATGCTATATTAATATATAATTAAATATAAAGAAGATTTTCTAAACGTATATTTCACTTCTCGTCTATTTATAATATTTTATGGACAATAATTATTAAATAAATTAACTATATAAAAACATAAGATTATAAAAAATAAAAATTTAAATATAAAAAAAATTCATAATAGAAGGAACATTTAATTTAGTAAATGGAAGGATAATTGTGTAAATATATTAAAAAAATAAAAAAAACCACTAAAATTCGCATGTTTCATGCGTGAATTGCATGCTACTGTTAATTTTAGAAGAGTTTGATGTTTAATGCTATATTTATAAACTATAGGGGAGTTTTATGCTATATTTATAACCAATATGAGAGTTTCATGCTATATTTATAAAATTATAAAAAAGTATAGTGCAATTTTTAAAATACAGGGAGTTTCATGCCAATATTTCAGACTGGGGTTTGAAACAATTTACCCCGTATACCCTGGGCCGAAAAACTGCTGCTTGCACAACGGCAATGGCGATGGCAGGCCATCTCCTCCAAGCCAGCTCCATCCCCCGCCTCTCCAAGGGCGTATACGGACATTGAAACATTCTACGACGGCCGCCATTGTTGTAGACGGCTCCGGTTGGCGCCGGGATTGGTATTTTAGACGAGACCGGAACTGAAATCGCCGAAGCTATGAGAAGGTATTGATGCCAATTGTGCTGCCTTTAATTCTGAAGTGCAATAAAACTCTATTAAGTGCCAAAATCCGATGTGGAAGATGAATATTATAGAGTGGTTGATGTATTTGATAGATTTGTAGGCTATTTGTATTTATCAAAACTGAAGTATATATATTCGATTAACCCTTAGGTGAAAGCACTAGTAGCAATGGCATTGGTTCAGCATCCAGTGGTAAATGTTACATGTAAAGATGGGAAAGTTTTACTTGCAACAATAGTATAAATATTGTTGTGGCTGTGGCAATTATTAGTGATGGATTGATCATCCCTGTTCTTCAAGATGCTGATAAGGTACAGTGCACAAATATGTGTTCTTCATTTATAAAAATTTCGATAATAGCTTAGTAACTGTTGGAGTAATAGGCAATCTTGATTTGGTTGCTCTTGTTATAGACGGATCCCCATCTGCTGTCAAAGAAATGGACGGAGCTAGTAGAAAAGGCTCAGGCAAAACAGCTTCAACCCCAGGAGTACAACTCAGGTAGTTAGATTGTATTAGTTTTCAAGAACACATGTATTGACAATATTTTGTGATTCGTGGTTGCATCAGTACTTACTCAAATAATTGGCATGTAGGGAATTTCACATTATCTAATTTGGGCATGTTTGGAGGGGATAGATTTGATGCTGTACTTGCTCAATAGGTGAGGATGAGATATAACATTTCATCTATTTCAAAGTCTGGATTATTTATGTAGTAATCTTAGTAATTTGGACAATGATTAGGGGGCCATTATGGCTGTTGGAGCATCAAATTAAGAAGGATTCTTAAGCATCAAAAACCAGATGCTGGTAAGTCTGTCATCTAGTTATAACAAGCCCATGACATAAAATTGTATGTTGTGCTAGTTATAATATTGGAGAACAATATTTTGAGCAAAGAGTCAATTCCCCAGTTTGCTATCAAGTAACAATATAATAATGTCTCCGAGTGTCATTTGCAAAAAATATTCCAGGTGAATGTTACAGCTGATCACCGAATCTCACTTGGCTGCATTCCTTCAAACCTTCTCAAAGATCATTGAGAACCCAGAAACTTTAAGAATGTAGACGGGCATTTATTTGGTACAAAGTGTTATAGGACACACCATCTAGAGCCAATTAGTTAAAGCTCATATCAAGCATCATCATTTTTGTGAGTATGTTTAGTTGTATTTGATTCTTTACCTTTCTGGAGAGAATTTTGGAAGGCACTTAGAACTTGTTCTATATAGATTCTTTATCGACTCATTTTGATTTTGGCTATAGTGTTCAAATAATTTAATCACATCATCATCATCATCAATGAAATTGGTGCTGTATATTTTATACTCAATGTAACTAAGAATCTCTGCCCCCACAAATTGTGTTATCCTGAGTACTAGTTTATTACAAGTAATTAAAAAAAGAAAAAAACACACACGCACACACACACCTGAACTGCTAGCTCTACAAAAACTTGCATCTCTAGCTGCACATTAAACAATGCCGTAGCTGCTATCTGTTCGCAAAATTGGCTACCAGGCAGCTGAAGCTCACCAATCCAAGTTGATGTTTCTTGAAGTATAGAGCTTGTCAATATACTCTATGATTGGGCTTGAAGCTTTGATGAATCTTCTCATCTCCCTTTTCGCTGATTCTTCTGTAAAATCACATCAGTTAGAGGCTAACAACATTCAAATTTAGGTCATATTATTATTATGATAGTTGGGTCCATTAGGGCATTTTTTCCCTTCAATACTTGGCTTGTGGGCTAAGTTAGGTTTTAGGTTTTTAAGTCTTATTCTATTGTTTTGTTTTGTCATTAGAACATCCAGAGGGATCATACACTTTGGAAAAGAAAATGACAATTGTAGCATGGGCAGGATTTAATTGTGTAAAACCTTTTATTTTTTATCTTTTAATTGATTTCTAGTTTCTCGACCCTTTTGCTCCATTGAAAGCTGTCTCAATTCTTTGGGTGTGTTTGCAAACTTCACAAACAGCTTTTAGGATTACTTTTTTCCAAAAGTTGTGAGGGATAACTTTCGATACAAAGTGATTCAATTCCACACTAATTATAATTTGAACGTCTTAACTCACCATTTTCGTTTAGCTTTAGTAGAAGCTGCTCCCTTGTAGGAAGCGCGTACATTCCAGCTGCAACAGCAGCTCTTATGCCCCACGTGTGGTACGGGGCGCACGTTGATGCATAAGCCGTTGAAGCAGCTTCTTTCAAGCTTGAATCACTGCAGGTAATCCCAGAAAACCATTCTTGATGAGCAATTAAAACAGAATTGGTTTTTGATAGTCTCATATATGAAATAGATCTCATTTACTATATTATATTGCCCTTAAGTTTATGGGGCTCCACCCCATTATATTTTAAAGAGAAGCAGGACCCAATTATCAAATGGGACTCTCTCATTTTGATTAAAGAAAACAAATGTCACATACTGTGATGATAAGAAATTCTGGAATAGAGTCTTGATGAGATCAAGGCCTTGTCTGACTCTCCTCAGATGGCGTGAACGGCTCCGTAGTTGACCTACGGTGTCGTTCTGCACGTCGATTTCTATTACATTGTTCAATGTTCCACATGTTTGTGATGCTTCTGCCAGAGCCTTCACCTGGAAAGCATTAGACACAATCAACATGTCTCGATACGAAAATGTGACAAATATAATGTGTACATAAAGAAGCATCACCATACCAACCTTTGTACTATACTCCATTTCTGCAAATTTAAATGGCTTCCCCAAACAACCGAACAGAATAGAAACGAGCGAACACGCATCGCAAAATGTCTTCAAATCAAGATCGAGATTGGAACCCTTAGCCTTCACCGCCGCAGAAAGCTCCTCGAAGGCGTCCGCCACCGCCGATAGCGGCCGCAACTTAGAGTTGGTATTTATATCATTCACCAGATTTTCATTCCTTCAAATTCAAATGTTATGAAATGATTATCGTTTCTTTCAATTATTGAACCAAAACAATTGGTATTGAAAATGAAGTCTTACTTTTCTTGTAATGATCTTTCAGCTCCTGAGAAAAGGGAATAGATTCTGAGGGCCATGGTTTCAGGCAGGGTTCGTGAATCTCGCGTTTCAAACTAAGAAAAATTTAATCAGAGAAAGATATTTGAGGGAGACAAAAATTCTATTATGAATAGCGAGAAGGGAATAATTATAGTAATAGTATATATACAAAATGATGTATGTAGGGGCAGAAAATATGCAAAAGAGTGTACGCGGTAAGAAATGTCGTTGAGATAAACTACGTATTTGACCATTCGTTTTTGACTCTTCTACTTCAATGAATTTCTTTGTGGTTGAAATTACTTTTGTCCTCCTTTTTATGACAACATATCATTTTGGAGACACTATTTTGCGCTCAAGTATATAATATATATCAGACTATTCCTATATATTATATATTATATGATTCGTGGATTTATAAATTAATCCAACTTATATTTTAAAGCAAAGTCTATGTTAAATAATAGAGTGATGCTCTGTCTCATATATAAAAATGTATTACTAAAAACTCTTCCGTAAATAAACTATGAATTTTTTTTTATATATGTGCATAGGTGCACTGGACAATACAATTATATTTTTAAATTGTATCATTTTTTTTTTTTTATGAATGGAAACAATTATTTTTACTAGCACTATTCAATAAAAACAATTAATATTGTTACAAAATTATCTTACGTTGTGCACGATGGATTTGCAGTTTGCACGATGGATTTGAGGGAGACCTGCTCATAAACTATACTCTTTGATAAAGTAGATGAACAAGATTTGAGTTGGATACAATTAGATACTATCAAATTATTTAATCAGGCATAACATCTCTTCCACACCATCCGTTTGGATAGGGAATAGATTGACCCATCGAATGAGAGAAATTTGTCATCCAAATCAATGTAATAATGTTTGAATCTGTATGATCTAGAAGTTCAAAATGGTAAATTATCGAGGGAATGTTTAGTTAAGCACTTTAGGCACCGAGAAATATGTATGAAATTAGATTTATGTGTTTAGTATGGGGTGAGGAATAGAATGAAACCCCACTTTTAGAGAATCAACCATTCTTCACCAAAATGAAAACTATAAGTTTGATTTCTCATCTCCTCAAACCCATACCATTTTCATTCCCTTTATCATTCCCTTGCATTATACCAAACATCTCATGAGTATTATGAAATGAAATTGATTTCTATATAAACCATTTTACCATACTTTTTAGGGTAAATAACTAGGACTTTTTTTACAGTCAAATAGAATGTTTGTCCAATCAAACATCCAGTAAAAAAATTACACATTATTTAACATCGCTGTGAGACGAAATAATAAATATTCTTTAAATAAGAATACAGTCACGTGAATGTCCTTATAATAACCTTTTTAATCATATTTACATATTTAAAAATTAACTTAGTTATGCTAATTTAATAATCAATGGTACAACTAAGGGATAACAAATACTATTTATATCCTTAAAAAAACTTTTAGTGAAAATAACTAATATCCTTTATTTAATATAATTAATACATATTAGTGAAAACAACTAATACCATTTAAATGGTTCATGTACGAACCATTTTCACCCCATACTTTGCCTAGATTGTTTAGGTAAAATGTAGATTTTACATTAGTGATAATTGTTATGAAAATTTAATGTTCACTGATTGTGAATAGAATTATCTATCCAGATTTTTTTTTCCATATATCCTGGAAAAGCAACGTTGTCTACAAACACTGAAAATTTATGTGCAAACCCATCACATATTTTATTCATATAACTATTGCTATTTTGATTTTCTTTATAGACTAGTAATATATCATGGCAATGCGAATTTGAATTTTGGTAAGCTTCTTAATAACAAATTTGATGTAACACTATTGTCTACATGGCATACAAGATTTTAACTTTCATATTCATTATAAGTTATCAGTATATAGGAAAAATAGTTCATACATAAACTATTAAAATACATTTAATTAGTTATTTTTATTGATATGTATGAGTTGTTTTTACTGAAGGATGTGAATAATTTTCACTGAAAAATATTAATTGTTTAGTGAAAACAAATTAATAATCTTCAATAAAAACAATTTATACCTTTCAATGAAAACAACCTATATACTTTTATAACTCGTGTATGAACTATTTTGACTCTATACATACTCTAATTACCATATTCAAGAATATGTAATTTACAAAATAAATTATGAGTTTAAGGAATAGCTTTACGTGGGGCAGTCTCACAAATCTCATTAAGACAAATATATACTTGACCCATGTTAAGGCAAAATCAACCGACCAATTACTTTTTTAATAAATATTGGTTGAACGAAGTTTCATCTCATGTATCTCATCCATGATGCAGTTCCTACCCAAATCTTTTTTTAAGGGCGGCTTGGTATGTAACATGAAATAAGAATAACAATGATAATATTAATGACAAATGAAATAAATACGTTTCATATAATTATGATATTTGGTAGATAATGAAGAATGAATAATTATATTAAAAATGTAATATAGAAAAATTTAAATTATTTTTATTAAGGAATGGAAGTCAAGGAATGATGTATTCCTTAGCTTTTTGGTTTTTGGGGGCACTTTTCATGGGATGATATTGTTGTTATGAGGTGTATCTCGAACACTGCACGAACAGAAGTAAGTACGAAACGAATTCGTAAGGAAAACTGAGTCAAGGAAAATCCTTTTCCCCCAAGATTGAATACGTCCCGTATAGTGCTTACGGTATCGTGCGTATGAGTCTCCAAAGCTAAAACGGTTTAACAGTTTACACCGGCAGCACCACCGTGTATAAACTTTTGGCGAACGAAATCAGAATTTCAAACTGAACGAAATAAGTATACTGCGAAAGACTTTCTAAACTCTAAGATTCGTAGGCTGAAAGGCGAGTCCGAAAGTCTGGATATGAGGGGGTATATATAGGTGGAAATCTGCACTGCAGATGAGGACGATCGGTTGAGAAAATCGTGGACTAACCACAAATTTAGTGGATAAAGACTTATCTCTTTCTTGGAAAGCAAGAACGGGAAATTCCAGAAGCTTCGTAGGAATATTCCTTCGAATATTTCGATCGAAATCAAATTCGAATTCTGGAGTGTATTAATCATTCCTTGAGTGTATTAATCATGTTCGTGGGCCGACCCAAATCTGATGGGCCACCCAAACCGGTTCGACCCAAAAAGGTATTGGGTCTTTTCATATTTTTTGTACTCTAAAAATATAGGTAGACCCCAAAGCCCAATTGCCAAGAACCAAGACCCACGGACCCGGACCCGGGCTCGGGCGGGGCGCGCACGCGAGTGTGGTCCATGGTTAGGGTCCCTATGTACCAAGTTGAAGAATATGAACACTTTCCTTCTTATATACAAGAACACTTCTTGTAATTATTCTATGTGAGATGAAACTCAATTTTTCCTTCCCATGAAATCATTCAACACATGCGAATAATTATCCAACTTCCCAAATTAATTTTTCACTCACCGGAAATCAATTTTGAGATATTAAACATACCACGCTCATCTACTCCGTGAGTAGAACAATCTCGTTATTTTGTTTCTAAAAAAATTAACGTTTTCATTCCCAAAAAAATTAGTCAAAGTCAGGGTATAAACCCTTTTATTTAACCAATTTCCAACAACCTTCATACTAAACATACTTTTTTGTTCTATTCCAATTCTCGACCTCCAAAATTCAAATTCCTCAAACAAGCATGCCCTAAATTTATTGAGTGTTACCATTAAATAATTTCTTCTCATTTGAAAATCTGTACAATTTTTATAATACTAAATTTATACCATTACTTGTAATGATATTCATTGATACCATAAAACTTATAAACATCATAGTATAAAATGTTATAATATTAGTGAATGCATGTAATAATATCGGTGAATACATATAATTATATCAGTTTTATACTATGAACAAGTTTCATAGGAAGCCTAATCAAAAGTATGTAATTGTAGAAGTGTAAATTTAATTCATTTATACTAATTCCCTTAATATTTTTAAATCCCCAATCTTCATTTATATGCTCAATTTATTTAAGTCTTAAATCTCATCTTTACTTTTTTTTTTTTCAATTTCAAATATGATCCTTTTCTCTTGCATGAAAAACCAAAAAATGTGTTTATTTTCAAGTACTTATTATTAAAATATTTTCAATTTGAGGAGGTCTATTGGGAAGTTTATTCATGGTATAAAATTAATATTATTATATGTAATTATCGATATTATTTCATGTATTTACTAATATCATAATATTTTATACTATAAAATTTTATAGTTTCAGTAAATACATATAATAATATCAATAAACACACACATAATGATATAAAATTCATGCTTATAAAACTATTTACCCTCGATTTAGCCGGTTTCAATTTGTATAAAATCCAGCAAACTCAAACTCTATAGTTGATTTTGATTGGCGTGCAAATCACGCGCGCTGGCACAAGGCTCATTCTCATTGACGGTATACTCAATGCTCACAAACCAACTCTCCCTCGTCTTCTCCGCCCCTCCCCCCACTTCCACCCACCCACCTTATATGTCACTCACACTCAATTCACACACCATCTCCTAACAATCACCATTCCTCCACCTCGACAATGGCTTCCCTCTCCTTCTCCTCCGCCGTCTCCACCTCCACCCCCTTCCTCCGCCCCTCCGCCTTCTTCCTCAAACCCCGCTCCGCCCCCCGCCTCCCCCTCGTCCACGCCAAGATCCGCGAGATCTTCATGCCCGCCCTCAGTTCCACAATGACCGAGGGCAAAATCGTCAGCTGGATTAAATCTGAAGGCGACGCCCTCACCAAGGGCGAATCCGTCGTCGTCGTTGAATCCGATAAAGCCGATATGGACGTCGAAACGTTCTACGACGGAATATTGGCCGCCATTGTTGTTAACGAAGGCGAGACGGCTCCCGTCGGCGCCGCGATTGGCATTTTAGCTGAGACTGAAGCCGAAATCGACGAAGCTAAGGCTAAAGCCGCGTCGCAGTCCTCGTCGCCGCCCGCCGCGGCACCGCCTAAAGCCGAGGACTCTGCTCCTGTTGCTCCCAAAGTTGAAGCTCCGGTTCCTGCAGTTGCTGCCGCCCCTGCGACTCCGGGGAAACTGGTGGCGACCCCCTATGCGAAGAAATTGGCGAAGCAGCATAAGGTGGATATCAACAAATTGGTGGGTACAGGGCCATTTGGAAGAGTTACGCCCGAGGATGTGGAGAAAGCGGCCGGAATTACGGCTCCAGCTAAGGCTAATGTGGCAGTCGCAGCATCAGCGCCACCGGCTGCAACTCCGGCCAGGGCTGCAACAAGTTATCCTGAGATTGCGGGGGCCACAATTGTGCCCTTCACTGGCATGCAAGCTGCAGTGTCGAAGAACATGGTGGAGAGTCTGAGTGTACCGACTTTTAGAGTTGGTTACCCCATTGCCACGGATGCGCTTGATGCTCTTTATGCAAAGGTACATTTACTTAATCGTTTTCAATTTGATGTCAATTTGGTGCTTAATTTGTGATCATTGGTTGAAGTGCGAACAAACTCAATAGAATTTCCTATTATGTGCAGTGTCAAGAATCAATTAGAATATGAATTGTATTAGAGTAGGTCTTGGTGAGACAGGAGCATAATTTGGAATTGTCGATTTAACATTCTGGAAGAGATGAGTGTTAATTTGTGCTAGTTTGTTAACCATCTCACCTTGAGACCATCGACACAAATTTTCGTCATTTTATTATGTTTTTGGAAGAGTTGTTGTCACGCCCTAGTTTTCATGAAACGGACATCCTAAAAAGTAGTTATATTAACTAACTTGGGCGCAACTAATTTTTGAAACTTAGATGCATAACGGTAAAGAAAATAACTATAATTTAAAAACACTCTAACGGTAACCAGCAACGGCTTTCAAATTTGAATAAAATACTTTAACTAAAAACTGATAACACCCATAGTTCTGAAAACTGAAGAAAAATCACGAGTAAGTCTAAGTACGTAAAAATACTAGAAATTTAGTCAACTTTAAACTTGAGTAGTTTAATTTAAGCTTAGTTAATATTTAAAATCCGTCTCCCATCACCACTCCTCGCTCTCCAATTCCTCAACCTGAAAGGGGGAAATATATTGGGGGTGAGCATGCAAGCATACTCAGTGGAGTCACGTTATTCAGAGTTAATGTTAGAAATAAATAATTAAGTAACCACTTGTAAATCACTTTCACATTTACACATATACATTGCCATAATACTTTGCCTTTGAACATTGCCATAGAACATTGGAGCACGGCGGGTTAAACCCGAAGACCCGTCGGTCCCGGACCACAAATAGGGCCCCTGGCTATTAGACTTTGCCGAGCACGGCGGGATTCACCCGAAGACCCGTCGGTCCCGGACCACAAAGTCTAATAGCCAGGGGCCCTATTTGTGGTCCGGGACCGACGGGTCTTCGGGTTTAACCCGCCGTGCTCCAATGTTCTATGGCAATGTTCAAAGGCAAAGTATTATGGCAATGTATATGTGTAAATGTGAAAGTGATTTACAAGTGGTTACTTAATTATTTATTTCTAACATTAACTCTGAATAACGTGACTCCACTGAGTATGCTTGCATGCTCACCCCCAATATATTTCCCCCTTTCAGGTTGAGGAGTTGGAGAGCGAGGAGTGGTGATGGGAGACGGATTTTAAATATTAACTAAGCTTAAATTAAACTACTCAAGTTTAAAGTTGACTAAATTTCTAGTATTTTTACGTACTTAGACTTACTCGTGATTTTTCTTCAGTTTTCAGAACTATGGGTGTTATCAGTTTTTAGTTAAAGTATTTTATTCAAATTTGAAAGCCGTTGCTGGTTACCGTTAGAGTGTTTTTAAATTATAGTTATTTTCTTTACCGTTATGCATCTAAGTTTCAAAAATTAGTTGCGCCCAAGTTAGTTAATATAACTACTTTTTAGGATGTCCGTTTCATGAAAACTAGGGCGTGACAGTTGTAGGCTTAAATAACAGTAATGATCAAAATCTAAAGTGATGGGGAATTATTTGGTTAACCATAGGTGAAGAAGAAGGGTGTTACAATGACGGCATTGCTAGCAAAAGCTGCGGCAATGGCATTGGTTCAGCATCCAGTTGTGAATGCTACATGTAAAGATGGGAAAAGTTTTACTTACAATAGCAGTATAAATATTGCTGTGGCTGTTGCAATTAATGATGGATTGATCACCCCTGTTCTTCAAGATGCTGATAAGGTACAAAGCTTGAATTGACTAGTTGTTCTTCTTGGATTTGTTATGATTGTAGTTTAGCAACATTTGAAGTAATACACAATCCTGAGGTGATTGCTATTGTTACAGTTGGATCTCTATCTGTTGTCCAAGAAATGGAAGGAACTAGTTGAGAAGGCTCGAGCAAAGCAGCTTCAACCCCAAGAGTACAATTCAGGTACTTAAACATTAACCATTGTAATGATATTACATACACACATATACTACGAGTCTACCACATTCATAGATTCTGGTTGTATCATAATAGAACTGATTCAAGTTGTTGAAATGTAGGGACTTTCACATTATCTAATTTGGGCATGTTTGGAGTGGATAGATTTGATGCTATACTTCCTCCTGGCCAGGTAATGATTGATTTCAAACACTTATTAGTTTATTGAATTGTAGACCATTTACGATAATAATCTGTGAAATTGAGCAATTTGGACCTTGATTAGGGGGCTATTATGGCTGTGGGAGCTTCAAAGCCTACTGTTGTAACTGACAAAGATGGATACTTCAGCGTCAAAAACCAGATGGTGGTAAGTCTATCATTTATTTGACGTCTTTAGATCATTGTCGCTTTTATAAGTTATAACAATCTCGTGGTATATAAAAAATTGTGCTAGGTAGAGTGTTCAGAGCTTTAGATAACCTACAGGGCTCATTTAGATTGCAGAACAAAATTTTGTGATGCAATTTGTCACCTTTCTTCCAAATATGAGTATTATGAGTTGGATTTGCAAATCCACCCCCTTTCCCACTGATGCTGATCAGAAATATATTTGAAATTTACAAATACTAAAAGTTCAGGATAATAGATTGTGGCTTTTGGTGATTGTCTCCCATCTCTGGGTCAATCTAAACTGAATTATTTTTTATGTCTTCGTCTTTCCCAAGATTGGTATTCTATAGATAGCTCATCTTTGAGATCACCTTTTTTTTTTCTTAAACTTGGTCAAACTAGGAGATTTCTGTTTCGGTTCCACCACCACACTCAACGGAAAAAAGAAATAAGATTCATATTCGTTAGATAAGCGGATCTATCTGTACAGTTCTTCCCCACAAAAAGAATCTTCTTTTGGATAATATTAATGGCATAATGACTGTATCTACTGTAGTCACATAACACATTTGCAACAATGCATTTTTGCACCTCACTGCATTGATATATGAATTTCCCCCAACACAAATTTGTACCAATTTTGGTGGGTGTTGTTGATTCATTAAAAGCCTGTTGCTGGAGGTTTGTTTTTTGAATTTTCATGCACATGTGAAGATTGGTTTTGCTTCGATTCATTACATTGCAATTCACAAACTATTTTAGTATTATGGCTGCATAATGTAGATTGCCTTCATGGACACTTAAAAAATAGCTATCTTCTTGATTTCTGTGGTTTGTATCACAGAGTATCATACTTGTGGAATTTGAGAGTAAAATAGAGTAAACTAGCAATTTGCAAAAATTATTTCAGGTGAATGTTACGGCAGATCACCGAATCATCTATGGTGCTGACTTGGCTGCATTCCTCCAAACCTTCTCAAAGATCATCGAGAACCCAGATAGTTTGACACTATAGACGAGCATTTAGTTTGGAAAGAACTTAGAAGTGTCGACAGGCATAACACCGAACAACATGCAGCTAATTAAAGCACGAATCAAACCGTGGAGTTTCTGATCTTGTATTTGATTCTTCACTCTTTCTGGAGAAATTATCCAATTGCATATTATCAAATTTTGAAAACCATTTGGAGCTTGTTAAATAACTTAGATTCATCATTAATTTTTTCTTGTTGGAAGAGGATGATTCTCAATTTTATTTTCTTAGCTTGAGTGTTCAAAATAATTATCATGAACAATGAAATTGGTGTTGAGTTATTTCACTCTGTATTTTGCTTGCATGTCTGTATGTAGGTTTTGAAGATACTGAATATTCTTTTTTTTGTTTTTTATAAATAAAAGTAATTTGTTAAAAAGTGTGTTAGGCATAAGGTATACCCAACACACTTCAAGCGAAATACAGTAGAGTATTACAGCAGGAATAACACACCAGAGCATCCCTATATGAGAAGACCATAACCTTTAACAATCTATTACATTTCTTGGATTGCAAAGCCAATCCTTACAAGGAAAAAGAAGGGAAAATATCAAAAGTGGTCTTGTAACTTCGGTCTAGTCCAGAATAGTCATGTTACTTTATCAATTTTAGTATTTTGCTATCAATTAAATTACCCATCTCCCCTGGCCCCCTAGTGATATTCTCGTACTAAAAATATTTCTTGCGTAATTGAAGATACGGTAGCTGCAACTGGATGGAAGATTGATTGAATTAGTAAAAATGATCAGTTTGCATGTCTCTATGTAAGTTTTAAAGATCCTGAATATTCCATTCCTGCAGATTATAAATATACCCTTCTTTCTCCATTTGCTAACATACCCTGTCTTGTACTTGTGACATTACACTGTCTACTGTGAAATACATTGCTGAAAATAGAACCCTATGCATGGCCGTTCATCTCGACTCCCTCGTCTCTTTGCCCTCCATCCTCGATCTTACGAACCTGGAGCGGCTTAAACGTATAGAATTTTGCGCAAATTAGGTAATAAATGAAGTTGAAAATCTGCAGCAGTGTGATCAACCAATACAAATACTCCAACTTCCCTCTATTTAGATTGTCATCTGGCAACCAGTTGGATCCATCCTTGCCCGCACTATACTTGTGCACGAGCGTGATCAGGAGGGTGCTCGTATAACTTCCGGCTGAAATCGAAAGCCAGAACAATGCCGGAGCAGTGCTCCGCATGCTCTCTGGCGCCTGGTCATAGAAAAACTCGAGGTGCCCAATCGATGTGAAAGCCTCCGCTATTCCATGCAAAGAGTACATTGGCAATAGCCAGAAAACTGAAATGGGAATGATCTCATGAGGTCTGTCCATGAGGCCATGAGCCATCGCGGCGTTCTTACGCTTCACTTCGATAAGGCCGGCCGCCAGCGTGGCGAATACTGATATGGCTAGGCCTATCCCGATTCTAGCAAGGAAGGTTATGCCGCGCTCCAGGCCGGTGAATTTACGAGTAACGGGGACGAAGACGCGGTCGTAGAATACTATGGTTATTAGCATTGATAGATAAGTGAAGACAGTCATGGAAGCCGGAGGGATTTGGAAGTTTTTGGTGAGGTGTCTGTTCATGGTTCTAGCCTGTTGGATGGAGAATGTGTTCTGTTGGGCGGCGGCTGTGATGAGGAGGATTCCGGCCGCCCATATGGGCCCCATACGGATGATTGATTTCAGCTCTTCGACACGGTGGACCGTGCAGAGGTTCCAGAGGTTGGGGGACTTGGGGTCGTCTTCTGGAGTAACAATCGCAGCCTTGTCTAAGAACCTATACATGTTAAGAAGTTCGATCAGTTAAAAGAATAGCACAAAATCTCAACCCTATGTAATTTATTAATTGATACCACTAAACTTATAAACTGAGATTACAAAAATAATATTGTATCAATAAATACATGTAATCATATTAGTTTTATACTATTAACAAGTTGTATAAAAGAGTATATTATTAAAAAATGGGGTGTTAAATGAAAGAAGAATTTCATACAATACCCATTTTTTAGGTTGAGTTAATATATGCACTCATTTTATGTGTGTTTCAATTTAAGATTTGATTTTATTTATTTTGTCTCCATTCAAGACCCAACTTATTTTTTTTAGATTAAATTTTTAGAAGATGTTGAAGTTAAAAATTAGAGATACATCATATATAAAAATAATTTCATTAATTTAGAAAAAACAAAATCTCATTAATTTTTTGTATTAATATGATGTATATTCCTAATTTTTATTTTTACCATGTTGTATTACTTTAGTTTGAAATTTTAATTTATTGGTTTTTTAAGTATTTAGTGATAACAAACATTTTTTTTCCGGATTAAAATTATAATATTTAAAGAAATTAAAATCACATAAAATGAGAATTTTTTTTAACAGACGTGCATCATTAATAAAAAAAATGATGATTATTTTTCCAAATTAATGAAGATATTTTTTATTTAATAGATACATCATTCTTTTTATCTATTTATTTATCATCTTATATAATTTTAATTTTTTATAGGGCCTTGAATTGGTACTATTTTTTAAATCAAACCTTAAATTGGGAAAGGAAAAGTAAAAAGTGAGTCTTGAATTGAGACACTTGTAAACTAAAATTTATATTGAGATTTAATCTAAAAATTAAGTCTTGATATATAAAAATAATTTTTCGAGAAAGAGATTTCATTTTAGAAATATTTTTCTTGCATTATTGAAGGCATGGTAGTTGTAAGTGGATGAGAGATTGATTGGTTAGTCAAAATGACGAGTTTGGCATTATGCAGTGCAATCTTAGGTTGATCTATATGTTGGGGCCTTATCTAATAATGCATACAATGAATAATTCACATAAATGTTTCTCTTTCAGGACTAGGAGCGGCGCCTGATACAGCTAAACATTTCATGGGTTAATATATTTTAAATTAGAAAATTGTCTATTACTTCCAAGAGAATACATGCAAAACGTTTTTAGTATTTATGGGTAAAAATGTCTCTTCTTCTTTTTACATTTCGGTTCCATTTGTTAATTTTCAAGATTAAAATTGCACATTTATCCATATTCTATTATGATCAAAACTGCAATTTATACAGTTTTTTGGGGACCAAAACTGTAATATATTCCACTCTTTTGGAACCATAATCACCTGGTAGACCAATTGGAATATATAAATTCTCAGATGAATAATACGTGAGAAACGAAAATAAACTCATTTATATCAATTTTTTTATGTAGGGTTAATAGTAATACTTTAATTATTTTATCAATTTGTAATTTGTACAATTATTTTTATTAACAAATTGCACCCTATATTACACAAAACTATCCAATTGTAACTATAGATTACAATCAGTCAAGTTCATGCAGTATAGACTGCAGCCAAATACTCCCTCTGTCCACGAGTAAGTTTCCCACTTCTTTTTGTTGAATGATTTAAGAAAGTGTATTTGTTTATTAATATATGGTGGGCCACATGTTGACTTTTGGGATAAAGTAATGAATAGTGTTGAAAAGTAAAGTGAATGAGTGACATTTTTGTAATATTGTGTGAGTTTGAAGGTTAAAGTTTATATATAATAGAGTGTTGTTATTTCCATTTATGGAATGGGAAACTTACTCGTGGACGGCCCGAAAAGGAAAGTGGGAAGTTTACTCATGGACGGAGGGAGTAATAAATATTATACAGGTTACAATTGAAAAATAAGTATTGTAGATTACAAATTGATAAAAGAGCATTGTACATGTTGCAAATTGATACAAAATCTATACATGTTTATGATATATGTTTTGTTTGTCAATTTGTAACTTGTATAATTAATTTATCCAATTACAATCTATATTATGCAAAATCTAATCGTTTACAACTGATACTATACAAAATTTGACCGATTACAACCTAAAATATAATAAAAATTGCAATCAGATAATTTTGTGTGGTATAAGTTGCAAAGTGGAAATTAGTATTAACCCTTCATCTAATTAAGTGGCGTAACGTCAGTATGTAACAGGAAATGAAGAAAAAGTATGAAGAGGAATGAAGAAAAGTATTACTTGATGGAGTCGGTGTGGACAAGGTTCCCTCCAAGTGAAATAGCAGCATCAAGATTCTGATTTTGATACAACGCCTTAGCATCGCAAAGCCTAGGCAGTTTCCTCTTCCTCGACGCGGCCACGCAGACCTGCAGAAGCCGCGTAAACGGGCTTCCGGCGGGGTCCAGTTTCCGGTACAGAGGGTACCCGATAACGAACCCGAGAATGGAAAAAAACATAGCAATGGTGGGAACACCAAGTCCCCAACCCCACCCAACATTATCCTGAATATAAATAATCACAGTGTTTGCAACCATGATTGATGCCCCCATGCAGAAGTAGTACCAGTTGAAAAACTTCCAAGTCCTAGTCTTCTGCCCGGGGTCATTTTCGTCAAATTGGTCTGCCCCGAACGACACGCAGCAGGGGCGTATGCCCCCCGAGCCCACCGCGGTAAGCAGGAGCGAGATGTAGAGGATCGCCAGCTGCCCTGAATCTGCTACTTCGCACGCTTCGGTCGACTTGCAGGGGGGCGGCCTTAAACTCGGCATCACAGCCGACGTCGTTAAGCTGATCATCCCCTGTTGTAAAATTGTTCATTACCCAATTCACAGAGATTGCTATTTTTTTTCCCACCTTCCACTCCCCTTTTCTTTTTCTTTAATTTAAAAAAAAAAAAAAAAAAGGAAAATTACAAAATGGTTCAAAAAAAGTAACATAATTATAAACTGGTTTAACATATTTGCACAAATATATTTTATGTTTTTTACAAATATTTTTAATCAATTTGTAATTAAGATCCATTTTTTGAACCAATATGTAATTGTCCCTTTAAAAAATTAACATTTTCATTGAAATTAATAAATCATTAAGAATGAATTCATTGGTATGAATTATTGGAAGGGAAATATGTGCTTCATCGTCCACTTAATTAACATGATATATACTAGAAAAGAAAATTCTAATTTAAGGGTACTTTAATCTAAAATAGTGTAAAATGACTAAAATTGAATGAATAAGAGATTCACAAAAAAAATCATCTCTAGAGAGTTTGTCCCTTTTCTAATTGGTAGGGGCAAGATGGGAAACTTACAATTTGGTAGATGATGGAAGCAATTGTGATGGTCCAGAACCTCCCTGCAAAGGCGTCAGAGACGAAGGCGCCAAGTAACGGCGTTAAGGCAGCCGTTCCTCCGAAGTTAGTGAGAGTGTTGGCAGCTTTGGTCATAGGTAAGTGGAGTTGGGATGTTAAGTAGCTTATCATGTTTGTACTGAAACCAACCACAGCCAATTTCTCACATACTTCATTTGCTGCACAAATCAATCATTAGGCCTAAGTGATTTTGGCAGAAATCAATCAAGGAATCTATATATGTTGATGAGCAATTGATTAATTAAACCTACCGAAGATGAAGGGCATTGTGATTATGCCACCCTGTTTTTTTTCGACATTTCGAGTCATCGTTTCCAGGTTCATTCTTGCCTCTTCGGAGCAAATAGGATTTAAGACCAGGACAAGCTTGAATTTATAGGAATAGGATGGATGGATAGACTAGTTTTTTTTACATGCTATAAGTATGTAAGAAGTGAACTTCAACTTATTGTTATTCAGATGAGGTAAATTCTTGTGTGAGACAGGTAATGAAAGGAATACATTTTATCCACTTACAAATTTACCTCGTTTTAAATTATTATTTCATGATTTTTGTACAGTGAGACGGTATGTATCCTTTGAAGATTTTTTAAGCAGGAAAGCATGTGGTTTGATAATCCCATGACCCCACTAGGATATAATTTGTTTCTTTTGTTTGTTTCTAATTCTCCAACTGCTCCCTTTTTTATTTTTATATAATTTTTTTCTACAATCAGGAAAATTAATTGAATGAAAAAACACATGTATGATGCTAATAATATACTGCAAAAATACTCCTGGATCCAGTTACTTTGTTGCATATCTTTGTTTGAATGTCATATGTAAGTTAAAATAGAGTTTTAAAGATAAAATCGTCCCATAATGTTTTTACTGTGTTAAAAAGGTCTGGTAACTTTTTGATAGAACAAATTAATCTCATAACTAATTCAATTTTAGTTCAAGTTGTCGAAATTTGACAAAAATGATATTGTTTCAACGGGAGTCAATTTTTGGGGCTTTCTGATTGATTATGTTCTCTATGTGACATTAGTTATATCTAGATGATAATATTTTTTTTACACCTCATTATATTAAAAAAATCTAAAATTAAATGAACACAAATAAGAAACTAAAAAACATGAATCTAAAATCGAAAAAAAATATAGAATTCTGCGTTTTGGGACTGAAATTGAGCAATTGAATTTAAAAATTATAGTACGATTTTGACTTTAATCTCGAATTAAGATGATAATAACATTCATACATAAACAAATATTATAGTAATTTATAAATACTTCTAATAGCTGAGTAATAATTATAGACTCATTATAGGAGTGAAATTGAGATACATCGAAATTAAAATGATCGAACTCTGGACCTAATCTCTAATAGAGAATCAAATACCAACTGTTGTAACAAGGATGAGTTATTTTAGGAGTTTACCTCTTCCAGCCTAGCATTTTTCTTCGGGAGTTTACCTCTTCTAGGCCTAGCATACCATTTCGAGGAAGAATATGTTTAGTGTAAAAATAAAAAAGTTCTTTATCATTATGCAAAATACATTTTGTAACATGATCTCATATAAATTTTGTGTAACATTTGTTGTTGATATTTTTAAGTCCATGACTAAAATACGTCTTATCTCTTGAACATGAGGGGATATTACATTAGCGCATAACATGAATAGTGTATATTTTTCATCATTGAAATTCTCACTCTTAGTAAATTTTATTTAGAAAGTTCTATTTTGCTTAATCTTTAGTATTTTATTATTGTCATATATGTTCTATTTTGCTTAATCTTTAGTATTTTATTATATATATATATATATATACTTTCATTTTCTAATATTTTTTATCATTGCACTTCCTATTTCTAATTTTTTTTTCCTTGCATTTCCCTAGTACAGTCTCTAATTTGGACGACAAGTTTAAAAAAAAGCCAGTTTTCCAAATCTAGTACTCCCTCCGTCCCTAAGTTGTTTACCCCTTAGGATTGTTGCACGGGTATTACAGATTTACATTTTATATTAAAAATTAATTTTTTTTCTCGGAGCCCGTTAGTTGCCCGTTTAGCCCGCGGACCGCTAGTGTTAGAGTTAGGTTTCGAGTGTTAGTGTTGTTGGTGATCAATTTTTATCGGATGTATTAGTGACTGTTTAGGTTCGGTTTAAAGATCATCAATCAATTACGTGTGATTGGTTACCACCGTAAATGGTAAATCGAGAGTTCGGGTTATGAACTTGTAAATATGAAAGTCGAAATCGTAATAATTTCGTATGTGTGTACGTTTAGGTGTATTAGTGTGTGTTTTGGGAGTGTTTTTGAATTTGAACTTGTATTTCTTTAGCTGGAGAACAACTATTTATAAAGACTAGCAAGCATGAGGTGTCTATGACCTTTGGTCTCCCTAGCCTGCATGCTTGACAAGTGTCATTTGACCACAGTTTGACCTTATCTAAGCTGAATCTTAGTTACAAAGTCTTCTCTTGGTCTTATCTCGGACTCATTGTTGTTCGCCTAAGTCGGTTTGACTAATCTTGATTGTTCTTCAACTGAAAGTTGTTCGCCTCTTGGGATCATGCTTTCGTAGTTGTTCGTCTTTTGAGTGCATGGCTCAGAAGTTGTTCGCCTTTGTGTTTTACACAGATAGACGTTGGGATCTTGATCCTTTGTTTGTCGACATGCCCCTCTTAGGTTGGTAGATGCACCACCTTTGGTCAATGTTGCTCGTCATCAGTGACTTAGCATAATGTTCATCTCTGGTCTTGGGCCTTAAAACCTGTTCGCCGATAAGCTGTTCGTCGTTGTAGTTGTTCGTCAGTTTATACACTCCCTGGATTAGTTTATGCACCCCGGCTTGATTTTCTTTGTTGATCATCCTTGATTTTCTTTGCTTTGGGGTCGGTTCTTCATAATCCTTTTTAAGGCTTTAATCCTTGTTCGCCCATCATTAATTTATGTTCGCCTATCAACAAGTGTACCGATAAAAATGAACCAATAAGACTCGAAAGCGTTTAGGTCCGCAACCCTATAGGACTAACCCTATATAATTAGGACCAGCCCGTTTAACATCCCTAGTACAGTCTCGAATTTGGACGACAAGTTTAAAAAAAGCCAGTTTTCCAAATCTAGTACTCCCTCCGTCCCTAAGTTGTTTACCCCTTAGGATTGTTGCACGGGTATTAATGTATGAGTTGTTTATTATTATTGTGTGTTGTAAAGTACATTTATCATAAGGGTAATATAGTCAATTTATCAAAAGGAGATTGCTTTATTACAAAAAGTAACAAGAGATGTGTGTTGATAGGCGAATATCAGAGTAACTTGGCGAACAAGGTTAAAGACCTAAATGAAGATTAAGAAGCAAAAGTTACCTAAAGAAGAGATGGTCAACAAAGAAAATCAAAGGGGGGGTGCGAAAATCAATCTAGGAAGTGTATTCTATGACGAACAACTCATAGGCGAGCAAGTCCAAAAACTCGAGACCAAATACGAACCCTACACCAGGTCATAAATGACGAATAACATTGTCAATAGGTGGTGCATCTACCAGCTAAGGAGGTGTACAACACAAAATCCCATAACCCGCTATATACATGACGAACAAAAGAAAAAGATCCTGAAGCCTGCCTACAAGGAACATAAAGGCGAACAACTAATGAACCACAACCTCAAGAGGCGAACAACTCTTACCAAAAGAACCTAAAAGAACAATTTAGGCCAATCAAGCCAACCAAGACGAACAACAATGAGTCCGAGATAAGGCCAAAGAAGACTTTGTAACTAAGTTTCAACTTAGATAAGGTCAAACAAGGTCAAATGACACTTGTCTGGCATACAAGCTAGGAAGTCCAAGAGTCTTGTACACCACCTACTTGGTGGTCACTATAAATAGTTGTTCTCCAGCAATAAAATCTAAGTTCAAATATACAAATACTCTCAAAACACACACTAACACACCTAAATGTGCACACATACGAAATAAATACGAATTTAACACTCGTATTTACGATTCTACAACACGAACTATCGAATTTACCATTTACGGTGGTAGTCAATCACACGTTCTTGTTTGGTGATCCTAAACCGGTTAGAAACAACCACTAATCCACGCGATTAGAACTGATCACCAACAATGTGGGCCGAACAGTGGCATTGTGTAGTAAATAAGAGATGTTTTTAGGGGTGTGAGTTATAATTATGGTGATGAGTTATTTCTATTTTAGGAAATGGGTAAATAACTTTGGGACGGACCTTTTGGGAAAAAGGGGTAAACAACTTAGGGACGGAGGGAGTAATGATCTTGAAATATAATGCATAAATAGTACTCCCTCCGTCCCACTATAAGTTTTCTACTTTCCTTTTTTGGATGTCCCACTATAAGTTTCTCATTCTATAAAAAAACAAAAAAAGCAATACTCCATATATTAATAAACAGAGTACTTTCTTAAACAATTATTCTTTACTTTTTCACAACTCCCCATAACTTTACACAAAAGTTAATATATGGCCCACCATATATTAATAAACAATACACTTTCTTAAAAAAAAAACAAGAAACTTATATCGGGACGGAGGGAGTATGTATTAGTAATCAATCAGTATCAAAGATTCACCAATAATTATTCAGTATAAAATTAAATTGCACGAGTAACACTTGTGTGAATCAATTGCACTATATGCAATTAGCTTCTAAGTAATACAATTCAATTAAGCGAGTATTATTTAGTACGATTGATGTGAACACTTATAAGTTATAACTGATTTTTTGAATAATATTATTTAGTAAAATGAGTAATATTATTTAAAAAAAAAGTGTACTGTGTCTGGGCAAATGATGTGTAAATGAATTTGACAAATTATACACGTGTCATTAGTGTAATAAAAATCTACTCGTAATGGTATATATTTAGGTAAGATAAACAAATAGATATGCATCGAACCATCGCCCTCGAAAATAAATTTACGTTAGGGAATCTTTAAATAGTTTATGGAAATGCAATAAGGGTTTCTTTGTTTCGGAATTCATCTGGATAGAACTAGAATTTTCTGGCCCCCGTCTCATTCTAGTTAGAGATGTAACATTCAGTTTTTGTATCTTATTTTTCGTCCACACCTATAAATATCTATAAAACTTATCATTACTCACATATCATTTTTCTCCCACTCAATCATTACCCACATATCATTTTTCTCTCATTAATACTCTATTTCATACTTTTCTCTTACACATCATACTTTACTCCTACTCATGATTTGACATAAAGTAAAACATCACCTTACTAAAATCTCAAAATAAACACATACTTTTATTATCATAGTTTTTTTTACATTTTGTGGATATAAAGTCATGACTTCACACGCATATTTAAATCCTGAAACAAACAACGTTAAAGTAATCGCACTAGAGAAGATTCGTGTGTCCATTGATATCCATCGCTTCTTCTCACATTCATATAATAATAAAATTAAAGGGAAAAGAGTAGGTATGGTATGAGAACGTCTGGTGTCATGAGATAATGAAATGTGACATAGATTAGGTGTTAATTTGTATTGTCTAGGTATTAATTTATATTGTCTCATATCATATGAGACAGTTTTACACGAGTTTTTGTCAATGGAAAAAAAAAAATGTTAGTTTTTTATATTGAACCACATTAGTGTTTTTTTTAATAAACAAATAAGTACAAAATAATTCCATGAACTAATGCATTAAATTATACTTATAAATTAATACTTTTCAATATGAAAATTGCTTTCTTGTCTTCTATGTTTTTCTAATAATAGGAGATGTACTAATTAGCAAGTGAATCAAAATTGGATCAAAATTGCATTATATAGTTGGTGCACGTAAATGTTAATTAAATTGTACTCCTTTCGTCCCAAAATAAGTTTTCCGTAAATTTTTGTTATTTTCTTTAAAAAATTATATTTATTTATTAATATATTGTGAGTCGCATGTTAACTTTTGAAGCAAAGTTATGAATAGTAACTGTGTTAATTTGGAGGTTAAAGATTATATGTAATGGATTGTTGTCTTTGCCATTTACAAAATAAGAAATTCATTGTGGGAGTGAACCAAAAAGAAAAATTGGAATATCCAAAAAGAAAATTGGAAAATTTCTTGGGGAGATATGGGGTATAAAATTAACATACGAGACATATAACCTTTCAAGGGACTGTCTTACATACTCCCCCGTTTCATACTTGTTTGTTACATTGTCAAAAATATTCGTCCCATATTTGTTTTCTACATCCATTTTTAGCAAAAAAAAAAAAAAAAACAACAATATTTTTTAATAGTTTATTCATCATACACTCCTAATCAAAATCATCCAGTTTATCACTTTAAATACTAATAAACAATTCATGTTTTTTAAAATGTGCAAACTGTTTTTTTTTTTAAATATTACATGTCATATATATCTTATTTCAATAATTAATGAAAAAAGCAAAAATACAAAATGTGTGCGCGTAAAATACATGTAATTTGAATGTGTCTTGACGTTACACCCACTCATATGAAAATTTGGCTTAACAAATTAGTTGTCTCACAAATCTGAAATATACATTTTGATGCCTAACGAAGAGATTTTATATCGTCTGAAGTGTTAAATTATTCCCAATGAACCAATGGAGCTGGATTAATGATTATATCTATTTTCAACATAAACTGTTGTCACCACTTAGACTCACAAGTCATTTCATTTTTTTAGGAATAGAATGGTTTTGTTGCTATTTACAATTTCCTTTGTTTCAGACGCATGATTGAAAGGTTTTGGCTGAGGACCCATTTCATAATTTTGTTTCTATTTTTTAAAATTTATGGACAACCAAATAGGACCAATGAGTTGGAGAATGGTGCATTATTGCTTTAAATGTGATGAAAATGACTAATTAAAAGTTTGATTTAATTTAGAATTAATCAAAACAAAAGCGAAACAAAATGTAACTTGTTAGCGTTCGAGTTTAACTTGAATAAAGTTACATATACGGTTGATCTTGACATGTGTTTATTGTGGTATGTTTATTTACATATCTAAATTATGAGGAGAAAATTTAAAATAATATTCTACCTACATAGTCCACTGCTTAAAAAAAAACTAAATTTAATATTCTAAACGCAATACTGTGCCAAGGCAAAGGCAGTAGCTTAACAGAGAATTATATAATTCTTTTAGTTCACTTTATATTTAGACTTACGTTTAGAATGTAATTACTAATGCGTCACAGGGTGCGTTGTTTAATAGACTTTGTTAACATTTAAGAGCGATGATCAAAATCAATAATTCTCATCTTTCTAATTTATTTTGTATCACTCTAATTTCAAATATAAATTTATAATAATGTTTAATGTGTCTTCAGATTTTTTTTTTTTTTAAATTTTATGTGTTAATCTTCTTAAAATCATACTTTAAAATCACTAAATTGTGATATTAATTATTTATACATGTACGTTAAAACAATACTCCCTCCGATTCAAAATAAGTGTCGTTTTAGAGGTTACAATTTGTTTCAAAATAAGTGTCGTTTTAACTATTTTTTCACATGTTTTCCCGATTTACCCCAAATTCAAATTCAAAATATAAGAGATATTTTAGGGATTATATTAAAATATAACAGATCTGTTAGATATTATCAAAATATAATAGATATTTTAGAGATTTAGGTGGGGTATATATGTCAAAATTTATAATTCTTAATTTGTCCTAAAATCTCTAGAACGACACTTATTTTGAATTAGAGGGAGTATTACTTTGTATACTAAATAATATTTATAGAGTAAACCAAATTATCCGAATATAACACCTTAAAAACATATATAAATTTTAAAAATTGTAAATTAAATGTAGGCAATTCACATTTTTTCTCACCCACAAGTTAAGCATATTAAATAATCTAATATAATATAATTATAAAACAAAACATCAATTCAAATTTCATTACAAACAATAAATTCAATTCAAAACAAGTGTCACATTATCAATTTAAATTATATTTCATGATAAAATAAAAATGAAATACTAACATATTTAATGCGGAATAAAAAATTCATTAATTGGATTCACCAAGTGGCAAATGATTCGTCACATGGCGAGTCAGATTCACGAATTCAAGAATATCACCATTTTTAGGAGACGGGTGCAAACGTAGCATTATAATATTTTTGGAAGAATTCATGCATCACAATACATGGGTTAATCTTCCTCAACACCAATTGCATAGTACTAGAGTCTCATGTTGATAAAAACGTGGATACGGAAGAAAAGAAACTAGAGGATTTGGATTCCCCCGTACAAAAGGGTCCAGTGTACATTATCGACCATTAAAAATGATTCAATCAAATCTAATAATGGTAAGTAATTGTCAATGTGCCAAATCCAATAAAACGGACAAGAAAGAAGAAAGGATATATATATTAAAAGAAACAGAAATACAAAGCATCAAAGGGTACAAGGCTCCAGAATAGTCGAGGAGGAGAACAACTAGCAAAGCCTCATTATCAAATCAAAACCTCAAGAGAGTGAAACTGAGAGATTCTTAAAAAGCGACAAGAAATAATTTTGAAATTACAGATGGAAAAGAGGAATGGATCCTAAAGGGCTTTAGATTAATTTAAATCACCAGAAAGATTTAGAAGTCATTCCAAGACTGGCCAGCACAAGAAATTGAAATAGACTTAAATACGAGTCTAAAAGACCAAATTTATGCATTAAATTTCTGAGCATTATGTCCTCTTCGCCATCAAACATCATATGAACCCCTGACAAGAGGGCTAAAAGTTCACAATATGCACACAAGAAGAAGCTTAAAGAAAATAAGACTCAGGGATTATTGAGAGAGACTGAAACAGATGTATATATATCATCACTCTTCGAACTCATGCATATGATCCAACAGGTAGTTGGCTGCCATTTCCTCGTTCTTGTTGCAGGCAAAGAACACCTGTAGAACCATTGCTCGATCAAATCCCATCGCCTCAAGCTGCAAAAGGGGAAAAAGGAGTTTCGTCAGTTCTGAACTAATTTTGGACTTAGTAATCCCAAAGTACTTTTGTTTTGGAACTCAAAGTAAGAATATTGAAATCCTATAATATCCAACCCTAATACACCCTATAAAAATGGTTCATAAGGACTCTATAGTGCATATACAGTTCCGAATCAGTCATGTTTATAGGGACGAGAACTTGGTAGCGGATGCACTGGCCGCATATGGTGACTATTTGGATAACTTATGGTGGGATACAGTGCCAGATTTCATAGCACATTTAGTCTCGAAGGACAGATTTATGGTGTACTACAGATTCAGTTGAAGTATAGTTTGCTGTTCATCTGTACAAAGTTTTGTTGTCTTAATGGAGTCTTATTTAGGTACACTTTTTCCTACTTTAATAAGGGTTTTGCCCATTTGGTATTTCCCTTTATTAGGTTTTAATGAGGCCTAGATCTCCAGTCCTTAGCAAGGTTGTGGCTTTTGGTATCACTTTTGCTTTTGTTTACCTTGCCAGGTTGTGGCACCCTTAATTTTTCTTGTCTCTTCGTCAATATAAGTACTAATTCGACCTACTACCCACTCTCTTTTTCATTCACTCACTAACACCCACATCTCATGTATAATATTTAAATAATATAACATCAAACCCTCTTTTTCCATATTTGATTTGACATAAAGCACAATCCCACCCTATCAATATCTAAAAACAAACATGCATTTTAACTATTCATCAAGAATTTCAAACACTAGGATTTCAAAATGCGGGATTTCACCCACCCACTATAATCCCAAAACAAAGTTAAGCAGTTACCCTTTCAATGGCTTCACGTTCCTCGGGCGTAACTGTTACTGCCTGTGGCATTGCCTCACCGAGTATGTTGCTGAAGACCACATCATCAAGAAACAAAATTACATTACAACCACACTCACAAATGTTCTTATTATTAAAATACAAAGTTTAAGATACCCTTCTCCCCCTTCAACAGGCTCGTTGATTAGGCGAAGAAAGTCGGCTTGGTGATCTTGAATCAGCCTAACTAATTGAGGGTTTTGCCGCCCTAGCTCTTGAAGCATAGGCTGAAAAAAAAATTAATTAGTGCCTGTACAAGAAAACCACAGTATAGAACAATTTAACAAATAGATAAACTAATTATGATGTGTTCTCTACAAAACCTGCAAGATCTGTGGGTTGGCCTGCACCATAGTTCTCAATGCTTGGAACTGAAGCAAAGGATTATTAAAAAAAAAAATTCAGAAGTTGCCAAACAAAAAGCAAGAGAAACTTCATCTCTAACTTTGTTTAACTTATATAAATCTCAAATTACCTGAGGAGTGTTGCGTAGAAACTCTAGGGAGTTTGCACCACCAGTGTTAGCGCCCATATTTGGAAGACCCTGTAAAAGATATAACAGTTCCATTATTTATATATTTTTTCATTAACAGAAAGGAAAAACTATGCAAAAAACTATTAGAATAACCTGTGGAAAAAGATCTAGTGGATTCGCATTAGGTCCAGAGGCAGGAGCGGGAGCTGGTTGAACTGCTTCCTGAAGCTGAGCTGGCGCATTGGCAGCAGAAACAGGAGCAGGAGCAGGAGCAGGAGCAGGAGCAGGAGGTGCTTCTGCTGTTTCAGGGATTCCCTGAGATACATAGAGAGAAAAGGGCATCGATAAAACTATTATTCATCACAAGATTAAAATTAGAGGTTTAATTGCAAAAACTTCCTAAGAGAAGGATTAAAAAGTTGATAGCTTACAGAATATAAATATTCAACAGCTCTCTCTGGGTTGTTGAAAGCAGCACGAAGAGCTCGAACAACTGTGTCTCTATCCCAAGTTCCTCCACCCATATCAAGAATCTGCTGTATAGCTCCCTCAAGGTTGTTACCCGCAACTAAATTAGATGCAGCCTGGTCATAAACATCAGGTCTGAAACAAGGTATAAAATTTTAGTGTCCAAAAGCTAAAGTTATGGGAAAGAAGGTTAGCCCTATCAAATCTAATGAGATGGATACGCACGAGGCATTAGCAGCTGGAACTGTAGCAGGAGGTGGAGCGGAAACAGGAGCAGCAGGAGCAGGTGCAGGTGCAGGCCTGCTAAATTCAGGAAATGATGAGTTAAACAGATTAAAATGAAAAAACAAAATCAAATTCTCATTTCTCGCCTGGGAGAAAGAGAGAGGAAGGGAGAATAAGTGAGAATTTTTAAGTACAAAAAGCAGGACATATTCGAATCTTACGCTGCTGCAGGAGGTTGAGCTGCAGGCACTGGAGCTGATGTGGGTGGTGGGCCACTTGCCTGTGGTGCCTATAAAGAGTAACATAATATGTGCATATGAAAAATCACGAAGTCCACCATAACGTGATAGATAAGGAAATTCTTTGTTAAATTAATAATGCAAATTATCTGTAGAAGTGATTGAAGCATAACCATTCTAAAATTCTTAGGTATTAACTAAAGGAATGGTAGGCAAATGTGTACTATTTAACCAGAAATACAAACATGGAAATAACATAATATAGTCTGAATCCAGTTTGTTGTTACCTTCACTGTAGGAGCATTTGATGTTGTTGAGCCATCACCTGAAGAGCCCTTGTTCTACAACATTTTAAGGACAATTGACTTCATAAATATTTACAAAATGGATAACATATACATGTCAAATAGCGTTCACAGCATCAAAGATATACTGAAAATGTTGACATATATAGCAAAAAACAGGTTCACAAATCTTGGGCACTTTGGCTACATGGTATAAGAGTTTATCATCAAATCAGACAATTTTTGTCATGCGAGAAGAGAACTGAGGTCAAAGTTACACAGGATGTTTGTTTTGGGTTTTAAAAATCAGGATCTGGGTTTTTAAATTTAAAACTGGTTCAAGTTCAGGATTTTAAAATCCGGTACAACACTTATAAACCTACTGTGATACTTTCTCATACAATCAGTTCTTTCTCCTTATAGTTAAATATTTTGAGATTTTAATTCACATCATTCAATCACACTCTTAGATTTTAAAATTTGGTTTTTATTAGTCACTTAAAACCCCTGCAAAATCATGTTTTATTTTGGGTTAAAGTGGTTCTAAATACCGGTTTTTGAAATCCTAATAAATGGTAAGGTATGTGTTTTGGGATAATGACTAGGGTGAGATTTAAATTTATGTCAAATCATGTGTAAGGGTGAACAATGTTGTATTATTATATTGTTGTTAGGTGTGGTTGAACAAATTGAATGATGTGAGTTATGAATTTTACAAAGTGTCAGGAGAGATTATTGTATTGGAAAGTGTGACAGTAGATATAAGTGTTGTTGTGGTTTTATAAAACTGGATATAAAAAATCCTGAAGATGTAAATCCGATACCTGGTTTTTAAAACCCAAAACAAACATCACTCAAAGCAGTAGCAACAGGCACCATCTAATGTTAAAAGTTTAATAAGAGGCAGGGAAGATTCCAACAAAGTTCAGTTTAAAATAGCAGGACTATCTCTCCTCACAATTAAAGTAATCAGCAACGTCTCTTTTTTTTTTTTTACCTTAGTCAGCATAATAACAACGAAACTATTTTCAGCAACTTTATTTTCTTCAAGTGTTGTGCCATCTTTTAGAACTTTTCCCTGATGGATCAGCATTTGCTGTGCTGCAGGATAAGTATCAGCTCCCTGTTTAGTTTCTATTGTTTTCTTAACATCCACAACCTGGACAATAAAGGAAGCAAGCCCGTATTAGAGTGGAAGGAAAGAAATCAATAAATGGGAACAAAATAGATGCAAAACCAGAAAATTTATTTTCGCATACACTTGATAGAGAGCACGTTCTGTAGTTTGAAAAAGTATAGACTAATTCTCCCATCTCAAGCTCAAGTTCCATAAAACAGCATCTATAGGGAATAAATGATAGGCTTCATATGCAAGTGTAACACAACTTTTAAAGTGTGTGCCTATTTAAAATTTAGAGAAGTGTTTATAAAGTTAGCTATTAAAATTAAGAGTACATTACGAAGAGTGCCTTTCACACGAATGCTAATGCTCCCACATAATCAAGCATCCAGGTTGAAGCTATATACATCTAGTACTTAGATACACAAGACCCCATTATATATTCCCATTAAAAGAAGCATGACCACAAGGATCACCAAGGGAAGCAATCACATATATTCTACTTAATGGCATAAGTAGGTCACTTGTGTTGAGGGTTTTTAATGATCCTCTTGTAATTAAAAGAGATTATCAAATTTTAAAGGTTTTATGCAACCTATAGATACTTCATTGATCATAAACATCATCATTGATGACTTCCACATCACTTGATAACAAAATCAAATTGGAACTATGATACCAGTGAATCATTTCAATAACAAGTGTTACATAACATAAAAATTGAGATACTCATCATGGATTCTGCATCAATCCAAATCCCAAACAAAGGTCAAACAGAGCAGCAAGCCCAGTATAGCCAACTAAACATTCATTGGCGAGAATTCAGTTATCACCCCAATTATAGGTGGAAAGGGAAAACTTCAATTGTTTTTTACTGATAAAAAAACATTAAGTAACTCAACAGCAGATTAAAAGCAGAGAACAAAATTCAACAAATAAAAAATTCGAGTTGAAATAGCATAATTAAAAACAAAATCAACAAATCAAAGAAATCGAAAAGGAAAAAGAAAAGAAAACCGAACCGTGTCTTCGGGTTTCACTTCAATTTCGAAGTGCGTTCCCTTGAGAGTCTTGACGAAAATCTTCATTTTGATTTTTTTTATGGAATTAAATTTATTTTTGGGGAGAAAATACAGAGAAGAAGGGCATAGAAACCCGACGATGCAAGTAAAGAATTAATTTAAAGATTTCGCCATGGATTTATTTCTTCAGAGCTTTCACACAGTTCAGCAATGAACAGAGGAATCACACGCGCACAGTCAGCCGTGTGAGCACGGAAGAGTAATTCGGACGTCAGAGTGGTGCGTATGTTTCACGATCAGCGTGTGTTATTTGTTTAATGATAAAGAGAGGAAATTAAAGTGAGCTAGATTTTTGTGATGGGTTACGAGAGATTTCACTCATGCTTATCTCGTATATGGGCCGGACTTGACCCGGGGTATGGGCCAACCAAATAAATAGAAATAAAATCAAAGGCCCAGGTTATCTGCACTAGCCTCTATGTTAAAGACACTAACCGGATGAATACACTATTTTTTGTTCGGAATTTTTTTTCGAATTTTTTGCATATTTTCGAACATTTTTTTCGAAAATAATAAAATTCACAGTATTTCGATTTTTTTTTTTCGAATTTTATGTTCATTTTCGGATTTTTTTTCCGAAAATGTTGCAAATTTTCGGAAAAAAAAAGTAGTGTATTTATCCAAGTAGTGTATTTTACACAGAGGCTAGTGCAAATAACCGTGGTCAAAATCAAATCAATATTCTAATTTAATGTTTTTTTAGCAACTACTGAACAAGTGGAGTTGTTGAGATGAGAAAGTTGGATGGATCAAAACCTGCAAAGTCCGTCTTTTGACAGGGTGGATTAAAAATTTAGCAGGCTGCAGAACCTTTAGCCCAATTTATTTATTGGTGGATTGCGAGTTCAAAAGGATATATTCACCTTTAATTTTTAAATATATTTCTTATTTATATAAAAATTTTAAAAATATAATTTAAAAGTTATTATACATAAATTCATCAAAATCAAATGTAATTAAATAACATATCTTGGTAAGTATCACTATGAAAATATTAAAACGAAATTTATTTGACAAATATTTTTTAATTAGAAAAATATTTTTTTTAGAAATTGATGTTCATAATATATTAACCATAGTTATTTATAAATATAGTCTTCCACAAATTAAATTCATCATTTATTAACATAAACTTTACAAAATAACCTTATAAATAATATTATAGTAGTTAATAATGTTAAAAAAAAAAAAGAGAGAGAGAGAGATGAGCCAACCCATGGCCCAAATGGATCAACCATTTTAGGCCTGCCTCCAAACAAACTAATTTTTTTTTTAGTTCAACCCTCCTTTTATGTATGATGGAACTGGTTGGATCAACAAGCTCTACTAGCTTTAGTACTTATTTGGTAGGGCTGATAAGCCTATGAAATAAATCATTTCAACCCATTTATGTTGTTTGGTATAACATTATTGGTTTCATAACTGACCGAGAAAAAGACGGTCAATGAAAAGGTTTCAGGCAATTTACTATTGCTCTTCAGCAACGCCATCGGGTCTCCCACGCCCAATACACTATCTTAATTCTTATCTAATACGTGTTTCTCAAAAATACCCTTTCATTTTCGTCCCCTGCTGCCGCCATCATCACCTTCGTCGATCGGCCGCCGCTGCCTTCATCCCATGCACTCCGTCGACAACCGTACTTCGCCGCCGGAAACTTACATTTCATAGATCTTAGTCGTGAATGGCTTTTCTCATCATCTTTGTCGCTCTGTGTTTGCATTTGCATTTGGAAAATCATCTTCACCGTCTGCAATTGTGTTTCGTGACTTGTGCTATAATTGACAATTTCCTCTTCAAATTGATGTTGAGATTGTTGGGTTTCCATTTTTTTCAGAAATTTTGGGGTTTTTGTTTCTTTCTCTTGCTCCAATCGACGATATCTTCTGCAAATTGATATGGAATTGCAGTAAAATTGGGGGTTTCCTTTTTTTTCTGAAATTTTTGGGGGGTTTTGTTTCTTTCTCCATGGGTTTCCAATTGTGTTTCCCCATTTCTTGCTTCCATTGACGATTTTTTCTTTAAATAGATGTTGGGATTGGTGTAAAATTGGAGTTTCCAATTTTTTACTGCAATTTTTGAGTTTCTGTTTCCTCACCTCGGTAGGTTCTGAAGATGATAGGTTGAAGATGATGGATAGGGATGACAATGGGGCGGGTCTGGGACGGGTTTGGCCTATCCCAGGACCCGCCCCGCCTGGGATTTTGGGGACCCTGGACCCACCCCGCCCCGCCTCGTTTTCTGAACGGACCCGCCCCGCCCCGCGGACCCAGCGGGTTGAACCCGCCCCGCCTATTTTCTGTTTTTTAATTCAACATATAATTTAATCTATAACTTTGTAAATAATTAAAATAATATTAACAACAATATTTTCATTTAACAACAATTGAAATAATTCCATAACTTTCTAATCTAGTATTCTAATTTAATACGTAATTTAGAGATTACAGAGAAGAAAATAAATAGATGCAGTACTTGAGATTTGAGGAGGGGCAGTCAGCGGCTGCGAGTGTCGCACGGGAGGCGGTCGGCGGCTGAGGCCGGTGGATTGACGGTGGGGCGCACGGTGTTGCTTTGGTGGCGGTCGTGTGGCGTGGACTGAGGGGGACTGGTGGTGGGGCCGAAGTGCCGACGGCGGAGGGACTTGCGGCCGGCCACCGATTGGAAGAATTGGAGGCGTCGAGGCAAGCCGCGGGGGAGGGGAGTGATTAGGCGTGAAATTGTCATGATTCGTAGCTTGAAATACCCCAATCTTGGTCGAGTTTATAGAGTATTTAGAGTCAATTGAGCATTATTTCTATACATTGATAAATTTGTCTCTTTGATGCTCATAGGTGAATAGAGGACGAAAAACGGAGTTCGTAGGACTTTGAATCGACTCAAACGGATGCCCGGATGAGAAGATATTGAAGAAATACGATTGGTATTAGTGCGGACGAGGAAAAGTATCACTTGGGAGGAGTTAGAAGTCACTCGAGTGACTAGGTCGAGCGCCCCCGCTCGAGCGCATTGCTCGAGCGCCTAAACGTACAGAAACTTTCTTGTGCTCGAGCAGCTCGAGCGCCACTGCTCGAGCGAATTGCTCGAGCGCCCAAAACATGCAGAATGATTTCAACGCTCGACCAGCTCGAGCGGAACCGCTCGAGCGATTGTGTCATTCGAGCTACACTGCTCGAGCGGGACCGCTCGAGCGTTTTGCTCGAGCGCCCATGGATTTTTGCCCCCGGATGCGTATTTTCGGCCCATTAACTCCCGTTTCGACCCGTGCCTATATATACCTCTTCCAAACACGTTTTGAAGGAATCCCGACTTTAGAAATCACTTTAGACTTAGTTTTTGGAGAGGAAGGAGACGAGCAAGCTTTAGTTACATTTTGTTGAGGTTTTTCATACGAATTCTAGTTTCTTTTCATTAGCTTGATTACTTTAAACGCTTTAAATTTTGTTTTAGTTAATTAAATTTCAGTTCTTCGTATTTATTTTCTTTTAAAACCCTAGTTCATGTTTCGTATTTTCTTCGTGCAATTCATTATGTTTATGTTCGTGGTCTCTTCTATTGCTTTTATGTTTGTTAAAACCATGTCTAGCTAAAACCCTTGCATGCTTAGGGTAGGATGAACTCGTAGAAGTAGGATGTGGGTACGTAATTAGGGTAATTCGTGACGTTAGTTTTAATTCTCTTAATTAATGAATTCTCATAATTAATCTGAACTTTACCTTTAAATTTAGTACGAAAGTGTTAGAGAGAGGACGACCGCATCACTCAATAACAATTAGTAGTCTTAACGAGAAGGTTTAGGAAAGGTTAATTCATCTACAGGTTTAGCGAAGGAGGACGACCGCATCACCTTAGTTAAATTAGGGTCTCATTAATTGAGCACAATCCATTAACTTTTTAGTGGATTAGTGAAGTCGAGTGTTAGGGTAAAGTATTAGGGTTTAGAATCTTGAGCTTTCACCTTGCATTCTTTTACTTAGGTTAATTCTTGTTTGTCACGATTACTTTGATTATGTACCTGCTCCGTTAGTATACGTAGGGATTCCTATCTTAAGCATCACCATCTCTTATTTGAATCCAACCCTTAGTTAATTCGTCTGCTTCAGTATTTTAGTTTAATTAGTTTATTTTAGTTTTAATTAATCTTTCTAAAAAAATCCAAAAACATACACTCATATTAACTACGACGCGTAGATCTTCAGGGATCTATTCGTATATAGACCATCCCTTGGGTTCGATAATACTTGGTCCCTATACTTGCCAATACTACAGTGAACCCGTACTCTTGCGGGGTAGCTACTAGTATAAGCTAGTGTAGTTCGCTTCAAGTCAATGGCGCCGTTGCCGGGGATGGCGTTATATGCTTTTTGAATAGGACTTGTAGATAGCTTAGTAGTTAGTAGTGGGTGATTTAATTTCTGTTTTTATATATTTTTTTTTTCAATCGGCAGTTGCGTTTTGACTCTTCTGCTAGTGTGTCAGGTTTATGAAAACACGCTCACAAGGCAATACGAGCGAAGAGAGAATACCGTTGGACCCTGAGACAATAGCCAGAAGGAACCGAGCCTTCTTGAGAAGGATGAATGCTGCCGACTTAGGAAAGGAACCGATGGATATCAATAATGAGTTGGACGATGCTGCCAACGATTTCAATCAGGCAGTAGACCGAGTTGAAGGCACTGGAGTTAGTGGTAGCCAGAATCAAATTCCATTAGGGGATAGCCAGAGCCTAAACCCGGATACACAAAACGTAGGGAATCCAGCTCAGAACCTTGTCCATAATCCTCATAACAACCCTGCTTACCCACAAAACCCAAATAACCCTTTTAACAACCCAGTATACCAACATTACCCATACCCACCTTATCCTTACCCACCATATCCATATCATCCACCACCAGTCTATAATCAACCACCTGTTTACCAACCACCACCCCAACAAGTACCAGTACCTGCTGCTAATCCTCAACACGTTCCTCAGAACGTAGATCATAATATGGCGATTAGAGGGAGGTTTGCAGCGCAGCCACAGCGGTACTATGATGGAGTGGCTTTGCCTCCTGTTGAGGCGAACAACTTCTCGATATCACCGGGGATTTTAAAGCTGCTGACCGAGAATCAGTTCAAAGGGGTGATCGGGAAGGAGAACCCTCACACTCACTTAAGGAGCTTTCTCATGATAGCCTCAACATTTAATTATAATGGCATGTCTGAAGATGCCAAGAGGCTTAGGCTGTTCCCATTCTCATTGACGGGAATAGCCAAGGAGTGGTACGATAATACGCTCCCGCGGGGAGGTATTACCACTTGGGCCGAGCTCGAGCGTCTGTTCCTCGAGCGATTCTACCCTCCATCTAGGACGATCAAGGCTAGAATTGAGATCTCTTCCTTCTGCCAGAAGCAAGGAGAGGACCTACGTCAAGCGTGGGAGAGATACTCAAACATGCTGATTGAGTGCCCGCAGCACGGGTACAATGAGGGCGATATTATGACATTCTTCTATAGTGGTGCCAACAAAGCTGGACAAGACCATTTAGACGCCTGTGCGGGTGGATCATTCCTCAATCAAGGCATAGAGAGGTGTAGAGAGATCGTTGACAACATTGTCACGAATGCCGGTGCTTGGGGTGTGGATGCAGATTTACAAAGAGTGCATCAGGTTGAAGAGGGAGAAGGAACGAGAAGGCTATTGATGGCCATGATGGAGAAGATAAACAACCTCGAGTTGGGGAAGAGTTTGGGTGGAGAACATGCAGTAGAGAATGAGAGAGTAGACCAACCAAGTGGGCAGCAAGAGGTAGTCAATTACATGGGAGGTCCATATTACAATCAGAATGGCTACCAAGGTGGAAATCAGTATGGAAGGCCTCCTTATGGCCAACCATTTGCATCTCCAGGGCCACAGCCGTCTCAAAATCAATGGAGGAACACACAAGGAGTTCAAGGAGGCCAGCAACTTCCTCAAAACACATGGAGGAAGAATGAGAACTTTTCTTATGCTAACCCAAAAGCTGGTGTTACTGTTCCTGCAGGTGTTGATCCGGGTTCAAAGCCTCCGGGTGGAGAAGGCGGTGCCTCAACTGAGGAGATGTTGAGAGCGATCCTTCAGAAGGTGGAGGAGGGAAGCAAGCGGTTGTCATCCTTGGAGTATGATGTGAAGGAGTTGCATAAGAAGGGTGATCATCGTGATCAAGAGCTCCAGAAGATGAATGTTGAGTGGACTAGAACTCAACAAGAGAACAATCGAAGGTTCACTTCTTTAGAGCTCCAGATGAGCCAAATTGCAAAGTCAGTGAATAGAATGCCGGAGGGGAACTCGAAAGAGCAGTGCAAGGCGATCCAGCTAAGAAGTGGAACCAACTATGAAGGTCCTCAGATGCCTGCTGATTCTGAGACGCCCCAAGTTGATGAGGGGATTGAAAGTGAAGGGCTTGAGAAGCATAAAGATATGGATGAGTCCCAGAAGGGCAAGGAAAGTGAGGAGGTTGAGAGAGTTCCTAAGTGGAAGAAAGCAAAGGAAGCAAGGGAGAAAGTGAAAGAAACAGAAAGAGATGAATGGGGGGTACCCAAATCTGTGATACCTGTCCCATATCCACAACGCTTCATGAAAAAGAAGCTTGATGAGAAATTCGCTAAGTTCCTTGATGTTTTTAAACAATTGCATATTAATATTCATTTTTATGATGCTTTGGAACAGATGCCGCACTATGCGAAGTTTTTGAAGGGCTTGATAGCGAAGAGACGAAGAGTTGATGAGCCGAAGTTGGTGCAGTTGAACCACGAGGTGAGTGCATTAGTGCACAAGGCGCTGCCACCGAAGCTGAAGGATCCCGGGAGCTTCACGATCCTATGTGATATTGGGAACGGGATCAAGAAGGGAGCGTTATGTGATTTAGGGGCGAGCATCAATCTCATGCCCTTGTCGCTTTTCAAGAAGTTGGAAGGTGGAGAACTTCAACCCACAATGATGACGCTTCAACTTGCCGACCGGTCTATTACTAGACCTCAAGGTGTGGTTGAAGACGTCCTAGTGAGAGTTGGAGATCACATTTTTTCAGCCGACTTTGTAGTGCTAGAGATTGAGGAAGATGAGCACGTGCCATTGATCTTGGGAAGACCGTTCTTAGCTACGGCGGGGATGGTGCTAGACGTGGCAAATGGGAAGATTACGTTGAAGGTCGATGATCAAGAAGTGAAGATCTCCCTATATGAAGCCATGAAGCACCCGAAGGAGGATGAGAGCTTGTATTGCATGGATGCAATTGATCCTCGTGTTGAAGACACGCCTTCTATCCCTAATCCTTCTGATATTCATGATTTTGTTAGTCCTTCACTTGATTATTTAACCCATGAGTGTTATGATCTTGATTATTTTGATAGGGATAAAGTGAAGAAGTTGAAGGATGAAGAGGTGAAGAAAGTGGACGTGGTCCCGTTGGAAGGGAAAGGAGGAGTTAAGAAGAAGAAGTCCAAACTCAAGAAGTTGTTTAGTAAGACTCCTCCAGATAGAGGCAAGAAGGAGTTGAGACCCATAACACTTGGGAATGAGAAAAGAGGAAAGGAACTCATGATGGAGGGACATCAAGGAAAGGAGTTCAAACACCACTCTTATGAGAGTAAGGGAGGTAAATTTGAGTATGATGTCCCATAAGCTCCTTTGAGCTTGGTCTGGCATGAGGACCTTAAAAATAGCGCTGAATGGGAGGCAACCCATTTTTATTTGCTTTCATTTATTTTTAGTGTCTTTTTATATTATTAGGGAGTTATTTTGAGTCGTATGTTTAACCTCGTACTTGAGAGTTTTATTTTGTAGGCTTGTCTCTAAAGGAGTAAAGGTATCATGGAGTTATTCAGATTGAAGGAACCAACTTGAGACAAGGAAGTGTGCAAAGCTATTGAGAGAAACTGAATTGTTTGGTTGAGGTAACCACAATCCCAAACTTAGACCTCTAGCAAGGTCGAAGTTTGGGGGGGTGGAGATTTTTATGTTTCTTGTTACATTGCACATGCATGCACGCCCTTATCTTTGAGTTGAGTTTGATTGATTATTGGTTTGTTGAGATACTCCTTGGGCTATTATTAATTTGTTTTGTTACTCAATATTTTATGCCTATCAATCACCTTATGCTTGTTGATTGCTATCTTTGAGTATGATTTGATGAGTAGGGTGAGTTGTAAGGTTGAGTTAGAAATTCTTTTGTGTGAGAGTTTGAGTTTGAGCTGATTTGAGAGAGAACTTGTATGCTTGTGAATTTTTTCCTTTTGAGTACTTGGGTGATGAGAGTGAGAATGCATTAGGACTAACATGGATGTGAAAGCCGTGAGCAGTTGAGCCTTACGAGATTTAAATGCATGATTTAATCTCTTCGTTTGTGAGTGGATCGTTACCTTAGAGGATGCTAGAACTTGTGTGTGCTCTTGCTTCTTGATTGTGTCTAGTTTGATATGCCGAATAGGATCTTAGGCCATCTTTGATTTTATTGAGTCACTTAGCCAAAATTTTCCTTACCAATGACATTGATCACTTGTTAGCCCCTTTGAGCCTAAAGCCTATTTTATTTGCTAGCACATATGAACACTATTCCAATTCCTAAGCCCTTTTGTCCAAATTTGAGTGGAGAATAGGAAAGTGTGAATATGAAGGGAGTGAATTGAGTTGAAAAAGGAAAAGGTTGTTTGTTGAGTGATGATAAAATAAGGGTGTGAATGAAATTTGAGTTGTGGGAAAGAGAAAGAAAATTGAGAATGAGCAAAAAGAAAAAAAAAATGAGTTCATGTGTTTGTGCGAAAAAGAAAAAAGTGAAGTGATTGAAAAAAAAAAGTGAAAAGAGTTAGAAAAAAAATTGAAGTGTTGAGAAAAGAGGAATTGAAGGAGTGTTGTTTGAAAATGTTTGAAGTATTCTGTTCCTAATCTCGAAGTGCCAAAGTTTGATTTTCTATTCTCCATTCACTTGAGTCACTTTACCATATTGTTATCCCACCTGTCCAAAGAGCCTACATTACAACCTTGAGAAAAGTCCTTTTTGATTCGGCATTGATTTCTAGAGTATGGTCGGAGTTGAGAGCACTTACAAGCCTATGGCTGCCAATATGTGTGATTGATTGATTGAGTGAGTCCCTTAAACACTGTTATACACTTGTGAGGGAGTGAAACACATCGTTGAGTGCACATCCATGCTTGATCTTGGTGTTTCTTGTCATTGTTGCATGAGTATGATAAAAGAAAGTGAGTGAGTATACGGGTGATTGACTTTTGAAGCTTGAGTTCATTAGCTTGCATGATTGATATTTTTTTATTCATTCCTAACAATTTCACTTGACTTATTATTTCGTTGCTTGAGGACAAGCAACATGGTAAGTTTGGGGGGGTTGATTAGGAGTGAAATTGTCATGATTCGTAGCTTGAAATACCCCAATCTTGGTCGAGTTTATAGAGTATTTAGAGTCAATTGAGCATTATTTCTATACATTGATAAATTTGTCTCTTTGATGCTCATAGGTGAATAGAGGACGAAAAACGGAGTTCGTAGGACTTTGAATCGACTCAAACGGATGCCCGGATGAGAAGATATTGAAGAAATACGATTGGTATTAGTGCGGACGAGGAAAAGTATCACTTGGGAGGAGTTAGAAGTCACTCGAGTGACTAGGTCGAGCGCCCCCGCTCGAGCGCATTGCTCGAGCGCCTAAACGTACAGAAACTTTCTTGTGCTCGAGCAGCTCGAGCGCCACCGCTCGAGCGAATTGCTCGAGCGCCCAAAACATGCAGAATGATTTCAACGCTCGAGCGATTGTGTCATTCGAGCTACACTGCTCGAGCGGGACCGCTCGAGCGTTTTGCTCGAGCGCCCATGGATTTTTGCCTCCGGATGCGTATTTTCGGCCCATTAACTCCCGTTTCGACCCGTGCCTATATATACCTCTTCCAAACACGTTTTGAAGGAATCCCGACTTTAGAAATCACTTTAGACTTAGTTTTTGGAGAGGAAGGAGACGAGCAAGCTTTATTTACATTTTGTTGAGGTTTTTCATACGAATTCTAGTTTCTTTTCATTAGCTTGATTACTTTAAACGCTTTAAATTTCGTTTTAGTTAATTAAATTTCAGTTCTTCGTATTTATTTTCTTTTAAAACCCTAGTTCATGTTTCGTATTTTCTTCGTGCAATTCATTATATTTATGTTCGTGGTCTCTTCTATTGCTTTTATGTTTGTTAAAACCATGTCTAGCTAAAACCCTTGCATGCTTAGGGTAGGATGAACTCGTAGAAGTAGGATGTGGGTACGTAATTAGGGTAATTCGTGACGTTAGTTTTAATTCTCTTAATTAATGAATTCTCATAATTAATCTGAACTTTACCTTTAAATTTAGTACGAAAGTGTTAGAGAGAGGACGACCGCATCACTCAATAACAATTAGTAGTCTTAACGAGAAGGTTTAGGAAATGTTAATTCATCTACCGGTTTAGCGAAGGAGGACGACCGCATCACCTTAGTTAAATTAGGGTCTCATTAATTGAGCACAATCCATTAACTTTTTAGTGGATTAGTGAAGTCGAGTGTTAGGGTAAAGTATTAGGGTTTAGAATCTTGAGCTTTCACCTTGCATTCTTTTACTTAGGTTAATTCTTGTTTGTCACGATTACTTTGATTATGTACCTGCTCCGTTAGTATACGTAGGGATTCCTATCTTAAGCATCACCATCTCTTATTTGAATCCAACCCTTAGTTAATTCGCCTGCTTCAGTATTTTAGTTTAATTAGTTTATTTTAGTTTTAATTAATCTTTCTAAAAAAATCCAAAAACATACACTCATATTAACTACGACGCGTAGATCTTCAGGGATCTATTCGCATATAGACCATCCTTTGGGTTCGATAATACTTGGTCCCTATACTTGCCAATACTACAGTGAACCCGTACTCTTGCGGGATAGCTACTAGTAGAAGCTAGTGTAGTTCGCTTCAAGTCAGGGAGGAGGGGGCTGGGGGACCTGCTGTTTCACTTTCGCCTGGGAGGAAAATGAAAGTAATAAATGAAAATATGAAATTGAAACCCTAAATAAAATTATGATATGTATAATAAATATTAAATAATAAATGTATAATATTATATATATATGTGGCGGGGCAGGTCCTAGGCGGGGCGGGTCCGGCTAATACCAGGGCCCGTCCCAGACCCGCCGGGTTCTTGGTCAAACGGGTCCAAACCCGCCCGGGACCCGTTTGACCGGGTTTTTACCCGACCCGTGCGGGGCGGGTTCGTGGCGGGTACGGGTTTAAACCCGCCCCATTGCCATCCCTAATGATGGATTATATCAAAAGGGGGTAAAATAGAAATTCATGAATTTGTAAAATTTTCTTATGAATTATTTCTTCTACCAAACAACCAAATTCTTATAATAGGATTGTTATTAAGTTCTATCAAACACCAACAAATAGTTTTAACCCTTAATACATATCTCAATGTCTATCTTGACCCCTTTTCCCATCTCCCCTACCAAATGAGCCCTTAATATTTCTTAACAGTTGACTCAAATATATATGCACATCAAATTGAATTGATTCTTTTCAATTAAATATAAGATCATGGGTTAGATTATGTAATGGATGATTCCCATTTTAAAATGTCACAAATATTAATATTTTGTTTTATTTTGGGTTAAATTTAGAAAAAAATTACACTCTAGTCTATGTTTTTAAACCTACAAATATATTAGTTTAAAAGATACAACAAGTTATAAATCGGTCCATTTTGGTCATATTAATAATAGGGTAAAACAAATTTTTAGTCCCTTAACTTAATCTAATTTTAATTTCAGTCACTTTAACTTTTTCACTTTCAAATTAATACTTTAACTGTAAATTTATTTTGATTTTGGACCCTTTTATATGCTATCACAGGTAACCTTCATATTATATTAGAAGTAGCACTTTCAATTTAATTAATTTTTACAAAAGGATGTTATATTTGTTAATTAAAAAGAGTAGTCTTAAAATATAATTAAAGCTTAAAAATACGAAAATCAATAAACTAACTATTCATAAAAAATAACTAATACTAAATAAAATCTCTAAAAAATTTAATTAAAAATAAATAAAATCTGAAAATTATTTATATAAAATAATGAATCATTTTACAGTTCATTAAACCAAACTATAGAGTGAAAATTGTTCTATCTATACATAAACCATTGAAGGATATTAGGGGGCGCTTGATTAGCAACTCTTCAATAGTAATGGGAACGGGATTGAAAATTAATGTAATTGTGATAGTTAATAAGTACAAAATCACTACCTCCTCTCCTAAATAATGTAATCACTACTCAATTTTGGTTACCCTATGTTACACCTGGTCATATACGGCGCCATACGGCCACACGGGTAGCGACTAACCCGTCGGCGGTCTAGCACGAGGAGATGATGCGGGGACTAATTCGGTAGGCGGTCGGCTATCGAGGAGGAGAGATGGACGACATGACACAAAATCATTAGCGAGAAGAAATATTCAAACCGACCCGGATGATGTCGGGAAGCGGGCACATCTGAGGGTCCCTGGAGCTGTCTTTACTCGTTACCCGCACCAGTCCAGTTGGCAGAGTCTGGGCTCCGTTGACTACTACCCGACTACCCGTCTGGTCGCCGTAGCCGAGCTAGCCACTAGGTCAGTGTTGTCCCATCAAACATGCGGATGTGGCTGGTTCAGAGTAGGGCCAGAGAGTGAGGTTTTATCAACAGAAGTTAGCAGGGACATGTGGAAAGATCCCATTGGCCGATAGAGTGTGGCATAGTCAATCATGACTGCACAACTAGGATTTGGCGGGACCCACGGGGAGGCCAGGCCCAATGGGAAGCCCAGACTTGTAATTTATAAATAGAGCCTTAAATGCTCATTGTAAGACACAACTGATTCAATAGAAAATACTCCACAAGAGAGCACATTTATCAAATTATTTATTGCATCCAGCTACATATATTTATTATCTCTACGTGTTAAAAATACCAGAGCGATCTCTACCCGAAATCACTATCAACAATTTAACACTAGAAGGAGGGTAGCTATTAACAAAAATACATGCGGTTTTGTTCATTTAGGTATCCCAAACCACCATTTTTTCATAAAAAAAAAACCCCTCAGAAATCCCCACAAAAATGACTACTTCAAGGGCTACTCAGCACCAGGTCGAGGATGTCGCCGAAGTTGTGACCCCAACCTCGGCCACAGCGAAGATGGCTCAAGGACCATTTGAGTTCATCTCCGCCATGAAAACCCCCGAGGACCTGCAGGCGGCAATAACCCTAATCCAACGCCGACAGGCCAAGCTGGACACAGCATCCATTCGCGTCCACCGGGCCGGAAAAGAACCAGCCCACACCAGGGCCGTAAACAACACGCGACCCTAGATAGAGCCAGCCGGGAGGACGGATACCAATCTGACCAGGCCTCAGAACTTGAAGAGGCGACTGGACGAGGAGGCGGACTCTCGCCTGGCGCCACGTCGTTCGGCGGGGTCAGTCTTCCCCAGGCTTGGTTCCCAGGCTCGGGGAGCCCCCCGTCCCTGTGAGTCAAATTCTAGCTCAAGGCCTCATGAGCCGGACAAGGAGCCTCCCATCCGGTGCCGTGACAACGTGGCCCCGAGGCCGTCTGTCCACGACCGACTGGGGGACCACGCTAAGCCCCAGTCCCCACCAACGGCCAACATCGTCATGGCCAAAATCCTAAGGTCTCTCAAGGCCTTGGAAGATAAGATCGACAAGAGGGCAGGTCAACCTCACCTCGTCTACATGTCAAACTCACCACTGGCGGAGATATTGGTACGGGCTCCCACCCAGCCCAAGATCAATGTTGTCGCTGTGGGGCAGTATGACGGGGAGACGGACCCCGTCACCCACATGAGCAAATACTCCACCTACATGATATCCATGGGGGCCACTAATGACACCCAGTGCAGGATGTTCCCCCTTACCTTCGGGGACTGGGCCCACAGATGGTTCTCCTCGCTTCCAATGGGGAAGGTGGGTTCATTCCACCAGCTCGGGGAGCTGTTCCTGAAGCACTTCTCATCCATGGCGCCATGCCTGGCCGACGCCAATCATATGGCCAACTTGGCCCAAGGCAAAGACGAGTCGGACCGGGCGTACATCGATCGGATTAATCACATTATTATGGAGGGCGAGCCCGTGGGTAACGAGGTAAAATTCGTCGGGATCATCAGTGGCCTCCGCCTAAAGACAAAGCTTTGGAAGTCATGAACAAGGACTATCCCACCCCTTACGCAAAGTTCCGCCAGTGGGCTGGGAAGATATTTTATAATGCTGAGATCCTAGTCCAGCGACTGGGTGAGAGCAGCACCCTAGCGGAGAAGGAGAAGCCCCGCGCCCAGCCGGCCAACGGACCGTCCTGGAGGAATTTCACGTACCGGGCACCCCAACCTTTCAAGCCTTTCGACTCAGTTGAAGTGAAGCTGGCGAAAAAACTGAACGCCACCCCAGAATACGTATACGTCTAGATCCGAGATAAGAACTTGATCCCCGTTGCCCGACCTCAGGTGCACAAGGACGGAAAGTAGCTCAACCCCAACAAGTACTGCCATTACCACAAGGCCATCGGGTACAACACCAGCGAGTGTCGCAACTTGCTGAGGTAGCTATGGTGGCTTTTTGAGGAGGGGAAGTTGGAGGAGTTCGTGAAGAGACCGGCGGCCAGACCAGAAGCAGCCTAGCCCGCAGCGCTCCTCGTGGAGCGCAACCAGGAGGGAGCCCTTGTCTGCCCGAGAATGCCGCTCACTGGGCAATGAACACTCTCTCCCCGGTGGGGGGATTTGCACCCGCCACGACACTCTCCAACAGTAGGCAGAAGAGCGAACTGCAGACAATGGACAACATCCACTAAATCACTATGCCAATCAACTTAACGGCCAAAGAAACCGACCTCCTCACCTTCAAGGAGGAAGACCGCACCGGGGTCATCTACCCCAACCACGACGCTCTGGTCATCTCGGTTAATATCATGGGGGTTACCGTCCACCGCATGCTCATCGACAATGGGGCATACTGCAACATCATATTCAAGTGTGCTTTTGACCAGCTAGATAACTCCTTTGAAAAATACATGAAGCCCTGCGACCAGATCATCAAGGGGTTCAGGGACGCGACTGTGAAACCTTATGGAATAGTTAGATTAGATGTAGAGTTAGTGTCTAACATAGATGTCGAGGTTAAGGCCTCGAAACAACTCGACTTTGTAATCATCAACCAGCCATCAACCTACAATAGTTTTATCGGCAGGCCGTTTGAACACGAGTTCGAGGCTGCCGCCTCGGCCTACTATTATTGTATCAAGTTCCCAACCCCCTCTGGGAAGATGAGAACTTTTAAGGGTAATCAGAAAATGACATGCGGATGTTTAGCGTACATCGATCTTTTTACAATCGGGGAGGAAGAAATGGAAATCGAGGAAGAACACCCACCCGAAGCCCACCCCATGGAAGAAGATACACTAACATTCAGACGTTCAGATGGAGTTAGAACCCAGAATCGGATTCGAACCAATGGAGATAGTGTTGGGAAAATAGGGGTGCCAGGAAACTATTCGGGATGAAATTTAAATACGAATTTAAATTTAATTATTATTAGCATGAATTAATTTTAATTAATTCAAATAATAATTCCAACAACAATTTTATCATCATGCATGTTGAATTAATTCACATGAAAACCTAACGCGGAAAAACTAGGAGTTCACGTAATTCGTACCTCTTGTAGATATGGCATTTGATAACAACGGGACTATCACGATCGTGCTATCAACCAAAAGACCTTCTCAAGTATGTCCCTTTCGCCTTGCTTGTTCGCCGGTGGGAAGTGCTCACAAGCAATTCGAATAACAAGGAAGAAAGAAAAAATATTATTGCTGATTTTTTTTTCAACACTATGAAACTGTAAACTGGAGATGAAATAATCATCCCCTATATATAGGAGGGGAAATTTCGAAATTTGGGTTTGGAATATATGAGAGAAAATCTTTTTCTTGGCCTTAAAAAAATCTTGAATATATCCCATATATTCTTTTCTCCATAAGAAAATATTCCACAAAAATCTCACCTTCCAACTATATATGATTTTCGAAAATATGGAGATTGAAATAGCTAGATTTGGATCTTCTTGAATTTATGAGATAATCTTGTATTCCTAGAATACATATCTTCCATAATATCTTTCCAAGAAAATCAACAAAATCTTTTCTCTCTCCATATATGCCTTTTTCGAAAATTAAGGAAAAAATCAGCAATAATATATTTTCTTTTATTTTAATCACCTTATTATTATCGAACTACTTAATGGGCTACTTGAGGGGCCTTTAGGAGAATTAAGATTGGACCTCTAATGGGCTTCTGAATTTCAATATTGAGCCCCATTATAATTCAGCCCATTAATATTAATTAGTACCACTAATAAATTAATATTGCACTATCCATCTTAATCTATATTACGATAATATGGGCTCCCAGTTATTATTTCCCGCATTTAAGATTATCAAGTCCATTAATTAATTAAGCTTCTGAATAACTCTAAATTAATTAACATCTTTCACCTTGGAGTAAAGACAGCTCAACATTATTATCCGTATCGAAGAAACTAATTCTTCACTTGCAAGATTTGGTACGATAAAACTTCTGAGCCCACCAAGGGGACAAATCACACGAGCTGTACTCGCACGCGTTTCTCCGTATTAAATCTTAGCAACCATCGTATGATTAATATTACTGCCCAAAGTACAAGGTTCGAAGTCACGATGATTCTCACCTAACATGAATCAAAGCAGTAACCAATAAGCACACACGGTTCTATTTAAGTGACAGAGATTAAGAAATCGATAACCACTGAGGTCTAATTCTTCACATTTCATAACAGAAGAATTTATCCTCGCTGTAGGTCCTCTTCAACACATACTAAATGTGCTAGTGCAATCTCTTGGTCAAGACAAACCAATCTGAGATGTACACATCGACCTTTAATGGCAGATTGTTCAATTCCGCATAGGTCGTGAATTTGTACGTTTAGTTACAAGGAAACCGTTAATATGATCTTCCGTGATCGGGTATCACCACATTAACTTCAATGTAACATGTACCACTTATAATGAACTGGTTGCAATAAATATTCAACATTCAATTATATCTAAAGCAAATGCGATAAAAGATTTATTCTCATAAACAAGTGTTTAATACATGAGTTATACAAAGTAAAAACATACTTTCACGTATAACTCCAACAATCTCCCACTTATACTTAAAGTCTGCTTTTTAGTATACATCATGCATGTCTAGTGTAGTAACTCTACGTGACATCTCATGTCAACCTACACTAACCTAATAATTCCTCCCACTTATACTTAAAGCAGATTGGCAATAGTCTTGACACCCATTCCATCCACATGTCTTTCGAATGTACTCTGAGGCAGACCCTTTGTGAATGGATGTACTAGGTTGTCCTCCGACGTTTATCTTTGCCACCTCTTTATCTCCTCTCTTAACGATTTCTCGTATAAGATGGTATTTTCTTTCTATGTGTTTGCTGGTCTTGCGAACTCTCGCTTCCCTTGAATTTGCAACTGCTCCGGCATTATCACAAAGACAGTGATTGTGTTGGGCAAATTTGGAACAACGTCCAAGTCCACTAAGAAGTTCTTGAGCCAAACCGCTTCTTTCGCTGCTTCCCAAGCAGCTACTTATTCGGCTTCCATGGTCTAATCTACGATGCATTTCTGCAAATTGCTTCTCCATGTCATGGTTCCTTCTCCCATGCAAAACACACTACCCGAGGTAGTTATTCTGGAGTCTATGTCTGATTGGAAATTTGAGTCCGTGTATCCCATGGGAATTAGACTGTCTAACTGTTAAATCAGTATTCCAATCCAAGTTCTTTTCAGAAACTACAGAATGCATTTAATTACAATCTAATGTGCTTTCCCGGGGATACTTTGATATCTTGCCATCATGCCCACGACAAAGCAGATATCCGGTCTCGTACACAATATTGCATACATAAGACTTCCTACGTTCAAAACGTACAGAACGTCTTTCATGTCATCTATCTCCACTTGCGTTTTAGGGCATATTTCTTTGGATAGATGTATTCCGTGTCTAAAAGGTACAAAACCTTTCTTGGAATCTTGCATGTTGTATCGCTTTAAAACAGTGTCCCAACATTCTTTTCTTGCGACCTCGAGTGATCTAGATCCCAAGGATGTGACCAGTTTTCCCTAAGTTCTTCATATCAAGCTGATTTGACAGCCATACCCTTACGTCTAACAATACCTTTACATTGTTTCCAATGAGCAGAATATTGTCTACGTGTAGTACTAAGAATACCACCGCAGTTCCGTTACACTTTTTATACACTCAACTCTCGAACTCGTTTTGATCAAACCCATAAGACTTAATCACTTGATCAAAACACTTGTTCCAAGTACGCGATGCTTGCTTAAGTCCATAAATGGATCTCTTGAGCTCGCATACGAGATTCTCTTGACCTTTTTCAATAAAGCCCTTGGGTTGTTGCATATAGATATCTAACCCGTCAAGACTTCCGTTAAGGAAAGCTGTCTTGACATCCATTTGCCAGATCTCGTAATCTAGGTGCGTAGCGATCGACAAGAGAATACGGATGGACTTAAGCATAGCCACAGGCGAAAAGGTTTTCTCATAATCGATCCATTCTTTCTGAGAATACCCTTTTGCCACTAGCCTTGCCTTGAAGGTCTTAACCCTTCCGTCCGGTCCCCTTTTCCTCTAGTATACCCACTTGCATCCAATGAGTTTTACCCCACTGGGTAGTTCGACCATCTCTCACACTTGATTATGATCCATCGAACCCATCTCGGCTTCCATTGCGGTTTGCCATGAATATGCGTCTTTATCTTGGATTGCCTCGTCATAAGTCCATAGGTCTGATTCATTACCGAGAATCAAATCCGAAGATTCTCCTATTCCCATGAATCTCTCGGGTTGTCTAACAAGCCTCCCACTGCGATGGGGGTCCGGTTGTGAAGGTGTGACGATTGGTATACCATCTTGTACACTTGGTATAAGAGTTTGCGCTCTTTATTCGCTTAAGGTAATCTCACTTCTGGGCTTTCTATTGTACCTATAGTCTTCTTCAAAGAATTTAAAGTGTGTACAAAACACTGTCTTTTGATCCTTGGGACTATAGAACATACACCCCTTCGTTCCCATGGGATATCCTATAAACAACCTTAATTCCGAACGTGGATCCAATTTACCGGCTTCCTTGTCTAGCACATATGCCGGACACCCCTAGATACTTATATGTCTCAAACTAGGCTTACGCCCGGTCCACAATTCTAATGGGGTTTTAGGAACCGATTTGGATGACACCAAATTTAGAATGTAAGTCGTTGTTTCCAAGGCACTACCCCAAAACGACTTGGGTAAATCTGAATAACTCATCATGAATCTAACCATTTCTAAAAGAGCCCGGTTCCTTCGTTCCGCTACACCGTTCTGTTGAAGGGTTCCCGGTGCGGTCAACTAGGATACGATCCCTTTGTCTGATAGGTAGTTCAAGAATTCATCGCTGAGGTATTCGCCTCCACGACCAGATCGTAGAGACTTTATACTTATTTCCCTATGCAACATAAGGTAGATGTATCCATATCCCGAGTAATCATCAACAAAAGTGACAAAATACTCATACCCCCTTCTTGCTATGATCGTCATTGAACCACACATATCGGTATGAATGAGTTCCAACACTTCCGTAGCTCTATTCCCCTTGACTCCAAATGCCCTCTAGGTCATTTTACCCTCTAAACAGGATTCACAAGTTGGAAATGACTGAACTTGAAGTGACTCTAATGATTCATTTTTCACCAATCTTTATATCCACATTAGATTAATATGTCATAATCTAAGATTCCATAGAAGTGTGTCGTTCATGTACGAAGAATGCTTCCTTTTATTACTCGAAATAATCGATGTGTTATTAGATTCAATTTATGAGTGGCGTGTCCAAATAATGGTATAAAGATCATCCAACAATGTTTCGGAACAGATAAACTCATCGTTTCAAGAAATAATATCATCCTTATTAAAAGAAACTGAGTATCTATTCAAAACAGTTTAGAAACTGAAGGTTGAGTTCTTTCTAAACTAGGAACATGAAGAATGTCTCTCAAGACCGTAACTCTATCTTCAAAAGATAGGGGCACTTCTCCCACTGCTTCAGCTGCCACTCTCGTAGCAATGCCCGGTGTGACGGGGATCTCACTTCCGCTAAGTCGTCGGGTTAACTTGAACCCATGCAAAATGAAACAAATGTGATCAGCGGCTCTCGTATCCACTATCCACTAATGGACAACATACACCGCTTCACAAGTTTCGACGACTAGGGCGTGTGAATTACCTAACTATCCTAGCCTCTTAGGCTTGGAATAGGCAGACCTCCAATGTCCTCTCTTACCGCAGTTAAAACACTTCCCCTTAGATGCTAGCCTTGACTTTGCCTTTTGCAACAAATGGATTTGCTTGGGTCCCGTCTTTGGTTCTCTTCCTCTTCTTCCCTCCCTTGGGACCAGAAGAGGTAGATAGACCATTAGCCACCATAGCAGTGGACTGGTGCCCCATTATCGTCTCTACCGAAATCAAAGCTTGCAAGAGCTCGGGCAAACGACTTGTCCATTCATTTATTTGACAGATCAGATAAAACTGCTCAAAGCCTTTTGATAGAGTATGGAGTATGAAATCGACCTGAGAAGGGACATCAAAATCCGCACCAAGTACCTCCAACTTGTTAAGGTATGCCATAATCTCGAGAACGTGCTCCCTCACGGGCGTTCCTTCCACCATTTCCAACTTGACCGAGTCATGTTTGGTGAACTGATTAGTCATGGGTTTCTGATGTGAAAACATCTCTTTAAGGCTTTCCATGATTTCAACAGCGGATATAATATCTTCATGAACACGCCTCAAATCCTCAGACAGAGATGTCAAGATGATGCACTTCATGTGTTCATTGTCACGCTTCCAATCATAATCTGTCTTTTCCCATTGCTTGACTTATCATTAGGCTTGCCGGGTTTATTAACGTGAATAACCCAACTGTGTTTTTGTACAGTAAGGACAAAATTTAAATTACATTTCCAATCGACATAATTCTTCACCAATAAGTTTGTTAACTTAAAGTATATTTAAACAGTGGATTAAAAGGCTGCGACATGATGACATGGGAATAAAACATACATTCATATTAATATCTAGAAAAATATGAAATTATCACATAATTCGATCACATCAATTATATTGAAACCTTAAAACAATATAACCATGAATCAGTTACATCTCGAAACAATTTAAATGCGCCACGAGGGGTGGTCTATACATTTAAACACATTCAAGCGGATTACAAACTTAAAAGTTACAAATCCTTAATTCAAAATTAATAGTTGACTCCCACTTTGACCACATAAAAATTGACAGGAACTCCGAGGGGAGTAAGTTAATATCAATTTCTTATGCCTAAGTAATAACCATAATTCAATACAGGATTATTATTTCGTTTTGAGCAAGCCACTCGTGGTGAGGGTCAATACCGCCACTGGTAATAATCCACAATCATCCTTTCGGAATTTATTCATGTGAAATCCGTCCTATTGGCCGATCCGAGGGGGAAATGTATTCCAAAAAGACTTCACAAATAAATAAATTATGGAGGCCAAATTAATCCAATTTTAATATCCAGAATAAAATTGTGATTAAAAAAAATATACTTAGTAATTTTCGAAAGTAAGGTTTTTCTTGGATAATTTAAAATCATGCAAACACATATTAACAAATAATAATAAGTGCACAAAATAAAACATCCATCAAAACAAAATTAAACACATTGGAGCACTCAAATCCAATTGTCACGGTTTAATTTCTTCACGTCTTGATGCGAGAAATCATCCTTGTTGCTTTTCATCATTCGTCTCGACACGCTCCCACTCGAAAAACAACACTTCATAAAAAATAACTTCGTTTGGGGTTCGGGACAACGTTTGAAATCACACAAAAAAAAGAACGGAAAGAAAAAAATTCACGGACCGAGATCCGGCGCGCGTCGGCCTACCGCGCCTCTCGCACCATGGCAGCCGAGGCCGAGCGCCGAGGGACAGTGGCCCCACGCGCGCACCATGCCCGACATCTATCGTGCACGGCTCTGTGCGCCTTGCACACGCCATGCTTCGGGTTTCACCATTCGTCCTCGTTTTCCTCCCCGTGCATAATCCCACGTCTATGCACGCGCCACACATGCATACGTTGTCCGGGTACGTCGTCTTTAATTCTTCGTTTCCATCTTCATCTCGATCCGGTTACAATTTATTTATAAAAAATAAATAAAAATTAGATCTAGACTAGTCTATTACAATGATCAAATCAAAATAAAACCAACTAATCTAGTCGTGGATTTTCTCACGAGAAAAACGAATTCGAACGAATCGAATTAAAAACAAATAATTCACACGCATGAAAAAATAAACATTAAAAACCATGACAATTGGATATCTGCAAAAAAGATCTAGCAATTCTACTATCCAATTTCAATTTTAATGCTAAACAATTTAAATTCTAATTTAAAGATGAGAGCCCGAAAACCATGGCTCTGATACCAGTTGTTGGGAAAATAGGGGTGCCCGGAAACTATTCGGGATGAAATTTAAATACGAATTTAAATTCAATTATTACTAGCATGAATTAATTCTAATTAATTCAAATAATAATTCCAACAATAATTTTATCATCATGCATATTGAATTAATTCACATGAAAACCTAACGCGGAAAAACTAGGAGTTCACGTAATTCGTACCTCTTGTAGATATGACCTTTGATACAACGGGACTATCACAATCGTGCTATCAACCAAAAGACCTTCTCAAGTATGTCCCTTTCGCCTTGCTTGTTCACCGGTGGGAAATGCTCACAAGCAATTAGAATAATAAGGAAGAAAGAGAAATATTGTTGCTAATTTTTTTTTAACACTGTGAAACTGTAAACTGGAGATGAAATAATCATCCCCTATATATAGGAGGGGGAATTTCGAAATTTGGGTTTGGAATATAGGAGAGAAATTTTTTTTCTTGGCCTCCAAGAAATCTTGAATATGTCCCATATATTCTTTTCTCCATAAGAAAATATTCCACAAAAATTTCACCTTCCAACTATATATGATTTTCGAAAATATGGAGATTGAAATAGCTAGATTTGGATCTTCTTGAATTTATGAGATAATCTTGTATTTCTAGAGTACATATCTTCCATAATATCTTTCCAAGAAAATCAACAAAATCTTTTCTCTCTCCATATATGCCTTTTTCGAAAATTAAGGAAAAAATCAGCAATAATATTTTTTCTTTTATTTTAATCACCTTATTATTATCGGGCTACTTGAGGGGCCTTTAGGAGAATTAAGATTGGACCTCCAATGGGCTTCTGAATTTCAATATTGAGCCCCATTACAATTCAGCCCATTAATATTAATTAGTACCACTAATAAATTAATATTGCACTATCCATCTTAATCCATATTACGATAATATGGGCTCCCGGTTATTATTTCCCGCATTTAAGATTATCAAAACCAATAATTAATTAAGCTTCTGAATAGCTCTAAATTAATTAACATTTTTCACCTTGGAGTAAAGACAGCTCAACCTTATTATCCGTACCGAAAAAACTAATTCTTCACTTGCAAGATTTGGTACGATAAAACTTCTGAGCCTACCAAGGGGACAAATCACACGAGCTGTACTCGCACGCGTTTCTCCGTATTGAATTTTAGCATCCGTCGTATGATTAATATTACTGCCCAAAGCACAAGGTTCGAAGTCACGATGATTCTCACCCAACATGAATCAAAGCAGTAACCATTAAGCACACACGGTTCTATTTAAGTGATGGAGCTTAAGAAATCAATAACTACTGAGGTCTAATTCTTCATATTTCAGAAAAGAAGAATTTATCCTCGCTGTAGGTCCTCTTCAACACATACTAAATGTGCTAGTGCAATCTCTTGGTCAAGACAAGCCAATCTGAGATGTACATATCGACCTTTCACGACGGATTGTTCAATTCCACCTAGGTCGTGAATTTGTACGTTTAGTTACAAGGAAACCGTTAATGTGATCTTCCATGATCGGGTATCACCACATTAACTTCAATGTAACATGTACCACTTATAATGAACTGGTTGCAATAAATATTCAACATTCAATTATATCTAAAGAAAATGCGATAAAAGATTTATTCTCATAAACAAGTGTTTAATACATGAGTTATACAAAGTAAAAGCATACTTTCACGTATAACTCCAACAGATAGACGCCAATTTAACCGGGGAAATTGACGACCCTCGCATCGGGGAGCGAGAGGCGAGCTCGATAGAGAAACTAATATCGGTCACAATGAAGAATCGACTAGAAGTCTGCGTTCAGCTGGGATAAAAAATGTCCAACGAAATGTGAGAAGCAATGACAACATTCCTCGAAGAGATCCTGGACGTGTTCGCTTGGTCGCGTGAGGACATGGTCGGGATCGATCCAACGATATGCTCACACCAGCTGCACATTGACCCCGCCCACAAATCAGTATCACAAAAATGAAGAAAGTTTGGCCCAGACAAGTACGCGGCCATTGCCGTCGAGGTCAAGAAGCTCCTCGACAACAAGCTGATCGGGATGGTCGACCCCGACGATAAACCACTGTGAGTGTCCAATGCGGTCCTCGTTAGAAGAATAACTACACATGGCGGTTGTGCATCGACTTTACAGACCTAAATAAGACATGCCCCAAAGATCATTTTCCTATGTCGCACATTGACCACCTGGTAGCCAGGCACGAAATGCTCATTTTTATGGATGCCTTCGCAGGCTACCATCAGATCCCAATGGTCGTGGATGACCAGAAGTACACCACATTACTCACCGAGAAAAATATGTATTACTGGAAGCGGATGCCATTCGAGCCCATGAACGCCGGGGCAACATATCAAAGACTGGTCAACCACATGTTCCACGACCAGATCGGAGCAACTATAGAGATATACATAGACGACATTTTTATCAAAAGCGAGAAGCGAGAAAACCATCTTACCCACCTCGCCGAAGCATTTGAGATCCTAAGGAAGTTCCGCATGAGACTCAACCCAAAGAAATGCAGTTTCGGGGTCAAGTCGGGTAAGTTTCTGGGGCATATGGTCAGTCAATGGGGTATCGAGGCCAACCCAACTAAGGTCCAGGCAATCTTGGACATGAGCGCTTCCCGCATAGTGAAAAAGGTACTACGGGTAACCGGGAGCTTGGCCGCACTCAATCGTTTCATCTCCCGCATGAGGGATCGGTGCAAACCACTTTTCGATAGCATGTGGAAGGGGAAACTCAACTGGACGCCACAGAGCCAGCTGACATTCAAGGCGTACCTCTCAAACGCCCAGATTCTGGCCAAACCCGTCCTAGGGGAAAAACTCTACCTGTACCTGGCCGCCTCAGATTCGGCCATCAGCGTCGTGCTAGTACGGGCTGAGGGACAGACACATTTGTCAATTTATTACGTCAGCCAGATAATTCACGCTGCCGAGTTACGCTACCCGCCATTGGAGAAACTAGCGTATGCCTTGCTAATGAGTGTACGTAAATTACGCCTATATTTTTTCGATCACCAAGTCGAAGTATTGACGACCATGCCACTACGACAAGTACTACACCGAGCAGACATGGCGGGTATGTACCTTAAATGGGCTGTGGAGATCGGATAATTCGGCATCACGTACGCACCCTGCACGGCCATCAAAGGACATGCGATGACCGATTTCATAATCGAACTAACATACCCAGAGGCAATGTTGAAGATTGAGCAGCCTCCATGGAAGATGTACGTGGACGACTCATCTACAACGACCAGGGCCGAGGTGGGTATCGTCCTAATCAGCCAGTCGGGGCAAGCGATCACGACAACCATCAGATTTGGTTTCCACGCAACTAACAATGAAGCCGAGTATGAGGCTCTAATAAACAGTTTGGAGATGGCAATGGTCATAGGTGTGAAGCAGCTGCAAGTGTACAATAATTCGCAACTGGTCACCTGCCAGATCTCAAGAGAGTACGAAGCCTGCAGTGACAGGATGATCGCCTACCAGGGCCTGGCTAAGAACATACTCGACAAATTCGACCAAGTACACATCGAGATTGTTCCCTGGCTCGACAACACTCAAACGGACACCCTTGCCTGCCTCGCCACATCGGAAGGCGCCGCAGGCATGTTCCGAATATCGGTCACGTACATGCCCGCTCCATCCTACATGAACCTACTGGTGGCCCAAATTAGGAGGAAAACTAGATGACCCCTATTCTCAACTACATTAGATACGGGCAACTCCCAGGTGAACGGGTAGCGGCAAGACAGTTGCAGCTCCGGGCAACAAGATACAGTATCCTGGGAAGATACCTTTACAAGCGGGAGTTCCATTGCCTCTCCGCATGTGCATAAACCCGGAGCAAGAAAGGCTAATCATGAGTGAGATTCACGAAGGATTTTATGGGAATCACACTGGGGGCCAGGTGCTCGCTCACAAAGTAATTCACCAAGGATATTTCTGGCTCACCCTAAAGAAGGATGCGATCAAATATGTCAAGGGTTGCTATAAATGTCAGATATACTCGCCGGCGGTCAACCAGGCACCAACAGAGCTCTCCTCGATCTTCAGCCCGTGGCCATTTGTAAAGTGGGGGATCGACCTTATTGGTCCTTTGCCCACAGCCCCGGGCAGGGTGAAGTACGCAATCGTGGTCGTCGACTACTTCACCAAGTGGGTAGAGGCCCTCAAGACCATCAACCAAAAGCATGTAACCAAATTTATATAGCTAAACATAATTTGTCATTTTGGTCTCCCTCAGATTATAATATCGGATAACGGGAAGTAGTTTGACGGGTTGGTCATGGAGACTTTTTGCAAGAAACACAAGATAAAGAGACTATACTCGACACCCTACTATCCCCAGTCAAACGGGCAGGTCGAAGCCGTTAACAAAATAATAAAGCATACTCTGAAGGCCAGGCTGGAGGAGAGAAAGGGCACCTGGGCGAGCAAGCTGCCCGAGGTGATACGGTCATATCGGACCATGAGTCGGACGGCAACCGGGGAGACCCCTTTTGCCCTAGCCTTCGGGATGGAGGCAGTCATCCCCGCTAAAGTCGCTATCCCCAGCCACCGCACCTCGCAGCTCATGGGGGCCAGCAACGACAAAGCCATTTTCACGAGCTGGAGTTCTTGGAAGAGAGAAGACTATCCGTCGAGCAGAAAAACATAATATACAAGCAACGAGCAAAGTACTTCAACTCAAAGGTCAAGAAAAAAGAATTCAAGGCCGGAGACCTTGTATTGAGACGGACAATGGGAAACCCAAGGGAGCGTTCGACCCGAGTTGGGAGGGACCCCTAAGAGTCTCCAAGCACCTAGCGAACGAAGCATACGAGCTCGAGAGCCTCGAGGGCAACCCGACCCAATACCCTTGGAATGCCTCCCTCTACAAAAAATACTACTACCAATAGCAGCACGAGGAGATTGTAGTTGTACAAAGCCGATACTCACCAGTCGGGTAGACGGTCAACTGTAACGGGATCACACCCCACATCACTTTTGCCCACAAGCGGCTGTAATATATTGCGTCCTGAACACTTCAATTGTTAAATCAATTAAATTCAATTGTTAAGTCAATCTCTTGTTAGTGAAGTCGCTACCCGCAAGCGGCCAAATCACTTCATTAATTTTCATTGTTAATTCAATTAAATTTGATTGTTAAGTCAATCTCTTGTTAGTGAAGTCGCTGCCCACAAGCGGCCAAAGCACTTCATTAATTGTCATTGTTAATTCAATTAAATTCAATTGTTAAGTCAATCTCTTGTTAGTGAAGTCGCTGCCCGCAAGCAGCCAAAGCACTTCATTAATTTTCATTGTTAATTCAATTAAATTCGATTGTTAAGTCAATCTATTGTTAGTGAAGTCGCTGCCCGCAAGTGGCCAAAGCACTTCATTAATCATTGTTAATTCGATTGTTAAGTCAACCTTTTGTTAGTGAAGTCGTTGTCCGCAAGCGGCCTAAGTACTTCATTAATTATCATTGTTAATTCAATTAAGTTCGATTGTTAAATCAATCTCTTGTTAGTGAAGTCGCTGCTTGCAAGCGGCCAAAGCACTTTATTAATGTTCATTGTTAAATCAATTAAATTCGATTGTTAAGTCAAATGCTACAACAGGTTATATTCGGCAAACAACAAAGACGGGTAAAACACTTGGAGAAAATAAAATAATTCACTACTGGAGAAAAAGAAAGGTTCGGGTACAACGGGCCTGAAGGCCAAAGAAAGGAACATACAAAGTTTAAACAAATTAAATTGGGGGGAGCCCAACACCCTCATCCACCACGGCTCCATCGGCCTCACCGTCCATTGTCGTCTCGCCACCCGCCGTGGCCTGGCCCCCGCCGACCTCATCCTCTGCGGGAGGGGGAAGCATGAAAGCCCCCACGTCAGGGAAGAAGGACAAATCGACACCCCTGTCGACTAAGTCCCTCAACATCAGCTCATACTTGGCGGGAGGGGGGTTGGCTTCCACATACACCTTCAGGTCTCTGAGGGGGCCAGAGAGATCAGCGCTAGGATTCTCCCTCAGAAGCAAGTGAATGGAGTCAGCATAGACATTGATGTATACCATGATCATCACCGCCTCCTACTCCCCCTCCATGCGCGCCCGCTCGACGGTTAATCGGGTCTCGGCCTCTTGTACGAGTGCTTGCCGGGAGGCGTCATATTTGTTATGAGTCGCGGCGGCCTGGCTCTCGGCATCCGCCAGTGCCTTCTTCCCAGCATCCACCTGTCCCTCCAGCTCGGCGCATCGGGCGCGGGCGGCGGCGAGCTCGGCCTGGACCTTCTTGGTGGCCTCGACTTGGCTGGCGAGCTCGGTCTTCTTCCCCTGGTAGCTAGCTCGCAGTGCCTCCAGGGTCCTCTCTTCCCACTCGCGGTCCATGATGAGGCGTTGGACGGATCCCCACTGCTCTTAGCCTGTCAATGGTGGAGGTCGTTTGAAAGACCCTCTGGCAGTTAGTGGTCCAGCTGCGGGGCAGGTTCACCACGGTGCACTGGACCTCCTCCGGTAAGGTTTCGATGACTCCAGAGAAGGAGGATCCCGCGAGCGGAGAAATTGGAGCACCTCGGCCGGCGACAGAGGGTCGGGCCTGCATACAGCGGGATGAGTACTTGCAAATTAAAACAAGAAGGACAAAACACATGTGAGCGGGAAGGCAGACTTATGAGATGCGATTTCCCCAGCCAAGGAAAGAGTAGTCGCTCGAATCGTGGGGCGACGACTACGGAACGACATGCACCGGGGTGGAGGTACCCGTAGCCATGTCGACTGGAGGCAGGTTCGGGCCGGCAGCCGCGACGACCGGAGTGGCGGTCTCCTGGCCGGATAGGTGGGCCTCTTGTTGGGCGAGGAGCCAATTGGTGGGGCGAGCTGGGCGGCAGGAGCCGGGCCGACGGGTTGATACGTATCCCCTGGCCAGAGGCGCCCTTGGCCGCTCCTTTCTTCGCTAGAGCTGCAAATGCTGATTTACGCGGGGTTATATCAACGATTTCACCAGAATCTGAGGAAGATGAAGACGAGGATGACGAGGAGGAAGAGGTGATGAGATAAGGTTCGACGTCGGCAGCAGGGAAACGTTGCTCTGCGATGATGGTTTGTTATTAGTCGGATAAACAGAGAAGGATATATCAAAGAAATAGGTTGGAAAGCAAACATCCTTACCTCCAAAGTTGAGGTGGCGGGGAAAAGTCTACAACCCGGAAAAGCACCGCTCTTCGTTGGTGTTCAACAAATCGACAAAGCGGTCCGGTTCAGGCTCGCTGTTCACGGAGGCAAGGGCGAGAGTGAAATCCTCGTTGAGGTCGCCGGGGTTTAGAACTGAGTTTTCTGCACAAAATGAAAGAAATTAGATCAGTACTAAATGAAGCGAGGAAAGTAAGAAAATACCTCTACAGTTCTGGGGACGGTAGTCGCGGGGAACTTCTACGGGCAGGCCACTTCGGGGTTTGACACTCTGTCAAGCACCGCCGATCTACTACTATTTCCAATGCCAGTCAGTCACCTTCGTGGGAATGGTGAACACAATCTCATCCCCTCCCCGAGGCTTGACGGAGTAGTAGCCGACGTTCATCGCTCCCGAGGAGGCTACCGTGTAGTATAGGTGGTTGAGCTCCTAGGGGAGCCGCATGCGATACAAACCACGATGCACGAGAGCTACCATGGCGGCCAGGATGTAGCTCCAACTGTTGGGCGTTATCTGCGTGATCGAAAGGTTCCATGCGGCCAACAACCTTGATATGGCGAGATGGAGCGAGAAGCGGAGACCGGCAAGCATTGTGTCTGCATTCACGGCAATGAGCCCATCTTGCGGCTAGTCGGCCCTTTCATTGGGCTCGGGCGCGTAGAAGTACACGTCTGCGGGGACCTCAAAGTCCCAGTACAGGCCCGAGGTGTCGGTATCCGAGGGCAGGGAGCTGGCGCGGCGAGAGGCACCGTACTCGGTAATGACGCCCTAGCAGAATTCGTAGGTAGGACGACTGCAGGTCTGTCCGTGGATGTATTTGGCATAATCCAAGAGCATCATCCCGCTGTCCGAATATACAATAGGTCCGGCCTTAGCACCGCCATCGACATCGGCTTCAGGGGCGGCCTTGGCGACGGTTTGATCCGCTGCGGGCGGGTAGGCTACGGCTACAGGGGTCACACTGAGGGCGAGCATGTCCGCTAGGGGGCTTAACCGATCTAAAGTATCGACGAAGGAGTCTATATCGGTTGAGGTGCCCTCCCCTCCCTCTGGGCAGCTCGTGACGTTCCCTCACCCGCGAGATAGGAGGCCAGAGCAGGTTCGATCGGCCGCTCGGTGGTGGCGGCGGGTTCCCGGCGGCAGAATTGGTAGGAGTGGATGGAATCGACGGAGTTGCCAGAGTCGTCCATCGTACACGGAAATATGAAAGAAATTGAGAAAGAAAGTAGGAGTTTACCTAAGACGGGCTAGAATCGGCCTGAATCTGGAAGTTGGGCGGAGGAAGGACAAGCAAGGGCGTCAGAAATTCGAAATCTCACACTGAGCGCAAAAATGAGAAGAAGTAAAAGTACAAATGAGGGGCTAATACCCCTATTTATAGAGAAATGAGGGAGGGGCTAAACTGCAAAAAGATGGGGTCAAAAGTGCAATTAACCATAAGTATAGGGGGTGTGTAGATGGCACACGCCCATCAATTGAGCAACCGAATCGGTGGATGTGATGCTTGGGGATCCGGCGTATCGAATACACCACCCAATGACACCAGGAAGCACGGAAAATGAAGCGACGCAGCAGAAAACGAAGTGTCACAGTTTGAACCGAAGCGACGGAGAGATCAACACGCCTTCGGGAAAATATTTACATTAATATTATCGTTTGTGCTTAATTGTCGAGAAAGATATTTGTGTTTATTTTGCAGGAAAATATGAATTTTTAGAAGCAAACACGTGCTTATTGAAATCGAGAAGAAACTGAGATGGGCTTGCGCCCATTAATTTGGCTCAAATCAAGAAAAGCGGCGGTCCATTTCTCCATAAACAATTAAAAGAAAGCAGCCCAAGATTCGGCCCAAAATAGAAGATGAAGCAAGGCCCATTTACTTGGAATGTAGCTGTAGGAGAAAAGAATACAAAGCTGAACGAGAAAAGAAAATCAGATGGGTCCCACGCTACTTTTAAAAGAGGAAACTTTGACCAACTAAATTGTAGGGAATTTTTTTTTCCATCCTCATCCAGTTTCTGCCATTTCAAGCGAAGTGAGAGAAAGACGTGTCTTGTACCTCAATTCCCAGCGCCAATTTCACGACAATGAAGAAAAGAGCTGCTGTTGTTCGCACTTGAGGATTCACGCCACTTTCTCTTCGCCGGTATTGAACTGGAAATAATACTTTTCATATTAAGAGTAAGGAATCAAAAGTTAAGTTATACAATGTGTAGCACTAATGTATTTATAGAGCCTCAATTAGGTAACTACCTCAACTAAGTAACTACCTTATGGGAGAGGAAAAATACACTTAATAACTACTTATCTAATACCCCCCTCAAAATGATAAAGGGTAAGGTATCATTTTGTGTTGTTGTCTTCATCAATATGCTTTGGAGAATGAATGTCAAGGATTCCCATTTTCATTTCATTTGGGTATATTGATCACCACCTAATGGTTTGGTCATAGCATCCGCCAAGTTCTCCAAAGATGGAATCTGTACAAGCGTGATAACTCCTTGTTGAATTTTGTGCCTTGTGAAGTGTTGATCAACTTCAATGTGCTTTGTCTTCTCGTGGCAAACAGGATTGTGAGCAAGACAATAGGCTGATTTGCTGTCCGTGTAAACAGTGGCAGGTTGTGGATGTTGAATCTTCAAATCTTCTAGTATATAGAGGATCCATTGAACTTCACAGCTTGTAGTAGCAAGAGCCCTATATTCTGCCTCTGATGAGCTTCTGCTTATTGTGTTCTGTTTCTTTGATTTCCATGAAATCATAGAGTTTCCCAAGTAGATAGTGTATCCAGTGATGCTCTTCCTTGTGATAGCACATCTTGCCCAATCAGCATCACTAAAGGCATGTATTTGAAAAGTGTTTGATGCAGGGTAGAAAAGTCCACAACCTGGATTAGTTTTTAAGTATCTGAGCAATCTGTGGACAGCAGCTAAATGAGAGGTGTTAGGCTTACTCATGAATTGTGTTAAACATTGCACAGCATAGGAAATATCAGGTCTTGTTATGGTCAGATATAACAGTTTGCCTACTATTCTTCTATACTCTTGAGGGTCATCAAGTAGTGGAGAATCTTGGGAAGCAAAAATTTGTTTTGTATCCATAGGAGTAGAACAAGGTTTGCTTCCTAAATATCCACCATCATGTAGTAAGTCTAGAGTATATTTTCTTTAACAAAGTTGCAATCCTTTGTCATTTCTTGCAACTTCTATTCCAAGTATATACTTTAGCTTACCTAAATCTTTTATAGTAAACAGATTATTGAGATAAAGTTTTACCCTTTGTATTTCTGTAAGTGAATTACCAGTGAGGATTATGTCATCCACATAACAGGACAAGGCAGTAAATTTATCACCATCAGATTTAGTAAACAATGCAATATCAGCTTGAGATTGTTTGTAACCAAAAGAAATTAAAGAATCAGCAAGTTTAGTGTACCATTGCCTTGAAGCTTGTTTTAAACCATATAGGCTCTTGTTCAATCTGCATACCCTGTTATCATTCATATCACAATACCCTTGTGGAGGAAGCATATATACCTCTTCAACTAAATCACCATGAAGAAAAGCATTATTAACATCTAGTTGGTGAATATACCAGTTATTTGAAACTGCCACAGCTAATAAAATTCTAACAGTAGTAATTTTAGAGACAGGTGAAAAAGTATCTAAGTAGTCTATACCTTCCTCTTGAGTATATCCTTTAGTAACCAACCTAGCTTTATACCTTTCTATGGTTCCACCAGCTTTATATTTTATCTTATACACCCATTTGCAACCTATGCAATGTTTATCTTTAGGTAAAGTTACTAAAGTCCATGTTTTAGTTCTATCTAAAGCATCAAGTTCTTGTTTCATAGCATGTACCCATTTCTCATCCTTTACTGCTTGTTTATAAGTTTTTGGTTCTGTTATTTGAGATATAGAAGCAGTAAAAGATTTATAAGATTCAGATAACCTGTTTGTGGACAGAAAGTTTGCAATGGAATACTGCTTCCCAGTTCTGACCATTGCTGTTTGAGGAGTTCCATCATCAGGGAGTGAAGTATGTTTCAAAGAAGCTGGCAAGTTAGTATCATATACTTGTAAATAAGCAGGAGGATGTCTTATTCTAGTTGATCTCCTACTTTCAAGTTGTTCTATATGTGGATCTGGAATTTGAGAGTTTGAGATTTCATTAATTTCATCAATGAGCTCAACATGTGTTTCATCAAAGATTTGTTCTACAGAATTGTGAGCATGAGTATTGAGTTCAACAGGTTGAGAATGAAATTTAGAAAAATCAGAAGATTCCCCCCCTGAAGTTGTGTATATATATTCCAGATTATCCTTTTGAAAAAGAGATTCTAAGTAAATATCAGTTTGCTGTTTGTTTTGCAAAGGATAAATGTTTTCATGAAAATCCACATTTCTTGAGGCAAAAATGTTCCCAGAGTTTAAATCAAGAAGTTTGTAACCTTTCATTCCAAAAGGATAGCCTATAAACACACATTTTGTGGCTCTAGGATGAAACTTATGTCTTTTTGCAGATAGAGTACTAGCAAAGCAAAGACATCCAAAGTTTCTGAAGTAAGAGTAATCTGGAATTTTGTTATGTAAGACTTGAAAAGGAGATTTACCTTGCAAGATTTGAGATGGAAGTCTATTTATTATATGAGCAGCTGATAGTATGCAATCACCCCAAAACTTTAATGGTAAGCATGATTGGAATAAGAGAGATCTAGCAACCTGTAATAAGTGTTGATGTTTTCTTTCTACTATACCATTTTGTTGAGGTGTCTCAACACAGGAAGTTTGGTGTAAAATACCATTTTTATGATAAAACTCTTGTAAAATAAACTCAGTTCCATTACCACTTCTTAGAATCTTAATGGAGGTGTTAAAATGATTTATAACCATGTTTCTGAAATTTTCAAGAGCAAGCCCTACCTCAGATTTTTGTTTTAAAAGATAGATCCAAGTACATCTACTCAAATCATCAACAATAGTAAGAAAAAACTTATGTCCATTTCTGGTTTCTGTATTAAAAGGGCCCCAAACATCACAGTGTATGAGATGGAAGACAGAAGGAGAATTTGAAGTGCTTAAAGGAAAAGCTTTCTTTCTTTGTTTAGCCAGAGGATAAATTTCACAGACTTTATTGAGAGTATCATCAGGCTTTACATTCAAAGTAGGTATTTGCAGTAGGATTTTACAAGGGGCATGTCCTAATCTTGTGTGCCATAGATCACAAGAATTACAATTATTAGAACATATACTATTGCAACTAAAAGTTTTCTTAGAAATACTAAGATGGTAAAGGCCATTAGCTTGGCTAGCAAAACCAATCACATTCCTTGATGTCTTGTCCTGTATTAGACAATGAGAGGATTGAAAATTAACAATACAATTTGAATTGTTTGTTAAGTGAGATACAAAAAGTAGGTTATAAGTGAATTCTGGAACAAATAACACATCAAATAAAGTCAAGTTTTCATTTATAACTACATTGCCTATAAAGGTTGCAGTAGCAATAGCACCAGTATGGAGGCTAATTTTAACAATTGAAGGCTTAGGTGGTGTAGTATAAACAGAAAAATCATATGTCATATGGTCTGTAGCACCAGTATCTATTATCCATATGATGTCATCATAGTTGTGAACTTTTGCATTTAAAGAAGAATGTAAAGAGAATATACCTGTGTTTGCACTTGTTGCTTGAACCATGGCCACAGAATGATCATTCTGATCAGGGCTAACATTATGTTTCTTAGTAAATGCCAAAAACTGCTCAAACAAATCTTGATTGAACAAAGGGTTAGTAGCATTTTTATTGGCAGAAACAGTCTCATTCAGTGGTTCATTAACCAGGACATTAGCAGAGGATTCATTTCTATTCCTAGGGGCTCTAGGACCCTTCCAACCAGGGGGATATCCTATGAGCTGGAAGCACTTATCTTTGGTATGACCATTAAAACCACAGTGATCACAGATAACATATTTCTTCCTATCCTTGGAAAACTTATTCTGATAATTCTTGGCCATCATTGCCACAGAATCATTTTGTATAGGAACATAATTAGAAGAATTAGTAAGTGATTTCTGGGATTCTTCTTGGAGCAAGATAGAGTAGACTTTGGCTAGGGGAGGAAAAGGGGATTGCATCAAAAATTGACTTCGCAAGACAGAATACGTGTCATCTAATCCTATGAGAAATTGCATAACAACATCTTGCCCATTCACATTTGCTTGTGCAGTAGCTAGATCACAAGTACAACTACCACAGTGACACTTCAAAATTGATCGATAATTCTGAAATTCATCCCATAGAGTTTTAAAAGTATTGAAATATGAGATTAATGGCTGAGAGTTTTGAGTAATTGTACAGAATGATTTCTTCAGATGATAAACCCTAGTAAGGTTAGACCTAGAATACCTAGCATTGAGTTCAAGCCATACCTCACGAGCATTTGTAAAATACTCTAAAGAACGCTTAATGTCTGGGGATATTGAATTGAGGATCCAATTCAATACCAGACCATTCACACGTACCCACGCCGCAAAGATTTGGCGATCCGTTTCAGGGGGTGTCGAAAGCGTACCATCAATTAAAGGAAGCTTGTTCTTGACACTCAACGCCCTTTTGATTGAATGGCTCCAAGACACGAAGTTCGCCCCCACCAATGGATCTAGGACGATAGCGATCGCCGGATTATCGTTGTGATGTAGCGCCAGTGGTGAGAAAGGATTGAGCGCCGGATTGAGCGAATTAGGGTCTGGAATAGCTGGAATAGGAGGAACGGGTGGATTCATCTCCATCAATCGAGCAGTTGCAAGTTCGCACACGAACAAATCTGTACAAGAAAATCGAATAGGTGGAGCCGATTGGAGCAATCGGAGAAGAATAGGGAAGGAATTAGGGTAAATTCCTTAAGAAAATAATTCTCCAGTCGCGATAATAGGACGCGATTGCGGAAGAGAAAGAGATCGCGATCAGGGTACGCGATTACGAAGGAAAACCTTGGCTAGACTGATACCATATTGAACTGGATATAATACTTTTCATATTAAGAGTAAGGAATCAAAAGTTAAGTTATACAATGTGTAGCACTAATGTATTTATAGAGCCTCAATTAGGTAACTACCTCAACTAAGTAACTACCTTATGGGAGAGGAAAAATACACTTAATAACTACTTATCTAATAGTCGGAAATTTCGAGCCACCACCACATTCACAGACGTTCAAGGCTCGAGTTCGCCGGAGTAGCAGGTCTCGCCAGAAATTGAAGGCCCGCCATTGGAAAGCTTCGATACCAAAATCAAACAATCCATCCACCGGAAACTGGAGAAAGCTTACGTTGGCCGAAAAATTGAAGAAGAGATGCCGGAATTATTGAAGCTCGCATCGCCGGGAGCCATTCGAAGCTTGAAGTCGCCGCCACGAGTTCACGCTTGGAGCAGCTCACGTTGGAAACTCATCTCACGTTGCCGGAATTTATCGATGGAAATTGCAGAAATTGAAAGCAAAGGTAGAGCAAGTCTCGACCGAGGCCAATACGCTCAAGCCGAGGCAAAACGTGCAAACCGAGAGCTCAACGCCGTAACCATTATCTCGATTTGGAGCTAAACCTCTCGGCTGAGCCAAAGGATTGCAAATCGAGATGAATTCGCTGAGTTTAAGCTGAGTTAGAACCGAGTTGCTACCGAGTCGGGTCGAGTCAGGCGAGTTTTGACTGAGTAAGAGCCAAATTGCATTGAATTTTACTGAGTTTGACCGAGTCAACCCGAGTTGACTCAGCAGATTGGGTAATATGCGAAATTTAAGTATTTTTCAAGGGATTAAAGTGCAAATTCGTCTCAAGCCCTCATTCCACACTTTCAATACAACTTTTCATCAGATTTAGAAGAGGAACAAAAGAACAAGAGCCCTAAAACCCTAATCCCCTAGATAGTTTTCTTTTATTTTTTCTTTGCATTTTCATTTAATTTCTAGAATAGATTATATTAGATTAATGTTTCAATTAGTAGTTTTTACATTTCAAGCAAGGATTGAAGCAATTGAAGATTTGTATATCCATTTCATCACAAGAGGTGATATCTTTCTTTTATTTTAAGCTTTAATGGCGACTTTCATTTTTATTTCTTGTTTTAGCTTATTAGCCATGGGTGTCTCTTATATAACCATGAGCTAATTCTCTTTGCTTTGAGTGTTGAATCAATGTATGAAATTAGTGTGTTGATGGATTTATAGCTTTGATTATGCCTATTTCATAATGTTGAATGTTTCTATTAGTGGGCTTTGTATGTCTCAATTAATTAGTTGATTTTATTAGTTTATATATTTAATTTTGTGTATTGCAACGAGAGTTGGGTATGCATGATTGGTATTTAGGTGAAAGCTTTGGTTGATTAATTTGAGTTAAACAGTAATCGGCTTAACCGAGAGAGGGTCGGTTGCTAGATCCCCCATCATTAGATATTAGGTATCTCAATTTGAATATTTGGGTACTTAGTGAAGGGGGAATTCTAAAGATGCATCGCGTGTTTCTAGATATTCACGATCTTAGGAGGTTATGGGACATAATTAGAAGTAGCTAGTTAGTCCACGTTGTTCACCTAGGCCTCAAAAGGGATTGGTCTACACACTTTCGTGATCGCTCTTAGCAAACATCTAGAAAAAGACAATGATAGGTTGTAAATTTATCACACACTAGTGGATTACATTGTGAAGACACTCGAAACATTTCTCTCTCTTGCACTTTCTTGATTGAAAGTTAGGTTGATTGTTTAATTGCTTTCTTGATTTAATTTTTGCTTAGTTTAATTTTCATATGCCAACTTGCTCGTCACTATAGTACCATGCCGACGCACAACCTTGGGGCTCCACCGCATTCTTAAATTCTTTGGGTTCGATAACTACTTGGCCCTAGTCTACTTATACTACTACGACGATCTCGTACTCTTGCGGGGGAGTAGGAAAATATTTTTCAAAAAACTCCGACCAAGTCAGAAGCGAGCTGGTGGGGCAATTGTTACACCCGGTGATATCCGACGCAATATGGCCACACGGGTAGCGACTAACCCGCTGGCGGTCTAGCACGAGGAGATGAGGTGGGGACCGATTCGGTAGGTGGACTGTTGTATATTAGTATATTTACATAATATATTATTTGAGAGAGCTCTTCGTGAAATGAAATCTTTTCGGTGGAAGGTTGTAACCATTCGGTTCAACGTGACTATTCGGTGAAGTGTAAATATTTTGTAATAAGAGTTGCAATCCTTGGATTTATTGCAGCTCTTGAGTAGAGTTGCAACCTTTCGGTGCAACCCTTGGACATCTATAAATACTTGAGATGTGCATTTGTGATGATCACCATAAATAGAATTGAGATTGAGAAGTGGAGTTTCTCAATGCACCGAAATATCGAGTCTCTCTATATATAGTAGTCAAGTCTTATATTTTGAGTTTTAGTAAAACACTTGTGATTTCTGCTTCTGAAATTTGTTAGAGTGTAACTATCGAATTTCCGTGAGATAGGTTTTGTATCCTGGAAGGTTAATTCTTTGTGAACCATTTACACCGATGTGGGAGAAATTAATACCTTTAAAGATATCATCATTTTTTGGTATGTCTAACCTATCATTAAACTCTACCGAGGAGGAGAGATGGACGGCATAACCCAAAATCGTTAGCGAGAAGAGATATTCAGACCGACCCGAATGATGTCGTGAAGCGGGCACAACTGATAGGTCCCTGGAGCTGTCTTTACCCGCTACCCGCACCAGTCTGATTGGCAGAGTCTGGGCCCCATTGGCCACTACCCGCCTGGTCGTTGTAGCCGAGCTAGCCACTAGGTCAATGTTTTCCCATCAAACGTGCGGATGTGACTGGGTCAGAGTAGGGCCAGAGAGTGTGGTCTTATCAACAGAAGTCAGCAGGGACACGTAGCAGACTCTCATTGGATGGGGCCAACGGTGGATGAGAAGCTGAGCACCACAACGGAGATGGGGCCAACGGTGGAAATTATCGGGGCAAAGTGTGGAGCTTTACGGGTAAGCGCAATTGCCACCCCTCGCACTGGAAGCGCAACACCCTTCTACTTACCCATCACAATGATATCCGCCGATCTAGAGGTGCGTGATCAAACACGCCCTTGGGTGTGTGACTGTTTAAACTTTAATTTTTAAGTAATGCATTTCTCGATAGTTAACATAATAATTAGGTTTTGAGGGTTGGGGATTGTAGTGTTCGGTGACATTCTAGATCAATTTGTGATTTATAAGCGAACTAGCAAATAAATTTTCTCCACTCTTTCAATTTAGTTGAGCTTATATAGTATTCCTGCATTTTGTTATGCGTAGAATGTTATATTATCTGTGTTGGTTGCACTGAATATATCCTTATACCATCATCATTTCGTAGTAATTTGTCAGTTAAAAAGGTATTGGCATTGTTTATTCGACTAATTCAAGTGGGCAAATGGGATTTACGATTCATAAGGGTTCTTCTTTCCTCTCTTCTAATGCTTGGAATCAATTTAAATTCATATCAAGTAAAACCTCTCTTTGTTAATACTTTGTTGTTTTGCAGCTTGACGATTGACGAAGAGGTTCTTCAGGAAGTAAATAAGATGGAATTTGACAGGTGACCATTTGGATGTACCTGGTCAGGATAGCAGGGCATTGTGCGGCGACTTATTGATGGAATTGGTTCGGTATTGCCGTATTTCCCTGAACGGGCATATACGAGACTTGAAGCTTCTCACGGTAGAAAGGCTGGTACCACACGATTAGAGGTGGCGTGACAGGTTCATTTTTGCATTTGTCAGATTTATCATAAAAACCGTTGTTATGCAAAGTAATTAATAATCTTTATGGTTCAACTTGCCAATATGTTTAAAAGGAGTGCCCTGATCAAATTTTGGCTTAATTTGATTTTCTACATCAATTGCAGGTAAAGAGGAAACCTACTATTCTAGAAAGAGATCCAAAGAACATGAATAGCAATTAGCGGACTAAATGCACCTTGATCTCACCGTCATAGGTACTCATGGTCTTTGCAAGATCACAAAATTGATTAAATTATACGTGACCATTTCTTATCTTGGTTGTAGCATGTTAATAAATTTTCTTCTCAGCTATGCGCGCAGATCATCAAAGAATGTTCCAAAGTTAAGGGCAGATTTTGTCCATGAACTTTAGTAGGTGAATTCGTGGTGGTTTATTGCTAAACTATTTTAATTTACCTATTTGTTTTTATACGAAGGAGGGTAATAGGTTGGTCAGAAACTGCATTTTGGGACATATCTTTTTATTTTCATCCTATAGACTTTACTACTGACTTTTGTGCTCGAATTGCTTTGCGCTTCCCCATCCTAAAAATTGTCTGGTACATCAAAGTTAATATCACTATTTGCAAAAGATTCTACTTCGAACTTGGATGTTTTATTTAGCAACTTCAACTAAATTAAAATTATGTGGAATCAAAAGCTTATGATAAGAAGTACTCTTATATCCTTTTACAATTCATGAATTAATTTTTATTTTAAATTATCATAAACTTTCATATTTCATAAAATTAACAGAATGCCCATCTCCTTATTCATTCAATATATTATTCTTATATTTTTCTTTTATTACTGTTGCAACCAATATTATTTAATATTTTGGTATTTATCCATTTCTAATTCTCCCTCCGTCTCAACTCTATCTTCACACAATCTTTTTTCTCTTGTTTTAGCGAGCGAGTTGCTTATTAGTATTTGAAATGGTAAAGTGACTTTTAAGAAGGGATTTGATAGATCTATCTCTCTTCTATTATATGTTTCCTTAAAAATTAATTTATCATTTCAAATAATAATAACTTAATAACTCGCTTGCTAAAATACGAGAAAATAGTAAGTGTGAAGATCGAGTTGGGACGGAGAGAGTACAATCTAAGTGTTATTTTGTGTGTTTGTAGATATTTTTTTTGTTGGCTTCATTTCACAAGCATGTCCAGACCAATGAATTAAGAGTAATCTGGGGGATGTCCACGAAGTCGATGTAATGCTACATAATTCCAAATACAATGTTAATTAATATCAGTGCCCAGTAACTATAAGAAGCTATCATGAGACACAATTAATGATCTTCTTTTACCGGCATGAGTTGGTCATTTTACCTTTACTTTATTGTTTATATTTGTCCTTGCACTTGTGGCCTGGTTCCAGGTTGTGTAAAATCACTGTAAAAAGTTATATCACTTAGTTACTTTCATCTTTGAGTCCTCCAAACATAACAGATGTATTGCTATTTGTCATTTGCATGCAGAGTTACTTCACAAACAATAGGATGAGGGGATAGGTTGAATATTTTGAAAGTAATTTACTTAATTCTTCTAGAGATTTCCAATTTTGTATACATATTTTAGCCCTCCATTATAAGACAGATGGGCTTGCAGAAAAAGAAAGATAGTTGAGAAACTCTATCCAAACATAATAGTCTCAAAACAGGAACATACAATTTTTTTAGAAACACAAAATAAGAACTTTCAATAGAGGTGTTTCACTTCTTTTATGCAGGAAAGATGCAAACTTTGGATGCACGACATATTACACTCAATTTGAATGAGACATATCTTAATGGGAGCTAGAACTACAAGCTATTAGGACCCCATGATATCCGGAAGAAGGTTGATAGAGCTTCTTGTGGGATTTTTTTTTACTTTAATCATATCATGACCAATCAACCTTTGGTATGAGTAAAATCACATCTTAAATCATACATCTTACGACATATTCCCAGATATATATATATATATATATATATATATATATATATATATATATATATATATATATATATATATACCAGGAATTAGTAAGTACTATTTAAGCTATCTGCATTTTACTACGTCATTTTTTTTCTTTTTACGTGCATCACATAATACGATTTTGTTATTTAATATCTTAACATGTTAGATTGCAAATTTTCATAATTGTGGATCACAAAATTCTTCAGGTACTAAGGAAGGGGCATCTTTCTAGATCCTTCAACAACTGCAAATATGAGAAGTTCATCTCTCTCAGAAGGTGCAACCTGAGAAATCAGACCATGAATGCCTGTGTAAGTGAGGTATTTTCACTGCAGTATCTCCAAAAGGTATTTGTCTCTCTTGTAAGTTTATGGATATCATCCTGATAAAAAAAAAATTATGGATATCATGAGTATGAATGTCTTCTTGCTCATTAAAATATATGGTTGTTGCAGCTGAAAGAGACCATCTCTTAATTTCTGGACTATGAAACTTGATGAAAATACCAAAAGAAAAGGGGTTTAATTTTTTTAGGATTACTTCAATCTTTGGTTCGTCTGAATCTGAAATTGTGCCACCTAGCTTTCATTCCATCAAGGTTATTAACCAGGTATAGAGCAACATAAATTGCTTATTTGTTCTCCTTTCTCCAAGGGTAGTAGAACCAAGGTTGAATAACTTGTAATGTCAACATTAAAAGAGTATCAACAGAGGCTGAGAGGCTCACAAAATTGAAAACAAGTAGGATGAAGGAACTTGTGATGAAGAAGATGTTTGAGTTAGAGGGTATTTGCAATAGAAATCGTATTCAACTTGATCCAATCATTGTTCATGATAAACCAATGTTTTAGTAGATTTTGGTTACTAATTTTTCCTTCCAAGAAATTATCTTTCTATCTAGATTCTTGATGAAGTTTGGTAACTTGAATTTTTTGCAGGTTTGATGGATCTATGCGGACTCTTCGTTAACCTTGAGGCACAAATATGTAAAGTCAAAGATGAAGCTTTGAGTCGTAGAGAAATGATGGATAAAATAGACAAATGACTTTTTGTTTGTCATAAGGAAAAGTGGCTTGAAGATTATAATCGAGTAATCTCAAAATGGTGATAATAATTTAAACAAAACTGTCCATCAAGTATAGGATTGCAAGAATGTTGGTTATTTAAAATTTTGCAATGTTAGAATTGAGTTATATTTTTATCTATTATGGAATATACTAATTTCACGTTTTTTTTGAATAAGCAACTATGATATATGAATATTTTCACCCCTCGCCTTTTCAAATAATTTTTGTATGACGTGCAACACACGTATTAGATTACTAGTTTAACATAAAAAGTTGTAATTAGATAACAATCACAACCTCCACACCGTTTCTCATTAATGCCACCTATAATACAAATTTCATTATTTTGGACCTTTAATTTTTGGAATTACGTACGACAGTATTTTCCAACAACCGAGAGATTAATTTGATGTTTTGTTATTCATCATCATTACAATAGTGTATGTTCTTCACTGTATTTTTAAATATATGAATTTTCTGATTAACGTCTTCTTCGACGTGGTCGTTTATTTATCTTCTTCACTATTCTTTTATTTTTTTCCATAATTTCGGGTGATTCCACAATTATCTCTTTTCTTCCTTAATAGATATAAATTATAAGATTTATGAAGGAGGGAAAGATAATATAGAAATAAAAAAAATGATTTCCATTGAATTTGGTAATTCCATTTTTTTTTTTATTAATTTTGGAGAATCTCCATTGATTGAGATTCTATGACGACCAATAAATTAGGATGAGATTTTTCTTTCAAAATCTTAATCAAGGGAACTCAAGGATAAATATTATTAGGGGATGGAAGGTGGATTTTCCTATGATACTTTAAAATTGTTTCATAATAATTTATCATGAACTATCTTCGTACAATGCTTTGCCTTCAAAGTTTTAATACCACATGCTTTAATGCATTATATGAATAGTGCACTACACGTAACAAGAATTCAATGGTGAAAATAGTAGATGAAATTAACACAAAAATTAACGTGCATATAAAATATCATTGTTTAAAAACTAAGGATATATATATACACAATTATTATTAATGTGCATATAAAGTGCCACTAAATAAAAATTAAATATTTCTAAACTGTGATAGTGGTTTTATGCATAAGAGTAATCATATTCATAATTAACACATTCTCTTGCATAATAAATTAATAACCCTAGTCAATCAAGAAGTGCTTCACAATCTTGACGCTAGGTTCCACAACCTCCCTTTCCCATATTTCGGCGACTTCTACTCCCTCCGTGGCCGCCCTAAGCGCCGGCGTGGTATCCACCCTGTTGATGTCCCACCCCGCACAGTCCCTCAGCCGTAAGATCTTGCCCACTTGCCTCTGGGCCAGCCGACACGTGTTCTCCTTGATCGCCTTCACTGCCTCATCGTACGCCTCTCGTTTTTCCTCATGATCATCTCCACCGTTGATTTTAACCCGCGTAAAATACCCTTCAAACTCGGGCACCCCGATCGCCTTGCTCAGCCCGCATTGATGATGAGACGCCGGGTTGTTTAAATACTCGGCCAGCTCGTGGAACATTCCGGAGTGAAGCATGTGGTCGACTCGGTTGATTAAGTAGCGATTGAGTACGGGCAAGTCGACGTGGAGCCAGATGAAACAGCAATTGTAACGCACCTCTCTGCACAACACTTTGTTGTCGTCGTCGAATTTATTCGCCAGCAATGCATGGATGAACGAGGTTGACCCGCCGACGAGGAACGGAAGCCCGCGGCGAGAGATAATCCCGGAAACGACCGCGGAGGCGGCGGAGCGGAAGTCGGAAGGGGTGAACTCGGGGTGAGACTCGGATGAGTGGAAGTGTCCGAGTAGGTGGTGGGGGACTTTGCGGCGGTCGGGCAGTGGGATTTTGTTGGTGGTGATTTGGAGGCCGGGATAGGCTTGGATTTTGTCGGAGTTGATGATTTCGGAGCACGGGAAGAAGCGGGAGGCTAAGTCGATGGACAGCTTCGTTTTTCCGCAGCCGGTGGGGCCCATGACAACCACTAGTTTGGGAGAGGTGGGGATGCTGGTGCAGAGTGTTTTTTTATGAAGGAAGAGGGTGAGGAGGAGGGGGTTGTGGGTATATGTAGAGATTGGCATAATGAAAACACGCATATAAGAATGGATGAATCAAGTGTTTTGAGCAGAATTACGTGACACAATACTAATTCTCCTCTCTCTCTGTCTAATTTAAAGTCCAAAATAAACATGTTTATATGTTAATGCAGTGGTGGTATGGTATCCGCTTCAATCAAGCCATGATCCTGTTTCCAATTTCACTGGAAAAAGTTTACTAACCATTTTATAAAAAAAATATTAGTTTTTTATATTCAATTTTGAAATGAAAATATCAAAATACGTTGCAAAAAATAATTGTCTCGCTAAGAAAAAATGTTTTGAGAAAAAAGTTATCTTATTACAAAAAAAATATCTTGCTGACGAAAGTTAGTTGTCTCGCTAATTAATAAAAAACTTATGTCGTTGGGAAAAAAATTGTCAATGTATTGTCCCAATGGATAAGAGTTATATCCATCAAGATGAATATTTTAATGTTGTCTCGTTAGCAAAAACTAGTTGTCTTGCTAATTAAGGGAAAAGTTTGTCTAGTTCGCTATTAAACACTTGTCTCGCTATGTAAAAATCTTATCTCGCTCGCTATATAAAAACTTGTCTCGTTGAGTAAAAAAATTTCTCGCTAAATAAACAATTGTCTGGATATATAAAAACTTGTCTCGTTAGGTAAAAGTTTATCTCACTGTATTTCGATATGTAAAAATTTATCTCTTTCGCCATATTACACAAATTCTAGTATGCGCTTGAATTTTAAGGTCAATTTTTTTTAAAGCTCATACTAACACACCAAACTGTTGCATTTGAAGTATTATTGATACTTTTTTCGGGTATTACTTCTTTCTGCTTATATTTTTTTTTTAAAATTCAAGTGTATATCATGCACTCAAGTACGCACTAAAACTACTCACATGTTAAATCTTGTCTAACTAGGTAACGAATTGAAAAAAGAGTCAACATAATTAATGTGAAGAAGGAAAATGTAGAAACCAAATGCCATTGATACATCAAATTGATATACGAAATATTCTACGAATATATAATGTGTAAAATAATCCATATTAATTTTTTTTACGGATCTTGACTTGGTCGAATCGGATTGGGTGAATTTTTTCCAAAATCTCGCGCAAGTCTAGTTCCAGGATTTTCGCTCCCAATTTGTGTTACTATATTGATAAATGCATGTTACTGAAGGGCAAAATGTGTGTTACTATTAGACTAAATGTTATTTTTTTCACCAATTTTTGTGTGTTTTTATTGAAATAAATATTTTTTCATACAATATAAAAGCAAAATGTGTGTTACTATCTATTCAAATATTGATTTTCACTAATATTTATTTATTTTTACAAAAATAATTATTTTTCAATACAATAATACATGTAAAGTAGTAAAAAGTGTATTACTATAATAACACAAATGTCTTACTCAATGGATAAGAATATGTTTGCACAAATACATAAAAGCATCCTTCAAGGTTATGTACATTATTGTTTGCGAAAATGTGTGTTAATGGTAGAGCAAGTGAGTGTTACTGGTGGAACAAATGTGTGTTGATGTTAAAGTAAACATGTGTTGCTACAAAGGTGTGTTAATATTAGAGTAAACGTGTTTTGATGTTAGAGAAAATGTGTGTTAGTACAAATATGTGTTACTATTAGAGAAAATGTGTATTAATGTTTGAGCAAATGCGTGTTAACTTTGGAGCAAAAGTGTGTTAATGTCAGAGCAAACATACATATTTTTTTTTGAGCAAATGTGTGTTAATGTATGAAACAATAAATTTAGATTTAAAGAGATGAGAAATAATTTTTTTTAAAAAAAAACATATTTGTCTTTATTGTTACTTTAAAATAAAAATCTATTTTTTAAGGACTAGCAACACACATTTTACCTTTTTGTTTATATAGTAATACAATTTGGAATGAAAATCTTGAAATAAGTCTCATGCAATTTAAAAAAAACAATTAGACCCGCTTAAAATTTGCGAGTTTTAACCTGGAGCGACCTGGACCGCGAATTAAGATTCGATGCAAATTAGAAAAGAAATGTAAAAATAGCTAAAATAATATCTATTTAAAAATAAAATTTAACCTCTAAAACGATATTTATTTTGAAATGAAAGACATAGTTTAAAGTTTGCAAATAATGCACCATAAATATATACAAGCAATGATCACGTGGGCGGAAAATCCCGGCTGTTCCCGATGGATTGTCTCCTTGTTAAATCAAAATAAAATTATCTAAATCGCATTTAAAATGAAGGATTGAGATGGATACCTGGCTAAGGTAATTACTAATTTTATTATCATTCAGAAAATAATTTCGTGTATCCCAATTATTTTTCATATCATCAAACAGTAAATTAAATTACTGAGGTATAATTGTGTAAGAGTATGCATAGGGTGGAAATTGGTTCATACACAAATTATTGAAGATATTAATTGTTTTTACTAAAGAATATTAGTTGTTTTCACTGAAAAATATTAATTATCTATACTAAAGAGTCTTAGTTTATTTTCAGTAAACAACTAAGACTTTTCAGTATAAACAACTAATACCCTTCAGTGAAAGCAAATAATACTCTTTAGTAAAAACAATTAATACCCTTCAATAATTCATGTATGAACCATTTTTCACTCTATATTTATCCTTGCCTAAAGGTTCTAAAATCAATTGTAAAAACAAAATAAAGAAATTGAGAAGGTATTATATACAAAATAGCCAATAATTAATTATTAGTGTTAGTTATTACCAAATAATTGTATTAGTTCTTAAAATAATAATATTTAATTTATAAAAAATAATTGTATTAGAACCTATCAAAATGGGTCGGCTGGGCGGACCAAAATCCGCAAAAGCTCGCCTTATAGTAGGGGGGCAGGCTGGAAAACCCACAACCCAACCCACTTATTGGCATGCCGCGTGCTCAAACGGGTCGGTTCACCTTTAACTTTTTAATACATTTTTTAAATTAAAAAATATATAATTTAGAGCTCTAATACATAAAATTCATCAAAATATATCATACAAATAAAGTTCATCATTCATTAAATCAGAAAAATAATTTTCTACAAATTAAAGTTCACAATATATTTATCATAATAATTCATAAACATAGTCTCCTACAATTTAAATTCGTCATCAATGAACATAAACTTTACAGAAGAGTCTGAAAATGATATTACAATGGTTAACAGTGTACTTTAAATGTAAAAAATTTTGAAAAAAAAAAAACTTTTTGGAGGCGGGCCACCCGCCAAAGCCCCTGCCCAAATGAATCAGCTCATTTAGACATGCCTTCAAATGAATAAAAAAATATTTGACTCAATCCTCATTATATTTATGGTGGGATGGATCATCCCAACAAGGCCAACCAGCTAACTTTACTCCTTTTTTGTCCTGTAACTTTACTCCTTTTTTGTTTTCGTCCTGCTGACTCTCGAATTTTGATTTTCGTCCTGTAACTTACAAATTTTTTTGATTTTGGTCCTACGACCTGTTGCACCCAGTTACCAGCCGGTATTGCTGATGTGGCATCCAATTTTTTTTATTTTTTTAATTTAATTAACTGAGTTAGATAGTTTTGCCATTTGGACTTTTTTTTTAATACTTCTCCCGCGCTTGGAAGCCCTAGGGAAGCAAAATGGGACTTTTCCCCCAATTTCACAGATTAACATCAGGAGAAAGGACGAGATGATTAAGATGGGACTTATTTCACACTCTTCACACACAAAATCGAAAAAAGAAGCGGACGACTAAAGAAGATGAAAGGCAAGGATCCCAATAGAAATAGAGATCCACCCCCTAAATATGGTACCTGTTGTTGCTATATAATATACAAAGATTCCATGGGTCCTCTTTTATTGCATAAAGTAATGTTCAATACGTAAATAAATATGAGTTGTGGTCCCATTATGGTGTCAATAAAGAAATAGGGTTGTGGTCCCCTGTGTTTGTCTTTACTTTTGATTTTATATTCTCTGTTACACATTTTTTCAAAATATTGTACAATTCAATTGCCCCTGTTTATATTTGTGATGTTGTTTCGATCCTTTATTTATAGGATTTTCCTGCATTTGCAAACTAATAATTCATTTACATTAACTTAAATATGTATTACAAATATAGTTTCTCCTAACCATCATTATTGAAGCACATATACTATATTGTACTAAAATGGGTTGAAATTCTAAATATGCTATTTTTTTCTAGGTGCATATGGTGATGATGAGGATGAACTAGATTACAACCTAGGTTACGAAAATGGGGGGGAGGGGGTGAGGATAACTCTGAGGATAGTGAGTACATCATAAGTTATGAACATGGGGATAGTGAGGATAATTCTGGGGAGGACGACAAAGTGATGGTTGATAGTGATGAGGATGAACTAGCCATGTGTAGTAGAGGTGAAGATAGAGCAGGGGTAGGTGAGGTTGAACTAGCTGAAAATAGTAGTGAACAGGAGTTGATTTATGATGATTCAGGGGAGTCTGATTTGGGAGAGAGTGAAGATGATTTTAATAGTGCAAAAGAATCTGACAGTGAGAATGAGCGTCACAAATGTCCTATTTATAAGCAAACGGTGTTGTATGACCCCCACATTGAATTGAACATGATATTTAGTACCAAGAGGGAGTTAATAGATGTTGTGCACTCTAATGATGCAGTGAACAAGAGGGTAATAAAAATAACAAAAAATGACAAGGGTAGGGTGCATGCTAAATGTCAGGGGGATTGGTGTGATTGGAAGGTTCATGCTTTTAATATACCCGGTGATAGCACATTCCAAGTCAGAACCTATATGCCTAAACACTCATGTCCAGAGTCTTTCCATGTGAAGAGTATCAAGTCTAGATGGTTAACTGGTAGGTACGGGTACCAGTTTAAAAATGACCCTAAGAAAAAGTGCTCAATTTTCAAGAATGATATGTCAGTTGAACTAGGGGTTGATATTACAAATTATCAGGCATATACATGCAAAAATTTAGCACTAAAGGATCAATATGGTAATGTAGATGAACAATACAAGCTATTATGGGATTATGCCCAAGAAATTAGGAGAACAAACCCTGGGTCCACTGTAATTATAGGCTGTGATGATTCTTCTGGATGTCATAGGTCTGATAGGATGTACATTTGTTTGAGGGCAGTGAAAGAGGGGTTTCTCATTGGGTGTAGACCTTTGATTGGGGTGGGTGGGTGTCACCTTAAGGGGCCATATAAAGGGATTTTATTATCAGCAATTGGGGTAGATCCAAACAATAATATATACCCTGTTGCATATGCTGTGGTGAGTAAAGAAAATTTTGATACATGGGAGTGGTTTTTGACAGTGTTGAACACAGACTTAGAGATAGAAGATGATGCAATTTGGACCTTCATTTCTGATAAGCAAAAAGGTCTTATGCAAGCTTTTCAAAACATATATCCTAACTCTTCCCATAGATTTTGTGTAAGACATTTATATGGTAACATGAGAAATGCAGGGTTTAGGGGTCAAGCTTTTAAGATAGCCTTGTATAGAGCATCCAAGGCCACAACACTTAATGAGTTTAATAGAAGGATGTATGAAATGAGTGAAATCAGTGAGGCTATTGTTCAATGGTTGAGTGATAAACCACCACAACACTGGAGTAGGTCTCATTTATGTGAGTCCTATAATAGCAGTATATTGCCTGCAAGAGAAATGCCAATACTTAGTATGTTGGAGTGGTTGATGGAGCACTTGATGAAAAGATTTCAGAAAAACAGAGATTTAGCCAATAGAGGAAGGAAGTGGAGAGGATTGTTATGTCCAAAAATTCAGAATGAAATTAATGAATCAGTTAAACTTATTGGAAAATGTATTCCAACAAAAGCAAGTGATAAGCATTATCAAGTAAGGTGTATTGGTGGTGCACAATTTTGTGTAGATCTAGAAAAATCAACATGTGGCTGCATGAAGTGGGATTTGTCAGGAATACCATGCACTCATGCCATCAGGGCCATCTATTGTCAAGGCTTGAAACCTGAAGACTTCACAAATGCTTTGTATAGGTGAAATTTCATTTTGAAACTGTAATGCATAAATCTGAAATTGTTGTGAAACTAATTTTGGTGTTTCTAATATTATTGAAATCTGAAACTTGTTAGTGTAGCTAATACTTGTTGATATAAACTGGAATTTTATGTGTGCTTTATTTTTTGGTGTTTCTAGTATATGTTGTGTAACTAATACTTGTACAATGGTAGATAACTAAAAGAATGGCAGCTTTGCAAATTTTAGAATGATGCAGAAAACTTTTTAGATGGCAGCTCTTTTATTTAGAATAATAGATAAGTGAAAAAATGCACACCTTCATACTTGTTACTACTATTTATTTCTTCTTTATAAATGAACTTCTTTACAGGGTCAACACATATAGAATGGTGTATGATTCTTGTATTATGCCAATTAATGGAAGATCAAAATGGTTACCTACTGAGATTGAGCCTTTGTTGCCTCCATTGATTGGTAGACAAGCTGGAATACCATCAAAAGCTAGAAGACGAGAGCCTGGTGAGCCTAATCAAAAGCCAAAAAAGAAGGCTAGAGGTAGACCAACTCCCAATCCTTATAGAGCGAAGAGAAGTCAAGTTACTCTGAGGTGCAGTAATTGCCATCTGACTGGCCACAATAAGAGACGATGCGAAATTCCACCTGCAGAGAATGCAACTGAAGAGAATTTACCACCTGTAGAGAATCCAACTAATCATAATGCAAGTGAGGAGAATGTAAATGAGGAAAATCATGGTGAGGTTCCATTTATTTCCCTCTTTTGAAAATTGTTTATGTTTTGTAATTTTTATTTTGTACAAGTTTTGCATTTGATATTGTTTATTGTGTCTTTTATTAATAGGTACTTGTAATGGTGATGAAAATTCTATCGAATACAGTCAGACATATACACAAATGTTACTCAGTCAGGTGATCGATGCATCTGTTAGTTAGAAAATGGTGTTCAAGGTACAATACTTGTTCCCTTTTTTATTACTAAAATTTGGCCTATCAACATGTTCAAGAACTCATGTATGATCAATGACCCATAGGAACCCCCTCTTATGTATGATCAACTCATGCAAAGACAAAGGTGTGAAGATGAGGCTCATGTATTTAACAAGGCTGGGAGAAAATTTGTTAAAATGTCAAATTTGCATTTGAATGCATCTGCAAACAACACGATTAACAATTTAGAATGGAATGATAATGGCACTGATTAGTGTGAATATTGCTTGAAATTCGTGCATTTAATTTGTTCATTTTATTAGATTTCGTGTGATTATTTACATTAATTTGTCTCATTATGCTTAATTGTCAAAAAAGGTATTTGTGATTTATTTTGCAGAAAATTAACATTTTTGGATACAAATACGTGCTTATTGAGATCGATCGAGAAAGTGGTCGAAAAGGGTGAAAATCGAGAGCAAAATGAGAGAAGAATTGGGCTTGATGGGAATTATTTCAGCATTTGAAGGCGCATGAATTTTATTCAATTCATTCCTCCCATGGCCCAAAATGGTGTTTATTTCTGCCCATGAGAATGAAAAGGAGGCCCATTTGATTAAGTAGAAGAGATGGCAGCATATTGGAATTAGACCACGGTTATTAGCACTAGCCTCTTTGTTAAATACCCTACCCGGATGAATACACTATCAATTTTTTCGAAAAATTGAAACATTTTCGGCAAAAAATTCCGAAAATAAACATAAAATTCGAATTTTGTTTCCGAAATATTGTGAATTTAGTTATTTTCGGAAAAAATGTTCGAAAAAATGAAAGAATTTCGAAAAAAAAATTCGAAAAAAAATAAGTGTATTCATCCGGTAGTGTTTTTAACAAAGAGGGTAGTGCAAATAACCTGCGCCTTGGAATTAATTGAAAGCCCACTTCCATATGAAAAAGAGACAGTCCAACTTAGATAAATTCCATACAATAGCCAAAAGCTTGAATTAAAATTCTTTGTTTCTTTATGCAGGAGGTCACCAGAAGTTTGGGGACCACTTTCCATCCATGTTCCAATTTTGACCAAGGGATAAGAAGTTAGGCCACGGTCAAATGCACATATTTTCATTCGAAGAGAGAGAAAGAGCTTGAGTGAGAAAAAGCCATTAATGAAGCTCCACACCATTTTTATTCGTTGGAATTAATGGAACTGCGTCGGAAACGCACCAGTTCTTCGGAAACGAAGCTGCTCGCGCCGGAGAACTGGCCATGGACGCCGGAATTTTGAGGAATTCACGCCGGAAATTATACAGCTCATGGCACCACTCGCTGTTGTGTCGCCGAAATCCGAAGCTAATGCCCGGAAGAAGCTTCGACACCGGAATTTCAAGCACAGCAAGGCCACCGGAAATAGCCGCGTCGCTGCTCGTCACTCCATAGCCATGGACGCCGGAATGATTCGCATGGCCGTAAAAGATGAAGAAACCTTCGCCCGAAATGGGAGCTTCGTGCCTGCAAGTTCGACGCCGGAAAGCTCCATGCCGTCGCTCAAGTGAAGACCGAAATTGCTGGAATCTCGTCGGAAAATATCACGTTGCCAGGGATTGAGTTGCTGCTCACGTGCCATGTCGGGTCCCACGGGAAAAGTTAAGTTACAAGAAAATGATTCAGCACTTCTTCTAGTTTACCAAAAACGCATTTCCACTTCTTTCCTCGCGCAAGGAGCTCGACCATAATATCCAATTCGTGCAGCCTCGATTTACTCAGCTCCGCAGAATTCTCAAGGGAGCATGGTCGTGCGCAGATGTGCACGACCACACCAGGTCCTGCAAGGTCCGATTTCAGCCCGTTTTTACCATTTTCAATCTATTTTCGACCCACTTTTCTCATGCACTATATATACACCTTTTATCAGATTTGGAGAAGGGGGCACTTATAATTTCTAGGGCATTCTATTGGGGAGAGTCCCTCTCCCCACACTCACCTCACACACTGGAATAGTAAAATTTCACCTTCCATTCTAGGGTTTTTTTATTTTTCTTTGAATCATTAGAGTAATTTAGCTAGGATTTCAAGATTAAAGATCTATTTCAAGCTTGTAAACCCAAGCTGCAATTTCATTTTTCATTTAGTTATGAGTTTAATAGTTTGTTCTTGTTTAACTATGGTTTTTCATTGTGAAACCATGAGCTAATTGTTTTGATGCTTGTGATATTAGATACCATGTGAAATCTTGAATTGAGATTGCTCTTTGCCTATTCTATGTTGATATTTGGATTTTGCTTCTAATGATGGATTTGTATTGAGCTTTGGTTGTTGATCTCTTGTAGCTTGTTTGTTGGGGCATGTTTAGCATAGACGAGAGTTACATGAACATGATTAGATGAATGAGTGTGAGCTTTATGATTGAATGCGTCTATTCTGCGTTTGATTCGTTGAGAGAGAGTTAATCACAAAGAACCTCATCATTAGACATCGATTGCTTGGATGGTTGTTTAGGTAATTGATGAGGTCTCCTAGTAAATCCAAATTGATACATAGAATTGGCTTGACAATCCTACTTGAGTTTCACTAGGTTGAAAATATCCTAAGCATCACAATCTCCGTGTGCCTTGAATGGTGAAAGTTATGTGAGAATTAGGTTTGTGTTGTTGATTTATGCCTAATTTTGATTGTTTGTGGAATTATATCCTTATTGATTGGAATTTAGTTTTGCTCTATGCATGAATTGTTCATATTGAAGTGTGAATTCATCTTAGTGTAGACGAGAGTTACATTGATTTGATGAAACCTTTGTGTATGAGCAAAGAATGTTTAGATGCGTATATCTCGTGCTAACTCGTTGAGAGAGAGTTAGAATGTATGATACCGTCAATAAGCCTTAAACGTTTGATAGTCCGTTGAATGTTTAGGTGAAGTGTTACTTGTTATAATCCATGAACAATTAAGATTTTGGCATAAGTCAATGTTTGAACCTAAGTATCACATAACGGAAACCATTTAGGGCATATCAATCCCCTTGCACTCTGTCTCTCGAAGTTAGATAGATTTCTTTATTGCTTGTTAGTTTGCTCGTTTTTAATTTCTTGTTTAGTAGCATAATCAAATCCAAACTTGTCCTTTAATTTTTCTTGCATGCCAACGTGAATCGACTTAGCTAACCACTTGCTTCCCTGGGGTTCGATAATTTTATTACTTGGTCAATTGCCTTACTATAACAACGATCTCGTACACTTGCGAGTGAGTTCGAATTTGTGCTTTAACGAATTTGACAATCAGGCACAAAGGACAAGGGCAAGAGGAATGACAAGAGGGCCAAGGACAAGAAGAATCTCACCTAACCTTAGATGTCTAGAACTGGATTTAGAAACTAGGGAGACCAATTTATTGTTGGAATTATATTTTGGTGTTCTACTTTTGTAAAGGTTGTGATCTTTTGATACACTGTGATGTTTTGGCATTTTATTTTTGCAATGCCTCGTATTTTGTAAAGGTTCAATGATCTTTTGAATGCCTCCTATTTTGTAAAGGTTGTGATCTTTTGATACACTTTGATTACTTAAATATTTTGGCATTCTGTTTTTGTAATGTTCGATGGTTGGAATGCCTGCATTTTCAATGCCTATGGATATATATTGAAAATTGACATTCTGATATTAGTAATAGTATATGGTTTGTTGAATTTTTCTTTGTTGAATATTATCTTGCAACAATTGATTGAAAGTCTGATAACACCTTAAAGTTGCACACTCAAGTATAGGTTTGTCTCAAGTAATAAATTTCTCGGAAGTCCGAGTGTCGAACCACAAGGAGGTTTGGAAGAAAATATCAACTAGTTGTATGGTCTTAAGGGTTTATATAATTTGTAAATTACTAGAGCTTTGGGAATTCACTTGAAGTAAAACGCTAGAGTTATTCTTAGCTATCTTTGATGACTCAATTGAAATCTAACAATCAAGTGATTTCAATCGGATGATGATACATTGAACACTTAGAGAACCTTGAAAACTACCTTTTAGTTGACTTTAGGAGTATATGAAATCATTTGTTAATGTGTGAGACTAAGCATTCCTTGTGTCAATATGTCTACAACAAATCAAAGCCTAAACTAATCAAAACATTTTTCATAATTCATAAAACAACTAAAGGGATTTATCATTGAAGATCTTTATTGAAAAACTAAGAACAACACTAGTATTCTACTAAAACTTCATCCCTAGCTCTAGCAAAATATTTAGCTACTCATACTAATACAAACACAACTCATTTTTCTTTAAGAGATACTAGACAAAAGAAAGATATATTGAAGGAAGTTTGATGCACAAAATGGTTGCTAAAGAGCCTTTTATATAGGCCACAAGCTAGTGCTTTGTAGGAACTTGTAATCAATTTAGGTGGCCTGCAAATATTGACAATTTCAGCCTTCCAACCATATGAATCTCATCTTGTTCCCTGAATAAGACTTTTAGGCCTTTGAATTTTCTTTCCATGAAGACCAAGATCTCGAAAATTGGCTTTATGAGCTGATAATTATGACCAAAATGGTAGAGTTATTCAACACTGAAATAAAAAGTCTTGGCAGATTCTGGTGTCAAGTTGAAAACTTCATATCTCCACTTGTATGCATTAAATAGCTTGGGTAATCTTACTGTGTTTCTATAGACTTCTCAGTTGATCATTCCAAGTGGTCTTGAGTTATTTAGATTTTTTTCTCGAATTATGGTGAATACATTTCCAAATTGTATCCTGTGAAGTTTCGAATCTGGAACATTCACATAGATTTTACTTTTTATCCATGAAGACGATATTTTTAGCCTTTTGGACCTAAAGTTAACTTGTAATAAAACGAGTTCGTGATCCAATGCAACTGGAATTAGATCAAACGGATAAGTATATCTCAAAATATTGTTCAAATACGAAAATGTGTCTTGAATTAAAATTCACTAAGTATTTGGACTACAATGTAGTTTTGATTATTTGAGTATAATTGGACCATAAACTTGCAAGATTGAATAAGTATGAAAACTTATAACTTTAGTACATAGTCTTAGGTGTCCAACATCATCAATATCATATCTTTTGAATGAATATAACTCAAGTTATGATCTCAAGAATAATCAATACATATACTAGCCATGTTAAATCATGCTTATATTTTACATTATTGTAGAAAATTAGATATTTAATATTAAACTAAAATATACAATTATATATATATATATAGCCTACAAATAATATATAATAATACTTAAAACAATACATGAAACAGATATAGCATGTGTAAAAATAAACACTAATCACAACCTCCAACCAGCTTATTACTAGTCCCTAGTGATAAAAGTGCAAAATAAATTCTTATTAAAATTTGTTATTACCAATTCCTTCTTCTAATATATCCAAATTTAACAAACTATTGCACTTCAAAACCATTTAATATCTAATATTATCTAAATAAGTAGTTTAACAATCTTCCTCTGTTGTGCTCAAGTTAAGTGACTAAAAGGTATGGAGCTCACATCATAATTCCACTATCTCACTGCTTTACTTAGGTGACAATTTTCTTGATGGGTTATTATTATTATTATATATATATAACTATTTTTTTTTTAAAACAAGATATTCATTAAAGCAAACAACTCTTGTTTGTAGATCTTTCACTCTGACATCTCTCCAAGTGGTTTGTGTTTACGCTCAAACTCTGAATCATATATGTTTCTATCATAATCTCGGTTATACATCTATCAGTCAGTTAACAGTGCATGCAACAAAAGTCAGAAGGTCTTTGGTGGGTTATGATGATGCTTAGGGCGAGGATAAGAACATATTTGACTCTGGGCTCAAATTAAAGATGTGTAATGATGAATTAACCATGTAATAACAATTTTATTTAAACTCTACTTCACATCTTTTAGTTTCTTCAACTCCATCGTTCAACTTGCACATCATTCTTAATAATTTCTTTTTTTTTTCTTCTTTTTTTTTCTTTTTTTTTATTCTCCCATGAACAAACCACTGATCCACAAGATTAATTCAAGTTACACACTCCTTGAAGATAGAAAATCGTGATTTTTTTTTCCTCTCAAAATATGGTTCAATCACAAAAGAAGGGTTATTTAGGCTCAAAGTGGATTACTAGAGGATAAAATTTAAGGTACTTTTTATAGGAAAAATAGGGTAAATCCTAATTGCCTTCATCACTCTCATGTATGCATGCAAAGAAACGGAGACAGATTCAAAACAAGTTCTGAAGAACACAATTTATAACAGAGCACCACACCAAGAAAGAATGTTCGAGTATGATAATTAGGCACAAATTCTCACAGAGTAGGTTATCTACAAAACAATAATTGGAATACTCTAATGTAGATCTTGTTTTTTTTTAACCCAATCAATTAATTGCAACTATTTGCAAAACAAAGAGACTAGTATAATTATTCAGTGTACAATCCATAACCTTTTGTCACTAACTGTGTGTGAGATGAAGATGACTTATAAACAACTATTAGATAATACTCGACTCAAATAGAAGAGAAATATTTTAAGTTTATTAAATTTAACATATTGAAGTTAAGGAGTTCAAGTAAGTTTAAAATGTTTTTGTTTTTGATGCGTCTCAGGGGTTGGTTTACCCCTTACTCTGCCATCTTCGTAGGAGAATAATACTTTAATTTTTATTTACCCCCTTTTTTTTTAAAGGTTATTCAACTAATCCTTCCCCCCCCCCCCCCCAACCTAACCAACACATTGTCCTCAATGGTTAAAAGTTGGTGTAGCAAAAATTAGAAGATATTACCTGACTCCACAGGAAAGAAAAAAAACTTGAAGGAAGAAAACCTGAAATACAAACACAAACACAAACAAAGAAAAAATTATTTCTAACATTTAGAGTGAGAGTTATAAATCTAAATCAACCTTTCTTTTTTTAGCACGGTCCCCAAACCAATCTATATGAGAAGCAATTGAGCTATTATTAAACTCAAAGGCATGAAGTTTCTCAATTAATTGTTCTGGATCATAATCTGATATGAAGAGTTGACGTATCGGCTCTGTCATGAAACCTTGTTGCACTGCATGATCTAACAAAGTTAGTAACCCATCATAAAAACCATTTATATTTAATATTCCAATAGGCTTTGAATGAATATTTAACGATAACCAAGAAACAATATGAAGAATATCTTCAAAAGTACCAAGTCCACCTGGAAGAGCTATGAAGGCATCGGAGTGTTCCAATAACTTTGGCAACCTTTCAAGTATAGATGAAATTTCTATTTCCTTACCAAGTGTATTGCCAATAAATCTTTTAATAGAATTGTGAACAATTCCTAAAATGCTAGACCCTTCGAAAGATGCGATGATAGCAGTATTGCCTATTAAATCAAGTGTACCACCTCCGTATACAACATTGATTTTTCTTCGTGCTAGCATACTACCAACGTTATTTGCTATTAGAGAAAATTTAATATTATAACCAGGTCTAGTCCCACCTAATACACAAATAGAAGCTATTTTTTTAGAAGATGATGTTGCCATATCTAGTCCTTTTTCAAAGATGATTTGAGTTGTGATAAAACAACGGGTTATATATAAAGGAAAAGTGAAAAAAAATAAAGCTTACAAGATACGATTCTAAATGCATATACTTACTAAAAGTAAAATTAAGTTCAAAATTAAGGGTCCCACTCAGGGACAATAGTTGTGATTGTGGCTCACATCTTCCTCTGGTTTTACGTCCAGAAACGGCTTAAACACCTTCTATGAGTCGGGGATATGCTTCCCATCCAATTTTCTTCAAAATTGGCAAACAGGGTCTTTTAACGTCAGATTCCCAAGACTAAGTGCATATTCTTTTTTGAATTCATCCCATAAATCGATAATGGTTCATTGCACCATTCCACAAGAATGCGTATCAAGAGTCGATCGAATATTATCCAAAGACTCCTTACTCAGCCCATTCTTAATGAAATCTATCTTATCACATCGATTTCTGGATGCAAATTCTATATTCCTACAACGAGTGTTACAAGTCCATGTAGCACACTTATTGCAAACACCTATTCTTTTAGCTCTTCGTCTTTTAGAATATGAACTTTTACCCAAACCAGCTAAGCGTGGAACAAATGAATTAGGAAATTCACCTCCAAACCTAACTTTTGCTTCAATCAACCAACGTAAATCAACCGGAAGTTTCTTAATCATTAGTAACCTCAACCTCTCACATCGAGCATGGTATATTTTAATTACATTATTTTTACCGAAGTAAGGAAAACGTTTATTCAAAGAAGCAATAGTCGCATCCATAGTGTCAATTTGAGAGTTCTGTGCAAAGATCAGAGAAACAAAATTAAAGATTTATTCAAATTTCAAGACATTACATAATAATCATAAAAATGCTACTGCCCAAGATAAAACTAAAACTTGTACAGCGAGTGTCATGACAAATAGAGAAAATGCACCAAATTTTTCTCCCTGATAATAGCAACACATGAGCGTGAAAAGGTAAATAAGAGTGATGATGGAAAGAAAGAATTTCCACATTTTGGTTGAGTTGATGAAAATTCAAAGAAGTGTGTTCTAGAGATAAGAGTAGAATGAAGTATTTATAGAGTAAAATTTTGAAAATATGGCCGTTTATGACCGTTGGAGAAGATGAGTGGATTATATATTTGTATGTATAATATATAATGTTTGTTTTTTTTATGTACAACTTAGTTTTTGTGGGCAACTGAACTTCCGACTCTAAAGTCACGGAGTACCGAATCCGCCATTTATACCGGGAAAATAAAAGAACAAATTAAGTCGTATATATAGGATTAGTTAAAGGTGTTGACTCAATTTATTTTGTAAAACCTCCAAGATATGCTTTTAATCGTTGTCCATTAACTTTAAATATGTCACCCGTTCTTGGATTCTCAATTTCAACTGCTCCATTTGAGAAAACATTTTTTACAACAAAAGGGCCTGACCATTTTGAACGCAATTTTCCAGGAAACAAATGTAATCTAGAATTATACAAAAGAACCTTTTGTTCAATTTCAAAGGTTTTCCTAACAATGTGTTTGTCATGAAATACTTTCATTTTTTCTTTGTAAATTCTAGAATTTTCATATGCTTCATTCCTAATTTCTTCCAATTCATTTAACTGGAGTTTTCTTAGAGAACTAGTTTTTTCTCTATTAAAATTGAATGTTTTGATGGCCCAAAAAGCTTTATGTTCTATTTCAACAGGTAAATGACATGGTTTTCCATAGACAAGTCAATAAGGAGACATACCAAGGATTGTTTTGAATGTTGTCCGATAAGCCCACAATGCATCTGTTAATCTAAGCGACCAATCTTTTCGATTTAGATTAACTGTCTTTTCCAAGATATGTTTTATCTCCCTATTAGCAAGTTCAGCTTGTCCACTAGTATTTGAGTGATATGGGGTGGATACTTTGTGATGAATTCCATATTTTTTCATTAAATTTTCAAAAGGTTTATTACAAAAGTGTGAATCTCCATCACTTATTATTGCACGAGGCATTCCAAATCTTGAAAAAATATTTTCCTTTAAAAATTTTAACACAATTTTATGATCGTTATTTTTACAAGGGATTGCCTCGATCCATTTTGAAACATAGTCAACTCCAACTAAAATGTATTGATAACCAAAAGATGGTGGATTAAAAGGACCCATAAAATCAATTCCCCAACAATCAAACACTTCAAAAATTAAAATAGGATTTAATGGCATCATGTTTCTATGAGTTATACCCCCCATTCTCTGACACCTATCACAAGATTTGCAAAATTCATGTGTATCTTTGAAAAGTGTCGGCCAATAAAATCCACACTGTAATATTTTAGCAGCGGTTTTTCTTGATGAAAAGTGCCCACCACAAGCTTCTGAGTGAGAAAAGTTTATTATGCTTTGAATTTCATTATCCGGGACACATCTTCTTATTATTTGGCCAGGACAATATTTAAAAAGATATGGATCATCCCAAAAGAAATTTCTCACCTCCCAAAAAAATTTCTTCTTATCTTGAGCATTCCAATGAATTGGAATTTGACCTATCGCAAGAAAGTTAGAAATATCCGCAAACCATGGCTCGCTAGATACGGTGAAAAATTGTTTATCAGGAAAAGAGTCATTTATGGGGCTTGTCTCAAAAGTCGCATCACATGTAAGCCTGGATAAGTGGTCAGCAACTATATTTTCTACCCCTTTTTTATCTTTAATTATAATATCAAATTCTTGGAGTAAAAGTATCCACCAAATTAACCTGGGATTTGCATCTTTTTTTTCTAGTAAATATTTTAAAGCTGAATGATCTGTATACACAAGAATGGGTAAACCAACAAGATAAGACCTAAAATTTTCCAGTGCGAATACTACAACAAGTAATTCTTTTTCAGTGGTAGAATAATTCAATTGAGCATTGTTTAGAGTTTTACTTGCGTAATATATCACATAAGGTTTCTTATCTTTTCTCTGTCCTAAAACAACTCCAACAACATAATCACTAGCATCACACATAATTTCAAAAGGCAAGGTCCAATCTGGAGGTTGTATAATAGGTGCAGAAGTGAGCATTTCTTTAAGTGTTACAAAAGCTTTTTCACAAGAATTAGTCTATTCAAATACTGCATCTTTTAATAAAAGGTTACATATTGGTCTAGAAATTGTGCTAAAGTTTTTTATGAACCTTCTATAAAAACCTGCATGTCCTAAAAATGGTCTAATATCTTTAACTGATTTTGGTGTTGGTAAGTTAGCAATTAGATCAATTTTAGATCTGTCAACTTCTATTCCTTTTGATGAAACAATGTGTCCTAATACAATTCCCCCAGTTACCATGAAATGATATTTTTCCCAATTAAGAACAAGATTTTTCTCCTCACATCTGGTCAAAACTTTAGCTAAAATTATTAGACAATCATCGAAAGAGTTTCCAAAGACAGAGAAATCATCCATGAAAACTTTGAGAATATGTTCAATCATGTCACTAAAGATGCTTACCATACATCTTTGAAATGTTGCTGGTGCATTACATAATTCAAATGGCATTCTTCGATATGCAAAGGTTCCAAAGGGACATGTAAATGTTATTTTTTCCTGGTCCTCTAATGAAATTGCAATTTGGTTATAACCTAAATATCCATCTAAAAAGCAATAAAACTCATGTCCAGCAATTCTTTCTAAGATTTGATCCATGAAGGGTAGGGGAAAATGATCTTTCCTAGTCATTGAATTTAATTTTATGTAGTCAATGCACACACGCCAACCAGTAACAGTCCTAGTTGGAATCAATTCATTGTTATCATTTTTAACTACAATTACTCCTGATCTTTTAGGCACAACTTGAATAGGACTTACCCATTTACTATCAAAAATAGGATAAATAATGTCATTATCTAGTAGCTTAATGACTTCATTCCTTACAACTTCTTTCATATTAGGATTGAGCCTTCGTTGCATTTGCCTAGAGGGTTTAGCATTTTCTTCTAAATAAATATTATGGGTACAAATTAATGGGCTAATTCCTTTTATGTCAGCTATAGTCCATCCTATTGCATGTTTATGAACTTTTAATACTTCTAACAATTTGTGCTCTTGTTCATGACTTAATTTTGAAGATATTATTACCGGATACGTATCATTATCACCCAAATAAGCATACTTAAAACTTAATGGTAGAAGCTTCAATTCTAACACTGGTGGTTGAATACTTGATGGAATTGGAGCTTTTTCAGATTTCGACAATTGTTCAAATTTAGGTTTCCATTCATTAACCTCTGAAACCTGTGAGATCTTAAATATAGAAGCAAATTCTGAATTGTCTTCATTAACATAATCACTAGTTATTAAATTTTCTAATGGATCAGTAACTGAAGTTATGAAATGTTCAAGAGTGTATTTCTCAATTACATCAATTTCATATGCTTCATCATTATTTTCTGGTTGTTTAGAAATGTTGAAAACATTTAACTCCAATGCCATATTTCCAAAAGAAAGATTTAAAACTCCATTTCTACAATTTATTAAGGCATTAGAAGTTGCAAGAAATGGTCTACCTAAAATGATTGGATGTTGGGATGATGGGTTTGATACTGGGTGTGTGTCCAAGACAATAAAATCCACCGGAAAATAGAATTTATCAATTTCCACTAATACATCCTCTATTATACCTCTTGGAATTTTTATAGAACGATCTGCCAATTGAAGTGTGACAGTCGTCTTCTTTAATTCCCCTAAGTCCAATTGTTTATACACAGAAAATGGTAAAAGATTAACACTTGCACCGAGATCAAGAAGTGCATGTTCTATTTTAGTATTTCCAATTATACAAGATATAGTTGGACATCCAGGATCTTTGTATTTTGGTGGGGTTTCCTGTTGAATGATTGAATTCACACTTTCAGTCAAAAATGCCTTATTTTGAACATTTAATTTCCTTTTTACAGTACACAAATCTTTCAAAAATTTGGCATAAGATGGAATTTGCTTTATTGCATCAAGTAGTGGAATATTAACTTTCACTTGCTTCAAAATCTCGAATATCTCAGAATTTTGGTTCAATTTCTTAATAGGATGTAATCTTTAAGGAAAATGAGCAGATGATAGTTCTTTATTAGGATTTAAATTATCAGCATGCCTTCTGTCATCCTTACCCTCATTCTTATCTTTATCAATTGAAATAGATCTTGACTCTGACTTCTTGACAGGGATTGTCTTATCAATTATTTTCCCACTCCGTAAGGTAGTGACAGAATTGACATTTTCTGATGATGTATCAGATAAGATTTGACACTGACTAGCAGGGTTTTGTTGAGGTTGAGCAGGAAATTTTCCTTTCTCAGTAGTTCTCAAAGAGTTTGTTAAAGTGGACAGTGTAATCTTAATCTCGTTGATAGCCTGTGAAGTTTGGTTGTTGATTGTTGTTTGACTTTGCATAAAGGCTTGTAAAGTTTCTTCAAGGATTTTCGTTTGTGGCTTATTATATGTGGTGAAGTTGGAGTTAGAGGTGTTTTGGTTAGGTATAGGTTGTGCTTTACTATCATTTTCCAACTAAAATTTGGATGATTCCTCCAATTTGAATTATAGGTTTCAGAAAAAACTGATGGATATAATTTCTTAAAATTAGACATTGCATTTGCTTGTTCATGACACATCTTTTGGAAAATAGGAATTTTTTGGCATTCTTTAGTTAAGTGTCCATCAATAGCACATATATCACATACATCATTGTTTTGCACAAAATTTACTTCTTTGGGCTTCTTTAATTGCATGTTTTCAACTTGTTTAGTTAAACTAGCAATTCTAGCAATTAAATTGTCTTCTTCACTAAGATGATATTTTTCTTTATTAGCATTTTCACGACTAGATCGAATTGAACCTTCAGAAGTATTTTCATTATACCAAGATTGAGTTTTTTCAACTAAATGGTCTAAATACTCAAGTGCATCTTCAGGATTTTTGTCTAAAAATTCACCATTACACATCATTTCCACAAATTGTTTAGTTTCAGAGTTTAGACCTTCGTAGAAAAAACTTATAGTTCTCCAATTTTCAAAACCATGGTGAGGGCAAGAGTTTAACAAATCCTTAAAACGTTCCCAACATTGAAAATATTGTTCATCATGTTTTTTTAACAAAAATCTTAATTTGCTTCTTTAAAGAATTTATTTTATGAATCAGAAAGAATTTTTTCAAGAATTCGGTTTGAATTTGTTGCCAAGAAGTAATTGAACCAGGTTTTAGAGAATTAAGCCATGTTTTCGCTTTATCTTTAAGAGAGAAAGGAAATAACTTTAGCTTAATCGATTCTTGAGTACACAATGGTTCACTAAATGTCGCACAAATTTCTTCAAATTCTTTTAAATGTAAATAAGGATTTTCAGATTCAAAGCTATGAAAATTGGGAAACAATTGAATCATACCAGGTTTGAATCTAAAATTATTTGCATTTTGAGGATATACAATACATGATGGAATATAATTACGTTGAGGTTCTAAGAAATCTCACATGGAGCGAGCTTGTAAATTTCTATTACGTTGTTCAATTTGATCTTGTATATTACCTCCATCAACACTTTCATTATCAGCCATGATTGAAGCAATGCTATTTAAATTAACTATAATACTTCTTTTTAAACGACCGCTAATTATATCACGAGTCCAATTATGCATACAATAAATAAAATTAAAAAAAAAAGTATAGAGTTAAAGAGAAGAAGTTGCCTTTTAACAAAAGATGAATTGTTCTTCGCAAAACCTCCCCGGCAACGGTGCCAAAAACTTGATAACACCTTAAAGTTGCACACCCAAGTATAGGTTTGTCTCAAGTAATAAATTTCTCGGAAGTTCGAGTGTCGAACCACAAGGAGGTTTGGAAGAAAATATCAACTAGTTGGATGGTCTTAAGGGTTTATATAATTTGTAAATTACTAGAGCTTTGGGAATTCACTTGAAGTAAAACGCTAGAGTTATTCTTAGCTATCTTTGATAACTCAATTGAAATCTAACAATCAAGTGATTTCAATCGGAAGATGATACATTGAACACTTAGAGAACCTTGAAAACTATCTTTTAGTTGACTTTAGGAGTATATGAAATCAATTGTTAATGTGTGAGACTAAGCATTCCTTGTGCCAATATGTCTACAACAAATTAAAGCCTCAACTAATCAAAACATTTTTCATAATTCATAAAACAACTAAAGGGATTTATCATTGAAGATTTTATTGAAAAGCTAAGAACAACACTAGTATTCTACTAAAGCTTCATCCCTAGCTCTAGCAAAATATTACTCATACTAATACAAACATAAATCATTTTTCTTTGAGAGATACTAGACAAAAGAAAGATATACTGAAGAAAGTTTTATGCCCAAAATTGGTTGCTAAAGAGCCCTTTATATAGGCCACAAGCTAGTGCTTTGCAGGAACTTGTAATCAATTTCGGTGGCCTGCAAATATTGACAATTTCAGCCTTCCAACCATATGAATCTGTTGGGATATGTTTTAGTTTTGATGATTTTCCAAAACAACATGTAATAGGTTTGAAAGCAGTCAGGATAGTATCTTTTGTTTCAGGTCAGGCTTGGTTAGCTCTCAGAAGAATAGGTTGTCAGTTGAGAAAAACTTAGTTCAGGAAGCACTCAGTTGAGGGGGAACTCATCGAGGGGGAACTCAGCAACACAGCCTGAGAAAATCAAGATGACATCAAGAAGAACTGACTGAAGCCATGGCAGAGACCTGAACCAGGAGAGAAACCTGAAGGATGTCCCACTGAGTATAAACCTGGCTGATCTAAGCTAAGTCAGTGGACTACTCAGTGAAGAGCATGATCAGGAGGATCAGTGCTGCACCAAGTAGGCCCTGAAGGAGTCAGGCTACTGTGGTCAGGGAAGTTTGGCATTCAGCCTTATGACAAACTTCTTGGAGAGATCTTCAAACAGTCTCTAAAGGACAACTACACAGAAGACGTTCAGTCCACTGAAGATCATTGAGACAGTGAAGGATGAAGCTACCTAAAGTCAGTAGGTCTTGGTCAACCCACTGAGTCAAAGATCCGTTGGATCCAGCCCACGTGGACCAATCAGCACAAGGCAGCAAATCTGACACTGACAAGGCCGCATTCCAAGAAAAGTGGTTGAAACCATTAAATGTTGGATTCAAATGTAATTCCCTCCAACGGTTACATTTGAATCCACATTATAAATACAAGCTCATAGCTGTGTAAATGGGTGTGTGAAGAAAGAAAAAAATCATCACCTACAAGCTGTGAGGGTGTGTGAGTCGTTAGGGAGTCATAAGGAAGTGTTTCTAACACCTATGACACTGACCATTAGGGTCTTCACTTATATTCATTGAGTGTCAATCTTGTAACTCTTAGCTTAGAGAGGTTTTCCCAATCTTAGCTTGAGGCTAATACATTGTAAGGGAAAACCTCACATAGTTGGAGAAATCAAACTGAGACCAAAACCCTCGTGTTAGGTTTGTTGGTTGAAGTTAGTTAGTAAGGAGAGGCAGCCCAGGGAGTGGCGTGAGTCCAGTGTATTTGTGCACCTTTACACGTTAAAAACAAGAATCCCAGTTAGTGGATTTCCTATTAAATAAGGCCGTGGATATAAGAGCTTGGGTCTCTGAACCACGTTAAACTGAGTGTACTTGTCTTTTAAAGTATTTACTAAAGTGTTGTGAAAATCTGCTCACTGAGAGCATTGTTAAAAGAAAACTTTGGTTAAGTATTCAGGTCAGGGAGAATCCTTCTCACTGACCAGTTCAGGCAACACACTCGAGAGTTTAGCATCTCGAGTCACTGTGTTACTTAGAGTTTGAGTCTCCAAGTCTTCACATTGACTTGGTAGCTCAGTCTCTGAGTAATGCAGTGACTTGAAGTGAAACATTTCGAGTCACTGCCTTGTTACGAGACTGAGCTCGCAAGTCAATTGCACTGACTTGAGTGCTTTGACTCGTAGCAATGCAGTGACTTGAGTAATATTCACTCTTGCTGAACTCCCTGAACAAAAGGTTTAAAAAAAATTTGCTCCTGAATTCTCATTTTTGCCTTTCGAAAATGGGACCATCAATTGGTATCAGAGCGGGTTGTTCACATGACCACTGATCCAGTTTTGTTAAGAAAAATGGTCAACCGAACAGATCTTAAATGATTTAAACTATGGGAATTTCTGTATATTTCAAACTATTACCTGTGTTCTGACATTATTCTTGTAATAGAAAATCATCTGGTTAGAAGTTTTGGAATCATCAAAAAGGGGGAAATTGTTGGGATATGTTTTAGTTTTGATGATTTTCCAAAACAACATGTAATAGGTTTGAAAGCAGTCAGGATAGTATCTTTTATTTCAGGTCAGGCTAGGTTAGCTCTCAGTAGAATAGGCTGTCAGTTGAGAAGAACTTAGTTGAGGAAGCACTCAGTTGAGGGAGAACTCAGCAACACAGCCTGAGGAAATCAAGATGACATCAAGAAAAACTGATTGAAGCCATGACAGAGACCTGAACCAGGAGAGAAACCTGAAGGATGTCCCACTGAGTATAAACCTGGCTGATCTAAGCTAAGTCAGTGGACTACTCAGTGAAGAGCATGATTAGGAGGATCAGTGCTGCACCAAGTAGGCCCTGAAGGAGTCAGGCTACTGTGGTCAGGGAAGTTTGTCATTCAGCCTTATGACAAACTTCTTGGAGAGATCTTCAAATAGTCTCTGAAGGACAACTACACATAAGACGTTCAGTCCACTGAAGATCATCGAGTCAGTGAAGGATGAAGCTACCTAAAGTCAGTAGGTCTTGGTCAACCCAATGAGTCAAAGATCCATTGGATCCAGCCCACGTGGACCAATCAGCACAAGACAGCAAATCTGACACTGACAAGGCCGCATTCCAAGAAAAGTGGTTGAAACCATTAAATGCTGGATTCAAATGTAATTCCCTCCAACGGTTACATTTGAATCCACATTATAAATACAAGCTCATAGTTGTGTAAATGGGTGTGTGAAGAAAGAAAAAAATCAACACCTACAAGTTGTGAGGGTGTGTGAGTCGTTAGGGAATCATAAGGAAGTGTTTCTCACACCTACGACATTGACCATTAGGGTCTTCACTTATATTCATTGAGTGTCAAGCTTGTAACTCTTAGCTTAGAGAGGTTTTCCCAATCTTAGCTTGAGGCTAATACATTGTAAGGGAAAACCTCACATAGTTGGAGAAATCAAACTGAAACCAAAACCCTCGTGTTAGGTTTGTTGGTTGAAGTTAGTCAGTAAGGAGAGGCAGCCCAGAGAGTGGCGTGAGTCCAGTGTATTTGTGCACCTTGGCACGTTAAAAACAAGAATCACAGTTAGTGGATTTCCTATTAAATCAGGTCGTGGATGTAAGAGCTTGAGTCTCTGAATCACGTTAAACTGAGCGTACTTGTCTTTTAAAGTATTTACTACAGTGTTGTAAAAATCTGCTCACTGAGAGCATTGTTAAAAGAAAACTTTGGTTAAGTATTCAGGTCAGGAAGAATCCTTCTCACTGACCAGTTCAGGCAACGCACTCGAGAGTTCAGCGTCTCGAGTCACTGTGTTACTTAGAGTTTGAGTCTCCAAGTCTTCACACTGACTTGGTAGCTCAGTCTCTGAGTAATGCAGTAACTTGAAGTGAAACCTCTCGAGTCACTTCCTTGTTACGAGACTGAGCTCGCAAGTCAATTGCACTGACTTGAGTGCTTTGACCCGTAGCAATGTAGTGACTTGAGTATTATTCACTCTTGCTGAACTCCCTGAGCAAAAGGTTTAAAAAAAAAATTTGCTCCTGAATTCCCATTTTTGCCTTTTGAAAACGGGACCATCAAAATCTCATCTTGTTCCCTGAATAAGACTTTTAGGCCTTTGAATTGTCTTTCCATGAAGACAAAGATCTCGAAAATTGGCTTCATGAGCTGAGAATTATGACCAAAATGGTAGAGTTGTTCAACACTGAAATAAAAAGTCTTGGCAGATTCTGGTGTCAAGTTGAAAACTCCATATCTCCACTTGTATGCATTAAATGGCTTGGGTAATTTTACTGTGTTTTTATAGACTTCTCAGTTCCAAGTGGTCTTGAGTTATTTGTATTTTTCTCGAATTATGGTGAATACATTTCCAAATTGTGTCCTGTTAAGTTTCGAATCTGGAACATTCACATAGATTTTACTTTTCATCCATGAAGACGATTTTTAGCCTTTTGGACCTGAAGCCAACTTGTAATAAAACGAGTTCGTGATCCAATGCAACTGGAATTAGATCAAACGGATAAGTATATCTCAAAATATTGTCCAAATACAAAAATGTGTCTTGAATTAAAATTCACTAAGTATTTGGACTACAATGTAGTTTTGATTATTTGAGTATAATTGGACCATAAACTTGCAAGATTGAATAAGTATGAAAACTTATAACTTTATTACATAGACTTATGTGTCCAACATCATCAATATCATATCTTTTGAATGAATATAACTCAAGTTATGATCTCAAGAATAATCAATACATATACTAGTCACGTTAAATCATGCTTATATTTTACATTATTGTAGAAAATTAGATATTTAATATTAAACTAAAATATACAATTATATATATAAATAGCCTACAAATAATATATAATAATACTTAAAACAATACATGAAACAGTAGCATGTGTAAAAATAAACACTAATCAAAGTCCTAAGCTAAATATGAAAATGTGTTTTGAATACTGAATAAAGTTTAGAATTCAAGTTCTTATACTCAAGTTTAGAATTCAAGTTCCTATACTCTGTTATTTTTTATTCAGAATTCAAGTTTTTAGTCTCAAGTTTAGAATTCAAGTTCCTATACTCTGTTTCATGACAATGTTTCATGAACTTGCTCTGTGTTAATATCCATTAAAAATTAAATTACTCTATTTAACCATCAAATAAACATTGCATCAACCAAAAAAAAATTTGTCTCTGTTTTACAATACAATAACTATTGCTAAGAATAAATTACACCATTGCTCCGAAACAAAAATGCACCATTACTAACATACATACATCAATAAATTAACCACATTGCTAAGCAAAAACACCAAGATGCAATCAAAACGATTTTTAATCGCTTCCCCATCCGTTTAAGCTTTTCGAAATCGTTTTCCGATTGACGCTTCTGCACCCTCAATTGCTCAATTACATTTTTTACTCTTGGAGGGATTGGAGGGTCTAACCAATCAAAGTAATTGCAACCACCCCCACCACCATGCTGGAACAAGGAAAAAAAAGTGTATTTCAATTCCATACTACCTCTAACAAATTATAGCGAAAAAAGAAGAAAAAAAAAAAGAACAAAGTATAGGGATTCAGAGATTATCTCCAGAAAAAGAAACATTACCTTCCAATATTTACAAACATAAAATCATTTTCCAGGATTATCTCCAGAAAAAGAATTGCATACACAACCATCAATCCCACAATGACAATGAACCATAGTAGTAGCCTCAGTCGAAAATGAACTCGTAGTCGACATAGCAGGGAGTAATTCTTACCTTCGCGCTCTCTCTTTCCTCAACTTCAATTGTCCGTCTCTCAATTTGAAGATTTTGTGGGAAAAAATTAAGGTTGTGAATTAGGGCTTTTGAGAATGAATGCAATTTGGGGCTTTAGGGGAGAAATCCCGTCTATTGCGTCCACTCTGTCATTTAAGAACAAAAAGAAAAAGAAAATACATATCATATAACTTTTATTCATCCAGCTCAGTTAATTTAATTAAAAATAAATAAATAAATTGAATGCCACATCAGCAATAACGGCTGGTAACCGGGGGCAACAAGTCGTAGGACCAAAATAAAAAAAGTTTGTAAGTTATAGGACGAAAATCAAAATTTGAAAGTCAACAGGACGAAAATAACAAAAGAGTAAAGTTACAAGACCAAAAAAATAATTTTCCCTAATTTCGTGTATCCCAATTATTTTTCATATCATCAAACAGTAAATTAAATTACGATGTATAATTGTGTAAGAGTATGCATAGGGTGGAAATTGGTTCATACACGAATCATTGAAGGTATTAATTGTTTTTACTAAATTATATTAGTTGTTTTCACTGAAAAGTATTAGTTATCTAAACTCAAGAGTCTTAGTTTATTTTCAGTAAACAACTAAGACTTTTCAGTATAAACAACTAATACCCTTCAGTGAAAGCAATTAATACTCTTTAGTAAAAACAACTAATACCCTTTAATAATTCATGTATGAACCATTTTCACTCTATATTTATCCTTGCGTAAAGGTTCTAAAATCAATTGTAAAAACAAAATAAAGAAATTGAGAAGGTATTATATACAAAATAGCCAATAATTAATTATTAGTGTTAGTTATTACCAAATAATTGTATTAGTTCTTAAAATAATAATATTTAATTTTTTAAAAAATAATTGTATTAGAACCTATCAAAATGGGTGGGCAGGGCGGGCCAAAATCCACAAAAGCTCGCCTTATAGTAGGGGGCAGGCTGGAAAACCCACAACCCGACCCACTTATTGGCGTGCCGCGTGCTCAGACGGGTCGGTCCACCTTTAATTTTTTAATATATTTTTTAAATTAAAAATATATATAATTTAGAGCTCTAATACATAAAATTCATCAAAATATATCATACAAATAAAGTTCATCATTCATTAAATCAAAAAAATAATTTTCTACAAATTAAAGTTCACAATATATTTATCATAATAATTCATAAACATAATCTCCTACAATTTTAATTTGTCATCAATGAACATAAACTTTACAGAAGAGTCTGACAAATGATATTACAATGGTTAACAGTGTACTTTAAATGTAAAAAAATTAGAAAAAAAAAACCTTTTTGGAGGCGGGCCACCCGCCAAAGCCCCTGCCCAAATGAATCAGCCCATTTAGACACTCCTCCAAATGAATTAAAAAATATTTGACCCAATCCTCATTATATTTATGGTGGGACGGATCAGCCCAACAGGGCAGACCGGCTATGACGACTTAAAAATGTAGGGTAGAGATATTTTCACCCCCAAAATTTGATTGTTTATCACCCTCAATTTTCTTTTTGAATTTATATGTAGAAAGACTAGACTACCCTTTCGTAATATTTTACTAAAACGAAATCAATTAGTTCAACCCCTGCCACCCCCCCCCCCCCCCCCAAAAAAAAAAAAAACTCAAACGTCATTTCTTTTTTGTAATCTTATTTTTAAGTTTGATATAGTTGTGCAATGTTTGTGTTTATTTGTAGTATTTTTTTGTATACTAGTGTTGTGTAAGTAATTAAAATGTAATAAGAACGAATATATATTGGTCATACATGTTTCTCGCGTTTTTTAATCGTGTCATCGTTTGTAATTTTGTTCATTATTGGTTTTTCGAAAATTTGAGAACTGTTCGAATGGGAATGTAGAACATTTAACTATTGTTCAAAAAAAAAAATCAAACACTTAGTTCTTATATTTTTGTCGAACATAATATAAATTTTCAAATAGATCGCGAGAACATCCATCAATTGTTCGGTAAACCGAAAATGAACAAATTCGTGACGAAAATTTACCTTTATCCATGGAACGATGGGGAGGGGAGACGAAACGATAGATGACACACACAGGGCGATGACGGCACACTCCAAACAGAGGCGACGACGGCACTGACGACGGCGACGGTAGCGGTGGAGTGTTGGCATGTTTTTTTGTGAATTTTGAAAGAGAGGAGTGAGAATGCAAATGACAGAATATGTTGAGAAGAAGGGTTATGTAGGGTAATTTGTTGGGGTGAACTGAAATGTGCGGTGATGAATTGAACTGAGAGGTGAACAATTAAATTTTGGGGTGAAAAGATTGGTTCCAAAAAATGTAAGGTGCATACTGCATAATGGGCCCATAATACTTTGTCAAACAAGTTTTATACGAAAGCAATTGTATTAAGCTCAATGTTGCGTAAAGCCTAATTTCTAAATTGTAACGTTTGTCTACATTCTGGGCTTTCCATCATATAACATCAAAATATTCAATTTCAAATGTAACCCAAAATTATAACATCGATTGTAGGCCCAAATACTAATGATATTCCAATCATATAGAGTGGAAACTATCACTATGCGGTTGCAAATTAGTATTTAATAAGATTTCAAAAACAATTTTTTTAAAGCAATTCTAAAACTTTGCAGTTGCACTAAATGTGTTCGATGAATGGCCTAAGAGGCGAAATTGATGTCATCCGCTTTGAATGATGGAATGTAGGGGTGGACATCGGGTCGGGTTTTGCGGGTTCGGATTTTTCGGTTCGGGTACCCGAAATTTCGGGTTGGAAATTGCATTATCCAAACTCGACCCAAATTTTTTGGGTTACCTGAAATTCGGGTTACCCGATTTTTCGGGTACCCAATGCGGGTAACCCGAATTTTTTTGTTCTTTTTTCCTGTTTAAACGTTCAAACATAATATACTACCCCACAAAGTCATTTCATTCATCAAACATAACAAATGATCCTATTCACCAAACAATAACATAAACAACTTTAAAAAGTTACTAAATAGGTTTTCAATACCAATTACCAAAGTCGAGCAAATACAACTAAAAAAGTGAATATTTCATACTTAATACAAATAGTCTATTAAAACATCAACTCCAACTAAAATTGTAGCAAACTTCTTTCTCCACTCATCGAGGCATCAAGGCATGAATGAACGAGCAAACATAACAACACTTGAACTCATCCTCCACTCATCAAATATTGAAATTGCAACCATGAAACACCAATACTTGATAATTGATAATTAGAATATTTGATAAGATTTACTTTTAAATTATTATTTAGTATATAAATTGACCGATTCAAATTTCTATAAATATATAAATTAACATTAACATTTGATCTCATTATAATATATAAATTGCATATTTTTTGAAATTATTATAATTAACATAAATAAATATATTAAATTATATGTGTAATTTCGGGTAATCCGATCGGAATTTTTGGGTAGATATTTAATACCCGAACCCGAATCCGATTATATATATCGGGTTCGGGTAATCCGAAATTCGGATTTTATAATTAAAAAATCCGAACCGATCGGTTTTTTTTTCGGATTAGGATCGGGTACCCGAAACCCAGAACCGAATGCCCACCCCTAATGAAATGTGACGAAGAAAAGTTGTTTACTCATTTATTTGTCAAATCGATCAAGTAATTGATTATTATTATTTTTCAGGACCAATTAATTGATTTTGTTGTCGAGAGGGTAAATAAAGACGCGAATTTGTTCACCCAGTTCGTCAATAACGACTACGTCTGGAGGCGTACCAAGCCAGGAGTTTCACTAATATTCTTGTATATGCGTATATACAATTTTGAGTACAATGATTTATTTATAATAAAAAAGACCTAGTCTAAGCCTAAAGTCTGTTTAGGTTAAAAACCCATTAGTAATGTCCACATCAAATCTTCTAGATTTGATATAATAAATCTGCTAGATTTATAACACTCTCCCTTGGACATTATGACATAACATATATGTCTTGTCATAAAAACCCCACGCGCTAGGTAGGACCAAATATTAAGTAGGGAGGAATGTAATTTTATTGATCTTCCGGATCAAATCTTTTCGCATCCCAATACCATGAACATACTTTTCAAAAGTGGACGTAGGTAATGACTTAGTGAACAGATCTGCTAGATTGTCACTAGATTGCACCTTTTGAATGGTAATCACGTCACTCTTCTAGAGTTCGTATGGGTAGAAAAACTTAGGTGAAATATATTTCGTCAAGTTTCCCTTGACGTACCCATTACTCATTTGTGAGATGCAAGCTGCGTTGTCTTCAAATATAACAGTGGGGGACGTACCGCCTTTAGCGATACCACACGAGTCACCAATATATTTTACCAAGGATCTTAACCAAACACATTCTCTTGCGGCTTCAAACAGAGCTATAATCTCTGAGTGGTTTGAAGACGTGGTAACCATGGTTTACTTAACTGACCTCCATGAGATCGCGGTACCACCACAGAGAAAAATATAACCAGTGTGGGATATGGCATTGTGGGGATCAGACAAATAGCCAGCATGCGCATAACCTACCAAGATTTTATCTTAGTTCTTACGGTAAAACAGTCCAAGATCTTGAGACCCTTGGAGGTACCGTAGAACATGCTTAACACCATTCCAATATCTTCTTATAGGAGAAGTGATATATCTCGCAAGCAAATTAACTGCAAATGCAATGTCCGGTCTAGTGCAATTTGCGAGATAGTGTAATGCTCCAACAACGCTAACATAAGGAACTTCTGGCCCCAAAATTTCTTCTGAATCTTCTCTTGGTCTAAATGGGTCCTTATCGACTTCGAGGGATCGAAAAACCATAGGTGTGCTAAGTGGATGAGATTTATCCATATGAAATCTCTCCAATACCTTCTCCACGTAGGTTGACTGATGTATAAGAATTCCTTCTGGGAGATGCTCGATCTGCAGGCCGAGGCAATACTTGGTTTTACCCAAGACTTTCATTTCAAATTCAGCTTTCAAGATTGAACTGGCTTATTCAATCTCTTTGCATGTTCCGATTATATTTAGATCATCAACATATACAGATATGATGCAAAAACCACCTTGCGATTTCTTCATGAATACGCATGGGAAAGCTATATCACTTGTGTATCCCTTCTTTTGGAGGAATTCACTAAGTCGGTTATACCACATGAGACCTGATTGCTTCAGGCCATACAACGACTTTTGCAGTTTTATGCTATACATACTGCGATTTTCACCATTCCTCATCTGAGGAATGTCAAATCCATCGGGGATTTTTATATAGATGTCGACATCTAGTGATCCGTATTAATATGCGGTTACAACGTCCATTAATCTCATCTGGAGATTCAATTTAACTGCCAAAGATATTAAGTAGCGAAACATTATTGTGTCCATTACAGGAGAATAGGTTTGATCAAAATCAATATCGGGTCTCTGCGAAAACCCTTGAGCTACTAGCCTCACTTTATACCTCTCCACAGTATTGTTCTCATTTCGTTTTCGTACAAAAACTCATTTATATCCTACAGGGATAGCGCGGGCGGGTGTACGAACGTTATAGCCAAATTCTTTTATTTTGTTTAGCGATGCGATCTCTGCTTCAATTGTTATTAATAACAGAAAGAGCAATTGTCACTGCAAATGTGTCGTCGACGATAGTAAAATTTCTATTATGTATTTCTCCCGTATCTATGAAATTCATAGAGACTTCAACATTTATGTCAACCAGACCTTCCTCATTTCCCAGTGTATCTAGGTCTGGTCGTTCCGCAGTCCTAGTGCATTGAATATTTTGTGTGCGTGCTTCATTACTAGGATGCTCGTCTTCTGGACGAGTCTCTTCTAGTGACTTTATCTAGACGAATATCTTCTAGAGATTTTACATTTGACTGACCAGTTTTGCTAGCTTTTCTTTTAGGTGTGTTTGTATTGGTTGTAGGTCTTTACGCTTCTGGCATGTGGGGGCATGTAACTTGATTTGCTTGGGACCTCAACCCTTTGGGGGGCATTTACTACATGTATATGCGATTTAGTTACACCTCTATGGTCAGTGAACGCGTCTGACAGATTGTTTGCTAAATTTTACAAGTTAATAATCTTCTGAACTTCCAGTTCAGATTGACTAGTGCGTAGATCTAGAACTGAAGATTACTTACGTTTCACGTAAGCTCCCGGCATTCATTCAATTTTGAATTCGAATCTCCCCCTAATATCGGGAAATGATCTTCATCGAATGTGCAGTCAGTGAACCGGCCGTTAATTTATCCCCGGACAAAGGTTCTAGGTATTTTACGATGGATGGAGAGTTAAATCCAACGTAAATACCTAGCTTCCTTTGTGGGCCCATAAAGGTCTGCTTTGGTAATGTTATCGGAACATATACTGCACATCCAAAAATACACAGATGGAAAATACTAGGTTCTTTCCCACACACTAGCTGTAGGGGGGAAATGATCATTATATGCAGTTGGACAGATTTGTATCAAGTGTGATGCATGAAGGACTGCATGCCCCCAGCATGAAGTGGGTAATTTAGAGTTCATAAGCAGTGGTCTAGCGATAAATTTGATACGTTTTATTAGCGCTTCAGCAAGACCATTTTGGGTGTGGACGTATGGGACCGAATGCTCCACTTTAATTCCCAGGGCCATACAGTAATCTGTAAAGGCCTTTGAGGTAAACTCAGCAGCATTATCCATGCGAATCAATTTAATTGGATAATCTGGGAACTGAGCTCTAAGCTCGATAGTTTTTGCAATGAGCTTTACAAAAGCTTGATTGCGGGTACACAACAAACAGGCATATGTCCACCTAGTGGAGGCATCAATTAGCACCATGAAATACCGAAATGGTCCCGATGTTAGGTGAATCGGTCCACAAATATCTCCCTAAATTCGTTCAAGGAAAATCGGAGACTCTAGTCCCACCTTGGTGCACGACGGGCGCACTATTAATTTGCCCTTAGAACAAGCATCACATATAAATTCATCAACATGAGGGATTCTATTATTCGAAATATTATGACCAATGGAATTAGATAGAATCCTACGTATCATAGTTTATCTTGGATGACCTAACCACTGATGTCATAATTTAAAAGAGTCTGGGTCATGAAATTTCATACTCATAGCTTGATGGAGATTGGACGGCCGGATGTAGGAATAGTACAATTTGGAAGAGAAGGAAGGAAGCTTTCTATAACTTGTTTACGGTTACCTCGACTAATAGTCATCAAAAGGTATATTCTCAGTTTCAGTTTCAATGTGATAGCCATTAGATCTATATCTTTAAAACTGAGCAGGGTACACTTAGATTGTGGAAACAATAAAGTATTATCAATTATGAGTTCGGTACCCATGGGGAGGACAATGGAAGCTCTTCCGGAGCCCACTATCATAATATTATCATTAGCTATCATAGTTACACTCCCCTTACGTTCTATCAAGTTATGAAAATACTTCCTATCTCTTAGGATTGTATGTGTGGTGGGGCTATCTACCAAACATAAATCACTATTTGCATCCATCGTGCCAGAGGAAATAGCCCAATGCTAATAGCTGATATGTTTACAAGCCATGTATAAGAATAGCAATATCCAAGTAAAAAATTAATGGACAGCGTTAAGGTAAACTAGGGGCGGATCTAGGATTTTGTAATGGGGTGGGCTGAAAAGTAAACGTAAAACGCTTTGCCACATTAAAAATGTATACATAACAAAATATTTTGATTTTCACTTAAGCTGTGCCCTACGAGACTTCAAAACATAAAATTCATCAATAATTGAGTCTATGTCTATATCATTAACAAAATCTCTCTCAATATAAAGTATCAGACAATCACCAAGGAAATCACCCCCCATCTTGTTTCGAAGTGCCGTCTTCACATGTTTCATTGCTGAGAATGCTCGTTCAATTGTAGCAGTGGAAACGGGTAACGTCAAAATAAGATTAATCAATCTAGGTAACATAACGTAGACCTCCGACCTTCCACTCTCATAAAGTAGTTGACTCAACTCAACAAGTGTAGAAACTTGATACTCTTGGTTCATTATCACATCATGCTTATAATGAATCAACTCATACTCCAAACTTATAATATCTTGGCCTGTGAAATCTTTAGGACAAAATTTCCTTGCCAGCTTGCAAATATCATCACTGTTGAATGATTCAAAAGAATTTCTAGGATCTAAGGCCACACTAAGAGAAAGCAATTCAACAGATGCATCATTAAATCTTGTATCCAACTCCATCAAGATATAATTTATTGCTTCATTAAAAACATCAAAATGATAATGATGTTAAATTGTAGTTTGCCCACGAGAACGACCAACCTTATACGGACAATCTAAATTGGGGACATCAATACCATTTCTCAAGCAAAAAACTTTGACTTCTTCAAGGAATCCTTCCCAACCACATTCTCTCAACTCTCGAAGAATGGTTTTAGTGGTAGAGACAAACGCAATAGTAGCTAAAATATCTTGAGTTTTTCTTTGAAGAATTTGACAAAGAGAATCAGTAACTCTCATAATTCTATGCATCAGGTGCAAAGTGAATATGAATTCAAAACTTACCATATTTTTGTAAACCCCTTGAAATTCAGCCTTAGATCTTCCATTTTGAGAATGCTCAATGAGATATTCAAACACTTTGCAAGTTGCAGCATACAGGTCGATCAAACTCTTCACAGAGTTATAGTGTGAACTCCAACAAGTAGCTCCAGTTTGTTGCAAATTACCAATTTGATTGGCACCACGTCCAGAATCAATCTCCGCTGCAACCAATAAACTTCGAATTTCATGTTTTTTAGCAGCGTGTAGCTGAGAGACACGCTTTGGTGAAGAAGTTATAATGTTCACAACATTGTCCAAGTGAGAAATGAATTCCCAAACAACACTAACATCCTTAGTTGCAGAAACCAATGCCAACTGTGAACGATGTGCAAAACAACGAACATAATAGGCATATGGACAATCTCTAAGAAATAATGCCTAAAGTCCATTCCACGAACCACGTATATTACTAGCACCATCATACCCTTTACCTCTCATTTTTCTAACCTGTAGATCATGATGAGAAAGAACACCACATATCTCTTTTTTCAAAACTAATGAAGTAGTGTCAGAAACACTTTTAATTGCAAAAAAACGTTCAGTCAAAATTCCATGGCTATTTACAAACCTCAAGATAATGGCCATTTGCTCATGCTTTGAGATATCTTGTGCTTCATCAATAAGGATGCAAAAGTATCTATCTCCAACTTCTTCACAAATCCTTAGACGCACTCTATTGGCCATGATATTCAAAATCTCTTTTTGTATTTCCGGAGCAATGTATTGAGCATTTTTGGGGGCATTATCAAGAACAACTTCATTGACTTCCTTATTCATATTTGCAAAAGCCTTCACCAATTCAATAAAATTACCACAGTTAGATGAAGATGAAGACTCATCATGACCTCTAAAAGTACAACCTTGAAGTGCAAGCCATCGAAGACTTATGATTGAGGTCTTTAAGTGCAAACGATTTCTCTCCTCAATATTTGACTGAACATGCATAACTTTATCTATATGCCCGAATGGTCTCATCAAATCCTCAGCACGTCTTAAACACATAGTGTGTGGTGATGTAGCTGCAGCACCAACATGAGAAAGAAATGCACATTTATTGTCTTGGTTTATCCTTTTCCAATTGTTAAATCCCTCCTTGACCAATGCAAAAGAAACAGGCATATTAGCATCACTCATGAAAAGAAAGCAATAAAAATAATATGCTTTATCCGTGGAAAGCAAATACTCCAACCAATGAAACCTGTCAAACCAGCTTTTCTGAAAACTACGATTTTGGGTGCTAAACTTTGTAACAGGATAAGCTTTAATTTTTGGTTGGTACGGCCCAATTCTTAGATGTGCCCGTCTTATATCATCTCGTGCATTAACAAGATATTCCCACAATTGCTTCCTTTTTCCCGGATCACGCTCAATACACGGTGTTGAGGGATTTTGCTCTACCGGTGTTGAAGAAGATTGATTGTTTTGATTTTGTGTTGTCGTAGATGTAGGTTCTGAGCTACCTTACTATCTTGACGGTCACATTTCTTAAAGAAAGACGATATAAGTCTCTTTCCCTTCTTTGCAGAATGTTGGTTCTCCATTTAAATTCTGAATAAAACACATGACAATATAATAAATTAATTCTCTATTAATAAAAAAAAGTGAAACTAAATTCATTTACTAATTAACAAATTAAAATTGAAAAAATAAGCATATGACTAATACCGTAATTCGGTTATTATTTGCATTACTAATTGAATTCAAAGTTTAGTTACATTAATTTCCTATTAAATTATGTGGTAGTCTATAAAGTTTAAACTTGGGTTCGCAAATAAACAAATATTGAGCTAAATATTATTAGAAATTGTAGTAAACTAGTAATTAAATAATAGAATTCAATTTATACAGTTGAATCCTACATATTTGTACCTAGCCCCGGATATTCACAAATTATTGCTTAATTCAATTAGCAATTTTGATAATTATTTAATTAAATTTGATATTAAATATAAATATACTATATAAGACAAACATTGAAAAAATTCACTAGATACAAATTTCATCCTCAACAAGCAAAATAATAACAAAAAAACATCATAAATAAACAAATACACTAAATGAATTAAAAATTATAACCTTGAATGATGTGGTGGAAGATTTCAAGAAAACTCTAAGCCCCAAAATTCCAAGAAAGTTGCACCTTGTTGTTATGTCAATGGTCTTCAATACTTTATATCTTTAATATACTTGGACAAAAAAAAAAAGGGACCACCACTGGAAATTGAAGCAGCACACGACACAGAGGTCATAGCAGAGGGAAAGTGAGATGCACGACAGAAAGAAAGAATGGTGGGTTGTTGGCTGATGCTGCTCTCGATATACTGCCTTTAAAATTGATTTATTGGGCTGATTATTTCATTTGGGGCAGTTGGGTTAATTTATTCGTTTGGGCTTATTATTAATGATGATATTTTATAAGAGTCCAGCTATATACCCCTCAATAATGGTTTGATACACCTACATTTACATTGAACTGCCAATTATATCCTCTCATAAATTTTAATTTTCTCGTTTTTCTTGCATTATGTTATTTTGTTCTTTTGCGCTTTCTTCCATTCGCGGATCCAAGCATCGCCACCGCTCCTAGCACCCAACATTGCCCGCCGTTCCCACCATCTAGCACTGCCCACCGCTTTGCCCCGGCCCGACGCTCCAAGGTTTACAATAAAATGGGTCATATTTATTGTTTTTTTTTCTATTTTAAGAAGATGGTACTTGATTTGAAGCCACTTATAGAGTGACCTAGTTTGATTAAAAAATAAACCTGTAAAGCAAATCGCCATGGCGAATTCGGTGGATCTCTGTATAATTGAAGAAATAAAGAATCAACGAAAAAAAATTAAGAATCTTTAATCTATGACATTTTTTTGTGTGAAATTTTCTGAAAATTTTATACGAGAAACAAAAGATGAGACTATTTGACACTGAGGTGGGCGAAGCAGCGGGCAACATTGGCCGGCGAAAGCGGCGGTGGAGGTGCTGGGATCTATGAGGGAGAAGAAACTGCAGTGGGAAAAAAAGACAGTAAAATAATAAAGAAAAAAAAGAATTTAAATATATATTAAAAGGGTATAATTGGTAGTTTAATAAGAATTTAGGTGTATCAAGCTATTATGGAGGGGTATATAGCCTGACCCATTTTATAATTTATTTGGGCTATTGAGCTTTAATTAATTTATGAAAGGAACCTTGAATTAGAATTTTTAAATGGGCTGAAATTTTATAATTTATTTGGGTTGGGCTAGCTTTTATAAATTTTAGGTATAAGTAAAAAAATATAAGGGGTAATTTTGGGCTTGCACCGGGCTTGAGCCCAGTGCAGCCCATTGATAGATACGCCCTTAAGGTAAACACATCAAAGCTAAAACATATATATCATCCATAAAATAAAATATCCGAAAGATATGATCCAAAATATAAATTGTTTTAACCAAAAACAAATAAAGTACTAAAATAATCAAATACACAAATCACTCATTGTCTCCAAAGTCTTTGAGCTCTACGCCTAAAAGATCATCATTGTCATGGTCAAAGTCCGCTTCAGGCAGGCTGGCATAGTGAGATTCAACTTTAGGAGCCTTCCCATTGTCGTCCTTCTGCTGCTTTTGATAAGCCTCAACCAAGTGCTTGGGAGTGCGACACGTGCGAGACCAATGGCCTTTGCATCCGCATCTATAGCAGGACTGATCAACCTTATCTTGAGTGCCAGATTTTTGAGAAGCGGGGTTCGTGTTAGGTGCAACCTTTCCACGAGCCTGAGCTTGATTGTCATTTGAGGTACCTGGACCACCGGAATTACTACGACCTCGGCCTTTACTACGAGTTCGTTTACTTCCTCTCCCCCTTCCACGCTTGCGACCACTTGTACTGCCATGAGCTATAGCATGTGCTTCAGGCACTGCTTGTGAGCCAATCGGTCTCGAGTTATGATTTTGCATAAGGAGTTAGTTGTGCTTTTCTACCACTAGAAGTGCAGAAATTAGCTCAGAGTGTACAGTGTAGTTCTTAGCCCTATACTGCTGCTGGAGTACAAGGTTGCTAGCGTGGAAAGTTGATAAAGTCTTCTGGATCAACTCGTCCTCAGTTACAGTTTGCTTGCATAACTTTAACTGGGATACAATACGATGTAGAGCTGAGTTGTAGTCCGTCACAGACTTAAAGTCCTGAAAATGGAGGTTCAACCAATCGAATTGAGCCTGAGGGAGGAGTATATCGTTTTGTTGTTGGAAACGGTCCTTCAGGGACTTCCACAACGTTCCGGGGTCTTTCTCAGTGAGATATTCATTTTTCAGGTCCTTATTAAGATGATGTCTAAGGAAAATCAATGCTTTCGCCTTCTGGGCGTTAGTTGATTCCGAATCATCGACAATAACCCCGCTTAACTCAGTTGAGGCTAGATGGATCTCAACATCTAGCGCCCATGTCAGGTAATTACTACCATCAAGAGCAAGCTCAACGAATTATCTTTTGGTAATATCAGACATTATAAACTACAATTTTAAATTGACATGGTAAGAGTTGTGACCAATTTATTGACAACAGAGAAATAAGGATTTATTTGATTATTCTAGAGCACATAGAAGCAAGAATTGGGCGCCGTCTACCCAAAATATGAATTACGGTCCGATAAGTATCGGGCGCCGCCAACCCGGGCAATATATGCGGACTATAATAAATAGACTATGTGCAAGAGTAATAATGCATTCAAGATAATTAAATCATAAAAGGCATGCATATATATCAATTAAGCATATAAAGCAATTTATTGAGAACTAATAATTAAATTAATTCTTAAAAATTTCGGGCTTAATTTATATGCAAAAATTATTACTATTTAATTTTTCAAGTATAATTACGAAACTTGATAAATTAATTTGGGCACAAAAATAAATTAAAATTGTATGAGGCCCAAAAGAATAATGAAATTTAATTTTCCAAAAAAATAATTTCAGCCTATGTGATTGGGGCTGCACGCCCATATTAAAGTAGAGTGAGTCCACATAAATTATTCTAGTTCTATGGGCTTCAAGCCCTGTTTTTTTTTTTTTTTTTTTTTTGTATCAATGTGTGGCCCAAACGAATTTGGCCACAAAAGGCCCAAAGGAAATCAGGGCAGCGTACAAAGCGGAAGAGCGGAGGAGGGACCGAGCCGCTGCTAGCGTCGGGCGCAGCCATGGCAGCGGCTGCAGCATGAGTGCGATGGGCGCGCGTCAGGCGGTGTGGTGGGTGCGCGATGGTGGCACGGCGGACGCACGATGACGGCGCTGCAAGCACGCGACAGGCGGCGCTGTGAACGCGCGGCGGTCGTGCGGTCGCGACGAGTGGCGGTGGTCTGGAGGCGGCGGCGGCCATGAGGCTCGAATTTTTTTTCAATTCGGTTTGATCCAATTAATTGCAAATACAAATAACAATTGATGCAATTATTTAAGTGCATATAAAACATAACACGCATGGATCAAATAATTCGATACGGCAATTGAAATTATGCAAATAAGAAAAATAATTCAGATCATACCGATTAGTCTCGGGCAGAGTCTCGTGCTGATAACGTGTTGTAAATTGAGAGCATAAATAAAGACGTGAATTTGTTCACCCAGTTCTTCGATAACAACTATGTTTGGGGGCGTACCAAGCCAGGAGTTTCACTAATATTCTTGTGTATGCGTATATACAATTCTGAGTACAATGATCTATTTATAATAGAAAAGACCTAGTCTAAACTGTTGGAGTTATACGCGAAAGTATGCTTTTACTTTGTATAACTCATGTATTAAAAACTTATTTCTGAGAATAAATCTTTTATCGTATTTGCTTTAAATATGATTGAATGTTGAATATTTATTACAACCAGTTTATTATAAGTAGTACGTGTTACATTGTAGTTAATGTGGTGATACCCGATCACGGAAAATCACATTAACGGTTTCCTCGTAACTCAACGTACAAATTCACGACCCAAGTGGAATTGAACAATCCGCCGCGAAAGGTCGATGTGTATATCTCAAATTGATTTATCTTGACTAAGAGATTGCACTAGCACATTTAGTATGTGTTGAAGAGGACCTACAACGAGGATAAATTCTTCTGTTCTGAAATATGAAGAATTAGACCTCAGTGATTATTAATTTCTTAATCTCCGTCACTTAAATAGGACCGTGTGTGTTTAATGGTTACTGCTTCGATTCATATTGGGTGAGAATCATTGTGACTTCAAACTTTATGTTTTGGGCAGTAATATTAATCATACAACGGTTGCTAAGATTTAATACGGAGAAACGCGTGCGAGTACGGATTGTGTGATTTGTCCCCTTGGTGGGCTCAGAAGTTTTATCGTACCAAATCTTGCAAGTGAAGAATTAGTTTATTCGGTACGAATAATAATGTTGAGTTGTCTTTACTCCAAGTTGAAAGATATTAATTAATTTAGAGCTATTCAGAAGCTTAATTAATTAATGGACTAAATAATCTTAAACGCGGGAAATAATAACCAGGAGTCCATATTATTGTAATATGGATTAAGATGAATAGTGCAATATTAATTTATTAGTGGTACTAATTAATATTAATAGGCTGAATTATATTGGGGCTCAATATTGAAATTCAGAAGTCCATTGGAGGTCCAATCTTAATTCTCCTAAAGGCCCCTTAAGTAGCCCATTAAGTAGCTCAATAATAATAAGATGATTAAAATAAAAGAAAATATATTTGCTGATTTTTTTCCTTGTACTTTTCGAAAATTAGTATATTTAGGAGAGAAAAGATTTTGTTGATTTTCTTGAAAAGATATTATGGAAGATAAGTATTATTGGAATACAAGATTATCTCATATATTCAAGAAGATCCAAATCTTGTGTTTCAATCCTATTATTTTTGAAAATATCCCTTTAATAAGGAGAGTGAGATTTTTGTGGAATATTTTATTATGGAGAAAAGAATATATGGGATATATTCAAGATTTCTTAGATGCTAAGAAAAGATTTTCTCCACCTCTAAAATATGTGAAAATTTCGGTCAGCCCACACTTATAAATAGGGGATGATTATTTCATCCCCTAGTACATGATTCCATGTGTTGGAAAAATCAAGAGTAAAAATATTTTTTTTTTTCCTTGGTTATTTTAATTGCTTGAAAGCACTTTCCACCGGTGATCAAGCAAGGCGAAAGGGACATACTTGAGAAGGTCTTTTGGTTGGTAGCATGTTCGTGATAGTCTCGTGATTAATCAAAGGCCATATCTACAAGAGGTACGTTATCACATAATTTCCTAGTTATTCCGCCATAGATTTTATGTGAATTAATTCTACACGCATGATGATAAAATTGTTGTTGGAATTATTATTTGAATTAATTAGGATTAATTCATGCTAGTAATAATTGTATTTAAATTCGTATTTAAATTTCATCCCGATTAGTTTACGGGCACCCTATATTCCCAACATACACCTAAAGCCTATTTAGGTTAAAAGCTCATTAGTAATGTCCACATCAAATCTTCTAGATTTGATATAATAAATCTGCTAGATTTATAACAGATTTCAAATAGATCTTGTTTAGATCTTACTCCCTCCGATTCAAAATGTTTGATGTTTTAGGGTGTTTTTTTTGTTTCAAAATATTTGATGTTTTAGGGTATTTTGCATCTTATTTTCCTATTATGCCCCTATTTAAATCCCCCTAAATTATCACTCATAATTTTTCCTTACCTTTTAATAATGTTACACCATAAATAAACTATTTGACCTTCCATAAATCTCTTTTCAATCAATATATCATAAGGGTATAATAGTCACTATATACCACTTCTTAATTCTCACAACAAATCCTAAAACATCAAACATTTTGAATCGGAGGGAGTAATATATAACTTGATGTTTGATAATACTTCTCTCGATTTACTTAGAGCCCTCAAAGCAAGTTAGAGCTTTGAACCACCCCTCCCGCTCCGCGTATGTAAAATAAAGACTGGGTTAAGTATTTTTAGCCCGTTTAGAGGTGGGTCCCCAAATTTATTTTTTAAATTTTTTTTATACATTGTTAACCATCATAATATAATTAGAGTAAGTCTTATGTGCATCATGCATGTGTACTGTGTAACTCAAGTGTACATTTGAAAAGTTACCCCTACTAATACTGAAAAATTACCCTGATATTACTGATAAAAATGCATTTAATAATTTTTCAATAATAGAAGGGGTAACTTTTCAGTAATAGATGGGGTAACTTTTCAATGATACACTTGAATTGCACGGTGCACTTGGTGCATATAAGACTATGTCATATAATTTTTAGGACTATTTCGTAAAGTTTATGTTCATAAAGATGAATTTAAATTGTAAAAGACCATTTTTATACATTATTATGGTTAATATATTGCGAACTTCAACTTGTAGCAAGTAATTTATCTGATTGATGAATGATGAACTTTATTTGTAAGATAGATTTTTGTTTTAATATTTTCATACCGATTGTTATCAAGATAAAGTGTTTGATTACATTTGATTTGATGAATTTTGTATATTAGAGCTTTTAAAGGTGGGTCGGCCCGCTTAAACCTGTGGCCCGCCTATAAGTAGGTTGAGTTGGAGATTTTGCAGCTCGTCAAATTTTCGACCCCCTTTCCGCCGACCTATTTTGATAGCTCTAGATGTATTGTTGGGCTGAGCAAATATAAAAAATTTGATATTTCAATATTTATAAAGGAAATAAATTCTCTTTTCCAAGAAGAATTTAAAAAAAATTGAAATCTTATTAAACGCTAATTTGCAATGGCATGTTGATAACTTTAGAAAGTGTAACACATAAGTTTAATTCATAAGGGTTATTGCATTTTAGTTCTATACTTTTCAAAAATTACATTTTGGTTCAAAATGTGAGTCCTTCTCCACTTTTTGACCTATTATGAGACAGAGTTCTACCACCCCACCCCTGATTTGCAGAAATGTTATATGCACATTGATTAGATATTGATGGGACACACCCATCATTGTTTAGGGTCTAACACACACCCATCAATGTGTGTTAGACCTTAAACAATCATTAAGCAATAATTTAAGTTATACTCCCTTAATAATAAAAACCTTTAGCACATTAAAATATGCAATTTAAAAAAATACGTAAATGTAAAATTTAATAAAGTAATAATATTTTAATATTTTATAATTTTTTGTAAAAGATAATTATTTTTAATTTAGTTGTATGCAAAGTATTGCGGAACGGATAGAAAAGAAAAATGTATTTATTATTTAGTGAGATTAATTGATCAAATATTGCATCAAAATCTTGGACAAAAAATTCTATAAGTGAATTCAATTTTTCAAATATCACTGCTATGTATATATATTATTATTGAGTAATACTATAAAAAAACTCGTGTGTTTGCGATTAGCGACCGCCTTTTAATCGGTCGCTAATTTGATTGATTAGTGACCTGGTGACCGAAGTGGTCAAATTGACTGAAATTAGCGACCGCTTGAGGAGACAGTCGCTAATCTAAGACCGATATTAGCGACCGCTTTGACCGTTTGATCCAAAAACGTCGCATTGTTGAGATTAGCGACCGATATCGGTCGATTTTTTGGAGCTAAATTTAGCGACCGTCTCTGGCGGTCGCTAATCTCGAATCCCAAAGTTGGCAGGTGGGCAATAATGACCCGGTTTCGGTCCGTTGTTTAGCGACCACTTTTGGCGGTCGCTAATCCCGTACAGGTGGTCGCTAAATGTTTATTACAGAACAGATTCTGCTCGTGTTCATTCATAATTTTTTACGAAAAAAACTTTTTTAAACTCGTTTTTCATCCGTTTAATCTACGATGAAGTGGTGGTAGCAATTGACTAGTTCTATATCACATTGTGCTCGTTGCTTCAACTTCAACGTACGTTTTCATACTTTTACCGTTTACTTTTTCTTGTATATATTTTCGTTTTTGGTATAAGTTTTTAGTATGCATGCTAAATGTATAGTTGTGATATAGTATATATGATTGTTGTGTTGAATTTATGTGAAAAATAAATATGGATATGTCTATTTATAGTAAAAACTCTGCCCAAATTTTTGGAATTAATTAATATGTTATGTTTGATTAATTTATTATGTTAATTTTTGGAATTAATTAATATGTTGTGTTTGATTAATTTTAAATGTTAACTTGTTATATACTATTAATTTGAAACAGATGGAATTTACAGATCGTGGTTGGATGTACTCAATGCCCCGTATGATAGGAGGGGGCATGAATCTTCAATTTTACCGTAAAATTGAAGAATTTATTGAGTTTGCATATAGTCATCCACACTGTCTTGATCGTTTCCATCGGCTTAGATGCCCGTGTAATGGAAAAAAATACAGGAATATGCAATACTTGAGCATTGATGAGGTTAAAGCTCATATTTTTAGAGTTGGTTTTGTTTCCCGCTATTACAATTGGACCAGTAATGGTGAAGAGCATTGGAATATTGATATCAACACACTTGAAAACTTTTATACTCAGTAGAATATTGGTGAACGATTTCAGATTGGTGGTTCAAGTTATGATCCGTATACTCAAGAGGAACCACCCATGGAGGAGGCTCATGTTTCATTTACTCAGTTCGGACCACCTTTGGAGGAGGCGGATGAAGCCTATAGGTACCACATGATGGTTAATGAATCTGTGTTGGGTGGTCACACAGCTATGGAGGAGGAACCAAATCATCGGTCGGCGAATTTTTTTTGAGATGCCAACAACCGTTGATCAGAAGTTGTTTCCTAACTGTGATACCAAGACGCAGTTGTCATTCAATGCGCAAATATTGTCCATCAAATCCGAAGGCAAAGTCAGTCAAAAAGTCTTCAATCAATTTGCAAAGTTGTTCAAAAAGACCCTACCTAAAGAGAACACTGCCCCTAAAAATTTCTATCAAAGCAAAAGGTTGTTGAAGGAAATGGGTCAACCTTTTGAGAAGATAGATTGTTGTACAAACGGTTGCATGTTGTTTTGGGACCAGAATGAGAGTATTGATCAGTGCAGGATGTACGGCCACCCCAGGTACAAACCATCTGGTCGTAAGAAGGACAAGAAGAATCAAAAGTTGAAGGCATTTAAGTCGATGTATTACCTTCCTATCACTCCTAATTTGGAGAGATTGTATCAGTCTAGTGCCACTGCTAAAGACATGACATGGCACGCTGATGAGTGTTCTGATCCAGAATTTGGAGAGATGCGACATCCGGCAGACTCGGAAGCATGGAGACACTTTGACAAAGAGTTTCCAGATTTTGCGAGAGAGAAGAGAAACGTAAGGCTGGGTTTGTGCACCGACGGTTTTGCTCCATTCAGAATGCATGGAAAGAAGTATTCGTTGTGGCCTGTGTTGTTGACTCCGTACAATCTACCGCCTTGGTTGTGCATGAAGCCACAACATATCTTTTTGACTATCTTAGTGTCTGGTCCACAGAACCCTAAGCATAAGTTGGATGTCTATCTTCAGCCACTGATTAAAGAGCTCTTATCTCTGTGGCATACGGGAGTGGAGACGTACGATGTGCATCGGAAGCAGAACTTCACAATGCGTGCTGCTGTTTTGTGGACCATTAGCGACTTTCCAGGATTTTCTATGTTGTCTGGTTGGTCAACTGCTGGAAAACAAGCATGCCCGTACTGTATGGATGGATCTGATGCGTTCTATCTTCCATTAAGTAAAAAGGTGTCATGGTTCAACAACCATCGGAAGTTTCTACCTGTTGATCATCCCTTCCGAAAGGACAAAGTAAACTTCCTTAAGGGTAAACATGCAGTAGGCCGACCAAAACCATGGATTCGAAAAGGTATGCGTCTGAAACAATACTTAATCAGTGATCTATTTGTCTCATATAAATATTACTAACCGTATATAAAATATTTCAGGTGAATTGTTGTTGTATGAGCTTACAGTCACTGATTTGATGAAGACCACTGAGGAGGGTGCAATGGAGCACAACAAACGTATTAAGGGTGGATGGAAAAAAGGAGTATCTTTTGGGATTTGCCTTACTGGAGCAATTTGTTGAATCGACACAACTTGGACGTGATGCATATAGAGAAGAATGTGTTTGATAACTTGTTCCACACGATCTTGAATACAGAAGGCAAAACCAAAGACACTTCAAAATCCAGATAAGAGTTGTGTCTGTTCTGTTCTCGTTCTGGCATGTCTAAAGATCCACAGACAAAAACGTATCTACAAGCTAGTTACACAATCACCAAAGCACAGAAAAAGATATTATTTAAGTGGGTGACGAATTTGAGCTTTCCAGATAATTACGTTTCAAATTTGGGTCGGTTGTTTGAGCCAGATACAGGAAAGGTGAATCCAATGAAGAGTCATGACTGGCATGTTATCATGCAGCGGTTGTTACTGATTGCCTTTCGATATTCACTTCCGAAGGCTGTATCGAGTGCCATCACAGAGTTAAGTCTTTTTTTTAGAGATTTAACCGCTTCAATGATTAATGTCGAAGACATGCAGCGTTTGGATAGGGACATCTCTGTTATACTGTGCAAACTAGAGCGGATTTTTCCACCCAGCTTCTTTGACTCGATGGAGCATTTACCCGTTCACTTAGCGTATGAAGCCTTAATTGGTGGTCCAATGCAGTACAGATAGATGTATCCCTTTGAGAGGTAAACATATTTTATATTTAGATATCTAATATTTTTCTGTTTATCTTGAAACCGTATATTTAACAATAGGTTGAATGCTTTTATATTTAGGTATCTACACAATTTGAAATAGAATATTGGAAATACGGCTCACATTGAAGCATCCATTGTGAATGCATATCTTACCAAAGAGGTTGGAACATTTTGTTCCTATTACTTCGGCGACCAAGTTCAAACCAAGATCAGAAATGAGCCTCACAACTACGATGGTCGCGGAGTAGAACATCCCCTTCGTGAGTTTGAAGGTATGTTATCTGTATTCTTGCACGCAAGTCGACCACTGGGTAAGGGAGTCAAACGGTGGTTTAAGAGCAACTTGGAAGAGGAGATGATACAATCATACGTTTTGATGAATACTCCTGAAGTGCAACCTTACATCCAGTAAGTACTTTATTTTTAGATATGTGTTGTTATACTCTATACTTTGTATAATTATAATTTTTTTTTCATATAAGGATGTTTTGTGACCACACTCGACAAGAAGTGCCAGGCATCACGGATGTAGCAGTCGAAGAGTTGGTTTCCAAACAATTCCTATATTGGTTCCAATCCTACGTACATGAGTTAAATTTAGGTATCTATACAATTATATGACTATTATTTAATTCAGCCGCTGATCATGTTATACAATGCATTATATATTTACAGGGTCTAAATAACCAACTTCACAACCCACATCTGGATGCTCTCAGCAAAAAACCACTACGACAGTTGATATCATACAAAGGGTATTACGTAAATGGATACAAATTCCATACAGATGCGTATGCTTCAACGAAAAGAATAACAAACAGTGGTATTTGTGTTTCAAGTGGGAGTGACAACGAAGCACCGATTGATTACTACGGAGTGTTGCAGGAAGTGATTGAAATAGAATATCCAGGGTGGCCATCCAGGAAAATAGTTGTGTTCTTGTGTGAGTGGTTTAATCTGGGGCCTGCAGGAAAAAGTGTCGACCCAAACTACAAGATTGTTGATATTCATGTCAACAGGAAGTACGCTGCCGCATACGAACCCTACGTCTTTGCAACTCAAGCATCTCAGGTATATTATTGCAAATACCCGAAATCGGGTAGACTACACTTAAGGACAGTTTGTAAAGTCCAGGCTCGGTCTTTAGTGGAAATTTCTAATTCATCCAAGGAAGACACTGCACAACCTGAAAATACATTTCAGACTGAGGTCCAAGAAGCTCAAACAGTGGTCCTTGAAGAAGGTGTCAATCTCGTAGTGGACTTGGTAGCAGCAAATTCAGAATTGATTATGATTGGGAGTGAAGAAGAGGAGGAGGAGGAAGATGAGGAATAAGAGGAGGAAGAAGAGGAAGACGAAGAGGAAGACGAAGAAGTTAGTAAATATATATATATATATATATATATATATATATATAAACGAATTAGAAACAAAATGAAATTAATTTGATGAATTTAAAAAATAAATGGGAGTCAATTTGGAATTATATACAATTAAATGAATAAAAATTAATGAATTAATAAGTTAGAATAGTCTAAACTATTGAATTTATAAAATTAATAAAAAAAAGTTAGTAAATACATATATATAAACTAATTAGAAACAAAAATGATTGAATTTGATGAATTTAAAAAAAACGGGAGTCAATTTAAGGTTATATACAATTAAATGCAAATAAACGAACAAGAATAGCATGTTGATGGCCCCGGAATAGCTTTCGCATACACTGAAAATATGGGAATTTAGGAGAATTTTTTTTTAAACTTTGCATTGCACCCTGAATGAGTTCAGTGAGGGAACACTCAAGTCACTGCATTGCTGAGAGTCAGAGGCATCAAGTCAGTGTGGTGACTTGAGGACTCAGCCTCTCAACAAGACAGTGACTCGAGAGGTTACACATCAAGTCCCTGCGCTGCTTAGAGGCTGAGTTACCAAGTCAGTGCGAAGACTTGGAGACTCATGCTCTAAGCAACACAGTGACTCGAGATATTGGACTCTCGAGTGCTTGCTTAAGCATGTGAGTGAGATTGGCTCTCCCTGACTAAATTACTCAACCAAAGTTTCTTTAACAATGCTCTCAGTGAGCAGATTTTACACCATACTTTAGTAAGTACTTAAACAATAAACAACGCTTATTTTAACGTGGTTCAGAGACTCAAGCTCTTACATCCACGGGCCTGATTTAACAGGAAATCCGCTAACTTGGGATTCTTACTTTTAACGTGCCAAGGTGCACCCAGATCTATACAACTCAGATCTTTCTTTCTTCCTCCCCAACTCAACAACAACTTCCACCAACAAACCTGACAAGTAGGGTTTTGGTTTCAGTTAGGTTTTCTCCAACTAGGTGAGATTTTCCCTTACAAAGTGTTAGCCTAAAGCTAAGATTGGGAAAACCTCTCTAAGCTATGAGTTACAAGCTGAACACTCAAGTTATATCTGTGAAGACCCTAATAGTCAGTGAACAAAGTGTAAGAAGTGTCTCCTTATATCTCCCATTAAAATGCACTATCTTCTCACACCTTCACAACTCGTAGGTGTTGATTTTTCTCATTCACACACTCTTCAAACCGCAGCTATGAGCTTGTATTTATAGTGTGGATTCAAATGTAACTGTTGGAGGAAATTACATTTGAATCCATTCAATTAATAGGTTTCACCTACTTTTCTTGGAATGTGGCTTTGTCGGTGTCAGATATGTTGTCTTGACTTGATTGGTCCACGTGGACTGAATCCAACGGATCTTTGGTTCAGTGAGCTTGATCAGGGCGCACTGACTTCAGATGGCTTATCCTCCACTTACTTGATGATCTTCAGTAGACATGACTGTCTTCAGTGTAATTGTCCTTCAGTAGACTTTTGAAGATCTTTCCAGGAAGTTTGTCATAAGGCTGAATGACAAACTTCCCTGACCACAGTAGCCTGACTCCTTCAGGGCCTACTTGGTACAACAATGATCCTCCTGATCATGCTCTTCACTGAGTAGTCCACTGACTTAGCTTAGATCAACCAGGTTTATACTCAGTGGGACATCCTTCAGGCTTCTCTTCAGGTTCAGGTCTCTACCATGGCTTCCGCCACTTCTTCTTGTGATGTCATCTTGATTTCCTCAAGCTGTGTTGCTGAGTTCCCTCTCGCTGAGTTCTTCCTCAACTGGGTTCTTCTCAACTGACAGCCTGTTCTACTGAGAAATAACCTAGCCTGACCTGAAACTAAGGATATTATCCTGACTGCTTTCAAACCTATTACATGGGGTTTTGGAAAATCATCAAAACTAAACCATATCCCAACACATGTGTCCTAGTAGTTCACACCTCTTCCGGTCTATCCGGAGGTTGTGGGTTCGATTCCCCTTGGGCGCATATTTGTCCATTTATTTCTACAAGCCTCACAAGGGCTTATATACTACATGGGTCGCATAATATGAGCTAGTGAGTTAGTGGCTCAGTGGTTCGCACCCCGCCCGGACCCTTAATGGGCATGGGTTCGAACCTAATGAGCCACTTTTTTTACGCCGGATCACTGATTAGCGACCGCCTCAGGGTCGATCGCTAATCAGAAAAAAAAATAAAAAAGATTAATTTTATTTCAAAAAATAAATTAGCAACTGCCCTAAGGCGGTCACTAATTCATGACCCGACCGGGTCAGACCCGATTGATTCAGCGACCGACAATAGACGGTCGCTGATATTAGCGACCGCCCTGACGATCATAGATTAGCAACCGATTTCAAAAAGAGGTCGCTAATATTAGCTACCCGCTAATTAACGACCAATTTTTTTCGGTCAGAAATCGGTCGCTAATCACGTTTTGCGACCGAAAATCGGTCGCTAATACCCGTTTTTTGTAGTATAACTCTCTTGTGCAATTGATGTATGGTGCACTCACTCAATAGTTGACCTTGTTTACACTTAAAAATATGGTTGAATTACACTGAAAAGTTTACGAAAAATGTGGTTGGAATATGTAATGAGTGTATTTTTGTTAGAATTGTGTATATTTGTCCTTCTTCACAACTAATACTTTTGAATTAAATAACTAATATTTCTGTAATATTAAAAAAAATAGTTACTCTAAACAATTAATACTTTTGAATGAAACAACTAATTTTTTGTAAAATAATTAGAGTAAATAAATAAAGGAAAATAACATCATCTCATCATCACCCTAAAAATCTTACTAATATTTTTTGTAAAATAATTAGAGTAAATAAATAAATAATTAGAGTACACTTAAAATTAATGTGACTTTTAAAAAATAAATATGACTTTTCAAAAAGTACACATAAAATTACACGGTGCACTTGGTACAGTACAGAATCATTGGTCGAAGAACGTGCAATATTGGTAAAATTGTGAAAAATAATGATATGCAATAGAGTCTAGCACACTGATTAGACACTGATGTGTCTAATCAGTGTGTATTTAGACACTGATGTGTCTAATCAGTGTGCATTTAGCATGACTCCCTGATTTGCTGTCTGCAATGTGACAGTTTGCTGTCCCACACTCCCTGTGCAAAATTTTATTTAAGTTGCACAAAAAAATTTGAATTCCTGTGCTTTTTTTAAATTTTTTTTTTTTTTTACAAATTACAAAATTTATATGTTATAACTTTAATGCACTTTTTTATTAAAATATCCATTTTTCGAACCACTGTATAAAAATAAAAAATTTGCGCACACATCAAAATTCAAAAAAAGCTTGGATTAAAATATTTAAAATTACATGTTTAAATATAAAATTACAAATTCAAAACACTACTAAAAAGAAAATTTGTACAGAAAACTCTATTAAAAAAAATTGCACACAACATTCATCTTCAAATCTTCTTCTGATGATCTTCTACTCCCAGACAAATATAATAATTATGCACAAACTTAAATTCATCTCCAAATATTCATATATAAAAGATAAATTTAATATTGACATATTTATAACTGAAATTTCATGTTTATTTTATGAGAAGAAAAGAAAAAAAGTGCATGCGATATTCATCTTCAAAATCTTCCCAATTCAAAGATCTTCAAATCAATTTGAAAAATATAAACACCTCAATCTTCTCCCCCAATTGGGCTCGCATATCTCACATATATTAAACACAAATTTCAGCTTGAATGCATAGCATGCACTTGAATTTTAAACTCAATTTTGACTTCAATTTGGATTTTTTTTTCAAAACACACCGAATTGTGTATTTTTTACAATTGGGGTATTACTAAAGTCTTCTTGGGGTATTACTGATGCCTTCTTGGGGTATTACTGGGTATTGTTGATTTCTGTTTGGGGTATTTTTAAAAAAAATTCAAGTTCATATCTTGCATTCAAGTGCACACTTGAACTACTCTATATTAAATATTTTCTTCAATAAATTGGGACAAAAAATAAGAAAATCAATATTAAAAACATTTACAGTAATTGAATCAAATTTGCACGGCAAAAAATCAAGAAAAACATGTTGGAAATTGGTTTAGAATTTGGGTAATTGACCCAAGTTTGACCAATTTTAATTTGGTGTTCCATTTATTGGAAAATGGAAATAAATTGCAAATTCATAATCTACGTTCGGAGTAGATGAATTTGGTGTATTAATTTGCTCAAAACCAATTTCGGGTGAATGAGATATTAATGCACGAAGTTGGGAATTTATCATGTGAATTTCTAAAATTGAAGAGGAAAAATGGGAAGAAGGAAAAATGAGTTCCTTGTCCCACATTGGAAAATTGGAAGAAATGAATCTTCCATATAAGTAGACTTATGTCATAGAAAAATAATCTTGACTAAGTCCTCTAAGTGGTGGTGCTAGGTTAAAGACTTTTGACTCACACCCGCACACGCACCCGCACGGGCTCGGGCTCGCGCTCGTCGCACTTAGTCGCATTGGGCGCTTTAGAGGCGGCACTTCACACGTACGTATCGTCGCGAGGAGCTGAGAAGCCTTGAATTTTTTGAGGCAATTCCGACCGGGACGTGGCTCATGGGTTTTTCACCCGGTTCGAACCAAGGGTGGCGAGAGTGCGTCTGATTCGTGGGATTCGAACCCGCGATCCGGTGGTGCCATTCGGCGTTCTGGGTCGGATGCGGTGTTGGTAGGGTCTGATCGGGTCCCGCGGGCTGGGGAAAAGACGATTCGCAAAGGGGCGCGTCCCATGGGGTTCGAACCAGGGGCGCGCGCGGGTCAAAGTGAACCAGGTCGGGCCGCGCATAAGGGTCGGCGCCAGAATGGCCACCCAGACCCATACGGATGCATCCGTTGGGTTCAAATTTGAATCCCAGATCCAAGGGCTCAGATTGAGAGGCCCAAAGGTGGCACCCATTAACCAAAAAGGCACCACACCTCTTCAATTAATATAAATAAACCTCCCCCAAAATGCATTTCCAACCATTCCAGAAAACAATCAAGCCTTCTGCATTAAAAACCTTTCCTGCATTCTAGTATTCTAAGTTTTGCATTAGAGTCGAGTCAAAGAAAGTTCTAGAACCCGAGTCCGTTCGTCGATAACTTTCATTTCGTAGTGCAGCGATCGAGAGTTCCTAAGTCGTTGTATCTCTGGGACGATTGTCATTTGACACCGTATTGCACCGAAGTACGGGGCAATATCATCTTACGGAGAAATAGTCCAACTCTTGCCTCGACTTACCATTTTAAAGTCTGTGTCCGTCTTGTTGATGACCTATTTCTAATCTATGATGATTAGTGGCTGTTTTCTCAAGTTAAGATCATCAAACAAATACTAAGATCATGATATATAGTTGAATATAGTGCAAGAAATAAATTTGCAAGAGTTTGGCAACTTTTTTTATTATGAAAAAAACCTCCTCCCCTTCATGCAAATGAAGGGATATTTATAGGCATACAAAGAGGCTAGGTGTCACCATCTTGATGGCTTAGCCATTGGGATTTTGCCAAGTGTTATGACTTTTGTACAACAACTAATCTATTGCCCAATGAATGGGTGTCAAGTGTAAAGAAACATTGACTATTTCTAAAGTTAGTGACTCTTGACATTCCCAATGTTGTACTTGGTCTTTGAAACCACTCAGCTACTCTCCTTGGTGCCCAGCTACTCATCTGTATGTCTTCGTTGGGTGTTGGAAACCCTTATAATCCAAGTTGCTCGCCTGCTCGCCTCTTGTTGAATACTTTGGGGTCTTCTTGCTCTTGTTGTTCACTACCTCGTAATGGCCTTTATGACCAGTTGCTCGCCGCCTTCATATGGATACTTGTCCCTGTTGCTCGCCCTCTTCCATTTGGTCTACAGTCCCTGCTGCTCGCCTCTTAGGGCATATAGTCCCTGTTGCTCGTCCTCTTCCACATTATCACTTTTGATGACTTCTTAATCTTATTAGATTAATAATTTTTTTTATGTTAATATTATGTCCCTGCTGGTCGCCTATCAACAATGCCCCCTAGTTTGGCATATAAGGATGAATTTTTATTCCTTTATGTCAAACTATAAGGTAAGATACGTTTTGCGGTAGGAGGCGAGCAACAGGGAAATCGACCTTTTTCCATTTTGTACGGAGCGAGCAACTGGGTTTTGAATTTCTTTTAGGTGGGAATCTTGGGAGGCGACCAGTGGGGAGCGACTCTTGGACTCACGTCGTTTCGCTTCCCGAGGCACGAAACACGAAGCGACGTGACGTGGCTGTCCACGCGTGTGCCCCTAAAATTGCATTTAGGGGCCTCAACTTTTCGATTTTCTTAATTTCGCCCCCGAATCCATATCTATAAATAGCTCCCTTCTTCCATTTCATTTCTTTTTTCGATTTCTCACAAGCAAACCGCCATTGAAGAGTTCTTGAGCTTTTCTTTTCGTTGTTTTCTTCGATTCTACAGCCGATTTTATCCAAATCAAAGGTGAATCCTTTGATTTTTCTTGTTTGTTCTTGTTATTGCTTGCATTTTTCTTTCAATTTCGCCATTTTCGTTTTTCATTTTCCTTATCCGCCATCGCCGCCGCCGTATCGCCGCCGCGTCGCCGCCGTGTCGCCGTCGTAATTGCTCCCTCCTTCATCTGATTTCATCGTTTGATTTGTACGAGGAATTTTCGAAAATTTTCAAAAATTTTCAAAGATGACGTCACCATCCTCAAGCAATACGCCATCTGTTGAATTTGTTGGGCGAAATCTGGGAAAAAGGCCCATGGAAGACGAACCGACAGTCCCTCCTCCTCGCCGCTCGCTCCGGCGAACAACTGGCCAAAACCCAAGAACTTTGCTCGTTGACGAAGAGACGGGCTCTGAGGCGAGCTCCGTTGCTCGCTCCGTTGACTCTTTCTATGCTGTGGAAAGCTCGGGCGAGCAGGACGTCCAAGGCCCCGTTGCTCGCTCCTCGGCTCGGGAGGGTACCAACTCGGATTTGGGTGAAGATTCTTCTGAAGTTGCTGCTGAAATAGAGGAGATGAGTATCCCAGTAGACTTGGGAGCGAGCAGCGGACAAGTAAGGGGCGAGCAGCGAGCAGCTGGATCAGGGGGCGAGCAGGTGGGAGTTACATGGGAATTTCTACGAGAGATAAACTTCCCTGTTTCAAGGCCAATGCCCGAATCTCTTATTCCTAAAGCCGTAGTCCGAAGACAAGATTGGATCGACTACGCGAATAAGTACCACAAGGCTTTCCCTACTCCCGCTCGACCTATTATGGAAACTCGTCCATCAACGTATACAGCGAGTAAGGTAGCCAGTGCAGTTCTAGAGGAGGATTTAGTTCGGATACGATCTCACTATCGTATTTCGTACGACATCCATTTGTACGCCCCCCAACCAGGAGAGAGAGCTGACGATCCGCCTCCAGGTTGCACTGCTATCAACCTCGACATACTTAACTCGGGGTTCCCTCTCCCTCTACATCCTGTGATCGGGCAGTTCCTGAAGGATATAAACCTGGCAATCACTCAGATTACTCCTAACGGTTGGAGTACTTTGCTGTCTTTTATTACCCTTTTCGGGTTGGAAAGGTACCGGAATAAGATCAGCACAACGGAGATACACTACGCACTGACTATCTCCTCGGTTGTTCATGAAGAAGGGCTTGGTTGGTATTACCTCAAAGCCCGTAGTGGCGTTAAGCTAATTGAAGGAGTGCCCAACAAGGTCAAGGGTTGGCACAGGCAATTCTTTTATATTGGCGGCGATTGGCGGGCGTCCTCCGATTTTTCGGGAGGACCGGGGCGTATAGACTCTCCTACGCATTTCGGCGAAATTCGGCGTAGGTTTTAAATCTCAGTTCATCGAACTTTCAGGTGAACTAATTTTAATCTTTTTCTTTGTTTTTGCAGGTCCGCGTATCCTAAGGTGGGGGCATCTGGATTTGAGTGAAGAGTTTCTATACGTCCTTGCGTTGATTTCTCTTCGGGACGCTAAAGATCGGAGTGTCGAACATCTCTCTCAAGCAAATCTCCGCAAGCACGCTCAGTTTATCACTAGTGCTCACCATTTGGAAGCACAAGCAGAGGTCCCTGAGGGTAAGCATTACTTATTACTTTTCCCATATCTCCTATTATTCACTCTTGCTCTGTTGTTCGCCTAGGCCCTGCTGGTCGCCTAGGTCTTGCTGGTCGCCTAGATCTTGCTGGTCGCCTAGGCCCTGCTGATCGTCCAGTATAAGTTCTACCTGCCAATTTTACTGATAATTTTTGTGTTGTCTTCAGCTCAAAGGGTAACGGTCGCTGTTCCTCCCATTCCCGAAAGCTATCATTTACTCGCACGTCGGGTTAAGCAAATGGCAGCCAATCAACCTTCAAGGAAGAAAAAGTTTGATCCTTGTACTTCCTTGATCAGACTTAGAGCTGAAGCAGACGAGGAGGAAGAAGAAGCTCCTCAGGCTCCTCCCCCAGTTCCTCAGGCTCCTGCTCCCGTTCCCCGCCCTCCTGCTCGCTCTTCGCCGCCTCCCCAAGACACGAGGGGCAAGAAACGACTTGCCAAGGAAACTGCTCCTCGCAAGGGAGATGACCGTGCTAAGCGGACAAAAGGGCAAGGCTCTTCCCAAGTGGGTAGATCTACTGCTCGCTCCTCGCCGGTGGAGGAGGTGACTGAGCAACAAGTTATCGGTGCGATGATCGCCGGTCAGGGCAGGAGTTCATCCCCTGACAACTCGTACCTGGGCTACGACCCCGTGAAAATGCGGGAGTGAGTATCTTCTTATTCAGTTCAATTGTTTATTTCTTTGACTTAGTTTTCTGACAGCTTTTTTCTTCAAACAGGTACCGGAAAAACGACTATCCTGGTCGTTCAAAAGTACTTCACCAGTTTAGCTGTGTGAAGTCCCCTCCGGCACCCCACGAGATTAAGGACTCCCACGTCCGCAGAGCCATGGAATATGTTCCCCGCTCGTGGACCAAGACTGGCGAGGAAATCATTCAGAGCCAGAGCCTTAGCGACAACGCTCGTTTATTGAGCTATAACGCGAGCCATCAATCAATCTCAGCTCAACGAGTCTTGGATCAAGCCATCGAGTTGGAGCGAACAAATCGCGGTTTAGGGCGACGGATTGAGCAAGTTGAAGCAGATCGTGATGCTCAACTTGTTCAATTGAAGAAGAAGGATGAGGAGCTGAAGAAGAAAGATGAAGAGTTGGCTAAGATGAAAGCTGACTTCGAAAGAGCCAAGCTCACATGGACGCGAGAGGTAAAGGCTGCTGAGGACCGGGAGATGATAGCGTCTAATGCTTCAGAGAAGCTAAGACTGGATTTGGGTGTCGCCACCGATCGTTTGCAAGTCCTGGAGACCGAGCGGGTGGGTCTGGTGGAAAGAGTGGAGTCGTTGAAGGTCCACGTCGACCAATTGGAGAAGAAGAACAAGCGTGCCATTTCTTACACCACTTATGTGCAAGATGTAACTGATAACACCAATCTTGGTTACATCTGCGCATATGCTGATAGTGTGAGGAATGTGAAGTATGCTTTGGATAACGGTCTGGACGTGATGACCTTGACTATCAAGGACTTCACGGATTATGTCACTGAAAACCCTCCAGCACCCGGCTTTGAGATCCCGGTAGCCGACCTAGGAGATATGGGGGTTAACTTAGACATCTTCAAAGATGATGTTCGTGTTGTGGCCCCCAGGGAGAGAGTGGAGGCGGACAGGGACATGAATATCTTTGAAGCTCTGGGTCCCCTTCTCCCTAATCCTCTTGGTGAAACAAGCTCTTCTGCAACAGTAGGCGAACAGCAGGTCCCCGGGGTCACTGTGCAAGATGTTCCACCTCCTCCTTCTTCCCAAGATCCTTCGGTGCCACCTGCTCCGCCAGCTCCCGAGACTTAGGCTTAGTTTCTTTTTTGTCTAGCTGATGTAGTAGGATGATGGTTGTACGCTCATCTTCTGTAATTTTTTGGTGCTAATGAATGAGGGTTGCACTTTTATTTTATTGTTCGCCTCTTATTTGCCCTTTAATTATTTTTTGCTTAAGTATTTCTTTCTTAAGTTGAAAGTAAAATACTTTTCCTTGCAAATTTATGCATGTTGTTCATGTATGGGTTTATTTTGTTCTTTTAAGAACTTAACCCCTTATCATGCTTCTTTCTATGCCTTGTTGCTCGCCCCTTGCTATGTTTGTGCATAAGTGTCTTTAGCTTCGGAACGAGCAACTATGCGTTGACATGTGCCCTGTTGCTCGCCTCCACCATACTTGTGCTTTATGCACTTAGTATCTTTGGCGAGCAACTTTCTTGTGAGGGGGCGATCAGGTGGGCCTTTTGGTCTCATGGACCCTGCTGCTCGCCTCCACTGTATTTGTGCTTTTATGCATATAGTATCTTCGGCGAGCAGCTTTTCTGTTTGGCGAACAGTTGGGTTTTAACACCTTTTGCTTTCTTATGTACATAATTCACTGAACCATCATTTATCCACATACAAATTTGGCCAAAAAAGTGTGAAGATTTCATCGATCTCACACCTTACAAAAATATAAACGACACGATAGTCTATAAAAAACTTTACATTGGTTTCCTAATCATTGATAATACTTCTTCAACAAAGCCGCGTTCCAGGTGTATTGGGCCGAGTTGCCTTCCATGTCTTCGAGATCATATGTGCCGTTGTGCCACTTTTGAGTTATCTTGAATGGGCCCTCCCAAGTCGGTCCAAATACACCTGGAGGTGTTGCTAAGATTTTTCGGAGCACCAGATCCCCGACTTCAAATTCCCTGACTTTTACTTGTGAGTTGTAGTACCTTGCAATCCTTCTTTTGTATATCTCGTTTTTTATTTCTGCTGAGATTCTTTTTTCGTCGATCAAATCCATCTCTGCAGCTAGTGCCTTGTTGTTTTTCTGTTCATTGAACTCGGCTACCCTCTCAGTCGGTATTTTGAGCTCTATAGGTATGACTGCTTCTGTACCGAATGCCATAGCAAATGGTGTTTCTCCAGTGCTTGTTCTATGTGATACCCTATATGCCCAAAGTACCTCGGGCAGTTCTTCCGACCACTTGCCTTTCTTATCTACCAGACGGATTTTGAGGATATGCTTGATTATCTTGTTAACTGCTTCGACTTGACCGTTAGACTGAGGATGATATGGTGTTGAAAAATGCTTCTTGATACCCCACTTTTTGCAGAAATCTCTTATCTTCTTTCCTTCGAATTGTTTTCCATTGTCTGTCACTATCGCTTGTGGGACCCCGAACCGGCAAACTATATTTTTCCAGATAAAGCTGATCATTTTCTCTTGTGTTATCGTTACCAGTGCTTCAGCTTCGGCCCATTTCGTGTAATAGTCCACAGCTACCACTGCAAATCTGACATTCCCTTTTCCCGTTGGGAAAGGTCCTATGATGTCTATTCCCCACTTTGCGAACGGCCATGGACTATTTATCGAAATCAGTTCCGTTGGGGGCCTATGTATGTTGGGGGCGAATAGCTGGCATCGGTGACAAGTTTTCGCAACTTTGATTGCATCTTGTAACAAGGTTGGCCAGTAGTATCCTTGTCTTACTGTTTTATATGCCAATGCTCGCCCCCCTGCGTGATTTCCGCATACTCCTTCGTGTATTTCTTTCAGAACTTCCTGACCTTGCCCCCTTGCTAGGCATTTTAGTAGGGGCAGTGAAAATCCTCTCTTATAAAGTTGGTTATCCATGATTGTGAACCTTGCTGCTCGCTTGGCTACCTTTGTTGCTTCTTGGGAATCTTCAGGCACTGTGTTATCTTTGAGGTATCTATATATCGGTGCTCTCCAGTCATCCTCTGTCAGTTCTTCTTCGATCTGATTGATCTTGTAGTCACTGGTGGATGGGTTGGAGATTCTTGTGATGATGACCTCTGAAAGTTTTGCTGGTCCTGTACTAGTAGCCAAGCGAGCAAGTGCATCTGCTTGCGTATTGTTATCTCTTGGCACTTGTTCGATGTAAATTTGCTCGAAAAGTGAAGCCAGGTGAGCAACGATCTTTTGGTATAAGGCCATGTTTTCATCCTTGGCTTCGTATTCCCCACGGACTTGATTGACTATCAGCTGGGAATCTCCATAAATTTGAACTCTTCGAACCCCCACAGCCAGAGCTAGTCGTAACCCGGCTATCAATGCTTCGTACTCAGCCTCGTTGTTTGTTGCCATGAACTCAAACCTTACGGCTGAGGTGAATACTTGTTCGTCTGGACTGATCAACACTATCCCGGCTCCTGCTGCTGTGTTATTCGATGATCCGTCTACATACATGTGCCATGGGTGATTATGACCTCTCGTCGGATCTTGAGGGAATGTTAATTCGACAATAAAGTCGGCTAACGCTTGTCCCTTGATCGCTGTTCGAGGTGCATAAGTTATTCCAAATTGGCTTACTTCGAGCGACCACTTGAGGAGGCGACCAGCTGTGTCAGGCCTTTGTAAGATTTGCCTTAATGGAAAAGTTGTTAAGACCTCCACCTGATGATCGAAGAAGTACGGCCTTAGCTTTCTCACACTCATCACCAGTGCGTAAGCTAACTTTTCCATGGGCGAATACTTAATCTCTGCTTTATGCAAGGCCTGACTCACGTAGTAAATTGGTAAGTGAAATTTCCCTTCTGCTCGAACTAGGACCGAGTTGATGGCCACCTCTGATGCGGCTAGATACAGGTACAGTTTTTCTCCAGAGACGGGTTTCGATAGAATCTTAGTATCACTCAAATACTCCTTCAACTGCTAAAACGCTTGTTGGCAATTATCCGTCCACTGGAACTGTCCTTTCTTAATGGCATCAAAGAAAGGTCGACATTTGTCTCCGGACCTGGAAATGAACCTGTTTAGGGCTGCTAGACATCCGGTTAGTCGTTGAACTTCTTTAACAGACCTTGGTGGTTGCATATCCATAATTGCTTTGACTTTTGATGGATTCGCCTCAATACCCCGTTGACTGACCAGGTGCCCAAGAAATTTTCCCGAGTGTACCCCGAAGCTACTTTTCTTTGGGTTTAGCTTCATGTTATACGCTCGAAGTATTTCAAACGTTTGTGCAAGGTGTTCCAAATGATCTTCTTTTCTCGGGCTTTTCACGACTATGTCGTCCACGTACACTTCCATTGTCTTGCCGATGTGCTCATTGAACATTTTGTTAACGAGTCTTTGGTACGTGGCTCCTGCGTTAATCAACCCGAACGGCATCCTTTTCCAACATAACAAGTTTTTGTTGGTATAGAACGCTGTGTGCTCCTGGTCATCTGGGTGCATTGGTATTTGATGGTACCCGGCAAATGCGTCCATGAAGGTAAGGAGCTCGTGTCCTGCCGTGTTGTCCACCAGCTGGTCAATATGAGGCAATGGGAAGTTATCTTTAGGGCAAGCGGCATTCAAATCAGTAAAGTCGATACATAGTCTCCATGTACCATTTGATTTTTTCACTAACACCGGGTTTGCTACCCATCTAGGACATAAGGCTTCTTTGATAAGATCATTATCAAGTAACTTCTTCACTTCTATGTCCAATGCTTCATATTTATCGGGTCCAAACTTTCTTCTCTTTTGCCTCACCGGTTTCTTAGTTGGACAAATATTTAGCTTATGACAGGCATGCTCAGGGCTGATGCCTACCATATCAGCATGTGACCATGCGAATACATCGAGATTGGACTTGAGGAACTCTTCCATTCTGGATCTGTATGGCTCAGGGAGCTCAGATCCAATGAATAATTCCAAGTCTTCTCGATTCTGGTCAACTCTTATTGCCTCCAACTCCTTTTTTGGTCTTTCCATCGAGGATCGATAATGGGTTCTTCAAGGTTGATCTCATCCTTGATCACTGGTTCCGCCTCTAGCCTTGGCTCTAAATCTTCAACTTGATTTAGTTCGGGTACGGCCTCCCTTCCCTGTTGCTTGTCAATGCCCCCCTGCTCGTCTACGCCCTGCTGGTCGTCCATCTCCATCATTTCAGTGTCGACGGACTCCATGATTTCATCTAGGATGGGGGGTTCACCTTCGTCCCTGCTGCTCGGCTGCTCGTCCATCATGGACATTCTGTTGTCAGTGGGTTGAAGTTGCAGGAGGCATTCTCGGGCTTTCCTTTGATCACCTTTAACCGTACCTGACCCTTTTGGAGTTGGAAATTTAAGACAGTAGTAGTACGTCGAAACGGCCGCTTTGAATTCATTTATGAAAGGTCGACCAAGAAACCCGTTGTAGGCAGACTGCTGATTTACAACTAAGAAATCTACCATTCTAGTCAGTCTCCTTTCAGGATTCTCGGTTGATACAAGTTCGACCGCCAACGTAACTAGTCCTAAAGGAACGGTTACATCATCTCCAAATCCTACTATTTTATGATCACATTCTCTAATATACCCCTCACAATCATCTATCTGATCTAGTGTGCTTTTGAACAAGATGTTTGTGTAGGAGCCAGTGTCCACAAGCAAACGGTGAGCTCGGGCTCCCATGATATTAGCACAGATGATTAGTGAGTCATTGTGTGGGGTAAGTATCCCGTCCAAGTCCTTCTCAGAAAACACCAACTCGTCTGTCTTTGTAGTAGCTTGGTTTACCCCAACTTCCCTGATTTGAGCTACCGCCCTCAGCTCTGCTTTCCTTTTTCTCCTAGACATCGGTGGCCTACCATCAGAACAGCCCCCTACCGGTCCGGATGGTTCAAGCATTAGGATTTCTCGGACGGGTTCGGCTGGGGCTGTCATCGTTTTCTTTCTTTTTTGATCCCTCCTGCTCGGCTGTTCGTCGCTCTCATCATCTTCCGAGCCGGAGGATATCGCCACCCTTGGTTCTTTCCCGGCTGTCGCTTCACAAATTCTGACAACTTTCCTTCTTCGTAAAATCTCCATAACTGTTTCAAGAGATCTCGGCATTCGCTCGTGAAGTGACCTATAGTCTGATGGTATGCACAGAATTTGTTGGGGTTCATCTTTCCTCGTTCTTGTCGTATCTTGCGGGGTTCAGACAGCATATCCTTATCTTTCACGTTGTTGTACACAGCCTCAATTGATGTGGATAAGACATGGTTCAATTTCTCCTTCAATTCGGACCCTTCACTAAAAGCTTTCATGTTCCTAGGGGCCTTGTATTCCCCTCCTGACTTCTTTCCCGATTTCTTGGTATCAGCCTTGTCTCCTAGCTCTCTCTGTAGAGTTTCTTGCATCGAAATGTACACTCCAGCCTTGTGCCTGAATTCGGAATAAGTTTTAGGGAAAGCGAGGTGCATTTCCTTCCACAGGTCTGTCCCTTTCCTAAGCCCTGCCATAACTGCCACTATCTTAGTATCCTCACTTACTGATTCTCCTTCCAGTAGGACTTTGTCAAATCTCTCAAGGAAGGCTCTATCAGACTCCTCGTCTCCTTGCCTTAGATCTGCCAACCTGTGTCTCTGTGTAAGGTAAGACCCGACCGTGGAGAAGTGCGAGAGAAATTCCTTGCTGAGTTGCATGAACGAACTGATGGAGCCTGGAGCTAGTACAGAAAACCATCTGTGAGGGCCGTCACCAAGAGTCAACGGAAAATTCCGACATTGAGTTGCGTCAGATGCCTTTACCGATATCATGTAATCGGTATACTTGGACAGGTGTACTTTCGGATCTGAATTTCCTTCGTACAAATTAATGGCTGGGAATTGTACTTTCTTTTGTACTGGCGCATTAAGGATATCCGGGGACAAGGGTGATGATGGCAACATCGTCGATCTGTCGCCTTTCTTTTCCTCCAACTGTTTTTGCATCTCTTCCACCGCTTTCTTCAAAGCTTGCCACTCATCTGGAGACGTTTTTCCGCTAGAAGGCTGTTCGTCATGATTGGGTTCAATGACCTCTTCATGACGCAGTCCCTTGCTAACGGGACGTTTCTCTTGAGTGGCGTGCCTAGCGATGTTACTGGCTCCATTGGGACCTAATCGCCCAAAGGCTGATCTTCTTAGCCTTTCATGCACTGAGCGGCGAGCAGCAGGGTGTGTTTGTCCCGGTGCTCGCTCCTCGCCTCTCAGTTGATCCTTCCTATGTGTTCCGCGATAACTTGCTCTTCTTGTGTGATAGTGGCTTATACTCCTTGTGTCCCCGCTGCTCGACTCCTCACCTGTCCCCGGAGTAGACTCTCCTCGACTTCCAAGTCTTTCACTTAAAGGAGCTTTCCCTTTATACCTACGGATTTCTTCGCTGTCAACCTCGTCATTTCGTGCGTCTTTTCTTCCTTCGCTTCGCTGCTCGCCTGCCCTGTTGGTCGCCGCCTGCGTCCCTGATGGCCTGACCGTTTGTCGCCTTTGCAATGCTTGTAAAACAGCAATCGTTTTTGCTAGCTCTTCGGGATTTTGAGCAAGAGCTTCCACTTCCGGCGAGATTGTATCAATGGTAACTTGGACGTTTCTTTGCGAAGTTGCTTTTACTGTACGTGCATGTCCTTCAGTAGACGAAACCCTAGTTTTTGACCTACGACTTGGAGACGTGCTCAAATGTCGTTCTTCTTGTGATCGAACCATTTTGGTTACCGAAGTACAAGTGGTAAGCAAATGAATGGGGTGATTTTGTCTCCAACAAACACCTTTCTTAAGAGTTACTAGCTTTGTTTGTATGAATATGGTGGTTTGAAAACCCTAGTTCATACACACATGCATTTAAACTCTCAAAGTAATGTATAGATGGATGATTTTGCTTCAAATAATGTGTACACTTGATTTCCGATGGCTTCCTCCCGGATTCCGGCCGGATTTTGCAGATTCCGGTGGAGTTCTTCAACCTTCCTTCGACTTTTTTGTGAAACGAAGGTTCGAACCCTCCTTCTAGCGCCAATTGTTGATGACCTTTTTCTAATCTATGATGATTAGTGGCTGTTTTCTCAAGTTAAGATCATCAAACAAATACTAAGATCATGATATATAGTTGAATATAGTGCAAGAAATAAATTTGCAAGAGTTTGGCAACTTTTTTTATTATGAAAAAAAACCTCCTCCCCTTCATGCAAATGAAGGGATATTTATAGGCATACAAAGAGGCTAGGTGTCACCATCTTGATGGCTTAGCCATTGGGATTTTGCCAAGTGTTATGACTTTTGTACAACAACTAATCTATTGCCCAATGAATGGGTGCCAAGTGTAAAGAAACATTGACTATTTCTAAAGTTAGTGACTCTTGACATTCCCAATGTTGTACTTGGTCTTTGAAACCACTCATCTACTCTCCTTGGTGCCCAGCTACTCGTCTGTATGTCTTCGTTGGGTGTTGGAAACCCTTATAATCCAAGTTGCTCGCCTGCTCGCCTCTTGTTGAATACTTTGGGGTCTTCTTGCTCTTGTTGTTCACTACCTCGTAATGGCCTTTATGACCAGTTGCTCGCCGCCTTCATATGGATACTTGTCCCTGTTGCTCGCCCTCTTCCATTTGGTCTACAGTCCCTGTTGCTCGCCTCTTAGGGCATATAGTCCCTGTTGCTCATCCTCTTCCACATTATCACTTTTGATGACTTCTTAATCTTATTAGATTAATAATTTTTTTTTATGTTAATATTATGTCCCTGCTGGTCGCCTATCAACACGTCTGTTCATCTTCGTATACACAAATCCATTTTCCCAACAGCGTAAGACGATATTTTTTCTGTGTTTACGAAGATGTCTTCTTCAACTCCTTCTGCAACCCCTCATCTTCCCGCTGCCCACTCTGAAAAACCGGAAAAAATTTGTCGGTACTGATTTCAAGAGATGACAATCAAAGATGTTGTTCTATCTGACCACCCTCAACCTTGCGCGGTTTCTAAGGGAAGATCCTCCTACTGTAGTGGAGGGGAGCAACGACCAGGAAATGTTGAATGCTCTAGACGCATGGAATCATAGTGACTTTCTGTGTCGAAACTACATACTGAATGGGCTAGACGATGCAATGTATAGTGTCTATGCCACCTACAAGACCACCAAAGAATTGTGGGGGTCTCTGGACAAGAAGTACAAAATAGAGGATGCCGGAATGAAGCAAGTTCGAGAGTTGCAGCTGATTCTTCACGAGATTCATGCCGAAGATATGCAACTTTCGGAATCCTTTCAAGTAGTTGGCTTAATAGAGAAGCCACCGCCTCTTTGGAAGGATTTCAAGAACTACCTCAAGCACAAATGCAAGGAGATGGGACTTGAGGACTTGATCGTGAGACTAAGAATCGAGGAAGATAATCGGAAATCTAAAGTCAAGAGCGACAAGAAGAATGGAGAGGCGCATGTGAACTTGGCCAAGTTCGGGAAAAGCAAAAAGAGAAAGTGTGCTGGCAAGGAACAGAAACCTCCAAACAAGAAGTTCAAGGGCAACTGTTACAACTGTGATAAACCCGGACACAAGTTGAAAGAATGTCGACAGCCAAAAGAAGGCCGATCTGAGTCAAAATCAGAATCAGGCCAACCTTGCCGAAGACAGTTCCTTAAGTCAAGAGATGTCTGAACTTGATCTATCTGCCGTTGTGTTCGAGGCTAATCTGGTGGATAACCTGAGGGAGTGGTGGGTCGACACTGGGTCTACCCGTTACATTTGCTCAGATAAGGAACTGTTCTCCACCTACCAACCGATCAATGGGAGGAAGGTCTTCATGGGTAACTCTGCGACGTCGAACGTAATCGGACTTGGAAAAGTGGTACTGAAGATGACCTCGGGGAAAGAACTAACTCTCGTGGATATGCTGCATGTCCCAGACATTCGCAAGAATTTAGTCTCCGGCTCATTGTTGAACAAAGCCGAATTTAAGTTAGTATTTGAGGCCGATAAATTTGTACTGACCAAATGTGGTCAATTTATTGGAAAATGGTACCTTGATAAAGGCCTCTTTAAAATGAATGTACCAACTGTAAAGCGCGACATTAAGCGCAATGTTATTAATGGAAGTAATGTTAATTACTTGCTTGAGTGTTCTAATTTATGGCATTGTAGATTAGGACATGCAAATTTAAATGCACTTAGACAGTTGGTGAACTTAAATTTGCTCCCTGAAAGGGAATTCAATTCACAAAGGTGTGAGATCTGTGCGGAGGCAAAAATGGCCAAAGCAACATTCCATTCAGTAGATAGAAGTAGTACTCCTCTAGAACTCATCCATACCTACATATGTGATTTGAAGTTTGTGAAAACTAGAGGTGGAAAGAACTACTTCATAACGTTTATCGATGATTGCACTAGATACTGTTATGTGTATCTTTTGAAGAGCAAAGATGAAGCCATCGAGGCCTTCAAAACTTATAAGAATGAGGTTGAAAATCAACTTAGCACAAGAATCAAGATGATTTGAAGCGATAGAGGTGGGGAATATGTTGCTCCGTTTGAAGAATTTTGCTCTCAAAATGGCATCATTCATCAAACTACTGCTCCATACTCACCTCAGTCGAATGGCGTTGCGGAACGCAAGAATAGACTCTGAAAGAGATGATGAATGCTATGTTGATTAGTTCAGGCTTACCCCAGAATATGTGGGGGAAAGTTGTGCTGTCTACAAACCACATTCTTAATAAGTTGCCACACAAAAGGAGGGACAAGACTCTGTATGAGTTGTGGAATGGTAGAAAGTCTTCCTACAATTACCTCAAAGTGTGGGTGTGCCTAGCTAAGGTTAAAATACCTGAGCCAAAATAAGTGAGAATAGGACCTAAAACAGTTGATTGCGTCTTCATTGGATATGCACATAATAGTAGTGCGTATCGATTTCTGGTGCACAAATCAGAAGTTCCATAGATGAACGTGGGAATGACTATTGAGTCAAGAAATGCAGTGTTCTTTGAGAACATATTCTCTAAGAAAGAAAGGGAAGAAAACAGTTCGCGTAAGAGAACTTACGAAATTGCAATTGGTTCACCTGAAGTTGACAAAGATCTTAAGGTTGATAAGGAGCCATGATGCAGTAAGAGGGCCAGAAAGGAAAAGTCCTTTGGTCCAGATTTTCTATCATACATGATGGAGAACGAACCCCAGATAATTCAAGAGGCATTGTCCAGTCCAGACGCTCCCCTCTGGAATGAGGCTATAAACAACGAAATTGAGTCCATCATGCACAACCACACATGGGAGTTAGTTGATCTTCCAATGGGTTGTAAGCCTTTGGGATGAAAATGGATCCTAAAGAGGAAGTCTAAGGCTGATGGATCAGTTGATAAGTATAAGGCTCAGACAGAGAGAAGGATACGATTTCTTCGACACATACTCTCTTGTTACAAGAATTACATCCATTAGAGTGTTGATTGCTATTGCAGCATTGCATGATCTTGAGATACACTAGATGGACGTAAAGACGACGTTCATAAATGGGGAGTTAGATGATGAGATCTACATGGAACAATCCGAATTTGTCGTGACTGGACAAGAGAAGAAGGTGTGCAAACTTGTTAAATCCTTATATGGACTCAAACAAGCACCTCTTAAGTGGCACGAGAAATTTGATGCTGTAATGCTATCAAAAGGATTCAAAACAAATGAGTGTGACAAATGTGTGTACATTAAGGGTACATCAGAAGAATTCGTGATAGTGTGTCTATACGTGGATGACATGCTCATTATGGGGAGTAATAATGACTTGATCATGAATACTAAGAACATGTTGAAAAAAAAATCGACATGAAAGATATGGGTCTAGCCGACGTCATACTAGGGATGAAGATCTCTAGGACATCTAGTGGAATTATTTTAACACAAGCTCATTATATTGAGAATGTGCTTAAGAAATTCGATGTGTTTAACGTTTCCCCGGCTAACATACCAGTAGATTTAAGTCTACACTTAGCCAAAAATAGTGGGGACCCAGTATCTCAACTGAAGTATGTGAGAATTATCGGAAGTTTAATGTACTTAACGAATTGTACACGTCTTGATATAGCATACTCGGTTAGTAAGCTTAGTAGATTCACAAGCAATCCTAATGAGGATCATTGGAAAGCTCTTATGAGAGTACTGAGGTATTTAAAACATACCGCAAGTCATGTAATCTTGTATACGAGATATCCAGCTGTGTTGGAAGGGTACACAGATGTAAATTGGATATCTGATATAAAGGACTCCAAATCCACCAGTAGTTATGTGTTTACTATCGGTGGAGGAGCAGTGTCATGGAAATCCTCTAAGCAAACATGCATAGCTCGTTAAACAATGGAATCGGGGTTTATTGCATTGGATAAGGCTGGTGAAGAAGCAGAATGGCTTTGAAATTTCTTAGAGGATATTCCTTGTTGGACAAAACCTGTGCCTCATGTGATGATACATTGCGATAGCATGTCGGTTATTGGGAGGGCACAAAGTCACATGTACAACGGTAAGTCTCGTCACATATGAAGGAGACATAACACCGTTAGACATTTGATCTCAAGTGGAGTAATCTCCATTGACTATGTAAAGTCAAAAGAAAACATTACGGATTCGCTAACAAAAGTCATTAACAGAGATCAAATGTATAGTGCGGTAAGGGGAATGGGGCTAAAACCCACACATTAAAGGGTGTTCATAGCGGAAACTCGTCCATGCTGACTGGAGGATCCCAAGAACTTAGTTCAACGAGACAACTAAGTTATGAAGCACTCATGTATGCACTTGAAAGACATTTTACAAAGCCCATTCTCGAATCAGTTCAAGTGCAAATCTGCACCTTTGAAAGCCTTTAGGTGCAGAAAAACCTGCTGACGTGTGGTAAGGATAAGCTTAACGGCTTTTAATGATTCCTATATCCCAAGGGTGGAGTATTGCAGGTTACTCTTGATAGGAGATCACCTATATAAGCATTGAAGTGTGGCCGCTTCTGACTGAAGGTTTTCAGTACACGCTTATGAATCCAAGATAAGGTCTAGGGCCGAAATGGACAACAACGTGAGAACCAAAAAGGTATTAGAATCGTTGTTGTGTGAATGTCATTGTCTTGGTTTACACAAAAAGCCGACCAGTTCAAGACATCGCGTTCACTGAGTGGCGAGTAAATCCGATGGCATCTCACTGGGGAAGGTTCAAAGCCTGAAGCTACCTATCCTGATGCAGCAACGGTTCGTCGGAACTTTCTTAGGTGGTCACATGCATTAATATCATTCATGTGGGGGATTGTTGGAAATTGGTTTAGAATTTGGGTAATTGCCCCAAGTTTGACCAATTTTAATTTGGTGTTCCATTTATGGAAAATGGAAATAAATTATAAATTCATAATCTATGTTCGGAGTAGATGAATTTGGTGTATTAATTTGCTTAAAACTAATTTCGGGTGAATGAGATATTAATACACGAAGTTGGGAATTTATCATGGAAATTCCTAAAATTGAAGAGGAAAAATGGGAAGAAGGAAAAAGGAGTTCCTTGTCCCACATTAGAAAATTGGAAGAAATGAATCTTTCATATAAGTAGACTTATGTCATAGAAAAATAATCTTGACTAAGTCTTCAAAGTGGTGGTGCTAGGTTAGCCCGAAGGGCTAACCCAAAGACTTGGACTCACACCCGCACGGGCTCGGGCTCGGGCTCGCGCACGTCACACTTAGTCGCATTGGACGCTTTAGAGGCGCACGTACGCATCGTCGCGAGAAGCTGAGGAGCCTTGAATTTTTCGAGGCAATCCGGACCGGACGTGGCTCATAGGTTCGCACCCGGTTCGAACCAAGGGTGGCGAGAGTGCGTGTGATTCGCGGGTTTCGAACCCGCGATCCGGTGGTGAGATTCGGCAGTCCGGGTTGGGTGCGGTGTCGGCAGGGTCGGATCGGGCCCCGCGGGCTTGGGAGCAGGCGGTTCGCGAAGGGGCTGGGACTGGGTTCGAACCAGGGGCGCGCGCGGGTCAAAGCGAACCGGGTCGGGCCGCGCATAAGGTTCGGCACCAGAATGACCGCCCAGACCCGTACGGATGCATTCGTTGGGTTCAAATTCGAATCCCAGATCCAAGGGCTCAGATTGAGAGGCCCAAAAGGTGGCACCCATTAACCAAAAAGGCACCACACATCTTCAATTAGTATAAATACACCCCCCAAAATGCATTTCCAACCATTCTAGAAAACAATCAAGTCTTCTGCATTAAAAACCTTTCCTGCATTCTAGTATTCTAAGTTTTGCATTAGAGTCGAGTCAAAGAAAGTTCCGGATGCCCGAGTCCGTTCGCCGATAACTTTCGTTTCGTAGTGCAGCGATCGAGAGTTCCTAAGTCGTTGTATCTTGGGGACGATTGTCATTTGACACCGTATTGCATCAAAGTACGGGGCAATATCGTCTTACGGAGAAAGAGTCCAACTCTTACCTCGACTTACCGTTTTAAAGTCTGTGTCCATCTGTTCATCTTCGTCTACACAAACCCATTTTCCCAACAAAATATCAATCACCATCTGAGAAAAAATAATTCTTGCTACAGTTTGTACATGATACCCTTCCTAATAGATTCAACAAGTAACAGAAAACGCCAACCATCAACTAAAAAATCTAACATTAAAAACTGAATAAATCTATGTGCAAACAGTTTTATACCAACAATTCATTAACTAAAGTAAGAGGTTTTAGTGGCGGATTACATATTAATGAAGTTTAACATGTATTGTTAATTAGCGTTTTGTTTCATATGCCTTAACTGAGTACACCACTAACTCTGTCTTTTTTCCATCATGAAATAATCAATTACGTCATTTTAAGAAGATGCTATTTAATTGGTTTAGCTCCACTAATTTTCTAATCAATTATTTTGAGGCTTAAGTATTATACCTTTTATTCTATGTTGCAAGATAAAGCTATAATATGATTATGTTACCAAATGCATTTAAATATTTGATGTTTCAAGTGCATCAGTTACATGAACATTTACAAATTTACTACATGAAGAACGATTTTTCTTTGAACATATGCACTACATGCATTACACACTCGATAGAACCTCACATCAGGATTTACAAAAGGTGTTTGTAGATGATTTTAGTTGCTATTCTAGATAAAGTATTAAGAATAATTTATTTTTATGAGGAAACTAGTACAACTGAAGCTCTCGAGGATAGTATACCATAAGGTCAATTATAGTTGATAAGTTGAAAAGAAGTGTTATTTTGGATATTTATGGGAATAACTTCGAGGATTTGCATTTGATGAAGCTAGAGACTTTGTTGTTGTATTGGATATAGGCTATTTGATTAAGACTCAAACGAAATTCAAATAGTTTAAAGAGTTGATTACCTGAATTTCGAAGACGAAATTAATATTAGTGGTGGAGAATGTAACAATCCATATTTTCTAACTATATATTAGTATTATTTTATTCTTATTATTCTCAAATATCAAGTTTTTACCAAAATTATAGATTAATTTTATTCCACAAGTTTTAAAAAATATTAATTTTCAAAATTCATCATTTTCTATACAAACAAGATTTTTAATTCTAAATTAATTTTTGAGAATTTCATTAAAGTCTAAAGATACAAATTCCATATTTTTTTATTAGAAATTATATTTTCTTCCAATTTCAATTTCTAAATAAATATTTCACATTTTTTAAAATTATAGTCTTTATCTGACTTAAGCTCAAGCCCAAATTTTTTAGTTAATTATTTATTTTATTCCACATTACTCAAATATTAAGTTTTATAAACGAGAATTATAGATTATTTCATACGTCCAACATTTATATAAAGAATATATCTTATTATACTATATTTTCAAACCTCTCCAAAATGATGTGTCAACACCACCTTATTCTTAGGGTGATGTGGCATGTCCAAAATCTCTCTATTTCAAAATACAGAATTCTTATTAAAAGTTATTTTAGGCATGGTTTAATTTTTACTAAGACTTGATCTACACCATATATTTTACACTTTTAATCTCAACCATACATTTCATTTTGTATTTTCTATAAATGTCAAATCTCTCTTTAGTTTCATTCTAATTCACAACCCTAATCCTCATCTCTTCTCTTCATTTTCTCATTTGTTGTGTACTATGTGAAGAAATATGATTTTATTTTTTGTTCGTTTGTTTGGATTATTTCTATAATTTTTTGTGTAGATCACCATCCCTCTTTTTTTGCAGGTAAACAAATTTATTATGCACATGGAGACGATTAGGCACACATTATAAGAAAATTATATGTGCATCTTGAAGATAATTCGAACGTATTCAGAAATTATTTGTAAGTTTCTAAAGTATATTTATATTCATATCTTTACATTCGTATTTTTTTAGAATCCACCATCAATAACTTTTTCTCTTTCAATAAGAAAAATCTCTCATCACACGTCTACGATTTTGATCCAACTATTATTCTTCCCGAATAAGGCGTGCGTTATTGTTTTATATTTTTTCGTTTTGTATTGCAGGTAACCTAAAAGTGATGTAGAGACATTTTTTCATGGTCGAACGATATCTTTTCTTAGATATTTTTGGAAGTTATTTTTGTAAAATATTGATAGATGTGAAATTTTTGTAGGAGGAAAATAAAATATTTTGGAAAAGATATTGTTACCAAAATGATGTATAATACCAAAAATATTCTGCCATCAAATATAATATATTGTCTTCAATAATAGATTGTAATAAAAAAGTTTATTTTTGGATAAAATTATGTGGCCAAAATAGACTATTAAACTGAAAGATATAGATATTTTTTCTATACTAGGATATCGATTTTTCTTTAATATTTTTTAACATAAAAATATTAAAAAAATATTGTAATTTATAAATAAGTAAAAAGCTGTTATTTCTTATATAATTAATTTATATATTTTTTCTTAAAATATGTGGAATAAATTTGTTATGGATTGAAAATTATAGTGTTGGGAAAAAAAGGACATTAAATTTATTTACTAACAATTTCAGTACTATAACTTTTAAAGTATCTTACTCTAAAATAAAATAAATCTGAGTATATTTTAATCAATGAAAACATAACATTTACCTAAAATATGGAAAATTATTTTAAATATTATATTAGTGCAAGTTGATTTTTTTCACGGTTGATTTCTCTTCTAAAATATTTTTGGAAGTTATTTTTACAAAATATTGATAGATGTGAAATTTGTAGGAGGGAATTGAAATATTTCATAACAGATATTGTTACCGAAATAGTGTATGATACTAAAAAAAATCTTGACACCAAATATAATATCTTGCCTTCAATAATAGATTATAATACAAAAATTTATTTTTAGATATAATTGTGCCGCCAAAATAGACTATTAAACTGTAAAGTACATATACTCTTTTATAGTCTAGGATTTCAATTTTTCTTTTATATTGTTTTAACATACAAATATTAAAATACTTTTTTCGAACGATTTGTTTTCTTAGATATTTTTGGAATTTATTTTTGCAAAATATAGAAAGATGTAAAAGTTGCAGAAGGGAATTGAAAATTTTCAGAAAAGATATTGTCACCGAGATAGCATATAATTCTCAAATAATATTGCCACCAAATGTAATACCCTACCTTCAATAATAGATTGTAACACAATTTTTTATTTTGGATAAAATTCTACCTGCAAAATAGAATTTGAAACGGTAAAATATAAATATTATTTTGTAGAGTAGGATTTCGATTTTTTATAACAATTGATTTTTTTAACTTTTTTTATTTTCAAAATATCTATATGTAAATTGAATTAAAAAAAAAGAATAAGATTAATACCTAAACGCCATTTTTATTGTTAAATTGTGTTATAAATATCAACACATTAATCTATTGTTCCCACACAAACATCTTTACAATATTTAATTTAACTATGACATTATTTTTGTCAAATGTTACCTTTAGATTTGAAATGTGTGATTCTATCTGCAGATTTAAACTTTTGTGTTCGATTGTTATTGTATCTTCATACTATGGGGAAAAACTGGGCATGCAAGTATACAACAACTGTAATTTTAAGTAATATTTAATGTGAGTTTGAATGTGAATTAGTTAATATTTTTCAAATGTTCTATTTATTCATGTTTAATATATTTTTTTATTGTCCATTGAATTATAATTACAATTTTAATATTATATCAAAATTACAAGATATTTAAAAAAAGTTAATGTCTATAATTTGAAATAATAATAATAATTTTTTTCCAATCCGCGAAATTCGCGGGGATACACACTTGTATATATATAAATAAAGAATATAAGATTTTCTTTATATGCGTCCCTCAAATTGGCTCATTCTTATCAACAAATATTTTTAGGTGAGTTTAAAATTCAAATCTTATATTATTAATATATATTTTTTATTATTATTTCCTAATGCTTCTCGTACATAGTTGGCTGCAGTTTTTAATCACGTTTAAAATTTCTAAGGCCCATATTTTCATCTACGTTTCCAGATGTGAATACCACATTCCCAAATTTCTCTCAATCAAAATATGTGAATTTATTCCGCCTTGTGGTGGGTGGTGATCCCCTCTTGTGGTGGTTGCGGTTCCGATTACAGTTCAATTGTGGTTTCGAGTTGCAGTTTTGGGTGGTCCCCTTCTTGTGGTGATTACGGTTGCAGTCTACAGCGAGATGAAAAGATGTTGTCATGTACCCAGTGATCGAATGAACTATTGTAATTGATTATGTTAGGAAACTATTATATGTAATTGATTACCTTTCAAAAAAATTATTTTCTCATCTCCATAAATACCCTCATCAGGATTTCAGCCCGAGATCACGTAAAATATTTCTCATCATAAACTTATTCTTCACTTTGAAACGAAAAGGTCGATGCGATCTCTACATTAATCTTCTTGTCAATTACTCGGTTATTCTTAAGCAACAATATATGTTCGGTGACTATACATGTACATATTTAATATACTAGAATTCCTTAATTATTCAAAGTATTATATATTAAATTGTTATAAGGTTTTAATGTACAAAATGGTCACGTGGGCTTTGGAATTTGATTTAGGAGGTGGCAATGGTAAGTACTGCCTATGAGTTGTAGAATAGGATTTTTATTTTTTGGTACTCATTAATTTTTGTTAGAGATTAATTAATGCGTTAAACAAGGGAGGAATTACTAAGAAATAATGAGAATTGATAAATCTAGGAACTATATTTTAATGGTCAATACGTGATTTTGAACTTTAGAAAACTTAGAAATGTTTTATCGGCTTGGGTATGTATTAAAATAGTACTAACAAATTTAAGTAGGATTTACATTTAGTTCCAGGATTCATTTCAATTATTTTCAAAGCAGGTTTAAATATTTATGTTAGGTGACAGTATTTCTTAGGGGTAGGTTTTGAGCCAATTTCGTCCATTTCATCCACGATATATATTCTGAGGTGGAATTTCTTTTAAATAATTATCTCTATAGTGGTTAGTAGATAAAATTGTTCATCGTGAAATATTTTATGTGATATGTTAAATGTATCTGCTACGTGTTATATTCCATATATTCCATGTTATGAAATCAAATAGACATATGTTGAATGTATCTGCTACGTGTTATGTTCCATGTATTCCATGTTATGAAATCAGATAGCCAGGGACTAGTTTCACGGGTCTGGGACCATAAAAATTGTCCTCGGGAATCACTAGGGTCATTTAAACGGCCTTGGCAAGGCCTTAGTCAGTTATGAGACAGTTCAGTATGACAATGTATTTATGTTTACATTTAATGTGTTTGACTATCTGTTTGATATTTAACTCTAAAAAGTTGAAACACACTGAGTGTGTGATGGAGATGAGACCGCGTTGGCGTTCTTGGGGAAATACGACCCGGTTTGGAACGTGAAGAGCAAGAAGAAATAAAATATTTGAAGATCTTTATTTATTTATGCAGATTAGGATATCTCTCTTTTCCTTAATTATTGGGATCTCATATATTTTCCTTTGGCGTTTTCAAATCTTAGTATTAATAGGATTTCTGGTACTTCCGTGAGGGTTGCTGAATATTGTTATTGAAATTGAGTTTTTTCCGCGTTTGTCACCTAGTATACGTAGTATCAAGGTGTTCATTCGTTTATCTATCTTGTGTTGTGCTTTACGCTGCATCAGTTTGGTATACAGAGTCTGGACCTGTCCTACGATGCCTCCTAAACGGGCAGAAGTACCACAAGACTACAATTTGTTGCGCGAGCAGATTACTGTTGTTAGGCAGGGCTTGGAGGACATGCGTGTGCAACAGCAAACCTTTATGGATCAAGTACTTCACCTTCTGCCCCTGGCGCATGATCCGCCAATCCGGCATGTTGGCAACGATCCGCCTCGACGACAACAATATCAGCGAGTGGAGCACCTCCTGATGTACTGGAATCGGATGAAACCCTCACTGTGGATAACCCATTCGCACCAGTAGCAGCACCTATCGGTACACGCCGCGATGAATCCAAACGGTGGGAAACCGGATTCAAACTGGATTTACCTGAGTTTAAGGGCACTTCGGATCCTGACGATTGCCTTGATTGGATTTATTCTTGTAAAGAGATACTGGATTTTAAGGATGTACCCCTTGATCGGCGGGTTGCCTTAGCTGCTACTCGTTTACGGGGACGCGCTTCGGCGTGCTGGCAACATATCAAAATTTCTCGGGCTCGCCAGGGCAAACAGAAAATCACTTCATGGCCCAAATTTAGGAAATATGTGGAGCGGGAATTTCTTCCGCGGAATTACTCTCGTCTACAATACCATAAATTAGAAAATTTGCGACAAGGCTCGCGATTGGTGGAGTCTTATTCTACTGAATTTTATCAACTATTGTCACGAGTGGATTTGCGCGAGACGGATAACCAATTGATTTCTCGCTTTATCGGAGGCCTTCGCCCTCAGTTTCAGGATACATTAAATTTATTTGACGCACAATCTCTTGCGGAGGCACATCAACATGCTGCAACATTGGAGAGACAAGCATCTCGCCGCCTGACCTCAACCCCTCAATTCCCGCCGCCAGAGCGCAAGGTTTCGCAACATGCACACTCGGGCACAGGCGAGGGCTCCAATTTACGCCCCTAGGCTGTGACGGATGGCTCCCGTAATACTACTTTTCGTGCTCCACCAACAATACCTTCCAACATTCGATGTTTTACTTGTGGCGAACTAGGACATCGTATGTCTGCTTGCCCTTCAACGGGCACAGGAAAAAATTTGCTGGTGGATGATAATGTTGGGAAGGATTATGACACTCCCCCCATTTTTTATGAAGAAGATCATATGTCCGAAATGCACCTCCAAGGTGATGATGGTCCTTTGTTGGTCCTACAACGTACCTGCTTAGCACCCAAATCCACCGATGACCGTGTACAACGTCATCACATCTTCCAGTCAACATGCACTATTAATGGTAAGGTTTGCAAGTTTATCATTGATTCAGGTTCTTGTGAAAACATTATTTCTATTGACGCTGTTAGTAAATTGTCGCTTACTACCTCTGCCCATCCTAATCCTTATATGTTGTCTTGGTTACGTCGTGATAATTTGATTGCGGTAAATTCACGTGCTTTGGTTAGTATATCTATTGGCAGTAAATATACAGATGATATATGGTATGATGTCGTCCCTATGGATGCTTGTCATGTCCTATTGGGCCGACCATGGCAATTTGATCGCAGTGTTACTCACGATGGTCGAGCTAACACTTATAGCTTTGTCTTTGGCGGAATTAAAATGATATTACACCCTACAATACCGAGAAGCTCTCCTCCTACTAGTGGCCCTTCTATTTTATTCCTTTCACGTGCAGAATTTGAGGAGGAATTGTCCAACGGCGCTGAAGGGTTTTTCTTGCTTGCACATGACACATCAGATACTCAAACTCACCCTACCATTGTCCAACCACTTCTGCATGAATTAACTGATGTTTTCCCAGATGAGCTACCCGAAGGACTACCTCCATTGCGAGACATTCAACACCACATTGATCTCATTCCAGGAGCAGCCCTTCCCAACCGCCCACACTACAGGATGAGTCCACCAGAACACGCCGAGCTTCGACGCCAGGTTGAGAATTTACTTCACCGGGGCCTGGTTCGGCAAAGCCTTAGCCCGTGTGCCGTCCCGGCACTTTTAATACCAAAGAAAGATGGGTCGTAGCGCATGTGTATGGATAGTAGAGCTATCAATAAAATAACGGTTCGTTACCGATTCCCGATACCCAGGCATGACGATCTTTTGGATCAAATAAGTAGCTCTTCCATTTTTTCTAAGCTTGATTTACGTAGTGGGTATCATCAAATCCGCGTGCGTCCTGGAGATGAATGGAAAACAGCTTTTAAGACTCGCGAGGGTTTATTTGAATGGTTAGTCATGCCATTTGGACTATCAAATGCGCCGAGTACTTTTATGAGAGTTATGAATCAGTCTTTACGCCCGCTTATTGGCACTTGTGTCGTCATTTATTTCGACGACATCCTCATTTATAGCAAGACCAACACCGAACATTTATCCCATCTCCGTATGGTTCTCACTATTCTACGTGAGAAAAAGTTTTTCGCAGCACCGCATAAATGCACTTTCTTTGTTTCCCGGGTCTTGTTTTTGGGGTATCAGATTTCAGCTTATGGTATACGCATGGATGAGAATAAAGTTGCTGCTATACACGAATGGCCCACCCCAACTACATTAACCGCGACTCGTAGTTTTCACGAGCTTGCATCCTTTTATCGCAGATTTATCCCACACTTTAGTTCCATAATGGCATCGATAACTGACTGTATGCGAGGTCCTTCATTTTTCTGGTCAATAGAGGCCGATGCCACCTTCCGCCTTATAAAACAGAAGTTGACATCAGCCCCGATTTTGATTCTTCCAGACTTTACCCTCCCTTTCGAGCTTCATTGTGATGCATCGAAGATCGATATTGGAGACGTATTAAGTCAAGAAGGGTGGCTAGTAGCCTTTTTTAGTGAGAAACTCAGCGGACCACGTGCCCGTTACTCTGCTTATGACATTGAATTTTATGCGGTGGTTCGGGCAGTGTGCCATTGGCGTCACTACCATTTTCAACGTGAATTTATTCTATACACGAACTATGACTCGCTGAAACATCTCTCTAGCCAAGACCATATTTCTACTCGGCATGCATCATGGGCAGCATATTTGCAATAATTTACGTTCGTAATTCGCCATAAAGTCGGAACATCTAATCGCGTGATGGATGCTCTAAGTCGCCGACACTCTCTTTTGGTTGACATGAGGGTCACAGTCCCTGGATATGATTCTTTTGTTGAGGTGTATGAATCTGATACATTCTTTGCTAAAGTTCTCACCTCGGTCCGTGCTGGCGACAATTCTAAATTCACACTTCATGATGGCCACTTATTCTTTGGTCTTCGATTATGCATACCCGAGTCCAGCCTCTGTTTGCAAATTATTACCGAATTGCATGGCACGGGACATGTTGGTCGTGATCGAACCATTGAGCTTGTTCAACGCCATTTTTTCTGGCCTTCCCTAAGACGTGATGTTGGCAGGTTTGTGGAACGATGTCGTACATGCCAATTGTCAAAGGGAACAACTACGAACGCGGGATTGTATCGGCCGCTGCCTATTCCCTCAGCTCCTTGGTTAGGTGTTAGCATGGATTTTGTGCTCGGTCTACCTCGAACACAGAGGGGTTTCGATTGGTGGATCGTTTTTCTAAAATGGTCCATTTTATTCCTTGCAAGCGAACTTCCGATGCGCTACATGTCGCACAATTATATTTTCGTGAAGTTTATCGCTTACATGGGCTGCCTACTTCCATTGTGTCCGACCGTGATACTCGATTTCTTAGCCATTTTTGGAGATCTTTGTGGCGTATGGCAAATACCCAGTTAAATTTCAGCAGTGCTTACCATCCCCAAACGGATAGTCAGACGGAGATCGTAAATCATTCCTTGGGTAACTTATACGTTGTTTGGTGGGAGAAAATTTTAAGACCTGGGATCAGAAGCTGAGCCAAGCCGAATTCGCTCATAATTCGGCATTGAATCGCAGTACAGGTTTCAACCCATTTCAGGTTGTTTACGGCCGTGTTCCTCGAGGACCAATTGATCTAATCATGTTACCAACTTGGGAGAGTGAAGATGGACGTGTTGGGAAAATAGGGGTGCCCGGGATCTATTCGGGATGAAATTTAAATACGAATTTAAATATAATTATTACTAGCATGAATTAATCATAATTAATTCAAATAATAATTTCAACAACAAATTTAACATCATGCATGTTGAATTAATTCACATAAAATCTATGGCGGAATAAATAAGAATTTATGTAACTTACGTACCTCTTGTAGAATTGGCCTTTGAATAAACGGGACAATCACGATCACACTTTATCAACCCAAAAGCCTTCTCAAGTATTTCCCTTTCCCCTTACTTGATCACCGGTGGGAGATGCTTTCAAGTAATTTAAATAAATAAGGAAAAAGAAAAATATATATGCTCTTGATTTTTCCAACACATGGAATTATGTACTTGGGGATGAAATAACCATCCCCTATTTATAATAGTAGTGGCCGAAATTTTTGAGTATTTTAGGGGTGGAGAAAATCTTTTCTTAGCCTCTAAGAAATCTTGAATATATCCCATATATTATTTTCTCCATAATAAAATATTCCACAAAAATCTCACACTCCTTATTATTGGGTAATTTTCGAAAATTTTAAGAAGAAAACACAAGATTTGGATCTTCTTGAATATATGAGATAATCTTGTATTCCAAGAATACTTATCTTCCATAATATCTTTCCAAGAAAATCAACAAAATCTTTTCTCTTCCTAATCTCTAATTTTCGAAATTAATAGGCAAAAATCAGCAATATATTTTCTTTATATTTTAATCACCTTATCATTATTGGGCTACTTAATGGGCTACTTGAGGGGCCTTAAGGAGAATTAAGATTGGACCTCCTAATGGACTTCTGAATTTCAATATTGAGCCCCAATATAATTCAACCCATTAATATTAATTATTACCACTAATAAATTAATATTGCACTATCCATCTTAATCCATATTACGATAATATGGGCTCCCGGTTATTATTTCCCATGTTTAAGATTATCAAGTCCATTAATTAATTAAGCTTCTGAATAGCTCTAAATTAATTAATATATTTCACCTTGGAGTAAAGACAGCTCAACATTATTATCCGTACCGAAGAAACTGATTCTTCACTTGCAAGATTTGGTACAATAAAACTTCTGAGCCCACCAAGGGGACTAATCACACGAGTTGTACTCGCACGCGTTTCTCCGTATTAAATCTTAGCAACCGTCGTATGATTAATATTACTGCCCAAAACACAAAGTTCGAAGTCACGATGATTCTCACTCAACATGAATCAAAGCAGTAACCATTAAGCACACACGGTCCTATTTAAGTGACGGAGATTAAGAAATCAATAACCACTGAGGTCTAATTCTTCACATTTCAGAACAGAAGAATTTATCCTCGCTGTAGGTCCTCTTCAACACATACTAAATGTGCTAGTGCAATCTCTTAGTCAAGACAGACCAATCTGAGACTTACACATCGACCTTTCACGGCAGATTGTTCAATTTCACCTAGGTCATGAATTTGTACGTTTAGTTACAAGGAAACTGTTAATGTGATCTTCCGTGATCGGGTATCACCACATTAACTACAATGTAACATGTACTATTTATAATGAACTGGTTGCAATAAATATTCAACATTCAATCATATCTAAAGCAAATGTGATAAAAGAATTATTCTCATTAACAAGTGTTTAATACATGAGTTATACAAAGTAAAAGCATACTTTCACGTATAACTCCAACAATCTCCCACTTATACTTAAAGTTTGCTTTTAAGTATACATCATGCATGTCTTAGTGTAGTAGCTCTACGTGACATCTCATGTCATCCTACACTAACCTAATAATTCCTCCCACTTATACTTAAAGCAGATTGGCAATAGTCTTGACTCTCATTCCATCCACATGTCTCTCGAATGTACTCTGAAGCAGACCCTTTGTGAATGGATCAGCTAGGTTGTCTCCCGACGCTATCTTTGTCACCTCTATATCTCCCCTCTTAACGATTTCTCGTATAAGATGGTATTTTCTTTCTATGTGTTTGTTTGCCTTGTGGGCTCTCGGTTCCTTTGAATTTGCAACTGCTCCGGCATTATCACAAAAGACAGTTATCATGTCGGGCAAATTCGGAACAACGTCCAAGTCCACTAAGAAGTTCTTGAGCCAAACTGCCTCTTTCGTTACTTCACTAGTAGCTACATACTCGGCTTCCATGGTCGAATCGGCGATGCATTTATGCTTAACGCTTCTCCATGAAATGGCTCCTCCTCCCATGCAAAACACACTACCCGAGATCGACTTTCTTGAGTCTTTGTCTGATTGGAAATCCGAGTCCGTGTATCCCGCGGGCATAAGACTATCAGACTGGTAAATCAGCATCCGCTCACGAGTTCTTTTCAGATACCTCAAGATGCACTTTACGGCAGTCCAATGGTCTTTCCCAGGATTACTTTGATATCTTGCCACCATGCCCACGGCAAAGTAGATATCCGGTCTCGTACACAGCATTACATACATAAGGCTTCCTACGGCCGAAGCGTACATAACACCTTTCATATCATCTATCTCCGCTTGCGTCTTAGGGCTCATTTCTTTCGATAGATGGATTTCGTGCCTAAAAGGTACAAAACTTTTCTTGGAATCTTGCATGCTGAAACGCTTCAAAACAGTGTCAATGTATGAAGCTTGCGATAAGCCCAACATCATTTTCTTGCGATCGCGAGTGATCTTGATCCTAAGGATGTGACCGGCTTCCCCTAAGTCCTTCATATCAAATTCTTTTGACAGACATACCTTTACGTAGACATGCTCAAAAATAACCGGAACCGCCGGTTCCACGGTTCCACGGTTCCGGTTCCGGAACCGAACCGAAACCGTAAAATACACGGTTCGGTTCCGGTTCCACTAAAAGTCGGAACCGGAACCGGCGGTTCCAAGACGGTTTTGGCGGTTCCGGCGGTTTCGAGGCGGTTCTGACGGTTTTGAGGCGGTTCTACACTTAGAATTTTGAGTTTATTTCTTAATTTTGAGTTTTAAACTTAGAATTTTTAAATTTATTTTTTAAAAATAAACTCAATTTCTATAATCCCTCCCCCAAATTTATTTTGTAAAATTTAAGATTTTAAGTTGTAAACTTGTAATTAGTAATTTGGAATAATTCAATATTCACTTTTTAAATTTGTAATATTTCAATTAGTTTGTAATAATATATATTAGATTCTTATTTTAAATTAGAATTACTAATTTGAAATTGTTCAATTACTAATTTGTAATCGTTCAATTACTAATCCATTTTTTTCATTTAATATGTCATCTACATTTAGATTAAAAAAATAAAAAAAAATACAAGTAGAAACCCTAAAAGAAAAAAAAAGTGACTTAGATTTTTGTGTTTCTAACTTAAAATTTCTAAGTTCGTTTTTTAAAATTAAGCTCAAATCCAATTTCTTTAACTCCTCCCCCCAAATTTATTTTGTAAAAATTAAGATTTTAAGTTGTAAATTTGAAAATTTGTAATATTTCAATTAGTTTGTAATAATAGATATTAAATACTTATTTTAAATTAGAATTACTAATTTGTAATAGTTCAATCATTAATGAAAAAAATTTCCATTTAATTTGTCATTTACATTTAGATTAAAAAACCAAAAAAACACAAGTAAAAATCCTAAAAAAAAAAAAATTAATTAAAAAAACCGGCGGAACCGGCGGTTCGGAACCGGAACCGCCGGTTCGGGAACCGAACCGAAACCGGTTTTACCCCGGTTCGGTTCCGGTTCTCCATATTACAACTTTGGAACCGCCGGTTCCGGAACCGTGAGCATGTCTACCTTTACATCTGACAATACATTTACATTGTTTCCAATGAGCAGAATATCGTCTACGTATAATACTAAGAATACCACCGCAGTTCCGTCACACTTCTTATACACACAACTTTCGAACTCGTTTTGATCAAACCCATAAGACTTAATCACTTGATCAAAACACTGGTTCCAAGTACGCGGTGCTTGCTTAAGTCCATAAATGGATCTCTTAAGCTTGCATACGAGGTGCTCTTGGCCTTTTTCAATAAAACCTTTGGGCTGTTGCATATAGATATCTATCCCGTCAAGACTTCCGTTAAGGAAAGCTGTCTTGACATCCATTTGTCAGATCTCGTAATCTAGGTGCGCAGCGATCGACAAGAGAATACGGATGGACTTAAGTATAGCTACAGGTGAAAAGGTCTCCTCATAATCGATCCCTTCTTTTTTAGTATACCCTTTGGCCACTAGCCTTGCTTTGAAGGTCTCAACCCTTCCGTCCGGTCCTCTTTTCCTCTTGTACACCCACTTGCATCCAATGTGTTCTACCCCACTTGGTGGTTCGACCAACTCCCACACTTGATTATGATCCATCGAACCCATCTCGGTTTCTATTGATGTTTGCCACGACTCCGCGTCTTTGTCTTGGATTACCTCGTCGTATGTCCATGGGTCTGATTCATCACCGGGAATTAAATCCGAAGATTCTCCTATTCCTATGAATCTCTCGGGTTGCCTAGCAATCCTCCCACTGCGACGGGGTTCTGGTTGTGAAGATGTGACGTGTGGTACATCATCTTGTTTACTTGGTATCGAGGTTTGACCTCTCAATTCTTCTAAAGTAATTTCACTTTTAGGTTTCCGATTGTTCATATAGTCTTCCTCCAAGAATTTAAAGTGTGTACTAATCACGGTCTTTTGATCCTTAGGACTATAGAACATACACCCTTTCGTTCCCGCAGGGTATCCTATAAACAACCTTAATCCCGAATGTGGATCCAACTTACCGGCTTTCTTATCTAGCACGTATGCCGGACAACCCCAAATCCACAAATGTCTTAGACTGGGCTTGCGCCCGGTCCACAATTCCATTGGGGTTTTAGGAACCGATTTGGATGACACCAAGTTTAGAATGTAAGCCGCTGTTTCCAAGGTGTTACCCCAAAACGACTTGGGTAAATCCGAATAACTCATCATGGATCTGACCATCTCTAAAAGAGTCCGGTTTCTTCGTTCCGCCACACCGTTCTGTTGAGGGGTTCCCGGTGCGGTTAACTGGGATACGATCCCTTCGTCCGATAAGTAGTTCAAGAATTCATCGTTGAGGTATTCGCCCCCACGATCTGATCGTAGAAACTTGATACTATTTTCCCTATATTTCTCGGCTTCGGCCTTAAACTCCTTGAACTTATCAAAAGTTTCAGACTTATGCCTCATAAGGTAAATGTACCCATATCTCGAGTAATCGTCAATGAAGGTGACGAAATACTCATACCCCATTCTCACTTTGATCGTCATTGGACCACACACATCGGTATGAACGAGTTCTAACACTTCCGTAGCTCTATTCCTCTTGGCTCCAAATGCCCTCTTGGTCATTTTACCCTCTAAACAGGATTCACAAGTTGGAAACGGTTCGACTTGGAATGATTCCAAGGATCCGTCTTTCACCAATTTCTTTATCCGCTTTAGATTAATATGACCTAGTCTAAGATGTCATAGAAGTGTTTTGTTCATATCCGAAGAACGCTTTCTTTTATTACTCGAAATGATCGGCGTGTTATTAGATTCATTATTTGAGTGGTGTGCACACTTAATTGTATAGAGATTGTTTACCAACGTTCCATGACAGATAGTATCATTCTTAAAAGAAACAGTAACAACATTATTAAAAGTAACTGAATATCCATAAAAAAAACAACTTAGAAACTGAAATTAAATTCTTCCTAAAGTTCGGAACGTATAAAACATCTCTTAAAATTAAAACTCTATCTTCAAAAGATTGGTGCACGACTCCCACTGCTTCGGCTGCCACTCTCGTAGCATCGCCCAAAGTGACGAGGATCTCATTTTTGCTAAGTTGTCGGGTTAGCTAGAACACCTGAAGAGTGAAACAAATATGATCAGTTGCCCCGATATCCACTACCCAAACATGGGTAGCATACGCCGCAACATAAGTTTCAACGACTAAAGCATGAGACTTACCTTTCTTTACCATCTTCTTAGGCTTAGAACAGGTTGACCTCCAATATCCCTTCTCACCACAATTGAAGCACTTACCCTTAGCAGCTTTCTTTCAACCTCCTTCGCCCTTCGACTTAGGTTTTGCAACGGTTGGATTTGCTTGGGTCTGGCCTTTCGTCCTCTTTCTCTTCTTCCCTCCCTTGGGACCCGAAGAGGCAGACGGACCGTTTGCCACCATAGCAACAACTTGATGATCCATTAAAGTCTCCGCCGATACCAAAGCTTGCAAGAGCTCGGGCAAACTGTTTGCCCGGTCATTCATTTGATAGTTCAACTGAAACTGCTCAAAGCTCTTCGGCAGAGAATGGAGAACGAAATCGACCTTAGTAGGGAGATCAAATTCCGCACCAAGTACTTCCAACTTGTTGAGATAACCCATCATCTCGATAACGTGATCCCTTACGGGCGTACCTTTCACCATCTTCAACGAAAGCATCTTTCGCATGGTGATTTGCCTAGTTGTACGGTTCTGATGTTTAAACATCGCTTCACGATTGAGCATTATCTCAGAGGCGGTCTACATGTGTTGGTGTTGGTGTTGCAACACATCTGACATTGAAGCTAGAATAGTACACCTAGTCATCTCATCGGAGTCAAACCAACTTTTATGCTCTTTCTTTACCACCTTGCTCGCATCTTCGGCAGGCTCTTGGGGCTTAGGAGTAGTAAGTACCCATTTGCGGTGTTGAGCGGTTAGGACAATATCAAGATTACGTTTCCAATCAACATAATTCTCACCGACAAGTTTGTTATCTTTAAGTATACTAAACAGTGGATTAAAAGGTTGCGACATGATGAACTGAGAATAAAACATACATTTATATCAATATCTAGAAAAATACGAAATTATCACATAATTTGATCACATCAATTATATTGAAACCTTAAAACAATATAATCATGCATCAGCCAATATCTCGAAACAATTTAAATGCGCCACGAGGGGTGGACTATACATTTAAACACATTCAAGCAGATCACAAACTTAAAAGTTACAAATCCTTAATTCAAAATTAATAGTTGGCTCCCACTTTGACCACATAAAAATTGGCAGGGACTCCGAGGGGAGTAAGTTAATATTAATTTCTTATGCATAAGTAATAACCATAATTAAATACAGGATTATTATTTCGCTTTGAGCAAGCCACTCGTGGTGAGGGTCAATACCGCCACTAGTAATAATCCACAATCATCCTTTCGCAATTTATTCATGTGAAATCCGTCCTTTTGGCCGATCCGAGGGGGAAATGTATTCCAAAAGAACTTCACAAATAAATAAATTATGGAGGCCAAATTAATCCAATTTTAATATCCGGAATAAAATTGCGATTAACGAAACATACTTAGTAATTTTCGAAAGTAAGGTTTTTCTTGGACAATAAAAATCATGCAAACACATATTAACAAATAATAATAATTGCACGAAATAAAACATCCATCAAAATAAAATTAAACACATTGGAGCACTCAAATCCAATTGTCACGGTTTAATTTCTTTACGTCTTGATACGAAATATCGTCCTTGTTGCTTTCCATCGTTCGTCTCGACACGCTCCCACTCGAACAACAACGCTTCATCAAAAATAACTTCGTTTGGAGTTCGGGACGTTTAAAATCACACGAAAAACGAGAACTGAAATTAAAAAATTTCACGACCCGAGATACGGCACGCATCGGCCCACGGAGTGGGCCGCGCGCCTCTCGGTGCGACGCCAAGCAGCAGCGGCCGACGAGCGCCGGCGCTAGGTGCGCGCGCCCGTGCCTCGGCTCGCCCGTCGTGTGCGGGTCGTGCGCCTCGCGCACCCCGTGCACCGGGTTTCGTCGTTCATTCTCGTTCTTCACCCCATGCATGATTTTACGTCCATGCATGCGTCACGCATGCATGCGTCGTCCGGGTGCGCCGTCTTTAATTCTTCGTTCTTCATCTCGATCCGGTTACAATTTATTTACAAAAAAATAAATACTAGATCTAGACTAGTCTATTACAATGATCAAGTCAAAATAAAAACAACTAATCTACTCGTGGATTTTCTCACGAGAAAAACGAATTCGAACGAATCGAATTAAAACATTAATTCACACGCATGAAAAAAAATAACATTAAAACCATAACAATTGGATACCTGCAAAAAAGATCTAGCAATTCCACTATCCAATTTCAATTTAATATCTAACAATTTAAATTCCAATTTAAAGATCAAAGCCCGAAATCGTGGCTCTGATACCAGTTGTTGGGAAAATAGGGGTGTCCGGGATCTATTCGGGATGAAAATACAATTATTACTAGCATGAATTAATCCTAATTAATTCAAATAATAATTCCAACAACAAATGTAACATCATGCATGTTGAATTAATTCACATAAAATCTATGGCGGAATAAACAAGAATTTATGTGACTTACGTACCTCTTGTAGAATTGGCCTTTGAATAAACGGGACAGTCACGATCACGCTTTATCAATCCAAAAGCCTTCTCAAGTATTTCCCTTTCACCTTACTTGATCACCGGTGGGAGATGCTTTCAAGTAATTTAAATAACTAAGGAAAAAGAAAAATATATATGCTCTTGATTTTTCCAACACATGGAATTATGTACTTGGGGATGAAATAATCATCCCCTATTTATAATAGTAGTGGCCGAAATTTTTGAATATTTTAGGGGTGGAGAAAATCTTTTCTTAGCCTCTAAGAAATCTTGAATATATCTCATATATTCTTTTCTCCATAATAAAATATTCCACAAAAATCTCACACTCCTTATTATTGGGTAATTTTCGAAAATTTTAAGAAGAAAACACAATATTTGGATCTTTTTGAATATATGAGATAATCTTGTATTCCAAAAATACTTATCTTCCATAATATATTTCCAAGAAAATCAACAAAATCTTTTCTCTTCCTAATCTCTAATTTTCGAAATTAATAGGCAAAAATCAGCAATATTTTTTTTTTTAATCACCTTATCATTATTGGGCTACTTGAGGGGCCTTAAGGAGAATTAAAATTGGGCCTCCTAATGGACTTCTGAATTTCAATATTGAGCCCCAATATAATTCAATCCATTAATATTAATTATTACCACTAATAAATTAATATTGCACTATTCATCTTAATCCATATTACGATAATATGGGCTCCCGGTTATTATTTCCCATGTTTAAGATTATCATGTCCATTACTTAATTAAGCTTCTGAATAGCTCTAAATTAATTAATATATTTCACCTTGGAGTAAAGACAGCTCAACATTATTATCCGTACCGAAGAAACTGATTCTTCACTTGCAAGATTTGGTACGATAAAACTTCTGAGCCCACCAAGGGGACTAATCACACGAGTCGTACTCGCACACGTTTCTCCGTATTAAATCTTAGCAACCGTCGTATGATTAATATTACTGCCCAAAACACAAAGTTCAAAGTCACGATGATTCTCACTCAACATGAATCAAAGCAGTAACCATTAAGCACACACGGTCCTATTTAAGTGACGGAGATTAAGAAATCAATAACCACTGAGGTCTAATTCTTCACATTTCAGAACAGAAGAATTTATCCTCGATGTAGGTCCTCTTCAACACATACTAAATGTGCTAGTGCAATCTCTTAGTCAAGATAGACCAATCTGAGACTTACACATCGACCTTTCACGGCAGATTGTTCAATTTCACCTAGGTCGTGAATTTGTACGTTTAGTTACAAGGAAACTGTTAATGTGATCTTCCGTGATCGGGTATCACCACATTAACTACAATGTAACATGTACTATTTATAATGAACTGGTTGCAATAAATATTCAACATTCAATCATATCTAAAACAAATGTGATAAAAGAATTATTCTCATAAACAAGTGTTTAATACATGAGTTATACAAAGTAAAAGCATACTTTCACGTATAACTCCAACAGGACGAGCCTTTGATTTCCTTGACACTTTGCAGCGTACACATCAAGCTGCCAGAGCTCACCTTGAAGAGAGCAATGCCTGTTATAAGGCGCATGCAGACGTCAAACGTCACCATGTTGAATTTAATGTGGGTGATTTCATTTGGGCGATCCTCACTAAAGACCATTTTCCGGCCCATGAGTATCACAAGCTGGCTTCCAGAAAACTTGGTCCCGTGGAGATTGTTGAACGCATTAATCCAAACGCATACAGACTTAAACTACCGAGCAATATACGCACTTCATACGTCTTTAATGTTAAGCATCTTATTCCGTATGCAGGTGATTCGAGTTCTGGAGATGAGACCGTGGTTGATTCGAGGGCGAAACTTTTCAAACCCGACGGGAATGATGGAGATGAGACCGCGTTGGCGTTCTTGGGGAAATACGACCCGGTTTGGAACGTGAAGAGCAAGAAGAAATAAAATATTTGAAGATCTTTATTTATTTATGCAGATTAGGATATCTCTCTTTTCCTTAATTATTGGGATCTCATATATTTTCCTTTGGTGTTTTCATATCTTAGTATTAATAGGATTTCTGGTACTTCCGTGAGGGTTGCTGAATATTGTTATTGAAATTGAGTTTTTTCCGCGTTTGTCACCTAGTATACGTAGTATCAAGGTGTTCATTCGTTTATCTATCTTGTGTTGTGCTTTACGCTGCGTCAGTGTGCTTGCATACTTATCCCTTCATTTTTAACATTTTCAAATTGAAAAACTGATGGCAGCGCTAGGCGGTGAATGATGGATTCTCAAGTTATTTCTTATTAAAAAAAATTAAATATTAATCCAGAATTTTCAAGTTAAATTCTCACGGTATAATTATATTCTCAATATGAATTATATTTCTACATTATGTTTCTCTTATTTAGAAATTACTAATATTCAAGTCTTCCGGTTTGTTAAGTATTTTTAATTTGAAATAAAATCGAAAGTCTTATTTTTAAGTAAAATTTTAGTTCACAGCTCTTATTTTAAATTAGTCTTGTGTTTTTAGTAAAAATTTAATATTATAAAATTTGGGGCGTGACAAGTGGCAAATTGAGTATAGTGCAAGACAATTTTACCGTGAAATTTGTATGAATTTTATGTGTATATTTTAACAATATAATTAGATGTTTTGTTTTAAAAGATATTAACTTAATAGTAATACTGCATGATAAAATAATTAATTTTTTTTTTTGACAGGAAACTAATATCATTTTAAGTTGTATGATGAAACTAGTTTAAAAAAAAAAGCACTTACTCTTATCCCTTCCAATAAAATTTATACAAAATTGAAATTATGACGGACAAACTATACGCAACTTTGGATCAACTTTAGTTAGCTTTTACAACGATGCTCATTTGATGTAGGATAACTAGCCTAATTTTAACAGCAAAGTATCGTTTCATTGTAAAACTTGATTGCTTGCACTTTGTGTATATTTTTTACAATATTAATTTTTTTGTTAAAATATTTTAATTTAATAGTAATTGTACAATAAAAATAATTAGTACTATTTTGAATTGTATGGTAAATTTAATTTACCAGATATTTACTCAATTTTAAATGTGATTTTGACACATTACCAACCTCCTCCTACTCTCACAAACGAAAGCATATGAAATACATAATTAATAAATAAAAAATATATCTTTGAAATTTGAAAGCAGGACCATGTACTCTATGAAAAAGGACTGAACGATTATTGTATAAAATGTTCAAACCTATTAAATTAAAAGTTGATTTTAGCGTATGCATGCTCATGTCAGTAGACAATTACATATTTCATATTTTGAACATGTCATATATACAATGATTTGCAAATCGCAATTGTAGTTACTATTTATCTTTACAAAAGAAACAATAAATTTATGTAGTAGAATTGAAGTAACACCTATACAAGGTGAAAAAAACGAAGTCTTCATTACTTAATTTGCGTTTCTTCCTCTTTGTTCTAATATTCTTTTCGGTTTTAGAACACTATGAAAGGTGTGATGCACGACATGTAATATAATGAAATTTAATTATGTACATATATATACATCTTGTCATTACTTTTTTTTTTTTTTTAATTTAGATTTGAAAGTATAAGACTAAACTATCGAATCATTTTATTAGTTTTTTTTTATTTTTTTTATTTTTTTTTCAAAAGCAATTAACTATATATGTAGCTATGACTAAAATCATAAGACATTAATAGAAAAAGAAGTTCATTAAATAAATAAAAGATATATACATATATTTATATTAGGATTAAGTGCAGGATAATACAATTTCAAACCACTTTTTACAAATTGGTACAGCATAATTGAACAGACGCATAAAAAAAAGTTGAATATAAGTATATATTTTTTGAACACTGTACTATCTTGTAAATAGTGGTGTTCAATTGTATTATTTTGTGAATGCCCCTTTATATTATTTTGAACCAAATATTATTTATATTTCCTAGAAGTTACACTCACTTGATACAAATCATCAATAGTTGATTAATACATTTCACTTTTAAAATCCCTTAAATTGTCCTAAGGCTATATTTATAAATATTATTTTGATCAAATGCTACTTAAATTTTCTAAAGTCCTACTCACTCTATACTATCATCAATAGTAATTGATCAATACATTTTAACTTTTAAAAGCCCTTAGTGGTCCTAAAACTATATTTAATATATATATATATATATATATATATATATATATATATTATTTTGAACCAATTGCTACTTATATTTTTTTTTAATTATACTCACTTGATACGATCATCAATAATATGATCAATATACATTTTCACTTATAAAAGCCCTTAATTGTCCAAAGTTTTAACTATACAAACATAAAACACCATCCCTTGTACCCTTTCATTACTCAATCTCTTAAGAACCTTCCAATACTCAAAATGGCTCACCTATCTCCTGCCGAAACTCAAACCTCAAACCCGGAAAGCATTGATGCGAAGGAGCTTCCGAAGGCGCGTTTTTGGGAGGCGATGGACATCGCTCAATGGGAAGGCTTTTGGTTCGAGCCTGCCCTCGTGGGGCCCGCCTTAAAATTTAGGTCAACCTTTCAGGCCCGAGAAGACGATATTTTTCTAGCATCAACAATGAAAACAGGCACCACGTGGCTCAAATCTCTCGCCTTATGCATCATGCAAAACCCTAACCCTAACCCTAATCCCAAAAATGAAGATATTCTAACTTTGCAAAACCCTCATTTCCACGTCCCCACAATCGAAAGCACAATTTATTCAACTAAACCTCTACGAATCGACATCTACGACTCGTCCGCCCCTCGTCTCCTCCACACGCATCTTCCATACGCCGTCCTTCCCAACTCGATAAAGAACTCGAGTTGCAAAATTGTGTACCTCGCACGAAACCCTAAAGACACTCTAATCTCGATGTTGCATTTTTTCAACACCATTTTGAGGCCAAAGAACGACCCGTATCCACTTCAGAAGGCGGTGGATTGTTTCTGCTCCGGAGTCCATCAATACGGGTCATTCTTCGACCACGTGGTCGAGTATTGGATGGAGAGCCGGAGAAGGCCGGACAAAATCTTGTTTCTTAAGTATGAGGAGATGAAGGCTGATCCTAAAGGGCATATCTTGAGGATTTCCGAGTTTATGGGAAAGTTAATTCAAAGTGAAAAGGAAGTTGATGAAATTTTGTGGAGGTGTAGTTTGGAGAGGCTCAAGAATTTGGAGGTGAATAAGAGCGGATCTATTTTGTTGAATGTGCCAAACACGTCCTTCTTTAGGAAAGGTGAAGTTGGAGATTGGAATAACTATCTGACACCTGAAATGGAAGACCAAATCAACCAAATAAGTCGTATTAAGCTTGAGGCTTTTGGCCTCTTTTTGTGATTATATGTGTTTGTATGTTTGATACGTGCGCACTCAACTGTTCAACTTGCACTTAGATTTTAAATTCAATTTTAAATTAATTTTAATTTTTCAAAACTCAATTTAATGTTTGAAACGTTTGTCATCATTTGTGCACGTTAGCAGTAAGTGACAAAACAGTAAAATCATCTCATGAAATATGTTCAATGGAGCAAAAAAAATTATTAATTTTCAATATAAAATAATTACTTTGGATGTAAAAAGTGAAACTTTTTAGGTTAACCCGCCTAATCCATAGAGACCCCGTCATTCCACCAAAACTCTGATCTTTTTCCATTTGACATCGACAGGGGCGGATCCAAAATTTAATAGTGGGGTGGACTGAAAAGTGAACATCGGACACATTAAATTTTTATAAATTGTTATATAAAATATACTACGAATATAAGATCCTAAAACATCCATACTAAAAAAAATCGTGGATCTTGGCCAGATCGGGTTAGATTTATTGATTTTTTTTCCAAAATCTCACGCAATTCAAGTTTCAGGATTTTCGCTCTCAATTTGTGTTATTATATGGACAAATGCATGTTATGAAGAGCAAAATGTATGTTACTATTAGATTAAATATTATTTTTTCATCAATTTTTGTGTAGTTTTATTGAATAAATATTTTTCCATACAATATAAGAGCAAAATTTGTGTTACTATCTATTCAAATATTGGTTTTCACAAATATTTATTTATTTTTACAAAAATAATTATTTATCCATACAATATAACACATGTAAAGTAGTGAAAAATATATTACTATAATAATTAAAATATCTTATTTAATGGATAAAGATGTGTTTGCACAAATACATAAAAGCACTCTCCCATGTTGTGTTACCATAAGGACAATCATATGTTACTGTAAAAGCAAATGTGTGTTACTGGTGGAGGAAATACATGTTAATGCTAGAGCAAATGTGTGTTACTGGTGGAGGAAATGTATGTTGATGTTAGAGTAAATATGTGTTACTGCAAATGTGTGTTAATGTTAGGGTTAATATGTGTTACTACAAATATGTGTTACTGTTGGAGAAAATGTATGTTAATGTTAGAGTAAATATGTGTTACTTTAAATGTGTGTTAATGTTAGAGTAAATGTGTGCATGTTATTACAAATATGTGTTACTATTGGAGCAAATGTGTGTTAATGTTAGAGCAAATGTGTGTTTATGTTACAGTAAATGTGTGTTAAGACAAATGAGTGTGTGTGTGTGTGTGTTTTTTTTTTTTTTTTGACAAGGACAAATGTGTGTTAATATTGGAGCAAAAGTGTGTTAATGTTGGAATAAATGTATGTTAGTGTTGGAACAAATATGTGTTTAATTAAAACTCAAATAAAAAATTTTAATTTAATGTGATGAGGAATAAATTAATGAAACAATAAATCTAAATATAATGGGACGAGGAATAAATTAAAAATTACATATTTATTTTTGTAAAAATACACATATTTGTCCTTATTGTTATTTTGGAGTACACAATTATGTTTTTTAAGGACTACTAACACACATTTTACCTTACAGTTATACACATTTGCTCATAAAAAAAAAAATTGTATTTTGTTTGCATTTTAAACAATATTTGTTGTTTCATTAGCAGATATTAGATTTATAGTAATATTAAATAGTATAAACAACTAATACAATTTTTGAATTGTGCAATAAAACTGCTTTACAATAGACTTACTTAAATTTTATATCCCATTGTCTCTACATAGGCAAATGCTCTGATCTAAGCTATTAACTCCTATTGAATTTCAATATTAAATATTAACCAGTAGAATAAATATTAACAAGTTTCTTAAAAATATTGAGTTTTGGTAATTTTGTATTAAATACATCCAATTTATGGGATAAAAGTTGAATACAATGCACTTTTTTAACAACTAAAATTTCCGTCATAAAAAACTTCAACAACAAAAATAATAACATAACAACTAATAAATAAATAAAACTGGGCTGCCATAAATATTTTGTAAGTTAACAAATGGACTGGACTCAATTAATTAGAAGTTGTGTATGCAATGGGTATTTCAAATTTTTTTCGGCCTGACTATATACACCTCCAAAATAAATATATACACCTCTAAAATTTTATTAAAAAATAAATTGACAAAAACATCCTTTACTTTATTTATTCTCTCCCCTTTTCAACCGCCGGAAGGAATTGCCCCTCTGTTGCCGGTGCCGCCAATCTGCACTTGAATTAGTTTTTTATTTGTTTCTATGGACATAACAAAAGAGAAACCATAAATAATTAAAATAATAAAACCCTTCTTTCCAGTTCAAACAAGATATCAGTGCAATTTTTCATGAATTCTGGGGAAAAAAATTCACTGTGTTAATTCATATTATACTACTATTCCGCCAAAATTACTGAAAACTATTCCATTTTTTTAACATAAAAATTTGAAAAACAAAATCATGGCTAGACAAGTTTTGGATCTGCAAAAAAACTAGTGAATTGAAGATGGAGAAAAGAAACAGAGGGGGATTAAAAAATAAAAAACCTGTGAGGGTGGAGCTTGGGCGACTTCGTGGTGGTGCGGCGGCGCTGGGGTTGGGTGGTGCGGCGACGCTGGGATGGGGCGGTGCTATGGAACACTGTAATGATGAGTGGTGGAGGCAGTCCGCTGTTCAATATGCAGATTGCAGAGAAACATAAATTTGCAGAGAGAAAAAGGAAACTATCAAAGAAAAAATTAGAGAAGAAAGGGTATAATAGGTAGTTTAATACATATTTAGGTGTATCAATTAATTATGAAGGGGTATATAGCTGGCCTTCTTAATAATAGCATGTTCGGACATATATATAGGGGGATTATTTTGGGCTTGCAGCCCCTTAATAGATTCGCCCTGGATATCTGGGAACTCTCCTTTACACTGTTGACCATAGACTTGATACTATTAGGACCTTTGGATGGACCCCATCTTTCATTATTATGATATTTTCTGTTTTAGATTGAGTTCATACAGAGTTGTTTTTTTTGGCTTTCACTCAAAAGACCTCGTACCAATAAAGATATTTATTTATTTTTATTAACGTTATTATCCTCGCATATATATCCGATGTAGAAAATTGTTTGATCTCCAACACATAATATATTGTGTTGATAAAATTTATTCTTTAAACAATTTTCATAATTATACTCCCTCCATCCCGATATTATTTGCATAGTTGGGACGGCACACATTTTAAGAAAAAAATCATTTAATGAGTAAAAGTAGTGGCATATAGATAAATATGTACTCCTTTTGTGAGTGTGCACACAATTCAATGTTAACAATTGGCCGACCCTTCTGTACGGAAATGTTTTTTGAAATTAAGATAAAATTTCCGAAATTATTTTTGAAATTCAGACAGAGTTTCGGAAATATTTTTGGAAAATAGAAATAATTTCGGCAATTTAGGCCGAAAATGTGATATTTTTACAGAATATATTTCCGAACAAGTGGGTGTACTTCTCAGGTGGGCGTACTGCCAACAGATGTGTGCATATAACCTGGGCCTTTAATTAAAACTCAATATTTAATGGTCTCGCAGATGCAATTTGGGCTCAACTGAACCCATCTAATCGAATTGAACATTTACATTAAACAAAAAAATGTTTAGATTATTTTAGAAATGGTTACTATTTTAAAATTTCTTAAAATCGATTCCTTTATTTTTTTTTTTGGATTTAAAATATAAAAAACTAAATCAAGTTACCAATAAATTTTTAGGTTACTCTATAATTTCTAGAGCTTAAGCTATATATGGGTTTAATTTTTATATTTTGGCTAATTGTGTTAACTATTTTGATCTCTATTACTTTGGAGTTGACCTTGCAGCACTCTTCTTCACAAGAGAAATACCTTCAATAATAACTGATGAATTATCTTGCTTGTTTAAAACAAAAAAATCTCTTACAATTGCCTTCGGATACTTACTTGGGCCAAAAAAGGATTTCATATGCGGTACACATAATGGGCCTTATATTATTTTTCCTTTTTTAAATCCCATCTGTGTGGCGTAACGTATTAACGTTCACCTAGGAACTTCATGTAATGACTGCTTTCTTCATTGAATAATTCTACGGTGTATTTGGTATATAGTACACTTATTCAATAGTTAGTGATTGTTTATACTGAAAAATATAATTTGATTACTCTGAATAGTATGTTTAGATTACATTGAAAAATTTACACTAAAAATCGGTGTTCAGTGTAATATAACTATATTTCAGTGTAATCAGTCTACACTTTTCAGGGCAAACAATATCAACTGTTGAATGCGACGTACACTAGGTGTATATAAGAGTGTGTCTTCTTCCTATGATAACCGGTCAAATTAAATTAAATGGTTAGAACTTAGAATAATCAGATGAAAACGGTCAGATTAGGTCGATTAATAAAATATTTTTTTATATGAAAACGAAGAAGTCCATGCCACATGGTGGGATTTAATTCAATCTCGGAACTCAATTATTTATTTATTTTGGAAGCTCAGCCGTCTAATTAGATTGAGTGTCGTGACTATCAATGAATTTAATAAATAAATATTTTAAGTTATATTCATGTAAATTATATGCTTGTGCCTTACGCCAGTACAATGTACAACTACAAATACTCTACATTAATTTCAAGTTAGTCAGTACAGTTGTACGAATTCCTCTTTTAACTCTTTTCATTTATTTCTAATCTAATTTACCAATTGGACCAAATATATTATTACTCTCAATACAGTTGTACGAATTCCTCTTTTAACTCTTTTCATTTATTTCTAATCTAATTTACCAATTGGACCTAATATATTATTACTCTAAAATTAGATAAATAATTCAAGTAGAATGTGACTATATCGAAAGGTTACGAGCTCAAATCACAATCGATTACAAATGTAGAGTTGAGACAAGTATTTAAAATTGAACTTGATTTGAGTATTGAGTGATTTTATAAAAGAAAAAGAAGGTTCATGATATAAATCAATTTTTAATTTAATAAACCACTATCTAATTCTTGTTACTTTTGGTCATATATTTAAAATTCTTGGTTGTATATTTGATACTTAAAATATTTTTTATTAATTTGAAATTTTAAACTTAAATTTGAATAATTAAATGGTAAAAAATATTATACTCTAGAATAATAATATGATATCACTGATCCCGATTTTTTTATGCTCATGATGAGATTATTAATTCTCTTGATCAAATATTTATTACTTTAAATTTTCAAAACATTTTTATAATAAGTTTACCATGAACAATTCTTCTAAAAACAACTATTTTATATATAATATTTGATGTACATTTGAATAGAATGAAATAGCTTTTTTTCTTTTTATGGATAAATATGGTAGTGTATTGTTCTCAAAAAATTTAGAGATATGATTTTTGTTTTGGTCCGTCAAAATTTAGTACTTATATTCTAAAATAAGATGCTAACATTTTATTTTAACCATTCAAATATTTTTTAATTATTTAAATTGTCATTAATTTTATTTTTAAACTATCAATTCATTTATGTATAAGTTTTCACAGTATCTCATAATATCCTTAAAAAATTTACACTTATTTTAAAGAGTATCACTTGTTTATATGTAAAATAGATATATTGAAGATATTAAATCTATTTATAAATAAAATATTCATTTATAAATAACACTAATGATATTTTGAGTAATTAAAAAAGATATTTTAAAGTAAAAATAAAGTGTATTTAAAAAAAAAAACAAAAATTGGTCTCTTGTCTACCTACTTATGATGAAGGAATAGAGTAATTCATTGGAACGAATATTTTCTTGAAATTTAAATTTTCTCGGTAGAATATTTTTATTCATGTCTTTTATATTTGTAAAATTTTATCATTTTTCCCCTTAGTATAAAATTTAACCTCCCTCCAAATCTTTTGATTATAAAATTTAACCCCTTACAAAATTCTGGATAGGTCCCTCAATATGTTCAAAAGCAAACCGGACCGATGTGTGCATATCTTTTTTTTTTTTTTTAATATCATTTTATCTATTTATACAAACAAATTATTTCGTTGATTAACTATTAAAGAAAATTATACTCATATTAAATTTATACGAATTACAATTAATATATTTTTCTACTCATTAAATTTATACAATTACAATAAATATAAAATTTGCATCGTTACTAATATAGGGCAAATAAAAATAAGAGTATGTATAGAGTGAAATTGGTTCATATATAAATTTTTTAAGGGTATTAGTTGTTTTCACTAAAAAATATTACTACTTCTGTCTCATAACACTTTGCATAGTTACTATTCCTCTCGTATTTTCGGGAGCGAGTTTTTTATTAGTATTTAAAATTAAAAAGTAATTTTAAAATTATTTTATAATAGAGGAGAGATAGATTTATCATAGTCTACCTTAAAAATTATTTTATCATTTCAAATACTAATAAGCAACTCGCTCGCTAAAACACGAAGATAAAGTAACTGTGAAAAATATTTGGAGATAATTGTTTTCATTGAAAAGTATTAGTTGATTTCACTGAAGATTCTTACTTTATTTTCGGTGAAAACAATTAATACCTCAAATTAAAACAATCAATACTCTTCATTGAAAATAACTAATATCTTTTAATGGTTCATTTATGAACTATTTTTATTCTATACTTTATCTAAAAATAAATAAAATTTTGGATAAAAAAATTAGGGAGTATCTATTTCATCTTACAGGACACTTCTGTTCACTCTTAATTTCATGTTTTCCTTTTTTAAATAACTTAAAATAATTTTCAGACTTATAACTATTTTTTTTTTTAAGTGTAGGTCTTGTATAAGATAGAGGTAGGTGTTAATATGTATGATGATCTCATATAAATTTTTGTCTTTTTTTTTATTATTCTTCGTCCATTAATTCAAAAAAAATAATAAAAGAATCTTTTTATAAATATGTCCGTCCAACTCGGAGAATTAGGAGGTGGCGGATTGAGTAATATATTAAATGAAAGGAGAAAAATGGGGGAACTTTATCTCACTGAAGGAAAATTGTAGTTCATCCATCCATATTAGGATTTTTTTTTCAATTACAACCGTTGTACGATGTATCAGCTTAACTTTGTCCCGTCTCTTGAGTCATATTTTCCAGTATAATAAGAAATTAAAAGAAAAAAATAAATAAAATGATATTAACAATATCCTTAGCCTAAACCTAACGGTAGCCACATATCGGTCTCTAGGTGGAAACAAAAAAGTCCCATCCTACTGAGCCGGCAGAGTTTCGGGTCTCCGTGAAACTTCACCGAACCCGAATCCCAGATCCGAATAGTCGAACAAACCGTCCAACTCCTCGTATTCACCGTTACCAACATACGCATTCTCCCCAAGCCCGAACCCGAACGAGTCATAACCCGACCCGTCCCAAAAATCGCATCCGAAATCGGACGGGTCGGACTCAACTTGGACCAACTCAGCCTTCAACTCATTCTCCTCACCCACCACCGGAGACGCCGGAGGCGGCGGAATTCCAAGCTCGTCGTCAGACGCACCCAATAAGTACCCTAGATCCGGCCGTGAATCGTCAGATTCAGACACCGTATCCACCAATTCAACACCGTCGCCGCCGCTGCCGCCGCCGGCGGACGGTGAAGCGGTAATCTCTTCCTCGAAGCTTTTCATAAAGGAATCGAGATCCTGATTCGAAGTAGAGATCTCAGGATCGTCATCATCCAAACCTTCCAATAGATCCTCCCTCAGCCTCTTGACCTCCGGCGAGTCAACTTCCGACACTGATTCATCCCGAGCTCTCTTATTAACATTCTCCATAAAAGTAAGCAAAAGTTTAAACAACACAAAATCACGAAATATAGGCCTTCGAGAGTATTCAATTTCTAGAGAGAGAAAGGAGCATATACTGCGATGATGAAAGGAGAGAGAGAAGGTGGTATTTATAGTGGGGGAGATTGAGATATGGGGGAATAATGAAAGTGACGTGGGAATAGCTGTGGGTCCCACCCTATCGAGGACGTCTCGTCGATGGCAATATAGCCGTGGTTTGACGTGTCTGATAAAAATATTTGGTGTGGAATTTAGTATCGCGTGATTAACTGGATTTGAATTTGGATTTGGGGTCCGGTGGGGACCAGTGTGAGGCGTAGTCAATCGCGGCCCGCTTTTCCGAATTTTTTTTGTGGGGTCCATTGTGAGGGTATTTTGGGCGTCGTTTTTTACGTTGTGGGAGGATTGAAAGTTAGGATGGGCAGTCGGCACCGCTGTGGACAAGTAGAGGTAGAGGTGGTGGGAATTAGGGTGTACTTTTTGTCTTTAATGAACCTTCTCGATTTTCTCCTTCCCCAATATCCCCCCGTCCCCCTCCCCCTCCCCCTCCCCCCTATTATTAATTCTATCGTTTTCACGGTAAATTTCCTACGTACTATGCTTTGTTGTTATTTTAATATAGTCCTAAATTTAAAAAAATATTACCTCCGTCACAATATTATTTACATAGTTGGGACGGTACACATTTAAAAAAAAAATTTAATTTTTTGTGTAAAGTAGTAATATATGGATAAATATGTACTACCTCCATCCCGGAGGAACTTGCACACCTCCGGGGCACACTTTTTAAGAAAAATGCACTTTTTGAATAAAGTAGTAGTATATGGGTAAATATGTATATATTTTTGTGTGTGTGCACGCAAATCAATATTTCCTTTTAAAGGGTGTGCAAGTTCCTTTGGGACGGACTAAAAAGGAAAGTGGGCAAGTTCCTCCGGGATGGAGGGAGTATATATTATTGTGAATGTACACACAAATCAATATTTTTTTTTAGTGTGCAAATAATCTTGGGACGGAGGGAGTTGTTGTTTATTACTCCTTCCGTCCCGGTCTAAGCGTCTCATTTCTTTTGGTTGAATGGTTTAAGAAAGTGTATTTGTTTATTAATATATGGTGGAAAAGTAATTAATAGTGTTGGAAAGTAATGAATAGTGTTGAAAAATGGATTGAATGAGTGGCATTTTTGGTAATATTGTGTGAATTTGAAGGTTAAAGTTTATATGTAGTAGAGTGTTGCTTTTTCCATTTATGGAATGAGACACTTGGTGTGGGACAGTCAAAAAAGTAAAGTGGGACGGAGAGAGTAATATTTAAACTAAGAAAATAGTAAAACAATAAAGTAGATATTTTTTTGTTAGAAGTATACCAAAAATATATATATTATTAAAAAGTATTGTTGTTTTTTTTTTTTACCACAAATGAATATACAAAATAAGTATATGGGACGAACTTTTTTAACAATGTTACAAACAAGTATGGGATTGAGGGAGTATTTATTTTGAACGTTCTAAAGAGTGGTTTTATATGAAAATGATTTATGATAAATTTTTCATTAAACTGTTTTAAAATATCGAATATTTGATCAGAAATATCAATAATTTCATCGAGAGTATTATTAATTTAGGTTCAATTTTTTTTTTACAACAATTACAATATAATATCATTGACCCAAATAATGATACCCCTGTAAAGATTATTGATATTCCTGATCAAATATTCGATGCTTTAAAAAGTTTAATGATAAACTTATCATAAAATATACTTATATAATACTCTGTCCATTCTAAATAGAAATGTAAACGGGTGGAGTGGGGATGGGGTGGAAAATCTTCCTCACGGGTGTTGATAGCGATTCCGGGAAGGAACCACTTAAAGATCCTAGCGGATAGGAGTATTAAAAGCTAACAAACTGAATGTAATATATATGGTAGTAAATGAGCTCTTGAGTGGAGTCTTTTTTTATTTATGAGTTGTATTATAAATGGGCATTTATTGCTCTATTTATAGTGTACAAGGTTGGGGTGCCAACTGGATCAGGTCACCCCGTGGGCCCTCTAGGTCCTAGCTGAGCAGTAATGATTTGCTATGGCCTCCCCTACGGGCCAATGAGGGGAGGCCACGGGACAACACTGGTCTAGTGGTTGACTTTGTCAGTCGGTCTGGGGCAGACTGCGGCCAAATCCCATATGACACCTCCGTTCAAGCCTATTCGGGTAGCGGGCAAAGGTAGCTGGATCGGCCCTTATTTTGTGCCCGCTGCTCGCCAGCTGCCCAGGCCGACCCAGCGTGACCCCTCCCCTCCCGGCCCTTTCAGGCGGATCCGTCCAAGTGCTCTTCCTGGTACTTGACCCCCGCGTAGGCCGGATCATGAGCTGGATCCTCGCTTTGGCTCGCCGCCTCGGTGGCCTATTTCCGTCATGTTGCGTAGCACCCGTTATTACCGGGTGTAACAATTGCCCCAACAGTCTGGCTCGGGTAGGTCCCCACTACTCGGAGACGGGCTATTTTCTCTCGGGGATTGGCACGATCCCTGCGATGCCTCATTTTCCGCACATGCTGACGTCATCGGGGTCACGTATTCAATACGTCGGATCCCCAAGCGTCACGTCCGCCAATTAGATCGTTCAATCGACGGGCGCGTGCCCCATACTTTTGGGTATTTGCATTTTTTACCAAGTCTTTTGGCATTTTAGTCCCTTCTCCCCCCCCCCCCCCCCCATTTTCTATAAATAGGGGCTCTTGCTCTTCATTTGCACTTTTGTTTTTTCTGCAATTTTGCACTTGGATAGAAGATCGGATTTTCGAAGATACACGAATCCGACAAGATCAAGAGTCTACATCAGACAAGACATCGAAGTATCGTCATCTTTACGGGACAAGACAAGAGCATTTAATGTACAATAGAGCTAGTATTAATCGTTAGATTAATAATTATAATAAAACTCTAACATAAAGGGATGAGATGAGTTTAAGGGTGAACCTCTATAAATAGAAGGCCACCCCCATTGTAAAGGGTTCACAATTTTCTTCATTCATCATATATACTAAAACCTCTCATATTCAAGGGGAGAACTCAAACGTTCTTCCCCTATTGATCTTGTTCATTTATATTTATTATTTGTCGGGAATAATCTAACAGTCACAATAGATTTATCCCTACGAAAATGTCCGTCAACAACGGGGAATCTCAGTCTATGCATCAATTTTTTATCTCATTTTTTAAATATTTAGCAAATATCTAAATTTAATTTTTTAATTATAAATAACAATTAGCTTAAGTTGGTGCTAAAAAAATAATTTATTTAAAAAATTTGAAAAACTTCTAATTATAATATATTTTGTAGCCTTCCCCCGTTCTCAGCTCCGTGGAGAAAGTTATCGGGGATTTCTGCTTCCACAGTCAAGCCTAGTTCCAAAAAAAAAATCATACTCCCTCCGTACCCAAAGACTTTTCATATTTTCGGGGACACATTTTTTAAGAAAAATGTGTAATGAGTAGAATATTGAAGGCGATTTGTAAAATTTTATTAATAGAGTAATGAAATAACCCACAGGGGTTGGCCTAGTGGTGAGGGTTTGAAATTTAGGGGTGTGATCCTCTATAGGTCTCGGGTTCGAAACCCACCAAGTGCGATCAATCTCTGAGATGGGTCAGTCCATACAGAGCCAAACATTGGCTTGAAATAGGACCCCCGCTAGTGGACTGTGGGTTATGGGCCCCCGAGTTAGTCGGTCAATGAGCCGAATACCGAGTACCAGAAAAAAATTGAAGTAATGAAATTGATTGAAATTAGTGTAAAAAGTAATGACACTTTGTGTAAATATGTTGATATTGTGAAGATAAAGTTAAGTCGGGTGTGCAAATTGTTTGAGAACAGACATAAAAGAAAAATGTGCAAAGTATTTAAGGTATTTTTGTAAACTCGCTTATTCTATTATATTAAATAATCAATCCTGCACATTATTTTATTTATATTAAATGTCACAACTTTTACTTTTTATTAACTACATGTTTCACTTTATTATTGTCTTCAGTCAATATAAAATATTTATAAACTGTTATTAGTCGAATAGTTAGTGTGATATCATTTACATGATACTTAACTTAATTTTTAACTTATAAGCAACTAAAATTAACTATGATTAAAATATCTAGAATAATTTGAAAATGGCGTAGTCCAGAAAAAAAAAATTGAAGTAATGAAATTGATTGAAACTAGTGTAAAAAATAATGACATTTTGTGTAAATATGTTAATACTGTGAAGATAAAGTTAAGTCGGGTGTGAAAATTGTTTGAGAACAGACTTAAAAGAAAATTGTGCAAAGTATTTAAGGACAAAAGGAGTACTATTTTTGTAAACTCAGCTTATTTTGTTATATTAAATAATCAATCCTACACATTATTTTATTTATATTAAATGTCACAACTTTTACTTTTTATTAACTACATGTTTCACTTTATTATTGTCTTCAATCAATATAAAGTATTTATAAATTGTTATTAATCGAATAGTTAGTGTGAATATCATTTACATGATACTTAACTTAATTTTTTAACTTATAAGCAACTAAAATTAACTATGATTAAAATATCTGGAATAATTTAAAAACAACGTAGTCCCCTTCTGATGGAAATCTCAAAGCTTATTCTCTCTCAAATCTCCCTCAAATAGGGAAACATAAATAAAAGGGTTAATAAAAAATATTAGACAAAGTATAGAGTGAAACTGGTTTATACATGAATCATCGAAGGATATTAGTTGTTTTCATTGAAGAGTATTAGTTGTATTTACAGAAGAGTATTACTGATTTACACTAAAGAGTCTTAGTTGTTCAGTGAAAATGAACTAAGACTCTTCAGTGTAAACCAGTAATACTATTCAGTAAAAACAACTAATACTTTTTAGTAAAAACAACTAATATCCTTCCATGATTCATATATAAACCAATTTCACTCTATACATACTCAAAATATTAATGACTATTATGGAACTAATTATTCCACAATGATTTTTAAATAAATTCTTTGTCAATTTAAAACCTAAAAAATAAAACAACTATCAATTTAATACCAGAAAGACAAAAACATCCATTTATCACTCAAAAGATAAAAAAAAAATAAAAAAATTTAAGGGCATTCTTGACATAATTATAATTTGTCGTCTTTACATTATAGAGTTTTATCAATTCACAATTTGAGTGAAAAAAGTATTTAAAATGTTTTTATGCGACACTTGAAAATAAAATTGGTGAACTTGAATTCATCGGATACTTACCATTAAAATAATTAATCACCATCAATTTGATTTACCGTGCTTCAAACAAATTGTTAGGTTTTGTCTAAATTGAGTATAACAAGTCACTAGTTACGTGGATCGATAATTTAATCGGACACTTATTTTTCTACACGATCTTCTTACACTTAAGAGGTGAGTATTATAAAATACGTGTCAAATTAGTCAATTAAATATTAATTTTCTCATAATAGAATTTTAAAATTTTTAATTAATAAATTCGTCATTATTATAAATATTTAATTTTCATGACCACAAGTTAAAGATTTTCTAAAGCATATAAATAGCTCAAATATAGTGAGATAAAATATAAGTTCATGCAATAAACAATCACACCATATTTTAAAAATATTTATATGTTTAATTTCAATATAATATTATGTTTGAAAATGGATCTACGACAAAATATTTGATATAAATAAAGATTAATACGAAGAAGTGTTCAATACAAAAGATATTAAAATTATTTACAAATTTATAGATGATTTAGTGGGTAAGTAAATAAGAATGATGTAAGAGGTGTAAGGTTCAAACATTAATTATTATACTTTTTTAATTAAATTACACATTAAAATACCACATGGATGCCACATATTAAAGACAAAACCAATAGAAAAATGACACATCATTATTATACATATATGCACTTTATGAAAATTTGACACTACATTTAAATTTTATAAGAATTTAACACATCATTCAAATTGGATATCGGTTGTCCGAGCTTTCATGATGCTTGATTGGACTTTTCTTAGATTATAATTTATTATTAGAAAAATTCTTGGACAATAATATTTCTCCTAAAGTGGGCAATCAAGAAGATTATTGCATTAGCAGCATTGACCATTATCTAACCCATGCACCATAGGGATGAATAATAGTATATCCAAATGTCAAAGCTCTATAGACAAGATAAAAAAAAAAAAAAAATTAAATTAAAACAATTGAACAAAAAAACCAACATTACAAGCAAAAATAATGCTATCTTTTAGGCATGTTGTTGACAGGCATTTTTGTACGGGTAGATTTATGTGGCTCTTTAGGGTATGCCCGACAAACAATAAATATAAACGACCACGAGCGATGGGGGAAGAACTTTCGTTCTTCCCTCGAATGAGAGCTTTTTTCATATATGAGAAATGAAAGGAAATGTGAACCCCTTACAATGAGGGGGTGACCCCCTATTTATAGAGGTTCACCCCCAAAGGCCCAAAAGTGGCCCTGAACTCGTCTCAACCCTTTATTTAGGGATTTATTACAATTATTAATGTAAAGATCAACAGTAGACCTATAATACATTAAATGCTCTTTTCTGATGTAGACCCTCGATCCTGTCGGGTCAGTGTATCTTTGAGAATTTGACCTCCTGTCAGGCGAGGATATTTCCTGCTGTAACAATTGCCCCCAAGATTGGGCTCTGATTGCAGCCAGAGTTCGATCTTGATCTGCGCTTCAAATAGGTTTTGTTCCCGAGCCTGAAAACGGGATAGCTTGGATGCCCCAAGGGAATCTTCGACGACCGGGTCCTTGATGGGCGAGTCTTTCGTGTCACCTTCGAATCGTCAAACTTTCTTTTTTAAACTGGTCGGGTTAGGTGGGGTACGATCTTCCGTCGTGCCCCCGAGTCGAGTACCGTGACGTTCAATTAATAAATAATTCTTGCCGCTGGTCGGCATTGATTTTAGTAATAGGGCGATGATGACCGCGATGATAAATTAATGAAGTGCTTAGGCCGCTTGCGGGTAGCGACTTCACGAACAACAGATTGACTTAACAATCGATTAAAAGATAAATACACAGATTAATGAGTGAAGTGCATTAGCCGATTGACGGGCAGCGACTTCACGATGATGGGATTGAGTTAACAACCGCTTAAAAGATTAACCAAAATATTAATGAGTGAAGTGCTTTAGCCGATAGACGGGCAGCGACTTCACGAAGATGGGATTGAGTTAACAACCGCTTATAAAATTAACCAACAGATTAATGAGTGAAGTGTTTTAGCCGATAGACGGGCACATACTTCACGAAGATGGGATTGAATTAACAACCGCTTACAACATTAACCAACAGATTAATGAGTGAAGTGCTTTAGCCGATGATCGGGCAGCGACTTCACGAAGATGAGATTGAGTTAACAACCGCTTACAACATTAACCAACAGATTAATGAGTGAAGTGCTTTAGCCGATGATCGGGCAGCGACTTCACGAAGATGAGATTGAATTAACAACCGCTTACAACATTAACCAACAGATTAATGAGTGAAGTGCTTTAGCCGATGATCGGGCAGCGACTTCACGAAGATGGGATTGAGTTAACAACCGCTTACAACATTAACCAACAGATTAATGAGTGAAGTGCTTTAGCCGATGATCGGGCAGCGACTTCACGAAGATGGGATTGAATTAACAACCGCTTACAACATTAACCAACAGATTAATGAGTGAAGTGCTTTAGCCGATGATCGGGCAGCGACTTCACGAAGATGAGATTGAGTTAACAACCGCTTATAAAATTAACCAACAGATTAATGAGTGAAGTGCTTTAGCCGATGATCGGGCAGCAACTTCACGAAGATGAGATTGAATTAACAATCGATTTGTTGATTAAACAAAGCGTCCAAGACGCGATATATTATGGCCGCAAGTGGGCAAAAGCGATGCGGGTCAGTCGATGCCGGTGAAGGCGGACTGGTCGATGTCGTTAACATGGATAAACCAAAGCAGAGAATAGATTAGTTAACGCCGGTGAAGACGAACTAAACAACACCTCGCCCATTAAGGCGGAAAGTCAACGCTTAAAATGCGGACTGGATCCACGCCGAGAGGCGGATTAGTTGACGCCGGTGAAGGCGAACTTATCAAGGCCGAGTGACTGATCGTCTTGAGAGGCAGATTAGTTGACGCCGGTGAAGGCGAACTAATCAATATGTTAACGCATAAAAGGCGGACTAATCAACGCCGACAAGGCAGATTAACTCGAGAAAGAGATTAGTTGACGCCGGTGAAGGCGAACTAATCAATACGTCTACGCCTGAAAGGCGGACTAATCAACGTCGAGGAGACGGATTACTTCGCCACTCCAAGCGGATTGTCGACGCCTAAGAGGCGGATTAACTCGAGTAGATTAGTTGACGCCTGTGAAGGCGAACTGATCAATACGTCTACGCCTGAAAGGCGGACTAATCAACGCCTAAAAGGCGGATTACTTCGCCACTCCAGGCGGACCGTCAACGCCTAACAGGCAGACTAATCAACGCCTAAAAAGGCGGATTACTTCGCCACTCCATGCGGACCGTCAACGCCTAACAGGCGGACTAATCAACGCCTAAAAGGCGGATTACTTCGCCACTCCAGGCGGATTACCTCGCCACTCCAGGCGGACCGTCAACGCCTAACAGACGGACTAATCAACGCCTAAAAGACGGATTACTTCGCCACTCCAGACGGATTACCCCGCCACTCCAGGCGGACCGTCAACGCCTAACAGGCGGACTAATCAACGCCTAAAAGGTGGATTAACTCGAGAAAGAGATTAGTTGACGCCGGTGAAGGCGAACTAATCAATACGTCTACGCCTGAAAGACGGACTAATCAACGTCGAGGAGACGGATTACTTCGCCACTCCAGGCGGATTGTCGACGCCTAAGAGGCGGATTAACTCGAGTAGATTAGTTAACGCCTGTGAAGGCGAACTAATCAATACGTCTACGCCTGAAAGGCGGACTAATCAACGCCTAAAAGACGGATTACTTCGCCACTCCAGGCGGACCGTCAACGCCTAGCAGGCGGACTAATCAACGCCTAAAAGGCGGATTACTTCGCCACTCCAGGCGGATTACCTCGCCACTCCAGGCGGATTACCTCGCCACTCCAGGCGGACCGTCGACGCCTGACAGGCGGACTAATCAACGCCTAAAAGGCGGATTATCTCGCCACTCCAGGCGGACCGTCAACGCCTAACAGGCGGACTAATCAATGCCTAAAAGGCGGATTAACTCGAGAAAGAGATTAGTTGACGCCGGTGAAGGCGAACTAATCAATACGTCTACGCCTGAAAGACGGACTAATCAACGTCGAGGAGACGGATTACTTCGCCACTCCAGGCGGATTGTCGACGCCTAAGAGGCGGATTAACTCGAGTAGATTAGTTGACGCCTGTGAAGGCGAACTAATCAATACGTCTACGCCTGAAAGACGAACTAATCAACGCCTAAAAGGCGGATTACTTCGCCACTCCAGGCGGACCGTCAACGCCTAACATGCGGACTAATCAACGCCTAAAAGGCGGATTACTTCGCCACTCTAGGCGGATTACCTCGCCACTCCAGGCGGACTGTCGATGCCTAAAAGACGGATAAACTCGAGTGGATTAGTTGACTCCTGTGAAGGCGAACTAATCAATACGTCAACGCCTGAAATGGCGGACTAATCGACGTCGAGAAGACGGATTACTTCGCCAATTTAGGTGGAATGTCGACGCCTAAAAGACGGATAAACTCGAGTGGATTAGTTGACGCCTGCGAAGGCGAACAAATCAATACGTCAACGCCTGAAACGACGGACTAATCGACGTCGAGAAGACGGATTACTTCGCCAATCTAGGCGGAATGTCGACACCTAAAAGGCGGATAAACTCGAGTGGATTAGTTGACGCCTGCGAAGGCGAACAAATCAATACGTCAACGCCTGAAATGGCGGACTAATCGACGTCGAGAAGACGGATTACTTCGCCAATCTAGGCGGAATGTCGACGCCTAAAAGGCGGATAAACTCGAGTGGATTAGTTGACGCCTGTGAAGGCGAACTAATCAATACGTCAACTCCTGAAACGGCGGACTAATCGACGTCGAGAAGACGGATTACTTCGCCAATCTAGGCGGAATGTCGACGCCTAAAAGGCGGATAAATGTTTGTAGTCGAAAGGTGTGACCATTTTTTAAAAAATTGAGTTGTGTATCAGGCGAACAACCTCAATGATTTTTCGAAATTATATTCGAAGTTTTAAACAACAGACTGTATTTAATAATACTCAGAGTCAAATAATTTATTTTTGATGTCACAAAATGAGCATAGGATGTGTATATTCGTGCCCCCGCTTTTAATATATATGAAAACTTACGAGTTATAGTATATATTAAAAGGAAGTTACCAGATGAAAAATGAATTTCGAAATTTATCTCCGCTTTGAATTTTCGAAATATGAATATATGCCCTCGCTTTTAATTTATATGAAAACTTACGAGTTAGGATATATATTAAAAGGAAGTTGTCGGAATAAACCTGATTCGAGTGGGCAAAGGACTGCCCGTAGAATGTTCCGTTGATGAAGAGGTCTCGGATACCCGTCTTGCAAGCTGCTGCCCTTTTTTTTTGTCCAAATTAAATTAGGGCCACCAGCTAAACGAAATTGGCCTTACAAATAAAATAAAAAAGGCCCATCCGTTAAATAAACTTGGCCCTACAGAGTGAAATAGAAAGCCCAACTATTAAATGAAACTGGGCCCAATACTCATATAGATCTTGGCTTAGCAGATTTTAAATCATAACCAAGCCCAAAAATCCCTAAATGAAGTCTGAATTGTCTCCATTGAAATCGACCTCTGGGCGACGAGCAGTTAGTCGCGGGGAGGAGGGACGGCGACACCGCGGGCGGCGAGCGTCTTGACGGGGAGGCGGCGAGTCGGGTTGAGCTGATGTGGGCGGCGTTGGCCGCGGGCTGGCTGCGCGGGGAGGCCGCGACGGGGAGAGTTAGGCGGCTCGGGGAGCGCGGGGAGGCCGAGGCGCTTCTCGGCGGCGGGGAGGCAGCCAAGTCGATGGTTCTGTGCAGCGGCGAGGAAAACCCTCTGCCCGGAGGCCGCTAGTCGACGATTTAGGTGATGCCCCGCTGACGGTTGAGCGGGCGGCGATGAGGGGGGTCCGCGCTGATGGTGCGCGGCGGCGCGGGGAGGCCCTGCTGGCGTCGGGTAGATCGGGGGTCGCGGTGGCTGCGGGTAGGCGACCCGGGCGGCGCAGGTGGCGCGGGTAGGCACCGTGGTCGGCGCGGCGAGGACCCCGCGATGGGTGACGGCGGAGGAGCGGGCAGCGCGCGGAGTAGGGGAGCCAAGGCCGGCGGATGGCTCGTCGCAGCGGCGAGGGGAGCGGCTGCGGGTGGTGTCGTGGTCTGGGCGAGCCCGGTGCTAGACGGTGCGAGCCGGGCGAGGAGCGGAGAGGGAACGGCAGAGCGGGGAGGCTGCGTTGCACGATGCGAGTAGGCTGCAATTCGATGCGGGGAGGCGGCGACGCGGCCCGGGGAGGCCGTGCGGGCTGGATAGTGGAGGCAGCGGGGGGCCGCGGCCGTGAGTAGCGAGCGCCGTGCCCACCGGCGGTAAGGTCGGGCTACCGAACCTACGCGGGTAGACGGGTATTGGTCTCGGTGGCGCGCGGATCGAGGCCGGAATCCTTGACTTTTCAACATGTCTTGGGAAGCGCGCCAAAAGCATACTGAAAAGCTATGGAAATGGGGCGCATCACCCGAGGCAAACAGAGAGGTTTTCAAAGCAGAAAACTGGCCGTTACGCTTGGGATTCTTCTGGGTCTGGAGTGATTTCACGGGGCGATGGTGGTGCTGAAGCTGGCTTGGGCTGCGACGGTGCCGGAAAACTTCGCGAGCTCCGTTGCCGGAAATGGAGTGACAGCAACAGCAACACTTTTTTCTATTTTTCTTTTCTTTCATCATCTGCGTGGCCTTCTCTGTTATAAGGAAACATGGGATTAATCATTGGAATTTTTGTTTGGACATTGTATGAGCTTGCTGCTGTACATATTAGAAATTGATTTCTTGACAGGTTGATTTGGCTTGAATCCTTGCAGGGTGTTTTTCGATTTTTTGCTTGTATGGAAAAGGGTTTAACGAAATTTTTCGTGGATGATTTTTGGATTTGAAAAGGTTTATGGAATTTGGTTTTTTGATTTAGAGGGGAGGATCTTCGTGTTCATCCATCGAGATGAACCCGAATTGACCCTCCTTCTAGCGCCAAATTGTTGACATGCATTTTTGTACGGGTAGATTTATGTGGCTCTTTAGGGTATGCCCGACAAACAATAAATATAAACAACCACGAGCGATGGGGGAAGAACTTTCGTTCTTCCCTCGAATGAGAGCTTTTTTCATATATGAGAAATGAAAGGAAATGTGAACCCCTTACAATGAGGGGGTGACCCCCTATTTATAGAGGTTCACCCCCAAAGGCCCAAAAGTGGCCCTGAACTCGTCTCAACCCTTTATTTAGGGATTTATTACAATTATTAATGTAAAGATCAACAGTAGACCTATAATACATTAAATGCTCTTTTCTGATGTAGACCCTCGATCCTGTCGGGTCAGTGTATCTTTGAGAATTTGACCTCCTGTCAGGCGAGGATATTTCCTGCTGTAACACATGTCTATATGTGGCGAATCACCACTAAAAAAAAATAATTTCTCAATACCTTGAATAAACATAATCAACCCTAACATATTAATATGTCATAATCAATTCAAATACTAATGACTAATGCAATAATTTCAATTGTCAAATATCTCATACTTCATAAAATTCCATAATTCATATCAATAAATAAATAAAAAATCATAATTCATATCAATACTAAAAATTTAAACTATAATACGTCAATATTAAAAAAAAAAAAAAACTTTGGGTACCCAATCAGAAAATCGGATACGAGTAAGATACTCGATCCCGAACCCGATTTTTAAATTTCGGGTTCGAGTTACCCGAAACTCAAAATTTTAGTAGAAATTTCTTAACCGATCGAAAAAAAAATCGGGGTTCGATTCGAGTACCCAAAATCCATTGCACACCCCTAAGTTTAGATGTATAGTTTAGTATTCCTTGTTAGTATTCAAGTTGCAATTTTTTTATTTTATCCAAAAACTTTGAATTTAAAAAAAAAATGAGTTAATCTATTTATAATAATTCCCTCAACCCTTTCCCTAACTTGTGTTCTGTCCCTTTTGGAGGAGATCAATGAAATGAATAATATAATATGTTGAATTGCTTTTAGAGATTTATTTTCTGAATTTTTGTTTTGATATCATAAAACAATTTAATTTAATATGATTTAATTTGTGTTGTAATTTTCTCAACACAAGTGCACAAGTGCGATGCATGCAAAACCTAAGAAATCATGGGAAACATCTCTCTCTATTCTCTAATGCCGAGAAAAATGTAGCTTTTGATGAAAAATATTGTTGAGTGAAACTTTTTTAAAATAATTGTTGACAGGCATTTTCGTACGGGTAGATTTATGTGGCTATTCAGGGTATGCCCGACAAACAATAATAATAATCGAACACGAACGATGGGGGAAGAACTTTCGTTCTTCCCTCGAATGAGAGCTTTTCGTATATATGAGAAATGAGAGGAAAAATGAGAGACCTTTTACAATGAGGGGGTGACCCCCTATTTATAGAGGTTCACCCCCAAAGGCCCGAAAGTGACCCTAAATTCGTCTCAACCCTTCATTTTAGGGATTATTTACAATATTAATATAAAGATCAACAGTAGACCTATAATACATTAAACACTCTTTTATGATGTAGACCCTCGATCTTGTCGTGTCAGTGTATCTTCAGGTATCTGACCTCCTGTCAGGCGAGGATATTTCCTGCTGTAACAATTGCCCCCAAGATTGGGCTCTGATTGCGGCCAGAGTTCGATCTTGATCTGTGCTTCAAATAGGTTTTGCCCCCGAGCCTGAAAACAGGATAGCTCGGATGCCCCGAGGGAATCTTCGACGACAGGGTCCTTGATGGGCGAATCTTCCGTGTAACCTTCGAATAGTCAAAGTTTTTTGAAATTGGTCGGGTTAGGTGGGGTACGATCTTCCGTCGTGCCCCCGAGTCGAGAACCGTGACGTTCAATTGATAAAGAGTTATTGCCTCTGACCGTCATTGATTTTAGTAATAGGGCGGTAAGGACCGCGATGATAAATTAATGAAGTGCTTAGGCCGCTTGTAGGTAGCGACTTCACGGACAACAGATTGACTTAACAATCAATTAAAAGATAAATCAACAGATTAATGAGTGAAGTGCTTTAGCCGATAGACGGGCAGCGACTTCACGAAGATGGGATTGATTTAACAACCGCTTATAAAATTAACCAACAGGTTAATGAGTGAAGTGCTTTAGCCGATGATCGGGCAGCAACTTCACGAAGATGGGATTGATTTAACAACCGCTTAAAAGATTAACCAACAGGTTAATGAGTGAAGTGCTTTAGCCGATGGTCGGGCAGCGACTTCACGAAGATGGGGTTGATTTAACAACCGCTTAAAAGATTAACCAACAGGTTAATGAGTGAAGTGCTTTAGCCGATGATCGGGCAGCGACTTCACGAAGATGGGATTGATTTAACAACCGCTTAAAAGATTAACCAACAGGTTAATGAGTGAAGTGCTTTAGCCGATGATCGGGCAGCGACTTCACGAAGATGGGATTGATTTAACAACCGCTTAAAAGATTAACCAACAGGTTAATGAGTGAAGTGTTTTTAGCCGATTGACGGGCAGCGACTTCACGATGCAGAGAATAGATTAGTTAACGCCGGTGAGGACGAACCAAACAATACCTCGCCTAGTAAGGCGGAAAGTCAACGCTTAACATGCGGACTGGATCCACGCCGAGAGGCGGATTAGTTGACGCCGGTGAAGGCGAACTTATCAAGACCGAGTGACGGATCGTCTTGAGAGGTAGATTAGTTGACGCCGGTGAAGGCGAACTAATCAATATGTCAACGCATAAAAGGCGGACTAATCAACGCCGAGAAGGCGGATTAACTCGAGAAAGGGATTGGTTGACGCCGGTGAAGGCGAACTAATCAATACGTCAACGCCAGAAAGGCGGACTAATCAACGTCGAGGAGACGGATTACCTCGCCACTACAGGCGGATTGTCGACGCCTAAAAGGCGGATTAACTCGAGTAGATTAGTTGACGCCTGTGAAGGCGAACTAATCAATACGTCAACGCCAGAAAGGCGGACTAATCAACGTCGAGGAGACGGATTACCTCGCCACTACAGACAGATTGTCGACGCCTAAAAGGCGGATTAACTCGAGTAGATTAGCTGACGCCTGTGAAGGCGAACTAATCAATACGTCTACGCCTGAAAGGCGGACTAATCGACGTCGGGGAGACGGATTACTTCGCCACTCCAGGCGGATTGTCGACGCCTAAAAGGCGGATTAACTCGAGTAGATTAGCTGACGCCTGTGAAGGCGAACTAATCAATACGTCTACGCCTGAAAGGCGGACTAATCGACGTCGGGGAGACGGATTACTTCGCCACTCCAGGCGGATTGTCGACGCCTAAAAGGCGGATTAACTCGAGTAGATTAGTTGACGCCTGTGAAGGCGAACTAATCAATACGTCTACGCTTGAAAGGCGGACTAATCGACGTCGGGGAGACGGATTACTTCGCCACTCCAGGCGGATTGTCGATGCCTAAAAGGCGGATTAACTCGAGTAGACTAGTTGACGCCTGTGAAGACGAACTAATCAATACGTCTACGCCCGAAAGGCGGACTAATCGACGTCGAGGAGACGGATTACTTCGCCAATCTAGGCGGAATGTCGACGCCTAAAAGGCGGATTAACTCGAGTAGACTAGTTGACGCCTGTGAAGACGAACTAATCAATACGTCTACGCCTGAAAGGCGGACTAATCGACGTCGGGGAGACGGATTACTTCGCCACTCCAGGCGGATTGTCGACGCCTAAAAGGCGGATTAACTCGAGTAGACTAGTTGACGCCTGTGAAGACGAACTAATCAATACGTCTACGCCCGAAAGGCGGACTAATCGACGTCGAGGAGACGGATTACTTCGCCAATCTAGGCGGAATGTCGACGCCTAAAAGGCGGATTAACTCGAGTAGACTAGTTGACGCCTGTGAAGACGAACTAATCAGTGCGTCAACGCCTGAGAGGCGGACTAATCGACGTCGAGAAGACGGATTACTTCGCCAATCTAGGCGGAATGTCGACGCCTAAAAGGCGGATTAGCTCGAGTAGATTAGTTGACGCCGGTGAAGGCGAACTAATCAGTACGTCAACGCCTGAGAGGCGGACTAATCGACGTCGAGAAGACGGATTATTTCGCCAATCTAGGCGGAATGTCGACGCCTAAAAGGCGGATTAATCAACGCCGATCGGGCGGATTACTTCGCCAATCTAGGCGGAATATCAACGCCGAGAAGGCGGATTAATCAACGCCGATCGGGCGGATTACTTCGCCAATCTAGGCGGAATGTCGACGCCGAGAAGACGGATTAATCAACGCCGATCGGGCGGATTACTTCGCCAATCTAGGTGGAATGTCGACGCCGAGAAGGCGGATTAATCAACGCCGATCGGGCGGATTACTTCGCCAATCTAGGCGGAATGTCGACGCCGAGAAGGCGGATTAATTAACGCCGATCGGGCGGATTACTTCGCCAATCTAGGCGGAATGTCGACGCCTAAAAGACGGATTAATCAACGCCGATCGGGCGGATTGCTTCGCCAATCTAGGCGGAATGTCGACGCCGAGAAGGCGGATTAATCAACGCCGATCGGGCGGATTACTTCGCCAATCTAGGCGGAATGTCGACGCCTAAAAGGCGGATTAATCGACGCCGATCGGGCGGATTGCTTCGCCAATCTAGGCGGAATGTCGACGTCTAAAAGGCGGATTAACTCGAGAAGTGGATTAGTTGACGCCGGTGAAGGCGAACTAATCGACACGTCAACGCCTGAAAGGGCGGACTAATCGACGTCGAGAAGACGGATTACTTCGCCAATCTAGGCGGAATGTCGACGCCTAAAAGGCGGATTAATCAACACCGATCGGGCGGATTACTTCGCCAATCTAGGCGGAATGTCGACGCCGAGAAGGCGGATTAATCAACGCCGATCGGGCGGATTACTTCGCCAATCTAGGCGGAATATCGACGCCAAGAAGGCGGATTAATCAACGCCGATCGGGCGGATTACTTCGCCAATATAGGCGGAATGTCGACGCCGAGAAGGCAGATTAACTCGAGAAGTAGATTAGTTGACGCCGGTGAAGGCGAACTAATCGATACGTCAACGCCTGAAAGGGCGAACTAATCGACGTCGAGAAGACGGATTACTTCGCCAATCTAGGCGGAATGTCGACGCCTAGAAGGCGGACCGGTCAACGCCTATGAAGGCGGACGAATGTTTGTAGTCGAAAGGTGTGACCATGTTTTAAATATTGAGTTATTTATTCGGTGAGCAACCTTAATGATTTTTTCGAAATTGTATTCGAAGTTTTAAACAACTGACTGTATTTAATAATACTCAGTGTCAAATAATTTATTTTTTGATTTTTTGATATCACAAAATGAGTAGGATATGTATATCCATGCCCCCGCCTTTTAATATATATGAAAACTTACGAGTTGCGATATATATTAAAAGGAAATATTAAATGAAAATTGAATTTCAAAAATTGCCTCGCTTTGAATTTTTGAAATATGAATATATGCCCCCGCTTTTAATTTATATGAAAACTTACGAGTTATGATATATATTAAAAGGAAATTGTCGGAATGAACCTGATTCGAGTGGGCAAAGGGCTTCCCGTAGATTTTCGTTGTCGAAGAGGCTCCGAATGCTCGTCCCGGAGCTGCTGCCTTTTTTTTTTTTTTATATCTGCAATATTCAGCCTCTCTCTTTTCAATTAAAAGAGCGGGCTCAACAGGTTAACTACATTTGACCAAGTAATATGGACTGAAAGGTGGCCCAACTAAATTAAATAAAAAGACCCAGCAAAATTAAAAAAGGCCTAGCAAAATTAAAAAAGGCCTAGCAAAATTAATAAGAAGGCCCAAACATTCAAGGGCTACACATTCACTTGGCTGGACCAATTACCCCTCTCTCGATTCGCAATCCCAGAATCAAGATGAGGGAATCCCTCCCATTACTCCCGCGGCGGCCGGAATATCGAAGACCGGAGGCCGCGTTGGACGGCGGAGAGGCGAGTCGGCGGCGCGGGTAGGCGCGCTGGGGCTACGGAGCAAGGAGGCCGCGACGAGCGGCGATGCGGAGAGGGCGGCGGCTGAGGCCGCTATTCGGCGGGGAGCCGCGCTGGGCGCGAGCTGCGCGGGCAGGAAGCCCACAAAGAACGGCGGAGCGTGGAGGAGCTCGCACCGGGTTGCGCGCGGGGAGGAGCTGACAGTTGCGGGCAGCGGCGTGGCTAGCGCGAGGAGGCAGCGAGGACGGCCGCGGGAGGCCGCGCAGCAATTTGGGGAGGCTGCAATTCGGTGCGGGGAGGCGGCGTGCAACGAGGCGGCGGATCTGGATGAGAACGACGCCGGTTGGAGATTGGTGGCGGCGCGGGCAAACTGGCCGCGCGGTGGGCGGCGTCGCGGGGAGGAGCCCGCCTTGGGCGGCTGCGAGAGATGGCGGCTCGAGTAGGAGGCCGCGAGAGGCAGCGCACCGGGAAGCGGCGGGGGATGGCGAGCGGGGACCCGCGACGGCGAGGGAAGGAATCCGACGGCGGCGCGGGGAGCGCGGGGAGGAACCCGCGAGCAGGCTGGAGTCCCGGCGGCGGCGCGGGATGACCAAGCGGCGGCTCGGGAAGGCCAGGACTGGAGGAGGATGATGCGCGGCGCGAGCAGGTTGCCGCGTCGGGGAGGCGACGGGGAGCCCAGCCTCGGCGGGGCGAGGAGGCGATGCGAGCTGGACGGAGGCCGAGCACTTAGCGTGGTCGTGCCCGTGAGGGGCGGGGAGCCCTTATCGGGCAGTGCCAGCGGTTAGGCGCGCTGGCCGCGCGGGTAGACTGAGCCCGCGATGGGCGGCGTCTGAGCGGGAAGGCGGATCAAGCAGCGAGAAGTGATGGCGAAGTTCAGGCTGCGGGGTCGACGAGGCGGGACGGCCAGACGGGTAGGACTCGGAGAGGCTGCGATTGCTTTCGCGGGTAGGCGTCGTGGGCGGAGTCGACGAGGCCGGACGGGGCGGCAATGCGGGTAGACGGGTACCGACCTCGGCGGCGCGCGAACCAAGACCGAAACTTTTTGACTTTTCAACGTACATTGGGAAACGTGCCAAGAGTAGACTGAAAGACTGTGGAAAAGTGGCGCAGCAACCGAGGCAAAAAGATAGGGATTCAAAGCAGAAATTGGTTGCTTTGCTTGGAAATTTTTCCACACGGTCCGGGGGATTCACAGCGGTTTTACGGGGATGACGGTGCAGCGGTTGGGCGCGGCCGCGACGGTGCCGGAAACGGCTGCTGCACCGCCGGAAACACTCTTTCTTCTTCTTTTTTCCTTTTCTGGTTAGCTGTGATGTTTTCTTGTACAGAGGATTGAAAATGAGTTTTGATTTTTCTTGCTTGTATAGAACCGAGGCTAGAATGCCATGGATGAGTGATAAGTTGTTTAGGAATGGGAAAGCTTGCGTAGCTTCTTCTTGTTAGCTACGTGAATTGAAAGAAAAATGGGATCTTCGAAGGGATGATTTGGCTTGAATCCTTGTAGGATGCTCATTGATTTTTTGCTTGCACGATTTGTGGAACTTGACTTCTTGATTTTTTAGGGGAGGATCTTCGTGTTCATCCCTCGAGATGAATCCGAATTGACCCTCCTTCTAGCGCCAAAATGTTGACAGGCATTTTCGTACGGGTAGATTTATGTGGCTATTCAGGGTATGCCCGACAAACAATAATAATAATCGAACACGAACGATGGGGGAAGAACTTTCGTTCTTCCCTCGAATGAGAGCTTTTCGTATATATGAGAAATGAGAGGAAAAATGAGAGACCTTTTACAATGAGGGGGTGACCCCCTATTTATAGAGGTTCACCCCCAAAGGCCCGAAAGTGACCCTAAATTCGTCTCAACCCTTCATTTTAGGGATTATTTACAATATTAATATAAAGATCAACAGTAGACCTATAATACATTAAACACTTTTTTATGATGTAGACCCTCGATCTTGTCGTGTCAGTGTATCTTCAGGTATCTGACCTCCTGTCAGGCGAGGATATTTCCTGCTGTAACAATATATTTGGTAAACAATACTATTTTTCTCGACTTTAGTTAATTAAGAAAAAAACCCATTAGTTTTGATAAAACAATAAGGAAACAATTACACTACTTTTACAAGACTAGTCTCATGTAAAACTGTTTTTTGTGCACCTAGTTTGCATCTAACATTTTTTTTAAGTAAAACAACCAATATTTTTTAATAAAACAATTAATATTATCAAACTAACTAATATATTTTAGTAAAATAATTAATACAATTTAAACATGTATTAACACATAAAATAAACCACACGGGACATTATAATTTTATAGTACTTTGATTATTATTTGTTGAAGAGTTGATGTAATAACAACAATAGTAATTAAAAATATAATAAAAGAACGACAAAGTATACAGTAAAACTGGTTTATACATGAATCACCGAAGAATATTAGTTGTTGTCATTGAAAAATATTAGTTATATTTACTAAATAGTATTACTGATTTACACTAAAGCGTCTTAGTTGTTCGGTGAAAATGAAGTAAGATTCTTCAATGAAAACAACTAATACCCTTCGGTGATTCATATATAAACAAATTTGACTCACTACATACTCTAAAAGAACATATAAATATATGATAGTTGTGCTCCATAATTAAGCGGTCTTTCCATTAATTAAAGTAATGGAACGATATATTAATTACTAATATCTTATATCTGTATATACCAGTGCCATTCAACAAACAAAAGCTCTAATCGCGTCTTAAGAATCTAAGCAAATATAGGACAGCTCATTGCTTCGTAGGAGAAAACAATTGCCGAATAATTAATTCCTTTGTATATATTGTACAACATGCCTGCGACAATTAATGAAATAAATTCTACATTTCTCAAAGCATCTAGAGATCCCAAGTTGACATGAATTGTATAATTTAGGTTATTCAACATTTTGATTTTTATCTTTCCTTTTCCCATTTTCTTGTAACAAACAATTAAATAAATATATCACACGTTAAATAATTTGTTTTTACATTATCAACCCTTGTTATGCACGTAATAACAAACTAGTCAGTAATTAAGGCTATTAAAACATATAATGCGTGCTACACATATTTTAAACATACAAGTTTAAATGTGGACCAAATAAAATAGGCGCCACCCTATACATACATATATATATATATATATATATATATATATATATATATATATATATATATATATATATATATATATATATATATCTCATCAATTAAACGCATAAGGAGTGATCGAAGGAACACCAAAAATATGCATTATTGCGTAGTTGTTTGAAGGGCTTATTGATTGATAATGCGTTGAATATATCCATTCTAGCTAATTCTGAATGCAAAGTCTATTCTATTTATGCTTTGAATTATTGTCCTGCTTACTCTAGAACAAAAGTCAAGTTAAAAAAATTTAAACTAAATTGTTAGTCATCATTTCCCTCCAAAAAAAATATATATATATTATTCTAATTTCAACAATACGATAAATCAAAAATAGGAAGACTAATATTTTCTCAATCGATTTGAGTTCGAGAGAGAAAATATAGCAAAACTTGAATAAAACCACCTCGGTGTAGGAGAAAAAAACCCTATCAATTTTTGTACAATATATTATTTTTAAATAAAAGTATTCCTTTCATCGCATAATTCTTGGTACACGCAAGATACACAAAAAAAAAAAAAAAAAAGGTGTAGTAATTAATAGTAAGATTTAACAGATAATTTTCGTAAATATTTATATATAAAATAAATAAATAAATTATATAGTTTGTAAATGTAGACTAAAAAATATTGTATAAAATTAATGATATCATAACTTGTAAGGATGGAGTTTATGTGAGGTTTCTATTTTAAATTGTGAAAATTATTTTGAAATTGGTGAAAAAAAATGTGAAAGTAATTGTGTGACGGAATGAGTATTACTTATACTTTTCTAATAATAATTAATTATATATATATATATACACATTTTTTTTCTAATTAAAAAGTTAATGTTATATTGTTTTAAAAAGTGATTTTGTTTACTTTAAAAGCAATTTTGATGAAAACAAAATTATTTTTTAATTGCACGGAGCACATTTATGAGACAATTTAACATAAAATTTAAAATATCCAAATAAAGGTAAATTAAAAGCATTTCACACAACAAATCATAAACTAATTTAGTATTAATATTTTCAACAATTATCTCCATAAAAAAATCAAATTTTAGCAATTTAAGTACTTCTCTGTCATAGTATGATTAGCCATTAACTTTTGACATGAGTACTAATGCAAAAATTATTTATTAATAATTGAAAAGATAAAGTGAGTGTACATTGATCTTTTTTACTTTATGATTAAAGTAAATATCTTTTTGTGGGTATATAAAAGTAATGACACGAGAATGATGAGATATAATTTTGAGAAGTTGGAAGGAGATATTGTCTCCTTCACCCTATTTGTTTCTTGTTTGTTTTAGACACATATACTAAAACAAGTAATATAATACTTCCTTCATATCTCATATTTATTCTCATTGAGATGAGCACAACTTTTATGAAAAATGAGATAAAATAAATAAATTAAAGTTATTATTAGGTCCATTAATAAATAAATTGCTCGGTCGTGTACCCCTCAACGGAGCGAACAACGGAGCTTGCGTTGGAGTCCGTGTCTTTGTCAATTAATAATGTCTTGGGGTTTTAGCAGAGAGCTTGACGAAGAGAACGACGGGGGAGTTTGTCATTGGTTTTTTTTTTTTTTTTTTGGATTCCTTCCAGAAAGAGGTGTACTTGAAGAGGGAGATGCCATGCTTTGATTATGGAAAAAGATGAAAGGTTGGAAACAGGGCAGTAAAAGGAAAATCGAGAACATTAAAGGGAATGTGTTACCTTGAGAATATGAATCGATTGATGCAAACACGGATGAGACGCAGTAATCGTAAGAAAAAAGCTTTGAAAGCTCGTCAATAGCAGAAATTTAAGGAAAAAGATCGAAAGAAGAGGAAAATGGAAAAAATGAAATATTTATAGAAGGAGAGATGGGGGCAAAGTGTGAAATTTTAAAAGACTAAAGACCCCTACTTGCAATTTAGAACGAAACGCGTGGGCGGCGGTTGACGCACCACCGCCCACGTCGTTTCGATTTTCGAGAATTCTCGGAATCCCAATAGTCACAATTCAAAATTGAACACAATTGCTCACCACAACCTCCTGCCTAAAAATTAAATCCCAATTGCTCGCCTATACTACAAAAGCAAGAGTACCCAACAACAATAGCCTGATCTTAGTTAGTCAATTCTAAATTCTAACATAAGGTCAGACTAGGGGACAATTGTTGATAGACGAACAATTAAACAAATATTAATGTAAAGAAAAGAAGGACTAAGGCATAGAATTAAGGAGCGAGCAGCTGAGTAATTGACATACAACTGGTAAAAGATGAGCAGTTGGTCAAAATACTGATTACTCAGGCAAACAACTGGTCAAGGGTCAAACACGTTGAGCAAGCAACGGAGGAGGGAAGAGGTTAAAGTACCCAATATGAAAGCCAACAGACGAGCATCATGTCACCACAAAGAACATCCAAGAAACTCCCCACTATCTAAGCATTGTATTAGGAGCAAACAAGTGTCTTAACACTTGTCATTTATATAAAGTACAATAGCTTAGCAATAAACAAATGTCTTAACACTTGTCACTATGAAAATTAGAGTGGCTAGGATGTTGACATCTTCTACTTGCTTAAATATGTATAGATACCCCCTCATATGAATAAAAATATAAGTTTCAATATTAAAAAATACACCTATATGCTGTCAATCTCTCTCTCAACCTATCATTAAGCATATTTCATCATCTTTAATCACTTGTTCGATGATCTTCATAAGCATAAACAACCACTAAATCATTAATTGTAATAAGGTCATCAACACTTTTTACAAGATATTCCAAAAGGATTGCTTAAATATATTTTTATATGAGTAAGTCTTTTGTGCACTTTGTACATGGTACACTAACTCAACAGTTGAGACTGTTTACACTGAAAAATACGATTTGATTACATTTAATGTGGTTAAATTATATTAAAAAGGTTACACTGAAAATTTATTTTTAGTGTAATTAAACTATATTTTTCAATGTAAACAATATCAATTGTTGAGTAGGTGCACTGTGCACCTGGTACATATAAGAGTGTACTATTTTATATACAATATTTTAGATACTTTAGTCATGGTGATTTGTGTTATTTTAACTATTCATTCATATAATTTGTTATATTTGAGTTTGGAAGAGTATACGCTTCACTGTGGTTAATGAGGGTGCATCGATATATTTTTTCTAAAGAGAAAGAATAACAAAAAAATATGTTTATCCGTTCTGTTTCGGATCGATTCGATCTATTTGTAATCGAAAATTCATTTCGATCCGTATCGAAAAATAAAATATTTGTATCGTATCATAATAAATATGAAAACTCGATTTTTAAAATAACTGAATTTCGATATGAATACAAATATTTTCAAATATTTATTTTGATCCGTACCAGGAACAGTGCAAATACCATCTAATTCCACATAAGTATCCATTATGTGTACAATTAATTTACAGGAAAGTGAGAACAGATACGAATCCAAATTTTAATACGAATAAATTATTTGGATACATACAATGGTGAGAGATCACGTGGATAGAGCAGGTGCAATGTAGAGGATGATAAATGGGATAAGAATAATACTAGTAATAAATAAATAGTGGCGTACTAGGCGAGGCGAGTCATTGTCACGTGGAAAGCATCAATGCACCACGGAGGTGCCGTAAGCTACACACGCGCCCTACTGAGCAAGACCAACTACTCGGCTATCGAGATTGTACCATTATTAAGCACGTATGCACCACCGCCTTCCTAACTTGGACCCACAGCTTTTCCACGTGACTCTTGATCCTTCATCTCTAATTTAATGTCACCAGAGGTGTTTCAACTTTGATACTATGAACGAAGTAATTTCAAATCCAACTAATTTTAAAATGAATTAGTTTAAAAATCTATTTATTTCAAATTATATAGTTTTGTTTAAGTATTTTAAATTATTTTAATTTGAATTATAATTAAAACTAAATATATAAAATTTATCTGTTTGAAATGCTTATCCAAACAAATGTAATGAATTTAGATTATGAATTTAAAATGCATAAGAATTTCTACGTCCAAACACAACATAATATTTAGCAAATATCATCCGGTCACAAAAACTATGCACGTTTGATTTTAACAGATATAAAAAAATATATAAATATAAATAAAATAAAGTAAAAATATTTGAGGAATTTTATGGTTGAATTAAATGATTGTTTGTATGATTTTTTTCCCCACAAATTTTAGGATGCACTCAAGTGCATGACATGCATTTGAATTTTAAGTTCAATTTTGATTTTTTCAAAATACACTAGCACGTCGAACTGTGTATTATTATTATTTTTTTTTACCATTGTAGTATTACTGATTATTTTTTGGGGTATCACTAATTATTTTTTGAAATATTATTAATTTCTGTTAGTGTTATTTTTCTCAAAAGTCCAAGTGCACACTAACAAATTTTTTTTTTTGGACAGTACTAATGATTGTTTGTATGGTTGAAATGGCGATTAAAAATTATTGCTGAAAAGAATAGACTCAGCATAATTTTCGGGTATAAAAAGAGTACATAATTTTTGAAATTTCGACAAAAATATTTTATCCGCAAGCACAATTTTTTAAAAAAAATATAAAGTCATTTAGTTAAAAATAATACTAATGAATTTTTCTTTTTTTCTCTAACAATTTGATGCGAAGGATTTGAAAAATAGTATCTATAGAGTGAAATTGGTTCATATATAAATCATTAAAAGATATTGGTTGAATGGTTGGGCCGCCTGGCCCGGCCCAACATGCCAAATATTGTTCATAGGCCCGTTTGCAAGTCGGGCCTATAAAATCCCAGCCCAACCTAGCCCGCGGGCTAACGGGCTGGCCCGACCCTTTATTTTAATTTTTATTAAAAATTATACTCCTTCCGTACACGATTTTTTTTACATTACTGCTGGGCACAAAATTTAATAAAAAATAGTATTTTACTGAAAAAGTAGATAAAGTAAGAGTATTGTAGGGATATTGTGGGACTAATTTATTTGTTTGTTAGTAGTATTTATTTCAAAAAACAGAATGAGTAAAAAATTTGTGGAAAACTCATTACACTTTTACAATCAACATATATTTTATATCTTAATTTATTTTAGTTCATAACAAGTAACAACAATAATTTTGGTCTTTTAACCCCAAAAAAAAAAAAACCAACCAGGCCAAGCGGGCAGCCCGTGGCCCGTTAGGCCGGGCCAAAAACGGCCTAATTTTTTTTTGGCTCAACCCGACCCATATGTCGGGCGGACCGGACCGGACCCAAATTGCCGGCTCTAGTTATCACTAAAGAGTATTAATTGTTTTTACGGGAGGTTATTAGTTGTGTTCATTGAAGAGTCTTAGTTTTTTTTCACTGAACAACTAAAACTCTTCGGTGTAAACTAGTAATACTTTTAAGTGAAAATAACTAATACTACCTCCGTCCCGGAGGAACTTGCCCATTAACTATTTTCATGTGTTTTAGCGAGCGAATTTTTTATTAGTATTTAAAATGATAAAGTAATTTTAAAGTTACTTTATAATAGAGTAGATATAGATCTATCATACCCTACCTTAAAAGTCACTTTATCATTTCAAATATTAATAAACAACTCGCACGCTAAAACACGAAAATAAAGTTAGTGTGCAAGTTCCTCCGGGACGGAGGGAGTACTATTTAGAGAAATTAACTAATATCATTCGATAATTCATGTATGAACCATTTCACTCTATATTTTGTCTTTGGAAGCGTAAGTATAGAGTGAAATTGATCCATACATGAATCATTAAAGAGTATTGGTTGTTATCAACTGAGGAGTATTAATTATTTTTAGTGAAGATTATTAGTTGTGTCCATTGAAGGGTCTTAGTTTGTTTTCACTGAACAGCTAAAACTCTTCAGTGTAAACTAATAATACTTTTCAGTGAAAATTACTAATATTGTTTAGAGAAATTAATTAATATAATTCGATAATTCACGTATGAACTATTTTCACTCTATATTTTGTCTTTGGAAGAGTATGTATATAGTGAAATTGGTCCATACATGAATCATTAAAGGGTATTGATTGTTACCACTAAAATGCATTAATTATTTGGGTTAATATCAATTTGCAACCTGTACTGTTGTCATTTTTTCAAATTGCAACCTATACTATTTTTTTTATCAGATTACAACCTATACTAAGTAAATTTGTCATCTTCCAACCTACCCTCAATTCTATTGTCATTTTCCGCGAAGACTGTAATTGCCCAAGGTTAATTTGTCTTTCCCATTGTTAATTATTTTTAAGTAAAGGTATATTTTCTAAAAAAAAATGTAGAAAGTAAGTAAAGATCCCTAAATTCAATTTGGGATGACGCTGCCTTTCGTCAAAATTGCAGAACATTTTCGTTGTTTTACGATGCTAATAAATAAGTGTTCCTCACTGCTGCATCAAGAGACCCATCTTGGCAAAGCATGAGCCAGACCAAGAAACAACAAAGCAACACTTGTGCGGAACCACAGGTAGATTTGTAAACAACCATCGCACCTCTCAATATCAGTCTTGACTTTAGGAGTATAGGAATTGACCTTCGTTGGCTTACTATTCAAATAAAAAAAAACATCTTCCTTCCAAGCAAGATTGTTATCATAGATACACCTCCTATATCAACCAACCTCTTGTTTTCCAGACTCAATGAGTCCCTCTTGCATGTACCCGAAGAAATAATTAGATATTTTGAATTAGGGTTTATTTACCAATTCTTTTTTATAAATAAAAGAAACAATTTATAATGAGAAAGACAAAAATAGCCTTGGAGGATTATAGTCTTCACCGGAAAATAACAAAAGAATTGAGAGTAGGTTGGAAATTGCTAAATTTACATAGTAGAGGTTGCAATTTGTTAAAGAAAATAGTACAGGTTGCAATTTGTAAAAATGACGATAGTACGGGTTGTAAAATGATATTAACCCTAATTATTTTTACTGAAGGTTATTAGTTGTGTTCATTGAAGAGTCAGAACACAAATATTGTTTTATCACAAACATACTTCGAAATAATTTGTACATTTTCTCAACACTCAATTGTAGATAAAATTACAAGGGTTTCGCAAATTGTAATTTAACCAATAATTTCACAAATTGTAATTTAATTAAACTTTTGAATCTTAGTAAATAAAACTACAATTTTTTTACCAATTCGAATCAATGGACATATTCTCTTCTATCCGGAAATGACGAATAACTTTTTAATATCATCCGAAAAAATCAAATTATGATACTCTCTCTTAACCCAATTTTATTTTTCCATTTGACTTTTCTTAACTTAATGTGAGACTTGATCAATTTGCAGTATGTAAATGTATAAAATAATAGTTTGACGACGATTTATTGTTCGATTTAAGTGAATGAATCAAAATATAATTTAAGACAAAAATAAGACAGGGGGAAATATAATTAATCATTTCATTGCTCAGTACATTTGTGACACATCATTACTGGATAGAAGCGAATCTGCTCATTGAATCAAATTGCTCGAAAAAACAATTGAGGTTTTGTTTAACAAGATTAAAAAATTTGGTAAGATTGCAATTTACGAAAAGACAGTGATTTTATCTGCAGTAAGAAAATGCAAAATATTATTTTTATAAAGTAAGACACAAAATTATGTGTATCTGAATTTTCACGATCTATTTTTCTTTAATTATTATTATTATTATTATTATTATTATTATTATTATTATTATTATTCTTCATATACATTATTACTATTTAAAAATAAAAATTCTTTAAACAGAGAGAATAAATATACACTTTTGAATTGCATAAAAATAAAGTTTACGTCACCTTAAACTGCACGATAGACCTATTCCTCCATTAATCCTTCTGAATTACGGTTCTAATAGCATCATCAAAGAATTTGTTTAATAATTTTACCAACACACCCTGATAGCAAATAGGGGTGGGAATAGGCCAGACTATCGGACAGGGGCCTACGGCTCGACCTACCTAAAGCCCAGCTCGGCTTGGCTTATTTAATAAACGAGCCAGACTTAGACTTTTCTAAAAGGCTATTTATTTAAATTGATCAGACTTGAGCTTTTCTGTAAGCCTTTTAAGCCCAACATACCGGCCTATTTAACTATATAACATATATATATATATATAATAATAATAATAATAATAATAATACAATACATATATAATATAATATAATAAATATTTAATATATATATATGTAAGAATATTGCTAAATATAAATTAAATATTATTTAAATTTGTTATTATGCTATGATTTGATAATCCTTTGGTAAATTGCTTTTATTCTTCATTTTAAGATTTAAAGAGTTAATTGTTATGATTTAATAATAATAATAATAATATAATTATTGAATATAATTTTGTAAACATGATTAAAAAGGCACCTAAAAGGTTTTCAGGCCAGACCTATTTATTAAAAAGGTCAGGTCAAGGTTTTGAAAAAAGTCTATGACAGTTAACAGGTCAGACTTAGGTCCAAAGATCAAATAGCATGCCCAAGCCGTCCAACGAGAAGTCTAGCTCGACTCGACCTATTTCCACCCCTAACAACAAATATCACGAAATTTTAATCTTTTCCAACTTTTACTTTCTACTCTCTATTTTTTTTAAATGAAAAGGAGTATAAACATTTGAATTTAAATGAAAAGGAGTATATAATACTACCTCTGTTCTCAAACACTATTCACAATTGACTTATTCTCGTTTTTGTGTGAGCTATATTTTTATTAGTATTTAAAATGATAAAGTAATTTTGAAGTTATTTTACAATATAGGAGAGATAGATCTATCATACCCTACCTTAAAAATTATTTTATCATTTTAAATACTAATAAACAACTTGCTCGCTTGTTGATGATCGATTCTAATCACAAGGATTAGTTGCTGTTTTTAATCGTTAATTAGATCACCAAATAATTACATGTGATTGATCACTAACGTAATTAGTGAATACGAAAATCCGGATTGGGGTCGAATTAATACGTGTATTGATTACGTAATTAATTCTTATGTGAGATAATCGAGCTGCTTTGGAGGTATAATCGAAGTTTGGATGTGTATATGAGTTTGTGCTTATTTTATTAGCTGAAAAAATCTAAGTATTTATACAAGTTTGCCTAGCAGGAGGTGTACATGACCTTTGACCTCCCTATTGTGCATGTGTGACACTTGGGCTTTGACTAGTTTGACCTTATATAAACTAAATTTTATCCTTCTACATTGGACTTGCTCGCATTCAGGAGCTGTTCGTCCTGTTGGACTTGTCTTTGAGGAGTCTTTAGTTTGATTTTGATGGTTTTTATCCTTGATAGGTTGTTGTCTTGATATTGTAGTCAGATCTGTTCACCGAGGTGCTGATTATGCTCGCTAGGACCTCATCTGGGTCCACATGGTTTTCTGGTTAAAGTTGCTCGCCTGGTTAATGTTGCTCAGCGAGCAAGGTCTGCTCGCCTAACACCTTTCGTTCAGCTTGGTGGGTATTTTGAGTTAATTTTGCTTGCGCAAATGACGTTTCTGCTCGTCTATCAACAATTGTCCCCTTGCCAATCATTACGTTGTGATAGGGCAAGACAAACAACTTATGGGTTGACGATTATTCGGTGATACGGAGGCGAGCAGATATAACATGATGCAATCAGCTTTTCGTTGGCGAACAACATTGGTCGAGCTGATCTGGGTGGGTGACGATTGGGATCCCAATGCCCGGGTGTTGCTCGAGGTGTGACATGGGCAGAATGATTGCCGCCGCCCATGCGCACATGAAATCGAGGTGACGCGCCCCCAATTTTATTGGAGAGGGTCTGCACGCGCTAGGTAATTGCAACTTAGTCCTCGTATTTTCAAACTTGTTCGCCCAATACCCCGTTTTTTTGCATACTATTTAAGGAAAATTTTGCCATTTTGCTTATTTCCACTGTTCATTCTCAGAGCGAAAATTACTCCTCCCCTTTTCAAATTTCCGGCAACTGAACTTCATCTCCGGCGACGATTCCTTCGAATCAAGGTAGTAATCTCTTCTATTTTTCTTTTTCTTCTCTTTTATTTCCGTGACTGTGGGTGTGAGAAACGCCATAAAACCCTAAACTCTGCCATTTGGGGTTTCGAATCGCCGTTGACCTTTCAGTTTCCGCCGAAAAACACCATTAACATCATTTGAAGCTTTGTTATCCTAAATGTCCTCCCATTCCAAAACTGGATCATATCCTCCCCACAACCCTGGGAACGGCCAATCGAAGAACTTCCTGCTTTTGTAAACTTAGAATCTGACCCCGACGCGGCCTCAGTAGCTCGCTCAGTGCATTCGGGAGCTCGTCCGTCTGGGGAAAGAGAGGAGCGAGCAAACCCTGCTCGCCAGGTTGTGGAGGAGACCAGTTCTGACCTTCACGAGGATGAGGACGAGGAGGTTGAGGTGCTCTATCCCATCAACCCAGACGAACTAACCAGGGGGTATCTGAAGGATATCAACTTCCCTATGCCAAACCTTATTGAACATCAAGTCCCGATCGTCGTTACTCGCCGAATTGACTGGGACGAGTATGAGAGGGAATACTCCAACCGCTTCGAGGTTCCAGTTCGCGGGAAGCGAAAGCTCAAGGCAATTGAGTATGCGACGAGCTGCATTATGTCCGCTGTCACCGAGGAGGAGCTACCCAAAATTAGGAGGGACTACAAGACTCCCTATGATATACATATGTATGCTCCTCTGAGGGACGTGTTGGGAAAATAGGGGTGCCCGGAATCTATTCGGGATGAAATTTAAATACGAATTTAAATTCAATTATTACTAGCATGAATTAATCCTAATTAATTCAAATAATAATTCCAACAACGATTTTTATCATCATGCAAGTTGAATTAATTCACATAAAATCTATGGCGGAAAAACTAAGAGATTATGTGACTACGTACCTCTCGTAGATATGGCCTTGACTATCACGGGACAATTATGAACGCGCTACCAACCCAAAGACCTTCTCAAGTATTTCTGTTTCGCCTTGCTTGATCACCGGTGGGAAGTGCTTTCAAGCAATTCAAATAACTAAGGAAAAAAAAATATATATGCTCTTGATTTTTCCAACACATGGAATTATGTACTTGGGGATGAAATAATCACCCCATATTTATAATAGTAGTAGCTGAAAATTGTATATTTTATGGGCCTGGAGAAAATCTTTTCTTAGTCTCTAAGATATCTTGAATATATCTCATATATTCTTTTCTTCATAATAAAATATTCCACAAAAATCTCACACTCCTTATTATTGGGTAATTTTAGAAAATTATAGGATCAAGACACAAGATTTGGATCTTCTTGAATATATGAGATAATCTTGTATTCCAAGAATACTTATCTTCCATAAAATCTTTCCAAGAAAATCAACAAAATCTTTTCTCTCCTAATATTGCTATTTTCGAAAATCATCAAGAAAAATCAGCAATTATATTTTCTTTTATTTTAATCACCTTATCATTATTGAGCTACTTGAGGGGCCTTAAGGAGAATTAAGATTGGACCTCCAATGGACTTCTTAATTTTAATATTGAGCCCCAATATAATTCAGCCCATTAAAATTAATTATTACCGCTAATATATTAATATCGCACTATCCATCTTAATCCATATTACGATAATATGGGCTTCCGGTTATTATTTCCCGCGTTTAAGATTATCATGTCCATTAATTAATTAAGCTTCTGAATAGCTCTAAATTAATTAATATATTTCACCTTGGAGTAAAGACAACTCAACATTATTATCCGTACCGAAGAACCTGATTCTTCACTTGCAAGATTTGGTACGATAAAACTTCTGAGCCCACCAAGGGGACTAATCACACAAGCCGTACTCGCACGCGTTTCTCCATATTAAATCTTAGCAACCATCGTATGATTAATATTACTGCCCAAAACACAAAGTTCGAAGTCACGATGATTCTCACCCAACATGAATCAAAGCAGTAACCATTAAGCACACACGGTCCTATTTAAGTGACGGAGATTAAGAACTCAATAACCACTAAGGTCTAATTCTTCACATTTCAGAACATAAGAATTTATCCTCGCTGTAGGTCCTCTTCAACACATACTAAATGTGCTAGTGCAATCTCTTGGTCAAGACAAACCAATCTTAGATATACACATCGACCTTTCACGGCGGATTGTTCAATTCCACCTAGGTCATGAATTTGTACGTTTAGTTACAAGGAAACCGTTAATGTGATCTTCCGTGATCGGGTATCACCACATTAACTACAATGTAACATGTACTATTTATAATGAACTGGTTGCAATAAATATTCAACATTCAATCATATCTAAAGCAAATGTGATAAAAGAATTATTCTCATAAACAAGTGTTTAATACATGAGTTATACAAAGTAAAAGCATACTTTCACGTATAACTCCAACAATCTCCCACTTATACTTAAAGTCTGCTTTTTAGTATACATCATCATGCATGTCTAGTGTAGTAGCTCTACGTGACATCTCATGTCAACCTACACTAACCTAATAATCCTCCCACTAACCTATTTTCTCATGTCAACCCACACTAACCTAATAGTTCCTCCCACTTATACTTAAAGCAGATTGACAATAGTCTTGACTCCCATTCCATCCACATGTCTCTCGAATGTACTCTGAGGCAGACACTTTGTGAATGGATCAACTAGGTTGTCTCCCGATGCTATCTTTGCCACCTCTACATCTCATCTCTTAACGATTTTTCGTATAAGATGGTATTTTCTTTCTATGTGTTTGCTGGCCTTGTGGGCTCTCGGTTCCTTTGAATTTGCAACTGCTCCGGCATTGTCACAAAAGACAGTTATCATATCGGGCAAATTCGGAACAATATCCAAGTCCACTAAGAAGTTCTTGAACCATACTGCCTCTTTCGCTGCTTCACAAGCAGCTACATACTCGGCTTCCATGGTCGAATCGGCGATGCATTTCTTCTTAACGCTTCTCCATGAAATGGCTCCTCCTCCCATGCAAAACACACTACCCGAGGTTGACTTTCTTGAGTCTATGTCTGATTGGAAATCCGAGTCCGTGTATCCCACGGGGATAAGACTATCTGACTGGTAAATCAGCATCCGCTCACGAGTTCTTTTCAGATACCTCAAGATGCACTTTACGGCAGTCCAATGGTCTTTCCCGGGATTACTTTGATATATTGCCACCATACCCACGGCAAAGCAGATATCCGGTCTCGTACACAGCATTGTATACATAAGGCTTCCTACGGTCGAAGCGTACGGAACACCTTTCATGTCATCTATCTCCGCTTGCGTCTTAGGGCTCATTTATTTAGATAGATGGATTCCGTGCCTAAAAGGTACAAAACCTTTCTTGGAATCTTGCATGCTGAAACGCTTCAAAACAGTGTCAATGTATGAAGCTTGCGATAAGCCCAACATCCTCTTCTTGCGATCGCGAGTGATCTTGATCCCAAGGATGTGACCGGCTTTCCCTAAGTCCTTCATATCAAATTATTTTGACAGCCATACCTTTATGTCTGACAATGCCTTTACATTGTTTCCAATGAGCAGAATATCGTCTATGTATAATACTAAGAATACCACCGCAGTTCCGTCACGCTTCTTATACACACAACTTTCGAACTCGTTTTGATCAAACCCATAAGACTTAATCACTTGATCAAAACACTGGTTCCAAGTATGCGATGCTTGCTTAAGTCCATAAATGGATCTCTTAAGTTTGCATACGAGGTGCTCTTGGCCTTTTTCAATGAAACCTTTGGGCTGTTGCATATAGATATCTAACCCGTCAAGACTTCCGTTAAGGAAAGCTGTCTTGACATCCATTTGCTAGATCTCGTAATCTAGGTGTGCAGCAATCGACAAGAGAATACGGATGGACTTAAGCATAGCTACAGACGAAAAGGTTTCCTCATAATCGATCCCTTCCTTTTGAGTATACCCTTTGGCCACTAGCGTTGCTTTGAATGTCTCAACCCTTCCGTCCGGTCCTCTTTTCCTCTTGTACACCCACTTGCATCCAATGGGTTTTACCCCACTGGGTGGTTCGACTAACTCCCACACTTGATTATGATCCATCGAACCCATCTCGGTTTCTATTGCCGTTTGTTATGACTCTGCGTCTTTATCTTGGATTGCCTCGTCGTATGTCCATGGGTATGATTCATCACCGGGAATCAAATCTGAAGATTCTCCTATTTCCATGAATCTCTCGGGTTGCCTAGCAATCCTCCCACTGTTGTGAAGGTGTGACGTGTGGTATATCATCTTGTATACTTGGTATCGAGGTTTGCCCTCTCAATTCTTCTAAGGTAATTTCACTTTTAGGCTTCCGATTGTTCATATAGTTTTCCTCCAAGAATTTAAAGTGTGTACTAATCACGGTATTTTGATCCTTGGGACTATAGAACATACACCCTTTTATTCCCGCAGGGTATTCTATAAACAGTCTTAATTCCGAACGTGGATCCAACTTATCGGCTTCCTTGTCTAGCACGTATGTCGGACAATCCTAAATCTGCAAATGTCTTAGACTGGGCTTGCGCCCGGTCCACAATCCCATTGGGGTTTTAGGAACCGATTTGGATGGCACCAAGTTTAGAATGTAAGCCGCCGTTTCCAAGGCGTTACCCCAAAATGACTTGGGTAAATCCGAATAACTCATAATGGATCTGACCATCTCTAAAAGAGTCCGGTTTCTTCGTTCCGCCACACCGTTCTGTTGAGGGGTTCCCGGTGCGGTTAACTGGGATACGATCCCTTCGTCCGACAAGTAGTTCAAGAATTCATCACTGAGGTATTCACCTCTACGATCTGATCGTAGAAACTTGATACTCTTTCCTTATGTTTCTCGGTTTCGACCTTAAACTCCTTGAACTTATCAAAAGTTTCAGACTTATGCCTCATAAGGTAAATGTACTCATATCTCGAGTAATCGTCAATGAAGGTGACAAAATACGCATACTCCATTCTCGCTTTGATCGTCATTGGACCACACACATCGGTATGAACGAGTTCTAACACTTCTGTGGATCTATTCCCCTTGGCTCCAAATGCCCTCTTGGTCATTTTACCCTCTAAACAGGATTCACAAGTTGGAAACGGTTCGACTTGGAATGATTCAAAGGATCCATTTTTCACCAATCTCTCTATCCGCTTTAGATTAATATGACCTAGTCTAAGATGCCATAGAAGTGTTTCGTTCATCTTCGAAGAACGCTTTCTTTTATTACTCGAAATGATTGATGTGTTATTAAATTAATTATTTGAGTGGTGTGCACACTTAATCGTATAGAGATTGTTTACCAACGTTCCATGGCAGATAATATCATTCTTAAAAGAAACAGTAACAACTTTATTAAAAGTAACTGAATATCCATAAAAAAAACAACTTTGAAACTGAAATTAAATTCTTCCTAAAGTTCGGAACGTATAAAATATCTCTTAAAATTAAAACTATATCTTTAAAAGATAGGTGCATGACTCCCACTGCTTCGGCTGCCACTCTCGTAGCATCGCCCAAAGTGATGAGGATCTCATTCTTGCTAAGTCGCCGGGTTAGCTGGAACCCCTGAAGAGTGAAACAAATATGATCAGTTGCCCCGGTATCCACTACCCAAACGTGGGTAGCATACGCCGCAACATAAGTTTTAACGACTAAAGCATGGGACTTACCTTTCTTCACCGCCTTCTTAGGCTTAGAACAGATTGACCTCCAATGTCCCTTCTCACCGCAATTGAAGCACTTACTCTTACCGGATATCTTCACACCGTACGGTTTGAATGCTCTTTCTTTGCCATCAAGAGTGAGTCTACTGGTTTGGTTCTGATCAATCTCCTTCTTCTCAATCTTACCTTCCATTGGCCTAGATTTCGAGAAAAAGCTCTTGATCACCAAAGCCTCATCTTTACTCCCTAAGTGCGACTCTACCGATACCAAAGCTTTGAGCAGGGTATCTAAAGTGAACTTGTGTTCCGATAACACGTATTCCCAAAAGAACCCATCAAAACTGCTCGATAACTTTAGGAGTATGGAATCAATTTGACTTTCTTCACTTTGTCCGGCACCAAGAAACTCAAGTTTTTCAAACTCACGCCTAAATTTGAGAACATTATCCCTTACAGGTGTTCCCTTCACCATTTCCTTCGTGAGCTTCTCACGAATGGTGAACAGATTCTCCATGGGGTTCTGATGGTGAAACATCTCTTCAAGGCTATCCATGATTTCAACAGCCGCTTCAATGCCTTCATGAATGCGTTTCAAATCTTCAAACATAAATGTCAAGATGATGCGCTTCATGTGCTCATTGGAATGCTTCCAATCATCGAATACCGCCTTTTCCCCATTACTTGACTTATCATTAGGTTTCTTGGGTACGTCAACGCTAAATATCCAATAGTGTTCTTGCGCAGGTAGGACCATTTTCATGTTACGTTTCCAATCAACATAGTTCTCACCAACAAGTTTGTTATCTTTAAGTATACTAAACAGTGGATTAAAAGGTTGCGACATGATGAACTGAGAATAAAACATACATTCATATCAATATCTAGAAAAATACGAAATTATCATATAATTCAATCACATCAATTATATCGAAACGTTAAATCAATATAATCATGCATCAGCCAACATCTCGAAACAATTTAAATGCACCACGAGGGATGGTCTATACATTTAAACACATTCAAGCGGATCACAAACTTGTAAGTTACAAATTCTTAATTCAAAATTAATAGTTGGCTCCCACTTTGACCACATAAAAATTGACAGGGACTCCGAAGGGAGTAAGTTAATATCAATTTCTTATGCCTAAGTAATAACCATAATTAAATACAGGATTATTATTTCGCTTTGAGCAAGCCACTCATGGCGAGGGTCAATACCGCCACTAGTAATAATCCACAATCATCCTTTCAGAATTTATTCATGTGAAATCCGTCCTTTTGGCCGATCTGAGGGGGAAATGTATTCCAAAAAGACTTCACAAATAAATAAATAAATTATGGAGGCCAAATTAATCCAACTTTAATATCCGGAATAAAATTGCGATTAAAGAAACATACTTAGTAATTTTCGAAAGTTAGATTTTTCTTGGACAATTAAAATCATGCAAACACATATTAACAAATAATAATAAGTGCACGAAATAAAACATCCATAAAAACAAAGTTAAACACATTGGAACACTCAAATCCAATTGCCACAGTTTAATTTCTTTACGTCTTGATGCAAAAAATCGTCCTTGTTGCTTTCCATCGTTCGTCTCGACACGCTCCCACTCGAACAGCAACACTTCATAAAAAATAACTTCGTTTGGGGTTTGGGATGACGTTTGAAATCACACAAAAAAATCGAGAACGAGAAATAAAAAATTCCACGGCCCGAGATACGGTGCGCGTCGGCCCACGGAGGTGGGCCACGCGCCTCTCGGCCACGGCCGCCGAGACGCCGAGTGCCGAGAGCCGAGAGGCCTGCCCTCGCGAGTGCCCATTGTTGGTGATCAAATTTAGTTGATAAGATTAGTGACTGTTTTAATTCGGTTTAGGATCACCAATCAATTTCGTGCGATTGGTTACCACCATAAATGGTAAATCGAAGATTCGGGATATGAAATCGAAAATATGAAAGTCGAAATTGTTTTAATTTCATATGTGTGCATGTTTTAGTGTGTTAGTGTGTGTTTTGGGAATTGTTTGTGAATTTGAACCTATATTTCTTAAGCTGGAGAACACTATTTATAGAAACTAGCAAGCATGAGGTGTCTATGACTCTTGGTCTCCCTAGCCTGCATGCTTGACAAGTGTCCTTTGACCTTAGTTTGACCTTATCTAAGCTGAATCTTAGTTACAAAGTCTTCTTTTGTCTTATCTCGGACTTCATTGTTGTTCGTCCAGGTCGGCTTAGCATATCCAGAATGGTTCTTTCATAAAAATTGTTCGCCTTTTGGGTGCGTGGCTTAAAAGTTGTTCGCCTTTGTGTTTTACACAGATTGACTTTGGGATCTGGTGTTGGGAAAAATAGGGGTGCCCGGAATCTATTCGGGATGAAATTTAAATACGAATTTAAATACAATTATTACTAGCATGAATTAATCCTAATTAATTCAAATAATAATTCCAACAACAAATTTTCATCATGCATGTTGAATTAATTCACATATAAACTAGGGCGGAATAAACAAGTAAATATGTGATTAACGTACCTCTTGTAGAATTGGCCTTTGGATAAACGGGACAATCACGATCTCGCTCTATCGACCCAAAAACCTTCTCAAGTATTTCCCTTTCACCTCACTTGATCACCGGTGGGAGATGCTTTCAAGTAATTTAATAAACTAAGGAAAAAGAAAAATATCTATGCTCTTGATTTTTCCAACACATGGAATTATGTACTTGAGGATGAAATAATCATCCCCTATTTATAAGAGGGAGTGATAGAATTTTACATGTGGAATTGGGCTTGGAAAAAATCTTTTCTTAGTCTCTAAGAAATCTTGAATATATCTCATATATTCTTTTCTCCATAATAAAATATTCCACAAAAATCTCACTCTCCTATTAGGCATGAAATTTTCGAAATTATTAAGAGTAGAATCCAAGATTTGGATTTTCTTGAATATATGAGATAATCTTGTATTCCAAGAATACTTATCTTCCATAATATCTTTCCAAGAAAATCAACAAAATCTTTTCTATCCTAATTTAACAAATTTCAAAAATTACAAAGGAAAATCAGCATAATATAATCTTTTTATTTTAATCACCTTATCATTATTGGGCTACTTAATGGGCTACTTGAGGGGCCTTTAAGGAGAATTAAGATTGGACCTCCTAATGGACTTCTGAATTTCAATATTGAGCCCCAATATAATTCAGCCCATTAATATTAATTATTACCACTAATAAATTAATATTGCACTATCCATCTTAATCCATATTACGATAATATGGGCTCCCGGTTATTATTTCCCGCGTTTAATATTATCAAGTCCATTAATTAATCAAGCTTCTGAATAGCTCTAAATTAATTAATATATTTCACCTTGGAGTAAAGACAACTCAACATTATTATTCGTACCGAAGAAACTAATTCTTCACTTGCAAGATTTGGTACAGTAAAACTTCTGAGCCCACCAAGGGGACTAATCACACGAGCCGTACTCGCACGCGTTTCTCCGTATTAAATCTTAGCAACCGTCGTATGATTAATATTACTGCCCAAGACACAAAGTTCGAAGTCACAATGATTCTCACCCAACATGAATCAAAGCAGTAACCATTAAGCACACACAGTCCTATTTAAGTGACAGAGATTAAGAAATCAACAACCACTGAGGTCTAATTCTTCACCTTTCAAAACAGAAGAATTTATCCTCGTTGTAGGTCCTCTTCAACACATACTAAATGTGCTAGTGCAATCTTTTAGTCAAGACAGACCAATCTGAGCCTTACACATCGACCTTTCACGGTGGATTGTTCAATTCCACCTAGGTCGTGAAAATGTACGTTTAGTTACAAAGTAAACTGTTAATGTTGTCTTCCGTGATCGGGTATCACCACATTAACTACAATGTAACATGTACTGTATATTGAACGGTTTGCAATAGAAATTCAACATTCAATCATAACTAAAGCAAATGTGATAAAAGAATTATTCTCATAAAACGAGTGTTTGATACACGAGTTATACAAAGTAAAAGCATACTTTCACGTATAACTCCAACAATCTCCCACTTATACTTAAAGTCTACTTTTAGTATACATCATGCATGTCTTAGTGTAGTAGCTCTATGTGACATCTTATGTCAACCTACACTAACCTAATAATTCTTCCCACTTATACTTAAAGCAGATTGGCAATATTCTTGACTCCCATTCCATCCACATGTCTCTCGAATGTACTCTGAGGCAGACCCTTTGTGAATGGATGTACTAGGTTGTCCTCCGACATTTATCTTTGCCACCTCTTTATCTCCTCTCTTAACGATTTTTCGTATAAGATGGTGTTTTCTTTCAATGTGTTTGCTGGCCTTGTGGGCTCTTGGTTCCCTTGAATTTGCAACTGCTCCGACATTATCACAATGTACAGTGATTATGATGGGCAAATTCGGAACAACGTCCAAGTCCACTAAGAAGTACTTGAGCCAAACCGCTTCTTTCGCTGCTTCACAAGCAGTTACTTATTCGGCTTTCATGGTCGAATCGGCGATGCATTTCTACAAATCGCTTCTCCATGTCATGGCTCCTTCTCCCATGCAAAACACACTACCCGAGGTAGATATTCTGGATTCTATATCTGATTGGAAATTTGAGTCCGTGTATCCCACATGAATTAGACTATCTGACTGTTAAATCAACATTCCATACCAAGTTCTTTTCAGAAACTAAAGAACGCATTTAATTGCAATCTACTGTGCTTTCCCGGGGTTAATTTGATATCTTGCCATCATGCCCACGGCAAAGCAGATATCCGGTCTCGTACACAACATTGCATACATAAGACTTCCTACGTCCGAAACGTACGGAACGTCTTTTATGTCATCTATCTCCACTTGCGTCTTAGGGCATATTTCTTTAGATAGATGGATTTCGTGCCTAAAAGGTACAAAACCTTTCTTAGAATCTTGCATGTTGTATCGCTTCAAAACAGTGTCTTAGTATGAAACTTGCGATAAGCCCAACATCCTCTTCTTGTGATCGCGAGTGATCTTGATCCCAAGGATGTGACCGGCTTCCCCTAAGTCCTTCATATCAAAATGTTTTGACAGCCATACCCTTACGTCTGACAACACCTTTACATTGTTTCCAATGAGCAGAATATCGTCTACGTATAATACTAAGAATACCACTGCAGTTCCGTCACACCTTTTATACATACAACTTTCGAACTTGTTTTGATCACAAACCCATAAGACATAATAACTTGATCAAAACACTGGTTCCAAGTACGCGATGCTTGCTTAAGTCCATAAATGGATCTCTTAAGCTTGCATACGAGGTGCTCTTGGCCTTTTCCAATGAAACCTTTGGGCTGTTGCATATAGATCCCGTCAAGACTTCCGTTAAGGAAAGCTGTCTTGACATCCATTTGCCAGATCTCGTAATCTAAGTGCGCAGCAATCGACAAGAGAATACGGAAGAACTTAAGCATAGCTACAGGCCACACGCCACAAGCCTTGCTTTGAAGGTTTCTGCCCTTCCGTCCGGTCCTCTTTTCCTCTTGTACACCCACTTACATCCAATGGGTTCTACCCCATTTGGTGGATCGACCAACTCCCACACTTGATTATGATCCATCGAACCCATCTCGGTTTCCATTGCAGTTTGCCACGCCTCCGTGTCTTTGTCTTGGATTACCTTATCGTACGTCCATGGGTCTGATTCATTGCCGGGAATCAAATCCGAAGATTCTTCAATTCCCATGAATCTCTCGGGTTACCTTGCAATCCTCCCACTACGACGGGGTTCCGGTTGTGAAGGTGTGACGTGTGGTACATCATCTTGTATACTTGGTATAGGAGTTTTCCCTCTTAACTCGTCTAAGGTAATCTCACTTCTGGGCTTTCTTTTGTTTATATAGTCTTCCTCCAAGAATTTAAAGTGTGAACTAATCACGGTTCTTTTGATCCTTGGGACTATAGAACATACTCCATTTCGTTCCCGTAGGGTATCCTATAAACAGCCTTAATTCCGAACGTGGATCTAACTTACCGGCTTCCTCGTCTAGCACGTATGCCGGACAACCCCAAATACGCAAGTGTCTTAGACTGGGCTCGCGCCCGGTCCACAATTCCATTAGGGTTTTAGGAACCGATTTGGATGGCACCAAGTTTAGAATGTAAGCCGCCGTTTCCAAGGCATTACCCCAAAACGACTTGGGTAAATCCGAATAACTCATCATGGATCTGACTATTTCTAAAAGAGTCTGCTTCCTTCGTTCCGCCATACCGTTCTATTGAGGGGTTCCCAGTGCGGTCAATAGGGATACAATCCCTTCGTCCGATAGGTAGTTCACGAATTCATTGCTAAGGTATCCGCCTCCACGATCAAATCGTAGAAACTTGATACTTCTTTCCCTATGCAACATAAGGTAGATGTATCCATATCTTGAGTAATGACAAATTACCCATACCCCTTCTTGCTATGATCATCATTGAACCACACATATCGGTATGAACGAGTTCTAACACTTTGGTGGCTCTATTCCCCTTGGCTCCAAATGCCCTCTAGGTCATTTTACCCTCTAAACAGGATTCACAAGTTGGAAATGACTCAACTTGAAGTGACTCCAAGGGTTCATTTTTCACCAACCTTTGTATCCGCATCAGATTAATATGACCTAATCTAAGATGCCATAGAAGTGTTTCGTTCATTTTCGAAGAATGCTTCATTTTATTACTCGAAATAATCGACGTGTTATTAGATTCAATTTTATGAGTGGTGTGCCCAAATAATGGTATAAAGATCATCCATTGAAGTTCCGGAATAGATAAACTCATCGTTTCAAGAAATAATAACATCCTTATTAAAAGAAACTGAGTATCTATTCAAAAACAGTTCAGAAACTGAAGGTTGAGTTCTTTCTAAACTAGGAACATGAAGAACGTCTCTCAAGATCATAACTCTATCTTCAAAAGATAGACGCACTTCTCCCACTGCTTCAGGTGCCACTCTCGTAGCATTGCCCGATGTGATGGGGATCTCACTTCCGTTAAGTCGTCGGGTTAGCTTGAACCCATGAAACAAATGTGATCAGTAGCTTTCGTATCCACTATCCACAAATAGACAGCATACGCCACTTCACAAGTTTCGATGACTAGGGTGTGTGAATTACCTAACTTTCCTAGCCTCATAGGCTTGGAACAGGCAGACCTCCATTGTCCTCTCTCACCGCAACTAAAACACTTCCCCTTCGATGCTAGCCTTTGCATTTGCCTTTCGCAATAATTGGATTTGCTTGGATCCGGCCTTTGGTCCTCTTCCTCTTTTTCCCTCCCTTGGGACCAAAAGAGGTAGACAGACTATTAGCCACCATAGCACTAGACTGGTGCTCCATTATCACCTCCACCGAAACTAAAGCTTGCAAGAGCTCGGGCAAACGACTTGTCCGTTCATTCATCTGACAGTTCAGTTGAAACTGCTCAATGCTTTTCGGAAGAGGATGTAGTATGTAATCGACCTTAGAAGGGACATCAAATTACGCACCAAGTACTTCCATCTTGTTAAGGTATGCCATAATCTCGAGAACGTGCTCCCCCTCAGGCGTTCCCTCCACCATTTCCAACTTGACCGAGTCATGTTTGGTGAACTGATTAGTCATGGGTTTGATGTGAAGACATCTCTTCAAGGTTTTCCATGATTTCAACAGCGGATACAATGTCCTCATGAACGCGTCTCAAATCCTCAGACATAGATGTCAAGATGATGCACTTCATGTGTTCATTGTCACGCTTCCAATCATAAACTGCCTTTTCCCATTGCTTGACTTATCATTAGGCTTACCGGGTATATTAACGTAAATAACCCCAATTGTGTTTTCGTGCAGTAAGGACAAATTTAAAAAAAATATTTCCAATCGATATAAGTCACTCCAAAAAGTTTATTAACTTTAAGTATATTAAACAGTGGATTAAAAGGTTGCGACATGATGAAATGAGAATAAAACATACATTCATATCAATATCTAGAAAAATACGAAATTATCACATAATTCGATCACATCAATTATATTGAAACCTTAAAACAATATAATCATGCATCAGCCAACATCTCGAAACAATTTAAATGCGCCACGAGGGGTGGTCTATACATTTAAATACATTCAAGCGGATTACAAACTTAAAAGTTACAAATCCTTAATTCAAAATTAATAGTTGGCTCCCACTTTGACCACATAGAAATTGACAGGGACTCCGAGGGGAGTAAGTTAATATCAATTTCCTATGCCTAAGTAATAACCATAATTAAATACAGGATTATTATTTCGCTTTGAGCAAGCCACTCGTGGTGAGGGTCAATACCGCCAATAGTAATAATCCACAATCATCATTTCCGAATTTATTCATGTGAAATCCGTTCTTTTGGCCGATCCGAGGGGGAAATGTATTCCAAAAGAACTTCACAAATAAATAAATTATGGAGGCCAAATTAATCCAATTTTAATATCCGGAATAAAATTGCGATTAAATAAACATACTTAATACTTTTGGAAAGTAAGGTTTTTCTTGGACAATTAAATTCATGCAAACACATATTAACAAATAATAATAAGTGCACGAAATAAAACATCCATCAAAACAAAATTAAACACATTGGAGCACTCAAATCCAATTGTCACAGTTTAATTTCTTCACGTCTTGATGCGAAAAATCGTCCTTGTTGCTTTCCGTCGTTCGTCTCGACACACTCCCACTCGAACAACAACACTTCATCAAAAACAGCATCGTTTGGGATTCGGGACGACGTTTAAAATCACACGAAAAAATGGAACCAAAAAAATTCCACGGCCCGAGATACGGTGCGCGTCGGCCCACGGAGTGGGCCCACGCGCCTCTCGGCCAGAACGGCCGAGGCGCTGAAGCGCCGGCCAGAGGCACCGAGGCGCTGCACGGAGCGCCCCGAGGCGCTGCAGCCGAGACGCCGAGGCGCCGAAGCGCTGCACGGAGCGCCCCGAGGCGCTGCAGCCGAGCCTGAGGCGCGCGCGCTGGCCTCCCGTCGCGCGCGGGTCGTGCCCCGTTCACCCCGTGCGCCGGTTTTCGCCGTTAGTCCTCGTTTTCTTCACCCCTTGCATGATTTTTCGTCCATACACGCGCCACGCTTGTATGCGTCGTCCGGGTACGCCGTTTTTAATTTTTCGTTCTTCGTCACGATCCAGTTACAATTTATTTTACAAAAAAAATAAATACTAGATCTAGACTAGTCTATTACAATGATCGAATCAAAATAAAACCAACTAATCTACTCGTAGATTTTCTCACGAGAAAAACGAATTCGAACGAATCGAATTAAAAACAATTAATTCACACGCATGAAAAAAAACAACATTAAAACCATGACAATTGGATACCTGCAAAAAAGATCCAGCAATTCTACTATCCAATTTCAATTTAATGTTTAACAATTTAAATTCCAATTTAAAGATCAGAGCCCGAAACCGTGGCTCTGATACCAGTTGTTGGAAAAAATAGGGGTGCCCGGAATCTATTCGGGATAAAATTTAAATACGAATTTAAATACAATTATTACTAGCATGAATTAATCCTAATTAATTCAAATAATAATTCCAACAACAAATTTTCATCACTGCCCTTCTTAAACTTGATAGCTCATCCAAAGATGCCCCCTGACTTGGAGGCTGTTCGGCGAGCAAAGGTACCAACCTTTCTGCTCGTTGCAGTCCCTCACTCGGAGTGGGCAAATCCTGGAGCTATTTTCTAGGGTTGCTCGCCGCATTTAGCCCTAGACGTCTGAAGGCAGATTGAGAGAGTCTCTCATGAACTAATGGGCGTGGTTGCTCAAATGTTGCTCGCCCACGCTCAACTTCCTGGCGAGCAACTTTCTCTTGTTGTTGGGGTTGGCCAAGTCTGTCCTGGGCACTGGAACGGGTAGTTCCATGGCTTGACATCGTTGTTCGCCCACGAGCAGATTCAGCCTGGCCTTCTCTCGGTTCGACCATCTTTGCTTTGCCTTTATCCCTCCTAATCTGGGCACTGTTCACTTCATGTTGTTCGCCCCTGGTTGACCTTGCCCTAACAACTTCCACTGGTCTGTCCTTAGGCCTCACTTGTGAAGGCCTATTCTGATCTTGCTGTCTCTGTAGAGCCTGGAGAGCAGCAATGGTTTGGCTAATTCGTTAGGGTTGTTCGCCAGGGCCTCCATTTCAGGTGGGAGATTATGAGTTATGGTAGTATGCTGTGATCTGTTCACATGTCTAGGATTACGATCCTGGTGGTCGGCCGACGAAGCTCGGGTGGGAGATGCTCTCCTTGACAAGCGTGATGCTTGGGTTTCCTTTGATTGAGGCATTCCGAATTAATTTGTCTTTGTTCTTGTGATGAAGAACACCAAGAACACCAAGAACACTTCTATTTGAATCTTCAAATATTACTTGAAACTTTCTTCAAATCTTCAAGTCTTTAACTTGAAGTTCTTGATTAATCACACTGAATCGGAGGTTCGAACCCTCCTTCTAGCGCCAATTTGTTGGTGATCAAATTTAGTTGATAAGATTAGTGACTGTTTTAATTCGGTTTAGGATCACCAACCAATTTCGTGTGATTGGTTACCACCGTAAATGGTAAATCGAAGATTCGGGATATGAAATTGAAAATATAAGTCGAAATTATTTTAATTACATATGTGTGCACGTTTTAGTGTGTGTTTTGGGAATTGTTTGTGAATTTGAACCTATATTTCTTAAGCTGGAGAACAACTATTTATAGAGACTAGAAAGCATGAGGTGTCTATGACTCTTGGTCTCCCTAGCCTGCATGCTTAACAAGTGTCCTTTGACCTTAGTTTGACCTTATCTAAGCTGAATCTTAGTTACAAAGTCTTCTTTGGTCTTATCTCGGACTTCATTGTTGTTCGTCCAGGTCGGCTTAGCATATCCAGAATGGTTCTTTCATAAAAATTGTTCGCCTTTTGGGTGCGTGGCTTAAAAGTTCTTCGCCTTTGTGTTTTACACAGATTGACTTTGGGATCTGGGTCCTTTGTTCGTTTCCATACGCCTCTTAAGCTGGTGGATGCACCATTTTTTATAATGTTGCTCGTCATCAGTGACTTGGTGGAATGCCCATATCTGGTCTTGGGTTCTAAGACCTGTTCGCCGGTATGTTGTTCGTCGGTATAGTTGTTCGTCAGTTTATACACTCCATTGATTGGTTCATACACCCCACCTTGATTTTCTTTATTAATCATCTTTGATTTTAGGGTGGTTCTTCATAATCCTTTTTAAGGTTTTAATCCTTGTTCGCCCATCATGGGTTCATGTTCGCCTATCAACACCCGTACAGCGTCGGCACCCGTCGTGCACGACGCCGTTGTTGATAGGCGAACATCAGTCAATGATGGGCGAACATGGATTAAGACCTTAAAAGAGATTACGAAGAATCAACTCCAAATCAAAGATGATTAATGAAGAAAATCAAGTTGGAGTGCATGGATCAATCAAGGGGGTGTATGAAGTGACGAACAACTACACCGACGAACAATAATTCGGCGAACAGGTCTAAAGACCCAAGGCCAGATATTGGCCCAACATTGAGCCACTGATGACGAGCAACATTATCAAAAGGTGGTGCATCCACCAGCCTAAGAGGTGTACGCTGACGAACAAAGGGCCAAGATCCCTAAGCCAATCTGTGCGAAACACAAAGGCGAACAACTTCTGAGCCATAACCTCAAAAGGCAAACAACTTTTATCGGATGATCACTTTGGACCAGTTAAACCGACCTGGGCGAACAACAATGAGTCCGAGATAAGACTAAAGAAGACTTTGAAACTAAAATTCAACTTAGATAAAGTCAAACAAGGTCAAATGACACTTGTCTAGCATGCAAGCTAAGAAGTTCAAGAGTCTTGGACACCTCATGCTTGCTAGTCTCTATAAATAGTTGTTCTCCAGCTGTAAAATACAAGTTCAAATTTACAAATACTCCTAAAACACACACAAACACACCTAAACGTACACACATACAAAAATAATACGATCTCGACTTTCGTATTTACGGTTTCACAACCCAAATATTCGATTTACCATTTACGGTGGTAATCAATCACACGTTATTGATTGGTGGTCTTAAATCGAACTAAAACAGTCACTAATCCTTCCAATTAAATTTGATCACCAACAGCCGTGCGCCTTGCGCACGCCGTGTGCCTTGCGCACGCCGTGCACCGGGTTTCGCCGTTCGTTCTCGTCTTTCATCCCGTGCATGATTTTACGTCCATGCGTGCACCACACATGCATGCGTCGTCCAGGTACGCCGTCTTTAATTCTTCGTTTCCATCTTCGTCTCGATCCGGTTACAATTTATTTACAAAAATAAATATTAGATCTAGACTAGTCTATTACAATGATCAAATCAAAATAAAAACAACTAATCTACTCGTGGATTTTCTCACGAGAAAAACGAATTCGAACGAATCGAATTAAAAATATTAATTCACACGCATGAAAAAAATAAACATTAAAACCATGGCAATTGGATACCTGCAAAAAAGATCTAGCAATTCTACTATCCAATTTCAATTTAATGTCTAACAATTTAAATTCCAATTTAAAGATCAGAGCCCGAAACTGTGGCTCTGATACCAGTTGTTGGGAAAATAGGGGTGCCCGGAATCTATTCGGGATGAAATTTAAATACGAAATTAAATTCAATTATTACTAGCATGAACTAATCCTAATTAATTCAAATAATAATTCCAACAACGATTTTTATCATCATGCAAGTTGAATTAATTCACATAAAATCTATGGCGGAAAAACTAAGAGATTATGTGACTACGTACCTCTAGTAGATATGGCCTTTGATTATCACGGGACAATTACGAACGCGCTACCAACCCAAAGACCTTCTCAAGTATTTCCCTTTTGCCTTGCTTGATCACCGGTGGGAAGTGCTTTCAAGCAATTCAAATAACTAAGGAAAAAGAAAAATATATATGCTCTTGATTTTTCCAACACATGGAATTATGTACTTGGGGATGGAATAATCATCCCCTATTTATAATAGTAGTGGCCGAAAATTATATATTTTATGGGGCTGGAGAAAATCTTTTCTTAGTCTCTAAGAAATCTTGAATATATCCCATATATTCTTTTCTCCATAGTAAAATATTCCACAAAAATCTCACACTCCTTATTATTGGGTAATTTTCGAAAATTATAGGATCAAGACATAAGATTTGGATCATCTTGAATATATGAGATAATCTTGTATTCCAAGAATACTTATCTTCCATAAAATCTTTCCAAGAAAATCAACAAAATCTTTTCTCTCCTAATATTGCTATTCTCGAAAATCATCAAGAAAAATCAGCAATTATATATATTTTTTTTTTAATCACCTTATCATTATTGGGCTACTTGAGGGGCCTTAAGGAGAATTAAGATTGGACCTTCAATGGACTTCTGAATTTCAATATTGAGCCCCAATATAATTCAGCCCATTAATATTAATTATTACCACTAATAAATTAATATTGCACTATCCATCTTAATCCATATTACGATAATATGAGCTCCCGGTTATTATTTCCCGCGTTTAAGATTATCAAGTCCATTAATTAATTAAGCTTCTGAATAGCTCTAAATTAATTAATATATTTCACCTTGGAGTAAAGACAGCTCAACATTATTATCCGTACCGAAGAACCCGATTCTTCACTTGCAAGATTTGGTACGATAAAACTTTTGAGCCTACCAAGGGGACTAATCACACGAGCCGTACTCACACGCGTTTCTCCGTATTAAATCTTAGCAACTGTCGTATGATTAATATTACTGCCCAAAACACAAAGTTCGAAATCACGATGATTCTCACCCAACATAAATCAAAGTAGTAACCATTAAGCACACACGGTCCTATTTAAGTGACGGAGATTAAGAAATCAATAACCACTGAGGTCTAATTCTTTACATTTCACAACATAAGAATTTATCCTCGTTGTAGGTCCTCTTCAACACATACTAAATGTGCTAGTGCAGTCTCTTGGTCAAAACAAGCCAATCTGAGATATACACATCGACCTTTCACGGCGGATTGTTCAATTCCACCTAGGACGTGAATTTTTACGTTTAGTTACAAGGAAACTGTTAATGTGATCTTCCGTGATCGGGTATCACCACATTAACTATAATGTAACATGTACTATTTATAATGAACTGGATGCAATAAATATTCAACATTCATTCATATCTAAAGAAAATGTGATAAAAGAATTATTCTCATAAACAAGTGTTTAATACATGAGTTATACAAAGTAAAAACATACTTTCACGTATAACTCCAACAGGATGATAGAGCTGTTCGCCCACCGCGCGGGCTCACGATGATCAACTTAGCAACACTAGATGCCGGTGTCACATTGCCACTGCACCCCCTAGTCGGCAGATTCCTGGAGCGAACAAACCTAGCAATAATCCAACTAACTCTGGTTGGATGGATGAACCTTACGTCCTTGATGGTTCTGTTCACCCTAGAAGGGTATCCAAACAAACTGTCCGCCAAAGAGGTGTGCTACCTGTTGATAGGCGAACATAAATCAATGATGGGCGAACAAGGATTAAAGCCTTAAAAAGGATTATGAAGAACCAACCTCCAATCAAAGAAGATTAACAAAGAAAATCAAATGGGGTGCATAAACTAATCCAGGGAGTGTATAAACTGACGAACAACACTACCGACGAACAACATACTGGCGAATAGGTTTTAAGGCCCGAGACCAGATATGAACATTCTGCCAAATCACTGATGACGAGCAACATTGTTAAAAGGTGGTACATCTACCAGCCTAAGAGGTGTATGTCGACGAACAAAGGACCAAGATCCCAAAGCCAAACTGTGTAAAACACAAAGGCGAACAACTTCTGAGCCATAATCTCAAAAGGCAAACAACTTTTATGGAAAAACCATCCTGGATCAACTAAGCCGACCTGGGCGAACAACAATGAAGTCCGAGATAAGACCAAAGAAGACTTTGTAACTAAGATTCAGCTTAGATAAGGTCAAACTAAGGTCAAAGGACACTTGTCAAGCATGCAGGCTAGGGAGACCAAGAGTCATAGACACCTCATGTTTGCTAGTCACTATAAATAGTTGTTCTCCAGATTAAAAAATACAAGTTCAAATTCTTAAATACTCCCAAAACACATACTAACACACTTAAACATACACACATACAAAATTAATACGATTTCGACTTTCGTGTCAATCATTCCACATCCCGAATCTTCGATTTACCATTTACGGTGGTAATCAATCACACGTAATTGATTGGTGATCTTACACCGAATTAAAACAGTCACTAATCCACCCAATTAAATTTGATCACCAACAAATTGGCGCTAGAAGGAGGGTTCGAACCTTCGATTCAATATAATTAATCAAGAACTTCAAGTTAAAGACTTGAAGATTTGAAGATTCTAATATAAGTGTTCTTGGTGTTCTTCATCACAAGAACAAAGACAAATTAATTCGAAATGCCTCAATCAAAGGAAACCCAAGCATCACGCTTGTCAAGAAGAGCATCTCCCACCCGAGCTTCGTCAGCCGATCATCAGGATCGTAACCCTAGACATGCGAGCAAATTGTGACATACCGCCATAACTCATAATATCCCGCCTGAAATGGAGGCCCTTGCGAACAACCCTAACGAATTAGCCAAAACCATTGCTGCTCTCCAAGCTCTACAGAGACAGCAAGATCAGAATGGGCTTTCACAAGTAAGGCCTAGGGACAGACCCGTAGAAGTTGTTAGGGTTAGGTCAACCAGGGGCGAACAACATGAAGTGAACAGTGCCCAAATTAGGCGGGACAAAGGCAAAGCAAAGATGGTCGAACCAAGAGAGGGCCAGGCTGAATCTGCTCGTGGGCGAACAACAATGTCAAGCCATGGAACTACCCGTTCCAGTGCCCAGGATAGACTTGGCCAACCCCAACAACAAGAAAAAGTTGCTCGCCAGGAGGTTGAGCATGGGCGAGCAATATTTGAGCAGCCACGCCCGTCAGTTCATGAGAGACTCTCTCAATCTGCATTCAGGCGTCTAGGGCCAAATGCGGCGAGCAACCCTAGAAAACAGCTCCAGGATTTGCCCACTCCGAGTGAGGGACTGCGACGAGCAGAAAGGTTGGTACCTTTGCTCGCCGAACAGCCTCCAAGCCAGGGGGCATCTTTGGATGAGCTATCAAGTTTAAGAAGGGCAGTGGAGAGCATGCAAGGACAATTGGACCAACAAAGAGGAGTAGGGACGACCAGCTTGCCATCCTCACCACTATCACCCATCATTCTGAAAGCCCCGATTCAGAAGAAGGTCCAGTTCCCGGCAAGCGTATAGTATAACGGTGTTGCTGATCCCAGAGTTCATCTGACGAAGTACTCAGATTATATGGTCTCGGTGGGAGCCAGCGACGCCACTCAATGTCGAAACTTCCCCTTGACTTTGGGGGATCGGGTGTACAAGTGGTTTTCGGCGATGCCACCAGCATCTATCCACTCGTTCACTCAATTGAGTCGAGAATTCCTTTCTCATTTCTCAACGGCGGGGTCATACTTGTCCCAGAAACACCGATTGTCGGACCTAAAACAAAATGATGACGAGTCAAATTGGGCATTCATGGAAAGGTTCGACAAGGTATTGTTGGAAGGTGAACCCGTCAGCGAGAACATAAAAATCGTTGCTGTTATGGCCGGGTTGAAGAAAGGATCAAAGCTATGGAAAGAGGTACGTCTGAAGTGCCCAAGAAGTTATGCCGAATTCAGAAATCAAGTCGGCATATTCGTTTCCATGCACGAGGCCTTTCAATCAAACTTGAGGGAGAACAAAGCTGATCCCAAGGAGAATAACAAGAAACCTGGCATAACAAACTATCGAGTCCCTAAAAACATGAAGGCATTCATTGAAGGGACGGAGCTAAAGGAAAAATTGAATCAAGTGCTAACAGTGTCAGTCGATACTGTTTATGAAAGTGTGAAAGAGAAGGAGTTGCTCTCCCCTCCACGGAAAATCCGTCAAGACACCGGCAAACTCAACCCTAACAAGTATTGTGCCTACCATCAAAGCGTGGGGCACTTTACAAGTGAATGTAGAGATTTGCTCAAACAGCTCTGGCGGTTCTACGAGGAGGGGAAACTTTATGACTTTGTTAAAAGACAACCCGGAAAGAGAGTTCGGGAGAACAACTCTGAAGATGAGGATGATCAACCTCAGAAAAATAATAAACCAGCACGACCAGTTCCTACCATTCCTGATCGTCCGTTGGAAGATTTATACATGATGGAGCCTGCAGGCCCCGCAGGAGGATGTTTTGACGGACGACCACCAATCTCCAACCGAAAAAGGAAGGCTGAGTTACGGGCGACCGATCAAGTCCAAGAAATGGGGATTAAACCATCTATCATGCAGACGGCAGAATTAACCTTCACTGAAAATGACTTGGAAGGAATATTAACTCCGCACAACGATTCGCTCGTAATCTGCGCAAAGATTATGGGAACACGGGTCCATAGATTGTTGGTAGACACCGGAGCCTACACCAACATCCTGTTCAAAAAGACGCTCGATCATCTTGGAGATTACTCGGGTTATATCCGGGATTCAACACATAGGATAGTAGGCTTTGGGAATGCTGTAACAGTCCCATTGGGAATAGTTACTTTAGCAGTACAACTTGTAACGGCCAACGAACCCGAGAAAAATATTACAAGAATGGTTGACTTCTTGGTTGTAGACCAGGATTCAACTTATAACGGGTTTCTTGGTCGACCCTTTTTGAATGAATTCAAAGCTGCCTGTTCCACTTATCACTATTGTTTGAAATTCCCAACAGCAAGCGGAGCAGGTACTATCAAAGGAGATCAAAGAAAGGCCAGGGAATGTCTCCTACAGTTGCAGGCCAAACATGCACTAGTATCCATGATGGAGGCCACAACTAGCTATCCCACTGATGAACCATCAATACTGGAAAACATGATGGACATAGAGGAAGACCACATGGATACTGACGAACAACATCTTGACGAGCAGGTGTTGGACGAACAGCTCCTCACCACCCATGAGGAACATCATTCTGACGAACAACAAAAGGGTGGTGACGAGCAATACTCGCCAGATGGCTTGGAGGGCCAGGTTTTGACTAACAACAATGAGTCAGGGCCAACAGATGATCTAGATCCCCGCCTAGGAGCAGAGCCCATGAACATCGAAAATGATTTCAACCCTGAGGGACCAATACTTGATCCTCGTTGGAAAGGACAAAAACGACGAGCAACTCCAGTTGAAGAACTGGAGGCATTCAGAGTTAATCCTGAAAACCAGGATCTTGAATTATACATAGGATCTGAGCTTCCTGAGCCTTACAGATCCCGAATGAAAGAGTTCCTCAACAAAAATTTAGATGTTTTTGCTTGGTCTCATGCAGACATGGTGGGAATAGATCCAAAGCATGCTTGCCATAAACTTAACATCAATCAAGCAAAAAGGCCTATCCATCAAAAATGAAGAAAGTATGGCCCAGACAAGTATCAGGCCTTGAGCGAATAAGTAAAAAAGTTGTTAGACAACGACTTGATCCGACAAGCACTCTATCCACAATGGGTAGCAAACCCAGTCCTTGTGAGGAAACCAAACGGGACCTGGAGGCTATGCATAGATTTTACGGATCTGAATGCCCGAAGGACAACTTTCCTCTTCCTCACATTGACCAGTTGGTGGACAGCACTGCAGGTCATGAAATGCTAACATTCATGGATGCCTTTACCGGGTACCATCAAATTCCAATGCATCCAGACGATCAAGAGAACATAGCATTTTATACGAACAAAAACTTGTTGTGTTGGAAGAGAATGCCCTTCGGCCTCATCAACGCCGGAGCAACATACCAGAGGTTGGTGAACAAGATGTTCGACGAACAAATCGAAGATACGGTAGAAGTCTATGTGGACGATATCGTAGTCAAAAGCCCCCGAAAGGAAGACCATCTTCAACATTTGACCCAGGTGTTCGAAATCCTTCGACACTACAACATGAAGCTGAATCCGAAGAAGAGCAGTTTCAGAGTTCATTCAGGAAAATTCCTGGGCCATCTTGTTAGTCAACGAGGGATTGAAGCCAATCCAACAAAAGTCAAAGCAATCGTGGATATGCAACCACCACGTTCAATAAAAGAAGTACAAAGATTTACGGGATGCCTAGCAGAATTGAATCGGTTCATATCCAGATCGGGGGACAAGTGCCGTCCATTCTTTGAAGCTATCAAGAAAGGACAGTTCACATAGACTAACAACTGTCAGAAGGCGTTCGACCAACTCAAAGAATATCTGGGAGATGTTAAAATCCTATCAAAGCCTGTCCCAGGAGAAAATCTATATTTATACTTGGCAGCGTCAGAAGTAGCCATCAGCTCTGTTCTGGTGCGAGAAGACGGCAAATTTCATCAACCTGTTTACTACGTCAGTCAAGCTTTACACGATGCGGAGATCAAATACTCTCCAACCGAGAAACTGGCGTACGCACTTGTTATGAGTGTGAGGAAGTTACGACCATACTTTTTTGATCATCAGGTTGAAGTGCTAACAACTTTCCTACTCAGACAAATTCTCCATCGCCCCGACACAGCTGGTCGCCTATTAAAGTGATCACTAGAGATTAGCCAATTCGGGGTAACCTATGCTCCTCGAACAGCGATCAAAGGGCAAGCGTTAGTCGACTTTATTGTCGAACTAACCTTCCCACCAGATCCGACAAGAGGACTTGATCACCCTTTACGTTGACGGGTCTTCAACCAACATAGCCTCGGGGGCAGGAGTGGTTCTAATCAGTCCAGACAGACAAGTATTCACATCGGCAATCAAATTTGGTTTCATGGCAACCAACAACGAAGCTGAGTACGAAGCTCTTATTGCTGGTCTCCACCTATCTCTTGCAGTAGGTGTTAGACGACTACAAATATTCGGCGACTCACAATTGATTGTGAACCAAGTCCGAGGTGAATACGAGGCGAAAGACGATCACATGATCGAGTATCAGCGAATTGTTGCTTACCTGATGTCTTTGTTAGAACAAGTCTTCATTGAACAAATTCCAAGGACAAGCAACACACAAGCAGATGCGTTAGCCCGACTAGCAACAAGTGAGGGACCAACAGAATTGGCAGATATTATAATTACAAAGATGAATGATCCATCAACAAGAAGTTATAATGTCAACCAACTTGATGAACAAGCAAGTGAAGAAGAAGACTGGAGAACAAATATAGTCAAATATTTGAAAAGTGGAGAAAAACCAAACAACCCTTTTGAAGCTGCCAAGCTAACAAAACAAGCCGCCAGATATACTCTAGTGGACGAGCAGCTTTACAAAAGGGGAATATCAATCCCACTTCTCAAATGTTTGCCTAGGGGGCAAGGACGAGCAATACTCAAAGAAATACATGCCGGAGTATGCGGAAATCATACTGGGGGGCAAGCCTTGGCATACAAAACTATCAGACAAGGCTACTATTGGCCGACTTTACGCCAGGATGCAATCAAGAAAGCAAAGATTTGCCACCAATGCCAGATTTTTTCCCCAAACATTCATACCCCGGCCCAACAGCTCGTATCAGTTTATAGCCCATGGCCATTTGCAAGATGGGGGATGGACATTATTGGTCCCTTCCCAGCAGGAGTTGGAGGTGTTCGATTTGCCGTTGTGGCAGTCGACTATTACATAAAATAGGCAGAAGCAGAAGCCATGGTAAAAATTACGCAGCAGAAAATGATCAACTTCATTTGGAAGAACATTGTCTATCGCTTTGGGGTTCCGCAAACCATCGTGACAGACAATGGTCCACAGTTTGATGGAAAAGAGTTGAGAGATTTCTGCATAAAGTGGGGAATCAGAAAACATTACTCTATGCCCTATCATCCCCAATCGAATGGACAGGTCGAGGCCGTGAATAAGATAATCAAGCATACATTAAAAGTACGGCTAGCGGAGAGCAAAAGTAGTTGGTCTGAAGAACTCCCGGAAGTCCTGTGGGCATACAGAGTTTCTCCCAGGTCAAGCACCGGAGAAACACCTTTTGCAATGGCTTTTGGAACAGAAGCTGTAATACCAATTGAGTTAAAGACCAACACATTCAGAACGACCAACTTTGATGAGCAGGCGAATAACTCTGCTCTAGCTACTGAGATGGATTTGCTCGAAGAAAAAAGACTGAATGCCGAGCTAAAAAATGCTACCTATAAGCAGCGAGCAGAACGCTATTATAATTCCCATGTTAAAATCAGGGAATTCAGAGTTGGAGATATGGTTCTAAGAAAGTTGCTCGCCCAACCTCCAGGTGTATTGGGACCAACTTGGGAGGGCCCGTATCGTATAACGGAAAAATTCGTTAATGGTGTATACGATATCGAAGATATGGAAGGCAAGCCGGCCGAATACTCCTGGAATGCTGTACCTCTGAAGAAGTACTACCAATGAGACGAACAAGTTCTTAATTGGGCGAACAAATATCTTGGGGGGCTAGTGAACCAAGTGAGGCAAACCAAAAACTTGCCTAATTTTTTGAAAATTTTGCTAAGTATAGAATGAAAAGTTGTTCGGCACATTGTATAGTTTAGTGCTGTTTCATCTTTTAATTTTAGACAGAGTTGCTCGACAAAAATATTATAAGCGAGCATGTTTTTTAGTTAGTGTTCAAAGTTGTTCGTCAGATTATATTTATTAGTGACGAGCAGTCTTACAACACTTGTAAATTTTTCAGTTTAAATATAGTAGTTGTTCGTCAAAGAGGAAAAATCCAAAAGCTCGAGGTACAAGTCCATTTTGAGGACCAAAGTCAATTAAAGGTTGTTCGTTTTTTAAAATGAACAGAACCTAAGGCTAAACCCTAATTCCATTACAGGGAAAGTTCAATTCGAACAAAAGCCCAACATTATATGTTATAATTGCAAAGTCATTGACAAAAATGTAAAGGCAATTAACATATAAAGAAAATGAGCGAACATAAGAAAGACATTCCATTAAACAAAAGGCATTGAGCCTCAAAAATAGTACAATGATTTTAGAAGAGGTGTACTACAAAAATGAGCAACTACAAAGAAGAGCCTACCGAGCAACTATTACAAAATAAAGACTATTCTAAGTCCTAAGTCTATTGCTGCTCGGCGGGAGGTTGATCTTGAGGTTGGTCGGCGGGAGGATCAACGATCATATCTCTAGCCATGTCCTCTGCGGCTTTTTGTTCCTTCTCCGTAGCGGCCTGCTCATCAGCAGCAGCAGGCTCTTCTTCTTGCTCGCCCTCGTCAACTTGAGGTGGAGGGTGAGTAATAGTGATACTGGGGTCAAGGCTGTCAATCTTGACCCCCAGCTCGGCGATATCCCCCAGTTGGATCTCAATGTTGTTCGGCGAGGGATAGTGCTCCAGGAACTCAGTCAGGTCTTTGCCCATTTCCTTCACCATGTCCTGGAAATCATACGCGTCAGCCATGCGGATGCAATCGGCGTAGGCACAGATGTAGCCCAAGTTCGAGATGGGGGCAGACCGGGCCTGGAGCTCAGCCTCAAGTTGATCGCGAGAAAAAGAGTTAGCCTCTACTTCCCGCAGACGAGCAACCTTCGCTTCAAGCTCAATATTTCTTTGCTCGGCCGCGAGCAACTTCGTCTTCTCCTCACCGAGCAAGGCTTCTTTGCTTCTCAATTCGCCAGATAAACCCTGAATTTCTTCAAGGTGTTTCTTCTCAGTATCGATGTATACGTTGATTTGGTTATTGAGACGAGCAAGTTTGGCCTCATACTGACCGACCAAACCATCCTTTTCCTCGGTCAATTGCCGAGCAGTGCTGGCATAGCGGCGAACAGCATCTTCGAGCTCGGCGAGCTGGGCTATTCCTTTCTGGGTGATAGCAAGGCCGTTAGCATGATTCATCATGGAGTAATGGAAGTTGTCCGCACTGCTTTGAGCAGAGACGGTTGTCTCCAGGGGCCGGGTCCAGGAACGGGCGATCAATTCAGTTGCCCAGCAGACATGTTGGCCCGGAATCTCCCGGATGTTCACCGGAGTCTTTGAGCAGGCATATTGGTGTACTGAAGCTGCTCGACCGGGATGATCCTCGGCCCGGTACCTGCGAACAAGAATGTTATTTACACGATATTTTCCAAGTCTATAAAAGTTGTTCGACAAAGAAAAAGAGACACTTACTCCTGGAACTTCCGTTCGTCCCAACCCAGAATGGTTATGTCCTCGGGACCACGAACGGGGGTAGTGTCTTTACCCGCTTTACCCGTCCTCTCCATCGGTTCTATGGAGGTGTGCCGAGCAGCTTCCCTTTCGGAATAGGGACGAGCGTGACTCTGACCCACTTTCTCCTTGCCTTTATTTTCGGCAGGAGCTGTCTGGCCCACGAAGGTCCCATCCCCTTTCTTCAAACGCTTTGCTCCTCGGGGGGATGGGGCCAGGGGAGGAGATGGGGGAGTTTTTGTAGAAGGTGCGGCCGGGCGAGCAACTTTGGCCCCCCTCATCCTTGTTCGTCATCGCCAACACTTTGGAGGGCGGATCACCCTTTGTTCTAGAAGGGCAAAGCTGGGAGGGATGGCAACGGTGACTTGCTCGGCTAAAAAAAATATATAAAGTTAGAAAAATTAGACGAGCAAGTTCGTAGAATAATGACGAGCAAAGTTTATTTTAAAAGTGAAAATCTGGAATTATACCTGGGGGCACCTCAGCTTGAGCCTCCAAATGATGGGGATAGGTGAACAGACGAGCAGCTTTTTTGCACTTCTCCTTGTTCACGTACTTGATGGTCCTTTCGGCTTTATCCCGGAGAGCGACCAAACACGAAGTGAAGAGGAATTCAGAGCCAATCTCCTCTTCCTCTGAATTCCACTTGAGCAATCGGGGACCTGCGAGCAAACAAAAAAAGTTAAATTAGAACTTTATGCAAAGGCGAACAAAGATGACCTTACGTTTGATTTGCCCATAGGTGGTGGGTTCAAATATACGTCCGGCACCGCCGTGAGGGCCAGAAGATGCTCGCCAGTCACCCCAAAAAATTCAGGGGTAAGCTCGTCAAACTCCGGATCTTCCTCAGATTTAGAGCTAGATGAAGATTGCTCGTCGGAGGAGCTACTTGTGGCCTCCTTAGCCACTTCGCCAGATTGACGAGCACCAGAACCCTCCAATGATCGAACCACCTAATCCACGTCGGGTTGCGCTTCTGAGGAAATTTCAAATGGCGGCTGTTCGACAAACGACACGATCGGGAATAGGGGGTCCAATCCTTCCTCTAATCCTTTGTTGCTCGAATGGGAGGACATTAGTTTAAAAATGAAGATTTTGAGTATTAGCAAGGGGTTTGTAGTCTCCGATAACGATTCTGGGCAGGCGACGGCGGCGCAAATCCTTCCACGGCGGCGATGGTACGAATTTGGGAAAGAAAGAAGAAAAGAACGAGAGAAAGAAGAATAACTACCTGGAAAATAAGATTTGAAGTTGAATGTTGAAGAAAGGGACGCCGGAAAGCTCAAAAATCGCCGGAGATGGTGGATTCGCCGGAGTTCTCTGTAGCAAATGAAGAAGAGTGGGAAAAATTTCATTTCCCACTCACCTTTATACCAAAGAAGAAAACAGGGTAAAACCCGTATTATTTAGAAAAAGCCGGGGCCAAAATATGAAAAAACGGGGGTAAATTCGAGCAAGAGTAAAAATCAAAGGACCTATGAGTAAATACAGGGGCGCGTGACCTCGGGACTGCTCGCGCGTGGGCGGTACGCAATCATACCGCCCACGTCATCCTCGTATATCCCCCAGATCGTGGGAAGACGAAGAGGCGAATCCAAAGTTGCTCGCCCGATACAAAGATGTTCGTCCAAATCCTCACCAGTACAATATCCTAACTACAGTTGCTCGCCACAAAGTTGCTCGTCTGAGTCAACATGTAGTCAGGATAGGGGGCAATTGTTGATAGGCGAACATAAATCAATGATGGGCGAACAAGGATTAAAGCCTTAAAAAGGATTATGAAGAACCAACCTCCAATCAAAGAAGAATAACAAAGAAAATCAAATGGGGTGCATAAACTAATCCAGGGAGTGTATAAACTGACGAACAACACTGCCGACGAACAACATACTGGCGAACAGGTTTTAAGGCCCGAGACCAGATATGAACATTCTGCCAAATCACTGATGACGAGCAACATTGTTAAAATGTGGTACATCTACCAGCCTAAGAGGTGTATGTCGACGAACAAAGGACCAAGATCCCAAAGCCAAACTGTGTAAAGCATAAAGGCGAACAACTTCTGAGCCATAATCTCAAAAGGCGAATAACTTTTATGGAAAAACCATCCTGGATCAACTAAGCCGACTTGGACGAACAACAATGAAGTCCGAGATAAGACCAAAGAAGACTTTGTAACTAAGATTCAACTTAGATAAGGTCAAACTAAGGTCAAAGGACACTTGTCAAGCATGCAGGCTAGGGAGACCAAGAGTCATAGACACCTCATGCTTGCTAGTCACTATAAATAGTTGTTCTCCAGATTAAAAAATACAAGTTCAAATTCTTAAATACTCCCAAAACATATACTAACACACTTAAACATACACACATACGAAATTAATACGATTTCAACTTTCGTGTCAATCATTCCACATCCGGAATCTTCGATTTACCATGTACGGTGGTAATGAATCACACGTAATTGATTGGTGATCTTACACCGAATTAAAACAGTCACTAATCCACCCAATTAAATTTGATCACCAACACTACCTTATGACAATCACAGCTTGTACTGGAGAAGAGGCGGCCTGGTATTACCTCAAGGCGCGACCAGGTCTAAAGCTTGTGGAGGATATTCCTGGAAAAGTGCGAGACTGGAAGCACGATTGGTTTTGGATAGGGGGTGATTGGCGCGCTTCTGCTCGCCCTTATGGCGGCCCCGAACGGATTGAAACCCCGGCAGAGTTTAGGGACCTAAAGCGTGAGTCTTATCCCTTCCATTTATTCGAAGTGATAAGACTAATTTTAATTTTTTACTAAGGACAGCATCAGCGATCAGTTCTTGTTCACTGTCAGCTTGATCGCTCTCCATCGTCGAGCAGATCACAACATTAGCCATCTTTTCCTCGAGTCCACACTTAGGGTTGCCCATTTCACCACCTACCCTCATCATATTGAGGCCCAGGCCCAAGTTCCTGAGGGTAACTTTCTCAATCTTGGCGAACAGATCTGTTCGCAATTTTATGTTGCATATCATCTTCTAATTTATAGTATTTCTTTCTTTTGCAGATCAGCTCGTTACTATTGCCCTCCACCATTCCTATCTAGTTTTGGACCAACACGTTTGGGAAATACCGACCAAACATGGACGAAAGAAAGCTGATCCCTTGGCGAAGATGATCGCCTGGCGGCCAAGGGGGGGAAAGACGACCCAAGGCAAACTGGTAGGTCGAGTTCGGCGCAACAGCCCGCTCCAATAAGTAGTCCGCCGAAGACTACAACCCCCAGATCGAAGAGACTTCTTCGAGGAGATGGCACTCTCGTCTCTAATACTGAATAGGCAGCTAAAAAGGCGAAAGTCACCCAAGGCTGTGCGGTCGCTCCAGCTCACCAAGCCGAGCTCGGTAGAGAGCGAACTCCCTCAATGGAGGTGCATTCGGAGCAGCATATGGTCGCTGCTGCTCCCGAAGGACATGGGCAGGCCTCTGACCCGACTTATCTTGGATGGGACAAGGGTCGTTTTGACACGTAAGTTTCTCTTCACCCTGGGTACCATTCATTTCATTTTTTTTAATCTTGTGTTTACCTCTTTTTCCACAGTTATGAGGCCGAGCAATACCCGGGGCGATCAAACTTGGTGCATCGGTTCACCTGCTCCAAAGTGCGGGCCAACTTCCGGGAGATCCCAGACTCCTTTGTTCGCCGCGCCTCTGAATCTGTTGCTCGAAGCTAGAGCAAAGAGCTGAATGAAACCGTCAAAGCACAGGCACCTCGTGATAATGGTCGCTTGTGCCTTATTGAGGCGGGCAACACCCTGGCCGCCGTTTAGATGTTGGTCGAGCAGGTGGAAGACCTCGAAAGAGACGCTCGCCAACATGCGGCCACGGGTAGCCGCATTGCCAAAGAGCGAGATGAGGCCAAGGCCGAGGCTAAGAGGATGGTGGCTGACCTCGAGAATAAGGTCATAGCTCATCAAACGAGCGAGCAGCATGCTCTCGACCTGCATATCAAAGTCTCTGAGGAGCTTAAGGCCAAAATGGTCGAGGCCGAACAGATTCGAGCAGAGCTTGCTCGTGTCCAAAAGCAGAAAGAGGTTGCTGAGAAGTATGCGACTGAAGCAACTGCTAAGGTTGCCGACCTCGTGACCTAGCTCGCCAACTCTATTACTCCAGAAGAGCTAATTACAAAAACGGAGACGGGCTCGATCATTGCTTTGTAACGGGCTATACTGAGAGCATCCGGATCACCAACGAGTTCAAAGCCCAGGCCGTGGTCGAGGAGATTGGCAAAGAGCTCATCAACTTTATCGAATCCAATCCTCCAGCCCCAGGCACAACCCTCCAAATTGGTGATCTGCCCAATTATGGAGTTAAACTTGATTTCATTAGCCCTGGGGTTTTAATTACGAGTCCCCCTGAGGATGACGAGGAGGAAGAGGTCGATGGGGACGAGCAGACTCAGCTGGTCGATCAAAGCGATAAAGCTCTCCAAGAGCGAGCTGATGCTGAGGGGCTTATTGCCGAGCTTACTCAAGAGGTCCTGTTAGGATAAATATTGTATAGTTTTGATCAGTTAAAACAAACCAGAAGATGTAATAGGACCATCTGGACCTGTTAGCCAGATGATGATCTAGACTAGGACTTAGTCTAGGGGGAACTGCCAGACCAGAAGACTTCACCAGAAGAGTCACCAGAAGACCCCACCAGAGGACTCCACCAGAGGACTCCACCAGAAGACTTCACCAGATGAGATCTGACCAGAGGCAGAGGACCTTCCCCAGACCAGACGAGTCTGGTGGAACAAAAGATGCTTAGTTTGATCCCCTGTTTCTACTGAGTATTCTGGTTGTTAACCAGATCTGGACCAGAAGACACCGAGGTTGCCTGGTGTCTGGTCTTACCTTCTCTGGAGAGAATCAGAGTTAGGCAGAGGAAGCATTTGACCGTTGGTGATTCAAATCAAGTCAACAAGATCAGGATTGGAAAGTCTTGAAGTCAATCAATCCAAGGATCTCACCAACCCAATCAATCAATTAGGGAATTGATTGATTGAAGCTTCCTTAAATAGAGGATCTGATTAGATTAGCTCTCCAACTGCTTGATTAGGCGTGAAATTGTCATGATTCGTAGCTAGAAACGCCCTAGTTTTGGTCGAGTTTATAGAGTATTTAGAGTCAATTGAGCATTATTTCTACACATTGATGAATTTGTCTCTTTGATGCTCATAGGTGAATAGAGGACGAAAAACGGAGTTCGTAGGACTTTGAATCGACTCAAACGGATGCCCGGATGAGAAGATATTGAAGAAATACGATTGGTATTAGTGCGGACGAGGAAAAGTATCATTTGGGAGGAGTTAGAAGTCACTCGAGTGACTAGGTCGAGCGCCCCCGCTCGAGCGCATTGCTCGAGCGCCTAAACGTACAGAAACTTTCTTGCGCTCGAGTAGCTCGAGCGCCACCGCTCGAGCGAATTGCTCGAGCGCCCAAAACATACAGTGTGATATCAGCGCTCGACCAGCTCGAGCGGAACCGCTCGAGCGATTGTGTCATTCGAGCTACACTGCTCGAGCGGGACCGCTCGAGCGTTTTGCTCGAGCGCCCATGGATTTTTGCCTCCGGATGCGTATTTTCGGCCCATTAACTCCCGTTTCGACCCGTGCCTATATATACCTCTTCCAAACACAAGATCATAGAACCCGAACGTTAGAAATAATTTTAGACTTAGTTTTTGGAGAGGAAGGAGACGAGCAAGCTTTATTTTATGTTTTGTTGAGGTTTTTCATACGAATTCTAGTTTCTTTTCGTTTCTTAGTTTCTTTTCATTAGCTTGATTACTTTAAACGCTTTTAATTTCGTTTTAATTAATTCAATTTCAGTTCTTCGTATTTATTTTCTTTAAACCCTAGTTCATGTTTCGTATTTTCTTTCTTCAATTCATCATGTTTATGTTCGTCGTTTCTTCTATTGCTTTAATGTTTGTTAACGTTATGTCTAGCTAAAACCCTTACATGCTTAGGGTAGGATGAACTCGTAGAAGTAGGATGTGGGTACGTAATTAGGGTAATTCGTGACGTTAGTTTTAATTCTCTTTATTAATGAATTCTTATAATTAATCTTAACTTTACCTTTGAATTTAGTACGAAAGTGTTAGAGAGAGGACGACCGCATCACTCAATAACAATTAGTAGTCTTAACGAGAAGGTTTAGGAAAGGTTAATTCATTTACCGGTTTAGCGAAGGAGGACGACCGCATCACCTTAGTTAAATCAGGGTCTCATTAATTGAGCACAATCCATTAACTTGTTAGTGGATTAGTGAAGTCGAGTGTTAGGGTAAAGTATTAGGGTTTAGAATCTTGAGCTTTCACATTGCATTCTTATACTTAGGTTAATTCTTGTTTGTCACGATTACTTTGATTATGTACCTGCTCCGTTAGTATACGTAGGGATTCCTATCTTAAGCATCACCATCTCTCATTAGAAAACAACCTTAGTTAATTCGTTTCTTTCGTTCTTCAGTTTACTTAGTTTACTTTCGTCTTTTAATTAATCTTTCAAAAATCCAAAAACATTACACTCATATTAACTACGACGCGTAGATCTTCAGGGATCTATTCGCATATACACTATCCCTTGGGTTCGATAATACTTGGTCCCTATACTTGCCCATACTACAGTGAACCCGTTCTCTTGCGGGGTAGCTACTAGTAGAAGCTAGTGTAGTTCGCTTACAAGTCAATGGCGCCGTTGCCGGGGATGGCGTTATATGCTTTTTGAATAGGACTTGTCGATAGCTTAGTAGTTAGTAGTGGGTGCTTATTTTCTGTTTTTTTTATTTCTTATTGTTATTTTTAGTTATTCGGCAGTTGCGTTTTGATCCTTCTGTTAGTGTGTCAGGTTTATGAGAACACGCTCACAAGGGAATACGAGTGAAGAGAGATTACCTGCAGATCCTGAGACAATAGCCAGAAGGAACCGAGCTTACTTGAGAAGAATGAACGCTGCCGACTTAGGGAAGGAACCAATGGACATCAATAATGAGTTGGACGATGCTGCCAACGATTTCAATCAGGCAGTAGACCGAGTTGAAGGCACTGGAGTTAGTGGTAGCCAGAATCAAATTCCATTAGGGGATAGCCAGAGCCTAAATCCGGATACACGAAACGTTGGGAATCCAGCTCAGAACCTTGTCCATAATCCTCCTAACAACCCTGCTTACCCACAAAACCCAAATAACCCTTTCAACAACCCAGTATACCAACATTACCCATATCCACCTTATCCTTACCCACCATACCCATACCATCCACCACCAGTCTACAACCAACCACCTGTTTACCAACCACCACCCCAACAAGTACCAGTACCTGCTGCTAATCCTCAACACGTTCCTCAGAACGTAGATCATAATATGGCGATTAGAGGGAGGTTTGCAGCGCAGCCACAGCGGTACTATGATGGAGTGGCTTTGCCTCCTGTTGAGGCAAACAACTTCTCTATTTCCCCAGGAATTTTAAAGCTGCTGACCGAGAATCAGTTCAAAGGAGTGATCGGGAAGGAGAACCCTCATACACATCTGAGGAGTTTTCTCATGATAGCCTCAACATTTAATTACAATGGCATGTCTGAAGATGCCAAGAGGCTTAGGCTGTTCCCATTCTCATTGACGGGAATAGCCAAGGAGTGGTACGATAATACGCTCCCGCGGGGAGGTATTACCACTTGGGCCGAGCTCGAGCGTCTGTTCCTCGAGCAATTCTACCCTCCATCAAGGACAATAAAAGCAAGAATTGAGATATCTTCTTTCCGCCAGAAGCAAGGAGAGGATTTACGCCAAGCGTGGGAGAGATACTCAAACATGCTGATTGAGTGCCCGCAGCACGGGTACAACGAAGGAGACATTATGGCGTTCTTCTATAGTGGTGCCAACAAGACGGGGTAAGACCATTTAGACGCTTGTGCGGGCGGAGCATTTTTGAACCAAGGCATAGAGAGGTGTAGAGAGATCGTGGACAACATTGTCACGAATGCCGGTGCTTGGAGTAGAGATGCAGATTTTCAGAGAGTGCATCAGGTTGAAGAGGGAGAAGGAACGAGAAGGCTATTGATTGCCATGATGGAGAAGATCAACAACCTCGAGTTGGGGAAGAATTTGGGTGGAGAGCATGCAGTAGAGAATGAGAGAGTAGACCAGCCCAGTGGACAGCAAGAGGTAGCCAATTACATGGGAGGTCCGTATTACAATCAGCATGGCTACCAAGGTGGAAATCAGTATGGAAGGCCTTCTTATGGCCAACCATTTGTGCCTCCAGGCCCTCAGCCACTTCAAAATCAATGGAGGAACACACAAGGAGTTCAAGGAGGCCAGCAGCTTCCTCAAAACACATGGAGGAAGAATGATAATTTTTCTTATGCTAACCCAAAAGCTGGTGTTACTGTTCCTGCAGGTGTTGATCCGGGGTCTAAACCTCCTGGTGGAGAAGGCGGTGCATCAACCGAGGAGATGTTGAGAGCGATCCTTCAGAAGGTGGAGGAAGGGAGCAAGCGGTTGTCATCCTTGGAGTACGATGTGAAGGAGTTGCATAAGAAGGGTGATCAACGTGATCAAGAGCTCCAGAAGATGAATGTTGAGTGGACTAGAACTCAACAAGAGAACAATCGAAGGTTCACTTCTTTAGAGCTCCAGATGAGCCAAATTGCAAAATCAGTGAATAGAATGCCGGAGGGGAACCCGAAAGAGCAGTGCAAGGCGATCCAGCTAAGAAGTGGAACCAACTACGAAGGTCCTCAGATGCCTGCTGATTCTGAGACGCCCCAAGAAGAGATTGAGCCTAAAGGAGATGAAGTTGAGAAGGGGATTGAAAGTGAAGGGATTGAGAAGCATAGAGATATGGATGAGTCCCAGAAGGGCAAGGAAAGTGAGAAGGGTGAGAGAGTTCCTAAGTGGAAAAAGGCAAAGGAAGCAAGGGAGAAAGTGAAAGAAACAGAAAGAGATGAATGGGGAGTACCCAAATCTGTGATACCAGTCCCGTATCCACAGCGCTTCATGAAAAAGAAGCTTGATGAAAAATTTGCAAAATTTCTTGATGTTTTTAAACAATTGCATATTAATATTCCTTTTTATGATGCTTTGGAACAAATGCCGCATTATGCAAAGTTTCTGAAGGACTTGATTGCGAAAAGACGGTGAGTGGATGAGCCGAAGTTGGTGCAGCTGAACCACGAGGTGAGTGCATTAGTGCACAAGGCGCTTCCACCAAAGCTGAAGGATCCCGGTAGTTTCACGATCCTATGTGATATCGGGAACGGGATCAAGAAAGGAGCGTTGTGCGACCTTGGGGCGAGCATTAATTTGATGCCCTTGTCGCTTTTCAAGAAGTTGGAAGGTGGTGAACTTCAACCCACAATGATGACGCTTCAACTAGCCGATCGGTCTATTACTAGACCTCAAGGTGTTGTTGAAGACGTCCTAGTGAGAGTTGGAGATCACATCTTTCCAGCCGACTTTGTAGTGCTAGAGATGGAGGAAGATGAGCACGTGCCCCTGATCTTGGGAAGACCGTTCTTAGCTACGGCGGGGATGGTGCTAGACGTGGCGAATAGGAAGATCACGTTGAAGGTTGATGATCAAGAAGTGAAGATCTACCTATATGAAGCCATGAAACACCCGAGGGAGGATGAGAGCTTGTATTGCATGGATGCAATTGATCCTCGTGTTGAAGACACACCTTCTATCCCTAATCCTTCTGATATTCATGAATTTTATAATCCTTCACTCAATTACTTAACCCATGAGCGTTATGATCTTGATTATTTTGATAGGGATAAAGTGAAGAAGTTGAAGGATGAAGAGGTGAAGAAAGTGGACGTGGTCCAGTTAGAAGGGAAAGGAGGAGTTAAGAAGAAAAAGTCCAAACTCAAGAAATTGTTTAGTAAGACTCCTCCAGATAGAGGCAAGAAGGAGTTGAGACCCATAACACTTGGGGATGAGAAGGAGCAAAAGAGCTCATGATGGTGGGGCATCAAGGAAAGGAGTTCAAATACCACTCTTATGAGAGTAAGGGAGGTAAATTTGAATTTGATGTCCCATAAGCTCCTTTGAGCTCGGTCCGGCATGAGGACCTTAAAAATAGCGCTGAATGGGAGGCAACCCATTTTTATTTGCTTTCATTTATTTTTAGTATCTTTTTATATTATTAGGGTGTTTTGAGTCGTATGTTTAACCTCGTATTTGAGTGAGTTTCTTGTAGGCTTGTCTCTAAAGGAGTAAAGGTATCATGGAGTTATTCAGATTGAAGGAACCAACCTGAGACAAGGAAGTGTGCAAAGCTATTGAGAGAAATTGAATTGTTTGGTTGAGGTAACCCACAACCCCAAACTTAGACCTCTAGCAAGGTCGAAGTTTGGGGGGTGGAGATTTTTATGTTTCTTGTTACATTGCACATGCATGCACACCCTTATCTTTGAGTTGAGTTTGATTGATTATTGTTTGTTGAGATACTCCTAGGGCTATTATTAATTTGTTTTGTTACTCAATATTTTATGCCTATCAATCATCTTATGCTTGTTGATTGCTATCTTTGAGTATGATTTGATGAGTAGGTTGAGTTGTAAGAGTGAGTTAGAAATTCTTTTGTGTGAGTGTTTGAGTTTGAGCTGATTAGGGAGAGAGCCCGTATGCTTATAAGTTTTCTTTTGAGTGCTTGTGTGATGAGAGTGAGAATTCACTAGGACTAGCATGGATGTGAAAGCTGTGAGATTTGAGCCTAATGAGATTTAAATGCGTGAATTAATCTCTTCGTTTGTGAGTGAATCATCACCTTAGAGGATGCTAGAACTTGTGTGTGCTCTCTTTTCTTGATTGTGTCTAGTTTGATATGCCGAATGTGATCTTAGGCCATCTTTGATTTGAATGAGTCACTTAGCCAAAAATTTTCCTTACCATTGATATTTGTCCCTTGTTAGCCCCTTTGAGCCTAAAGCCTATTTTATTTGCTAACACATATGAACACTATTCCAATTCCTAAGCCTTTTTGTCCAAATTTGAGTGGAGAATAGGAAAGTGTGAATGTGAAGGGATTGATTTGAGTTGAAAAAGGAGAGTTATTGATGGTTGAGTGGTGAGAAGAAGGTGTGATGAAGTTATGAGATGTGGGAAAAAGAGAAGAAAATTGAGAATGAGCAAAAGAAAAAAAATGAGCTCATGTGTTTGTGCGAAAAAGAAAAAAAAAGTGAAGTGATTGAAAAAAGTGAAAAGAGTGAGAAAGAAAAAAATGAAGTGTTGAGAGAAGTGGAATTGAAAGAGTGTTGATTGAATATGTTTGAAGTAGTCTGTTCCTAATCTCGAAGTGCCAAAGTTTAATTTTCTATTCTCCATTCACTTTAGTCACTTTACCTTATATTGTTATCCCACCTGTCCAAAGAGCCTACATTACAACCTTGAGAAAAGTCCTTTTGATTCGGCATTGATTTCTAGAGTATGGTCGGAGTTGAGAGTGCTTACAAGCCTATGGCTGCCAATATGTGTGATTGATTGATTGAGTGAGTCCCTTAAACACTGTTATACACTTGTGAGGGAGTGAAACACATCGTTGAGTGCACATCCATGTTTGATCTTGGTGTTTTTTGTCATTGTTGCATGAGTATGATAAAAGAAAGTGAGTGAGTATACGGGTGATTGACTTTTGAAGCTTGAGTTCATTTACTTGCATGAATTGATTTTTTTGATTCATTCCTAACAATTTCACTTGACTTATTATTTCGTTGCTTGAGGACAAGCAACATGGTAAGTTTGGGGGGGTTGATTAGGCGTGAAATTGTCATGATTCGTAGCTAGAAACGCCCTAGTTTTGGTCGAGTTTATAGAGTATTTAGAGTCAATTGAGCATTATTTCTACACATTGATGAATTTGTCTCTTTGATGCTCATAGGTGAATAGAGGACGAAAAACGGAGTTCGTAGGACTTTGAATCGACTCAAACGGATGCCCGGATGAGAAGATATTGAAGAAATACGATTGGTATTAGTGCGGACGAGGAAAAGTATCATTTGGGAGGAGTTAGAAGTCACTCGAGTGACTAGGTCGAGCGCCCCCGCTCGAGCGCATTGCTCGAGCGCCTAAATGTACAGAAACTTTCTTGCGCTCGAGTAGCTCGAGCGCCACCGCTCGAGCGAATTGCTCGAGCGCCCAAAACATACAGTGTGATATCAGCGCTCGACCAGCTCGAGCGGAACCGCTCGAGTGATTGTGTCATTCGAGCTACACTGCTCGAGCGGGACCGCTCGAGCGTTTTGCTCGAGCGCCCATGGATTTTTGCCTCCGGATGCGTATTTTCGGCCCATTAACTCCCGTTTCGACCCGTGCCTATATATACCTCTTTCAAACACAAGATCATAGAACCCGAACGTTAGAAATAATTTTAGACTTAGTTTTTGGAGAGGAAGGAGACGAGCAAGCTTTATTTTATGTTTTGTTGAGGTTTTTCATACGAATTCTAGTTTCTTTTCGTTTCTTAGTTTCTTTTCATTAGCTTGATTACTTTAAACACTTTTAATTTCGTTTTAATTAATTCAATTTCAGTTCTTCGTATTTATTTTCTTTAAACCCTAGTTCATGTTTCGTATTTTCTTTCTTCAATTCATCATGTTTATGTTCGTCGTTTCTTCTATTGCTTTAATGTTTGTTAACGTCATGTCTAGCTAAAACCCTTGCATGCTTAGGGTAGGATGAACTCGTAGAAGTAGGATGTGGGTACGTAATTAGGGTAATTCGTGACGTTAGTTTTAATTCTCTTTATTAATGAATTCTTATAATTAATCTTAACTTTACCTTTGAATTTAGTACGAAAGTGTTAGAGAGAGGACGACCGCATCACTCAATAATAATTAGTAGTCTTAACGAGAAGGTTAGGAAAGGTTAATTCATTTACCGGTTTAGCGAAGGAGGACGACCGCATCACCTTAGTTAAATCAGGGTCTCATTAATTGAGCACAATCCATTAACTTGTTAGTGGATTAGTGAAGTCGAGTGTTAGGGTAAAGTATTAGGGTTTAGAATCTTGAGCTTTCACCTTGCATTCTTATACTTAGGTTAATTCTTGTTTGTCACGATTACTTTGATTATGTACCTGCTCCGTTAGTATACGTAGGGATTTCTATCTTAAGCATCACCATCTCTCATTAGAAAACAACCTTAGTTAATTCGTTTCTTTCGTTCTTCAGTTTACTTAGTTTACTTTCGTCTTTTAATTAATCTTTCAAAAATCCAAAAACATTACACTCATATTAACTACGACGCGTAGATCTTCAGGGATCTATTCGCATATACACTATCCCTTGGGTTCGATAATACTTGGTCCCTATACTTGCCCATACTACAGTGAACCCGTTCTCTTGCGGGGTAGCTACTAGTAGAAGCTAGTGTAGTTCGCTTACAAGTCACTGCTAACCCTAAACTCCTCTATAAATACAAGAGTGCAGTCACAAGAAAAAGCTCTAGAGATCCTACGCGCACAAGTCACATTCCAAGCTTTTGATAATCACTCTTAGCACTCTTATTGTTCACATTACATATCTACTCTTAAGGAGTTATTGGACTTTAACCTATTCATCTCTAAGATAAGGTTGCAGGTTGATTACTTTAGATTGTGGTTAGATCTAAAGGAGTTGTAAGAAGGAACTGGTACTTCGAAAATTCCAGTACGTAAGTAAGTTGGTTGGTTGATAGTGAGACCCCTTGGTCAAAAGGGTGAGTGGACGTAGGATATTCAGATCCGAACCACTATATATCCGGTGTTATTTATTGCTTTCGTTTATTTAATCTCTTACTTGTTTTGTGCTGTTATAATAAGAAGTTTGTTAAGACATAACTTTAAAGCTTCCGCAATCAATCTATCTAGTGGGACCAACAAGTGGTATCAGAGCAGTGTGTCCAATGACCACTGCTTTGTAAAGCTTTTGGTGGTCACCGGGCAGATCCATTGCTCTTTATTATTTTTGTTCAAATTCTTGTTAAATCCTTTATTTTAGTAAACATGTCTTCGAAATCTTCTTATAAGAGTCGCAAACTGCCAGAATTCTCATTCGAGGATTATAGCCACTGGAGCTTCATGATGAGTAATCATCTTGGAGCTATCCACCACCGCATGCTAGATGTGGTAGAAAGTGGCCCAATTCAATTTTACTGGACTCCTATTGATAGTGGCAGGTCAGAGTTCAGAGAAGAAACGAGTGAAACTGCCCAGAAAGCTATTGAGGACAGAGTCCCCAGGCAAAGAATCCTCAAGAAGAGAGATGAGTTAGACAATGATGAAAGAAAGCTCTACAACTTGGACCAGGTAGCAAGAACCGAGATCATCAACACACTTACTAAAGAGGTGATTGAAAAAGTCAGAACGTGTGCCACTGCCAAGGAGATGTGGGACAAACTTGCACTACTCTGTGAGGGAACAAAGAAGATTAAGGACAACAAGCTCCAAGTTGTTCAACACTTGTTTGACACTTTCAAGATGAAACCAGACGAGACCATTGACCAGCTGGATATGCGTCTCACAAACCTCCTGAACAAGGCTGGTGCCTTGGGTAAGACCTATTCAGAGAAAGAAATAAATAGTAAAATATTGCGTTCACTAACCAGCAGGTGGAGAATCATAGTAACTGTGATCAAGGACAACAAGGATCTCAACACTCTGGATCATCATCTTCTGTTATCTGATCTCAAAGCTTATGAGTATGATCTTCAAGAGGGGGATCAAACAGAAGAGGTTTCCTCTTCTGGTCAGAAGGGAGTTGCCTTCTCCTCTACCATCAAGACAGATGACAAACCAAAGGAGTCTCCTGCAGATGATCTGAGTCTCAAGGAACAGGTAGCACTCCTAACTCGTAAATTGGATAAAATGAGCTCAAAATATGGCAGGTACAAAAAGCACTGGAAGGAATCTACCAGAGACAGGAAGAGTTCCTTCAAAGCTGCAGAAAAGGAGAGAAAATCTGGAGACTCAAGGGAGACCAGATTCAGAACTCTAGTGAGGAGAAGAGATAACAGCTCTGGGAGATCAGATTACCAGAGGAGGGATGATAGTTCTGGCAGAACAGACTACCAGAGGAGAGAGAGTAGTCCAGCCAGAGCAGAGTTCAACCAGAGAAGGAGGGATCCAAGCCCCAGTCCCAGAGGAGATAACACCTGTTACACCTGCAACAAGCCTGGTCACTACAACTATGATTGTCCTCAATTGACTCCTAGAGAAAGAGAAGAGAAAAGGATCAAGAGAGATATGAGATATGCTTACAAGAGAGCACTACTGGCAGAAGCAGAGGAGGAAGATACAAGTTCCAGTTCCTCTTCTTCTTCTGATTTCGGGTCTGATGATGATGTATGTCTGATGGCAGACATCAATGAGGTACAAGAAACTACCTTAGTCTTATCAAATTCCAAATATACTGAATCCTCTAATTCATCTGGTAACTCCAGAGAGTCTGATATGCAGCAAATGCTATCAGATCTCCAAAATTGTGTTCAATTATGTCAAAAACTTGAGAAAGAGAATGGTAGGCTCAGAACTGAAGTTCAATCCTTATCTCATGAACAAAAATCCACCAGAGAACTCATGAAAGATCATTCCAAAGAAGTTTCTGAACTTCATGATAAGATCACAGAAAGAGATACTCTGGTAGATCAACTCATGAAGGAAAAGAACTCTCATGTAGAGGAGTTAAATGAGCTTAGAGCCAAATACCAGACTCTTATCAAGGGAAAACAAGTTGAGCAAAATATTGAGATACCTATGCCCAGAGAAGATTCCATGAAACCAGATGTTCTATCTATTATTTCAGGATCTTCTCAACGCATAAATGATAAGAGTGGTTTAGGATATCCTGGAATTATTAAAAGATCTCATAAATATTGCTTTACCAAAGATAAGTCTATAAGATCTGGTGAACTTGTGGAACTCCGGAATGAAGAGGATCCTTCTGATCGTATGGTGGTTCACGGACCTGGTTGGAAATGGGACCCCACTGCTGATAATTCAAAATATAATCCAGCAGAGGTGAATGTTCTGGAAGAAAAAATTCTAGAGCATACAAGTCAGAAAAGAGAACCTATGAAGATTGATGGTTCTGTTCAGATGCCTAATCTGATTAGAGAACCTCAGAGGAATCCTAAAAGAGTGGAACCTAAGCAGATTAGGGGACCTAAAAAAGGAGACTCTAAGAGGAAACCTAATCAGAATAGGGGATATCAGAGGAGATATACTGAACCAGTGAACCTCAATCAGAATCAGGGATCTCAAAAGTGGAATGCTCCAAGAAGATTCCAGAACAGGAAACCTCAGAAGGAATCCTATCATCAGAATAGATCCAATTTTCAGAACCAGAGGAGGTCTTCCAGACCCATCTATAGAAAACTAACTGATCTGGGTAGTTATGACACCAGAGATGGTTCTTCTAGGATGTACCCTTACAACCAGACCTTTAAGACCATGTCTTTGAGGCAGGCTATTCCAAGAGCCAGATTTGAGAAAAGATACACCAGACCTGTTTATAGGAAAGGTGTTCTGATCAGACCAGTAGCTCAATATGTCATTGTAAGAGGACATGTGCTGGTAGATAGATTTGGAAGGAAGACAAGATCTCCTCATCCAGCAAGGGATGATCTTTATCTTTGGATTCCTACAAAATCTGCAACTAACCAATCAGGACCCAGCTCTAGTAGGGGACCTAATTGATTTCTCTGCAGGTAGATAAGAGCCCATTGGAGAAAGGACTTTCAAGCAAACATGTGTGGTACATTGATAGTGGATGTTCCAAGCATATGACATTCCAGAAAGATCATCTCCAGGATTTCAAGCCTTTGAATGGGCCAAGAGTGATGTTTGGTGACAACAACTATGGAATCACCAGAGGAGTTGGAAAGTTGACCTTCAATGGAGTATCTGTAGATGAAGTCTACTATGTAGAAGGACTCAAGCATAATCTGCTTTCAGTATCCCAATTCTGTGACAGGGGATACTCAGTGAAGTTCTCTAGTGATTCATGCACAGTCTTTTCTTCTGATTATAATGATATCTTGCTAATAGGCTTGAGGAAGGGTAACATTTATCTTGCAGATTTTAGCAGTTGCCCAAGAAATGCTTGCATGGTTGCAAAAGGATCTGTAGAGAACAGCTGGATTTGGCACAAGAGATTGTGTCATCTGAACTTCAAAACACTGAACAAGATTTCCAGAAAAGGTCTAATTCGAGGTCTTCCTAATGAAGTGTTTAAGAAGGATCTGGTTTGTGGTTCATGCCAGAAGGGTAAACAACCCAAGACCTCCTTTAAGGATGTCCAGAGCACAACCACAACCAGAGTACTTCAACTACTTCACATGGACCTGTTTGGACCTGTTTCTCCTCTTAGTTTCAGTGGTAGGAAGTACACCTTGGTGATAGTAGATGACTTTTCAAGATACACTTGGGTAGTGTTCTTGTTTAAGAAAAATGAAACTATCACTAAGCTGCCAGAGTTCTTCAAGCAGATTCAGAATGAGCAGAACCAGAGCATAGTCAGAATCAGAAGTGACAAGGGGACAAAGTTCTTGAATTCACACATTGCAGATTACTGCAAGGACCATGGGATTTTTCATGAGACATCTGCTGCCAGAACACCCCAACAAAATAGAGTAGAAGAAAGGAGGAATATGACTCTCAAGGAAGCTGCAAGAACACTTCTGGCAGAGTACAACACACCACAGAGATTTTGGGCAGAAGCAATCAACACAGCTTGTTATACTAAGAACAAATGCCTAATTGCCCAGAGACATAATAAGACTACATATGAGGTATGGAAAGGTAAAACCCCATCTGTTTCATATTTTCATGTTTTTGGATGTAAGTGTTTCATCCATGATAATGGGAAATCTAAATTAAGAACTTTTGATGCCAAAGTGGCTGATGGAATATTTTTGGGATATTCCAGCACCAGTAAGGCTTTTAGAGTTTTTAATAAGAATTCACTTTGTGTGGAAGAAACGCCTCATGTTGTTTTTGATGAATCTACTTTTGAGTGCAAGGTGGACTCTAAGTCTTCTGACGAGACACAGAATCAGACTATTCCCAGAGTAATCAAGGTCAATCCACCTATTCTTGATTCAGACTAAGATTCAGATTCAGATGGTGACCCATCTTCTGGTTCTCTGAAGGAGAAGTCTTCACAAGGAGCAGAACCAGAGGAGGTTGGAACTCCTGTAGGGGGAAGCTCTTCTGCAGGTGGTGATATTCACCAAGGTACTGCAGAGGATGATCAACCAGGCAAGACCACGGGAAGGAGGACCCTGGTTGATCACCCCAATAACCTGATACTTGGAGATCCAACTAAGGGTGTCCAGACCAGGAGAACTCTTAACTTAACTGCCTTATTCAGTTGCTATGTATCCTTGATTGAGCCCAAGAACATCAGGGAAGCACTGAAAGATTCAAATTGGATTGTTGCTATGCAAGAGGAGTTGAATCAATTCACCAGACAGGATGTTTGGGAGCTGGTAGATAGACCAAGACATCAAAAGGTGATAGACACTAAGTGGGTTTTCAAGAATAAGAAAGATGAGAATGATGTCATTACTAGGAACAAGGCAAGGCTAGTGGCTCAGGGCTATTCTCAGTCTGAAGGAATAGACTATGATGAGACTTTTGCTCCTGTTGCCAGACTAGAAGCCATCAGATTGTTCTTAGCATATGCTGCTCACATGAAGTTTAAAGTATACCAGATGGATGTGAAATCTGCCTTTCTTAATGGGATTCTCATTGAGGAAGTGTATGTGGAACAACCTCCTGGTTTTGAACAAGGTGTTTAAGCTTAAGAAAGCTCTTTATGGGCTGAAGCAGGCACCCAGAGCATGGTATGACACTCTATATCAGTTTCTTCTGGACAATGGTTTTTCTAAGGGAAAGATTGATAGGACATTGTTTAGGAAAGAAGAAGGAAAGGACATCCTTCTGGTCCAAATATATGTTGATGACATCATATTTGGATCCCCTAACAAGAAGCTGTGTGAGAAGTTTGGTGATCTCATGCAGAGCCAACTTGAGATGTCAATGATGGGTGAAATGAATTAATTTTTAGGTCTGCAGGTGAAACAATCAGAGAAGGGAATTTTCATAAATCAAGCGAAGTACATCAGAAACATGTTAGAGAAATTTGGAGTAGGATCTAGCAAAGCAGCCAAGATTCCTATGATGACAAATTTCAACATGGATCCAGATGAGTCTGGAGAGAGTGTGGACCAGACTCAGTATAGAGCACTCATTGGTTCTCTTCTGTATTTGACTGCAAGCAGACCAGATATAACCTTTGCTGTAGGAGTGTGTGCCAGATTTCAAGCTAATCCTAAGAAAAGTAACTTGGAAGCTGCTAGGAAGATATTGAAGTATCTCAAAGGTACAATGAATTTTGGGTTATGGTATCCTGCAGATGACAACTTAGAGTTGAGTGGTTATTCGGATTCAGATTATGGTGGATGCAGAATAGATAGGAAGTCTACAAGTGGAACATGCCAATTTTTAGGAAATAAATTGGTCTCTTGGTTTTCTAAGAAACAGACTTCAGTTGCAACTTCAACAACAGAAGCAGAGTACATGGCTGCAGGGAGCTGTTGTTCTCAACTACTCTGGATTAGTCAACAACTTAGGGACTACCAGATTAGAGCCAAGGATATTCCTATATTTTGTGATAGTAATAGTGCAATTGCAATCACCCAGAATCCAGTTCTTCATACCAGGTGCAAACATGTTGATATAAGGCACCACTTTATCAGAGACCATGTTGAGAAAAGAGATATAAGGATGGAAAAGATTGCAACAGAGAAGCAGAGAGCAGATATTCTGACTAAGCCATTGGCTGAGACCAGATTCAGAGAGTTAGCATTTGAGTTAGGCTTATTGGATCCAGAGACAGATTTGTTTTAGGGGGAACATCAGAGAAGTATCCTTTATTTATACCTTATTCCATAATCTTTGTTCTTTAAAACTAACATACCTGCAGATTAGAAATATCAGAGAAGTTACATCTCCAGATGAGGTATGCACCAGGTGACACTTGTACCAGATGAGGTACGTCCCAGATGAGGTGCTGAGTCAGATTCCAGAAAAAGACCAGAGTCTTCTCTGATCAGAACCAGATGGATCTCCATCAGATGAGGTGTAATGCCAGACTAGTTGTGGTATCATCTGGTTACAATAACAGGTGATAGGTATGTTTTTACTTTTCTGGCCTCTGATCATTGGGATACACCTTTTATATTAGTAAATACACCCAAAACGCTTCAACTTCAGAGTGTATTTAAGACTAGGGTATAGGGCCTAGGCAATCATTTCGCTTTTTCTCTTGACTGCCCCAAAACCCCTTTATGCCCAGTCCCAATGACCACGTCTATGCACCAGATTAAATCTGTATTTTGCCTTTTAATCTTGGCCATCAGATTTAATCGATGTGCAATATGTCAATCAATTCAAAAATTGATTTTGTTCCCTAAATTAAATTTTGAAATTACACGCGTTCACACTTCATTAATTAATCAAGCCACGCGTCTTGCCCTATTTAAATCAAAATTCTTTTCAATTTTCCTTTCACGTTTCATATCTTTTCAAAGCCCTAACCTTCTCTCTGCAAAGTTCTCTCTCTCTCTCTCTCTCTTTCTCTCACAGTAATGGCCCCTTCGTGCAACTTCGATCATGAACTGATGATGAAGAAATTGAAGACAGAGATGGTGGTTGACTTCTACACCACCAAGAACTCTTCTGCACTGGCTATTTTGGAAATATTAAGAAGATCCGGCGTAGAGAAGTTGATTTCCACTGTTCCCAGAGATTTTCGCACTCTGGACGGTTATGCGGCCCAGTTTCTGGTTCGTATGAAGATCCATGAAGATTACATTTCCTCAAAGATCAACAAGGATGATTTGGTATTTTCTAAGCAGGATTTTTGTGCTTTATTTGAGAATATTTCGGCAGTAGGGGTGGATCCTTTGACTTACAAGGAAGACGAAATTGTTGAGTCTTTCAAGTTATTTGCCAGATCCTCGTGCCAGAATTTGATGAAGGGCTTTTTGGACAAGCATTTGAGGCAGAAATACAAGGTTTTTTTTTGATATAGTGGTGAAGGTACTGATGTGTGAAAATCACAGCACGGATGCGATTTTCAATGGAAGGATGTGTGTAATGAGGGCCTTGTATGATGAAGTTCAATGCAACTGGGCTGAATTCTTTTGGGATGTTTTGAGGAAGAATAGGTTGAAGGTGAAGAAGGAGGCTTGTCTTTCCCAGCCAGGGGAGTTGCATTACTACTTCACTGCTAATGTTTCGTTGGGAACGAAACTGACTTTGATTTTGGATTCATTTCTTCCGGAGAAGAAATGGAAAGAGTCTTGGTGCAGAGGGTTTCACAAATCCAAAATCTTGTTCTCTAAGGATGGTCCCCTTCCTGGCCATCCTGACTCTGATGGTGAGCAAGCCATCCCTGCCCCTCCTCTACAGGCAATTCCCTCACCTGCAAAGGGGCAGAAACAGCAGCAGAAGTAGAAGACCCAGAAGAAAGCTGCTGAAGCAACTGGCTCCTCAACAGTTGCATTCTCTGGTTCCTCAGAGGAGGACCAGATTCCTCTTCTTGATGTCTTGAAGAAGAAGAGTGAAGGAGCTGAGGTTGCCAAGAAGGCAGGAGCTTCCAAGAGGAAGAGGCCAGAGGAGGCCAAGAAGGGATCTGCCAAGAAGCCAAGGAAAGGCAGAAGAGCCCCAAAGACACTTCTGGTGGATGAGCCATTAGAAGAGGACGTAGAAGAAGAGGTTGAGCCTCTGAAGAAGAAGTCCAGGGCCAAGAGGGCCATTCTTCAAGATTCAGACTCCGGCTCTGATCTTGGAGATGCTCTGGAGCAAGCCATTGATGAGGCTGCCAGAATCTTGCAGGACTCCTCTGCTCCTTTTCCTTCAGAAGAGGTAATCCCCCCAATCTCTACATCTACCCCCATTAACCTTGTTTCCCCATCAACCTCTCCCCTAGATAACCTTTCCCACAATCCCTCATCTGCTTCTGGTGCCCCCGTTGCCTCACCAGAGCAGACTCTTCCAGATACCCCTATATACACTCCCTCCACCATACCTACACAAACACCTTCTCCCCCACCTTCTCAAACACCTCTTACCACAAATCCTTCTCCCCCAGCACCTGTACCAGAGGTCCCCTCCACCTCTGGTGCTGAACCTACCCTGCCTTCCTTTCCCACTTCACAAACAACCTTCCCTGTTTTTGTACCAGAAGTACCATCTACTTCTTCTGGTGCAGAACAACCCATTCCTTCCACCTCCACCTCCCAAATTCCTACCCCTCCCCAATCCCATACAGAACAGGACCCAACCATTTCTATGGCTCTGGGATTCCCTGCTCCTCCCTCTCCCACCTGTTTAACCAGCGATGATAGTGAAGATGAGGAAGCTTCGCTTGAGCCTGCTAACTTAGCACCTTTCTCCTCTGCCTCTGGGCCCAAACCCTTCACTTTCTCATCTGTAGAAATGGGTCCCATCAGGCAGAGTATGAGTGTGAGTGCTCAGCTCTGGCTAAGAGAGCAGTTTCCAATCTTATTGGAGCACTTACCATTATTGGCGGATCTGACTGACGCCAAGGTCTAGAGCAAGGCCAGATTAGAGGATGTGGAGGATCTGATGCTGCTGCTAGAAGAGATGACTCCCTTCACATTCACAGCCTGGGAGATAGAGCTAAAAAAGAAGATGAATATCCAAAATCCAGCGGAGCTAGAGACACCAGAGGCAGCGAAGGTGTTGATTCGTACGTTGCTCATCCAGAGAGGAGTAATGCTCACTCCTGAGGGATTCTCATACAATTTTGCCCTCACTTCTCATTTCCTCCAGAGCTCTACTCTGATGAGGAAGATTTTGATATGTCTCCTGCCGTGCTCCAGAAGATGAAGACTTTCTTCAATGAGCAAATCATGCAGATTGGCCGTTTTTCTAAGGCTATTCAACATATGGCCCCTGCTATGATAGAGCACCAGATTCGGCAGGAGCGGAGGATTTTTCTTAAGCAGATCAAGTCTACTCTTGCTGAAGTTAAAGCTTCTTTTAAGGCAAATGGTCTTTTTGTGAAGTTGGATGTGATGCACAGCCAAAAACAGCTCCAGGAGCACGTGCTGGAGCAGCTGAGGCCAGTTTCTGTGTTAAAAGTTGAGTTGGCCACTCACATGCTGCAGACTGCTAAGCTCAAGGACTCCCTCCAGGAGATGTTAGAGAAGCAGGAGAAGCTTGTTGCAGAATCCAAGGCTTACCTGGAGGAAGCAAAGCAGCTGCGTGATCTTCACTCTCCCTCCAACACTGCCTTGCCTGATCTCATAATGTAGGTAGTGGAGCCCCTCCTTGATGAAGTTAAAAAGGGGGAAGAGAAGGCCAGAACTGATCTGGTGAAGACCACCAATGAGACACTCTTTAGCCATGGTGCTCGTCTGGACCTGCTGGAGAACACTTTGGTCCAGGCTGAGCTGCAGAAGAAGAAGAAGGAACAACTCAAATCTCTCACCATGGCTAAGCAGCTTGCTGCAGAAGAGGAATCCTCAGATGCAGTGCAGGATCCTATTTCAATCTCTGGACCTGCTAAGAGGAAGTTTAGGAAAGTCAAGAAGAGTTTCCTTGAATCTGTTGTTGAAGAAGCTCAGAAGAGATATAAGGAAGAGACTCCAGAGGAGAAGCAAGCTAGGATAAGGAAAAACATAGATGAAGAGCAGAGGCTCAGATATGTTAGGAGGCAGAACAAGAAGACCAGAGAAGCTGGTGTTCCTTCTGGTGCAGGTGGATCTAGTCAGAGGAGGAAAGCTCCTATTGAGGTGATGAACATTTTGCCTCTCAGGACAGAAGGGTCTTTTGACTCTACTGTGCCTGTGCCTTTGATTGAGAAATTGAAGGAGGCAAAGACTCTCTGGTTCATTCAACACTATATCCAGAGGCCAGCACCAGAGGATGATGAGCTGATCAACAGAACCTTTCACTCTTGGATGCAAGCTTATGATGCAGATCTGTAGAAGCAATTGATGGATTCTACCATTGAATTCAACCTGGAGGTGACTGCTCCTGAGTTTACCTATCTCAACACTCCTATGAATGGAAACCAGGTTGATTGGGCAGAGCTGAAGAGATTATACAAGACCAAGGTGTTGGTGAATTTCACTCCAACATCTTCTGCAGAGTTGAAGGCCGTCCAGGATAGGTTCCTTGACTGGTTTCTTATGCCTAAAGAGAACATAAGATATGCATAGAATAGGACCTGATTTGAAATGTAATCTGTAATCATTCTATCCTCTGTATCAATGAAAATCATATCTTCTCTGTTCAAAAGACAACCTCTTGTTGTCTTAATTGTTTGCCTGATAAGATCTACTCTAAGGTCTTATCCCTTTACTGTTTTTATGCTTAAGTGTTTTTTATCAGTTCTGGTAGTGTTTTAACTCCATCAAAAAGGGGGAAATTGTTAGGATAAATATTGTATAGTTTTGATGAGTTAAAATAAACCAGAAGATGTAATAGGACCATCTGGACCTGTTAGCCAGATGATGATCTAGACTAGGACTTAGTCTAGGGGGAACTGCCAGACCAGAAGACTTCACCAGAAGAGTCACCAGAAGACCCCACCAGAGGACTTCACCAGAGGACTCCACCAGAAGACTTCACCAGATGAGATCTGACCAGAAGCAGAGGACCTTCCCCAGACCAGACGAGTCCAGACCAGACGAGTCTAGTGGAACAAAAGATGCTTAGTTTGATCCCCTGTTTCTACTGAGTATTCTGGTTGTTAACCAGATCTGGACCAGAATACACCGAGGTTGCCTGGTGTCTGGTCTTGCCTTCTCTGGAGAGAATCAGAGTTAGGCAGATGAAGCATTTGACCGTTGGTGATTCAAATCAAGTCAACAAGATCAGGATTAGAAAGTCTTGAAGTCAATCAATCCAAGGATCTCACCAACCCAATCAATCAATTAGGGAATTGATTGATTGAAGCTTCCTTAAATAGAGGATCTGATTGGATTAGCTCTCCAACGGCTAACCCTAAACTCCTCTATAAATAGAAGAGTGCAGTCACAAGAAAAAGCTCTAGAGATCCTACGCGCACAAGTCACATTCCAAGCTTTTGATAATCACTCTTAGCACTCTTATTGTTCACATTACATATCTACTCTTAAGGAGTTATTGGACTTTAACCTATTCATCTCTAAGATAAGGTTGAAGGTTGATTACTTTAGATTGTGGTTAGATCTAAAGGAGTTGTAAGAAGGAACCGGTACTTCGAAAATTCCAGTACGTAAGTAAGTTGGTTGGTTGATAGTGAGACCCCTTGGTCAAAAGGGTGAGTAGACGTAGGATATTCAGATCCGAACCAATATATATCCGGTGTTATTTATTGCTTTCGTTTATTTAATCTCTTACTTGTTTTGTGCTGTTATAATAAGAAGTTTGTTAAGACATAACTTTAAAGATTCCGCAATCAATCTATCTAGTGGGACCAACAGGTCCCAATTGATCCTTCTCTTACTGGGACACCTCTTGATGACCCCAAGGATGATAACATTCCCCCTCCTGCCAGACATGGCTCTTAGATGATTAGGGTAGATAGGTCTTTCATTGTACTTTTCTTTTTGTTGTTCGCTCCCTTGTGGAGCTTATCTTGTAATTTTTGGGCGATCACGCCTTATCATTAATGATATCATGTTTTGCTCGACTTTTTTTCTTTACATTAATTGTTCTTTGCATTTATATTTATGCTTAACAATTTTTATGTAGTTGGACTTTGTTCCTTAAGAACTTTTACCTTAGAAATTTGAGGGCTTTGGCCTTAGGCTATGTTCATTTAAAAACGAACAGCCTTTGATGGGCTTGATTGTATAATCAATTTGTGCCTCGAGCTTGAATCTCCTTTGAACGAAGAACTTATGATTGTGTTGGTCCCGAAACGAGTAAACAGGTGTATGGGGGGGGGGGGGGAATACACCTGTGATTACAAATTAAAAATTCTTGTAAAACTTATCAGGTTAGTTAAGACAGTAGCTCGTCAGTGGACTTGAGGTCTGCTGAGAGTTACTTTGTGAAAGCTTACTGAGATAATACCTCCACTGAAAGCACAAGACTTTCAGTTGAACTACTATCTAATTAGCTTTCAGTTGCGGATTAGTGAGCCCTTAGAAAACTCATTTTACTTTGATAAACTTTGAGATGAACACACACTTAGGAAATAGCAGAATGTAAGAACACAAGGTATAAAGTGGTTCAGAGATGAATCTCCTACGTCCACTGTCCTGATCAAACAGGAGAATTCCTTTCACTTGGAATTCCTTATGTTATAGTGCCAAGGTGCACTGATCAACTAATCCTCTCTTAGGATGATTGATCACTAGGAAATTCCAGGTCCTAGTTCCCAAAACAAACCAGCTTTCAGACTGATACAACAATCAGCTTACTAACACCACTTAACACTAGCTCTCAACCTAAACACTGAGTAGGGTTTTGAGTAGGGTTTTGGTTCCAACTATTTTGAGATAATCCTTACAAGTTTAGCTCAAGGCTTAGGATTGGATTATCTCTTTCTAAGATTTGGATATAGCTTTAAGCTTGGTTACAGAAGGTTTGTTAGGCTCTCTACAAATGTGAAACACTTGGGAAACAATGATAATTTCGAGTGCTTCTTAGTTGTTATGAATGTAGAGATAACTTTGATCTTGTGAGTTTCCCGTGCTTGGAAATGTGCACGTCCTTCTGTATTTATAGGCTTCCTTGAAAATCTTCCCGTTGGATTTGAATCTTCTCAAGTAAGTCTTCTTGTATCTGATTGGTTCAAACGGCTCTATTTGAAGCTTTAAGTCTTGTCAAGAAACGGCTGAAAGACCATGCCTGTTCACCAACTTTCTGTAGATTGCTAGAGAAAGACTTTTGGTACTTGTCAGGCTGGGGCAGGTCGGCTGTCAGTAAGTACACTGACGTGTCATCTTCTCATTGGACCTTAAGTCTGCGTGCCCAGATTCTTGTCTTGCTTTAAGGTGGATGTTAGGATAAAAATTTGTTAGTTTTGATGAGTTAAAACAAACCAGAAGATGTAATAGGACCATCTGGACCTGTTAGCCAGATGATGATCTAGATTAGGACTTAGTCTAGGGGGAACTGCCAGACCAGAAGACCTCACCAGAAGAGTCACCAGAAGACCCCTCCAGAGGACTTCACCAGAGGACTTCACCAGAGGAGATCAGACCAGAGGCAGAGGACCTTCCCCAGACCAGACGAGTCCGGACCAGACGAGTCTGGTGGAACAAAAGATGCTCAGTTTGATCCCCTTATTCTACTGAGTATTCTGATTGTTCACCAGATAAGGACCAGAAGACACCGAGGTTGCCTGGTGTCTGGTCCTGCCTTCTCTGGAGAGAATCAGAGTTAGGCAATTGGAAGCATTGACCGTTGGTGATTCTAATCAAGTCAAAACAAGATTGGATTGAGAAGATATGAAGACAATCAATCAAGATCTCACCAACCCAATCAATCAATTAGGGAATTAATTGATTGAAGCTTCCATATATAGAGGATCTGATTGGATTAGCCTCCCAACGGCTATGTCCCTAATCCCCTCTATATATACTTGAGTGCAGATCTGGAAAAAGCTCTAGAATCATTCACGCGCATATAGCCATACTAAGCTTTTGATCACTACGCTTATTGCACTCACTTTTGTTCTTAATTACTCATCTACTCGTAAGGAGTTTATATACTCAACCTGTTCATCTTGTTAGACAAGGTTGGAGTAAGTCTATCTTTAGATCGAAGTTAGATCTAAAGAGTTTGTAAGAAGGTGCTGGTACTTCAGAAATTCCAGTGAGTAAGTTTGTGAGTTGGTTGATAGTGAGACCCCTTGGTGATAAGGGAGAGTGGACGTAGGATATTTAATCCGAACCACTATACATCTTGTGTTATTTATCGCTTTATTTTAATTATTGTTCATTGTTCATTACTCTCTTATAAAAGACTTTGAAAGACATTATTACATAAGCTTCCGCAATTAATCTATCGAGTGGGACCAACAAGTGGTATCAGAGCGGTGTGTCCAACGACCACTGCTTTGAAAAGCTTTTGGTGGTCACCGGGCAGATCCATTGCTCTTTAGTGCTTTTATTCAAGTTCTTGTTATTTCCCTAAATTTCTTATCAATATGTCTTCGAAATCTTCTTATAAGAGTCGCAAACTGCCAGAATTCTCGTTCGAGGATTATAGCCACTGGAGCTTCATGATGAGTAATCATCTTGGAGCTATTCACCACCGCATGTTAGATGTGGTTGAAAGTGGCCCCATTAAATTTTATTGGACTCCTATTGATAGTGGCAGGTCTGAGTCCAGAGAAGAAACTAGCGATGCTGCAGAGGATAGAGTTCCCAGACAACGAATCCTCAAAAAGAAAGACGAACTTGACAACGATGAGAGAAAGCTACATAACCTGGACCAGGTGGCGAGGACTGAGATTATCAACACTCTTACTAAAGAAGTTATTGAAAAGGTCAGGACGTGCATCACTGCAAAAGAGATGTGGGACAAGTTAGCTCTGCTCTGTGAAGGAACAGAGAAGATTAAAGATAACAAGCTCCAAGCTGTTCAACACTCTTTTGACACATTTAAGATGAAACCAGACGAGACCATTGACCAGCTGGACATGCGTCTCACGAATCTCTTAAACAAGGCTAGTGCCTTAGGTAAGACTTATTCTGAAAAAGAGATTAATAGTAAAATATTACGTTCACTAACGAGCAGGTGGAGAATTAAAGTCACTGTGATCAAGGACAACAAGGATCTCAACACTCTGGATCACCATCTTCTGTTGTCTGATCTCAAAGCTTACGAATATGATCTTCAAGAGGAGGATCAAACAGAAGAGGTTTCCTCTTCTGGCCAGAAAGGAGTTGCATTCTCTTCAACTCTCAAATCTGATGCCATGCCAAAGGAGTCTACTGCAGATGACTTGAGCCTCAAGGAGCAGGTAGCACTTCTAACTCATAAATTAGACAAAATGAGTTCAAAATATGGCAGGTACAAAAGGCATTGGAAGGAGTCTACCAGAAACAGGAAGAGTTCTTTCAAGCCTGCAGAGAAGGAGAAGACATCTGGAGACTCAAGGGAGACCAGATTCAGAACTCCAGAGAGGAGGAGAGATGACAACCCTGGCAGCTCTGGGAGATCAGATCATCAGAGGAGGGATGGTAGCTCTGGCAGACCTGACTACCAGAGGAGAGAAAGTAGCCCTGCCAGATCAGACTACAACCAGAGGAGGAGAGAGCCAAGTCCTAGTCCCAGAGGAGACAATGCTTGCTACACATGCAACAAGACTAGTCACTACAGTTATGATTGTCCTCAGCTTACTCCTAGGGAAAGAGAAGAGAAAAGAATCAAGAGAGATAGGAGATATGCAGATAAGAGAGCACTGCTGGCAGAAGCAGAGGAGGAGGATACTAGTTCCAGTTCTTCTTCTTCTGACTTTGGTTCAGATGATGATGTGTGTCTCATGGCAGACATTACTGAGGTAAATGAAACTACTCTTGTTTTATCTAATTCCAAATGTACTGAATCCTCTAATTCATCTGGTAACTCCAGAGAGTCTGATATGCAACAAATGCTATCAGATCTCCAAAATTGTGTCCAACTCTGTCAAAAACTTGAGAGAGAGAATGGTAGGCTCAGAGCTGAAGTTCAATCTCTCTCTCATGAGCACAAATCCACCAGAGAACTCATGAAAGATCATTCCAAAGAAGTCTCTGAACTTCAGGATAAGATCACAGAAAGAGATACTCTGGTAGATCAACTCATGAAAGAAAGGAATTCTCAAGAGGATGAGATCACTGAACTCAGAGCCAAATACCAAACTCTTATCAAGGGAAAACAAGTTGTCCACAACAAAGAGGAGATACCTATGCCCAGAGAAGCTCCTAAGATACCATCTGTTGTATCTATCATATCAGAGTCTTCTCAGCGCATTTGTGATAAGAGTGGTTTAGGATATTCTGGAATTACCACTAAAACTCACAAGTACTTTTATAACAAAGACAAGTCTGTAAGAGCTGGTAAATTGGTAGAAATCTGGAATGATAAAGACTTAACTGGTAATGGTTACAAGGTGGTTCACAATCCTGATTGGAAAAGGAATCACTCTGTTAATCAAATAACAAATGGTCCAGAAGAGTTGACTACTCTGGAAGAGAAGATGCTAGAGAATAAGTGTCAAAAAGGGGAACCATTAAAGATTAATGGTTCTGTGAACAATGAGTCCCAAGGAGTAGGAATTACTCAAATTGGAGGACCCCAGAGAAATCCTCAAAGGGAACCTAAACAGATTAGGGGACCTCAAAGGAAACACTCAAAAAGGGGGAATACCAATCAGAGTAATAACTACCAGAGAAGGAACAATGTTCAACAGAACCAGGTACCCCAGAGACAATTTTCTCAGAAGAATCAATTCCAGAATAGGTATACTCAAAGGAACTATAATCACCAGAACAGGTCTAATTATCAGAACCAGAGGAGGTCTTCCAGACCCATCTATAGAAAACCAACTGATCTGGGAAGTTATGACACCAGAGATGGTTCTTCTAGGATGTACCCTTATAACCAGACCTTTAAGACCATGTCTTTGAGGCAGGCCATTCCAAAGGCCAGATTTGAGAAAAGGTACACCAGACCTGTTTATAGGAAAGGTGTCCTTATCAGACCAGTAGCTCAATATGTCATAGTAAGAGGACATGTACTGGTAGATAGATTTGGAAGGAAGATAAGATCCCCTCATCCATCAAGAGATGATCTTTATCTATGGATTCCTACAAAACCTGCAACTAACCAATCAGGACCCAGCACTAGTAGGGGACCTAATTGATCTCTCTGCAGGTAGATAAGAGTCCATTAGAGAAAGGATTTTCAAGCAACCATGTCTGGTACATTGATAGTGGATGTTCCAAGCACATGACATTCCAGAAGGATAATCTCCAAGATTTCAAGCCATTGAATGGACCAAGAGTGATGTTTGGTGACAACAACTATGGAGTCACCAGAGGAGTTGGAAAGTTGACCTTCAATGGAGTATCTGTAGATGAAGTCTACTACGTAGAAGGACTCAAGCATAATCTGCTTTCAGTATCCCAATTCTGTGACAAGGGATACTCAGTGAAGTTTTCTAGTGATTCATGCACTGTTTTCTCTTCTGATTATACTGATATCTTGCTAATAGGTTTGAGGAAGGGTAACATTTATCTTGCAGATTTTAGCAGTTGCCCAAGGAATGCTTGCCTGGTTGCTAAAGGATCTGCAGAGAACAGCTGGATTTGGCACAAGAGATTGTGTCATCTTAACTTCAAAACATTGAACAAGATTGCCAGAAAGGGTCTCATTCGAGGTCTTCCAAATGAAGTGTTTAAGAAGGATCAGGTTTGTGGTTCATGTCAGAAGGGTAAACAACCCAAGAATTCCTTTAAGGATGTCCAGAGCACAACCACAACCAGAGTACTTCAACTACATCACATGGACCTGTTTGGACCTGTTTCTCCTCTTAGTTTCAGTGGAAGGAAGTACACCTTAGTAATAGTAGATGACTTTTCAAGATACACTTGGGTAGTGTTCTTGTTTAAGAAAAATGAAACTATAACTAAGCTGCCAGAGTTCTTCAAGCAGATTCAGAATGAGCAGAACCAGAGCATTGTCAGGATCAGGAGTGACAAAGGAACAGAGTTTTTGAATTCACATATTGCAGATTATTGCAAGGATCATGGGATTTTTCATGAGACATCTGCTGCCAGAACACCTCAACAAAATGGAGTTGTAGAAAGGAGGAATAGGACTCTCAAAGAAGCTGCAAGAACACTTCTGGCAGAGTACGGCACTCCACAGAGATTTTGGGCAGAGGCCATCAATACAGCTTGTTACACTCAGAACAGGTGCCTGATTGCCCAGAGACACAATAAGACCCCATATGAGGTATGGAAAGGTAAAACCCCATCTGTTTCATATTTTCATGTTTTTGGATGTAAGTGTTTCATCCATGACAATGGGAAATCTAAATTAAGAACCTTTGATGCTAAAGTGGCTGATGGAATATTTTTGGGATATTCCAGCACCAGTAAAGCTTTTAGAGTTTTTAATAAGAATTCACTTTGTGTGGAGGAAACACCTCATGTTGTTTTTGATGAATCTACTTTTGAGTACAAGGTGGATTCTAAGTCTTCAGATGAGACCCAGAATCAGACTAAACCCAGAGTTATCAAGGTCAATCCACCTATTCTTGATTCAGATTCAGATTCAGATGATGACCCATCTCCTGGTTCTCTGAAGCAGCAGCCTTCACAAGGAGCAGAACCAGAAGAGGTTGGAACTCCTGTAGGGGGAAGCTCTTCTGCAGGTGGTGATAATCACCAAGGTACTGCAGAAGATGATCACCCAGGCAAGACCACGGGAAGGAGGACCCTAGTTGATCACCCCAATGACCTGATCTTAGGAGATCCAACTAAGGGTGTCCAGACTAGGAGAACTATTAACTTGGCTGCCTTATTCAGTTGCTATGTGTCCTTGATTGAGCCCAAGAACATCAAGGAGGCACTGAAAGATTCAAATTGGATTGTGGCTATGCAGGAGGAATTGAATCAATTCACCAGACAGGATGTTTGGGAGCTGGTAGACAGACCAAGACATCAAAAGGTGATAGGCACTAAGTGGGTTTTCAAAAATAAGAAAGATGAGAATGATGTCATTACTAGGAACAAGGCAAGGCTAGTGGCCCAGGGCTATTCTCAGTCTGAAGGAATAGACTATGATGAGACTTTTGCTCCTGTTGCCAGACTAGAAGCTATCAGATTGTTCTTAGCATATGCTGCTCACATGAAGTTCAAAGTATACCAGATGGATGTGAAATCTGCCTTTCTTAATGGGATTCTCATTGAGGAAGTGTATGTTGAACAACCTCCTGGTTTTGAACAAGGTGACAAGGTGTTTAAGCTTAAGAAAGCTCTTTATGGGCTGAAGCAGGCACCCAGAGCATGGTATGACACTCTATCTCAATTTCTTCTGGACAATGGTTTTACTAAAGGTAAGATTGATAGGACCTTGTTTAGGAAAGAAGAAGGAAAGGACATCCTTCTGGTCCAAATATATGTTGATGACATCATATTTGGATCCCCTAACAAGAAGCTGTGTGAGAAGTTTGGTGAGCTCATGCAGGGACAGTTTGAGATGTCCATGATGGGAGAATTGAATTACTTTTTGGGTTTGCAGGTTAAGCAATCAGAGAAGGGAATTTTTATTAATCAAGCTAAGTACACCAGAAACATGTTAGAGAAATTTGGAATAGGATCTAGCAGAGCAGCCAAGATCCCTATGATGACAAATTTCAACATGAATCCAGATGAGTCTGGAGAGAGTGTGGACCAGACTCAGTACAGAGCACTTATTGGTTCTCTTTTGTATCTGACTGCAAGCAGACCAGATATTACTTTTGCTGTAGGAGTTTGTGCCAGATTTCAAGCTAACCCCAAGAAGAGTCACTTGGAAGCAGCTAAGAAAATATTGAAATATCTCAAGGGAACTGTGAATTTAGGATTATGGTATCCTGCAGATGACAATTTAGAATTAAGTGGTTATTCAGATTCAGACTATGGTGGGTGCAGAATAGATAGGAAATCTACAAGTGGAACATGCCAATTTTTAGGGAATAAATTGGTATCCTGGTTTTCCAAGAAGCAGACTTCAGTTGCTACATCAACAACAGAAGCAGAGTACATGGCTGCAGGGAGTTGTTGTTCTCAACTTCTTTGGATTAGTCAACAGCTTAGGGATTACCAGATTAGAGCTAAAGATATTCCTATTTTCTGTGATAGTAATAGTGCCATTGCAATCACCCAGAATCCGGTTCTTCATACCAGATGCAAACATGTTGATATAAGGCATCATTTTATCAGAGATCATGTTGAGAAGGGAGATATAAGGATGTAAAAGATTGCAACAGAGAGGCAGAGAGCAGATATTTTAACCAAGCCTTTGGCTGAGACCAGATTCAGAGAGTTAGCCTTTGAGTTAGGTTTGTTGGATCCAGAGACAGATTTGATTTAGGAGGAACATCAGAGAAGTATCCTTACTTTATTAATTTTCTTCATAAATTTTCTTTATGCTAACATACCTGCAGATTAGATATATCAGAGAGGGTATACTTCCAGATGAGGTATACACCAGGTGACACTTATCCCAGATGAGGTGCTGAGTCAGAGATATGCCCAAAATCTTTACTGACCAGGACCAGATGAGTTCCATCAGAGGAGAAGTATCACCAGACTAGTTGTGGTATCATCTGGTTACAATATCAGGTGACAGGTATGTCTTTTCTACTCTGGCCTCTGATCATTGGGATACACTTTTCAAATTAATAAGTACACTCAAAACCTTTCAACTTCGGAGTGTATTTAAGACTAGGGTATATGGCCTAGGCAATCATTTCGCTTTTTCTCTTGACTGCCACAAAACCCCTTTATGCCCAGTCCCAATGACTATGCCAACGCACCAGATTAAATCTGTATTTCGCCTTTCATCATGGCCATCGGATTTAATCACTGTGCAAAATGTCAATCAATGCCAAAATTGATTTTGTTTCCTAAATTGAATTTGAAACAACACGCGTTCACACTTCATTTAATTTTCAAGCCACGCGTATCACCCTACTTAAATCAATTTTGTTTTCAATCTGTCCTTTCACGTTTCCATACTATTCGAACCCTAACCTCTCTCTGCAAAGCATTCTCTTTCTCTCTCTCTCTCTTTCACAGTTATGGCACCCAAGTGCAATTTCGATCCAGACTATGTCTGCAAGAAACTCAAGACAGAAATGGTGGTGGACTTCTATTCCACTAAGAATCCGGCCGCTTTGGAGATTTTGGAACTTCTCCGACGTTCTGGGCTGGAGGAGTTGATCTCAAAGGTTCCCAAGGATCTGCGTACCTTGGATGGATATGCTACACAGTTTCTTATCCGGATGAAGATCCATGAAGACTATATTTCATCCAAGATTGATTCAGAGGATCTTGTTTTCTCTAAGGCAGACTTCTGTGGTCTTTTTGGTAACCTTTCTGCGGAAGGTGTGGACCCACTGAAGTACAGAGAAGGAGAGGCGTTGGAATCCTTCAAGATGTTTGCCAGAAATTCATGCCAGAATATTTCCAAGGGTTTCTTGGACAAGCATCTTAGGCAGAAGTATAAGGTGCTATTTGATATTGTGGTGAAGATTCTCATGTGTGAGAGCCATAGCACAGATGCCATCTTCGTTGGCAGGCTCTGTGTTATGAGGGCCATTCTGGATGGTGTTCAATGTAACTGGGCTGAGTTCTTCTGGGGGGTGCTGAGGAAGAACAAGGTGAAAATACAGAAGGAAGAATGCCCCCAGTTGCCAGGAGAGCAACAATTTGTGTTCAATGCTAATGTTTCATTGGGCACAAAACTCACCCTAATTCTGGATTCGATTCTTCCAGAGAAGAAATGGAGACAATCCTGGTGTAAGGGCTTTCATAAGTCCAAGATTATGTTCTCCAAGGATGGTCCTCTCCACGGCCATGCCGACTCTGATGGAGAGCAAGCCATCCCTGCCCCTCCTATTCAATCTATTCCCTCTCCTCCTAAGGGGCAGAGAAGGCAGCAGCAGCAGAAGACACAGAAGAAAGCTGCTGCAGCAACTGGTTCTTCAGCCGTTGCCTTTTCTGGTTCCTCAGAGGAGGACCAGATTCCCCTTCTTGATGTGCTTAAGAAGAAGGGTGATGATGATAAAGCTGTAAAGAAGGCTGGAGCAGCCAAGAGGAAGCAGCCAGACGAGGCCAGGAGAGGTTCTGCTAAGAAGAGGAGGACTAGCAGGAAGGCAAAGAAAACCCTTCTGGTGGATGAGCCATCAGAAGAGGAAGAGGAAGAAGATGAAGTGCCTCTTGTGAGGAAATCCAAGGCTAAGAGAGCCCTTCTTCAAGATTCAGACTCTGGATCTGATCTTGGAGAGGCCTTGGAGAAGGCCATTGAGGATGCTTCCCAGATGATGGAGGATGCTCCAGTGCCTGTTATGCCTGCTGGTGTTGACCCAGCAGAGGTAAACCCTTCCTTTCCCTCTTCCTCCCCCATAAATCTTGTTTCCCCTTCCATCTCTCCCCCAGATAACATCCCCCAAACCCCATCTGCCTCTGGTAACCCCATTCTTCCACCAGAGCAGACTATTCCAGATACCCCCGTCTATACTCCCTCTACCATTCCTACACAAACACCTTCTCCCCCAAATTTCCAAACACATATCCCCACTAACCCCTCCCCCCCACCTCCTGTATCAGAGGTACCCTCAACCTCCTCTGGTGCAGAAGTCCCCCCTTCAAACACTTCCACCTACCAAATCCCTCCTACCCATTCTGTACCAGTTATCCCTTCCTCTTCTGGTGCAGAGCAACCAATCCCTACCACCTCTACTTCACAAAATCCAAACCCTCCCCAAACCCATACAGATCAGGACCCAACCATTGCTATGGCTCTGGGATTCCCTGCCCCTCCTCCCTCCCCAACCTGTTTAACCAGCGATGATAGTGAAGATGAGGAAGCTTCACTTGAGCCTGTTGACTTAGCCCCTTCCTCCTCTGCCTCTGGGCCCAATCCCTTCACTTTCTCTTCTGCAGAAATGAGTCCCATTAGGCAGAGTATGAGTGTAAGTGCTCAGCTCTGGCTAAGAGAGCATTTTCCAGTTCTTCTGGAGCACTTACCACTTCTAGCAGAGCTTACTGATGCCAAGGTCTGGAGCAAGGCCAGACTTGAAGATGTGGAGGACCTGGTGCTATTGCTTGAGGAAATGGGTGCCTCCAACTTCACTGCTTGGGAGATTGAGCTGAAGCAGAAGATGAACATTCAGAACCCAGCAGAGCTGGAGACTCCTGGTGCAGCCAAAGTCTTGATTCGCACCCTGCTCATCCAGAGAGGAGTCATGCTCACTCCAGAGGGCCCCACTTACAAGTTTGGTCCTCACTTTGTCTTCCCTCCAGAGCTTTATTCAGACGAGGAGGACTTTGAGATGTCTCCTGCTGTGCTCCAGAAGATGAAGGCTTTCTTCAACGAGCAGATCATGCAGATAGGGCGCTTTTCCAAAGCAATCCAACATATGGCCCCTGCTATGATCGAGCATCAGATTAAGCAAGAGAGGAAAATCTTCCTGAAGCAGATCAAATCCTCTCTGGCAGAGGTTAAAGCTTCGTTCAAGGCTAATGGCTTGTTTGTCAAGCTAGATGTTATGCACAGCCAGAAGCAGCTCCAGGAGCATGTGATGGAGCAGATGAGGCCAGTTTCTGTACTCAAAGTGGAAATGGCCAGCCAGATGATTCAGACTGCTAGACTGAAGGACTCCCTCCAGGAGATGTGGAGAAGCAAGAGAGACTTGTTGCAGAGTCTAAGGCTTACCTGGAGGAGGCCAAGCAGCTTCGTGATCTTCACTCTTCCTCCAACACTGCCTTGCCTGATCTCATAAGGCAGGTAGTGGAGCCCCTCCTTGATGAAGTTAAAAAAGGGGAAGAGAAGGCCAGAACTGATCTGGCGAAGACCACAAATGAGACTCTTTTTAGCCATGGAGCTCGTCTGGACCTGCTGGAGAACACATTGGCCCAGGCTGAGTTGCAGAAGAAGAAGAAAGAAGAGTTGAAATCTCTATCTATGGCTAAACAGCTTGCTGCAGAAGAAGAGTCATCTGAAGCTGAGCAGGATCCTTCTACCATTCCTGGTCCTGCTAAGAGGAAGATTAGAAAAGTTAAGAAGAGTTTCCTTGAATCTGTTGTCGAAGAAGCAGAGAAGAGATACAAGGAAGAGACTCCAGAGGAGAGGCAAGCCAGAATAAGGAAGAACATAGATGAAGAGCAAAGGCTCAGATATGTTAGGAGACAGAACAAGAAGGCCAGAGAAGCTGGTATTCCTTCTGGTGCAGGTGGCTCAGGTCAGAAGAGGAAAGCTCCTGTGGAGGTTATGAACATCTTGCCACTAAGGACAGAAGGGTCTTTTGACTCTACTGTGCCATATCCTCTGATTGAGAGATGGAGAGAAGCCAAGACCCTCTGGTTCATTCAGCATTATATCCAGAGGCCAGCACCAGAAGATGATGAGCTGATCAACAGAACCTTCCATTCTTGGATGCAAGCCTATGATGCAGACTTGTACAAGCAGCTGATGGATTCAACCATTGAGTTCAACCTGGAGGTGACTGCTCCTGAATTTACTTATCTTAACACTCCCATGATTGGGAACCAGGTGGATTGGGCAGAACTGAAGAAGCTTTACAAGACCAAGGTGTTGGTGAATTTCACCCCAACATCTTCTGCAGAGTTGAAGGCCGTCCAGGATAGGTTCCTTGACTGGTTTCTTGTCCCTAAAGAGAACAGAAGATATGCCTAGAATAGGACAATGAACTTCAATGTAATCTGTAATTATTTTGTCCTCTGATTATTAATGAAAAATACATATCTTCTCTGTTCTAAAGACAACTCCTTGTTGTCTTATTATTTGCCTGATGAGATCTATTCTAAGGTCTCATCCCTTTATTGTTTTCTTACTTAAGTTTTACTTTTGATCAGTTCTGGTAGTGTTTTAACTCCATCAAAAAGGGGGAAATTGTTAGGATAAAAATTTGTTAGTTTTGATGAGTTAAAACAAACCAGAAGATGTAATAGGACCATCTGGACATGTTAGCCAGATGATGATCTAGATTAGGACTTAGTCTAGGGGGAACTGCCAGACCAGAAGACCTCACCAGAAGAGTCACCAGAAGACCCCTCCAGAGGACTTCACCAGAGGACTTCACCAGAGGAGATCAGACCAGAGGCAGAGGACCTTCCCCAGACCAGACGAGTCCGGACCAGACGAGTCTGGTGGAACAAAAGATGCTCAGTTTGATCCCCTTATTCTACTGAGTATTCTGATTGTTCACCAGATAAGGACCAGAAGACACCGAGGTTGCCTGGTGTCTGGTCCTGCCTTCTCTGGAGAGAATCAGAGTTAGGCAATTGGAAGCATTGACCGTTGGTGATTCTAATCAAGTCAAAACAAGATTGGATTGAGAAGATATGAAGACAATCAATCAAGATCTCACCAACCCAATCAATCAATTAGGGAATTAATTGATTGAAGCTTCCATATATAGAGGATCTGATTGGATTAGCCTCCCAACGGCTATGTCCCTAATCCCCTCTATATATACTTGAGTGCAGATCTGGAAAAAGCTCTAGAATCATTCACGCGCATATAGCCATACTAAGCTTTTGATCACTACGCTTATTGCACTCACTTTTGTTCTTAATTACTCATCTACTCGTAAGGAGTTTATATACTCAACCTGTTCATCTTGTTAGACAAGGTTGGAGTAAGTCTATCTTTAGATCGAAGTTAGATCTAAAGAGTTTGTAAGAAGGTGCTGGTACTTCAGAAATTCCAGTGAGTAAGTTTGTGAGTTGGTTGATAGTGAGACCCCTTGGTGATAAGGGAGAGTGGACGTAGGATATTTAATCCGAACCACTATACATCTTGTGTTATTTATCGCTTTATTTTAATTATTGTTCATTGTTCATTACTCTCTTATAAAAGACTTTGAAAGACATTATTACATAAGCTTCCGCAATTAATCTATCGAGTGGGACCAACAGTGGAACTCCTCTGAGAGAACCTTCTTATTCCTTCATTTATTGAAGCTTCACTGAAATTCATTTTGCCTTGTTCCAACCAGATTAACTAACAGCTTTGAATGTGTTTTAGCATTAATAGTACTTTGTTAGTTCTTTATCAGTGGACCTTTGTCCTCTCCTGATAGTTTAGTCTTAGTGAGAATGTACTTAGAAAACATTCAAGACTTAGACTTCTTTCTCAGATCACTTAGTCTTCAGCGGACTTCACTTTCAGTGGACTTCATCTTCAGCAGACTTCATACTAAAATACACTCTAGTTTTTACTAACTGCACTCCAGTTCTTAACACTTTGAACTGTTTGACTAAGTACTAACTCTACTGAATAATTTACTTACAAACAACTTAGGAGGAACATGTTGGCATCTAATCAAAACATAAGTCTTATACATTTTCCCAACAATTTCCCCCTCTTTGATTATGCCGGAACCTATCTTATTACATATCTTCTTTCAGATTAGGTTCTTCAGATGACATTCAAAGTTCACAGGTTTTGTAAGTAAAACATTCAAGTACATAAGCCTAAATGATAATGAGATATTATCTTGGGCAAAACATCAGTAGAGTTCATTTCATTGAAAAAATGATGAAGTACAAATTACATGAAGTCAACTCTAAAAAGTTTCAAACTTAAACACACCTGGGACTTATAAACAAATGCCCAGCAAAAGATACAACTCTAGATGGTTTCAAACAAAGGTTCAAGTCCATATTGTTTGAAGACTCTGATCTTCAGCTCATTCTTCCTCTTCATCATCTCCTTCGAATGTCCTCTGAGTCCAAGATGCTCGCATAAGGATGTCCACTCTTCAGTGATCCTTTCTCTATCAACAGCACCTGTTGCATCTTGAGGAGGCCAGTAGGTGATTGGCTCAGGGGCCTTCAGAGCTTGATCAGGGAAGGCATCATTCCAAGCATCACTGATCTCGGGATAGAGTTTGGGATAGGCATCAAACAACCATGAGTTGAAGACTTCTTGTGCATTGTCCCTTCCTAACTCTCCACTGACATAAAAGGAATATACAAAGTCCCTTTTAGCAGTCTCCCAAGCATCATTGAGCTTCTTAGGAACCCAGGCATCATGGTGAGGAAATCTATTCTGAGATGGTGTGATCTTGTCCTTCTTCAGCCTGGCAGCCCACTTTAGATAACCACTTCTGAAATTCTTAGAAGTAGTTTTGTCAAAAGTGGCTAGCCTCTCCTTTCTTTTTCTCTCTGCAAGCTCTGCAATGGTTTCCATCTTACCAACCACCTTATCTCTCCTCTCCTGCTGCTGGGCTGTCAGCCTCCTTGCTCTTTCATTCATACCTCCAGCCTCTTTAATTAGCTCAGCGAGCTCTGTGACTTTTGTAGGTGCAGACTTGGGAGGTTCAGAAGATAAGGGTTCAGGGTTGAGAATAGGAAGTACCTGAACTTCATCAGTAGAGGTTGTGGACTTAGCTGCCAACCTCCCTGAGGTTCTTGTCTTTTTGGCAACCTCTGCTGAGAGGGCTTCAGATGCCTTCCTCTTTGTAGATTCCCCCTTTTTCGCAGCTCTCTCCTCCTTCTCTTTTAAATGCTCCTCCTTGAACTTTGAAAGGTCAGCTGAGGAGGTCTCCTTGCCTTTCTTGGATCCTGCTAACTGCTGAGCTTCGGCTTCAACTCTCTTCAAGGTGCTCTTCACCTGTTGGCCTTTTTCGAAGTCAGGGGTTTCAAGGATAAGGTTCATTTTATTCTTGGGATCAGCCCTCATGTCCTTCGCACTTATCCTCTTTTCCCCCTTTCCGGCATTAATCATACATTCAGCTACTGTGATGTTGAGCTTCAGCTGATCATGTGCCAATGCCTTCAGCTCAGTTGAGCAGTGATCTACCTCATCCTCAAGTCTTTCCAAAGTAGCCCCAGCAGTCTGCCCAAATTGAACAAACTGCGCAAGCTTTTCATTGATAAGCACATCTGTTTTCTCTTGAGTTGGAAAGTCTTCAGCTGCCTTCTTAAGTACTTCTCCCAGTTTGGCTCCTAGCTCAGCATGCTTGGCCTCGAATTCAGACATCATAGAGTTCTATAACCCTTCAACCTTTCCAAGAAGGTCAGTTGAGAAGGCTTCCACTGATGACTTCAGGTTGATGGATACGTTCTCTACTGAGTCTTTGAGAAATTTGGTTCTGGCCTCTTCTTCAGTCTCCTCCAGCTTCTTCAGGGCTTCAATGACTAACACACTTTGTCCCTCAACTACATCAATCACCATCTGCTGAGAGTCTTCAACTTTAAGTGTGAGATTATGAAGTGATGTAGTTGTGGACTCCATGAGTTGAGTTTGAAGAGTTGGAAGGCTTTCTTCTTTGATAGAGTGAACAGCATCACTCAGTGGAGTTAGGTTGACCTCAGCTGAGGGAACTTCAATGGTTTGAGTACCTGCATTGCAAGAAGTGTTAGTTTTAACTCCCTCAACCTCACAACCTAGATCTCCTGAAGCCTCTATCTCCATGGGAACTCCCTCCTCCTCACTCTTCTTACTTTCTTCTTCACTCTTCTTTTCAACTGCTATTTTTTCAGCCAATTCACCCTTTACAGGGATGATTGCTCTAATCTCTCCACTCCTCACAGCAGTTATTTCCACCTCCTTTTCTTTTTTACTATCTTTTTCAACTCCTTCAGTACCAGACACCTCAGTTGACTCTAAAGCCACCACTGAGGGCTGTTGTGGGAGAGCTTCAGTCGACACCTCTACTGAGCCCTCCTTTGGCAAGTTTTGAGCCTCAGTATCCCTTGCCTCGGATACATCCTTGGCTACCTCACCATCACCTTGCCTTGGTGAGATACCTCCTTCTTGGACAGTTTCTTTCTCCTTCTCTTCTTCCCCTTCTTTTTCACCTTCTACTTCAGCTATCACCTCAGCTGACTTCTCAATCTTACCACCATCATCCTTCTCCACCTCATCTCCCTTTTTAGCCTCAGCAATCTTCTCCAACACTAGACTCTCAAAAATCTTCTCATCACAGAGAAGTCTAGATTTGGTCATCCCAGCAAATTGCATCACCTCCATCTCCTCCTTTTTCCAGTCATCAGCATTGTTGCCTCTGACAGCCAGCAAAATCTCACCCAGTCTTCTGTCTTTGAGCTGGACAAGGAGTCTCAGTCTCAAGAATAATGCTTTCAGGGTGGGGTACTCTTCAAGTTCAGGGTACTTAGACTCTAAAGAGTATGCTACCTCATCCTTGAGAGTATCAAGGAAAGAGTACTCTTCTTCATCGTCTGAAGGAAGGGAAGGGGTAGGGGATCTGCTCTCTATTGGCTCTTCTGGGATAGACTCCAGTTGAGTTGAATGAAATTCAGGAGGGTTTGGTTCAGATGAGGTTTGAGGTTGGGTTTCAGGTGAGGTTGGGTTTTGGTCAGTGGGGGTTGATGATGTGGGTTCAGATGGGGTTGAGGGAATGGGTTCAGTAGGGTTTGATGGAGTGGTTTCAGTTGGGGTGGAGATAGGTTCAGTGGGGGTTGTTTGGGATTTACTTACTGGCTTTTGAGAGCCATCAGTGGGGGTTTTGGGTAGTGAGGAGATGCGTTTGGTTTTGGCAGCAGGGGTGCGAGGTTTAGTGGTTTTAGGTTTGACGGGGGTGGGTGCAGGAACATCTGAGTCAGACTCAGTTGAGATTAAGTTAGGGGATGAGTCAGGGTTACCTGATGAAGATTCATCAGTAGAGTCTGTGACTCTGACTTTCTTTGAGGCACTCTCCTTCTCTGCCTCAGAGGACCTCCTTCTTTCCTTCTTAGAGGCTTTCACTGCCTCGGCCTCCTTGTGCTGGGCCATCCTGTCACTCAATTTGACCAGCCTCCTCTTGAGCTTGGTCTTCTTCCCTTCAGTAGGGTTGGCCTCATCTTCCTCAACTGCCTCTGGGCTCTCCTCAGCAGGCTTGATCATTCTAGTCCCCATGGCCTTTCCAGGTTTGAACAAGGCCTTGAGATTGCTCCATTTCCTGTCTGGAATCCAGTCTACGCCCAGTTCTACATTCTCTATCAGATAAGAGATTTTAGTTGCAAAGTTGAGCTTACTGGATAGCTGGGGAGTTTTGTCAGGTTGGAGTTTAGAGTGCTCCTTGTTCAATGCTCTAAAAAAAGAACTGCTGCCAATTGTATGGCTTCTCCTTGCTCTCCACTATTGCCTTCATCAACCTGAGCTTTGGCTTGCTCACTTGTTCAGTGCTTCCTTGGTTTCCCAAGATACATTTTCCCACCACTTCACAGAGAACATTATATACTGGTAAGAGTATATTTTTGTTCATTGTTGGACTATACTTAACCTTCCTCTGCATAATCGTATTGACCCATTCTTCCTCTTCATCCGCGATGCAGGTATCCGGATTCGGGCCTTCAGAGGGAAGATTGAATAACTCCTTCAGATCATCACCGCTGACACGGATCTCCTTCTTAATCTTTTGGTGTTCAACAATCTCAACATCATCCCTCATCACCTTCTTCTTCCTCTGAAGTATAAGATGAGACCTGATCCTCAAATCAGTGTTGGAGACATTATTGAAGAACTCAAGAACCTGCCTTTCAAAGCAGTTCGTAGGATGAACAGATAGAAATTTCTCTAACCCAGCAGATTTTAACATATCTAGGGCTTCTTTGATATGGGCAAATTCCGGTTTGGTTTCTATCTCTGGATTATCAAAAACCACAATGGGTTCATACCAGAAGTTATCTTTGTTGGTAAGGAAACTGAGATTAAGTTTAGCCATTTGAACAAGAGATGGGAAATTTGCAGAGTGTATAGGATGGATAGTAAATGTATCGCAGAAGAGATAGTAGGTGCTTGCTTGGAAGTGTATTCGAAAAGGTTTACAAGCGGACATTTGGGGTTTTTATATGAGTGAGGAACGGTGAGATTGAACAAAGAAATCAACGTCTGAGATTGATTGGGTTTGAGATCGTGGGTAGTTGCAAGGTTTAGTGGGGAGTTTTTAAGAAATCTTGACGGTTAGAAAAGAACCGCCTAAATGAATGGTATGGATTGAGAGGGTTGGTAGCCGGAAGGTTACATCACCCGGCTTTTAGAGCGCATGAGATAGGTAATTGAAAAAGCATGTCTGACTTGTACCACGCCCATTAAATGCTTGCCATGCCAAAATCTCTTCGGAATAGTGGAAAAAGATTTAATTTCCCAGAAAGCACTCATTAGTAAGTTTTTGAAACCAAATAAATAAATATAAAACTAAGAGGCTTTAACTTTGAAAAACACTAAGTATAAACTTTGACCTCCACTGAGGTTTGACCTCGTCTGATATTTAAACCTCTTATGAGATGAGGAGCTTCTTCTGAGAAAGATCCTCTTCTGAATATGAACCTCCACTGAGTTGAAGGTAACTCTACTGAGATTAAATACTTTCTTTACTCTCCTGGATCTAGGAGTCCAAGCTCCACTGACAACTCTTGGAACCTTGCTTCAGCCAAAGGTTTTGTGAAGATATCTGCCTTCTGCTTGTCAGTGTGGATTTTGAGCATTTTGATGTCCTTCTTCTCCACATGATCTCTGATGAAATGATGCCTTATATCCACATGTTTGCATCTTGTGTGGAGAACTGGATTTTCTGAAATAGCAATTGCACTATTGTTGTCACAGAAAATAGGGACTTCATTGGCAAAGATGTTGTAATCTCTCAGTTGTTGTCTTAGCCAAAGGATTTGAGCACAACAACTTCCAGCTGCCATATATTCAGCTTCAGTAGTGCTTGTGGCTACTGAGTTTTGTTTCTTGGAAAACCAAGAAATCAGCTTACTTCCCAAGTATTGACAAGTGCCTGAGGTTGATTTCCTGTCAATTCTACATCCTCCATAATCAGCATCTGAGTATCCTGTGAGTTCCAGATTGTCATCTGAGGGATACCACAATCCCATATTCACAGTACCCTTAAGATATTTGAGAATCCTCTTAACAGCTTCCAGATGACTTTTCTTGGGGTTGGCTTGATATCTTGCACAGATCCCAACTGCAAAAGTGATATCAGGCCTGCTTGCTGTGAGATACAGTAGAGATCCAATGATGGCTCTGTAGTGAGTCTGGTCTACTGATTCTCCATCCTCATCTGGTTCCATCTTGGTGTTGGTGTTGAGTGGAACTATTGCAATCTTGCTGGTCTGGCATCCAAACTTGTTGATCAGCTCCCTTGTGTATTTGGCTTGATTGATGAAGATTCCTTCAGGGGACTGCTTAACTTGAAGTCCTAGGAAGAAATTCATTTCTCCCATCATAGACATCTCAAATTTTCCCTTCATCAGTTGAGAAAACTTCTCACAGAGGACCTGGTTAGGACAACCAAAGATGATATCATCCACATAAATTTGAACCAACAATGTGTCCTCTCCTTTTGTGATTCTGAAAAGTGTTCTATCAACTCTCCCTTTGATAAAACCATGATCCAAAAGGAATTGTGACAAAGTATCATACCAAGCTCTTGGAGCCTGTTTCAGTCCATATAGAGCTTTCCTCAGTCTATATACTTTGTGACTTTCTTCAAAACCTGGGGGTTGCTCCACATAGACTTCTTCATTGAGTACTCCATTTAAGAAGGCACTTTTAACATCCATCTGGTACACCTTGAATTTCTTGTGAGCAGCATATGCAAGAAATAACCTTATTGCCTCCAATCTGGCTACTGGAGCAAATGTTTCATCATAGTCAAATCCTTCAACTTGAGAATAGCCCTTTGCAACTAGCCTGGCCTTGTTTCTGACTATGATATCATTCTCATCCTTCTTGTTCTTGAATACCCACTTGGTTCCTATCACATTGCAGTGATATGGTCTGTCCACCAACTCCCAAACTTGATTCCTTGTAAACTGGTTGAGCTCTTCTTGCATGGCAATAATCCAGTTGGAATCTTGAAGTGCTTCTGCTATGGAACTTGGTTCCTGGTTTGATAAGAAACAACAAAACAAAGCACTTTCACCATGAAAACTTCTAGTTTTGACTCCTGAGGAAGGATCACCTAGGATTTGCTCAACAGGGTGATCTGAGAGCCAAGTTCTCCTAGGCTGATGCCCTTCAGTAGAGTTTAACTCTTCTGAAGTTGAGTCACTAGATATTGGAATGAAATCGAATTCAGGAAATAAGACAGAGGGTTGAAGTCCTGAGTCATCATTCAAGGTATTTTCATTCTCAATGGTAATTTCATTGGTTCCCCCTTGAATGATGGGTTCAGTGAATGTCTCAGCTGTGACCACATCTTCATTGACATTGGTTACCTCTTGAACTGGGATAGTGTTCATCAGTTCAGTTACATCTTCAGGAGAGCTCTCAGGTGAGCTTTGAGGAGTGGTCTGATTTAGAGTGTCCTCTTTGAATTGTTGATCATTGAGGTTGTCCCAGGTTGGGATGAATGTATCAACACAATTCTCAGGATATCCTTTTGATTTGATACTCAGTCTAGTTAGCCTTTTGCTTATCACATCCTCATTCTTCTTACTTCTGGACTCAAAAGTAGATTCATCAAATACCACATGAGGTGTTTCTTCCACAACAAGAGTTCTACAGTTGTAAACTCTGAAAGCTCTACTGATTTGGGAATATCCTAAGAAAATTCCTTCATCAGCTTTGCTATCAAAAGCTTTCAGTTGAGTTTTCCCATTGTTGTGAATGAAACACTTGCAACCAAAAATATGAAAGTAAGATACCTGTGGCTTTCTGCCATTCCATAACTCATATGGAGTTTTTCCTTGATGTTTGGTTACCATGGATCTGTTTTGAGTGTGGCAGGCAGTATTAATAGCTTCAGCCCAGAATCTTTTAGGAACCTGAGCTTCAGCTAACATTGTCCTTGCTGTCTCCTTGAGAGTCCTATTTCTTCTTTCAGCTACTCCATTTTGTTGTGGAGTTCTTGCAGCTGATGTCTCATGAGAAATACCTAATTCTTTGCAATAATCAGATATAATAGAATTTATGAATTCAGTGCCCTTATCTAATCTTATCTTTACAATGTTCAGTCTCTTTTCATTGCTAACTTTCTTCAGGAGCTCTGGCAGTCTCAGTTGAGTCTCATTTTTGCTTGCAAGGAATATCACCCATGTGTACCTGGAGAAGTCATCTACAACAACAAGTGTATATTTTCTCCCATTGATACTTACAGGGGTTACTTGACCAAAAAGATCCATATGTAACAGTTGAAGTACTCTGTCAGTAGAGGTTGCTACTTTACTTTTGAAAGATGTCTTTACTTGCTTTCCCTCCTGACAGGCTTTACAGATATGTTCCTTATTGTATACTTCATTTGACATTCCTTCTACCAGTCCATGTCTTGATATCCTGTTCATCATCTTGAAGTTCAGATGACTTAGCCTTTTGTGCCATAACCAATTAGTGTCAGTTGAGCTCTTAGCAATAAGACATGCATTTGGTGTGCAAGACTTCCAATCTGCAAAATAGACATTTCCCTTTCTTGACCCAGTTAATAATACCTGTTGTGAAGATACATTCTTAACAAAACACAGGTTACATGAAAATTCAACACTGTATCCCTTATCACAGAATTGACTTATGGACAGAAGATTATGCTTAAGTCCACTGACAAAGGATACATTGCTTACCCTTACTGAGCCAATAATTAAAGTACCATAACCTTTAGTGGCTCCTTGTGAGTTGTCACCAAAGGTGACTTGTGGACCTTCTTTCTCAACAAATTCTGTCAGGAGATCTTTGTTGCCAGTCATGTGCCTAGAACATCCACTGTCCAAGTACCAGACTGATGATTTAAGAGCTTCTCCTTTGTTGAGGTCCACTGAGCCCTGCAATCACAGATCAAGCTTTAGGTACCCATTTGGTGTTGGGTCCTACAAGGTTAGCTGTACCTTTCGGAATCCAAATTTGCCTCACATTTCTAATCACTTTAGATTGGCTAATTTGTCTTCCATAAACATCTACATAGATTGTTATCTCCCTAGGTGCCTTGGGAGTAAACTTTCTATGGGTGTCAGCCTTTGAAGGAACAGGAACCTTCTTCATATTCTTTCTTTTTGGCTTGGGTGCACCTGGTCTTGGTTTTTGTTGATAAAGGTATGAAGGACCTTTTCCTTTAGGCACAAAAGGACTAGGTCTTCCATATGAGTCATTCCTTGAGGACTGCTCATGCCTGGGTGTTCTCAGCTGAGGTTGCTTCATCTGTGAAGACCTCGGCTGATAGTACCTCTGCTGAGATCTAGTTTGATAAGTCACCTGAGCCTTTCCATTTGGTTTTGGCTTAGATTGACTTTTCTTTTGAATGATCTCAGCTGGTCTTTTTCCTTTATCCACAGTCTGTGGTTGAAATGTCACAGACTTGACAAAAACTCTCTTTGTGCCACTTGAAGAAGCAACACTCAGAGGACCTTCTGAAGGTTTTGGAATAAAGCCTATCCCACACTTGTTATTAGGATTGGTTTGAAAATTTTGGATCTCCTCTATGGCAAGAGAGGGTTTGTTTAGAGCATCAATCCTTTTTAACAAGGTCTCTTCAGATTTTTGTAAGACATCAATTTTCAGGAGAGAATCCTTTATTTGGCTTACCAATTTTAAGTTCTCTTCAGTTAACTTTGTCTTGGATTCATTGAGATCTTTTATCAGTTGATCTCTACCATTTCCTTGACTTCTGAGGGTTTCCACCTCTTTTGTCAGTTCAATGGTAGATTTGGCTGAGTTCAGATTTGCTTGATTCCCAGACTCTATTAACTTGGAGTTTTCACTCAAGAGTTGTTTGTTCTCATCTTGAAGACAGAGACTTGCTTCTTGCAACCTTGAGAAATCAATCATCAATTGTTCCAAAGCGGGCTGAAGATTGAGTTCCTCAGTTGACTCTGAGCTTAGCTCAGGTGTGTGTTCTAGAGAAATGGATGGTTTAGATTGTACCTCTGGTTCTTCTCTTGCCATGAGGCACATGTCATCTTCACTGCTGTCAGAGAACAGTTCATCAGGTGACTCCAGATTTTCATCAACATCCCCAGCCATCATGGCTTTTCTTTCTCCATATCTTCTGTCTCTTTTGGCTTGCCTTTCCTTTCTTTCTTTAGTGCTCAGTTGAGGACAGTCATATTGAAAGTGCCCAATCTTCTTGCACTGAAAACACCTGTTGGCATCATCATTCTTTTCCTCAGTGGACTCTCTGGTCTTTGATGATGATCCTTCAGCCTTGGTGTAATTCTTGTATTCCTTCTTCTTCTCCAGCTCAGATGAGCTTTTCTCTCCTTCTCTGGTGGTCTTTTGTGGATAACTTCTACCTTCCCTGTTATCCCTGTAAAATCTTTTATACTTGCCAAAGCGGCTGTTAAGTTGTTCAAACCTTCTAGCCATCAGGCTGAGTTCCTCCTGCATCTCAGCCTTGCTTTGTGACTTGCTTGCCTTTGTACTCTTCTGAGGCTTTGGGGATTTTGGTTCAGACTCCTTGGCTTTGAAGGCTACTCCCTTCTCAGCTGAGGTCTCATCAGGAGCCCTTTTCCTGTTCAGATCAAACTCATAAGCCTTGAGTTCAGAGAATACCTGTTGCATTGACATGCTGGATAGATCCTTGGTATTCTGCATCATCACAGAGTACACATCCCATCTTGAGGTTAGACCTCTCAGGATCTTTAAGGCAACCTCCCTCTTGGTATAGACTTTACCCAGAGAATTGATCTCATTCATGATGTCTGTGAACCTCCCATCAAGCTCGTCTATGGTCTCAGTGGACTCCATGGTGAACTGCTCATACTTTTGAACAGCTACTGAGAGCTTGTTCTCCTTTATCTTGTCAGTTCCTTCACACATGAGAGCTAGAGTGTCCCATAGTTCCTTTGCAGTCTTGCAGTGGATCACTCTTCCCATTACAGAATCTGGAATAGTGGTGTAGAGAATGTTTATGGCTATGAAGTTGAGGTTGTTTCTCCTCCTCTCATCTGCAGTGAAGTTGTCTTCATCTTTGGGCCATTCTTCTCTAGGATCTGCAATAGTTTCAGCTGTAGTTCTAGGGTTAGGTGTCATAAACACAAATGGACCTTTAGTAATAACCCTTAACATTTCATCACGCATACAGGGAAGATGAGCTCTCATTCTGATCTTCCAGAAGTCATAGTTTTCCACTGAGAATTGTGGGAGCTTGTGATGAGACATATGGTTCAAGGGATTAACTCCCATGTTGTTCTCTGCTGGTGGTGCTACCCTAGCTGCATTGTCAGCCATAGTATAACAACAAGTTTATCAAAAGATCAATTCAGGTGACCAAAAAAAATACCTTTAAGCACAAGGTATACTTAGAACAATGGTCTTTTGAACCACTGCTCTGATACCAATTGTTGGTCCCGAAACGAGTAAACAGGTGTATGGGGGGGGGAATACACCTGTGATTACAAATTAAAAATTCTTGTAAAACTTATCAGGTTACTTAAGACAGTAGCTCGTCAGTGGACTTGAGGTCTGCTGAGAGTTACTTTGTGAAAGCTTACTGAGATAATACCTCCACTGAAAGCACAAGACTTTCAGTTGAACTACTATCTAATTAGCTTTCAGTTGCGGATTAGTGAGCCCTTAGAAAACTCGTTTTACTTTGATAAACTTTAAGATGAACACACACTTAGGAAATAGCAGAATGTAAGAACACAAGGTATAAAGTGGTTCAGAGATGAATCTCCTACGTCCACTGTCCTGACCAAACAGGAGAATTCCTTTCACTTGGAATTCCTTGTGTTATGGTGCCAAGGTGCACTGATCAACTAATCCTCTCTTAGGATGATTGATCACTAGGAAATTCCAGGTCCTAGTTCCCAAAACAAACCAGCTTTCAGACTGATACAACAATCAGCTTACTAACACCACTTAACACTAGCTCTCAACCTAAACACTGAGTAGGGTTTTGAGTAGGGTTTTGGTTCCAACTATTTTGAGATAATCCTTACAAGTTTAGCTCAAGGCTTAGGATTGGATTATCTCTTTCTAAGATTTGGATATAGCTTTAAGCTTGGTTACAGAAGGTTTGTTAGGCTCTCTACAAATGTGAAACACTTGGGAAACAATGATAATTTCGAGTGCTTCTTAGTTGTTATGAATGTAGAGATAGCTTTGATCTTGTGAGTTTCCCGTGCTTGGAAATGTGCACGTCCTTCTGTATTTATAGGCTTCCTTGAAAATCTTCTCGTTGGATTTGAATCTTCTCAATTAAGTCTTCTTGTATCTGATTGGTTCAAACGACTCTATTTGAAGCTTTAAGTCTTGTCAAGAAACGGCTGAAAGACCATGCCTGTTCACCAACTTTCTGTAGATTGCTAGAGAAAGACTTTTGGTACTTGTCAGGCTGGGGCAGGTCGGCTGTCAGTAAGTACACCGACGTGTCATATTCTCATTGGACCTTAAGTCTGCGTGCCCAGATTCTTGTCTTGCTTTAAGGTGGAACTCCTCTGAGAGAACCTTCTTATTCCTTCATTTATTGAAGCTTCACTGAAATTCATTTTGCCTTGTTCCAACCAGATTAACTAACAGCTTTGAATGTATTTTAGCATTAACAGTACTTTGTTAGTTCTTTATCAGTGGACCTTTGTCCTCTCCTGATAGTTTAGTCTTAGTGAGAATGTACTTAGAAAACATTCAAGACTTAGACTTCTTTCTCAGATCACTTAGTCTTCAGCGGACTTCACTTTCAGTGGACTTCATCTTCAGCAGACTTCATACTAAAATACACTCTAGTTTTTACTAACTGCACTCCAGTTCTTAACACTTTGAACTGTTTGACTAAGTACTAACTCTACTGAATAATTTACTTACAAACAACTTAGGAGGAACATGTTGGCATCTAATCAAAACATAATTCTTATACATTTTCCCAACAGATTGAACTTGCTTTCAAAAATTACAAGTGTAAATGACGACCTAAACTGCAAACCATAATAAACTAAGCTGAAATTGTTCGACCTCTATACATTCTGTCAAACAATCAACTTATCAAAATACATAATTTACACTCAAAGTCAAAGTAGCTCGACTACTATACATTTTGTCAAGCTAACCTTGAACTTTTAAAGACATTAAACTATATACAAGAGGGAAATATTATCTGATCGCAAATAACTTGACTAATCTAATTCTGCTCGACCACCAACACTTGGTGAAATTTTTCAAAAACTTAGGCAAGTTTTTGGATCTTACTTGTGCATATGCAGTCTTAGCTCGCCCAAGGAACTTAGTAGCTTGCCCAGCTAAGCAGTGTCACTTTCACTTCTTATAGGCAAAGTAGCTCGCCTATTGAAAATACTTCTTCAAATTAGCTGCATTCCAAGAATATTGGGCCGAGTTGCCATCTAAGTCTTCTATGTCATATGCACCATTGGGTAACCTGTCTGTTACCCTATATGTGCCCTCCCAAGTCGGGCCAAATATGCCTGGAGGTGGGGCGAGCTTCTTTCTCAAAACTAGGTCTCCAACTTCGAATTTTGTAATTTTGACTTGAGAATTGTAGTAGCGTTCTGCTCTCTTCTTGTAAGTTGCATTTTTTAGTTCAGCCGTGATTCTTTTTTCTTCGAGAAAATCTAGCTCGACTGATAGGGCAGAGTTGTTCGCCACTTCTTCAAAATTGGTCGTTCTCAATGTTTTGGTCTTTAATTCAACTGGAATGACGACTTCAGTTCCAAATGCTAATGCAAAAGGTGTTTCTCCGGTGTTTGACCTGGGAGAAACTCTGTATACCCACAGTACATCTGACAATTCTGTAGACCAGTTGCCTGATAACACCTTAAAGTTGCGCACCCAAGTATAGGTTTGTCTCAAGTAATAAATTTCTCAGAAGTCCGAGTGTCGAACCACAAGGAGGTTTGGAAGAAATTATCAACTAGTTGTATGGTCTTAAGGGTTTATATAACTTGTAAATTACTAGAGCTTTGAGAATTCACTTGAAGTAAAACGCTAGAGTTATTCTTAGCTATCTTTGATAACTCAATTGAAATCTAACAATCAAGTGATTTCAATTGGAAGATGATACATTGAACACTTAGAGAACCTTGAAAACTACCTTTTAGTTGATTTTAAGAGTATATGAAATCAATTGTTAATGTGTGAGACTAAGCATTCCTTGTGCCAATATGTCTACAACAAATCAAAGCCTCAACAAATCAAAACATTTTTTATAATTCATAAAACAACTAAAGGGATTTATCATTGAAGATCTTTATTGAAAAGCTAAGAACAACACTAGTATTCTACCAAAGCTTCATCCCTAGCTCTAGCAAAATATTTAGCTACTCATACTAATACAAACACACTCATTTTTCTTTGAGAGATACTAGATAAAAGAAAGATATATTGAAGAAAGTTTGATGCTCAAAATGGTTGCTAAAGAGCCCTTTATATAGGCCACAAACTAGTGCTTTTCAGGAACTTGTAATCAATTTTGGTGGCCTGCAAATATTGATAATTCAAGTCTTCCAACCATATGAATCTCATCTTGTTCCCTGAATAAGACTTTTAGGCCATTGAATTGTCTTTCCATGAAGACCAAGATCTCGAAAATTGGCTTTATGAGCTGAAAATTATGACTAAAATGGTAAAAGGTCTTGGCAGATTCTGGTGTCAAGTTGAAAACTTCATATCTCCACTTGTATGCATTAAATGGCTTGGGTAATTTTACTGTGTCTTTATAGACTTCTCAGTTGATCATTCCAAGTGGTCTTGAGTTATTTGGATTTTTTCTCGAATTATGGTGAATACATTTCCAAATTGTGTCATGTGAAATTAAAATCTGGAACATTCACATAGATTTTACTTTTCACCCTTGAAGACGATGGTTTTAGCCTTTTGGACCTGAATATAACTTGTAATAGAATGAGTTAGTGATTCAATGCAACTAGAATTAGATCAATTGGATAAATATATCTCCAATTATGGTCCAAATACGAAAATGTGTCTTGAATTAAAATTCATAAAGTATTTGGACTACAATGTAGGTTTGATTATTTGAGTATAATTGGACCCTAAACTTGCAAGATTGAATAAGTACGAAACTTATAACTTTAGTACATGGTCTTAGGTGTCCAACATCATCAATATCATATCATTTGAATAAATATAACTCAAGTTATGATCTCAAGAATAATCAATACATATACTAGCCATGTTAAATCATGCTTATGTTTTCCATTATTATAGAAAATTATTTATTTAATATTAAACTATAACGTATGAAATTATATATATGAATATGCTACAAATAATATATGATAATACTCAAAACAATACATAAAACGGATATAACATATGTAAAAATAAACACTAATCATTGCCTTTACTTTCTGTTAGCCGAATTTTAAGAATATGCTTGATTATCTTATTGACGACTTCCACTTGACCATTTGATTGTGGATGATAAAGGGTTGAATAATGCTTTCTGATCCCCTACTTTGTGCAGAAGTCTCGAAGCTTTTTTCCATCAAACTGAGGACCATTGTCTGTTACAAGTGTTTGAGGAACTTCGAACCGACAGACAATGTTCTTCCATATAAAGCCAATCATCTTTTCTTGGGTAACTTTAACTAGAGCTTCTGCTTCTGCCCACTTTGTATAGTAATCCACAACTATAACAGCAAATCGCACGTTTCCTTTTCCACGCGGGAAAGGCCCAATAATATCCATTCCCCATCGTGCAAATGGCCAAGGACTGAAAACCGAAACGAGTTCTTGAGCAGGGGTATGAATACTTGGAGCAAATATTTGACATCGGTGACAAGCTCTGGCCAGCTGGATTGCATTTTTTCGTAAGGTCGGCCAGTAATAGCCTTGCCTTACAGTTTTGTAGGCCAAAGCTTGCCCCCCAGCATGATTTCCACAGGCTCCGGAATGTATATCTTCCAAGGTAGTCCTTCTTTGCCCCCTAGACAAACACTTAAGTAGCGGGACTGAAAAACCTCTTTTGTAAAGTTGTTCGTCTACCAGGGTATACCTGGCTGCTTGTTTTGTTATTCTTGCAGCTTCAAAAGAATTGCTTGGCAGTTCACCGTCTTTCAAGTATTTGGCTATATGAGTTCTCCAATCATCATCATCTTTTTGTTCGACCACCTGATTTACTTCGTAATCCACCGTCGAAGGTTGGGTGTTCCTAGTAATGACGATGTCTGTTAGATCTTCTGGATCGTCATTTGTTGCTAATCTTGGTAGGGCATCAACTTGTGTGTTGCTCGTTCGAGGTACCTGCTGGATATATACTTGGTCTAACATAGATACCAAATGAGCAACAATTCGTTAATACTCGATCATATGTTCGTCTCTAGCCTCATATTCACCCCGTACTTGGCTCACAATGAGTTGAGAATCTCCAAAAATCTGGAGTCGTCTGACTCCAACTGCTAGTGATAAGTGGAGACCTGCAATGGGGGCCTCATATTCAGCTTCATTGTTGGTGGCCATAAACTCGAATCTGACTGCCGAAGTGAATACTTGTCGGTCGGGGCTGATGAGAACCACCCCTTTCCACGAGGCCAAATTTGTTGACGAACCGTCTACATAGAGATGCCATGGGTGATCTAGCCCTCTCGTCGAATTTTGGGGAAAAGTTAACTCAACTATGAAGTCGGCTAATGCTTGACCCTTAATCGCTATTCGAGGTGCATAGGTCACTCTGAACTGGCTGATCTCTATGGACCATTTTAACAGACGGCCAGCTGTGTCGGGTCGGTGCAATATTTATCTGAGCGGGAAAGTTGTTAGTACTTCAACTTGATGATCGAAGAAGTACGGTCTTAACTTTCTAACACTCATGACAAGAGCATATGCTAGTTTTTCTGTGGGTGAATATTTCACCTCGGCTTCATGCAGGGCCTGGCTGACATAGTAGATGGGAAGGTGAAACTTGCCTTCTGCTCGTACCAACACCGAACTTATGGCCATATCCGAAGCTGCTAGATATAAATATAGCTTCTCGCCGGAGATTGGTTTTGATAGAATCTTAACATCTCCCAGATAGTCTTTTAACTGGTTGAAAGCTTTCTGGCAGCTTCATGTCCACGTAAAATTGCCTTTTTTGATGGCTTCAAAGAATGGACGACATTTGTCCCCCGATCGTGATATGAACCTGATTAAAGCTGCTAGGCATCCCGTCAGCCTTTGTACTTCTTTGACGGAACGAGAAGGTTCCATATCAATGATTGCTTTGACTTTTGTTGGATTGGCTTCGATACATCGTTTACTAACTAGATGGCCCAGGAATTTTCCCGAATGTACTCCGAAACTACTTTTCTTTGGATTCAACTTCATGTTGTATTTTTGGAGAATGTTGAACACCTGGGATAAATATTGGAGGTGGTCTTCTTTTCGAGTACTTTTGACGACTATGTCGTCAATATACACCTCCACCATCTTTCCGATATGTTCGTCAAACATTTTGTTCACCAGTCCTGGTAAGTTACTCCTGCATTGATTAACCCGAACGATATTCTTTTCCAGCAAAGTAAGTTCTTGTTTGTGTAGAAGGCCGTATTTTCTTGATCGTCCGGGTGCATTGGAATTTGGTGATAACCAGCAAAAGCATCCATAAATGTGAACATTTCATGCCCTGCTGTGCTATCCACCAGTTGATCAATGTGCGGAAGTGGAAAATTATCCTTCGGGCATGCTGCATTCAGATCTGTGAAATCTATGCATAGCCTCCAGGTTCCATTCGGTTTTCACACTAGGACGGGATTTGCAACCCATTGCGGGCACAATGCCTGTTTGATTAGGTCGTTGTCCAACAACTTCTTGACTTCTTCATTCAGAGCTTAATACTTGCCGGGCCCGTATTTCCATCGTTTTTGGTGGATGGGACTTCGGGCTGGATTGATGTTTAGTATGTGACAAGCATATTTTGGATTGATTCCCACCATATCTGCATGTGACCATGCAAAGACATCGAGGTTAGCTTTTAAAAATTCTGCCATTCGAGTCCTGTAGGGCTCAGGGAGCTCAGATCCAATGTAAAGTTCGAGGTCATCACGGTTAGGGTTAACTTTGAGGGCTTCTAGTTCTTCAACTGGAGTTGCTTGCCATTTTTGTCCCTTCCACCGTGGATCAATGATTTGCCCTTCCAGGCTGAGCTCATCCTCGATGTTCATTGGTTCTATACCTAACCGGGGGTCAAAATCCTCTGTTGGATTAGTGCCATTGTTGGTCGTCACAACTGGGCCCTCCTGGTTGATGCATGGACTCAGTTCATCGGTAACCATTGACAATTTTGCTACTGGCAAGGTTTACTCGCCGTCTAGCAACTTTTGTTCGCCCATGGACGAGGGTTGTTCGTCTATGTCCATCTGATCATTCTGGGTCCCCAAAATATCTTTGAGGACAAAAGGTTCATCGTCTGAGTGACTGGTTGATGCTTCCATCATAAATGTATGTTCTCTGATTGAATGAAGTTGAAGGAGACATTCTCGAGCTTTCCTTTGGTCTCCCTTTAACGTTCCAGCTCCACTGGTTGTTGGAAACTTAACACAATAATGATAGGTTGAAACAACAGCTATGAATTTATTCAAGAACGGTCGGCCAAGGAACCCATTATAGGTGGATTATTGATCTACGAAAAAAATCCACCATTCTAGTTATATTCTTCTCAGGGTCCTTGGTCGATACAAGTTGTACTGACAACCTAATTATTCCTAACGGTTCTGTTACAGCATTTCTGAAGCCTAGGATTCGGTGATTAGAATCTTGAATGTAGCTAGCATAGTCGCCCAGCTGATCAAGCGTTTTCTTGAAGATGATGTTGGTGTAAGCTCCGGTGTCCACCAATAATTGGTGTACTTTGACTCCCATTATCTTGGCACAGATTACGAGGGAATCGTTATGGGGCATCACGATCCCATCCAGATCTTTGTTCGTGAAGGTCAATTCTGCTGTTTGAAGAATTGATGGATTGACCCCCATTTCCTGAACATGAGCTATTGCACGTAGCTCAGCCTCCCTCTTACGATTCGATATTGGTGGTCGTCCATCAGAACATCCACCAACAAGTCCCGCAGGCTCCATCATTTGGATTTCAGGAACTGGACCTCCTGCTGGTGCCGGAGCTGGTCACTCAGCTCGATTCCGGCGAGGAGCCTGCTCTCTATCCTTTTCTTCGGAATCATCATCTCTGTCTCTCTTACCGGGTTGTCTCTTCACAAACTCAGATAGCTTACCCTCCTCATAGAATTGCCACAATTGCTTTAGCAAGTCACAACATTCACTTGTAAAATGCCCCACGCTTTGATGGTAGGCACAATACTTGTTTTGGTTTAACTTGCTAGCATCTTGACGTATCTTTCTGGGAGGAGTAAGTAATTCCTTGTCCCGGACATTATTGTACACCGCATCGATTGATATGGTAAGTACATGATTCAGCCTGTCTTTCAGTACTGTCCCCTCATTAAATGCTTTCATGTTCTTCGGGGCACGATAACCTCCATCACCAGTCTTTTTACCACTCTCCTTCTGTTCACCTCTGTCCCCCATGTCTTTTTGCAAGGCTTCGTGCATGGAGACAAAGACTCCCGCTCGATCACGAAATTCAGCATAAGTTTTCGGGCATCTGAGATGTACATCTTTCCAAAGTTCAGTTCCCTTCTTCAATCCAGCTTGGACAGCTACAATTTTGGTGTCTTCACTGACCGGTTCCCCTTCTAGCAAGACCTTGTTAAATTTTTCCAAATACAAACGGTCCAACTCATCGTCAGCTTGTTTTAAGTCGGATAACCGATGTCTCTGGGATAGATAAGACCCGGCCGTAGAGAAATAGGATAAGAATTCTTTGCCTAGCTGGGCAAACGAATGGATTTAAGCTGGTGGCAGAGCTGGAAACCATTTATGGACACGGTCCCCCAGAGTCAATGGGAAATTACGGCATTGGGTTGCATCGCTTGCCCCCATTGATATCATATAATCAGAATATTTCATCGAATGCACCCGGGGGTCCGCCGTGCCTTCATATTGTATACTTGCAGGGAACTAGATCTTCTTTTGAATGAGAGCTTTTAGAATCACTGAAGATAATGGTGAAGTAGGAAGGGTAGTACTCCCATAACCTCTTTGCAGGTCCAACTGACCCTGCATGCTTTCAATTGCCTTCCTCATGGAGGACAGTTCCTCCAGGGATCCCCCCTGACTTGGAGGCTGTTCGACGATCAGAGGTGCATGACCATCTGATAGCCGCAGTCCCTCGCTTGGTGTGGGAACCCCCTGGGCTGGCCTCCTATGATTGGGCTCCGCATCTGGGCCTAAGCGACCAAAAGCTGACCTAGTCAGCCTTTCATGGACTGACTGGCGAGCTGGTACGTGGGCCGGGTGAGTTACTTCCGACCACGATGACCTAATTTGTTCAGTGCACTTTGGCAAGTGCCCTGACTAACCCCCAGAGCTTGATTTGGGGTTGACTCCCCATGGCTGGTAGCTTCAGCGAGCTATTTCTCCTTGCCTTTCATCTTACGAACTTGGGCATTGTCTGCCTCATTTTGATGGTCACCTCTGGCCTTCTCATGCTCACGAGTTCTTGTTGGGCTATGCCTTACTCGGATATGAGATGGGTCAGGCTGTGCTTGTTGCTTTTGCAAGGCCTGAAGCATTGCGATTGTTCGAGCTAGTTCATCAGGATTGCGAACAAAAGCATCCAGCTCAGGTGGCATTGGTTGATGTGTAATTGTTGGATGGTTTTCTTGCTCGTGCCTGGCTATTTCTGCTCGCCTACCAGCCTGGGACATCCTTGAACGTGAATCCCTTGTCACATGAAACGAAACCTTATTTATCATAGTATATGATTAATGGCTTATAATCTCATTGCGACTCAAATATCAAAGGGTACGCTTCGTTTGGTATAAAGAATGAAAATAAAAATGATAATAACAGTAGCGAAGAATAAAATTGATATACTTTTTAAAATTATATTATTTATCATTATTAGTATTGTAGTCATTGATGTTGTTTGGTTTGAAAGAAAAATCTTTAGGAATGTAATCAATTTAATTGTGATTTTTATTTAAAAAAATAACATTATTATTATTTAAGTAAATACTTTTATTTAAATATTTTTTAATTGAAAATAATAATTTATGAAGCATTTTAATTAATATGTAAACTAAGGGTGGTGTGGAGTGAAATATGAAGCCCATTCCACTCAAAAGCTTGAGGAAGTTGATTCCTCCATTTGTGAATATGGAGTACTATAGCATCGTATTAAAGTTGTCAATCAAACTTGTTTTTCTAATTCTATTTCGATTCCCGTATATGAAAGCTCTACACCAAATACACCCTAAATGAAATTTTATGTTATGGAGTATATAAAAATAACATTATTATTATTTAAGTAAATACTTTTATTTTAACATTTTTTTAATTTAAAATAATAACTTATGAAGCATTTTAATTAATATATAAACTAAGGCTGGAGTGTAGTAGGGTTGTTCACTGTACGGATCAAAATTGATATTTGAAAATATCCGTTTCCGCATCAAAATTCGGTTATTTTAAAATTTGAGTATCCGTGTCCGTACTTAATTTTCGGTACGATAATTATATTTTCGGTACGGATCGGTGCAGATTTTCGGTTACAAACGGACCGGATCGAATCGGTACGAAACGGAGCGGAGAAACGGATTTTTTACCCATTTTATATAATTCTCTCCTTTTTTTTAATCAATTAAAAAAATTGATGCATGCACACTCACACGAATATTACACAATTTCAAATACAACATATATCATTCCAATCTCGAATATAACACATTATATGATAATAAATGGTTAAATAATTAAAGCAAATCACCACCAATAGAGTATTTAAAATACAATATATAAAATATATATTTAAAAAAATTATTTTGAAATATCTTGTGAATAAAAAGTGCAATATTAAAAGCACGTTGATCGTAATTTCTAACACATACATATTCAAGTTTTTGGTAATAAATGAATATACATGAACAGTAAAATTATAAGAATAAAAAATTAAATTTAAACCATTTTGATATACATCTAAACATAAGTTAACGTTTTAAAAACTTAATAAGATAAATAATGGAGAATAATGTTTGTATTCTAAAAAGGAGGAGAAATTATGTTATCGTGTAGTTGCACTTGAATTTAATAAATAAAAATTAATTACATATTTAATTCAGTTATTCGGTTCGATTCGATACGGTACGGTTCGATACAGTCACATTCGGTTTTTCAGTACGGGTAATTTGGTAATATCCAGATCTGTATCAAAAAAATATTTGGCTTGGTTTTGGTATAGTTAAAGTAAAAAAGTCCATAATTTTTTCAGTTTGATTCTTTTTCGTTGTGGATTTTGGTACGGTTTCGGTAATCTAGATAGGAGTGAAGAATGAAACCCATTCCACTCAAAACCTTGAGGAATGGTTGATTTAGGGATGTCAGACCATCTCTAGCAGTGCTGGAGAATGGTGTAGTATTCCAAAAAAATGCCTCCAACAACTACACTATTTGTTGCACAATTGTAGTGTTAACACCAAATCTTGGGTTGGGGACTCCACATGTGACGTTCCAAAAAATGGACGCCACATTTTACACTATAGTTTTTTTTTTTGTTTAAATGAAATTTAACTTTTATATTTGTTAGTATAAATAAAAAAATTCAATAGTTTTGTAGTTTTGTGTAGTTTAGATAATTCAATTTTTTTATTTCATATCAAAATTAAATAAAATTTTCAATCTCAACTAAAATAAATTTACACTATAGTTAATTCAAAATAATTTAGAGTAATTTAAAAATAACATGCTATGAATCAATATACTACACATAATTTGAAATAATGTAAAATAAAAATACATAATAAAATGATACAAATATTACAATATGAGCACGATTATATGAAAGTACTTCAAATGGATAACTGATTATTAGTGGGAAGAATATTCCAATTTAATTTTCGTAGTAATATAATGATGATAAACATTATTTTTTGTTAAATTTATATTAAAATAAATATTAAATGAATTTAAATATAGATTATTATTACATAAATAAAAGTTAATTTATTAATAAAGAATCTTAGTGGAATATTCTATTTTAGTGTTAAAAATAGTGCAAGCTGCTGGGAATTTATTGCTAACACTATAATAGAGTAGTGCAAAAGTGACGTTAGAATAGTGCGACTGCTGGAGATGGCCTCAATATTGGCTCACCCAGTGGGTACCCGCCCTGCCTCGAGACATTTGGGCTAGGTCGGACCCACCCCGTTTTGAGTATAGGTCGGGCCAGCCCTGCCTCGTTTTGAAAATGGATTGGGTCTGGGTCTTATGTTGGCCTGTGGGTATCCGCCCCGCACATATATACATATTAATATTAATGTATATATATATATTAATATATAATTATATAGATATATTAATAAGTTATATGTGTATATTTTAGTACAATAAAAATAGATTAAGGGAATCAAACTTTATATTTCATCTTTTATATTCCAGTTTAAAAAAAAAAAAATTTACCATTTGATTGTGTCAATATTCATTCCTACTTTTGTATAATAAATCAAATTATTATCTCTGATATGTCTTCAATCTATGATTTTATCATATGATAGAACCTAATTTTATCATGATATAAGTACAGTAGTGAACTATCAATTTTTTTTTTAAAATAAGGTGACAAAAAAAAGAAGTAAAAATGTGAAAATGGGCGGGTCGGCTCGGTTCCACACGAGGCGGGTCACGGGGCGGCTGTTTAGGACTTGTGCGGGTCGCGGGGCGGATCTGGATCAGGGAAATTAGAAACGGGATAGGTTTGGATAATCAACTACCCGCCCCGACCTGTACCATTGTCATTCCCAGGTTGATTCTTCAATTTTTGAATATGGAGTACTACAACATGGTATTAAAGTTGTCAACCAAACATATTTTTCTAATTTCATTCACATTTCCTTATATGAAAGCTCTACACCAAACACACCCTAATGAAATTTTATGTTATGGAGTATACAAAATCGTTCTACACAAAATCCTCCCTTTAAGTATTGATTAGAATGAGAGAAGGTTTCGGGTGATTTACTTATTTATTTACAATTTAATAAACATTAGATTTATTGGAGGTGTTCAATAGTCTTTATACATCTAGTTAAGTAGTTTTTTTAAAGCTCAAAATTACAAAATAATATACATACACACGAAAGTACAAAATTATATAGTACATACGTAGAATTTTGACGTTCTAATCACACAATACAATCAATGATAAAATCAGAGACTATGCTCAAAGGAACCCAATAATAATAATAATAGTTATCAGTTTCATCTTATTGAGATTCAAATTGATCTCTTCCATATTTATAAGATTATCATATATTATCTCAGATAGAAGATTTAATTTATTAGGAGATAATATACCTTTCTGTGATTTGATTTGATTCCTTAATTGATGGAAACTCTATTGTATTTGTATATGTACGCTAATTGTCAATGAGAAATTCACGACTTCCGCATATTTTTACTCTTCAATTCTATTATGGTATCAGAGACGAAACCTGGGAAAATAACAATTCTTATTCCACAAAATTAATTGTTCCAATCAAAATACGACGACCATAGATCATATATCTCCTTATTACACTCATGCTTCTGATAATTTGGGGCAAGTTTTCACCATTGAAATATTACGCGACGGAAACTAGGGAGATTGGGTGAATGAGATTACCAATGTTTTATATGCCAAGAACAAATTTGTCTTCGTTGATGGAACAATGAAGAAACCGAGGGTAAAAGAGTTCCAATTTTGCTCATTGGACAAGATATAATGCAATGGTGAAAGACTAGTTATACAGTTCCATGGACAAAGAAGTTCGAGCTAGCGTCAAATATGTTAGAACTGCCCACGAAATTTAGGCACATCTGAAAGAGAGATTTGGGAAAAGAGCATACGAGTTGAGGCAGATGGTGGCGGCGCTTGTGGGAGGAAATTCAATCCATGAATCCCATTCTGAAGTGCATATGCGGAAAATGTGAATGTAACATGGAGAAAGAGAACCGGGACATGAGAGGTTATATGAGTTCTTGATGGGGCAGTTTGCTATTGTGAAAACTCAGATCTTGAGTAGCCAATCAATACCGAGTGTTTTCAAAAGAAGAGACAGTTGGATCCCCAGTTCAAATCCCAAATGGAGATAAGGATTACAGTCATTCCCAATAATTTTTAGATTGAAAATATGTTAAATATTCCTGATTTTAAATGTAATATATTATCAGTAAGCCGACTCACCAAGGATAAAAATTGTGCAATGACATTTTTCACAGATTTTTGTGTGGTACAGGACTTACACTCGAGGAAGCTGATTGGGGCGGGTAGACTGTGCGATGGATTATATTACTTGGAGGCGATGTAAGATGGAGGGGTGGTAGTGTCTGTAGCAGCCACAATGAGTACCGAAGTCTGGCATCAACGACTTAGACATGCCTCGATTGAGAAAAATTCTTCTATTAGTTAGTTTTCGAATAATGTTAGTAGTGCATAGTTGAAACATTGTGAGCCATGTTGATTAGGCGTGAAATTGTTATGATTTATAGCTCATTTTGCCCGTGTTTTGAGTGAATTCGATGAGTAATTAGAGTCAATTGAGTACTATTTTCATAAACTGGTGAATTTGTCTCTTTGATGCTCATAGATGAATAGAGGGCTAAAAATGGAGTTTGTAGGACTTTGAATCGACTCAAACGGATGCCCAGATGAGAAGATATTGAAGAAATACGAAAAGTATTAGTTCGTGCGAAAAAAAGTATCACTTGGCTTAAAAGAAGGAGTTGCTCGAGCACCACCGCTCGAGCAAGAGGTTGATCGAGCGCCTATCACGTTCTGGAAGGCAAGGGCGCTCGACCAAGACATGGTCGAGTGCATCCATTCAAGCGCTTGTTTCATTCGAGCACCACAGCTCGAGCGCATCCATTCGAACGGCCAATTCATTCAAGCAGCACAGCTCAAGCGCCCCCGCTCGAGCAAACCACGGTCGAGCGCCCCCGCTCGAGCAAACCACGGTCGAGCGCCCCAAGAGCTCTGGAGGAGAGAACCATTCGAGCAAATGAGGGGTCGAGCGCTAGTGCTCGACCACCACCCAAATACGCGCGATTTTGGCTTTTTTACCCGTTTTTGACGCGTTGCTTATATATACCCGATCTCAAGCTCATTTTTAGATACCCTTGGAACACTTTTCATATTTTGGCATACTTAGAGCTTGGTAGCGAGATTTTGGAGAGTTTAACACTTGTAAACGAGGTTTTGATCTTACGAATTCTTAGTTTAGATACTTCTTTTGATTATTTTCGTTTAATCCTTTTGTTCTTGAAACTTGGAGACTTCTAAACCCTACTTTACCAGATTTATTGAGATTTTGAGATATTCTTTTGTTTATGCTTTCCAAGTCTTATGATTATTTAATTATGCATATGTTCAGCGTTCTTGTTATTGCTTTCGTTCTGTCAATGACCATGTTAGGCTAGAACCCTTGCATGCTTATGGTAGGATGAACTCGTAAAAGTAGGATGTTGGTACATAATTAGGATAACTCGTGATGTTTAGTGCTAGTTCTCTTAATCAATTGAATTCTTAAAATAAACCCTAGAATTATCTTAGAATTTAGTACAAAAATTGTTAGAGAGAGGACGATCTTATCACTCTTTAATTATAAGTAGGCTTAACGATAGGGTTATAGAAGGGGTTTATAATCTACCGGTTTATCTAGGGAGGACGGCCGTATCACCTTGGGTAAATAAGAGTCTCATTAATTAAGCATAATCCATATAACTTATTTAGTGGGTTGTGAAGTAGGTTGATATGACGAAGTATTAGGGTTAATTTTTGAGCTTTTAGTCTTTCAATCTGGTGCTAGATTAGGGAAGTTGATTGCCTAGTTTTAGTACACTTAGGATTAATACTTGCACATCATGGTTGTTTTAATTATCGTACTAGCTCCGTTAGTATACGTAGAGATTCCTATCCTGAGCATCACCATCCCATATTTGATTAAACCCTTGATTATTTGTTTGATTTCATTATTTGCATTATTAGTAATAGAATATAGAGTAGATTAAAATAATTCTTGAAACCGAACACACACTCATATTAACTATGACGCGTAGATCTCCAGGGCTCTATTCACACACACACCACCTTCCCTTGGGTTCGATACTACTTGGTCCATATACTTGCACATACTACGCGTAGATCTCCAGGGCTCTTATTTTGTTGGAGATGTCTTGTGTTAGCACACCACAACAAAATAGGGTGGTTGAGCGAAAACATAGGCATATATTAGAAATAGCAAGAGCATTGAGATTTCATGTTAAGATGCCTATTCAATTTTGGGGAGATTGTATTTTGGCAACCACATATATCATAAGTCGCCTTCCCTCAAAAGCCATAAACAATCGTACCCCTTTCGAAATTCTGCTTAACAAAAAACCCACATATGACCATATAAGAGTTTATGGTTGTTTGGTTTATACCCATGAGAATAATGGAAAAGGTGATAAGTTCGGTGAAGGGGGGAGGCCAAGTGTGTGTGTTGGTTATGCAAATGGACAAAAGGGTTTTCGTGTGTATGATACACATACTAAACAAATCTTTACATTCAGGGATGTAAAGATTTTTCGAGCATCAGTTTCCTTGTTCCACAGAAGAGAATCAGTGATACTCATGAATTGGTAGTTCCACGAGAGCAAAATTGAGCAGTTGTTGGGCCTTATTCTGCTCAACAGCTCGATAGTGAGATGGAACATGTTTAGTCGGGACATGCGACGGAAGTGAGAGACAGACTGAATTATGGAGAGATAAGACAGGATACTAGGCATCGAAATTAGCCAAAACATCTGTCTTACTTTGGTACTGATTTGTCACCCTTCTTGCGACGTCCACAGTCTACTGCCCACTCAGCGACAGTGCAGGTATATCCTTTATCGAATTATGTTGCATGAAAGTGTGTGTGTGTTATAAAGTAAAAATATTAATGAATGTTGTAACAGACACTACAGCAATCTGGAAAACCAGAGATAAAAACGTATACAGCGGAAGACTTAAATACACAACTGCAAGATGGAATACTTTTTAACACAAACTATATAAATAGCTTGTGCAAGCCTTACGGCGAAACGTTCACTATAATACGATTAGTGATACATAAGTTGTGTGAAGAGTTAAATCGTTCACAATGGAAACAAGACTCGATATCACCTATCAAATCTAATTTGGCTAAGTGTATAACACTATACACCGTCAAAGTTGATCTCACTCTATATCTATGATCTCTCTATCTATGGATATAGGATTGATCGCAAGTTATGCGAGATGTACTAAATTTCTAGGCATAACATAAATGTTGGAATAACTGCCCTATTATTTTTGAACTCAGGATTAACGCTAAAGTAGGTGTACTCGTTTACTCCACACTTGTTACTGAAGACTTTGGCTTCTATTTATAGATGAAGGTCTTCAATCCGAAAATAACTTCTTCATGTAATCGCTCCATGATCTCATGTTATCCCACGATCTTATCTTTATTTATGATGTTTATCAATGCAACCGCCTGATCTAGATCGTTCTAAAACGTCCTTGAATTGCCTGGATCGTGTAGGTCCTTGTAGATCCTTCTGGAACCCGTAACCGCCCATGTTGCAACCAATGCTTGCAACATTCACTGCAACATTGAGTATTCCAGAGACTTGTAGATCCTTCTAGATCTTCATCCTGCATGTTAAACCATCTAAGACAACATTTGATCATAAAGTATTAGTAATGAGAAGAAAGGGCAAATTCATGTTGTTTCAAAGTAAATAGTGAATGCTTCACTACCAACAACATTAACAATCTCCCCCAATTTGACATTTCTGCTACAACACACCTGATGTATATATTTCTCAATATATAAGTCAGTGATGTATGTACAATAGAGATTAACATCGTATTGTACACTTAGCTTTTCACACTTGCGTAGCAAAACAGTCAAAAAATAAGATGAACAACTATAAGTTGAATCACCAAAATCAAGATGAAATTAACAATAAGTTAATTCACCAAAAATAGAATGAACAAACATTTGCTCACTCAAACCAAATGAACATCATCATATATGTTCATCAAAACAAAAATGAGTAACAACGTGTTTACCCATTCAAATTACAACTTTCAATAGAAATTACTGAAATAAATCCTATCAATTCTAATATAATAACCTAACAACTAATATAATATTGTCTTTCAGAAATTAAAACTAACTATCTGAGCAAATTAATCAAAAGCATAAATAAAACAAGAGTACTTAGAGTTAACACAATAAGGAACTTTGAGACCACTATATAAAATATACAGCTGCAGCCACAAGTATCTTGCACTAAGCTCCCCCATAAATTTTGCTTCCTCCAGTCTCTAAGTCAACTCAGACTTTGGCAGAAATATCTGGCAGATCTCCATACAGCTCCTCTTTCTCTGCTTCCTGGATATGAATTGTTGCAAGGTTTGCAACAACATCTTCATCAGCATCTGCACTTCTCCCAGCATCATCAGGTCCAGTTACAACAACTTCATCAACAACTATCCTTCCTTCTTCAGCAACCTTAGCAGCAGGTTCAGCAACATCATCCATCTCATGAATCTCAACTCCTCGAGCAGCAGCAACTGGTACTCCCCCTGTTGTGGCAGAAAGTAGGTTTTCCCAGTAGTTCTTTAGGAATTGGAGTTCATCTATAGAGTCCTGCAAGTGCTTCAGTTGAGTTTGAATAAACTCGGGTGAGATATTCAAGGAATGTGCTGTAGGAGCAGGAATGTTGCTAGGTATGTTCCCAGCATTCTGTGTAGTATCTTGTGCAGGAGCAGGAACAGGTTGGTTCTGTTCTGAAGTTTCTTCACCAGGATCTTCTTGTAAGGGTAAATCTAGCACTCTATTCACAGATAACAAGTAGTGAGATATGCCCATCAAACTCACTCTCCCCCTTAACAATTCATTTCTCATATGGACAAAATTATGACTCCTTAAATAGCCATATATCAACACAGGATAAGGCATGTTGCCTCTTTCAGAGATCTTCCCAGTAAATTTCATCATGTGATGAAAAATAACCAATCCTAGGTTGAAATTTTTCATCACACCTATCCTATACATCAGAATAGCTTGATCCCAGGTCACTTTTGTTGAGTTGGTAGAAGGTATCCAGTTATACACCACAAGTTTGTGTAAGACAGAATACAGTGAAGTCAATGAAGCAGCAAGCATATTCTTTTTCCACTTGTTTACTCTACCCCCAGTCAGAGCATTAATAATCTCATCCATATGAGGAACCTCTTCTTCCTCAACACTCTCAACATGTAAAAACTGATTAATTAGCTCTGGAGTGAAAGGAACATTCCTATCCCTAAATCTCACAGACCCATACCACTTAGAGTTTCTTCTAGCATGATTCTTCTTCAGATAGGCATAGAATTCATAAACCCAATCAGTAACAAAAGCATCAGCAAAGGCTACATCATGCATCAAACTCCTTTCCTCTAAGTATCTAACAAGACCCTTAGATTCGAATTCATCAATGTTAATTTTTCTCTCAATTAACAGATTTCTTTTGCTTAATCTAGCTATTTTTTGTTCTAAGGATTCATCATCATCATCATCATCATCATCATCATCATCATCATCATCATCATCATCATCATCATCATCATCATCATCATCATCAGTACTAACTTGTTCTACAGAGTGTTCAGACTCATTACCTCTGTCAGAATTGGTCTTGGTCTTTTCTGATCTATTCTCTTGACTACTATCATCATCCTCAGGTTCTGGTGCTGTTGTACTTGTTCCAGCAACATCTGCAGCATTTTCAAATCTTCTTTTTGTTCTCAGCTCGACTCAGGCTCTCCTTCTCAGTTCAAAGATGGGTACATCACTTTCATCAGAAGCTTATTTTCCCTGACTTTGAGAGCCACCAGCTTTACTTCCAGTTGAGTTCTTTGGGCTTGACTCTTTGTCAGATTCAGAAAATACTTGAATAGAACGTGCAGCAACATCTCCTTCATCATCATTTTTCTTCCTTGAGGTTTCAGAGTAGATCACTCTTTTCTTGGCTCTTCCAGATCTTCTTCTCGACTGAACATGGCTTTTCTTTCTTTTTCCACCATTCTTCTTCACAACTTTGGTTATTTGAGCAGACTCAGAGTCCTCAGACATTGAAGAATCAGTTTTGGGTGATTCTTCCTTGTCTTCCTCTAGCATCTCCACATCAGGAACTTCAACATTAGGGCTTTGTTCCCTAACTTCCTCAGCAACAGCTTCCTCGGCAATGGGAGCATCCTCCATAGCTTGATCACCTGTTTCAACATCTTTTGAAACATTAGCAGTAGGGTTTTTGGCTTGGCTTGAGGATTGAGGAATTTCTGGTTAAGCAATCGAAGAGGTGCCTTCAATTTGAGAAGTAGGTGAAGTATGTTGAGTTTGGTTTAGGTAGGAAGAAACATCAACTTCAATCGAGCCAATAGTCAGTTTAGGAACAACAGGGGTTCCTTGTAGGCTTTGAGCAATTCCGCGTGCAATCGATTCAAGTTGATCGACAATTGCCTCATTTGGAAAGGCGTGAACAAGGGTTAGAGTGGAAGGTGGTGTTGCGCTCGATGATGGAGCAACAGGAGCAACATTCGGGTTTTGGTTTGAAGCCATTTCTGCAAGAAGATTTAGGTTCGAGGTTTGAGAAGGTGGAGAGTTTGAAGGAGTTTTGGAAATGTGAGAGGGTTTCTTTTGATTTCCAACCATTAAGTACTCAAGAAAAATGCAAGTGAAATAAAATTTAAAAGAAATAACACTTTAAACCCTAGAATGCGAACACAATACTTTCAACACTTATACGAAAAATACTGAACTTTACTCATATGCTAAAACACAGAAAATTAAACATAAATCACGAAGGATATTTATAGGTGAAAGGATACGGAAGTTATTTTTAGTTACCCACAAAAGAAAATTATGGATTCATGATGTGAGGATCATCCACTCCCCCATGAAGAGATCGTGGGTTTCCTTTAATCTAAAATCCAAAATTTAATTAAATAAAAGCAAGAAATTAAGCACGACATGGATACAAATGAAAATGTGGGTTTTAGCATGTGAGAATTAAAAATAAATCCCTGAAAAATCGGTTCATAACTTGACTCAGAAAATAAATACGAACAACATATAATGTTGCATTCAAAATTGGAACACACACTTCAACATCGGTTTAACATCCAATGTCGCAATTTTCATCAAACAATTGTAGCACTTTTATTCACATTGATCCATTTTTTCAAGAGAGTGCATCGTAGCAGTGAACTCCGTGCCCCATAATTACTCAATGGATTTGTGACATATTGATGTTTTACTAATCACCTTTTGAAAAGAAGACATCGTAGTAGCGAACTCCATGCTCCATAGTTACTCAGTGAATTAGTTACATCTTGATGTGCTTTTTCAAAAACTTATTATGCATTTGAGAAGAGTGATTCCTCTTTATTTTTACACAACAATCATACTTAGTCCAGATTTATTTTACAAAGAAATTATGAAACAAAAGACAAGAACAAGCTTTAATTAGAACATGCATATACCCTGATGTTGTTATAGATGTTTAAGCATACATAACAACATCCGCTTCACAGTTATTCAGATTGTGCACATACCAAGAGATTTCCTCAAGAATGAGAATCTCTCATGGTCTAATGCTTTAGTAAGCACATCAGCAAATTGATTTTCAGTGGATATGTATTCTAACTTCACAATATTCTTTTCTACAAGATCCCTTATGAAATGATGTCTAATACTTATGTATTTAGTAAGTGAGTGTTGAACTGGATTTTTCGAAATGTTGATAGCACTAGTGTTATCACAATATACAGTTAAAATGTCACTCTCTAAACCATAATCACTAAACATTTTACTCAACCAAAGAAGTTGTGTACAACAACTACCTGCAGCAATGTACTTAGACTCTGCAGTAGATTGTGATACACAATTCTGCTTTCTACTATGCCAAGAAATCAAATTGTTACCCATGTAAAAGCAACCACCACTCGTGCTCTTCCTATCATCAATGTCTCCAGCCCAGTCAGCATCACTATATCCAACAAATGCACTGCTTGTGTCTTTGGTATACCATATACCAAGATCAGTTGTACCAGCCACATATCTTATGATTCTCTTGACAGCATTCAAATGTGACTCCTTGGGACAAGCTTGGTACCTAGCACAACAACAAACACTATACATTATATTAGACCTACTTGAGATTAAGTATAGAAGACTACCTATCATGGATCTATACAAAGTTGGATCAACATCTTGACCAACAGTGTCCTTACACAACTTTTGTGTAGATCCCATAGGAGTTTTCATGATTTTTGAGATTTCTAAACCAAACCTTTTGACTAAATTCTTTGCATACTTACTCTGAGAGAAGAAAATACCTTTATCAGTTTGTTTGATTTGAAGTCCTAGGAAATAATTCAAATCACTTACCATGCTCATCTCAAATGTTGTTGTCATTGCTTCAACAAACTTGTTTAACATAATGTTACAAGTTGAATAAAAAACAATGTCATCAACATATATTTGAGCTATTAGTAAGTCTTCTACAGTATGTTTAATGAACAAGGTTCTATCAGTCTCTCCTCTTATGAAACCAAATTGCAAAAGAAAGTCAGTAAGTCTACAATACCAAGCTCTAGGAGCTTGTTTGAGACCATACAAAGCTTTCTTTAGTTTGTACACATGATCAGGATACTTTGGGGTTTCAAAACCTTTAGGCTGTTCAACAAATGTATCTTCAATTAATATGTCATTCAGAAATGCAGCTTTTACATCCATTTGATGAAGATTAATATTAATATAACATGCAATTGCTAGTAACAATCTAATGGACTCTATCCTAGCAACAGGTGCAAATGTTTCATCAAAATCAATACCTTCAACTTGAGTGTATCCTTGTGCAACTAATATAGCTTTGTTTCTAATTATGTTACCAGACTCATCAGTTTTATTTTTAAAGATCCATTCAGTTCCAATGACATTGACATTGTCAGGTCTTGTAACTAATGACCAAACATCATTCCTCTCAAACTGATTAAGTTCCTCATGCATTGCATTAATCCAATTTTCATCTTTTAATGCTTCTGTAACATTTTTAGGTTCAATTTCAGAATAGTAACACTGAGCATTCACAACATTGCATATTGAAGACATGTATACAGACCTTACCACATCAACTCGATTTGCACTTACTCTCCTTCTTGTTTGAACACCTACTGAAGCATCTCCAATGATCTGATGTAAGGGATGGCTTTTGGTAATACAGGTAGTTGGATTCTTCTTTGGAGTATACTGATTGTTTTGCGAAGTATCAACTGAATCTGCAGGGGATGTTGTACCAGATGTTGTAACATTTGGTGTAACATTCTCTATTTTCAGTGATTCTTTTGGAACTTCAGTAACTTCAGTTACATCTTCTAAGTCATTTCCATCTATCAGATTCTTATCATCATCAAAAACAACATTCACAAATTCTTGAACAATGTTAGTTCTAAGGTTATAGACTCTATAGGTTTTACTATTTCTAGAATAACCTAAGAAAAACCTTTGTCACTCTTAGAATCAAACTTATGCAGTTGATCCCTATCATTCAGAATGTAACACACACAACCAAAGACATGAAAATATTTCACATTCAGTTTCTTATTGTTCAAGATCTCATATGGGGTTTTGTTACTTCCAAATCTAAAATAGACTCTATTAGCAATATGACATGTTGTATTCAATGCTTCAGCCCAAAATTTCTTTGCAAGATTTTTTGAAGTAAGCATTACTCTTGCCATCTCTTGAAGAGTTCTACTTTTCCTTTCACTTATCCCATTTTGTTGTGGAGTTTTAGGAGAAGAAAACTCTTGGACAATACCTTTCTCATTACAGAATTCTGAAAATATGCTATTTTCAAATTCTCTACCATGATCAAACATAATCCTGCTTACCTTCAAGTTGAAAACAATTTTAAATCTTTTATAAAGAATTTTAAAAGCATCAAAAGTTTCAAATTTTTCTCTCAAAAATTCAATCCAGGTAAATCTAGAGTAATCATCTACCACAACCAGTGAATATTTCTTACCACCAATGCTTTCAGTTTTCATAGGACCCATAAGATCCATATGTAGTAATTCAAAACAACGATGTGTCGTGCAATGTGAAACATCTTATGCGACATTCTTACCTGCTTACCTCTTTGGCATGAACTGCATACAGTAGGTATAACAATCTTCAGTTTAGGTAAACCTCTCACTGCTTCAGATTTAACCAATTTTTGCATGAATCTGTAATTTGCATGTCCAATTCTTTGATGCCATAGGACATTATCATCACAATTTGACAAATGGCATACTTTGTTTGTTCCAATTAGATAACAATTATCAGCTGACCTATTTCCAGTCATCAGACATTTATTATCCTTGTTTAGAACATAGCACGAATCTTTATCAAATTCAACATGCAAATTGTCATCACATAGTTGACTTATACTAAGTAGATTAGTAAGTAAACCATCAACATGCAAAATATTTTTAAGCTTAGGAAAACCTTCAACATTTAAGGTTCCCTTTCCAATGATTTTACCTTTTGATCCACCACCATATGTAACAGTTCCACCATTACAAGGTTCATAATCAGATAAGTAGTTAACATGACCAGTCATATGTCTAGAACAACCACTATCAAAATACCATAGATCAGACACACATGCTTTCAGAGAAGTTTGAACAACATTACAAGTAACATGCTCATTCTTTTTCTTAACAGACTTTGACCAGTGTTTCCTAGAATGTGAAGACATTTCAGACAACACTTTTTGAATTTCCAGATCCCTTTTCATCTTTTGACAATAAGGACGAATATGACCAATTTCAGAACAATAGTGACACACATACTTCCTAACAGGCTTTTCAATCACATGTACTTTTGTTTCAACAAAAAGCTCAGTTTTTCCTTTCACAAATTTTACAGGATTATTCACACATTTAGAAGTAGGTTCACCACAATATCCTAAGCCATGCTTATTAGACTGTCCTATGTTTATAGAGTCACTTACAATAGAAGAACTTTTAGAATATTTCTTAAAACTTAAGGTAGAATTTTTCAATTCTTCCTTTAGTTTAGAAATTTCTAAATTCTTCCTTGTTAGAATGACTTCCAACTTTGTCACAGTCTCTCTGAGATCATCATTCTCTTTGGCTATACTGGAATCATCATTCCTTATGTCATCAGAACCTGTCTCATCAACGCACCCATTAAAACATTTCAAATCTGAATGATTTTTGACAAATACTGTTTCTGATGTTTTAACATTGCAAACAACATCAGTGTCTAGATCATCCAGATCATCATCTAAAGAATCATCATAATCAATCCTTGCAGAAAAAGCTAATTCCTCATCTTTAGAATCTTCAGGTTCATCATCTGAGTCATCACTAAAAGTAACATTAAAATTCAGTTTCTGTCTTAATCTGGTATTTGCACATTCATTTGCATAGTGTCCAAATCCAGTACATGCATCACATCTAACTGATTTTCTAAATTCAGGATCATACCTTGATTTGTCACCTTTGAAATGTCTGGATTGATTCTGATCCTTCCTTTTCTCAGGGTCAGATGGTGTGTTATTAAAAGGAGTCCTTGATTGGGCATTCCCTCTGGATCTGTTCATCTTTTTCTTCAAGTAAGAGTTGAACTTCTTTGTGAGGAAGACAATGTGCTCAGGAGTGTTGTAACATTGGTCTAAAACATCTTCATCAGACTCAACTTCAGTCACAATCAGTGTTAGAAGATGTTTCACCTTTGAAAACAACAACCTTCTTTCCTTCACTCGTATCATAAGATTGAGTTGTGTTCATCTCATATGTTTTGAGAATACTTACAAGCTCATTCTAACTTAGAGTATCAGTGTCCTTGGCTTCTTCAATAGCACAAATTTTTTCATCGAACCATTTAGGAACTGATCACAAAATTTTGTGTACACTCGTACATTGGAAATAGGATCACCAAGTGCGTGTGATTCATTAACAATCTCACTTAGCCTTTCATTGTAAGCCGTGATCGTCTCATCATCCTTCATCCTTAGATTCTCGAACTTGGTCCCAAGCATTCGAAGTTTGGTCCTTCGAACACTTCCACTTCCTTCGCAATGTTCTTGAAGCATCTCCCATGCATCTTTAGTCGTGGTACATATTGATATAATCTTAAACATAGATACATCAACAGAGGTAAAGATAGCATTGTGAGCTTTGGAATTGTAGCTTGCCGTCGTGGTCTCCTCATTAGTTCATTCAATCTCCCGTTTGACTCTTGTCTCGCCATCATCATCTGCTTGATTTCTGGGCCATTCCCAGCCGGTCAGAATACTTCTCCAAGCACGTTCATCAATAGACTTGATGTACACACGCATCTTAGGTTTCCATTAGGCATAGTTGTTCCCATCTAGTATAGGAGGCCTAAGTGTGGTGTTAACAGGATATTCCATAGCAAAAGGACACACTAAAATACATGATCTAAACTTAGTATATCAAGTTTATGGCTCTGGTGCCAATTGAAAGTGTGCGTGTGTTATAAAGTAAAAATGTTGTAATGAATGTTGTAACAGACACTACAGCAATCTGGAAAACCAGAGATAAAAACGTATATAGCGGAAGACTTAAACACACAATTGCAAGATGAAATACTTTTTAACACAAACTATATAAATAGCTTGTGCTAGCCTTACGGTGAAATGTTTACTATAATACGATTAGTGATACAAAAGTTGTGTGAAGAGTTAAATCGTTCACAACGGAAACAAGACTCGATATCACCTATCAAATCTAAATTGGCTAAGTGTATTAAACTATACACCGTCAAAGTTTATCTCACTCTATATCTATGATCTCTCTATCTATGGATATAGGATTGATCGCAAGTTATGCGAGATGTACTAAACTTCTAGGCATAACATAAATGTTAGAATAACAGCCCTATCACCTTTGAACTCAGGATTAACACTAGAGTAGGTGTACTCGTTTACTCCACACTTGGTACTGAAGACTTCGGCTTCTATTTATAGATGGAGGTCTTCAATCCAAAAATAACTTCTTCATGTAACCGCTCTATGATCTCATGTTATCCCACGATCTTATCTTTATTTCTAATGTTTATCAATGCAACCACCTGATCTAGATCGTTCTAAAACCTCCTGGAATAGCCTGGATCGTGTAGGTCCTTGTAGATCCTTCTGGAACCCGTAACCGCCCATATTGCAACCAATGCTTGCAACATTCACTGCAACATTGAGTATTCCAGAGACTTATAGATCCTTCTAGATCTTCATCCTGCATGTTAAAACATCTAAGATAGCATTTGAACATAAAGTATTAGTTAATGAGAAGAAAGAGCAAATTCATGTTGTTTCAAAGTAAATAGTGAATGCTTCACTACCAACAACATTAACATTGTATATAATAAATTCTCTAGTACTCACAAAGCATTTTTAGCGGCTATCACATCTTATGATGAGGCCAAATATTTTTCCCAAGATCCTAGATGGACAGAAGCTATGCAGTGGGAAATTGACGCTCTTGAGAAAAATTGAACCTGGACTCTTGAGTTGTTGCCTCCTGGAAAGAAATTGGTGGCCTCAAAGTGGGTTTACAAAATCAAGTTTAAACCTAATTGCAAGATTGAGCGCTACAAAGCGCGCCTTGTGGCAATGGGTTTTACTCAAGTTGAAGGTGTCGACTATCACGAGACATTTGCTCCGGTAGCAAAGTTAGTAACGATTCAATGCCTTGTTGCAGTGGCAAACAAACAGGGGTGAAGTATCCATCAGTTAGATGTTAACAATGCATTTTTGCATGGGGATTTGATTGAAGATGTCTACATGTGCATTCTCCAAGGTTTTGTGAAAGAGGTGGAGACAAGAGTGTGCAAATTACAAAAATCTTTATGTTGCCTACGTCAAGCTTCTAGGAATTGATATCACAAGTTCACTCAAGCTCTTCTTGGCAGGGTTTTTGCCAGTCTCGAGCGGATCATTCTCTATTCATTTATCACATTGGTCACACTCATACTTTTGCACTGGTTTATGTTGATGATGTAATCATTGCAGGAATAGATCATAATCACATTCAGACAACTAAGTCTTTCTTGCATGACATCTTTGGATTTAAAGATCTCGGTCCCTTGAAGTACTTTCTTGGCATTGAGGCTTCAAGAACAAAAGATGGTCTAGTTTTGAGCCAAAGAAAGTACATACTTGATACATTAGAGGAAGCAGGAGTACAAGGATGTAGACCAAGCTCTTGTCCGATGGACTAGAATATGAAATTCAGTAAACTAAGCCACAACCCACAAGTGGATCTTGGTCCTTACCGTTGCTTAGTGGGACATCTTTTATATTTAACAATAACAAGACCAGACATCACCTATGTTGTGAACATTCTTAGTCAATTTCTCAGCAACCCTCGAAAGGAGCACATGGAGGCAGCAACACGTGTTTTGCGTTATTTAAATGGGACAACATGCCAATGACTTTTCTTGCCTCGTGACGGTAGGCTTCAACTGGAAGCTTTTTGTGATGCAGATTGGGCGGGATGTAATTTCACTCTTCGCTCATGTACAAACTATTTTATTTCAATTGGAGGAGCACCAATATCATGGAGAACAAAGAAGCAAACAGTTGTATCACGTTCCTCAGCTGAAGCTGAATATCGTGCAATGGTGGTCACTGTGAGTGAAGTACTATGGTTGAGATGGTTACTTAAAGACTTGACAACCTTTCAAAAGAGTGGCATCATTCTTCACTGTGATAACCAAGCTGCTTTATACATAGCAGCAAACCCTGTGTTTCATGAAAGAACTAAACATGTTGAGATGTATTGCTATTTTGTACGAGAACATGTGCAGCCTGGAGAAATATGTCTTACAAAGGTCCAAATAGTTGTGTGATTATCTGAAATATATATGAATATCTTTTATTTTGTATGCCTTTAATTCAATGTATTTAAAATTTTATATAATTTTTTTTTTCAGTTTATATTAAATTTATAATATAATAATAAATTAAAATTGCCAATGGCTCTGTCTATTGGTGCAACTATTGCAATTTTGATTTTTTTGATTCATATTGTTATAAGTCATAAGAGGATAAAAAAAGAATATAATAGAAAATATTAGTTAAAGTATAATAAAATACCAATTTATATATTGAATAATATTAGCATCTCTCAATATAAATATGAAAATAAGTTTTATCATATAAACTTTAATTTTCGATCGTACGTTTCTTTAAAATTTCGCCTAATATTGAAAGAAAATTAAAAACAGTTCTCCACTTTTTTTCTGTATCAATCCAACAATTGGGTCACTTGGTTTTGAGGGGTTCGTCGATTACCTCCAAATAATTGAGTGCCCCAAGCTAAAGACATTTAATTTGCTAAATTCTGAGCAATCTACAATCCTCTTCGTTTTCAAGTCTAGACAGAGGGCAAAAACACATTTGCAGGTTAATTACACTTGCTCGATTCCTAAAAAGTTCGAAATCAATTAAACTTCATATTTAATCGACAGAGTTTATATGATTTTATTATTTTATGCTTAATTTTCTAAATAATTACATATATTATTTAATTATGAATAAAATGAAAACTTTTTATAAACATTGTTTCAGTTATTAAGTTGAGTTTGAGTTTGAAAAATTGAGCTCAATTGAATTCAAATCGAATTTTGGACTTCAAATATTTAAATAAATTGAGTTTGAACTTCCAGATTATTTGACTCGATTAATATTATACTCCTAAGTCCTAATAAATAAAGAGGAGGTACGGAGTTCGTTACTTTCCCATATTCTGATTAATCTAGTTTATGAAAAATTTAGAATCTAAAACACAAAATTACAAAATATATTGAGGTTATAAGAATAATTTATGTGTGAAAATGTATGTCATTTAGTTATTATTTTATTTCCAACCATCATGTCCCGGGTAGGCATAGCGAAGTCAGTATTCCCACCGATTTTTTTTTATCCGACCCATATTATTCATTTGCAAAAATTAATTTTTTTTGTTAATTTAAGTATCAATAGACTGTTAAACCCAATTACATTTTTATAAATTGCAATAAATACTTTTTATTAGGGTTTTTTGTTGGAAAAAATGAGCTAACAAATTAAAAGAAATATTATTTTAAATAAAATGAGATATTTAAAAAAAGAACATAGAGGGAGTAATTAGTAAGACTTGTAGTAACGTAGAGATACATCATTTGCCAATGCAAGTTCAAATTATTCTTGAGCTTGATATATTTGCTTTCTTTCACATGTATTTGTTACTAGGATATACAGTAAAACTTTATATATTAATAATGTTGGGACCGGAGGATTTTATTAATTTATAAAGATATTATTATATCGATAAATTAATAATTTATTAATTTAAAGATGTTTTAACGTATATGCACAGTTGACCTTCAAAGTTCCAAATTCTTTGAATAACTTTAAGTATACATGCATAGTTATTGATGCAAATTAAGTTAAAATACAAATATACTAGTAGAATTCCATGAACACAAACTCACGTGGAAGTTGGAATGACTTGTTTAAATTAATTGGTTTTGGAAAATACAAAAATATAGTTCATTAGACTAACATTTGTGCATTGAATCATGGATAGAAGTCAGCACTATATATTTATCCATTGGAATCTTGGTAAATCACACACAAAAATGGCCACTCATCTAAAAGGTATTCAAAAATCAACCATGACCAACCAACAATGAAAGATGTTATGTGAGTATAAGAGAGATCAAACTGGATGCACTCAGAATGATTTGGTGAAATGGGTTGAAAAATCTTTCAATTTGAAAGTTAGTCAAGCAACAATTTCGAACACTCTTAAGAGATCTGCAGAATTCCTATCATCTGACTTTGAGAAAGGTGGGTCGTCTAAGCGTCAGAAATCAGCCAAGTGTCCGGACCTTGAGAAGGTTGTTTATGAGTGGTTTCTCCAACATCAAGAGCGTGTGAATATAACCGGGGAGCTAATCTTAGAGAAGACGAATGAGGCGCTTAAGCTTTTACATCCAGAGGATCCCGCAGATCATCGTCTTTCACAAGGTTGACCTGAGAAATTCAAATCAAGGCATGGTATCAAATCATATCGCCGTTTTGGAGAGAGTGGATCAGTCGACATGCATGATATGGAGAATAAATTGGAGTCCATTAGGGAAAAAATTGATCAATTTCCAAGGAAAGATGTTTTTAATATGGATGAAACCGGTTTATTTTACAGGTTATAGGCTGATCATTCACTTGCAACAAAGCAACTTGAAGGTAGAAAACAAGATAAGGAGAGGTTGACAATTGTTATTTGTTGTAATGAAGATGACTCTGAAAAAATTCCACTATGGATTATTGGTAAGTATGCAAAGCCCTGTTTTTTAAGAATGTCAATATGAATAGCTTGAACTGTCAATACCGTGCCAACAAGAGAGCTTGGATGACTAGAGTGCTTTTCGAAGAATATGTTCGTTGGCTGGATGAACAAATGCATGGAAGAAAAATTCTTTTGGTAGTCGATAACTGTCCAGCTCATTCAAACAATATTCAAGGTTTACGAAACATCGAGTTATTTTTCCTACCCCAAACATGACCTCAAAAATTCAACCATGTGATGCCGGCATAATAAGAGACTTCAAAATGTATTACCGCAAAAGATTTTACCGTAAGATTTTGGAAGGCTATGAGTTAGACATACCATCTCCAGAAAAGATCAATGTTTTAGATGCTATCAATATGACAGTGTCAGCTTGGACCGAAAATGTTCATCAAGAAGCAATAACAAATTGCTTTCGACACTGCAAAATTCGCTCGGAAAATCAAAGCGACTCAAGTGCAAATGATGCAACTCCTGGAGAAGACATTCGTGAGCTTGAGAATTTGATCACCGGTATGCAATATCACCACAAAATGGATGTGAATCAGTTGCTCGACTTTCCGGGTGAAAATAATCAATGTCACGAAGTTCAGAGTCTAGAAGAGATAGTGGCCGATGTCATTCATAATTCGGAAGATGATGAAGCAGAGGATGATTCAATAGCTTTGCAACCGGTCACTCTAAAAGAAGCATTGCAAGCATCAACAACTCTTCATAACTTTTTGTTGCAGTACGAGAAGACAACGCCACAACTATTGGGTGCAGTAAGGAGATTTAAAAATGAGATCAATATAGATTTGAAGTTCAAGAAAAAGCAAGTTACAGTAGATTCTTATTTTACTAAATTATCTTAAGAATATTCAAGTGCATCATATATATATGGATTATTTTTAATAATTATTAATTTATAGTTTCGTCGGGACCAATATATATACTCTGGGATCTCAAAAAAATTATTATTTTATAATTTTATTGATTGGGTCCCAAATTTGTACTGGTCCCAACTTGGGACCGAATAAATTATTAGTTTTAGCGAGGTTATTAATTTATCGAGTATTAATTTAACGAGGTTTTACTGTATCTCTTAATTTACATCTCATCCGATTGAAGGGTAAACGACACTGATGCCGAGAGTTCCCTGTCTTTCTTACTTAGAAAATAAAATAAAAAGCCATCACATTTAATATATGTTGTCATCATTATATATAATGACTGTCTTGTCGCACCGTAGGATTTCTTTTTGTTCACACATATATGTATGGTTTTGGATGGAGAGTCGGTACACATCCTAATTAGATATCATGTATACATTTGAGGACAACATGCCTTAATTATTAAGGACCACATGATTTCCCCCGAATTGATGTTAGGGATCTGGAAGTAATATAGTATGTTTTAAAACTTTGGAACACATACATTATGTGTGGATGAATAATATATATATCACAAATTCTAGAGTAAGTTTTACACGAAAACGCTTCATAATAAGCTTAACATGAAATAATTTTAAAGTATCATTAATTTCACCAGGAGTATCATTAAACCTGTCAGGGGTATCATTAGTTTGAGTTCAAAAAAATTTAAAACAATTTTCTTGAACTCAGACTAATGATACCCCTGATGATATTAATGATACTCCCGATAAGATTAATGATACTTTAAAATTGTTTCATGATAAACTTATCATGAACTATTTTCATATAATACTTTGCCCAAATTCTAATATATACTCTCTATTAAAAAAAAATAGTATGCATTTTGAGTGTATGACATGTATTTGAATTTTAACCTCAATTTTAAATTTAATTTTGAATTTTTCAAAATACACACTAACACATCGAATTGTATTTTTCTTGTAATTGAAAACTACTGATTACTTTTTAGAGTACTGACTTCTGTTTAGTGTATTTTTTTTTTCAAATTTCAAGTGCATACCATGCACTCAAATCTACATTAAAAACAACTGTATATATGTACACCACACCCATTCAAATGAGTTGGTCGAACATATATATGAACATGTATGAACACGGTGACTAAAGAAAGAAAATAATCATAAGTTCACTCATTCAATCGTTTTTTTTTTCTTGACAAAGTTTCTATCGAGCCCGTCATAAAAGTTACCTAGTGTATGGCGCGGTAATGAAGTATTTTCAAAAAAGTAAAATTTCTCATACACCCAGTGTATGGTGCATTTATTCAACAGTTGAAACTGTTTACTTTAAAAAGTGTGAGTTGGTTCAGTGTAAACAGACTCAACTATTGAAAAAGTGCAACATACACTATGTGCATCTAATTAGAACTTGACTTTTCTAAATAATGATTGAGATTTTTAATTACTCTCGATTTCAAACAATTTTAAATTAATTTTAACTTTCAAAATTCAATTTATTTAACGAACTTTGAAAAATCAAAATTAATTTAAAATTTGATTCAAAATACAAGTGAATACTATGCATTTGAGCGTATAAATTTTTTTTACGCAATATTTAAGTAGTTCTATAGATAAAATCAAAAGTTTTCCGCAAACTATTCTTGTCTTGACAAACAATAATTCGTTTAAACTCATTTAGAAAGACTCGCGCGTCAATTTAAGCACATAAATTCAAAGTCAATAATATTTTAATTGTTAGCTCATAAACAAACTGGTGAGCTAGCTCATATTTATTAGTTTACACCTAGTATACCATTGAAAATATTTGTAAAACTTAGTAGATATCTAAAAATATACAATTATATTATTTCGCACTTAATATACAATTGAATTAAAATCAACTAACATTATTTTCAAAAATTAATCTCGAGTTAAAATTGAAAACAAATCAAAATTCAAACATTCTAAAGTTACCACATCTCCATTCCATTACATCCTTAAATAGTTCTTCTAAGGAACAAACATTATTCATGCCACATTAAATTGACCATAATTTTATACCACAAAGTCTTTCGACGTAAGTTCTATAATATTCTTGTATTTCTTGGAAACTTAATTGGGTAGCTACACCCACACGCTTTCCTTACTTATGGGGCAAACGCAATCTGAGAAAAATATATGTAATTTCTTGTTATGAAATCCTCTCTTTTCTTAGTGATGGCTTAACCTCATTTATAGAGACATTAACACTTTCCCATCTAACAAAGTTTGTAATGGGGCAAGGAAACTTTTCTTACTGGGCGACATATTCACATTATGTACTGATTGATGTTGATTGCTTTATTTTCAAGAAAGTGGAGCTAGTCCTTTTCTATTCTTTGGCTTTTTTTAACACAAAAATTGTATGAAATGATTTGATGCATGCACAAAAGAGTAGCTCTATGATCCACTTGGTGTATGGTCTACTCACTCAACAATTAAAACTGTTTACACTAAAAATATGACTTGATTACACTGAAAAATGTGGTTAGATCATATTGAAAAATTTACGCTAAAAACCGACTTTTAATGTAAACTTTTCAGTATAATCTAACCTTACTTTTCAATGTAATCAACCTATACTTTCCAGTGTAAAAAATCTCAACTGTTGAGTTAGTACACCATGTACCAAGTGCATATGAGAGTGTGTCTTTATAAAAATATCACGTCCTATGAATAAAACGACCTCATATAAATTTTGCTCTGAAAGAATTCCGCCTCATCTAAAAGTCCGAACTTGTAGAAGGGTGTGAAATTAATTCATTTAATTACTTCCCTTAACACTCCCCCTCACTCATGGACCGAACTCAATTTTCCCAATTTGGGGAGGCCCAATGAGTGGTCAATTTAATAGGGTGGAGTTGCTTTCAACAGGAATTGAACCTAGGATCTTTGTCCGGGCGTGAGCCTATTGGCTCTGATACCATGAAAGAATTCCGCCTCATCTAAAAGTCCGAACTTGTAGAAGTGTGTGAAATTAATTCATTTAATTACTTCCCTTAACATGCTCCTAATTTGTTTGTCTAATTTAGTGAAAGCAATATCTTCTATAATTTAATTTATTATATTTCGTTTTTAAATTTTTTGCAGCCGCATATAAAGTTGAAATTGAAAATATCTATGTAATTGGAGATATTATTAAATGACAAAAACTTGTATGTGACGGTCTCATGGCATGAGACAACACAAATTAACACCCACCTCTACCAAAGTGTTAATGAGCAATGCTCTAATTATACTAATTTTCATTATCTTATGCCATGAGACGGTTTCATATAAGACTTACTCTTATTAAATATATATATAGTAAGAAATTTGAAAAAAACCGTGAAGGCTTATTAAATATTTAAAATTACAACTTCTCCCATAAAGTTTGTGTATAATATAAAATTTACCATTTAATTGATCGATAAATATTCTTTTTTTTTTATTGAAGAAAAAAAAAAGCATCTAGTTCAGGTCCTTAATTTATACGAACATCTAATTGACGCATAATCTCATTAAGTACAGGGCTTTCCAATTTCCATACCTGTCAACAACATTAACCAAACATAAAGAAATACCGATAAGGACATATAGATTTGCACATAGCATCTAATGTCTACCTACACACCTTTTAAATTGTTCACCACTCAATTAGAGAAAAGGCGGAAGACATATCAAGATTTTAAAGTATTTATTTTATTATTTGAAATGATTTAAAGGATATTTGTGTAATTTTAAAAAATTCTTAAAGTACTGTAATTAATTGATATAACAAAAATAAAATTTGTTAATGCAACTTGCTATTCAAAACTCTCGACGCTTCCATCACATTTTTACAGGAAATATCCATAGGCTTGAACCCGAGTCTCGTCGAACAGATATTTTGTTCCAAGTTCTATTTGAATCGTGTCTTCAGACATTTTCTAAACATATATATTAGATTATAGAGTAACTTTCTTATATACTTGGTGCCACTTAAACTTTTCAGTTTAATTTAATCATACTTTTCAGTGTAACTAAATCATACTTTACAGTGTAAATAATCTCAACTGTTAAATGAGTGCACCGTGCACTTAATGCATACGAGACCTTCTCATACAATTAAACTAGAGATACTTTACCAACAATATTTGTTATTGCATTTAATATAGCAGATGAACCACTATTTTATGCATGTGTTTGCACTTGTTGATGCTTTTAACATGATAATTATTTATGAGAACTTCAAAAGGATGATTGGAAAAAACATCAAGTAAAAAAACAAAAAAGTCTAGAATCTTTTTTTTTTATAACTACGAAATTTCCAACAAAAAATTTCGTAGTAAAAACTATCTATGGCTTGCTTATAAAATTGTCTAATTATATAGGCATTTTCATTTTTCATTCTACAAATAATCCACTCAAGAGATCATTCTGTCTAGCTAGGAAATGAAATTCTTAAGGGCATTCCCAACGGTGGAGGCAAACCCCATGTTTGCCTCCAACCGTTCAATTAAGCCCACCCCAACGCAGCTGCATATTTGGAAGCAAACTCAACATCTATGAATAGTGTATGTTGAGTTTGCATATACACTATTCAAGAGGCAAACCACTTTTTCCTTTTTCTTTTTTTTTTATTATTTAAATTATGTAATAGTTTTTTTAGTATATAAAATTCAATATTAAACAAAAATTTACACGAGACCGTCTCATGACATGAGAATATATATATAAAAATATTTATCTATTTATTTATTTTATTATTTTTAGTATTATTAATATGTGATTGTGCTGAATTGTGTTCTTGAACTTGGCTATTTTATATCAAATGTTTTAAAAAAATATTATATCAATGAATCATAGTGTTTTTATTATTTTATTAAGTATATCGTATTTTTTTGTGTTTAATTTTTAAAGATTTAAATGTAAATACATAAATTTAATTATATACAAATATAAAATAAAATAGAAAATAAATTTGATTAAATTAAGAATATTCTAAGAGAATATTCCTTTTGACTTAAAATTTGAGTGGAATTGTTGGGAGTGATTTTATTGTTGGAGGCAAACTTGGAGGCAAATTAGATAAGTGAAAGGCAAACTCAAAGATTATCGTTGGGAATGTTCTAAGTAATACAAGCAATTTGCCACAGATAATTTGCCGTTGTAGGTAAAGAGTGTTGATGTTTATATAATCAGAAAATTTTATAGGCGCAAATTATAGAAAATTTCCATATGTAAGTTTTGGTTGAAAATTTTCATAATTATACTGAAAAATTTTCTAGGCAATTACTCATTTGCTTGTAGTAATTATTTTATTATTTGATAGAAATTTAAAAAATATTGAAAAACATCGTTGTTTAATAATCAAACGTAGGAATAGACTCGTGCAAGTTCAAAGTTTATGATCCATTAGGAAAAAATAGGACCTCGGTACAATTTTTAATATTTTATGATTCTTTAAAAACAAGCGAAACCCTCGCCCCCAGGGCCGCCCACCCCCTGAGGATTGGGTGGAGGAAGTAAATCATGGTAACACAGCGGCCCATTAGCAGCTACCAGGGCTTGATCTTGCGTCCTTGTAGCAATTTGCCACCCAGGAACCAACTGAGCTACGCCCATGCTGGCAGAAAAGCAATACTCTAGGAAACATAAGATGTGATGTGCCCAAAAAAAACATGAAAGAAAAGAAATATATATATATATATATGTGCACACACTCCACACATAATATTTTTTCCTTTCTTTTTTAGCTTTTGACAAACTCCCACTCCTGTACTACTGAACCAAAAGTCAAATGTTCCAATTGATCATCAATAGTATATTCCGACCACAATATGCAATTCTTGACCTAGTTTTAAGTTAGAATTAAAAATGATTTATTCATAGGCATCCACTTTGATCAGGTGTGTTATATTCAATTCCTTGGGACATTATTAGACGGAACCATAGCACATATTGATATGGAACTAGAATAAAAGCTTATGGAATTAAACTAGAATAATTTCATAGAAAATAACAATACTAAACCAATAATTGCATTTGCATGGATCTAAATTAGTGGAACAAGTTCTTAGGTATCTATTGTTAATAATGGTAGTGGAACAAGTTCATACGTATCCAATGAAACAGGTCTAAAATGAGATGTGATTTTTTTTATAGAGATTGCTTCGTGAATCTATCTCGAATTCATCACACACATATATATATATTTGTGTGTAGATTACATATGTTATTTATAAGTATTAAATGTTATTTTAAGTAATTATATATTTTAATTTTAATTATTTAATGTCAAAATGAAATATTTTGTATTCTAGAATTAATAAAATAGGTTGAACCCGATGATAAGTCCACGAGACGGAAAAATCTGAACTTTTCTTAGCGGGATGGATCATGTGATGGGTCTAAACTCAAAAATTCCCCCTATTGTCATATTTTTATCTAGATTTTCCACTTTCATCGTATTTTAAAGTTTTATTTTATCAATACAAGTCATAAGTAGATAATGGTTATAATATATGTACATTAATTGTACACAATAATACTTTCAGTAAAAATAACTAATATTTTTTTGTGAAAAAATTTAATACTTTAAAACCTAATATTTTCCCGTGAAACTAATATCAGTTTTAACACACTTCAATTATACCGTGCACCTAATACATATAAATTTTTGTCAAAACAATATTATATATATGCCGTACCAAATTAAATCCTAATATAACATATATAGTATGCATAATTTAATTAAATCCTAATATAACATATATAGTATGCATAATTTAATTTGGATACTCATCGTGCAAGGTTCTGTTTTCTTCTTTGACAATTTTCTCATTTCTTTTTCGCTCTACCTTCTAATTTATATGATAAATCATCGTACAGTTGTTAGGTTAGTAGATAAATTAAATGGGCCTACTAGTTGAAGGGATTTTTCCAACCAAAACTTGGTCCAAATGAAGCTTCTATTGTCACATAAGAGTAGTAGGTGAAATGTAATGATACTTAGGGGGGTGTTTGAAAAATAAAGTGAAAATGTTAAAAACAATCATTTTTAAAATGTTCTCTCATCGTTTTTCTGAAAAATATATTTAAACTGTGAGCAGAGTTTGCAAACACACCCTCATAAATTTATAACTTTATGTATGTGAAAATTTAATCCTTTTTTTTTTTTTCATTTTTTTGTTTTGTTCTTTGGAATAGGACTCTAATGAAGATGGAGTTAATATAAAGAGTCGTCATGTATAACTTAGATTGTATCCAATTTTAGTCATATATTTTGTTACTTTTTCAATCTTGGTCCTGTGAGGGTCAATTTTAGTCCTTTTGAATTTTGATGTTTTTTTTTTTTTTTTTGGTCATTTTAATGTTAAGTTTGGTCATTTTTATTTCCAATTTTAGTCCTTTTTATGTTCAATTTTAGTCTTGTATATTTTTTTTAGTTTTAATCACTTTGATTTTGACAATATATGGGACTAAAATTGCACACGAACTAAATTATAGAACCATTTTTTAATATTAACTCAAAGAAGATGGGTTAGTTCCAATATAAACATAGGCCATAAAATTAATGATAACTACTCTTCCAACAGTTTGAAGTTTCATCCTATTTTCATGTTCTTTTTCTTTTTCATTTTAATTTTATATATTATGAGTTTTTAATTCAAGTAAAGTGTGATGTGTAAAAATAAAAATAAATATCTTTTGTAGCAAAAGGCGAAGCCCTCGCCCCCACCCCCTAGGACTAGTATCTTTGTAGCAAAAGGCGAAACCCTCGCCCCCAGGGCCCCCACCCCCTGGCTCAACAGGATTGGGTGGAGGAAGTAAATCATAGTGACTCAGCGGCCCATTAGGTGGGAGGACCAGTGTCTGGTGCCCACAAGGAGCTATCCCCCACATTGGAGGGATAAAACTCCCACACTGCGGCTGCCAGGGCTCGATTCTACGTCCTTATAGCAATTTGTCACCCAGGAACCAACTGAGCTACGCCCATTTGGGCATAAAATTCTATTAAGTCGAATTTGCTTCCATATTACTTATATATATATATATGTATATATAAAAGTTGTTGGCATATTTGACAAAATTATTGGTAAGGAATCATCCAAAACGCATATTTGACTAAAAAACTATAAATAAAATTTAATTTCTTTTTTATAAAAAGATCCAACTTTTGGTTAAGATCGAGAAATGTAAAGATCTAAAAATTTAATTATAACTAAGAATACAACAAGTTAATTAAAATGAGGAAGGGTATCGGATCTCATCCCAAACGTGTTATTCCAAGAATCGAAGATAAATCGGAACACGACCTAAAATCGTATACATACATTAATGAATATTGGATACAGGTCAATATCATTACATCTTTTAATATATATTATAGGAAAAATTATTTTTTTCGTCCTGTAATTTTACCTCTTTTTTTTTTATTATATTAACTTTTAAATTTTGATTTTAGTCCAATAACTTACAACTTAGTAGCACGAAAATAAAAAAAAGAGGTAATGTTACAGGACAAAAAATAAATAATTTTCCCTATATTATAATAGGACAATCAGCAATGTATACTGGGAACAAGTTCACTGCGAAGCCTGCTTGCAATTTTTATATTTTTAATAAAATTAATTTTTTATTAAAATATAATTTAATAGTAATATATTTAATAAACAACTAATATCATTTTGAATTACACAATAAAATTGATTTATAAAAGATTTACTTTTATAATTAGTTATGATGGTTTATACATATATTAAAACCGATATAGAGTAGTACAGTAAATCAAAAACATATAAATTAGGGATAGAGTTATAAATAACCATTTTTAAAAAAATAAATCCTTTTATGTCATCAAATTTTAAATTGTTCTTTTTTAGCCAAGAGAATAATTATTTGGACAAATATACTCTTAATGAATTAACTAAATAAATTGAATAAAATAAGCTCGTACCACACTTAATTCATCCCGTATCACACTTAATTCATCACATAGCACACTTAATTCATCTCGTACCACACTTAATTCACCATGTACCACACTTTCTTTAAGTTTGTACAATCATATGTTTAATATATACATTTAAACTCGTATCACTATATATTTAGTCTGTACCACAATTAATTCATCTCTAACCACACTTTATTTATGCCCGTACCACCATTAATGCATATCATACCACACTTTTTTTTTAACTCGTACCACATTTTATTTTAGTACCACCATTAGTTCACCTTATACTAAAATTAATTCACACTGTATCACACTTTATTACGTTTGTAGCACAATTTATTTAAGTCTGTATCACAATTTATTTAAGTCTGTACCACTACATATTTAACATTTACCACACCTAATTCAACCGTGTACTACACTTTATTTAATCTCGTACCACCATTAGTACCCCTCGTGCCACAATTCAACACACAGTAATATATTTCATTAACCTCGTACCACTATTAATTCACCCCGTACCACTATAAATTCATGTCATACGAAAATTAATTAACATCGTATCACACTTTATTAAGTCCGTACCACGATTGATTTCACATCGTGTCCACCTTGTTATGCATCTACTATCATATCTTAAGTCTGTACCGTATGATTTTAGTGTTTACCTCCATACAACGATTTTGAAGATGTATAATCATAATTTTTAACCTCATAACACCATGTTAAACCATGTACCACAATTTATTTAAACTCATACCACTCTATATCCTAAACTATAATTTTAAGAAAGAAAAATGGAAAAAGATGAAGGGAAGAAGACTCGTCTGATGTTGGAGAGGGAGAAATTGAGAGATTGATAGCAACACACATGCGAGAAATCGGAAGGGAGTGAGGAGAAGGTCAACGTAGGGAAAAAATGAGAAAAAATAAATAAAATGTTATTAAATTTAAGAAAAGATGAATATGGGTAGAGTTGGTAAAAAATATATTTTCTTGGCTAAAAAAGAATTAAATTAAAACTCTTGACAAAATAGAACTTTTTTAAGTAGAATTAGCTAAGATTGGGGTGTTGATGATCTTGATTCGATGTAGATGATTAGTGGCTGTTTAAGCTTGGAAGATCATCAAACAAAATGATTAAACTAGGATTGAATGCTAAATTAAGATAGGTAGGGTTTGAGAATTGAAATTGCAAGAGTTTGGGTTTGTTTTTTAATAAATGAACTTTTTTTTCCTTTCTCATGAAGGGGTATTTATAGGGTACAAGCAAGCATGAGGTGTCACCTCCTTAATCACTCTCATTTACAGCTTGACAAGTGTTTAGACACTTGTTTTATTCATAAGCTATGACAAATTTTACAATAACAAGTGTTAAGACACTTGTTTGCTCCTAATGTAATGCCTAATTAGTGGGGTTCTTGACTGTCCTCCGTGGTGCCCTTCTGCTCGCCTCTTTGATCTTCCTTGAATCTTCTTGTTTATGTTGCTCGCTTGTCTTTGTTCTTTGGTGACTTGCTGCTCGTCTGACCTGCTGCTCGTCCATTGTATTCTGACATTATTCCCAGCTGCTCGCCAGACTTTAGTTTAATAATTACAAATCCCAGCTGCTCGCCCATTTGACCTTTTTTTTTATGACCTTATCATCTACTATTTAATTTTTTAATTAGCTTAATCTTGTTGCTCGGTTGTTCGTCTATCAACAATGCCCCCTAGTTTGACCTATTAGAATGAAAATTATCATTTTTAGGTCAAACTACAGTTATTAGGCGACGAATTGAGATCATAGGCGAGCAACAAGGATTCAAATTCTTGGGCGGGAATATCTCAGGCGAACAACAGGGATCCGACTCTTGGACTTATGACGTTTCGTTTCCCAAGGTGCGGATTTCGAAACATTGTGGGCGGTTGGGTGGTGTCACCGCCGCCCCCACGCGTGTCCCCTTATTGCTTATAGGGGCCTACCTTTTTCGTAAATTTTCATTTAGACCCTCATTTTCTTTCCTATAAATACATGACTTCTCCTTCCTTTTCTCTTTGTCCACTCCTCCGTGCGAAATCCGCCATTATCGAGCATTTCAAGCTTTTAGTTTTTTTATTTCTTATCTTCTTCCGTTCGATTTCTTCGATTTACAAGGTAATTTTGTTATTTTCTTCGTTTTATTTTATTTCGCCGTACGTGCATTTTATTTTTTCTTCAATTCTTTGACCATTCTTGTCCTTCAAAAACCGCCGCCGCTGCGTTCTGCTCCTATCGCCGCCGTACTCCGTCCTCCATCACTACCGCATCATTTCCTTCGATTTCGTGTGAACTTTTTCTATCTGAATAAATAAAGAACCCCTTAACTTTTATCCTATGGCATCTCCATCGTCGAGCAAAATGATCTCCGGCGAAAATGTTGGTCGAAAATCGGGGAAAAGACCAATGGAATATGAATCGTCGCCCCCTGCTCCTTGCCGCTCACTTCGCCAAGCTATTGCTAGGAATCCACACACTTTACTTGTAGACGAAGATACGGGCTCGGAGGCGAGCTCTGTTGTTCGCTCCGTCGATGCGTTTTATGCCGTAGATAGTTCGAGCGAGCAGGATATTGCCCAACCAGCTGCTCGTCCATCTGCAGGAGGAAATACCTCATCTGACTTAGGTGAAGATTCCACCAAGGTTGCTGTCGAAATTGAAGAAATGAGTGTTCCCGAGTTTGTTGGGGCGAGCAGCGAGCAACAGGGTCATGGTGAGCAGGTGGCTCAATCGAGAGGCGACCAACGAGATCCTTCTTCCCCTGACATAACTTGGAGGTTTTTAAGGAAATCAACTTCCCCATCTCCAAGCCTACCCCAGAGTCCCAAATTCCCGAAGCAATTGTCTGTAGGCAAGAATGGGTTGACTATGCCAATCGCTACCACAACTCCTTCCCGACCCCTGCAAGAACTATTATGGCTGCTCAAGAAACCCCATACACAGCGAGCAAGATATCAAGTTTAATTACAGAGGATGACATAGCTCGTATTTGTTCATCCTTACGAATCTCATACGATATCCATTTGTATGCTCCGCAGAAAGGGGAAACAGCTGATCGCCCACCTCCTGGTTGCACCGCCATTAACCTGGATGTCTTGAATGCCAGGTTTTCGCTGCCCTTACACCCCCTAATTGGCCGCTTTCTCGAGGATACCAACCTGGCGATCACCCAAATTACTCCGAACGAGTGGAGTAACTTACTTGTTTTTATAACTCTCTTTGGGCTTGAGGGTTATAAAAACAAGATAAGTACCATTGAGATACATTACGCGATGACCATCTCTTCTGCTGCAAATGAAGACGGGGTGGGGTGGTACTACATCAAAGCCCGCAGTGGCATAAAATTGATCGAAGGGGTGCCGAACAAGGTGAAGAGCTGGCATAAACAGTTTTTTTTTTTATCGGCGGCGACTGGCGAGCGTCCACTGATTTTTCCGGCGGACCTGGCCATATCAATTCCCCCGAAAGCTTTGGCGAAATAAGGCATAGGTTTCACCTTTATCTTTTGATGAACAAGGTGAAAACTAATTTTAATTTTTTCTTTCTTGTTTTGTAGGTCCGCATATCTTGAAGTGGTGACACCCTGAATTGAGGGAAGAGTTCCTGTACATCCTTACGGTGATCACCCTCTGAAACGCGAGCGATCGTAGTATCAAACACCTCTCCAAACCCCACTGCCGAAACCTCGCCCAGTTAACCACGAGTGCTCATCATTTAGAGGCTCAAGCCGTTATTCCGGAAGGTATCTTGATATTTTTCCTCACTGTATGTGTCTCTGTGATTTCTTGGTTGCCTGCTTTATCTATCTAACCCTTTGTTTTTATTTGTTTTTTAGAGGAAAGGGTGACCGTTGTTGTTCCTGAAATCCCGGAGTGTTATCGTCTTCTCACTCACCGTGTCAGACAGATGGCCGCCGCTCATCCCTCCAAGAAGTAGAAGCTTGATCCTCCTACCTCCCTTATCATGTTAAGGGCTGAAGAGGACGAAGAGGAAGGGGTCCCTCAGGTCAATGACCCTGTTCCTCGCCTCCAGGCGCGCAGAAGGATACTCGGGGTAAGAAGAGGTTGACTAAGGAGGTTGCTCTTGCTCGAAAGGAAGATGATCGCTCGAAGCGAGCCAAAGGCCAGGTTCAGGCGAGGAAGGACGTACCTCGCTCCTCTTCTATTGAAGAAGTGAGTGAGCAACAAGTGGTTGGCGCCACGGTGGCGAGCAGGGGAAGAAGCTCTTCTCCAGACAGTTCATACTTGGGTTACGACCCTGTCAAGCTGAGAGAGTAAGTCTTTCCCAGTTGCTCGGCTGGTCGCCCCACCGTTTCCCTATCTGACTTGTATTTTATTTTGTAGATATAAGAAGGAAGAGTACCCGGGGCGAGCTAAGGTGCTTCACCAGCTCAGCTGCGTTAAGTATGCCCCCGCTTACCAAGATATTCAGGACTCGCATGTGAGGCGAGCAACTGAGCTCATACCCCGTTCTTGGACTAAGCTGGGTGAAGAGATTCTCCAGAGCCAAAGCCTGAGTGATAATGCTCGTCTCCTGGGTAATAACACCAGTCATCAGGCTGTGTCCGCTCAACGAGTCCTCGACCAGGCTATTGAGTTGGAGAGGACAAATAATGGCCTAGGACGCATGATTGAGCAACTCGAGGCCGAGAAGGCTACCTTGCTGAAGAAAAAAGATGAGGAGCTGGCTAAACTGAAGGGTTAATTTTAGAAGGCCAAGCTTTCCTGGGAAAAGAGTTTGAAGGCTGCAGAGGAGCGAGAGAAGGTTGCTTACAATACTTTCGAGAAGCTGAAGCTAGATTTGGGAGTGGCCACAGACCGTCTGCGAGTTCTGGAAACTGAACGTGTTGGGCTGGTGTAGCGGGTTGAGTCCCTAAAGGTCCATGTTACTCAGCTGGAGAAGGAGAAGAAGTGTGCCGTTTCCTACACCAACTACATGCAGGATGTAACTGATAACATAAACTTCGGTTATATCTGTGTGTATGCTGACTGTGTACGATCCGTGAAGTATGCGCTCGACAATGGTTTTGATATCATAACTTCGGTCACCAAAGACTTCACGGACTACGTCATAGAGAACCCTCCTGCTGCTGGCTTTGACATCCCCGTTGCTGAGCTAGGGGATATGAGGGTGAACCTGGATGTCTTTAAGGACGATGTCCGGGTGATTGCCCCAAAGGAGAGGACTGAGGAAGTGAATAAAGATGCCTCAGTCTTCGACGCCTTGAGCCCCCTCTTCCCAGCCCCCTTGGATGAAGCTGGTACGTCTGTTGTGGCCGGCGAGCAGCAGGGCGTGGCGGCGACCAACCCAAATGCTCCTTCTTCTGCTGAAGCTCCTCCTGCTCCTCAAAGTTGAAGACTTCTTTTTCTTGCTTTCTAGTTGGTGTAATAGGAGTTGCCATGTAATTTCTCTTTGATTGTACTAGTTTTTATTTTGGTAATGAAATGAATTTGCTTTCCACAGCTTATTCAATTTTGCACTTATCCTGTTGTTCGCCTCTTTTTATTCATTTTTTGCTTAAGTATTTTTATTTGTCGAAAGTAGAATACTCGTATTTGCAAACTTGTGTGTATTGACTTCAAATGGGTTTTTTTGGTTCTCTAAGAACTTGACCTTCATTTGATTGGGCTTTCATGGTCTTTTTAGACTTAGCCTTCCTTATTTTTTTTCTCAGGCCCTGTTGCTCGCCGTAATCCGGGCTTATGCTCTAATGTATCTTGCCTCTTGGCGAGCAACTATGCGCTATAGGCGAACATGTGGGATTTGGGCATTTCGAGTCCTTCTGCTCGCCACACGTTGAGCTTATGTTTACTATTATTCTTTTGCTTCTGACGAGCAGCTTTTCCTTTAGGCGAACACACGGGCTTTGGTGCCTTCTAGGCTAACTAATCATATAATACAATAAACGACTACTCCTGTTCTTTCTGATTTACATATCATTCTAAAAAAGTTTGAAATTTTCATCAAATTTACAATATATCAAGTAACACATACAACTCTACATTAACTTATTAACATACAAAGAACTTTACATTAACTTTTAATCTACTAATAATATTTTTTCAATAAGGCTGCATTCCAGGAGTATTGGGCCGAGTTGTCTTCCATGTCTTCGAGATCGTACGTGCCGTTGTACCATTTGTGAGTTACCCTGAATGGGCCCTCCCAAGTCGGTCCAAATACTCCTGGTGGTGGTGCTAAAACCTTCCGAAGCACCAGATCTCCAACTTCGAATTCTCTGATTTTTACTTGCGAATTGTAATATTTTGCAATTCTTCTCTTGTATATCGCGTTCCTCATTTCTGCTGAAATCCTTTTTTCATCGATCAAATCCATTTCTGCAGCTAAAGCCGCGTTGTTCGACTGCTTGTTGAACCCTGTTGTTCACTCCGTTGGTACCTTGAGTTCTACTGGTATGATTGCTTACGTGCCAAACACCATAGTGAATGGTGTTTCCCCGGTGCTTGTCCTATATGATACCCTGTAGGCCCAGAGTACTTCTGGCAGTTCTTCTGACCATTTGCCCTTCTTGTCTACCAATCGAATTTTTAAGATGTGTTTGATTATCTTATTAACTGTCTCGACTTGACCGTTGGATTGAGGATGATAGGGTGTTGAAAAGTATTTCTTGATTCCCCATTTTTTACAGAAGTCTCTTATCTTTTTTCCTTCGAACTGTCTCCCATTGTCTGTTAAGATTGCTTGTGGAACTCCGAATTGGCATATGATACTTCTCCAAATAAAATTGATCATTTTTTCTTGTGTAATTGTTACGAGTGCCTCTGCTTCGTCCCATTTTGTGTAATAGTCCACGACCACTACTGCAAACCTTACATTCCCCTTTCCAGTCGGGAAAGGTCCTATGATGTTTATCCCCCACTTTACGAATGGCCATGGACTATTTACTGATATAAGTTCAGTTGGTGGCTTGTGAATGCTGGGGGTGAACAACTGGCACCTATGACATGTTTTTGCAACTTTTATCGCATCTTGTAGCAGAGTTGGCCAGTAGTATCCTTATCTCACAGTCTTGTATGCTAACGCTCGCCCTCCTGCATGATTTTCACACACGCCCTCATGAATTTCTTTTAAGACTTCTTAGCCTTGACCCCTTGCCAGACATTTCAGTAAGGGAAGTGAAAATCCTCTCTTGAAAAGTTGTCTGTCCATGATAGTGAACCTTGCTGCTCGCCAGGTCATCTTGGTTGCCTCCTGTGGGTCTTCAGGTAGTTCACCATCCTTAAGATATTTGAGTATTGGTGTTCGCCAGTCATCCTTCCCATGTTCCTCCTCAACTTGATTGATTTTGTAATCGTTAGTTGATGGGTGAAGTATTTTGGTTATGGTAACTTCTGAAAGTTCTGCTGGTCCCGTGCTGGTAGCCAGACGAGCAAGTGCGTCTGCTTGGGCGTTATTGTCTCTTGGCACTTGTTCAATGTAGATCTGTTCAAATAAAGAGGCTAGGTGGGCCACAATCTTTTGGTACAGAGTCATGTTCTCATTTTTTGCCTCATATTCTCCTCGGACTTGGTTGACTATCAACTACGAGTCTCCATATATTTGCAATCTTCGTACCCCTACAGCCAATGCTAACTGAAGTCCGGCAATCAGTGCTTCATACTCAGCTTCGTTGTTTGTCGCTATGAATTCAAATCTGACAGTTGAAGTGAACACTTGTCTGTCTGGGCTGTCAACACTATCCTAGCTCATGATGCTGTATTCGTTGATGATCCATCAACGTACATGTGTCGTGGATGGTTATGACCTCTTGTCGGATCCTGATGGAAGGTTAGCTCGACTATGAAGTCGGCTAACACTTGTTCTTTGATCGCTGTTCGAGGTGCATAAGATATCCCAAACTGGCTTATTTCGAGTGACCACTTGAGGAGGTGAACAACAGTGTCAGGCCTTTACAAAATTTGTCTTAGTGGAAATATTGTCTATACCTCCACCTGATGGTCAAAGAAATATGGTCGTAGCTTTCTTATGCTCATTACCAGTGCATAGGCTAACTTCTCCATCGACGAATATTTTATTTCTGCTTCGTGTAAGGCCTGACTCACATAGTATATTGGCAAGTGAAACTTTCCTTCTGCACGAACTAAAATCGAGCTGATTGCCACTTCTGAGGCAGCTAAATACAGGTACAGCTTCTCTCCTGAGATAGGCTTTGACACGGTCTTGGTGTCGCCAAGGTATTCTTTTAGCTGCTCAAATGCTTGTTGACAACTTCTTGTCCATTGAAACTGTCATTTCTTGATAGCATCAAAGAAAGGTCGGCATTTATCACCAGATCTTGAAATGAATCTATTCAAGGCTGCTAAACATCCAGTGAGCCGTTGGACTTCCTTGACTGATCTTGGTGGCTGCATATCCATGATTGCCTTCACCTTTGACGGGTTTGCCTCAACGCCTCGCTGACTGACCAGGTGTCCAAGGAACTTTCCTGAGTGAACTCCAAAGCTACTCTTCTTTGGATTTAACTTCATGTTATATGCCCGGAGTATCTCAAATGCTTGTGATAAGTGCTCTAGATGGCCCTCCTTCTTTGGACTCTTGACGACTATATCATCCACGTATACTTCCATCGTCTTGCCAATGTGTTTATCAAACATTTTATTAACAAGTCTTTGGTACGTGGCTCCTGTGTTAATCAATCCGAACGGCATCCTCTTCCAACACAACAAGTTTTTGTTGGTGTAGAATGCTATGTTCTCCTGGTCGTCCGGGTGCATTGGGATTTGGTGGTAGCCTGCAAACGCATCCATGGATGTGAGGAGCTCGTGCCCGGCCGTGTTGCAGCTGATCAATATGTGGAAGTGGGAAATTATCCTTCGGGCAGGCAGCATTTAAGTCGGTAAAGTCGATGCACAACCTCTATGTTCCGTTCGGCTTCCGGACTAGCACTGAGTTTGCCACCCACCTAGGCACAAGGCTTGTTTGATGAGATCGTTGTCTAGTAGTTTCTTTACTTCTATATCCAACGCCTCGTACTTGTCGGGCCTGAACTTCCTTCTTTTCGGCTTTACCGGTTTCTTAGTTGGATCAATATTTAGCCTATGGCAAGCATGCTCAGGGCTAATGCCTACCATATCAGCATGCGACCATGCGAACACATCAAGATTAGACTTAAGGAATTCTTCATTCTGGATCTATATGGCTCAGGGAGCTCAGATCCAATGAAAAGTTCCAAGTCTTCTTGGTTCGAGTAGACTTTTATTGCTTCCAACTCTTCAACCGGTGTTACTATTCTCTTTTGGTTTTTCCAACGAGGATCGATGATGGGTCCTTCTGGATTAAGTTCATCTCCGATCATCATTGGCTCTGCTCCTAGCCTTGGCTCGATATCCTCAACTCCATTTAGAGCAGGTACAACCTCCCCTTCTTGCTGCTCGTTTTGGACCTCTTGCTCGCCCTCACACTGTTGTTCGTCTATTTCCATCATCTCTGTGTCTATGGACTCCATGATTTCATCTAAGATAGAAGGTTCGTCTTCAGCCCTACTGCTTGGCTGTTCGTCCATGATAGACACTTTGTTGTCTTTTGGTTGAAGTTGCAGGAGGCACTCTCGAGCTCTCTTCTGATCACCTTTTACCGTACCTGATCCTTTTGAAGTTGGAAATTTGAGACAGTAGTAGTACGTTGAAACGGCTGCTTTGAATTCATTAATAAAAGGACGACCGAGAAACCCATTGTAGACAGATTGTTGGTCTACAACCAAGAATTCTACCATTCTAGTTAACCTCCTATCAGGGTTCTCGGTCGATACAAGTTCAACCGATAACATAACTACACCTAAGGGAATGGTTACAACTTCTCCAAATCCTACTATCTTATGATTACAATCTTTGACATATTCAGCACAATCTCATAACTGATCTAGTGTGCTTTTAAATAGAATGTTTGTGTAGGAGCCAGTGTCCACTAGTAAGCGATGGACTCGGGTTCCCATAATGTTGGCACAGATGATCAACGAATCATTGTGTGGAGTGAGTATCCCGTCCAAGTCTTTTTCTGAGAATATTAAGTCTCTCGTCTTCTTAGTTGCTGGGTTTACTCCCACTTCTTTGACTTGAGCCACAGTCTTGAGTTCCGCTTTCCTCTTTCTTTTGGACATCTGAGGTCTTCCATCCGAACAACCTCCTATCGACCCAGTTGGTTCAAGCATAAAGATCTCTCGCATTGGTTCAGTTGGGGCCGTCATTGTCTTTTTCCTTTTCTGATCCCTCCTGCTCGGCTGCTCGTCACTCTCACCGTCTTCCGAGCTGGAGGATGTTGTTGCTCTCGGTTTCTTTTCCGGTTGTCTTTTCACGAACTCTGATAGTTTTCCCTCTTCATAGAACCTCCATAACTGCTTCAGAAGGTCCCGACATTCACTTGTAAAGTGGCCTATGTTCTGATGATACGCGCAATATTTATTTGGGTTTAACTTTCCCCATTCCTGTCGAATCTTCCTGGGTTCCGATAGCATGTCTTTCTCTTTCACATTGTTGTAGACAACCTCTACTGATGTGGTCAGAACTTGATTCAGCTTTTCTTTCAAATCCGCTCCTTCATTAAAAGCTTTCATGTTTTTAGGAGCTTTGTATTCTCCTCCCGATTTCTTTCCCGACTTCTTGGAATCGGCCTTGTCTCCCAACTCCTTCTGAAAAGTCTCTTACATTGAAATGTACACCCCAGCTTTGTGTCTGAATTCTGAATAAGTCTTGGGAAAAGTCAAGTACATTTCTTTCCACAGGTCCGTTCCTTTCTTGAGTCCTGCCATCACAACCACAATTTTTGTATCCTCGCTTACCATTTCTCCCTCCAATAGGACTTTATCGAATCTTTCAAGAAATTTTCTGTAGGACTCATCGTCTCCTCGCTTCAAATCCTCTAGCCGATGTGTTTGTGTCAGATAAGACCCGGCGGTGGAGAAATAGGATAGGAACTCCTTGCTCAGTTGTGCAAAGAAGTTGATGGATCCCCAGGTCAATGCTGAGAACCATCGATGAGGTCCGTCTCCAAGTATGAGCGGGAAGTTACGGTATTGAGTCGCGTCTGTAGCCCCCATTGATATCATGAAGTCTGAATACTTTGTCAGATGAACTCGTGGATCTGTCGTCCCTTCATATAGATTGATAGTTGGGAATTGTATCTTCTTTTGTATGGGGGCATTTAGGATTACTGAAGATAATGGTGATGATGGAAACACCGTTGATCCGACACATTTTTGGGTCTCCAACTGTCTCTGTATTTCTTCCACCGCTTTTTTAAGGCTTGCCATTCGTCGGGAGACGTTCTTCCATTAGAAAGTTGTCCATCATGATCAAGTTTATCTTCACCATGATGCAGTCCCTCTCCAACGGGATGTTTCTCCTGTGTGGCTCGCCTAGCAACGTTGCTAGCCCCGTTGGGACCCAAAAGGCCAAAGGCGGATCTTCTCAGTCTGTCATGGACTGAGGGACGAGCAGCAGGGTGTGCTCGCTCCTCGCTCCTATGGATGGTTTCTCTCATGTTTCCTCTTGCTTGGGTGTGATCTGCATCTCTAGTCGTCTCCCTGCTCGACTCCTCGCCTCCTCCCGGGGTAGATTCACCTCGACTTCCCAATCGTTCGCTCATTGGGATCTTGCCTTTGTTTCTTCTAGTTTGGGCACTATCTGCTTCATCCACCCGTGTATCTTCATGTTGTTTGGCCACCTGCTCGGTTGCTCACCTCCTGAGCTCTCGATGGCCCGACAGCCTCTTGACGTCTTTGCAACGATTGCAAGACGACAATCATTTTTGCTAATTCTTCTGGATTTCTAGTGAGAGCTTCCACCTCCGGAGGAAGAGTGTCGATGGTGACTTGCACGTTTCTCTGGGATGTTGTTCGTACCGTCCGTGAATGGTCGCCCGTTGATGATACCCTAGTTTGTGATCTGTGTGACGGGTGTGCACTCGAGGAATGTCGTTCTTGTGATCTCGCCATTATTGGGTGTTGAATGTTTTGATGTAGATCTTGTGCTCGTAATTGTCAATTTAAGAACAACTAGCCTTGTATGTGTGAATTTGGTTATTTATAAACCCTTATTCACACATGCATTCATTCAAGTTCTCAAATATGAACAAATTCTTCACAAATGCTCAATTAACACTCTTATACCCAGTTTGCGGTGACTCTTTGCCGGATTCCGGCTGTAATTTTGCAGATTCCGATAATTTTTACAAATTTCCTTCAAATCTTCAACCAACCGGAGGTTCGGACCGTCCTTCTACCGCCAATTATTGATGATCTTGATTTGATATAGATGATTAGTGGTTGTTTAAGCTTGGAAGATCATCAAATAAAGTGATTAAACTAGGATTGAATGCTAAATTAAGATAGGTAGGGTTTGAGAATTGAAATTGCAAGAGTTTGAGCTTGTTTTTGAATAAATGAACTTCTTTTCCCTTTCTCATGAAGGGGTATTTATAGGGTACAAGCAAGCATGAGGTGTCAGCTCCTTAATCACTCTCATTTACAACTTGACAAGTGTTTAGACACTTGTTTTATCCCTAAGCTATTACATCTTTTACAATGACAAGTGTTAAGACACTTGTTTGCTCCTAATGTAATGCCTAATTAGTGGGGTTCTTGATGGTCCTCCGTGGTGCCCTCCTGCTCGCCTGCTCGCCTCTTTGATCTTCCTTGAATCTTCTTGTTTATGTTGCTCACTTATCTTTGTTCTTTGGTGACCTGCTGCTCGTCTGACCTGCTGCTCGTCCATTGTATTCTGACATTATTCCCAGCTGCTCGCCAGGCTTTAGTTTAATAATAACAAATCCCAGCTGCTCGCCCGTTTGACCTTTTTTTATTTCTGATGACCTTATCATCTACTATTTAATTTTTAATTAGCTTAATCCTGTTGCTCGGCTGTTCGCCTATCAACATGGGGGTTTGCACTATAAATTATAAATATAGTTATACAATACAATACATTAATTTGATCACTTCCTAGATCTAGGGTTGTAAATGTGTCAGATCAAGTCGAAACAGATGTGTTCAAGTTTGTTTAAAATGTTATCGGCCTTTAATATTCATGTTTGAGCTTGTTTGATAACTTACCCAGCCGAACTCGAACAAGCTTTAATTGAGCTGAACACGAGTCAAGTTCAAGTAGTTTGACATTTTTACACTTCTTTTTATCTATTTTTAGCTATTGAGTTCGAGCCAAACTTTAAACTATTAAAAACATAAATTTATGTTCAAGCTTGTTTGATATCTATTTTGAACCGAGCTCAAACGAGTTTTAACAAACGATTTTGAATAGCTTGGTTTGATTTTCAGCCTACCTAGACCATCCAGTCAGCTAGCCTTTTTAGTAATGATATAAAACATGATTCGACTCTTCTGCTTCATTAATTGCATTGTGCAATGCACTGTATAACCTCTAGATCATACATACTCACACAGGTATTTACATGTACACGTCAAATTTAACAGCTCTAAAATAAACTACACGGTGCAATTACTGCAAAGAATCTGAATTCTCTATGAAATAATGTTATTAAATTTAATAATAATTCTGTATAGGGTCAACATTATTTTATAATAGTGTACAAGCAATTTATACTATTTTGAATTCATTAAGAACTCATTATTAAGACCCGTAGCAAAAGCACACGACTACAAATAAATAAATAGGACACTAATTTAATATAGGATTGTACCTATAAGAAAATATTCGGATAACATTTTTACAACCTAACAAATTTAGACCTTTAAAATTTAATTTTCGCAGTCAAATTTGCACTGAAACACATGACAAATTGGATCGGTTTGGGCCAAACACGTGAATAAAACGTTACAAATTAGTCCAAACTTGGCTGTTGGGGGCCTAAATTTTTTTATTTTCAAATAAATAATTTTTTTCTACATCAAAGTGGTCACTTCCTAGGCCATCCAGCCGTATAGTTGGGCAGAGTTCGACAAGAGCAATAAAGTCGTGATTCCAGAAGGTAAGATTGAGCATCAAAGTGGTCACTTCTAAGCATCTAGTGTAGGTAAGATTGAGATAGGAATTAAAATTTAACATAGAAAAATAACGACAATATATGGAATTGGTTAGGTAACTCCAATGAAAAACCACAGACAAAGAAAACAACATCTGAAAGACAGGAACAAAGGAAACAACTGAGAAACTTCGATGATAATTTTGTCTCCTTTAAAACACAATCCTCAAAATATTTGATTTAACATAAAGTCGAAGACACTCCTCAAATGATTTTATATCATAAAAAAATATGCCTTGTGTTTTATTATGAGTTATATTTTTTATTTTGAGTTTTTTATTCTTTTAATATTCAATTTTGGTAATAGGTAGATAATAATTTTGAAACAAATTTATCTACTAGAAAGACAATAAAAATGGATTTTCTCTACTATTTTTCTATTAAATGACTAAATTAAAATAGAACGGAGTAGATACTTTTATTTAAAGCTTCGACAAAGAACATGAAAAAAGAAGTCGGAGAGATTGATATGTTGTGAGATATAAATTAATGTACATGGTGAGGAGTTGGAACATCAATCTCCAATACTTAGTATCACGGTGCAAGTTTAATTGGACTGTGGGTTATTTTTTACATAAAAAGTATCTTACTAATTTATTCATTTATAAATTTTAAAAAAATTGATAGTAGAATTTTAATTGAGTGCACAATATCAATTTAAATAAACTTTCTTCTAAATTTTTACTTAAAGTGAAGTTCATGTGCTTATGAGTTTGGACTGTCCTCTTTTGGTCTTAGGCGCAGGTTATTTGCACTAGCCCCTTTGTTAAAAACACTACCGGATGAATACACTAATTTTTTTCGAAATTTTTTCATTTTTTCGAACTTTTTTTTCGAATTTTTTTCATTTTATCGAACTTTTTTTCCGAAAATAACTAAATTCACAATATTTCGAAAAAAAAAATCGAATTTTATGTTTATTTTCGGAATTTTTTGCCGAAAATGTTTCAATTTTTTAGAAAAATTGATAGTGTATTCATCCGGGTAGGGTATTTAACAAAGAGGCTAGTGCTAATAACCGTGGTCTTGGTCTTAACGGTGACAGATTTGGTTAGGGCCCAAACTAGTTATGAATATATGCAAATATCATGATATTTATGTAACATGACTTTTTCTTTTTCCCCTTTTAAGTTGGTGTTTCTTACTCTTTTAAATAATATAATATGATTTTTTATTTTCAGATTTTACATAAAATATTTTTGTTATAATTCTAAATCTTTTTAAAATTTGGTTTTTATGAAGTGCAGAGTTATGTGTTGCAATTACCAATCTGACTTACCCAAGGATTGATCTCTTTCCCTTTCTTTAAACCGGACAATATGAAACGGTTGAGGTTGAATACAGTTTTATCTTTTGTTAATATACTTTACCCAAAAAATATTTGGAAAAAAATTCAAAATATTTGATGATTTTCGATTGTTTTTTTTCTTCCCAAAAATGTAAAAAAAAAAACACTAAATATATGCATTTTTTTTTTTCAAAAATTGTTAATTTTTTCAAATTTTGTATCCTAACATTTTTTTGTGGGGTATATTTACAAAATATAGAAATGTAAATAACCTGGGCCATACGAAACTATTAACATCTAAAAAGACTTAAAGGTTAAGTGACTCTGGGCCCAATTATTATTGGGTTACGAATAAGTGATACACCCCTTAAAAGCCAGTTTTGAATCTTTTGATATGATGAGAGAAAAATAATGATTTTTCGATATATATATATATATATATATTTTTTTTTTTTTTCTTTTTTTTGGGATGGGAAACTGAACCAGGTTATACTTTTTTAGCCAATGTCTCATATGTCCTACGCAACAAATCTTAAATTCATTCATTAGTCAAATTTCAATTAAAGTTAGTGACATTTCAATCAAATGGTAGTATCATGTTTAAGTCATAACTAGTATCATATTTTATTTCACGTTTTCAATTACATTTAATGTCATATTTTCAATAAAATATAATAGCACATTTCAATTACATTAGACTGTATGTTTTATTTATATCAATTAAAACTAACATCATGTTGCACCCCTGTGTCCAATTATGCAATGCAAGTGGTGCAAAGGAGACTATGATTTTTATTTCCCCCTACTAACTGAGCAATATTCATATATCATTTTACACCTTCTATTCATGTTGTGTGTTTAATTTTGAAATCAGGAATATTTTTAAATTTAATACCTATAATGAAACATTTAATATCAAAATTGATATCTTATCAGTACCCTTTGATAAAACAATTAATATTTTTTTATCAAATAAATAAATAAGTACAATTAAAACTTTCAAAATAAATTTCACAATAAAATTTATTTACATAGTACATTGCGTTAATTCAATTATTTTCAACTAAACAATAAGTTTTGTTTCGTCTTAATGGTTGAGAAATAACCAACAAGGTCATGTGTGCCATAATGTAAAGCTGAATTCTTCAACTTATTTAGTCAAAAGCAAACATAATTATGTCTAGTTTAGCTTTTTCCATGGGTGTATCATGTATGTTTGTATAACAATACAAACTGTATCCTCCTCTCAAAAAACAATACAAACTGTACGGTCAACTTCTCAAAAACGAATTTATAGTTTTATTTTAATAATGGTTAAATTTTTGGGTTAAATGTCCATAGGGTGGCACTAAATGTCCATAATATGGACATCCAGAAAATGACAGTTTTGTAATATTAATGTTTTGACTCATTCAAATTGTCTAAAGTACCCTTATTTAAAGAAGATGAGTTAATATGAATTTTTGAAATTGTTTCTCTCTCTATTTATACTTTTCAAGAGCTGCGAATTTTAAGGTTGACTTTTATTTTAACTCCTCTCATAATTTATTATTATTTATTTTAATTTTTTTTTCTAATGGAATTAATATTGACTTTTTTATGTGGAAGGAATTATATTACCAATAGCAATATTAAAACAGATTTTCATATTGATGTTTATCTATACTTTCAATATTTTTATATAGATAATTTAATCACACTCCTAAACATTATAAATATTCTTTTTTTTTCTTTTTAAATTTACGTTAGTATATTTATTTGACATTCTCATGTTTTAATTCTTTTTTTAATTATTTGATTTTGAATAAATTTTAATTGCTCTCTTGCTTATATCTTTAGTTTAGCATATATAATTATAATATATATAAAACTTAGATAATTATAGTAATTCTGATATATTAAAATTAAAGTAGTAGGATAATATTTGTAGTTTACTATTTAGGATTTGATAGTTCTAATAATGAATCGAAACTCATAAGATAGTTACACTACCCTTTTTTTTTCATATCAAATTTACATTACAAATAAAAATAAATAAACATTTAATTTAGAGTGGTGCAGTAGGGTTTTTGGTTTACAATTATAAGATTTCATGGTTTAGCTATAGTGAACCAAAACTCATAAGGTAGTGACACAATTTTATTTTATTTTCATATTTAGCTGTAATATAAATAAAACTTAGATAAACAATTAGTTAAGAGAAATTTTAATATAGAGTGTTGCGATATTGTTTGTGATTTTTTATTTAAGGATTCGATGATCCGACTAATAAACTGAGACCCACATTATGACACTTCTATAGAGTGAACCGAGACATATGATGTACAAATTCTTAAAAAAAATTACCAGTATACAATACAAAGCGTATCCAACAACTTTTTTAAATCTAGGTGTATCCAATAACTTTTTTTGATCCAGGAGGGATATGGAAATCAGAATATATTATCGAATCACAGGTATTATTGAAAAATTTATTAATTTATGGGGTATTTTTTTAATATTTTAAAATTTAATATTTTTTTACATAAATTTTAATATTAAAATATAAATAACTCAAACAAATCAAATCACTGATACCTTCTAGTTGATGCTTCACGTACAGAAGGGCGTAAAAGAAGAAATGAGAAAACATCGGCTCATGTTCATTCCGACAGCTCCAGCTCTAGGTATTTCTAGTTTATTACATGTATTATAAATAATAAATACAATTAGACATATTCTTGCCGAATTGTATCCTAAAATTTAAAAAATAATATATTCCCGCACCCATATCGTATCACTCTCGCACTCCATTTCTGCACCCGTGCAACACAACTTTAGACTAGTTATAGAGCGTTATTACTATTAATTTTATTTTTCATATTTAGTTATAGAATAAATAAATCTCAGATAAAATTGTAATTTTGATTTTATTTTATTTAAAGTGATACAATATGGACAGTGGTTTACATGGTTCAATAATTCTAATTAGGCACGATAGTATTACTACTATTTTTTCATATCTAATTATAATATAGATAAACTTACATAAATAAGCATCACTCTTATAAAATATTTTATCTTAAATGTATGTGTAAAATTGAAAACTTTCAAATCTTGTTGATCAATGGTTGGATTCAGGTCCAAACCCGCGGGTTGAACCGACTCATAAAGTAACACATATGTGTTCTTTCAGTGACATATTTCGATAACTTACATGTTTTACTATAATAAAAAATATTAATTTATGTAAAAATAAATAAACATTTATGCGAAACAAGTATTTTCCATTACAGTATCACACATATTTGTCATAAAAAAAATCATTTTATTTGAGTTTAAGTTAAATTTATATATATTGAAATGATTTATAATATACCCTAAAGTTTCATGTTAAATTTCCATCATTTTAATAAAATTTACTTCAATTTTCTAATTTTTTACAGACATCGATATTTTCATTGATATATCCGTAATTTCAAGGTACGAATATTTTCATCCCTGTTTACTGAAAACAAACTAAGTCTCTTTAGTGAAAATAACTAATCTTGTTCAATAATAGCAACTAATACTCTTTAATGAAAACAACCGGTACCTTTCAATAATTCATGGGTGAATCATTTTCACTCCATACATACTCCACTACTATATATATTTTTTACGAGTATGTATAGAGTAAAATTGATTCATATATAAATTATTGAAGGGTATTAGTGATTTAGAAATTTTAAATTTAGAGTGGTACTCAAATGTTTTGTAGTTTAAAATTTTTTATTCAATTGTTCTATTAATGACTCGAGACTCAAAAATTAGTGATTCTACTATTATTTATTTTTCTCATATTATCTTATAATAATATATTCTCAAACCTCTCCAAGATGATGTGTCAACACCACCTTATTCTTAGGTTGATGTGGCATGTCTCAAATCTCTCCATTTTGAAATACTGTGCTCTCATTAAAAGTTGATTAAACTTTTAATCACGACCCTTCGTTCTATATCATTAAATCTAAACCATTAATTTATATTTGCATAATTAATGCAGATAGATATTTTTTCCATTTTCTTATTTAGTTATTTTTAGAATTTATTATAAATCATATTTTTTCCAAACCTTAATGTAATTAAAATATGATTTATTTATTGAATGAATCTAAATTTATCATTTCTAAGTTTGAGTTAGTATATATAATATAATATAATGTTCGATTATTTTTTCCTAAAATAAAAGGTATATAGTTATATATTCCAAAGAATATTCTTATGTGATATATTCTTATTATGGACAAGATATAATATTGCATGCATTTTTTTTTATAAATAAGAGCATATTGTATTTCATTTTTTCACATCAAAGTTTCATTTGTTCCACTCTTTTGCTGAGATTTCTCCCATCAATTGTTGGTTAGTTATATATCTATTGTTATTAGTGTATTTATTTCAGTTTAAGTGCTCACAATTTGATTAGATTTAAATATCAATATGAATGTAATAATGATTGTTGATTTATGCTCTACATCGTTCAGTTTAAATATTCTTCATGTGCACAAATAATAAATTTAACTATACCATGTATTTTTATCTGAATAATTATGATGGTTTATTGTTGTAATTTAAATCTCATTTTAGATTTCAAGAGTATGACACCTCAATTTTCTCTGATTTCTAATATCAAGAGTGAGAGCCAAAAATTGACCGTTAAAGTCAGGATTGAAAAAGTTGGACAATATTTTTTAATGATTTTAATAGAGACAAGTTCTACTTGGAACTCATTTTGATCGATGAACGGGTATGCGTAACTTTAAAGTTTATTTCAAATTTTGTATTGTTTCTTATATAAATTAATTTCTTACCGTATACTCCCAATAACTAATAATGTTGATTAATTTATAAATTATTCAATATTAAAATGGAAATTGATTATTATTAAATTATCAGTCTAAGTAATGTTATTCCATAATTGTTATTAATTTATGTGAATTTTGATATTTTTTTTTAATTATTTAGTTTGTAGGATATACCTATAGAGTTTAGTGAAGGGCACGGGCCATAACTAAACAAACCCCATAATTTATTGTATATACCTCGAAATTTTTTAAACAAAAATACTCTTATATTAAGGTCTCGTTTGGTGGCTATGTTGTATCATTATGAGTTAATGTAGGTTGAGAGATCATATGATAGGGTAACATATGTTGATGAAACACTCCAATTTGGGATGATGCATATACCCCACTGGAATAGTATTTAACACCGGGCCTCAGGTTAAAAGCGGGCCGACCAATGTCCACCAAACAACCTCTTAAGGCTGACAACTTAAGTTGAAAAACCCTCAACATAGCCAACAAACACCCCCTAAATGTCTACAAGAAAATAAATATAATATATTTTTCAGTACGCGAAATTCGCGTGGGTACACTCTAGTTATGATATAAATAAAACTAAATTATAATTTAGAATAGTACGATAGGGTTCGTCATTTACAGGTTTAATGACCTTACTAAACCAAGACTCACGGGACTCCAATTTTGTTTATTTAAATTTTTTTTATATCTAATTATTATGCAAATAACATTTAAATGAAAATAGAAACTTAAATAAAATTTATTTTAGAGTTGTATGATAGAGATTATGATTTATGAATTAAGTTTAAATGGTGCAACCCGTGAACCAAAACTTACACACTACTTCTTTTTTGCATATATAATAATTTATAAGTAATACTTTAAAATATTATAGTGATATATTTATAATATAAATTTCAATTTTTTTTAAAATATATGTCAAATATTATAAACTAAAAGCACACCAAATAACAGGTATGAGTTATTTATTTTTTTATAATGTATATAGAAAAGAAAAATTTATTGTTGCAAAGTATACATTTATTTTTTATATTTACTGTTAATTTCTTTATATACGATATTTTCTAAATAGTATATACTGAATTATCTTTTAAAAGAAATAGTGTATACTGAAAAATAAAATTAAGCAAAATTTGTGGGAAAAAAAATCTTCACAATAGTATATTAATGTACAAATATAAAGGCTCAACAATATGCCTAAAAAATCTATACATGGTATACCGTATATACACTTAGTAATAAATTAATTAGAAGACGTGATTTAGGTATTTAATGTGTTATTTTAGAAAATCAATATTATAATCTTGAAATTCTGACCGATTCTCGATAGTGATAAAGTGAGTATTAAAAGAAGTAAAACAGATTTTATTATCCACAATTAAAGTAAAATAGATTAAGGGTATTAAAGTAATTATAGAATTCATTTAACATTAATTAAATACATAATTGATTTCTGGATGTCCATAATCTGGACACTCGTCTTTACCCATGTCCATAATATGGACATCCAGAAAATGACAGTTTTGTAATATTAATGTTTTGACTCATTCAAATGGTCTAAAGTACCCTTATTTAAAGAAGATGAGTTAATGTGAATTTTTTAAATTGTTTCTATCTCTATTTATACTTTTCAAGAGGTACAAATTTCAAGGTTGACTTTTTATTATCACTCCTCTTATACTTTATTATATTATTTATTTTGGTATTAAAAATTTTTGCTAATGGAATTAATATTGATTTTTTTGTGTGGAAGAAATTATATTACCTATATCAATATTTTTGACCGATACCTATATCAATATTTAAACGAATTTTCAGATTGATTTTTTTCTATACTTTCAATTTGTTTTGATATAGATAATTTAATTACACTCTCAAATGTTATAAATATTCTTAATCTTTTTTCTTTTCAAATTTACGTTAACATATTTATTGGAAATTCTTCTGTTTTAATCCATTTTTAATTATTTGATTTCGGATAAATGTAATTGCTCTCTTACTTATACCTATAGTTTAGCGAATATAATTATAATATATATAAAACTTAGATAATTATAGTAATTCTGATATATTAAAATTAAAAAAGTAGGATAATTTTTGTAGTTTGCTATTTAGGATTTGATAGTCCTATTAGTGAATCGAAACTCATAAGATAGTGACACTATTTTTTTTTTCATATCTAATTTTAATGCAAATAAAAATAAATAAATATTTAATTTAGAGTGGTGCAATAGAGTATTTTGGTTTACGATTTTAAGATTCCATGGTCCAGCTAGTTGTAATGTAAATAAAACTTAAATAAACAATTAGTTAAGATAAATTTTAATCTAAAGTATTACGATATAGTTCGTGATTTTTTATTTAAGGGCTCAATGATCCGACTAATAAATTGAGAGCCACAATATGACACTACTATAGAGTGAATCGAGACTCATGATGTACAAATTCTAAAAAAATGACCAGTATACAGTATCGGATACATGCATAATACAAATGTAATTCATTTCGGATTCACACCCGATACGCCACGTGGTGTATCCAATAATTTTTTTAAATTGAGGTGTATCCCCCTCCAGGGATACACGAATCGGATACTTATTATCGAATCGCGGGTATTGTTGCAAAATTTATTAATTTTGGGGGTATCTTTTTGTAATATTTTAAAACTTAATTTTTTTATAGAGATTTTAATATTAGAATATAAATAACTCAAACAAATCAAATAATACATATATATCCCAGATACCTTCTAGTTTGTGTTTACGTATAGAAGAGTGCAAAAGAAGAAGTGAGAAATTGTCGGCTCGCGTTCTTTCCGACAGCTCCAATTTTAGGTTTTCTTAGTTTATTACATGTATTATAAATAATAAAATAAATATAATTACATATATTCTTGTCGAATTGTATCCTAAAATTTTAAAAAATAATGTATTCCCGTATCGTATCGCTCCCGCACCCATGCAACACATTTGTGTTCTTTTAGTGACATATTTTCGATAACTTACATGTATGACTATAACGAAAAATATTTATTTATGCAAAAATATATACTTCCTCCGTCCCAAATTAGTTTTCACAGTGCACTATTCATCCCTTGCGAAGACCTCTAAATTACATCCCATTTCACTAATAGTTACGCACAAAAATATGTTTGATTTGTTTCATCCACTTATATTCAACAATATTCCATCATCAAAAAAATATTTTATTCATTTAAACACTACAAACCAACTCTCATACTAAAGTCTCAAAAAATCAACTGTGAAAACAGATCCGGGACGGAGGTAGTAATATTTATGCGGAACAAGTATTTTTCATTATAGTAACACATATTTGCCCTTATAGCAACACAAACTTAGAGTGAACTTTAATATTTTGCCTTTGCTCGAGTTTTTTGAAAATAATATGATTTGGTTAGGATTCACGAATTTTTCAGTTTGAACTATATTCAACCGTAAAGTATTTTATATTAATGTTTCTTTATAGATATACAATTTAGAGAAATTTTGATGTAGAGTAGTACAAAAGTATTTGTGATTTACTGTTTCACATCCGACAGGGCAACTAAAGAGCAGAGACACATAAGATAGTGATACTACATATATTATTTTTCTTGCATACTAAATTATAGTACAAAATAAAAATTATATAAACACAGTGATTTGGAGAAAATTTTAATTTAGAGTGATACACTAGAGTTTTTTTATTCTGATTCGATGGACAGAATAGTCGAGACTTAATAAAGAGTGATTATTCTAATTCTTAATATATATATATATATATATATATATATATATATATATATATATGTATGTATATTGGAGAAAAGTTTAATTTAAAGCAATACAATTGAATGTGTGGTTTACGACTTACTGTTCAATAATTTCATGAGTTAACTGAGACTCAAATGATAGTATCACTACTATGACTAAGTATAGAGTGAAAATGATTCATATATAAACCAAGGAAGGATATTAGTTGTTTTTACTAAAAATTATTAGTAGTTTTCACTGAGGGTATTAGTTATATTCACTGAAGAGTATTAGTTGTTTATTGAAAACAAACTAAGACTCTTCAGTGAAAATAACTAATATTTTTTAGTAATAGCAACTAATACAGTTTAGTGAAAACAACTGACACCCTTCAATAATTCATGTATGAACTATTTTCGCTCTATACATACTTCACTACTATAGTAAGATTGGTTCATATATATGTCTATTAAAAAATTACTAACCATCTTAATAACTTAAAATTTACTATTTATTTTAAAAATATTAATAACCCTTCTCTTTCCCAACCCTGCAACCTTTTATTCTGCAATATAACCCCCTTCTCATTGCCCTCCCGCATTTGACCCATTCAAATATATAAATTTACTATTTATAATCAATAATATATATATATATATATATATATATAATATAATTTTTTTAAAAGAGTGATTCTTGTGTGCATTCAAGTGTATAACATGCACTTTGATTTTTAATCAAATTTTAAAATAATTTTAATTTTTCAAAACTCAATTTATTTAATGAACTTTTAAATGTAAAAATTGATTTGAAATTAGACTCAAAATCCAAGTGCATTGCATACAAGAATTTTTGTTTAAAAAGTTAAAAAAAATCCCAATAATAATAAATTCAGATTCTTAGAAAATATTTATTTAAAGTATTTTATAAAATAATTTATAATCCAAATACCATTCAATTATATAAAATAAGATTTTTAAAAATTCTTTAGAATCGTAAAATTAGATTGCATGATAAAAATACAAACTTTGAATTGAATAATCCCTTAAAATCCTCCCCCACCCTCTACTAACCCGTATAAGTTGTTTCATATTCCCAACCACAAACAATAAAATAATTAAAATATTATTTGGCAAAGTAAAATAAATAATTAAGTATTAAATTAATTAGAATATTTAGCAAATCACGAGATCCACGACCAACAACTTCACACCCCATCTTTCTCAACTAAAAAACTTCAGTAGCGGCCACGGCGGAATTGACGGAAATTGCGGTGAAAGCTACTCCAATTGCTTCGTTTTGAACTCAAAAGCATTCTCGAGTTAAAAAAATTTCACCAATATCCTCTTTTTGGTTGTCAATTTCGAGATCTTTTGGAATATTTGGCTGGGTTTTAATATTCAGAGGTTGGTTTTGCCTTTAATTTTCACTTTCGTAAAAGACTTCAATGCAAAATATTTTAGGTCGATGGTACGACTAGTGAATTGAGACACACAAGATAGTGACATTACAAATTTGTCCTCTTACCTATATAGTTATATAATTAAAAAAAAAAAAGATAAACATATTAAATTAGATAATATTTCATTTAGAGTGATATGATAGACTAATGAACCAAAAATCGCATATTGTTATCCAAGTAAAATATAGTAACAACATAGTGATATACTTATAACATATATTTAAATTTATAAAATACATACCAAGTATTTATAAGATATAGATTACAAAAATCTTAAAAATTATGAATTTCTTTAAACCATAAATAAATCTGAAATTGTAAATTTTTTTTTTATTTTTCTGCTTATTTAAAAAAATGTCAATTCAATAATCACAAAAATATTTTTTTCTTTAGAATTGGAATTGAAATTGGAAAAAGAGTGTTCCTAATTTAAATTTAACTAATCTATTTAACTATCATTAATATATACACACTTTTCCAGGGATATTTTTGAAAGTTGCACTCCTTAAAAGTTGGGGAGTGAAACAACATCGAGGGGAACATGGTGTCATCAATTTAAAAGAGAAGTTAATTTAAGTAGGGATATTTAAGTAATTATATAATTAAAATAAAAATAATTAATGTTAAAATTAGTTTCTGGATATCCAGAATATGGACACACATCTTTATCCTAAATTTTTTATACCACAACATCACACATAACTTTAATTCTTGAGAGACAAGTCCCATGTCAATCTAAAATTTAAAATTTGTAGAAAAGTCAACTTCCTCCGCTTATATACGGGATTCTCAATTAAAAGTCCTATGTCAATCTAAAAGTGTGCTTGTTCTGTGTCTGTGTTGGAAAACAAAGTAATGTTGAACTAGATGTAAGTTGTCATTTAGATTATCAGAATATAAATAATGGAAGACTAAGAAATAGTATTGCAAATGAATTAAACTTTAACCTAAACTAAAATAGTTTGTGTGGACCTTATAATGAAACTTAGGAGACGCTTGATTAACAACTCTTCAATGGTAGTAGGAATAAGATTGAAAATTAGTGTAATTAGCATGGTTCATGAGAACAAAATCACTAACTCTCCTCCTAAATAAGGTAATCACTAATCTATTTTGATTACCCTATTCTCTTCCTACAATCATCCTCCTCCTCAACCACTCCCCTCTTCCTCCACCAACAACCATTTGTTGTCTATTTCTCAATGGTGTAGAAGTCGGAAATCGCTAGTCGGGCGGATTTGGAACGCCTAGCGCCTAGACCGCCTAGGCGGGGATTAGTCGGGGACTAGTCGTTGAAAGTTTTTATTGTTTTATTCAATTTTTTACCCTCTATATCTCAGTAATGTAGTAAAAAATCATTTGATAGTATTTTAATACGGCTATTTTTTTTGTAGTAACAAGTTAACAACATAATATCAACTTTCATATGCAAATAGTCCAACTAGACAATCACACACATTTATCACATTAATCAAAATTCATCCAAACGACGTCGTTTCAAGGCGAAAAATATAAAATAATGAATATCTTGTCTGCCTAGGCGGATTACACTATAAATCGGGCGGCTGATAACCGCCTAGCACCTAGGCGGGGGCCTAGAAGGATTTTTGCATCACTGCTATTTCTATTTCAAAATTGGGGCATGACACTAGCAATGATGTCACAATTGGAACACTTCTTCCCCTAACATATCATTTATATTATGAGGGCATAAATGAAAATAAATTTTCATTTCTATTACCATTGAAGAATTGCTAACCAAGCGCCCCCTTACATCATAACAATTAGTGAATATTAAGCTTGTGTGAAATTATTTCAAAACAAATTTTTTCACAATGGAGAATAAGACTCAATACATATCTGTTGAATCTAAAAGACTAAGTGTTAATCCACTGTCAAAATGACTTATCGTTCAATCAATGACTTCTCTATCAATTGACACAACAATAGATATATGCTACTCGAAATGTTTTTATATTTGGAATAATTTAAAAAAAAATGGCTCTATCATCTAAACATGATCAACACTACAATATATGATACTCGATTATTCTTTATCTATTATTTAAGTCTCTGTTATCTATTTATAGAGTGCCCAATCTTTATATATCCAAATAGATGGATCTAGAAAACTCCAATATATGATAACTTTTCATGATCTCGTGCAAATAACCATCATAGTGGTAATTTATCTCTTCAGGTTGACAACCACCACATGATTTTTATGCTTCTTTTATAATCTAGATCTTTGAATTATTCTAGGTTGTTGCTGAATATTTTAGATCCTCAACTTGAATATTTCATTCGATAATAAAATAAAGAAATGATAAATTCCAATGTTGTGGGAAATGTGAAAAATCAGAGAATTTTGTTTTTGGTCCCATAACTTATTGAGTGTCCGTCATAAGGCCATAACTCTTTGGAATTTTCAATTTTGGTTTTATTTTTGTCGAAAAAATAAGGACAACGTCGTTTTTTGTCATGAGCAGCTCACATACCGATCAAATTGGGGGCTTTTCGGTACCCTCCCTGACTTGGTTGCCAAGTGGCTTTTTTTTTTCATTTTGAATTATATTTATTCATTTTTAATCCTAAATAAAATAAAATAAAATCAAAACTAAATTTCATAAAAACCTTTAACTAAACACAAAATTAAAACGAAGTAAATCCGATCGATATTATTAAAAACACAAACTAGTGTTGGTAAAAAAGAAAATACTCATTCAATCCAACGTTCATCTTCCCCAGACATCCTAGCTGATACTCGATGTGGCGGAGGAGATAGACACCAGATGTAGCCAGAGCAATTGATTAGTTCTTATTTCAACAATAGTTTTACATATTATTTTTTTAAAAATCAAATTTAGATGCGGTGGAGGAGTCGACGATACACGATATGACATTTTTATTTCAATAGATGAAGTTTCAGAGCAATGATATGCATACTTGTTGTTGTTTATAGAATGAATATAGGTGTGTTCTTGGATAAATTCTTTTTCAGTTTGTTGTGCTGTTGAAGATTCGGGTATTTGGGGATGAAGGTTCAGATTTGTTGGTATATTATTCAGATTTGGGGATGAAGATTCTTATGTTTGGAGATGATTGTTATTCAGTTTTGGAGATGAAAATATTTTTGGATTATTTAGTATTCAATTTGTTGTTCCTTTCCCCTCGATGCTCACGATTTGGGAAATATTTTCGCAGAAATCGTCACGTTTTCATTTTCTATGTCTGCTTCTTAATTTATTTATTTTGATTTCTCTTTAGTTTTATGTAATTTAGTGACTTAAGTGTTTTAATTTTAATTTGGCCGGCACGTGAGCTGCTTATAATATAATAAAAAAGAATGTTCATTTTGTTTTTCAGCAAAAATAGACTAAAAATGAACAACTATTAGAGTTATGAGACCAAAATCTAAGAGTCAAATTTTTCGGGATCAAAACAGACACTTAATATGTTACAAGACCAAATTTTTTTCCCTCGAAAACATCAATTATCTTCTTGAAAGAAGGTCTAACAAGTGGACAATTCAATGAGTGAGGTGACCCCAATTTTATGAAAGAACCACGTCATACCAAAAAGTTTAAATTTGTAGAAATGTGTAAAATTCATTTTATATTAATTTTCTGTACAATTTTTTTAAAATAAAAATAATAAAAGTTCTACAAATAAAATAAATCTGAGGGAACAATCGCTCCATTAAATCCATCCCCGGAGCTGGTACATTTTTCTATCAATAGGTTTGGTATAGAATTAAATTTTAAGTGTTCTTTTCATGAAATTTTATTCAACAAGTAATTCTATTTTATAACATACAATTATTTTGTTTTTTAAAGCATAACATGATGTTTGTTAAAACACGAACTAATAGTAAGAAATCAAAAACTTAGTTGTATATTATAACCAATACGGTTACATAAAGTAGTTTTTTTTTTACTTGGCATCCGGTCTTCCGTCCACTAGTGGAGGTTCACAAAAAATAGTGAAACTAAATTGACCTTAACAATTTCGAGTCAATTGTGATGGTTTTCTATCTAAATGAAGTGGCGTTTACAAATTCTAAAGTAATGAAAAATCACTTTATTTTTTAAAAAATTACTCCTAAAATGTGAGAATACGTGATTTTAACTGTAAATTTAACTCAACTAGATACGAATTAAGGATTAAAGTAATTTTAAATTTATTTTAGGATGGAAATGATGAAAACTAAACTTTATTTAACACAAAATTGCACCAAACGATTTCATATAAAACACCAAACCTCATTTCTCACATTATACAATTTATGGACTTATGATCCTAATCCAATTATGTATTTAATAAAATGAAATGCGGTCTCATACAATTTCACACCATTTGAGATCTACCTACCCTATTTTCTCCAATTATTTTAAAAGGACTTCCTACAACCCCAACTCTAAATAAAATATCTATAAGCAACAACTCATATTAACAACAAAACATAAAGTAAAAATGATTAATACATAAAGCATGGTAGAATATTAATTGTTTTATTAAAAATTAATTTATTTTTATTAAAAATAATTGATACGCTTCAGTAAAAATAACTAATACTCGTTAATAATTTATGTATGAATCAATTTCACTCTATACATACTCCATGTTAATTGCAATTAACTACTCACATTAAAAGGTTTGCACACCAAAAATCGAGTTATGTTAGTTTTTTTCCCAGCAAAATACTAATCATAAACTAAACAATCAAGAAATCAGCTTCCATTAACTTCCAATAGTTTTCATATTATTAGTACAAAGATTCTTCGATGATCTCATCATTTTCCACGCTAAAATAAATTATAAATTAACTAACAAATACCTAAAATTAGGTTGGTGGAATAGTTGAAATGGTTACAACACCACTATTTTATTTTGTGGGGTCATAGCTCGAGCCACCATGAAAAAAAGAAAAATCAAACCGAATCAGGACCATCCGAAACCGGGTCCGAATTAAGATCAAACCCCCTTTTCTCATACTCCCGCGAGCCTTCCGGGTCCGTCTTAACGCCGTCAAAATCCTCCCGTTGAAAGGCCGGATTCCAGGGCGACTTCGCCGTTGACTCGCCGTCGACGTTATCGCGCCGCTGGAAGTACTTGATCGCCACCTGAACCCTCTTCAGAATAGCAAAAAACTCCTCCACCTCCTCGTCCGCCGGCGGCGGCGGCGCCGCCCTCTTCCGGCCGTCGTCATCTTCCCGCGGCTTTCTTCTAACGCCGTTGCTTTCTCCTTCACTCTCTCGTTTCCTCTTCTCCAACTCCATCCAAGATGTCCTGTTCCTTCCTTTTTTTTTTTTTTTTTTTTTATCTTTTCTGAATTTATAAATATGAATTTTGGAAATTGAGAAAAAGCAGATTCTTTAGAGATAGAGAGGGAGATGCTTAATTATATTGGTTGAGGTATGGGGGAATATTGTTAATTTTAAAGGGGAAGGGATGGTCGGTAAAAGGCGCTCTGAGATAATGACGTCATGGGATGATGCAATTGGATGACGCAATCGGCTTATTCGGGCATGGGAAGTTTTTAAACTTTGAATTTGGGTGGGTGATTAGTCTTGCAATTATATGGCTGTGGCCCCTACCATAACAATTTATTGAGTTGCGTGGTCCTACCATCTTTAGAGGGATGTATTCAATTGAAATTTTATTGAATTTTTTTAACTTTAAAAAGTATGTTGATTTAAAAAATCAATAGACTCCACGTAGAGTTTGACTAACTTTTTTTATTAATTTACTTAGATTTTCATAAATTTTACAGGATTGTGGAATACACATTTTTTATAAGTTTACATGGATTTCCATAGGCTTCGACGCTTGAACCATTGATGCAAATGTATATGGAACACACTTGTATATAAAAAAAATTATCTAAATTGTTTACAAAAAAAAAAAAAAAAAAAAACAATAAACAAAAAACGTTAGTTAAAAAATATATATTATTTTTCTCATCTTTATTTACATCACCGTTATATCTTGTCCTCATTAGAAGTCGAAGAGATTTTGGAGAGTAAAATTTATTTACATTTTTTGAAGAGTAGACTTGGCAGTGGAGCGGGGAATCTCCAAAGCAAACGGGGACGGGGAATTTTTTCGCCCCGTAGGCTGGGACCGGGATAGTATTCCCAGCCCCGGGGGATTCATGTCTCGTTTCCCGTGGGGAGCCACATTATTTTTTATATAATTAATATATATATATATATATATATATTTTTTTTTAAATTTAAAAGTAAATTACAAATAAGTATTTCATAATTTCCTACTCAATTAACTATTTATTAAAAATTACATCTATATTTTATTTTATATTATGTTATTAGTTCCAAATTATATAATTTTCACTTTAGTATATATGTTAATTAAAAATATTAGAATTAGAGGTTCTAAATTGTTTAACTTAGTTTTTTTTAACACCAACTTAAAGTAATCGTTGTGTATGGTTAAATTTTTTTATTCAATTTTTTTTTTAAATGAGATAACAAAATAATTAGGCGGGGAACGGGGAATTCCCACGAGATGGGGATGGGGGAAAAAGTTTCCCCCCGTCCCCGTCCCCGCCCCACCCCGTTGACATCCCAGTGGAAGAGAATCAAAGAAAGTTCATAGACTATTGAATCCCTAAAGATTTTTTAAGACTTTTTAAAATATGTAGAAATCTCTGGTTATTATAAGAGATTTTGGAGAGCGAAATCTATTTATATTTTGGAAGAGAATCAAAGAAAATTCATGGAGTATTAAAATCCATAGACTATTGAATACTTAGAGATTTTTTAAGACTTTTTAAAATCTGCATTGAGTACCTCAGGATTTTTAAAGACTTTTGAAAATTCAGATTGAATACCCCCAAACTTTAAAAGTCTAAAAGAATTCTATAAACTCTATAACCAATACACCCCTCTAAGTCTGCAACTCAAGTCTCAGATCTATTTTTAAAAAGTTATTTCTATCATTATTGAAAAATTATATTTTAATAAATGCATTTTTAATAAAGTAGGAGTAACTTTTCAAATATATACTCCCTTCATTCTTTTATTTACTTCTCATTTTGTTATTTTTTTCGTCCCTCTATTTACTTCTCATTCTTTTTTCTAAAATAAAATATAATATTATATTTTTACACTTTACTCTCTCCATTTCAAAATAAGTATCGTTTTAAAAACTAATTTTTTTTTAAAATAAGTGTCGTTTTAACTATTTTTTTCACATTTTCTCCTAATTTGCCCTGAATTTACATTTAAATTATAAATATTTTTTTTAGAAATTATTAAAATATAATAGATGTCTAGAGATTATTAGAATATATAAAATATTTTAGAGATATATAAGAGGGTATATATGTCAAAATTTTATAATTCTTAATTTAATATAAAATCTCTAGAAAAAACACTTATTTTAAAACATAGTGAGTATCATATATTCTATTCTTTCTCTATCACATCACTTGTATTATATCTATATTACACTCCCTCTGTCTCATACTTGTTTGGTACTTTTACTGTTTGAACAAATTTTAAGAAAAAAATTATTTATTAGTTTTTAAAGTGATAAAGTAGATGATTTTGATTAAGAGTGTATGTAGAATATAATATTAAATTTTTTTTTTTTGTCAAAAATAGATGTAACAAATATGGGACAAACCTTTTTTATAATGCAGCAAACAAGTATGGGACGGAGGGAGTACTAGTTACCTTAATACTTATGCCTAAAAGTTATAAGAAACAAATAGGGGGACATAGGGAGTACTTGAGTTGCACGGTACACCTGATACATATGAAATTTACTCTTGTTATGGTATTCTTTTTTTTTTTTTGCAATTTAAATCACTATTTTTTTTAAATGACATTTAATAGAAATTTTTTAATCTTATTAATTTTTTTTTAGCAATTAGTACTTCCGGACATATTTGTCTCTATTCGTCAACTACACCGTTTGTAAAATTGAACCTAAAAGATGTCGTTTTGAAAAGTGAAAACTCACTAAAGTTAAACCATCATCGTTAATGTGTTTAGGACTGCTGATGTTTTGTTAATAATAAACAATGTCGTTTTATTAAATTTACGTAGACGACGGGCAAGAAAAGATATGCCCGAAAGTCTTAATTGAAAAAAAAAAGTTAAATTGAAACTTTTCTTAACAAAATTAAAAAGGTTAGATTAAAATGTAATTTTAAAAAATTTAGTGATTTAAATTGCAGTTACATTTTTTTTCCTCTCTGGAGAGAAAGTTCCATTAAAAAGGAACAAGGGGCATGAGAATTATCCAAAAATGCAGAATTTTTTTTTTTTGGACAAATACAGCATAACTACTCCCCAATTCATCAGTACAAAATAGGGGCACTTACAGTGGGGTGTATTTTGGAAGAGTTTATTGCAAGTAGGTGTACACCTTTTTCAAAATAGCAATGATGTTAACTTTTTATGATTTGACATTTTCCTTTTTACTTTTTCTTTCAACTTTTTTTAATTAATCAAGTTTTATGTTCAGTTTTTTTATAAAAAAAAGTCAGACATTTATCTATCTGCATTTCTTTATTTAATAATTATTCTTGCAAATGTAAAACACAAAAAATAATACCATAGTAAACATTTGAACAATAGTAAATTTTTTTTAACAAATATATCATAGTACAAAAATTTGAGCATTAGTACAAATGAATTATTTGTGGTACAAATGGATTATTTGTACCATAGTGTAAAATGTAATACCATATTACAAATTTGAACAATACTATTTCTTTTACGCCTTCTTTTTCTTCCTCTTCTTGTTTGTAAATCTTTTTTCTCTATCTTTCTCATCTTCCTCTTCTAGTTTGCAGAGTCCTCTACCAACAACATATTTTTTCTATCACAAAAAAATACATTAAATCATTCAACATAATCATATAATTTTTAAACATAATTTCCCTAACACAAAATAAACATATAATCCTTCAAACTCCAAATAATTAACAAAGAACCAAAATAAAATAGACATTAAAAATTGTACTAATTTTCCCTCCCATTCCCTGTACTAATGAAGCAATGATATTATAACTCTTCAAAACAATTTACCATGTTGGCCATCTAAAGAAAGGTTTGAAACATTAGGTACTACTAGGGGTGGAAATAGGCTAGGCCGCCCGACAGAGGCCTACGGCCTGGCCTGGCATATTTATCAAACGAGTCGGGCCAAGACTTATCAAAAAGCCTATTTATTTAAGTAGTTCAGGTTTAGGCTTTGTAAAAGGCCTTAAAAGCCTAACAGGCCGGCCTATTTAAAATGATGTAATATATATATATATATATATATATATATATATATATATATATAATTTATGTATTATATTTTATAATATGGTTATGTCATATTAGATAAAAAAAATTGATGATTGATAATAATTTCAAAGCTATTATTTTTTATCTTCTTTATTTTATTTTTTATTTTTTCAAAAATTTCAGTTCATACATTTTGAATCAATGCTAAGAACCTCGATTTGATATGAGAGTAAAATAGACAAAATCTTTTGTAGAAAGTTTTAATAATATGTATAAAATTTATCATAATTGTTGAATAAAAATATCTCCAATCTCCATTGCGGGAGTGAATTAGTATATATAATATATGCAAATGGATGTTTTTTTAAGAAATCTAAAAACAAAACGCTTTAACAAAAATATTAATTTGTTATATAAATATTATATGTTAAACATATTTTAAAACAAATACTTTAATAATTTGTATAACGTAATTTTTTTTTAGAGCATGTAATTGTGCAGTAGTGAATCTTATTATTATTAATAAAATAAATGTTAATGGAAAGTGTGTAATGCAGTAGGAATTTTATTTAATGAAAAATTGTTATAAAATAAATCAATGAAATTTAATTAGAATGGGGAAAATCACCTATAAACAAGTTTCGTAGTATGAAATTAACACCATTAAATGCATTCATTGATACCATTATATGGATTCACTAATACTATTAGATTGGTAAAGTGAAATCATAGTGTAAAAAGGTTATGGTATTAGTTAATGCATTTAATGGTATCTTTTTATACTATGAACAAGTTTTATAGGATACCTACTCGGAAAATAAGTATATTTAATTTTAGATTTCTATTATAATTTTTTTTTACTATAAAATTTCATGAGTATAATTTTTAATATTTAATTCACCAAAAATTGTTAATATATTAGTATATCTTATGATTAAGAATTCTTTACAACTAATAATAAATGTCTTGAAAATATATTGTAATCTAATTTTTTTGAAAAAATAAATTAATCTAAATTACTTTAATTACTTATTGTTATTATTTTAATTAATATGAAACCTAGAATTTGAAACGTCATGAAACTTTCAAGGTTTATATTCTCTCAAGTCTTCAACTGTCCATGTCGCTTCTTCTCACACGATTTCTATCTCTGATCTTCTCACAATCTCTAATTCTTTCACAATCTCATGAAATCTGATCCTCTCACAATCTCACGATCTCCCTACTGGCCGCCAGCCATAACAAGCCCCCAAACGCTACCAGCCTACCACCCACGACTTCAGGTATGCTTGCTTTGCAACTCTGGCTTTATATATACTTTAAATGTGTATAATATGAAACTTTAACTTTTATATTGTACGTATATGTATGAGTGTTTAAATGTTGTAGACTATTTAACATATATGGCTAGATATTATTCTTTATTATTCTTAGGCTCGGGTGGTGAATTAATATTATAGGTGTAGATAACATATGCATATCTCCATGAGAATATTAAAATTTAATTCCATATAATGAATTGATATGATCGGTATTTCAGATATAACATGGCTTCTCAAGTAGTGGATGAAGAAGCCCTTCCTTCAACACTTGTTGGTGATTCTAATGTGTCTGACAGAACCGAAAATGAAAACAATGAAGACACTGGTGATTGTGTTATCAAGAAAAAGAGAAAGAAAACATCAATCGTTTGGAACGATTTTGATGAAATCAAAATTCTGAATATTGGTTTGAAAGCTGTGTGCAAGTATTGCAAAGATAAATTCGCAACGGGTGGAAAGGGAGCTAGTACTAGTCATCTAAAAAGACATGCCGACACTTGCCTACAAAGGAGGTTACATATGGATGCACCAAAGAAGCAGTCTATCATTCCATTTAAGTCCTCATTTTCTACCTGCAATCCATTTCTGACACATGGTATAAGGTATTCTAATGAAAAAAATGAGGGAGATAATTGCTACTGCTCTAATGGTGCATGAGTATCATTTCAACATTGTCGAGGATGAAGTCTGGATGTGGGGTTTTCAATATGCCAATCCAGACTTTGTGAAAGTTTCACGCAAAACAGTAAAGAGTGATTGTCTAGCTATATATGAGGCGGAGAAAAAAAAGCTTGAAGAGCATGTTGAAGAGTGTGAGCAAGATCAGTTTAACTACAGACATGTGGAAATCAAGTCACCAAGCAGCAGAATATATGGTTATTACTGGTCATTTCGTTGATGCCAATTGGAATCTTCAAAAGAGAGTATTAAGCTTTGTGAAAGTGCCTGCTCCTAGGCGTGGAATTGATGTGGCAGATGCAATTTTCAAGTGTTTAAAAGTTTGGGGCATTGAGAATAAGGTATTTTCGGTTACAGTTGATAATGCTTCTTACAATGACTCTTGCTTAAGGAATCTCAAGGAAAGTTTATCACTTAGCAGTAAGTTAGTACTTGGTGGTACTTTATTCCATGTTAGATGTTGCGCCCATATTCTAAATCTATTAGTACAAGATGGTATTGATGAGATAAAACCTATCATCACCAATATTCATGAATCTGCGAAGTATATAAATTGCAACGATGCAAGGTTGAAGGCATTTTGTGATGTTTTAGAACAGAAGTGTTTGAAGGAAACGAGGCTTATTATTGATTGTCCGACTAGATGGAATTCTACGTTTCATATGCTTTCATCTGCCCTGAAATTTCAGATTGCTTTTCCAGCTTATAAGGAAAGAGAGCCACGTTATGATTATGCACCATCAGATGAGGAATGGGAGAAAGTTAAGAAAGTTTGTCAACTTCTTGAAGTGTTTAATCTTGCAACCCACGTCATTTCAGGTAGTGAGTATCCCATTGCTAATTTGTATCTTCCTGAAGTTTGGAGGGTTAAGCAAGAACTTGATAGAGCAGCCAATGATGAATTCAACTTCATGAAAACAATGGCAGCTCGAATGAAAGAAAAGTTTGACAAGTATTGGGGGAGTGCAATCTTTTGATGGCCATTGCCAGTGTGTTGGATCCTAGGTGTAAATTCCATGTTGTTAACATTTGTTTTCCCTTGATATATACACCAGAAGACGTGGCTAAGAAGAATGTGGATAAAGTGATGAATTCGTTGCAAGAGTTGTATGATGAGTATGTTGAATTTGCGAAAGAGGAGTTGGAAAATGATTCTTCCAGTGTAAATGATATGGGAGGTGACGACTCACCTTCAAAGAATCCAAATTTCGTAGTCACTGGATTTGACCAAATCATGAGCCTTGTTCGAGAAAAAGAAGCAATTCCTCCATTGAAATCTGAGTTGCAATCTTACCTTGAAGAGGGTGTTTATAAACCAAATGGAGATGGTGGGTCTAGCTCTTTTAGTGATTTGGAGTGGTGGAAAAGCAACAGCATGAAATATAAAATCTTGTCAAAAATGGCAGCTGATATACTAGCTATTCCTATCTCGACAGTTGCATCAGAGTCCACATTTAGTGCTGGAGGAAGAGTTATTGATGATTATCGTTCTAAATTGAACGGAGAATCTATTACAGCGCTTATTTGTGGTGGGGATTGGCTTCGCAATAAGTATGGGATGAAGAGAAAAAAGGTACAAATAATTTAATTAAGTTTTTTTTTCTTTCTAAAATTTTATTGTATTGTGCATCAAAATTATTTTTTATATTGAAGGTGGTTGAGAAGGAAGAAGAGATTATCTTGAAGACTCTAAGTTTTCTTTATATTTTTTGTTGGTTGATTGGAACAAAGGTATATATAATAATTTTTTCTATTATTAACAAATTTTACCTTCTTATATTCTTATTAAATATTTTTTTAAATTTTGATAGGCATTTGAGCAGCTATGGAACTTTCGTGAAGACTATCTTGAAGATTATAGATTTGTTGTTTATGTATTTGCACTTGTCCTTTTAATTTCTTGAGAAAAGATAATTATGTTTTGTTTTTTGGATTGAATTTTTTTTAAGTACTTCCTGAGAATACATTGGGATGTTTTTATTTGAATTTATGGGTGTAATGTACTTATTTTAATCGTGAAATTTGTTTGCGAATTATAATTTTAAATAATGAATATAGTATGTTTCAAGTTTAAATAGGCTTCTAAAAGACTCATAGGCCCGGCCTGTTTAGTTAAAAGGCTAGGCCGAGCCTCTAAAAAAAGTCTATCATAGATAATAGGCCAGACTCAGGCCATACTTTTATAAACTAGGCCTAGGCTTTTCAATGTGGGGTCTGGCCTGACCTATTTCCACCCCTAGGTACTACAAATTTATATACCAGAAAAGAAACAAAAAAGAAAGACAAGACAAATTCAACCCTCCACCCCAACAACAACAACTAGCAAAAGGGAAACAGAAAAAAAAAAAAAAAAAAAAAACAGAAAGAAATTGCTACCAAAACAAGTGCTCGCAGGAATTCTTGAATTGCTTTTATATGACACAAATCCAACTAATCAAACACAAATTTTATCAAAAAACAACAAACAAAATTATTCATGGGTATACATGCTATTTTCACTTCAAATTATGTTTTCTATTCCAACGAGGTAATATCATTATCCCACTAAAAAAATTTACACCCACCCCCTTCTGTAACAAATAACCCTAATCTAAAAAAATCCCCAAAAAAAAAAACATAATAAAAAGAAAACTCTAGTCCACAGTGTTTTTTGTGCGTACCTTACTAACCCGTCGCTGAAAAATGCTCAATCCTCTGAATGCCGAATAGATCGGCGGCGAGTGGGGAGGGGGTGGGGGTGGGGGCGTGAAAAATTTCAGAGCTTGACGATTATTGGGAGCTTGGAGGCGGAGGGCGATGTGCCAAAGCTTGGAGGCGGAGGAAAATCGTTGGCCGGAATATTTTGACGGATGCTTCGGCGATTTCCTTGAGAGAGAGAGTTTTGAATTTTGAAATGAGAGATGCGAGATAAAAATAGGTGTGAGGGTATATGTATATTATTAAAAGTAAATTAAAAGATGTAAATATATTATTAAATTAAAAAAGTTAACCTATATGCAATTTTAAAAAGGTACTACACCACAATGCAATTTTGATCCAAAATACTACACCCCACTGTAATTTTCTCTACAAAATAATTACACACCTAGCTACATCCAATTTATTTTCGTTTTTTTTGTGCTCTAGTACTTGTACTTAAAGCCTTTTTAGGTGTATTTTTTTAAAAAATTACACCCGTATATTTTTTTTAATTAAATTATAACTCAAATTCATGACCTCATACACGGTGATAATGTACTAATCATTTCAATTGTATTATTTCGTCATGAGTCCGGTGTATATAAAGATAACATTTTAGCATTTTCGTCAATTTAAAATATTTATATTTCCAAAAATAAATGAATTAAGTTATTAATTCAATTAAAATTAATTGTTGATTCTTCACATATGGATGAGAGAGTCTAAAATTTAGAAAGATGACTTTAAAATTGAAGTATTTAAATAATATGAAATTGTGCATAGCATTTAGCTAGCTAGGAAATAAGAATAACATATAAATATGATTAGTTTAAGTTAAAATATTAAAATAAATAATACATTTCATAGTAGTAACGGTATTCACTACAATTTCAATATTTCATAATTAATTTTGAATAAAAAGCTAACCATTAAGAAACGATACTTTGAATGATGGAGTCTTGTACGGTGCAATCTTAGAGGGATGTATTGATTATAGAGTCTGTAGGATTTTTTTAGACTTTTAAAGTCTGGGGGTATTCAATCTAAATTTTCAAAAGTCTTTAAAAATCCTGAGGTATTCAATACGGATTTTAAAAAGTCTTAAAAAATCTTTAGGTATTCAACAGTCTATGAATTTTAATATTCCACGGATTTTCTTAGATTTCCCTTCCAAAATATGAATAGATTTCACTCTTCAAAATCTCTTCTAATAACCAGAGATTTCCACGGATTTTGAAAAGTCTTAAAAAATATTTAGGTATTCAACAGTCTATGAATTCTCTTTGATTCTTTTCCATTGGGATGTTAACGGGGCCGGGGCGGGGGCGGGGGGTCATTCCCCATCTCCGTCCCTGCAAAATAAATGGGAAATAAATTTCCCCAATCCCCTTCTCGCGGCGATTCCCCGTTCCCCGTCTACTTATTTTTTTATCTCATTTTTAAAATATAAAAAATATTTAAATTAAAAACTTTAAATATACACAACAATTACTTTAAGTTGGTGTTAAAAAATTAATTTAAACAATTTGAAGAACCTCTAATTCTAATATTTTTAATTAACATATATACTAAAGCGAAAATAATATAATTTGGAACTAATAACATAACATTAAATAAAAAAAATGTAATTTTTAATAAATAGTTAATTGAGTAGGAAATTATGAAATATTTATTTGTAATTTACTTTAACATTAAAATTATATATAAATATATTAATTATATAAAAAATAATGCGGCTCCCCACGGGGAACGAGACGGGGATCCCCTGAGCTGAGAATACTATCCCGGTCCCCGCCTACGGGGCAAAAAAATTCCCCGTCCATGTTTGCTTTGGGGATTACCCGCCCCGTTGTCAAGTCTACTCTAAAAAAATATATATAAATTTTACTCTCCAAAATCTCTTCTAACAACACGAGACTTCTAATGAGGGCGAGATATAACGGTGATGGAAATGAAGATGAAATAATAATGTATTTTTTTAACTAATGTATATTTTTTTAAAATAATTTGGATAATTATTATTTTTTATATACAAGTGTGTCCCATATATATTTGCATCAATTGTTTCAGCGCCGGAGTCTATGTAAATCCATATAAATCAATAAAAATATATATTCCACAATCCTGTAAAGTCTATAAAAATCCAAATAAATCAATAAAAAAAGTCAGTCAAACTCTGCATGGAGTCTATAGATTTTCTAAATCCACAGACTTTTTAAAGTCCAAAAAAATCCGATAGAATCCCAATTGAATACACCCCTCTTATTTATGCATAGACGAAACTTCATTTTAATATTTAAATCATACTTTAAAAAAAAAAACATAATGTATATGACTAGTCCTATAAATCAATGAGTCATAGTATAAACTCTGCTACATTTTCGCTCATAGATAACTGGGCATAGATAACATATACTATTGAATTAGTATCTGTGTTTCGTAAATCCGTTATCTAAGTAATATTTTTATCTAGATAAAAGTGTGTTCGCTCATAGATAACTGATTTTTCTCATGGTTATCTAAGCTTGGTTATCTATATAATTTCTAAATTTAAATAATAAAATTTAAGTTAGGATTTTTTTTCTTAAAGAACTGATTATCTAATTTTTGTTATCTATCACATAAAATTAATTATCAAATAATTTCACACTTAGAATTTTTTTTAAGTGTCTAAACATTATTAAAAAAATTTAATGTCTAAACATTATTAAAATAAAGACAGTTAAAAAAAAAAAAATAGAAAAGCCCTAGTTCTCATCCCAAATTTCAGAATATCGATTTCTCCATCCTCCACCCACCGCGCCGCTGTTGTCCGCCACTGCTCTCCGCCACAACGCCTACTCTCTGCCGATGCATCCAGCGCGTCACACCTCTGCGAGGTGTACAACAACGCTGCTGCGAGGCCGCCTCCACCGTCGCGACGCCGCCTCCACCTCCGTGACCACGCTTCCATTAGTTCGTGAGAGAATGTACATCTCTGCAATGCCATATGGATAATGAATTGATTCTTTCTACCTAGGGATAATACTTTTTTTTTGTGAAATTGTGGCTTGTTATCAGTGTTTTAGATTTGGAAAATCGATTTGATATTTTTGTGCTATCTTTACTTCACTGCACTTAGTTGTGTTTCCGTGGGGTAAAGCTGAATATTCCCGTGTAAGTATGTGATTGATAAATATTCTATACTCTTCTCTATGTTGTTTGGTAAAATTAAGCTCGAATTGATCAATACAACAAACTAGTTTAACTTATTTTATGTTTGCAAAATTTCAAACTCTGCTCGAGTCCAAGTAAATATTGTTACTGTGAAGAACTAAAGCTTGCTCATGATTCATACTGGCTGATAGATAAACGGGCGTATGCATGAGTGTTTCGCTTGACTTAATACTTTTTCGAGCATACCAGATGATGAGCTTTTGTTTCTTCTACTTTTGGCTTAATGGATAGGCTTCTTCACCATTTTTGTGTCATTCAAGAGACACTTCTTACAAATTTAAATGATTAATGTGTTGCTTTGTCTTTCAGAAGATTATAGTCACACTCTAAGCCTACATGTAGCACCTATAAATGACTATCACGTGATGAATTTGCTTTTGAGCTCGACTAATATGTTTGTGGTAACATACATGTATATGAAAATATTACTACTTACTGATGATATTTACACATAAATATAGGTAAAGATTTGAGCAACCAATGCAGTGCACTTCTATTTGATATTCACTATGCAGTGTACTTCTATTTGATATTCTTTTTTAGAACAAACAAAATCTCATCAGCCACATGTCCAAAATCAAGCACAAAAGCTGAATCATCTATATTATGAATTCCTATAGTGTCAAAATATTATTTTTGGCTGCACAAGAATATGAAAATATGTATAATATTGATGGCCTGCTGCGTAAACGTGTATTAGAAATGCATGAATTAGAGCAAGTATGGTTCCTGTTGGTCCCAGTACAAGACTGAGGAATACGTGTATGGGGGGGGAATACACGTATACCGATTTTTCAAACTTAAAAACTGACTGAGTCCCCTTTACTCAGAGTGATAAAGAACTAGGAGCTGATAACACACCTACTGACTACACTTGGTGCGGGTCAGTTGGCTAACATCAGTTCAAGTTCAGTGCGGAATTGTTTGAGCCCTGATAGTTTAAAGTCTTGTTTAGTTTGCTTTCTGAAAACTTGTTTTACTCAATTCTGAAAGGTGTTTAGTAAGGCAGTGCTCTTTTTGAGAGTCAGGCTGATTGATTCAAGCCTGATAAACCGAATGCAATGAATGAGCAAATAATATGGCAAGTAAGCACAATATCAAAGCAATAAGAACACAAGGAATTTTAACGTGGTTCAGAGGCTCAAGCTCCTACGTCCACGGTCTGACTTAACAGGAAATCCACTCAATGGATTCTTGTTTTTAACGTGCCAAGGTGCACCAAGACCAGCTAACCTCACTGATCTATACAAACTTCCTTACTAACACACTAACTGACTTACTCCCAACAAACCTAACTTAGGGTTTTGGTTTCAGTTTGGATTCCAACTATGTTGAGATTATCCTTACAAGACAAAGCAATACTAAGGATTGGATAATCTCTCCAAGCTTAAGATAATGTTATTTAGCTCTTGGAATACAAAATAACTCTCAGTTGCTAAGAAACACTTGGGAAATTTAGATGGTTTCGAGTGCTTCTCTTAAAGGCTGAATGCTTTGAGTGCTTGAGAGTTTGAGTAATTTCTGGCTTGGAAATTTCCCGTAACCTTGAATGGGTTCAAGGTCTTCTGTATTTATAGGTGATTTGGAAAACTATCCGTTGGAGAGATAGCCTTTCTTGTCAACTATGTAGAGTGGCTTCAAACGGACATATCTTCATGCAGCAGCCGTCCTTGCATGGATTTGGTAGTTGCATTAAATGCACATTAAATGCTTGCCCGTTGAATATGCAGTCTGAATTCAGTCTTCTTGTCAGGTTCCGTACGTGCGTGTCCTTCCCGGATTGGTCCACGTCATCAGGTTGGTGAGAATGTCAGAACTTATTCATGAGCTTCAGGCTTGTCTTATTAAGTTCATTTTGACTTGAGCTCACCGGTCTTGTCCTGACGCTGAAATTCCTTTTGCATTGCTTGGCTCTACTCCAAGTCTTCCCATAAACTCAGTGACATCCTGTTCCCTTCAGGACTGAGTTAGTAATGACCTCAGGGTCATACTCTTCATCACAAACACTTACTCAGCCAGCTTAGAGGACTGCCATAAGTTCAGGATGGTGCTCTTCGTCTTCAGGCTCTTGGTCTTGATTGTCACCAATGAGTTCTCCTCTCATTGAGTACCTGTGAAGTGCAAAATGACTAAGTACAAATCCTAACCAAGACTAGCCTGACAAAGATAGATTAAGGCAAACATCTTTTCAGGGGCTTTGGGATCTTAATCAAAACTGACAATGTCCCAACAGTTCCTTCTGCTCAATTAATTTGATCAGCTCTGCCTTGCGAAGTTTAGTGTAGTCTTTCATTTGTAGTTTCTTGCAAATGGCCTTGAGATCAACTAATGTTAATTTCATCTAATTATCTGTGCATTGGCCCACACTGGTTTCCTCAGCTATTCTTATTGAGGAGGTATCATTGTCCATAGTTTCCAACTTAATTGGACGTTTTCTGCTACATTCAACTGTTTATGTTACCTTTTATGGCAATGAACTTGAAGAAGATGCCACCTTTTTTTTACCATTTGGTTGCTGCTGAGTTTCTGTTTCGCCATTCTTGCTGATATCGATCCCCATTAAATTGTTTCACAGAAATAATCTGATTCGACAAATTGACCTCGAGTACATCTTCAAATCTCGATGCAGATTGCGCCAGGTTCCTCAACTCCTTTTCTGGAAGCAGCTTCTTTAGTTCTTTCATTTCCATCCCCATCTTTTTTGCGAATGACTGAATATTTTGCTTTAGATACTGCATGTCCTTGAAGAATCGAATCCTATTTTCGTGCTACAATCTAATCCTGGCTTCGTTTTCCTCATGTTCTTTCATCTTCTTCCTGCTCCCACTCTTAATGCTGCCATCCAGTCTCTGGAGAACTTTCTCCAACAATTTCACCTGTTGTTTACATTATGTTATTGCATCATAGCGAAGAACAACCCAAAGATCACAAGAGTTTACGCGATAATCAATTGTAGGAAAAGTTAATTGCATTATGTGTGGACTCGCAACCATTGTTGCATATGGAACGATCGTCAAAGCTTATGGACCAGCTGAAGTTATACATGGTAAGAAGTTACCTCAAAATTTCTTGCGAGTGTCCATTGACACAAGTGTCGTTCCAAAAGCCAAATTGCCAATTCTAACAAATGAATTCGAGTGTGTTGGTGATGCTCTTGGAAGTCACGTTGCATGGCCCGTTAATTTGATGACTTTGCACACTGGGGGTAATGTTAAGGTATTGAACTGCAATTTTAAATTCAACATTATCTATATATATTTATATATATGCATGCATATATTACAAATTCAAAATTTTTAGAAGAAGGGAAAAAAGATAATGACACTGGTAAGAAGGTTACATTACCAAAGTCTTATGTGCCTACAAATCTGTACATGTTCTATTGCTACTCAAAAGCTGCTGGTGACGAAGTCACAAATATACCATTAGACGAATATTTCCTTGGTTGTTATATTAGTTTACCATTACTCTTTGAAGATATTAACATCTTTTTTCATTTATAGTCCATCTCATATACATGCATTGTTATTTATATGTTGTAAGTTCTCAATTTTTTATGATAGTACAATATGTACTTTACATATTTTCTTACTAATATGATGTAAGTTGTTTATGATAGGAACCTTTTTAACAAATTGAAAAGGAACAATGATAATTGGTTTAGGTTTTTGGATCCATATGTTATTGGACATGTGACACTAAAACTCGGGAAGCTCATAAAAACAAACAATATCACTAACAGGGCACACGTTCTTTCAAAGAGACTTGTTGGTACATCAACAGATCAGCTATGCATTTTGCCATGTAATATAGGGTACGCAAGTGACAACATTTTCATTCAACATATAATCTGTTATGTTGGGATATGTTTTAGTTTTGATGATTTTCCAAAACAACATGTAATAGGTTTGAAAGCAGTTAGAATTGTATCTTTAGTTTCAGGTCAGGCTAGGTTATCTCCCAGTAGAATAGGCTGTCAGTTGAGAAGAACTCAGTTGAGGGAACACTCAGTTGAGGGGGAACTCAGCAAGGGGGAACTCAGCAACACAGCCTGAGGAAATCAAGATGACATCACAAGCAGAACTGACTGAAGCCATGGCAGAGACCTGAACCTGAAGAGAAGCCTGAAGGATGTCCCGCTGAGTGTAAACCTGGTTGATCTAAGCTAAGTCAGGTGGACCACTCAGTGAAGAGCATGATCAAGAGGATCAGTGCTGCACCAAGTAGTCAGGCTACTGTGGTCAGGGAAGTTTGTCATTCAGCCTTATGACAAACTTCTTGGAGAGATCTTCAAACAGTCTCTGAAGGACAACTACACTGAAGTCGTTCAGTCCACTGAAGATCATCAAGTCAGTGAAGGATGAAGCTACCTAAAGTCAGTGGGTCTTGGTCAACCCACTGAGTCAAAGATCCATTGGATCCAGCCCACGTGGACCAATCAGCACAAGGCAGCAAATCTGATACTGATAAGGCCGCATTCCAAGAAAAGTGGTTGAAACCATTAAATGTTGGATTCAAATATAGTTTCCTCCAACGGTTACATTTGAATCCACATTATAAATACAAGCTCATAGCTGCGTATTCAAGTGTGTGAAGTAAGAAAATCAACACCTACGAGCTGTGAAGGTGTGAGTGTTTAGTGCAATTTCAAAGGGAGTTATAAGGAGGCACTATTCACATCTTGTACACTGACCTTTAGGGTTCATATATATACACAAATGAGTGTTCAGCTTGTACTCTTAGCTTAGAGAGGTTTTCCCAAACTTAGTTATAGGTTAACACATTGTAAGGGAAAACCTCACCTAGTTGGAGAAAACCCAACTAAAACCAAAACCCTCTTGTTAGGTTTGTTGGTAGTAAGTTGTTTTGTGAGTTAGTGAGGAAGTAAGCAAGATCTGGAGTGTAGATCTGGGTGCACCTTGGCACGTTAAAAACAAGAATCCCAGTTAGTGGATTTCCTGTTAAATCAGGTCGTGGATGTAAGAGCTTGAGTCTCTGAACCACGTTAAACTGAGCGTACTTGTCTTTTAAAGTATTTACTAAAGTGTTGTGAAAATTTGCTCACTGAGAGCATTGTTAAAAGAAAACTTTGGTTAAGTATTCAGGTCAGGTAGAGTCCATCTCACTGACCGGCTTTTAAGCAAGCACTCGAGTGTCCAGTCTCTCGAGTCGCTGCCTTGTTAAGAGCCTGAGCTCACAAGTCAGTTGTACTGACTTGAGTGCTCTGACTCTTAGCAATACAGTGACTTGAGTATTCCATCACTGAACTCAGTCAGGGTGCGACGCAGAGTTTAAAAAAAAATTCTCCTAAATTCCCATTTATGTCTTTCGAAAATGGGACCATCATGTTATAACTTCATTAATTACATACACTTATTACGAGTTTGTACGTAGAGAGCATTGTATTCTGACCGTCATAGACCCACACAAATAGGAGGTTTACTCTCTTGATCCTCTTAATTCACGCTATACAGATGAAAATGAGAGGCGGTAGTTGATATGTATGTTCTCATTTATCCTTATTATTTTATACTTTACTTTAATATTGTCTACTAATTCTTATATATAAAACATTTGAAGGGCATTGAAATTATTTTTTATGGAGACGAAGACAACTAAACTAAAGAAAAAACCTATATGGAAAGTAATTAACGAACGGAAGATGTGAATATCAAGTTTATCTAATTAAAATATCTTGAATTTATTATTAATTTGTTCCTAAAATAGGCTCTTAGGCAACCGGATTCGGTGCAATGTGGGTTTTATGTACTACGATATATGAGACAGATAATTGGGTTCGATGGATCATTGAATGTGGCTTCAATGCAATCTCTGGTATTATTATTGTTCATTTTAAAAGTTGTATATCTTTGTAATTTAATATCCATATGTGGTATTATTAGTAATAATATATGTTATTTTGTAGTTCATGGAGAAAACTTATACCACAATCCAAATTGATGATGTGCGGTCGGAGTGGACTTCATGTGTTCAAGAATATATTTTTGAATAAAGGTGTGTTAATGCTTTATAAATTATTCCCCAATTTTTGGATTTATATAGAATTTGTGCAGAAATTGATTATATTTGTGTATTTTTTTGTAGAGCGATTTTCAAATGAAGTACGTACTTAGCAAGAAATTGGATTTCAGATATCTTATTCTTGATGGATTGAAATTCTTTTAACTTTCAAATAGTTTTTTGTTGATGACTGTGTTATAATCGTAGCTAGTGAATATTTGAGTATTAATATGTAGGTTTAACTTTTGGATACAATTGTGATTGTTGTTTTGATGATTTTTTTTAATGTTGGGATATTTTGCAATTGGGGCAGTTACATTTTGGTGCTTTTGGACACCCTATATTACACTTTGGTTTCTTACTTTTTAGAAAATGCACTTTGGTTCAAAAAGTGGGATCCCCTCTCCTTTTTCACTTCTATCACCTGTCAGTGTCAACCCTTCCCCACCCCCATTTCACCAACCTGCATCGCCCCCCTTTCTTTACAGCCTTATAAATATATTCCCTACCACCCCTGCCGACCCACCCCCCACCTTCATTATTCAAATTTTCCTTTCTCCAAATTTACAAATTTAATACTTTTTTTATATAAAAAAAATTTCTTTTCATTTTTTTGCAGTTTTTATTCTCCAATTTTACAAATTTAATACCTTTATATTTTTTTATTGAATGTTCAAAATTTCTGTGCAAAAACCCTGTGTAAAAATCTTTTGCAAACATAAGCTCTATTCAATAAAAATTCACACCAAAAATTCTGTGCAAAACACTTGTTCAAACCACTTGTACAACAAATATTTACGTTCATATATAAAATATATTCATATCTAAAATCCTATGCAAAAAATATGTTCAAACAAATTCACACACAAAATTCTATGTAATACACTTGTTCATGCCCAAGTGTCAAAGAAAAAATATACACTATCTTCATCTTCCTTTCTTCTCCCCATCTGCTATTCAAGCTCAAGATCTTCAACAGTTATCATGTCCTTCAATTAAAAAACACATATCCACTTAGAATCAACCAACACAAAAAATTAATTTTTTTACTATCATCCAAAACCAATCCAATTCTAAGTATAGGACAGATATTCCAAATTCAAAATCAATATAGTCTCAAATCTCTAATATAAAATAAAATCAGAAGTAGCCCAAAACCGATCGAAAAACCAATTTAATCTCTAATTTCTCGCACACAAAAAATCGGAAAAAGCAATAGATCGAAAAAATTACCAATTTTGCAAAATTAGATCACATGTGGAACTTTTGCAAAACTCGAGCAGATCCGCCAGAAAGAAGTTAACTCCTTCCACTACCTTAGATCCGCCGCCACAACGGCGGTGGCGTTCTCGGCGGCCTCGCGATCTGGACGGCGTGCTCGCGAGAAATCCCGTGTTGAAGGAGTAACCTCAGCCGCCGTGTCTCTCTCTCAGCACCGCTGCGATCTTCTCAGATCCACTACCTTTGGTTCGTCTTCATTCTAATGACGGCGTTGGGAGCTACAGGCATGGTGGCGTTACAGATCGGAGGTGATGGCGGCGTCGGTTCAGGATGGCGCCACTCCCACCGCGCTGTCGTGGCTCTCCGCACTCACCGTTCTTCATTGGTGTTTGGGAGCTACAGGCATGGTGGCGTTACAGATCGGAGGTGATGGCGGCGGCGATTCAGGATGGCGCCACTCCCACCGCGCTGTCGTGGCTCTCCGCGCTCACCGTTCTTCATCGCCGTAGGGGAATTTCACTCTGATAGCCATGGCACCTCCGAGCTCACCGCGGTCGCCTGATTGTAGAGAGAGAGAGGGATAGGGTTTCTAGGGTGAAGAGAGAGAGAGAGAGAGGGGGGAAATGAATATAATAAATGGGGTGGGGGGAATACGAGGGGTGAGGTTGGGTGGGGCATGGGGCGGTGGGGTTGATAGTTTTTAGGGTGGGGGCCACATTTTGAACCAATGTGGTACTTATTAAAAGTGTAGAACCAAATTGTAGTATAACACTTAAAAAATAAACCATTTAGTAATAATCTCTTTGCAATTTAATTAATGTATTGACTTTTGTCTAGTCTTTCTGTTGTGTATATTTTAATTACAGGAATAAAAAAAAGGACAAATATAAATATTTATTTAATTATAAATAAATTATAAAAGATATACTAAATAACGGATATATGTATAATTAGATAACATATAATATCTGTTATCTATGAGTGAGATATAATAAGCGGAGTGCTCGTAGATAACGAATATTTATTGGTTGATATATGTTATCTATGAGGGAGAAGCATAGATAACACCCTCCTAGATAACTGATCATTTCACTCATAGATAACATATATTATCTTTATCTATGAGCGAAAATATAGTAGTGAGATATAGTAAATGATCGATTTCATATGTAAATTTTTTTTATATAAATATTTGTCGTTTAAGAATACTCATTGAATTTAGAACATAAACTTGAACAGATTTGAATATAAATAGATGACAATCACTCATATAAAATATTTTTACCGTAAAATAATATTCAAATTGAAAAACTCGCGGATCCTAGCAAATTTGAATTGGGTCGGACAATTTTTTTCAAAAATCTTATGCGGGCAAACACCAAATCTATATGAATGCATCTATGTATTAAAAAAGTTTGAGATATATCTTTAAAAAAATTAATAATACATAAAATTATTAACAAGTACATAGTAAATTTAACAATAGGTAAGTTAATACTTTCTCCATTTACGAAACATTATGTGAAATTACACATACACATGTGTGATTATCGTAGATGAGTTGTAAATATTACAACACTAGATCTAGATCCCGCGATTTTGCGGATCGAAAGAAATTATATGAATGATAAATAATTATAAATAATAATTAATTTTTTTTTTGTTAAAAACATAAAATATTGACAAATTTACTTTCCTATAAAAGGAAAAGAGATTTTAAATACAAATTAAAAAAAAAATTGATTGAATAATTAAATAAATAAATTAACCAAAGTATATTTATATATATACGTTTTGACAAAAATATTATTTTAATGAAGTGTTAAGTAGAATATTAATAATCTTCATTTAAAAAAAATATTTAGTTTAAGTAATTAAGATACGTCAGTAATTTATATCCATCAATTATATTAAATCTACTAGTAACTAAACCCGTGTGATGCACGACTATAATTTTACAAATTTTCTATATTAAACTGTATTTTTAATAAATTAAGTGTAATAAATATTATGAATTGCTTATAAGAGACAATTTTAATATATGCACGTCACAACATAATATTTATTTTGCAATCACAAACTTTGCAATAGATGTGAGTTCGCATTACACACGTAAATAAGTAAAATATAGGACTACATATTTCGAAACACCTCTCTAAAAACCACATTTTTTGTAGTTTTGGACGAACGTTCGTCATTGCCGCATACCAAAATCTTCAAACCACTGCGATTGGTGACTCTCGAAACAGCCACGTACAATTGACCGTGACTAAAAACTGGTTTCTTCAAGAATATTCCAACATTAGCGAGCGATTGTCCCTAACTTTTATTTATTGACATGGCATATGAGATAATTAATGAGAATTGTCTCCTCTGAAACTTGAACGGAAGTCTCGAGTCGGATGGAGTCAGGGAAAGTCTAGGGATCAATACCATCTCACCAGAATTGCTTCCGGTTATGACCTTACCTTCCAAAACTCGGTCACCAAGTCTCGTTAGGACCAATCTTGTTCCGTTACACAGTTCTCTGGAATAATCTATGTTTTTTAGCAGCATAACTGGAGTTCCAACTTTCAAATTCAACTCATGATTCGGCACACCAGAACACTTTAAGGTATTCAAGAACTCCGATGTATGTAAATCCATTAGTATATCAACATTCACATCAGACTTGCACGCACTATCATAATCTAAATACTTTCTTGCCTCGTTTTCATTCATTTTGATCATGTAATCATTAATGGAATTCACGACTTCAAGTGTGGGTGCAAGTATGTTCCTGTCCTTCAAATAATTCAGATCGTCCACAATATTCTTGAAGTCCGGGTACATGTTGTGCACAATTGTACCAATAGGATCCTTACTATCTTTCACAGAAGGTCATCCGACACTTCTATATCTGCACCATCATCGTTCTCATGTCCAACAGTACCATCTCATATTGCCGCCATCCATTCCGAGTATGATTTCAATTGTCCATGTTCGTCAACTGAACCAAAGTTCTGGAGTCTCATATTTTTCGTCAATCTCAAAACAGTGCATGCATTCCACATGCAGGAAGAGTTGATCGTGGCATGCACGGTGTCCTGTCTACGTCCCTTTGGAATGACCGAAAATATTTGTCAAAAATCACCTCCGAAAACAAACTACAAATAAAAATTAAAATGAAAGATCAACATTAATATTACCAATATACTGGTTCTCATCTATTGATGTTGCACAAAGCAAATCAACATAGTTCTTGAAGTTGTATATATTGCGCAAGAAATTTGGATCGAAGAACACTGTCACACGTGTGGTGGATATAAATAGAATTTTTGTTATTCGAGGTAGTCATATATGTACTGTTATCTCCCATGACAACAAAGTTACGAATGATGTATAATCGACCCTCACTTTTTTTTTCACTTCAACCTCATTGTTCCTTATTGTTGTATGAATTCGTTCACTCTTTATTCAGAAAAGTCAATAACATTAGTAATAGAAGTAAAACAAAATATAATTTTATCATATTAAATATTAAACTAAATATACCTCACTGTCATGAAAGACACGTTCAAGATTCATTATCTTATTTTTATGATCATACGCCGGTGCATCATAGGCCCGAACACATCGCAACTTCATGCATCATCCCGTTTTTTTTTGGATCAATATTCTTGATTAGAGAAAAATTTGAAGACATTTTAATAATTCACCTGAAATACTTTTCTAATCCACCAAAGTATTAGAATTAGAAAATACATAAATAAGAAAACCAAAGTATTTAAAAATACACAAATAAGAAAACAGAATCAAATCCTATGGAATATTCAACAATTTACTACAAATATTAATAATTCACCGAAAATTGCACCGATGAAAAACTATGATTAAAATATTTAATATCATTCAGCGCATGCAAGTCAATAATCTTATATTATAAAAGGAGAACCTTCTTGCCTCAAAAGTTGCCACATGTCATTCTTAATATGTTGACAAGTGTTATTTAAAAAAAAAAAACAGTTTCTAATTCATCTTCATAAAACCCCACTTTCTTAATTTTCCCTGATTACCATTAATTAAAGAAACATTCGGGTGAAGAAACGCTCCTCTTCTATTTTCTTAATTATATCATTAATTAAAGAAACGTTTGGGGTGAAGAAACAGACTGAAGGAGGCAGGCGAAGAAGCATAACAAAGCAGCTTGTGTAAAAGCATTTCAGTTTCCGAATTTTTTAAATCCTATTCTCTCCCATCCCCTGTTTTTAGTTCCGACGACTCCAATTTGAGACTGCTTGAGGCGTCGATGTATACGGATGGTTGAGTATTCTCAACGAGATCGCCGGCGCGTACAACTAGATTCTCCCGGTTATATGTATTGTCAGAGGCCCGACCTCTACTGATTACGGCATTAACTGGATCCTCCATGGGGTTACCGAAATTTAATCAAGAGCTTCGCTTTCGGACTGATACTTGCTATCAAGTTGTACGCATATCATAATTTCTCCATCGGATCAAGCTACTTTAATTTTGTTTATGTAATTTTGTTTTTCTATTAGCTTACTTACTTCTTTCTTCATTTAGGCCGTGGTGAACAATCTAGATGTTTCTCTCGAGTTGAAAGACACAGCAATATGACAGCTTTAAAGGAGAGCAACTGAGCAAGCCTTGCAACTTGCTGGCGAAACGGCATCCCGTGTTTAGTTGTGAGGATTACCTTGAATGTGTTCGGTGAAATGCTTGATGTCAGGGAATTTTTCAGTTTGGATTGAGCATTTCTTCTTCAACTTTTAATAATGATGATTTCCATCGCCTTGCAGGTGTACTTCTGATTTCAAGTTCTAGAATGTGGACTCTTCCAGTGAAATTGGTAGTATGCAATAGTCTTTTTTGAAAATTAAGGTAACGAAGCGTGTGGAATTTCTGTGGTCTATGATTCTTCTGCGAATTTTACCACTTCTCATGTGTTCTTTTTGCATTATTCATTTCATTTTTGTATGCTTAATATTTGGGATCATTTAGCAAATATATTATCTTATACAAAATGCTTAGCTTAATGAGAAAGTGTGATATATGACCAGGTCTCTGTTCCCAGCCTTTGGAGGACTGATGTATGGTTATGATCAGAGCCACATCTTCTGCTACCATTTTCATTTAGGTACTGTCTATAAATGATTTTTACAAGTTCTGAGTATTTATGGAAACAAGTTTAGAAAGATCTTGGAGGTGTTGATTGTGCTTGCTAAGAGCTATATGAGTCTGTGTAAATGAACTTATTTTGTTAATGTTACCTTTCCTCTCTATGTGAAAATGTAATAATTGGTTTAGAAGATTATGATTTGTGGAAAATGTAGGAAAATTTGAATGGATTTTTCTAATCCAGTTATTTATATTACCTCGGAATCTGTATTTGAGTCGGTTTGTTCATTGTGCCTGAGTCGGATTTCAAAATTGTCTAAATTAAAAACCTTGAGTCGTTAAAAGTCCTCTCTCTCTTTCGGAATTTGTTTGGAGCAAGGATTCAAACTCGGTGTATAAGTTTCATACTGTGAAAGAATATGGTATGCATGTTTATTTGAATAAAGCTTTACAAACACTCGCGAAAATGTAAATGATACTATTGGTAGCCTTTTAAAAGAGTAAATAGTTTTACAATGCAGATTCATTAGACAATTAATTTTTCATGCTATTAACTTCCTACCACAACTGCCCTTTTTCATGCTATTAACTTCCTACCACACTGCCCTAGCAGCTACGAAATCATATATGTTAGTTTTGCACTTCAATTATTCATACTTTCTTTTTAATACTCTTGGTATGTGAGATTTTGTTTGCATAAAGTTAACACTACAATTAAATTAGGAAAGAAGCTGTTAGATCATTAGATGACAGGTGGGTTCCGGTGTTGAGGGCATTGAAGAAGCTGATGTTCTTGAGGTCATTGCTTTGGGGTTATTTATTTATTTAAAACATTAGGTGCGTGCACCTATTCTATCCAAAATTTTATTTGCAATTCTAGGATATTATTCGAAGACTTAATTTTAAAGGATGGAACAGTCCCATGATGTACCCAAGCAGATAATTAATTGTACACCATATTTTTATAGTTAGTCCAATTGAAATAAGAATTGAAGTTTTCATTATACATTCATTTACAAGAATCAATATTATATTTAGTGCATTTTTGTGCACTTCTGGTGAGGTTTACCATCATGTTTGCTTTTGAGATGGGGTTATGTTGTCATATTAATAGTGCTAAGTTGTTTTCGGTGGAGTCAATCTAAGTATTGCTCTACTGCACTGTTTCAGCTGTAACATGATTATCGTTACAGTCAAAATTCATCTTCTCTAAAAATGCAAAAAGTCATGAGTGTGTAGTGTATTATGAATGTTGCAAACTTGGGAAAAAATCAGTAAAATGGTATCGACAAGGAGCAAGGAGAAGATGATTATTAGTACTGGAGATGAAAAGTGGATGATGAAGTGGGGCAACGGCAAAGCCGACAAAGGGCTGAGAAGGAAACACAACTTTTTGATGTAAGTAAATTATGTAGTACTCTTTTATTTCCTCATTTATGATGTTCATTAGGAGAACATAATATACTTTCAATCAGCTATTAATTGCAAGAAAAAAGTAACCATGTGTTGAAAGTTTGTATGTTTGATCTGCTTTGTGAGGCTATATAAGTTGGGGAGAATAATAATTTACACTCAAAGCAATATCTCCTGATTCAAGTTTTTCTGTGAGAGTTCCATGCATACATAGACCAATTCTCAGCGGTACTACATAAAAACAATTAGTTATAATAGTCGCATGAAAATTTGAAGAATTGATCCTTGTATAGATTAATGTGTGTATTAGTTGATGATATTGTTGCTTTATTATTTTCATTTGTGTTGTGATGCCAGAATTTGATGTATTTAGCCACTTCTAGACAAATGTGATGATTGAGAAGGAAGTTTGAGCCATTGAATATGAAGAATTTGAGCTAAAAAGTTGGCAAGTGAATGAAAGGCCAATACAATCAAAAGGACCAACACTGAAAATGAACAAAAAATGTGGTCGGAAATTCGAGTTTGGACCATGCCGGATGGCACAATCATCCTGAGGTCCAGGATTATGATGTAATGTTTCCATTTTTTGTTTACCAAATCATGTGTGTTAAGTATTCTTAAAATTGGATTGGTCGTCCTTGGACCTTGGACAAGCATTGGAAGAGGAATTCAAGTAGAAAATAAGGAATGCAACTAAAAGATATTGAATTGGAAATTTCAAGATCCATTTGTGTTCTAGAGTCCTCTTTTCTTTTAATTGCGAGTGTTGATGTTACCAAAGTATTAATGTCACATGCCCAATTTATATCCAATCTTACCATCTCATGGTATGCGGATGGTCTCACACACTACTCTTATGTTAAACATGTTGGTGCATAAATCTATGTCTAGCTACACAATATGTCTAGGATGCACAATAGGTTATTCAAAACTCATGTAGGATGCACAATAGGTTATTCAAAACTCATGTTGGATAACACAAATTTAATTCAAGCATGTTTGATTTCATGTTCATACAAAATAACTCAAACCGAACCGAACTGACAAAAGAGGATATATATATATATATATATATATATAATAAGTATCTAATTTATAGACAATATTTATTTAAGTTTGTGTTGTTGGATAATGTTTATTTTGGTTGTGTTGCACTGTTGCTGGACTATGGATGAATTGTGAATTTATGTGTATTTTGATATATCAATGTGGTTGTATTCTTTTGGTTATTTTGAATTTTTTATTGTGGATTATTTGTTTTGGTTGCAATTAATATATATGGGCTTGGGCTGTTAGTAGGTTATAAGTGTAAAAATATGGTCCAATTTAAAAGACCGTTGTATTTCAATTTTTCGGTTATTTACCGAAACCGAACCAAAATTTTCAGTTTTATATAATTCGGTTTATTTCGGTTATGACTTTTCGATTCGGTAACCGAACCGAGCCATGCTCTGCCCTACATATTATATTACATTACTTTTGTTTCTAAAATTAATTCAATTATATAAATAGAGAATATTAAAACCAAGTAAATAGATAAAACATTTAATAATTTGAAAAAATATGATCTTTGTTAATTTTGTCATATATTTATGATTCGTTAATTTTATTACTTAATATTTCAATTTGAGGACCAGATTATGGAGCATGGACTATAGTGTGAATTTTGACTTAGAGTTATTTTTAGTATTTTGATTTTTATGATGTCTACTACATAGATAATACTAAAAAATAAACATAATTTATCTAAACAGTTGAACCGACAATTGTTGCTCTATCTGGTTCAAGTCGATTTTTAAATAAATATTTACAATAGACCCGTGCATCGCACGGGCAAGTACTAGTTCATATTAAAGATGTAATCAAACCTCAAATTGTCGTTGTTGCAAGATGTGTTAGTGTAACACGTGTCCTTCTAGTTGTTAATTAGTTGTACACGTAGGGCTTTGGTTAGTACTCAATTAACAAACTGTTAGTTAGTGTTAATGGAGTTTGTTAAGTAATACTCCTATTCTAGAAAGATTACATTTAACTTGTCCCTAATATTGTATAAAAGGGAAAGCACAGTGTACAGATCATTTTATGCAGAAAATATATTTTCTATTCTTCCCTGTTCTTGACTTGGTATCGCAAGAGTCAATTTGATGTTCTTCATTGATGTTGTGTTGATTTTCGTCTCAATTTCTTCGATCCTTCTTCTCAATTCACAACAATTCCTAAGTCTCCTATCTAATTTCTTCTAATTTCTCATGGCTTTTGATTCTGATTTCGATTCAACTTCTTCTCTTCCGCGATTCATCTCTCTCTCTATCAAACTTGATAGATCCAACTATGCCTACTGGCAGTTACAAATTCTGGCTTCAGTTAAGGCTCATGGCTTCAAAGATGTTTTATTTTGCTCAATCGATTCCGTTCCGCAAATACCTGATTCCTCTTCTTCGGATTCTGCTACTGATGCGACTATGGTGTTGTGGCATCATCGAGACCAGTTTCTCCTTAGCTGGCTATTGAGCTCGATTAGTGAGCCTATGCTTGGGCATGTTAGTCGATGTGTCTATTCCTTTCAAGTGTGGAAGGTATTTGAAGATCTGTTTCGATCTCAATCTAAAGCGCATGTTATGAACTTGCGTATCAGCTACAAACATTGAAGAAAGGCAACCTCTCGGTGGATGATTATATGCTTCAGATGCATTCTCTTACTGACGGTCTTCATGCTGCAGGTCATGATTTAAGTGATGAAGATCTTATCATGTATTTGCTTGGTGGTTTAAGTCTGGAATTCGATGTAGTTGTGGTTAATCTCACGACGCATGCTGAATTATTGACTCTATCTGAGGTACAGTCCATTCTCCATACATTTGAAATGCATCTTTTGCATACTGCCTCTGGTATTGGTCGAGGCTCTACTCCGGCTCCGAGTGTGAATTATGCGAATTCTGATTCTTCTGGTAAATCTTGTTAATGTTGTTGGTAGTGAAGTATTCATTATTTACTTTGAAACAACATGAATTTGCCCTTTCTTCTCATTAACTAATACTTTATGATCAAATGTTACCTTAGATGTTTTAACATGCAGGATGAAGATCTAGAAGGATCTACAGGACTCTGGAATACTCAATGTTTTAGTGAATGTTGCAAGCATTGGTTGCAATATGGACAATTACTGATTCTAGAAGGATCTACAAGAATCTACAAGGACCTACACGATCCAGGCTATTCCGGGATAATTTAAAACGATCTAGATTAGGCGGTTGCAGTCGATAAACATCAGAATAAAGATAAGATCATGGGCGCATAACAAGAGATCATGGAGCAATTGCATAAAGAAGTTATTTACGGATGAAGACCTCCATCTATAAATAGAAGTCGAAGTCTTCAGTACCAAGTGTGGAGTAAACAAGTAAACCTACTCTAGCATTAATCCTGAGTTCAAAGGTGATAAGACAGTTATTCCAACATTTATGTTATGCCTAGAAGTTTAGTATATCTCGCATAGCTTGCGATAAATCCTATATCTATAGATAGAGAGATCATAGATATAGAGTGAGATCAACTTTGACGGTGTATAGTGTTATACACTTAGCCAATTTAGATTTGATAGGTGATATCGAGTCTTGTTTCCGTTGTGAACGATTTTACTCTTCACACAACTTTTGTATCACTAATCTTATTATAGTGAACATTTCGCCGTAAGGCTAGCACAAGCTATTTAATATAGTTTGTGTTACAAAGTATTTCATCTTGCAATTGTGTGTTTAAGTCTTCCGCTGTACACGTTTTTATCTCTGTTTTTCCAGATTGTTGTAGTGTCTGTTTTAACATTCATTACAACATCTATACTTTATAACACACGCACACCTTCATTTGGCACCAGAGCCATAAACTTCATATACTAAGTTTAGATCATGTGTTTTTAGTGTGTCTTTTGCTATGGAATATCCTCTAAACACCCCACTTAGGCCTCCTATACTAGATGGAAACAACTATGCATATTGGAAACCTAATATGCGCATGTACATCAAGTCTATTGATGAACATGCTTAGAGAAGTGTTCTGACCGGCCGGGAAAGGCCCAGAAATCAAGTAGATGATGATGGCGAGACAAGAGTCAAACGGGAGATTGAATGGACCAATGAGGAGACCACAACGGCGAGCTACAATTCCAAAGCTCTCAATGCAATCTTTACCTCTGTTGATGTGTCTATGTTCAAGATTATATCAATATGTACTAAGGCTAAAGATGCATGGGAGAGGCTTCAAGAACATTGCAAAGGAAGTGAAAGTGTTCGAAGGACCAAACTTCGAATGCTTGGGACCAAGTTCGAGAATCTAAGGATGAAAGATGATGAGACTATCACGGCTTACAATGAAAGGCTAAGTGAGATTGTCAACGAATCACATGCACTTGGAGATCCAATTTCCAATATACGGGTTGTACACAAAATTTTGCAATCTGTTCCTAAACGGTTCGATGAAAAAATTTGTGCTATTGAAGAAGCCAAGGACACTGATACTCTAAGTCAGAATGAGCTTGTAAGTATTCTCAAAACGTATGAGATGAAGACAACTCAATCTGATGATACGAGTGAAGGGAAGAAGGTTGTTGTTTTCAAAGGTGAAACATCTTCTAACACTGAAACTCAGCCCTTTGTGACCGAAGTTGAGCCTGATGAAGATATTATTGACCAATGTTACAACACTCCTGAGCACATTGCCTTCCTCACAAAGAAGTTCAACTCCTACCTGAAGAAGAAGATGAACAGATCCAGAGGGAATGCTCAATCAAGGACTCCTTTCAACAACACACCATCTGATCCGGAGAAAAGAAAGGATCAAAATAAATCTAGACAATTCAAAGGTAACAAATCAAGGTATGATCTTGAATTTAGAAAATCAGTTAGATGTGATGCTTGTACTAGATTTGGACACTATGCAAATGAGTGTGCAAATACCAGATTACGACAAAAACTGAATTTTAATGTTACTTTTAGTGATGACTCAGATGATGAACCCGAAAGTTCTAAAGATGAGGAATTAGCTTTTTCTGCAAGGATTGATTATGATGATTCTTTAAATGATGATCTGGATGATCTAGACACTGATGTTGTTTCCAATGTTATAACATCGGAAATAACATTTGTAAAAAATCGTTCATATTTGAACTATTTTAATGGGTGTGTTGATGAGACAGGTTCTAATGACATAAGGGATGATGTTTCCAGTATAGCCAAAGAGAATGATGATCTCAGAGAGACTGTAACAAAGCTGGAAGTCATTCTAACAAGGAAGGATTTAGGAATTTCTAAACTAAAGGAAGAACTGAAAAATTCTACCTTAAGTTTTAAGAAGTTTTCTAAAAGTTCTTCTATTGTAAGTGATTCTATAAACATTGGACAGTCTAACAAGCATGGCTTAGGATATAGTGGTGAAACTACTTCTAAATATGTGAATAATCCTGTAAAATTTGTGAAGGGAAAAACTTAGCTTTTTGCTGAAACAAAAGTACATATGATTGAAAAACCTGTTAAGAAGTATGTGTGTCACTATTGTTCTGAAATTGGTCATATTCGTCCTTATTGTCAAAAGATGAAAAGGGATCTGGAAATTCCAAGAAACACTGGTCAAAATCTGCTAAGAAAAAGAAAGAACATGTTACTTGTAATGTTGTTCAAACTTCTCTAAAAACATGTGTGACTGATCTATGGCATTTTGATAGTGGTTGCTCTAGATATATGACTAGTCATGTTAATTACTTATTTGACTATGAACCTTGTAATGGTGGAACTGTTACATATGGTGGTGGATCAAAAGGTAGAATCATTGAAAAGGGAACCTTAAATGTTGAAGGTTTTCCTAAGCTTAAGAATGTTCTGCATGTTGATGGCTTACTTGCTAATTTGCTTATTATAAGTCAACTGTGTGATGACAATTTGCATGTTGAATTTGATAAAGATTCATGCTATGTTCTAAACAAAGATAATAAGTGTCTAATGACTGGTAATAGGTCAGCTGGTAATTGTTACTTGATTGGAACAAACAATGTGTGTCATTTATCAAATTGTGATGAGAATGCCATATGGCACCAAAGACTTGGACATGTGAATTACAGATTCATGCAAAAATTGGTTAAGTCTGAAGCAGTGAAAGGATTACCTAAATTGAAGATTGTTATACCTACTGTATGCGGTTCATGCCAAAAAGGTAAGCAGGTAAGAGTATAGCACAAGATGTTATCACACTGCACAACACATCGTTGTTTTGAATTACTGCATATGGATCTAATGGGTCCTATGAAAACTGAGAGCATTGGAGGTAAGAAATATTCACTGGTTGTGGTAGATGATTACTCTAGGTTTACCTGGATTGAGTTTTTAAGAGAAAAATCCGAAACTTTTGATGCTTTTAAAATTCTTTACAAAAGATTTAAAACTGTTTTTAACTTGAAAGTTAGCAGGATTAGGTCTGATCTTGGTAGGGAATTTGAAAACAACATGTTTACAGTTTTTTGTGAAAAGAAAGGTATTGTCCAAGAGTTTTCTTCTCCTAAAACTCCACAACAAAATGGGATAGCTGAAAGGAAAAATAGAACTCTTCAAAAAATGGCAAGAGTAATGCTTACTTCAAAAAGTCTTGCAAAGAAATTTTGGGCTGAAGCATTGAATACAGCATGCCATATTGCTAATAGAGTCTATTTTAGATTTGGAAGTAACAAAACCCCATATGAAATCTTGAACAACAAGAAACCAAATGTAAAATACTTTCATGTTTTTGGTTGTGTGTGTTACATTCTGAATGATAGGGATCAATTGCATAAATTTGATTCTAAAAGTGACAAAGGGTTCTTCTTAGGTTATTCTAGAAATAGTAAAACCTATAGAGTCTATAACCTTAGAACAAACACTGTTCAAGAATCTGTGAATGTTGTTTTTGATGATGATAAGAATCTGATAGATGGAAATTATTGGGAAAAGACACTAAAGATGTGACTGAAGTTACTGAAGTTCCTAAAGAATCACTGAAAATAGAGAATGTTTCACCAAATGTTACAACATCTGGTACAACATTCCCTGCTGATTCAGTTGATACTTTACAGAATAATCAGTATACTCCAAAGAAGAATCCAGCTATCTGGATTACCAAAAGCCATCCTTCACATCAGATTATTGGAGATGCTTCAGTAGGTGTTCAAACAAGAATGAGAGTAAGTGCAAACTGTGTTGATATGGTAAGGTCTGTGTGCATGTCTTCAATATGCAATGTTGTGAATGCTCAGTGTTACTACTCTGAAATTGAACCTAAAAATGTTACAGAAGCATTAAAAGATGAAAATTGGATTAATGCTATACATGAGGAACTTAATCAGTTTGAGAGGAATGATGTTTGGTCATTAGTTCCAAGACCTGACAATGTCAATGTCATTGGAACTAAATGGATCTTTAAGAATAAAACTGATGAGCCAGGTAACATTAATAGGAACAAAGCTAGATTAGTTGCACAAGGTTACACTCAAGCTGAAGGTATTGATTTTGATGAAACATTTGCATCTGCTGCTAGGATAGAGTCCATTAGATTGTTACTAGCAATTGCATGCTACATTAATATTAATCTTCATCAAATGGATGTAAAAGCTGCATTTCTGAATGACATATTAATTGAAGATGCATTTGTTGAACAACCTAAAGGTTTTGAAAACCCACAGTATCCTGATCATGTGTACAAGCTAAAGAAAGCTTTGTATGGTCTCAAACAAGCTCCTAGAGCTTGGTATGGTAGACTTACTGACTTTCTTTTGCAATTTGGTTTCATAAGAGGAGAGGCTGATAGAACCTTGTTCATTAAACATACTGGAGAAGACTTGCTAATAGCTCAAATATATGTTGATGACATTGTTTTTGGTTCAACTTGTAACATTATGTTAAACAAGTTTGTTAAAGCAATGACAACAACATTTGAGATGAGCATGGTAGGTGATTTGAATTACTTCCTAGGACTTCAAATCAAACAAACCGATAAAGGTATTTTCTTCTCTCAGAGTAAGTATGCAAAGAATTTAGTGAAAAGGTTTAGATTATGTTGATGATATTTTTGTAATCGATGATGATTAGTGGCTGTTTTCTCTAAGTAAGATCATCAAACAAGAACTAAGATCATGGATAATAATCAAGAATGAAATTTACAAGAGGTTGGTGTATTTTTTGAATTATGGAACCCTTTTTATTTCATGCAAATGAGGGAGTATTTATAGACATACAAATGGACCATGTGTCATCATCTTAGCCATTCTACCATTAGATATTTGCCAAGTGTTAGGACACTTGTACTACGTCTAAGCTATTGACTGTTGGAGTTCCCCATGTTGTACTTGACCATTAGGGTTACTCGGTTGCTTTCCGTGGTGACCAGTTGCTCGCCTGTATGTCTTCGTTGGGTATTTGAACCTTTACTCTCTCAGTTGTTCGCTCTATGTTTGTGACCTTTGCACAATTGCTTGTCTGGATGGCTATCATCTTGATCAACTGTTCATTTTAGCCTTTTAACCAGCTTCTCGTTTTGGACTCTTGCTCAGCTGGTAGCCTCGGCCTTTCGCCCAGTTGCTAGCCTAGGCTCCTTGCACAACTGTTTGCCTTGACCAGTTGCTAGCCTAGGCTTCTTGCTCAGTTGCTAGCTTAGGCTTCTTGCTCAGCTGCTCGCCTTGACCAGTTGCTAGCCTAGGCTTCTTGCTCAGCTGCTCGCCTTGACCAGTTGCTAGCCTAGGCTTCTTGCTCAGCTGCTCGCCCTACTTAGTTGTTAGTCACTTGCTTAGTTGTTCGCCATTAAGTTTGATGTCTTGATTATCTTTCATTGACCCTTTGCTCAGTTGCTCGCCTACCAACAATTGCCCCCTAGCTTGATCTCATGTTGGGATATAAATTGACCAACTGAGACCAAGCTACGATTTAACGTCTTTTTTCGTGACGGGCGAGCAACCGAGCAGGTGGGTTACAATATGGCGAGCAACTGAGCGTGCCCCTTCGGATTGCGACGGTTGGTTTCCCGAGGCGCGGGAGCCGAGGCATCGCGTCAGTCACGCGTGCTTCCCTATTTGCATATAGGGGCCTATATTTTTTGAAAAATTGCAATTTCGACCCTATTTTCTCATCTATAAATAGGCCAAATCACCTTCTTCATTTTCCTTTTTCGAAAACCCTTCAGATTTCCGCCATTGACAAACCTTTGAGCTTTCATCTTTGTGATTTTCACGTCTTATTCGAGCTCTTGTCGTGTGATTTCTTCCTCCTAAGGTAATTTATTGATCGTCTTTCTCTTTTGCTTCTTAATTCCCTTCTTAATTTTTCGAGTTTTTATAATCACCGTTGCAACTCCGATCCTGGGCCACCTTTGCTCCGCCCGTATTGTTATTGCGCCGCCGCCATGTTGCCGCCATTTCTGTCTTGTTGTCATCGCGCCCTACTTTCCGGCGTTGAAGATCAATTTTTCCCCATTGGTGCGTTTGAATGGATTCTCCCTCGTCGAGCACCTCTCTATCCAGACCCGGGCGAAACCCAGAAAAAAGACCCGTAGAAAACCCTATTGCATCTCCTCGTAGATCTGTTTGCCAAGCCTTAGCGAGCAACCCACGTACTCTGTTGGTAGACGAAGAGTCAGATTCAGACGCAAGCTCTGTTGTTCGCTCAATTGAAGGCTACGCCTCTGATCGCTCTAGCGAGCAAGAGGGCGATTACCCTGCTGTTCGCTCTCGTCAAGGGGGCGATACTTCTTCGGATCTTGGAGAAGATTCAGAGGAGGTGGCTGCTGAAATAGAGGGAGCACTTGACTCTATTGGCGAGCAACCTGTCGTGGGGGGCGAGCAACAGGGCCATGGGCTCACTTGGGAATTCTTGAGGGAAATCAACTTCCCAATTTCCAAAGTCACGCCAAAATCTCAAATCCCCGAAGGTGTTGCTCGCGACGATGAATGGGAGTATTATGATGCTCGCTATTCGAGGATTTTTATTCCTCGCCCCAGAGTGATCATGAAGGCCCAAGAGAGTATCTACGCCGCGAGCAAGATTTCGAGTGTCATTACTGAAGACGATTTGGCGAGCATTCGGAAGGTGTACAAAATCCCTTATGACATTCATTTGTACGCTCCAAAGGCCGGAGAAACAGTTGATCGCCCCCCACCCGGTTGTACGACGATCAACCTGGACGTGCTCAACACTGGCTTCCCGCTTCCTTTGCACCCCCTTAGTGGTCACTTCCTGCTGGACGTGAATTTGGCGATCACCCAAATAACGCCGAATGGCTGGAGTAATCTGCTAGCCTTCATGACCCTCTTCGGTCTTGAGGGTTACAAAAATAAAATAAGCATCGTTGAACTTCACTATGCCTTGATAATCTCGGCTCAAAATGAAGACAGCGTGGGGTGGTATTACGTGAAGGCGAGGAGCGGGGTGAAGCTAATTGAGGAGGTTCCCAACAAAGTTAGAGGTTGGCATGGCCATTTTTTCTTTATTGGCGGGGACTGGCGAGCAACTGAGGGATTTGCTGGCGGACAGGCGCGCATCCCATCGCCTGAAGGCTTTGGGAATATCAAACGTAGGCTTAGTTTTATCTTACTGGTAAACTTAGCAGGACTAATTTTAATTTTTCTTTCTTTGTTGTTTTGCAGGCCCGAGGATCTTGAAGTGGGGGCATCCTAACTTGAGTGACAAGTTCATATTCACCTTTGCTGTTATTTCGTTGCGGAACGTTGCTGACCGCGACTTGGTTCACTTGTCAAAGGCTCATTGTCGCAAACTTGCGGGTCTGATTACAAGTCCTCATCATCTTGAGGCACAAGCGGCAATCCCTGAAGGTAAGCCTTCCTTCTAATTCATCGTTGTTAGCCTGACTCAGTTGCTAACTTATTTTTATTGTTCGCCAACTCAGTTGCTCGCTATCTTTATTGCTCGTTATCGTACTATTGCTCACCAATATCTAGTTGTTTAACTTCCTTTTTTTTAGAGCAACAAGTCACTGTTGTCGTTCCTTCTATCCCCGAATCTTATTACTTGCTCGTTGAGAGAGTGAGGCAGATGGCATCCCAGGATATTTCAAGGAAGAAGATGGACCCTCCCCTCGCAATACTCCATATTCGATTGGGACAAGATCCAACTGCTCGCCCCCGCGGTGGTGCTGCTCGCCCCAAGCAGGGAAGCAAGCCCTCTCCTTCTCCCAGGGATACAAGGAGGGAGAAAGAGAGAGAGAGAGAGAGAGAGAGAGAGAGAGAGAGAGAGAGAGAGAGAGAGAGAGAGAAGGAAAGAGAGAAGGATAAGAGGAAGGCACTGCGAGGAGATGGTGGTCGCGGCAGGAGAGGCGACAAACATTCTTCAAAGTGTTCCAAGGCTGGCGGGGAGGCGAGCAGTGGGGCTCCAAGGTCTCCAGTTTCCAAGTCCACTTCCTTGGAGGTGGTGGACGAGCAACAGGTGGTCGCTAGTGTGGCGGTGACCAAGTCGGGGAACTATCCCAAAGACACCTCTTATTTGGGTTGGGACCCTGTTAAAATTAAAGAGTAAGTTGCTCGCCTCTTCAAGCTCTGCTGCTCGCCTCTCCTAGCTCTGTTGTTCGCCTGCTTCTTTTTGTTGCACTAACTCTTGTTTTATCTCTTTATTTGGTCAGGTACAACCCGGAGCATTACCTCGGTCGAGGAACAACACTTCACCACTTCGCTGTTGTAAAAGACGCATCTCCCTCGCTCTACGATATTCCCGATGCTCACGTTCGCCGAGCAACTGAGACAGTCCTGAGGGCTTGGACCAAATTGGCTAACACTCTCGTCGCCGATCAGACTGCGAGTGATAATGCTCGTTTGATGAGCTACAATGCCGGCCATCAACTGGTCATGTCCCAGATGCTGCTTGACCAGATAACGGAGCTTGAGCGAACAAACCAGAATTTGAGGCGTCGCATCGAGGAGATGGATGAGGAGAAAATTATTGCTGTTAAAGAGTGCAAAGCTGAGCATGCCAAGAAGCTGGCGCCGATGGAAAAGAAGGTGGAGGCTACCCTGATGAGCGAGAAGAATGCCTTGGATAAGGCTGAGAAGATGTTGTTGGAGGTCAAGTTCGCCGACTTACGGGTTGAAAGAGTGGAGAAAGAGCGAGCAGACTTAGCTGGTCGCCTGCTGGTCGCCGAGGAACAGATTAAAAGGTTGGAGGAGGAGCGCAAGGACATGATCGATTACGAGGTCCACGAGCAGGAGGTATTGGACAAGACCAACTTTGGGTACATATGTGCCTTTGCTGAATGTTTGAGGTCCGTTCACTTCGCCTATGACCACAATCAAGATATTCGTGGTGCGGTAAGGGCGGACTTCATTGAGTATATCAAGAATTACCCTCCTGCTCCCGGATCTACTCTGTTCCTCGCCGATCTTGCTACCTTGGGTTTTCCCTTGGAGATCTTCGGCGAGGATGTTAACGTCGTGTCTCCCACATATGGCGGTCAACCGGAGAAAGTCCCGGCAGCGACGAACGATGAGGTCTTTGCTGGTTTGTCTTCACTTCCTTTGACTCCCATTGATGGAGCTGGTACCTCGAATGTCCCAGGCGAGCAGTCGAGCTCTGGGGCGACCACTGGCGTAGATGCTCCTCCTCCCGCTTGAAGGCTCAGCTTTTAGTTTACAATAGGATTTATATTCCTCTTTTTGTACTTATTGCTCCTATTGTAGAACATCTTTTGTCTCAATGAAATGAAAGCTTTTGCCAATCTACATATTCGTCCCTTTATTTCTATCTTACTCAATTGCTCGCTTACTGCTTTGCATATGACTTCATTGATTTCTAAGTGTTCTTTTTATTCTTAAGGTAAACAATTAGTGAAATTTTTAGTTAGGTCATTTGGTTCTTATAGAACTTAACCTTTAATTATTTGGGCCTTTTTGGTCGCTTGTGGACTTGGCCTTGTTTTTGCATTTATTAAGCTCAGTTGTTCGTCTTATGATAGACTTGTGCTTTGCAAGTTTTGGCGAGCAACTGAGTAGTTTAGGACTTAGGCTGGTGACTCATAGGTTCATCAATATTCCGAATACAAACATGCAGGAATGTTTGCCTAGCAAAATAAATTTCCAAAATGCACAACTGCTCGCCTATCGAATATAGACTTCTAAAATGCACAATTGTTCGCCTAGCGATGCACAACTGCTTGCTTATATATATAAACTTGTGCAAAAAATTTAAATTTACAGAAATTTACAAAGGGCTTACAACAGATTTACATTGTAAAACTTCTAAGACTTACATCACTTTATTGATAGTACTTCTTGAGTAAAGTTGCATTCCAGGAGTATTGGAACGACTTGTCTTCCATGTCTTCAAGGTCATATGTGCTATTGTACCATTTATTTGTAACCTTGTATGGGCCCTCCCAAGTCCGGCCGAATACTCCTGGTGGTGGTGCCAAAACCTTCCGAAGCACTAAATCTCCGACTTTGAAATCTCTTGCTTTTACTTGAGAATTATAGTACTTTGCTGCTCTTTTCTTATAGATTGCATTTTTCATTTCTGCTGTGATTCTCTGTTGCTAGTGCAGAGTTATTCGCCTCTTCGTCGAGTACAGCCATTCGTTCTATTGGGACTTTCAGCTCAACTAGTATTACGGCTTCTGTCCTGAAAGCCATTGTGAACGGTGTTTCACCTGTGCTTGTTCTGTGGGACACCCGATATGCCCATAACACTTCTGACAACTCTTCGGACCATTTCCCATGTTTGTCGGCTAAGTGGATCTTCAAAATGTGTGTGATTATTTTGTTTACGGCTTCCACTTGGCCGTTCGACTGGGGGTGGTACGGTGTTGAAAAGTGTTTTTTTACTCCCCATTTTTCACAAAAATCTCTTATCTTTTTCCCTTCAAACTGTTTTCCATTATCTGTCACAATTGCTTGAGGTACCCCGAAGCGACAAACAATGTTTCTCCAAATGAAATTGATCATTATCTCTTGTGTAATTCACACAAGCGCTTCTGCTTCAGCCCACTTCGTGTAATAGTCTACAGCTACCACTGTGAACCGAACATTTCCTTTTCCCAACGGAAAAGGCCCGATGAGGTCAATTTCCCATTTCGCAAATGGCCACGGACTATTGACTGAAATTAGTTCGTGTGGGGGCTTGTGGGTGTTTGGGGCGAACAACTGACACTTGTGACAAGTTCGGGCAACTTTGATTGCATCATGGAGAAGGGTCGGCCAATAATATCCCTATCTTACGGTCTTATATGCCAATGCCCATCCTCCAGCATGACTTCCGCATACACCTTCGTGAATTTCTTTCAACACTGCCTGCCCTTGCCCCCTAGCCAAGCATTTTAGGAGTGGGAGTGAAAATCCTCTCTTGTACAACTGTCCATCCATCATGGTGTATCTTGCTGCTCTCCTAACCAACCTGCTAGCCTCCAACGGGTTATCTGGTTTTTCATTATTCTGTAGATATTTGATGATCGGCGTTCTCCAATCATCTTCCCCCAACTCTTCGTCAACTTGATAGATTTTGTAATCCTCGGTTGATGGGTTGGATATCCTCATCAATGTAACCTCGGATAACTCCGCTGGTCCGATGCTAGTTGCTAGCCGAGCGAGCGCGTCTGCTTGTGAATTGTTATCTCTTGGTACCTGTTCAATGTATATTTGTTCAAACATGGAGGCTAGGTGAGCAACAATCTTTTGATACAAAGCCATATTTTTATCCTTCGCCTCGTACTCTCCCCGAACTTGGTTGATAATCAACTGTGAATCTCCAAAAATTTGTAATTTTCTTACCCCAACTGCTAGTGCTAGCCGCAATCCAACGATCAATGCCTCATATTCTGCTTCATTGTTCGTTGCCATGAACTCAAAATGAACAGCTGAAGTGAAGACCTGCCTGTCTGGACTTATCAAAACTATTCCTGCCCCCGACGCTGTGTTGGTAGATGATCCGTCAACATACATGTGCCAGGGATGATCATGTTCTCTCGTCGGATCTTGGGAGAATGTCAACTCGACTATGAAGTCGGCTAAGGCTTGCCCCTTGATCGCTGTTCGAGGAGCATGTGAGATTCCGAACTGGCTAATTTCCAAGGACCACTTCAGGAGGCGACCAGCTGTGTCGGGTCCGTGCAGTATCTGTTTGAGTAGAAATGTTGTCAATACCTCCACCTGGTGGTCGAAAAAATATGGATGGAGCTTTTTGACACTCATCACTAGTGCGTATGCCAGCTTTTCTGTTGGCGAATATCTGAGCTCTGCTTCATGTAAAGCCTGACTTACGTAGTAAATGGGCAGGTGGAACTTTCCTTCTGCTCGAACGAGCACTGAGCTGATTGCAACTTCTGAAGCTGCCAGGTATAAATATAACTTCTCTCCTGGAATCGGCTTGGCAAGAATTTTTGTGTCACCGAGGTATTCTTCCAGCTGTTCGAACACTTGTTGACAAGCATTTGTCCATTGAAACTTTCCCTTCTTGATTGCCTCGAAGAATGGCCTACACTTATCTCCGGATCTTGAGACGAACCTGTTTAAAGCTGCTAGGCACCCGGTTAGCCGTTGGACTTCTTTTACTGATCTGGGTGGCTACATTTCCATGATCGCTTTCACCTTCACTGGATTTGCTTCGATTCCTCGCTGACTGACTAGATGTCCCAAGAATTCCCCGGAATGGACTCCAAAACTGCTCTTCTTGGGGTTTAGTTTCATGTTGTAGGCCCGAAGTATTTCGAATGTTTGGGCCAGGTGCTGCAAATGATCTTCCTTTTTTGGGCTTTTAACAACAATATCATCCACATACACTTCCATCGTCTTCCCGATGTGGGCATTGAACATCTTGTTGACCAACCTCTGGTACGTGGCTCCGGCATTAATCAGCCCAAATGACATCCTTTTCCAGCATAACAAATTTTTGTTGGTATAAAATGATGTGTGCTCCTGGTCGTTCGGATGCATCACAATCTGGTGATATCCTGCAAATGCGTCTATGAAAGTGAGGAGCTCATGTCCGGCTGTGATATCAACCAGCTGGTCGATATGTGGCAACGGGAAATTGTCTTTTGGGCAGGCGGCATTTAGGTCAGTAAAATCAATGCACAATCTCCACGCTCCACTTGCTTTTTTTACTAACACTGGGTTTGCCACCCATTGTGGGCACAAGACCTGTTTGATCAGATCGTTGTCCAACAACTTCTTGACTTCCACATCAAGCGCTTCATACTTGTCGGGCCCAGATTTTCTCCTCTTTTGATGGATTGGCTTTTTCCTCGGGTCGATGTTGAGTCTGTGGCAAGCATGCTCAGGGCTAATGCCTACCATATCTGCATGCGACCATGCGAACACATCGAGATTTACTTTAAGAAACTCCATCATTTTGGATCTGTATGGCTCTGGGAGCTCAGATCCTATGAAGAGTTCTAAGCTCTCTTGGTTCGGGTCGATCTTTATTGCCTCTAACTCTTCAACCGGGACAGCCCTCCATTTTTGGCCTTTCCAACGAGGCTCAATGTGTTAAGAATAAACCCACACACGCAATCACGAAATAGAACACGAGATTTGTTTACCCAGTTCGTCTCACGACTACGTCTGGGGGCGATGCTAAGCCAGGGTTTTTCACTATTTTTTTTCTAATATCGGATACAAGGAGAAAACATGTATATATAATAAATGAACCCTAACCCTAAAATCAGGGCCGAAAACCGGTATTGGGCCCAAGTGTACAGTCCATTCAGCCTCCACACTACAACACGATGATGGGCCCTTCCATGTTCAATTCATCCTCAACTTCCATTGGTTCTGCACCCAGTCGTGGTTCCTTATCTTCCATCTCACTGTTAGCCGGTGCTGCATGCTCTACTCTGTTGCTAGCCGATGTGACTTCATTTCTCTTCTCGCTTGGTTGTTCGTCTCTGCGCACTTGCTCGTCACCATATAGTTGTTCGTCTTTGTACGGCTGTTCGTCTCCGCATAGTTGTTCATCACCGCACAGTTATTCGTCCCCACACAGATGTTCGCAGCCGCACAACTGCTTGTCACCACACAGCTATTTGTCCACCTCCATCATCTATGTGTCGATTGAGCCCATGGTTTTGTTGGGAGTGGATAGTTCATCTTCACCACAGCTGCTCGGTTGTTCGCCCACCATGTTGACTCTGTGATCTCTGGGTTGAAGTTGCAAGAGGCACTCACGAGCTTTCCTCTGGTCACCTTTGACTGTGTCTGCACCTTTAGACGTGGGGAATTTTACACAGTAATAGTACATCGAAACGACTGCCTTGAATTTATGTAAAAAAGGATGGCTGAGAAAACCGTTATAGGTGGACTGTTGATCTACAACCAGGAAATCTACCATCCTATTCAGCTTCCTTTCAGGGTCCTCGACCGATACAAGTTCGACTGCTAGCGTAATCACTCCTAGAGGGACGGTCACAGCATCTCCGAATCCCACAATTCTATGATCACAATCTTTTATGTATCCGGCATATTCTCCTAACTGATCCAATGTGCTCTTGAACAGGATGTTTGTGTAAGAGCCTGTGTCGATAAGTAGACGGTGTACTTTCATTCCCATAATGTTAGCGCAAATGATTAGCGAGTCATTGTGAGGAGTGAGTATCCCGTCTAGATCTTTCTCTGAGAAAGTCAAACTCCCAGTTTGCTTGGTTGACGGATTTACACTGACTTCCATCACTTGCGCTACTGCTCGCAACACTGTTTTTTCTTTTCTTTTTGACATGGGTGGTCTTCCATCGGAACAACCACCTACTGGTCCAGCTGGTTCTAGCATGAGGATCTCCGGGACTGGTCTTGTTGGGGCTGCGGGGACCTTTCTTCCTTTCTTACCCATCCTGCTCGGTTGTTCATCGCTGTCATCGTCATCTGATGTTGGGACATTGTCAGTTTTGATTAAGATCCCAAAGCCCCTGAAAAGATGTTTGCCTTAATCTGTCTTTGTCAGACTAGTCTTGGTTAGGATCGGTACTTAGTCATTTTACATTTCACAGGTACTCAGTGAGAGGAGAAATCACTGGTGACAATCAAGACCAAGAGCCTGAAGACGAAGAGCACCATCCTGAACTTATGGCAGTCCTCTAAGCTGGCTGAGTAAGTGTCAGTGATGAAGAGTATGACCCTGAGGTCATTACTAACTCAGTCCTGAAGGGAACAGGATGCCACTGAGTTTATGGGAAGACTTGGAGTAGAGCCAAGCAATGCAAAAGGAATTTCAGCGTCAGGACAAGACCGGTGAGCTCAAGACAAAATGAACTTAAAGAGACAAGCCTGAAGCTCAGGAAGAAGTTCTGACATTCTCACCAACCTGATGACGTGGACCAATACTGGAAGGACACGCACGTACGGAACCTGACATGAGGACTAAATTCAGACTGCATGTTCAACGGGCAAGCATTTAATGTGCATTTAATGCAAATACCAAATCCATGCAAGGACGGCTGCTACATGAAGATATGTCCGTTTGAAGCCACTCTACATAGATGACTTGAAGGCTATCTCTCCAACGGATAGTTTTTAAAATCACCTATAAATACAGAAGACCTTGAACCCATTCAAGGTTACGGGAAATTTCCAAGCCAGAAATTACTCAAACTCTCAAGCATTCAAAGCATTCAGACTTTAAAAGAAGCACTCGAAACCATCTAAATTTCCCAAGTGTTTCTTAGCAACTGAGAGTTATTCTGTATTCCAAGCGCTAAATAACATTATCTTAAGCTTAGAGAGATTATCCAATCCTTAGTATAACTTTGTCTTGTAAGGATAATCTCAACCTAGTTGGAATCCAAACTGAAACCAAAACCCTAAGTTAGGTTTGTTGGGAGTAAGTCAGTTAGTGAGTTAGTAAGTGGAGTTGTATAGATCAGTAAGGTTAGCTGGTCTTGGTGCACCTTGGCACGTTAAAAACAAGAATCCCTTGAGTGGATTTCCTATTAAGTCAGGTCGTGGACGTAGGAGCTTGAGCCTCTGAACCACGTTAAACTTGCTGTGTTCTTATTGCTTTGATATTGTGCATACCTGCCATATTACTTGTTCATTCATTGCATTTGGTTTATCAGGCTTGAATCAATCAGCCTGATCCACTAAAAAGAGCACTGCCCTTACTAAACACTATTCAGAAGAGAGTAAAACAAGTTTTCAGAAAGCAAACTAAACAAGACTTTAAACTATCAGGGCTCAAACATTTCCGCACTGAACTTGAACTGATATTAGCCAACTGACCCGCACCAAGTGTAGTCAGTAGGTGTGTTATCAGCTCCTAGTTCTTTACCACTCTGAGTAAAGGGGACTCAGTCAGTTTTTAAGTTTGAAAAATTGGTATACGTGTATTCTCTCCCCAACACGTATTCCTCAGTCTTGTACCGGGACCAACAAGTGGTATCAGAGCAGTGGTTCGAAAGACCACTGACTTTGAATACTAATAGTTTCAAAGGAGAAACTGTTGGTGGTCACTGAACAGATCTGAGTTTACTTTTCATAAAACTTGCATCATCATGACTTCGAGGAGACTTGAAGCTTCGTTACCTGAATTCTCTGTGTCTAACTTTGTCTATTGGAAGTTCAGATTAGAAGCACATCTAGATGCCATCCATGACCAGATGTCGCGTGTACTCAGGGAAGGACCGATCAAGATCACTATTTCTAACGTCAGAGGACTGTGATATGAGGGTCTTGCGATTGGCCTGCAGGTTCCTAAAGAAAGGAAAGACATGACCAACGATGAAATCAAGATGGTGGGACTTGACAACGTCGCCAGAAACATCATCTTGCATACGGTGCCCTTCGAGGAGTCAGCTAGGCTGATGAACTTAAAGACGGCAAAGGAGGTTTGGGATGAGCTGACCAGGATGTGCGAAGGGTCAGAAAAGATAAAGGAGAACAAGAGAAATATTGCCATTCAGAAATTTGAAGCGTTCGAGATGCTGCCTGACGAGAGCATAGATCAAATGGAGTCTAGATTCATCAAGTTGATGAATGAGTTGGTGATGTTGGACAAGGATGTCCCAAGGAGAGATGTTGCTTCAAAGATCCTGAATGCCCTTCCTGAGAGATGGGATAACAGTGTAATTATGCTTAAGAACACTCAGGATATGAGTAACATAACTTCTGCTTTATTTTTTTCAGAGCTCAAAGCGCTTGAATTTGATCTTAACAAAAGAAAGAAGAAAGTTCAGTCAGAAGAGGAAGTGAAGGAGAAAACTCCTGAGAAAAGTGTGGCGTTCAAGGCCAGGTCTGAACTTGTTGAGCCCTCATCAAATTCTTCATCAAAGTCACTGATGGAGATGAGCAGGGAAGAACTCGCTGAGGAGTACAGCCTGATGGCCAGATGATTTGATAAGCTCAATTCCAGGTTTGGTCGTTATAAAAAGTTTTATCAGGACTCACGTGACAGGAAACCTGAAGGAACCCACCAAAGCTCAAGGAGATATGAGGAGCGAAGAAATACTGACCAGAGGAGAGAACGTGGTGATGAAAGGAGATATTCTGAACCAAAGCCTGAAAGAAGAGACGAACAGAGACGTACTCGCGATGATAGATATCCAACCAAGTCTAAAAGCTCGCCGAGAACCAGGGAACCTGACTCAAGGAGGAACCCAGAACCGAGGAAAGAAAGAGTAAGCGAGCAGATAGCATGTTACAACTGTAACAAGATTGGTCACTATCAGTACGACTGCCCGGAGCTGAGTGCGAGGGAGAGAGAGGAAAGGAGAGCCACGAGGGATCTAAGATCTGCTGATCGGAGAGCAATGGTCGCTGAAGATGCAACAGACTCTGACGGTCCTGCTGAAAGGTCACCTGAACTCTTCTCAGATGACGAGTACGATTATGTCTGTCTGATGGCTAGGGATGAGCCTGAGGTAACATCCAATTCTATTTGTGCTTCTTACACTGGTCAAAATCCTGAGCTAAGCTCAGAGTCAGTTAGAGAAATGAACCTTCAGATCTGTCTGGATCAATTGATGGTTGATTTCTCCAGACTGCAGGAAACTAATGTTTTCTTGGTAGAGGAGAACAAGAAATTGAGTACTGAGGTTCAAAACCTGAATGAACAACTCACTCAGTCTGATCTTAAAGAATCAGCTCAAATTGTGAGACTAACTCAGGAGATTGATTTAATCAATGTTGAGCGTCTTCCAAGAGAGAAGATTCTGAAGGAATTGGCTGAGGAAGAGCTGGCCAGGAAGGAAGAACTGAAAGTACTTAAGAGTAAGTTTGATGACCTTTTTACCAGACATGACATCCTGAAAAAAAGTGAGGACTCTCTCAAGAAAAAGGTTGCAGCAATGAATAAATCCTCAGTGGCTAGAGAGGAAACAAATAGCAGCCAGATACTTGGGAATGAGAAAAAGGGACTTGGATATGTTCCTAAGAAATCCTCACAAGGTCAGTCTCATGTTGCGTCAGGGAGCAACACTGAGAGGGTATTTGTTCAGGCAGGCCAGAATGCACCTAAGGTTGTATTTCAGGCCCGTCAAACCGATAAGGGCAAAGAAACTGTTGACACAGTCAGGGTTGCTCCTAAGGTAGCTAAGCTAAAACCCAAGGGAAAGGCAAAGCAATCTAAGGAAGCCCCTGAGAGCTCAGGCCAGGGAAAGCTTCAGCGAAAGCAGAGGAAGACTCAGGCAAAGAGCTCTCAGACTGGTCAGCGAGGGTACCATCATGCTTGGCAATACCAACAAGGAAGGCCAAACATGATGACACCCCCGTGGTTTTGGCATCCTGAGGCCTTTAACTGTTTTCCATTCCCTCACTTGCCTAGGGGGAATAGAACACAGGGTCCTTATCAAGAACAAGGCCCAAGACCTGCTGCACCCAGACCTAGGAAGAACAGGAAGCCAGCCCAAAAGGCACCCACTCAGGCTCCTGTGAAGCCTAAGTTTAGCACTCATACACCATCTTCCTCTCAGGCAAAGAAGAAGAAAGTTGTGTATGTTGATGTTTCAGGGAGACAGATTTACCACTCTGAGGCAATCAGGGTTGTTAAGCAAGTCTGGATCCCGAAGGGTACAACTGACACAATAGGACCCAACACCTAATGGGTACCTAAAGCCTGATTTGCTTGCAGGCGGCTGTGGATCACAACAAGAGGAGAGGAGACTCAATCAAAGTTGTTTGGTACCTAGACAGTGGTTGCTCAAGGCACATGACTTGAATGAAGAGTCTTCTCCAAGAATATCAAGCTAAAGATGGTCCACAGGTAACCTTTGGTGATAACTCAAAAGGTGTTACTAAAGGTTTTGGTGTTTTAATTATAGGTACAGTCAGAGTGGAAAATGTGTCCTTTGTGGAAGGACTGAAGCATAACCTGTTGTCAGTAAGTCAATTCTGTGACAAAGGGTTCAGTGTTGAGTTCTCATCGAATATATGTTCAGTCAAGGACAAATCAACACAAGTGCTTCTATCAGGTATAAGAAAAGGTAACGTTTATCTCGCTGATTGGAGCAGCATTATTCCTAATACTTGTCTTGTTGCTAAAAGCTCTCTAGAGCTCAGTTGGTTATGGCATAAAAGATTAAGCCATCTGAACTTCAAGATTCTTAACAAAATTTCTAGACAGTCACTTGTTGAAGGTCTACCTAATGAAGTTTTTAGCATAGATCATGTGTGCAAAGCTTGTCAGGAAGGGAAGCAGGTCAGAGCGTCATTCAAAGAGAAAGCTTCTCATTCCACTGACAGGATACTTCAGCTCTTGCACATGGATTTATTTGGTCCCATAACACCTGTGAGTATGAATGGTAGAAAATATACCCTTGTGGTTATTGATGATTATTCTAGATATACTTGGGTTATTTTCTTGTTAAATAAGAAGGAAACACAGGTGAAGCTTCCAGAGTTGCTCAGGAGACTCAGCAATGAGAAGAATCAGTCCATTACTAAGATCAGATCTGACAAGGGCACTGAATTTATAAATTCATATATTTCTGACTTTTGTAATGAACTTGGTATAGCTCATGAGACTTCTGCAGCTAGAACCCCACAACAGAATGGTGTCGCTGAAAGAAGGAACAAGACACTGAAGGAAGCTGCAAGGACCATGCTGGCTGAGTCAGGATTGCCAAAGAAATTCTGGGCTGAGGCAATCAACACTGCATGCTACACTCAGAACAGATCCATGCTGAACAAACAACATGCACAGACCCCATATGAGACATGGAATAAGAGAAAACCTCGTATTTCCTATTTTCATGTATTTGGTTGTAAGTGCTTCATCCTCAACAATGGGAAGACCCAATTGAAAGCCTTTGATAGCAAATCTGATGAAGGAATATTCTTAGGATATTCTGAAGTTAGCAAAGCCTTCAGGGTTTACAACTGTAGGACCCTTGTTGTGGAAGAATCACCTCATTGTCTTTGATGAATCTGCTAATGAGTCTAGGGCAAAGGTGTTGAATCCTGACACTGAGGAAGTCACAAAGAGAGTGACAAGGCTGAGCTTAAAGAATCAACCTGATCCAGAGGTCAAAACTGTGCCAATTCCAAGGTGGGATGATGACGATGATCAGGATGATGAATCAGGTGCCACTCCTAAGCCCAGCACATCAGGGATTGTTGAGCCTCAGACTGAGGAACAGGCTCAACCTGAGGTAAGCACCGTCTATGAAGATGATGTTGCAGCTGAGACGGTTCTTGAGTCACCTCATCAAGGGGGAATCAATGTCCCTGACATTGAGCTTGTCAATCCCTTTGGTATAGACTCAGGATCATCCCATTCTGTTCAATTTCCTGAATTTTATGAGCCTGTAGACACTAACATTGCAGGTACTTCAGGAACAACTCCTGGCAAGAGAACATGGTTAGAGGATCATCCCATTGATCAAATCATTGGTGATCCAACTGAGGGAGTCAGGACCAGACGGTTCCATGGTGAGAGTGCATTGTTCTGTTGCTTTCTCTCTGAGCAAGAGCCTCAAAACATTGAAGAAGCTCTCACTGACTCGAACTGGATCATTGCCATGCAAGAGGAGTTGAATCAGTTCACAAGGAATCAGGTTTGGGAACTGGTAGATAGACCTAGGCATCAAGGTGTAATTGGTACCAAGTGGGTCTTCAAGAACAAGAAGGATGAGAATGGTGTTGTAGTAAGGAACAAGGCTAGACTGGTTGCAAAAGGGTATTGTCAGTCTGAAGGAATAGACTATGATGAGACTTTTGCTCCAGTAGCTAGGTTGGAAGCTATCAGGTTGTTCCTTGCATATGCAACATATAAGAAGTTCAAGGTGTATCAAATGGATGTCAAGAGTGCCTTCCTGAATGGTGTACTCAATGAAGAGGTATATGTTGAACAACCTCCCGGGTTTGAGGTTGGAGATAGAGTATACCACTTGAAGAAAGAACTCTATGGACTTAAGCAAGCACCAAGAGCTTGGTATGATACCCTCTCTCAATTCCTGACAGACCATGGGTTCAAGAAGGGAACTGTGGATAGGACATTGTTCAGGATCACTGAAGGTGATGACATTCTCTTGGTCCAGATTTATGTGGATGACATAATATTTGGATCACCAAATCATCAGCTCTGTGAGAAATTCTCTAAGTTGATGACTGGTAAATTTGAGATGTCAATGATGGGAGAGATGAACTTCTTCTTAGGATTGCAGGTCAAGCAGACTGATCAAGGTATCTTCATAAATCAGGCCAAGTATACAAGAGACTTGATTCATAAGTTTGGTATTCAGAACAGCAATCCAGCCAGGACCCCTATGAACACAAATTGGAAGATGGATCCTGACACTGAAGGGACTTCAGTAAATCAGACTGAGTATCGAGGGCTGATAGGTTCCTTGTTGTACCTGACTGCAAGTAGGCCTGACATTACGTTTGCAGTTGGTGTGTGTGCTAGGTATCAGTCTGATCCCAAGAGAAGTCATTTGGAGGCTGCTAAGAGGATACTTAAGTATTTGAAAAGGACAGTCAATATGGGACTATGGTATCCTTCAGATGACAACTTAGAACTGACAGGTTATTCAGATGCAGATTATAGAGGTTGTAGGATTGATAGGAAATCAACCTCAGGGACATGTCAGTTTTTGGGAAGTAAGTTGATCTCGTGGTTTAGTAAGAAGCAGAATTCAGTGGCTACATCCACAACTGAGGCTGAGTATATGGCTGTAGGTAGTTGTTGTGCTCAGATTTTGTGGTTGAGGCAACAGTTGAGGGACTACCAAGTATTTGCTAATCAGGTTCCAATCTATTGTGACAACAATAGTGCAATAGCAATTACTCAGAACCCAGTGCTTCACACAAGGTGCAAGCATGTGGATATTAGGCATCACTTCATTCGAGATCATGTGGAGAAGAAATATATTAGGATGGAGAAGATTCACACTGACAGGCACAGAGCTGACATCTTGACTAAGCCTCTGGCTGAAGCAAGGTTTATGGAACTGTCAGTGGAGTTAGGACTCTTAGATCCGGGAGAGCAGTCAGTGTAGGGTTCTAGGGGGAACTCAGGTCAGACTCGACTCAGCGAGGTATCAGGGTGCTACAATGTCTCCCTGACAGGTATGAGCTCTAACCTGACTTTTGTGAATTTCAAGCATTTCCCTGAGTCCTTCGTCCTGAAAATCTTTATTGAATGCATTCCGTTTTCATTAAAAGCGCGTCTTTTCATATTTAAACCCACGCGCACGGAGCATTTAATGCTTCAGTTACTTTTTCATATACATGTCCATTTTATACGGAATATGACTGACATGGGGATTCGATTGAAACTGAGATTAATCCTGGCCCTTCATTTCAAAACCTTTCGAATTCAGTAATTAATCTCAACCCCACGTTTGAGTAACTAACTTAGTCTTATCAATCAAGAATGCCATTTGAGGTTTTTACGCAAACACAACGCACATCTGCACACTGAGCTTTCTCTTGCTCAAACACAGAAAATTTGAAAAATCTCTTCCTTTCAAAGCAATGGCATTTCTTAATTCCAACTGGACAACCGACAAGCTCGAAGACGTTGTCAATAACAAATTGGTACACATGGAGCAAGTCATCTCCATGGAGGGTATCTGTCTTATGGTGGAGGAAATCAAACCCGTTTTCAAATGGATTTCCAAAGCCGGGTTGGAAACATACTTCACCACCCGCCCCATCTCCGTGCTTCCTAGACCAGTCGTGGAGGCGTATTTAAACATGTTCCTGTGGAAGGGAGAACTCTACACCAAGGTGACGGCGCTCAAGCCGACGGGGGAGAAGAACAGCGACGACGAACCTCTTTACAGCTCGGAGGTAGTCACCATTGACTTAAGGAGGGCGGTCAGGGAAGTTTTTGCACTGCCATCGTTAGGCATCAACCCAAAGACGTACAAGGAGAACTCGGAGGGAGAACTTCTTGGGAAATGGACCAAGTCTGGGTCATCAGAGTTCAAGGCTCGTCAGAACAAGAATACCTTAAAGCCTGAATACAGAGCTCTGGTGGATTTGGTGTCCAAGATTGTGATGGGTGCAATTGGCTCTTACGAGCAATTGAGCCAGCCCAAGCTGAGACTCATGGGAGCAATTGTTGATGGAGTGGAAGCGAACTGGGAGCAGTTCTTCCTCGATCAAGTCCATCAGGCCGGGTTGGACAAGCTAAACCGGGATGAGGAGAAGAGGCACACCTCAGTTTGTGCCATCTTGTCGTTCAGAACGAGGATGTCCATCCTGATAGCTCATGCCTGCCATGGGTATACCTTCGATTTTGAGGATTGTCTCTCCTCAAATAAGGTAATGTTTTCCTCACCGAGTGATACCTATTCAGTGCTAGGGCTGACTGATCCCAATGCGAAAGCAATGGGTCAGACCAAAAAGCCAGCTGGTAAGGCCAAGAGAGTGGCTACCAGTCTCATTGAAAGGGTAGATGACCTCCTTGAGAGGAGTAAGGAAGGTGAGGAGGTAGTAGCTGAGGAGGTGGAACAGCCTGAGATGGAAGCGGCTGAGAAGTCGAAGAGGGTGAAAATTGTGCTGTCAGGGAAGAGCACGAAGTCAGGGACTGAGTCTGATCCCAAGAAGGCCGGGTCTGAGGCTGAGGGAACTGACGATGACGTCAGGAAGGAGAGTGATCAGGGAGAGAGGCCCCTGAAGAGGCTTAGGAAGGGACCCAAAAAGTCCCCGGCTAAGAAGTTGCCTGTAGTGAGTGAGAGGGAGGAGTCAAGCTCACCTGGAGCCTCTGACTTGGAGGAAGTGAGAAAATCTGTCGAGACGGCTGAGTTGTTGCAGCCTGAGACAGTACCCACTCAAACACCCACTCACCCCGAAACCCAAACACTTTCCAACCCTGACCCTACACCTCAACCCCCTCAATTACCCCAAACCACAGAGCCAAATCATCCTACTGAGTCAGTGCCATCAAACTTACCAACGAATGAGCCTGACCAGTCATCCGAGCCAAACCTTCCAAATCCCACAGACTTTCCCTCATATTCCAACCCAAAAGATTGTCCCAAATCCTCCCAAGCTGAAGATGACGATTTCCTGGTGATGCAGGAGGAGGAGGAGCAGGATGAGCACTTGATGGGTGGAGTAATTGAGAACACCCTTAGGGGTAATGCCACTGAATGGGCATCTAAGTGCTGGCCCGGACTGAACAGATACAAAGAGCTACTGGCAAATGTAGTTGAGCTTAAGGTTAGGTTGGAATTCAAACAATCAAACATGCAGGAGCAACATTTGTTGGTAGATGCTCGTGGCTGGGAGCACTGGGAGACAGAGGAGGCCAGGCTGTGCTCCTATTTTGGCCTGACTAGCTGGCTTCAACTGCTTAACTTTGATAATCTAAAGGAGCTAGTCAACAGCCTGATGTCCCAGAGCAAGGCTGACATCCTGTCTGATGAAGAAAAGGATGATGAGGATGAGGATGGTGCTCAGGGTGGAGCTATGGAAAAGGCAGTGGAGGAGACTGCTAAGGAAGTTGATGAGATGGTCTCTGAGCCTCAGGCTCAGGGGGAAGGTGAAAGGGACACTGGTGCCAAGGGTGGACCAGTGGCTGAAGATGTTTTGAACATCTCAGCTGCCAATGACACATCTGTCGATGAAGGGATTCCCTGCCCTGAGACAAGAGAGGAAGATGTTGAGGCATCCAAGGAGACTCTCAGTTCCGAGGGACAAGTTCCTAAGGTTCGAGATGGTAGGGCTGAGCCTAAGCAGGTGGCCCTGACCACTCAACAACTGCCTTTAGTGTACCCTGGAGAGGGGACTGATGCCACAGGGGCTGACAAGGGAAAACAACCACTTACTGATGAGGCCGTTGATGATGAAGATGTGATGATCACTGGGGTCGGCCGTGCTGAGTTCACAAGCATAGTGGAGGTCAAGCAGGAGAAAACCACTGAAAATCTAGCTGAACTTCAGGAGGAAGTAATGAGGCTACGAGCTGAAAAAGAAGAAGACTCCAAGGCCCTGGCGAAGCACATCAGGTGGACAAAGTCAGCATACAACACCCTTGCCAACAGGGAGCTGATTTTGCTAAAGAGAACGATGACTGACACGGCCAAGTCAGTAAGGAATGAGCGGAAGAGGACAAAGAAGATGCTTAGGCAGACCCTGAAGCAGTTGGCTCAGAAGGATGAGCAAAGGAAGGAGGATCTCAATCAGGCTGTGGAGAAGCTTGCAGCTCAGGCTGGAGCACTATTCACTCAGGCCATTTATGGCTCAGCGTCAAAGTTTGAGCTGGAGTCAGAATGCATTGCTCAGACTTCAAAGGATATTGCTGAAAGGCTGACCCAAGCAGATGAGCGATCCGCTCTGGTGGAGGAGAAGATTGAGAAGGTTGAGCAAAGACTCCAACTCTCTATGGAGGTCTTTGAGAAGAAGGTACAAGCTGCAATCAGTTCTGTCTCTTTTGCAGGAACTGGTATTTCGATGGGAGTTGAGTTACTGAAAGAGGGAATCAATGATGTCCATTCCCTAGCCTCTTTCGTAATCAACAGCGGATCTGACGCATTCCCATCATGGGCCAATGATGATGCCAAAAAGGGGGAAAGAAAGAAAAGATCCCATCCTGAGGCATCGGAGACAGTCAACCAAGGCGAAACCGTTCAAGCTGATCCTGAAGCCAATCCTGAAGGGAATGTGCTAAGGGTGAGGAAGTCAGCAAGGTTGGCGGCAGTGGAGAAGGAAGGAGAGGAAGTTGTTGCCAGGCTGAGGGCGGAGGCAACAAAGGCAAAGGCTGATGAACCTTCCAAGCAACAACCTGAACCAGTTCAGAGATCTTCTCCCATGAGCTCAAGGAAGAACCCAATCACTTACTCTGGGGAGTTGGTGGCGGAGCTATGTGCTGAAGCATGGGGAGATCATTCTGAGAAATCTGAGGCTATGCGCAGAGCTGAAATTGCTCAAAATGAGAAGATGCGCATCTTGGAAAAGAAGGTTGAGAAGCTGACTGATATCACTGAGCTTCAACAAAGGGAGTTAGATGATGCAGTGATCAGTCTGCTTAGGAGGAAGAAGGCGAAGCCTGAGCCTAGGAAGTACAGAAAGAGGCCAACAGTTAGGAAATCATCAATTCTTCAAGTCAGTAGGCCAGAATCAGGATTAAGGGAAGCTTATGTCGATGAGTTCATCTCAGAGGCATTGAAGGAGTTTTGGTCTGATGCGAAGGATGAGTTTGTTAGATTGTGGTTTGTGGTGAAGAAATGGGGCGACACTGATGATATCAATGCCCACTTCACTGACTACATGATGGACAATCATCCCGAGTTGTTCCAAAAGATCTTGGAGGAGGCTGATGCAGCTCAAGTTCAAGTGAAGGCTCCTGAGTTCACCATTCGAGCTCCTCCCTCAGTTCCTGGAACTCAAAAGCACGATACAAAGGCCATTATGATGGAAGTTTTGAAGATAGCCAAAGCTGAAGGGTACGTGAACCAACCTAGAAGACTTGACGAGCTGAAGGCAAGAGTCTATGCAGGATATAGACTCGAACCTGAAATGAGATTAGTCTAGGTGTTCACAGGCTTCTTTGTAATAGATTAGATTCATTGTAACTATTTCCAAATCAATCAATGAAATCTATTACGTTTGCCCACAGACAAAAACTCATTGTCTTTTTGGCTGTTTGTTTAAATTTTGTACTTTATCAAGAATTGCTCTAACACTGTCTTATCTTATAGGTAGGTTTATCATATTTCCTCTAAGTGTTTTGAGGATCTTTTCAGTGTTTTGGCATCATCAAAAATGGGGAAATTGTTGGGACATTGTCAGTTTTGATTAAGATCCCAAAGCCCCTGAAAAGATGTTTGCCTTAATCTGTCTTTGTCAGGCTAGTCTTGGTTAGGATCAGTACTTAGTCATTTTACATTTCACAGGTACTCAGTGAGAGGAGAACTCACTGGTGACAATCAAGACCAAGAGCCTGAAGATGAAGATCACCATCCTGAACTTATGGCAGTCCTCTAAGCTGGCTGAGTAAGTGTCAGTGATGAAGAGTATGACCCTGAGGTCATTACTAACTCAGTCCTGAAGGGAACAGGATGTCACTGAGTTTATGGGAAGACTTGGAGTAGAGCCAAGCAATGCAAAAGGAATTTCAGCGTCAGGACAAGACCGGTGAGCTCAAGACAAAATGAACTTAAAGAGACAAGCCTAAAGCTCAGGAATAAGTTCTGACATTCTCACCAACCTGATGACGTGGACCAATACTGGAAGGACACGCACGTACGGAACCTGACATGAGGACTGAATTCAGACTGCATGTTCAACGGGCAAGCATTTAATGTGCATTTAATGCAAATACCAAATCCATGCAAGGACGGCTGCTGCATGAAGATATGTCCGTTTGAAGCCACTCTACATAGATTACTTGAAGGCTATCTCTCCAACGGATAGTTTTTCAAATCACCTATAAATACAGAAGACCTTGAACCCATTCAAGGTTACGGGAAATTTCCAAGCCAGAAATTACTCAAACTCTCAAGCATTCAAAGCATTCAGCCTTTAAGAGAAGCACTCGAAACCATCTAAATTTCCCAAGTGTTTCTTAGCAACTGAGAGTTATTCTGTATTCCAAGCGCTAAATAGCATTATCTTAAGCTTAGAGAGATTATTCAATCCTTAGTATAGCTTTGCCTTGTAAGGATAATCTCAACCTAGTTGGAATCCAAACTGAAACCAAAACCCTAAGTTAGGTTTGTTGGGAGTAAGTCAGTTAGTGAGTTAGTAAGTGGAGTTGTATAGATCAGTAAGGTTAGCTGGTCTTGGTGCACCTTGGCACGTTAAAAACAAGAATCCCTTGAGTGGATTTCCTGTTAAGTCAGGCCGTGGACATAGGAGCTTGAGCCTCTGAACCACGTTAAACTTGCTGTGTTCTTATTGCTTTGATATTGTGCATACCTGCCATATTACTTGTTCATTCATTGCATTTGGTTTATCAGGCTTGAATCAATCAGCCTGATCCACTAAAAAGAGCACTGCCCTTACTAAACACTATTCAGAAGAGAGTAAAACAAGTTTTCAGAAAGCAAACTAAACAAGACTTTAAACTATCAGGGCTCAAACATTTCCGCACTGAACTTGAACTGATAGTTAGCCAACTGACCCGCACCAAGTGTAGTCAGTAGGTATGTTATCAGCTCCTAGTTCTTTACCACTCTGAGTAAAGGGGACTCAGTCAGTTTTTAAGTTTAAAAAATTGGTATACGTGTATTCCCCCCCCCCCCCATACACGTATTCCTCAATCTTGTACCGGGACCAACATCTGAGCTGGATGGTACTGCTGTTCTCGGCCTCTTACCCGGTTCCCTCTTCACGAACTCAGATAGCTTCCCTTCTTCATAGAACCTCCATAATTGCTTTAACAAATCTCGGCATTCACTTGTGAAGTGGCCGATGTTCTGATGACATGCACAATATTTGTTCAGGTTCAGTTTTCCTCTTTCTTGCCTTATCTTTCGTGGTTCTGACAACATCTCCTTGTCTTTAACGTTGTTGTACACAACGTCCACAGACTTGTAAGGACTTGATTCAGCTTCTCTTTTAACTCAGCTGCCTCATTGAACGACTTCATGTTCTTTGGAGCCTTGTAATCATTTCCTCCAGACTTCTTGCCAAACTTCTTCGGGTCATCTTTATCTTCTATTTCTTTGTGTAGGGCTTCCTGCATCGATACGTGGATTCCTGCCTTGTGCCTGAATTCCACGTACATTTTTGGACAAGTCAAATGCATCTCCTTCCACAGATCAGTTCCTTGCTTCAATCCAGCCATCACTGCTACTATCTTCGTATCCTCACTCACATCTCACCCTCCAGTAGAACTTTATCAAATCTTTCCAGAAACTGTTTATCTGACTCCTCACCTCCTTTCCCGATGTCTGCCAACCGGTGTTTGTGGGTCAAGTAAGACCCTGCAGTTGAGAAGTGAGACAGGAACTCTTTGCTCAGTTGGGCGAAAGAGTTGATGGAGCCGGGTGCCAGTGCTGAAAACCACTTGTGCGGGCCATCTCCAAGGGTGAGTGGAAAATTCCGGCATTGTGTGGCATCAGTTGCCCCCATCGAGATCATGAAATCGGAATATTTCGTCACATGGATCCGGGGGTCTGAAGTCCCCTCGTACAGGTTGATGGCTGGAAACTGTATCTTCTTTTGGATCGGTGCACTGACGATTGACGGAGATAGTGGTGAGGATGGAAGAACAGTTGATCCGACACCTCTCTGAGATTCCAACTGCTTTTGCAATTCCTCGATTGTTTTTCTCATTTCTTGCAATTCACTTGGGGGAGTCCTCCCGTTGGAAGGTTGTTCATCGTGATCGAGTTTGGTGACTCCCTCACAACGCAGTCCCTCACCAACGTCACGTTTCTCTTGGGTTGTTCTCCTAGCAGCATTGTTAGCTCCGTTCGGCCCTAATCGGCCGAATGCTGATTTCCTGATCTGGTCATGCACTGACGGGCGAGCGGCTGGGCGTGGTTGTTCCTCGTTCCTCCTGGACGGTTCCCTCCTAGTCACGTTCCTCGTTCCTAGCCTTTCTAAAGCACTTGTTCGGAAGGTACTTTTGCTTGACTCATCTGCTCGACTCGGCGATGATTCCCCTCGACTTCCTAAACGTTCGCTCACGGGAGCTTTTCCTTTGTTTTTACGAATCTTAGCATTGTTAGCTTCATCACGACGTGCATCTTCACGCATTTTGCTCCGTTGTTCGCCTATTCAGTTCTGTTGCTCGACTGCTCGGTTGGTTGCCTACTCGTCTGCTTGCCTGCTCGGCTTTTGACGGCCCAACTCGCTCTTATTGTTTTTGCAACGATTGGAGTACGGTTATCGTTTTTGCTAGCTCCTCGGGATTTCGGGTGAGAGCTTCCACTTCCGGGGGAATCGTGTCGATAGTAACTTGAATATTTCTCTTGGAGGTCGTTCTAATTGTCCTTGCATGCCCCTCGGTGGACGAAACCTTAGTTCTTGATCTATGACTCGAAGATGCACTTGATGGTCGATCTTCTTGCGATCTTATCATTTTGGTTGTCAAAATATGAGTGATGAGCAAAGGATTGAGGTGATCTTGCTTCCAACAAACACCTTTCTTAAGAGTTACTAGCCTTGTATGTATGAATATAGTGGTTTGAAAACCCTAGTTCATATACACATGCATTCAAACTCTTAAAGTGATGTATATATGGATAACTTTGCTCCAAATAGTGTGCACACTTGATTTCCGGTGGCTTCTTCCCGGATTCCGGCCAAATTTTACAGATTTCGATGAAAATCTTCAAACTTTTTTCAATTTTTTTACGAAATAGAGGTTCGACACCCTCCTTCTAGCACCAATTATTGATGATCTTTTTGTAATCGATGATGATTAGTGGCTGTTTTCTCTAAGTAAGATCATCAAATAAGAACTAAGATCATGGATAATAATCAAGAATGAAATTTGCAAGAGTTTGGTGTATTTTTTGAATTATGGAACCTTTTTTATTTCATGCAAATGAGGGAGTATTTATAGACATACAAATGGACCATGTGTCACCATCTTAGCCATTCTACCATTGGATATTTGCCAAGTGTTAAGACACTTGTACTACATCTAAGCTATTGACTTTTGGAGTTCCCCATGTTGTACTTGACCATTAGGGTTACTCAGTTGCTTTCCGTGGTGATCAGTTGCTCGTTTGTATGTCTTCGTTGGGTATTTGAACCTTTACTCTCTCAGTTCTTCGCTCCATATTTGTGACCTTTGCACAGTTGCTTGTCTGGATGGCTATCATCTTGACCAACTGTTCATTTTAGCCTTTTGACCAGCTGCTCGTCTTGGACTCTTGCTCAGCTACTAGCCTCGGCCTTTCGCCCAGTTGCTAGCCTAGGCTCCTTGCACAGCTGTTCACCTTGACCAGTTGCTAGCCTAGGCTTCTTGCTCAGTTGCTAGCCCAGACTTCTTGCTCAGCAGCTCAACTTGACCAGTTGCTAGCCTAGGCTTCTTGCTCAGCTGCTCGCCTTGACCAGTTGCTAGCCTTGGCTTCTTACTCAGCTGCTCGCCCTACTTAGTTGTTAGTCACTTGCTTAGTTGTTCGCCATTAAGTTTGATGTCTTGATTATCTTTCGTTGACCCTTTGCTCAGTTGCTCGCCTACCAACAGATTAAAAAACTCAAAAGTCATGAAAACTCCTATGGGATCTACACAAAAGTTGTGTAAGGACACTGCTGGACAAGATATTAATCCAACTTTGTATAGATCTATGATAGGTAGTCTTCTGTACTTAACCTCAAGTAAGCCTGATATTATGTACAGTGTTTATATTTGTGCTAGGTACCAAGCATGTCCTAAGGAGTCACATTTAAATGTTGTCAAGAGAATCATTAGATATGTGGCTGGTACAACTGATCTTGGTATATGGTACACCAAAGATACAAGCAGTGCACTTGTTGGATATAGTGATGCTGACTGGGCTGGAGACATTGATGATAGGAAGAGCACGAGTGGTGGTTGCTTCTATATGGGTAACAATTTGATTTCTTATCATAGTAGAAAGCAGAATTGTGTATCACAATCTACTGCAGGGTCTGAGTACATTGCAGCAGGTAGTTGCTGTACACAACTTCTTTGGTTGAGTAAAATGTTTAGTGATTATGGTTTAGAGAGTGACATTTTAACTGTATATTGTGATAACACTAGTGCTATCAACATTTCGAAAAATCCAGTTCAACACTCACTTACTAAACACATAAGTATTAGATATCATTTCATAAGGGATCTTGTAGAAAAGAATATTGTGAAGTTAGAATACATACCCACTGAAAATCAGTTTGTTGATGTGTTTACTAAAGCTCTTGACCATGAGAGATTCTCATTCTTGAGGAAATCTCTTGGTATGTGCACAATCTGAATAGCTGTGAAGCGGATGTTGTTATGTATGCTTAAACATTTATAACAACATCGGGGTATATGCATGTTTTAATTAAAGCTTGTTCTTGTGATCTGTTTCATAATCCCTTTGTAAAATAAATCTGAACCAAGTATGATTGTTGTGTAAAAATAAGGAGGAATCACACTTCTCAAACGCATAATAAGTTTTGCATTTGAAAAAGCACATCAAGATGTAACTAATTCATTGAGTAACTATGGAGCACGGAGTTCGCTACTACGATGCCTTCTTTTAAAAAGATGATTAGTAAAACATCAATATGTTACAAATCCATTGAGTAATTATGGGACACGGAGTTCGCTGCTAAGATGCACTCTCTTGAAAAGATGGATCAATGTGAATAAAAGTGTTAAAGTTGTTTGATGAAAAGTGCGACATTATTTATTTTAACTAATGTTGAAGTGTGTGTTCTAACTTTGAATACAACATGATATACAGTTCATATTTATTTTCGAAGCCAAGATTATGAACCAATTTATTAGGGATTTGTTTTTAATTCTCACATGTTTAAAACCCACGTTTTCATTTTTATTGTTATCGTGCACAATTTCTTGTTTTTAAATAATTAAAATCTGGTTTTTAGAATAAGCGATACCCACAATCTCATCATGGGAGAGTGGATGATCCTCACTTCTTGAATCCAAAATTTTCTTTTGTGGGTTACCAAAATTAACTTCCATACGTCTTCTACTATAAATATTCGTTATGTTTTGAGTTTAATATTCAGTGTGATAAGCATGTGAGTGAAGTTCAGTGTTTTTCATATAAGTGTTGAAAGTATAAGTATTCATTATCTAGGGTTACAGTGTTATTTCTTTTATTTCATAATTCACTTGAATTTTATTCGAGCACTTAATGGCTGGAAATCAAAAGAAACCCTCCACACTTCCAAAACTCCCTCAAACTCTCCACCTTCTCAAACCTCGAACCTAAACCTACTCACAGAAATGGCATCTAACCAAGCCCAGAATGTTGCTCCGGTTGCTCCATCATCGAGCGCAACACCGCCTTCCACTCTAATCCCAGTTCACGTCTTTCCGGTGAACATCTACATTCCAAATGAGGCAACTGTCGATCAACTTGAATCGATTGCATGCGCAATTGCTCAAAGCCTTCAAGGAACTCATGTTGTTCCTAAACTGACCATTGGCTCGATTGAAGTCGATGTTGCTTCCTACCTGAACCAAGCCCAAAACTCTCCACCTACTGTTCAAATTGAAGGCACTTCTTCGATTGCCCAATTGGAAACTCCGCAATCCTCACACCAAGCCAAAACCCCCGATGCTAATGTTTTAAAAGATACTGAAACAGGTGATCAAGCTATGGAGGATGCTCCCATTACCGAGGAAACTGTTGCTGAGGAAGTTAGGGAACAAAGCCCTAATACTGAAGTGCCCGATGTGGAGATGCCAGAGAAAGACAAGGAAGAATCACCCAAAACTGATTCTTCAATGTCTGAAGACTCTGAACCTGCTCCAATAGCCAAAGCTTTGAAGAAAAAGGGTGGAAAGAGAAAGAGGAGCCCTGTTCAATCGAGGAGAAGATGGGGAAGAGCCAAGAAAAGAGTGAACAATTCTGAAACCTCAAGGAAGAAAAAGGATGATGAAGGAGATGTTACTGCACGTCATATTCAAGTGTTTTCTGAATTTGACAAAGAGTTAAGCCCAAAGGACTCAACTGGAAATGAAGCTGGTGGTTCTCAAACTCAAGGCAAAGAAGATTCTGATGAGAGTGATGTGCCTATCTTCGAACTTAGAAGGAGAGCCAGAGTTGAGCTGAGAACGAAGAGGAAGTTTGAATATACTGCTGGTGGTGCTGGAACAAGTGCAGCAGTACCAGAACCAAAAGATGATGATAGCAGTCCGGAGAGTAGTTCTAAAAAGACAAAAACTAATTCTGACAGAGGTAATGAATCTGAATATTCTGTAGAACATGCTAGTACTGATGTTGATGATGAATCTTTAGAACAAAGGATAGCTAGGTTAAGCAAAAGAAACTTATTGATTGAGAGAAAAATTAATATTGATGAATTTGAATCTAAGGGTCTAGTTAGATACCTAGAGGAAAAAAGCTTGATGCATGTTGTAACCTTTGTTGATGCCTTTGTTACTGATTGGGTTTATGAGTTCTATGCCTGTTTGAAGGAAAATCATGCTAGAAGAAACTCTAGATGGTATGGGTCTGTGAGATTTAGGGATAGGAATGTTCCATTCACTCCTGAGCTGATTAATGAGTTTTTACATGTTGAGGAAGAAGTTCCTCATATGGATGAGATTATACATGTTCTTACTAGAGGTAGAGTGAACAAATGGAAGAAAGATATGCTTGCTGCTTCACTGACTTCTCTATATTCGGTTCTACACAAACTTGTTGTGTATAACTGGATACCTTCCACCAACTCAACCAAATTAACCAGGGATCAAGCTGTTCTGATGTACAGAATTGGTGTGATGAAAAATTTCAATCTATGATTGGTTATTTTTCACCACATGATGAAGTTTACTGGGAAGATTTCTGAAAGAGGCAACTTGCCTTATCCTGTGTTGATATATGGCTATCTAAGGAGTCATAACTTTGTTTATAGGAGAAATGAGTTGTTGAGGGGGAGAGTGAATCTGATGGGCATATCTCACTACTTGTTGTCTAGAAATAGAGTGCTGGATTTACCTTTACAGGTGGATGATGATGAAGAAGTTCCAGAACAAGGCCAACAAGTTCCTGACCCTGCTCCTGCACCAGATGATGCTGCTCAGAATGCTGGAAACATACCTACCAATACTCCTGCTCCGGCAACACATTCCTTAAACATCTCACCTAAATTTATTCAAACTCAGCTGAAACACTTGCAGGACTCTATAGATGAACTCCAATTTCTGAAGAACTACTGGGAAAACATACTTTCTGCCACAACAGGGGGAGTACCAGTTGATGATGCTCGAGGAGTTGTGATTCAAGAGATGGATGATGTTGCTGAACCTGCTGCTGAAGTTATTGAAGAAGGAAGGACAGTTGTTGATGAAGTTGTTGCAACTGGACCTGATGATGCTGGGAGAAGTACAGATGCTGCTGCTGATGTTGTTGCAAACCTTGCAACATTTAATATCCAGGAAGCTGAGGAAGAGGAGTTGTATGGTGATTTGCCAAATATTTCTGCCAAAGTCTGAGTTGTCTTAGAGACTGGAGGAAGCACAAACAATGGGGGAGCTTAGTGCAAGATGCTTGTGGCTGCAAATGTACATTTTGTACAGTGATATCAAGTTCCTTATTGTGTTAACTCTAAGTACTCTTGTTTTATTTCTGTGTTGATTAGCTAGCCCTGATACTTAATTTTAATTTCTAAAAGACAATGTTATATTAGAGTGATAGGATGTTTATGTTTAAGTTATTTAAATTCTGAGTTGAATTTTGAATGGGTAAACACTTTTGTTACTCATTTTGTCTTTAATGAGCATATATGATGATGTTCATTTGATTTGAGTGAGCAAATGTTTGTTCATTCTGTTTTTGGTGAATTAACTTATTGTTATTTCATCTTGATTTTGGTGATTCAACTTATAGTTGTTCATCTTGTTTTTTGGATGTTTTGCTACACAAGTGTGAAAAGCTAAGTGTACAATATGATGTTAATCTCTATTGTACATACATCACTGGCTTATATATTAAGAAATATATACATCAGGTGTGTTGTAGCAGAAAGGTCAAATTGGGGGAGATTGTTAATGTTGTTGGTAGTGAAGTATTCCCTATTTACTTTGAAACAACATGAATTTGTCCTTTCTTCTCATTAACTAATACTTTATGATCAAATGTTGCCTTAGATGTTTTAACATGCAGGATAAAGATCTAGAAGGATCTACAAGACTCTGGAACACTCAATGTTGCAGTGAATGTTGCAAGCATTGGTTGCAACATGGACAGTTACGGGTTCCAGAAGGATCTACTAGAATCTACAAGGACCTACACGATCAAGGCTATTCCAGGATGATTTAGAACGATCTAGATTAGGGGGTTGTAGTCGATAAATATCAGAATAAAGATAAGATCATGGGCGCATAACAAGAGATCATGGAGCGGTTACATGAAGAAGTTATTTACGGATGAAGACCTCCATCTATAAATTGAAGTCGAAGTCTTCAGTACCAAGTGTAGAGTAAACGAGTACACCTACTCTAGCGTTAATCCTGAGTTCAAAGGTGATAGGGCAGTTATTCTAACGTTTATGTTATGCCTAGAAGTTTAGTACATCTCGCATAGCTTTCGATCAATCCTATATCTATAGATAGACAAATCATAGATATAGAGTGAGATCAACTTTGACGGTGTATAGTGTTATACACTTAGCCAATTTAGATTTGATAGGTGATATCGAGTCTTGTTTCCGTTGTGAACGATTATACTCTTCACACAACTTTTGTATCACTAATCTTATTATAGTGAACATTTTGCCGTAAGGCTAGCACAGGCTATTTAATATAGTTTGTGTTAAAAAGTATTCCATCTTGCAATTGTGTGTTTAAGTCTTCCGCTGTACACGTTTTTATCTCTGTTTTTTCAGATTGTTGTAGTGTCTGTTTTAACATTCGTTACAACATCTATACTTTATAACACACGCACACCTTCAAATCTGGTAATACGTCTGGAAGATTCAAAGGAAAGAAGACATATTCTAAAACCAAGGTGTTTTGTCAGCTTTGTAGTAAAAATAACCATGTATCTGCTAAGTGTTACAAATGGTTTGATTCTTCATTTCTCGGTCTAGATGCTTCTGGTCAGCAGATTGCACCTCCTCCATCTGCTTCTGTCTATCAAGCACACGTAGCTCAACAGTTTCCTGGATCATTCTCCCACTCTTATGCTTCATCTGCACCTGTTACTAATTACTCTGCATCTTTGCCTTCTACTTCTACTAGTGTAACAGGTGCTTCTTGGTATGTTGATAGCGGAGCTACTCATCATGTCACAGCTAACCTTGGCAATCTGCTTATTCAGGCTCCCTATCAAGGTACTTCTAACCTTCTTGTGGGGAATGGTACTACTGCTTCTATTCATAGTATTGGTTCTATGAGCATTTCGAGTATGGCATCTAATAGAAAGCTTCATCTTAACAATGTTTTACATGTGCCTGATATAACTCAAAACTTGCTTAGCATTAGTCAATTTTTGAAGGATAATGCTGCTATAATTGAGTTTAATTCGTCCTGTTGTTTTGTAAAGGACCAGAGAACACACAAGATCCTCCTAAAGGGGATGCTTAAAAATGGTCTATATCAGCTGGAATTTGGGAACTTCTCAACTGTCTCGAAGCATAATACTAGTTTTGTTTTAAATTTCAGTTGTAATGTGGCTAGTACTGCTAATAAGGATGTTAGTGTTTGGCATTATAGATTGGGACATCCATTTAATGCTTCACTGTCTACTGTGTTGAGACATTTGAATATTTCTGCTTCAGTTTCTTGTTTGCATAAATGTGAAGCTTGCATTCTTGGAAAAATGCAGCAGGCATCATTTCCCTCAGTTGATCATAAATCTGTTTCTCCTTTTGATATTCTGCATATGGATGTTTGGGGTCCTTCATCTGTTGTGTCTAATGATGGTTATAAATATTATTTGGCCATTATCAATGATTTTACTCGGTACACTTGGATCTACCCTTTGAGTGTTAAATCTGAAGTGACTCTATTAGTGTTTAATCATATCAGTTTAGTTGAGAGGCAATTTGGGTACAAGGTCAAGGTTGTCCATAGTGATATGGGTGGTGAGTTTATTACTCTTCATCATGATTTTCAGAAATTGGGCATTCATTTTAGACACTCATGTCCATATACTCATCAACAGAACGATTTAGTTGAAAGGAAACATCAACATATAGTTGAAATTGGCTTAGCACTATTGGCATATAGCTAACTTCCCCTCAAATTTTGGTGGGATGCCTTTCATACAGCTAGCTACCTTATAAATAAACTCCATTCTTCTTCTCTTATCAATCAATCTCTCCATCTGCTTCTACATAAATGTCCTCTAGATTATTCTTTTCTTCGTGTTTTTGGGTGTGCTTGTTTTCCATTCCTCCGCCTATACAACAGTTCTAAGCTTTATTTTTGTTCCGCTAAATGTGTCTTCATTGGGTACAACCCTATGCATAAAGGATATCGATACTTGCACCCTTCGGGGCGTATTTCATCTCTAAAACAGTGGAATTTCATGAGTCTGAGTTTTCATATGCCAACTATTTCTAGAACCCACTTCTTCCTCTCCTGCTCATCCTTTGATTTATGATACTCCAATCCCAGCTTCTCTTCAACCTCTCCGTCCGACACCTTCCCATAACCCCTCTACCATAGCACCTTCATCTCCTTCTCCTACATCTCATATACAATAACCTGCTACTGAAATGGTCCCATCCTCATCTCCTCCATCTCCGAACTTATTATCTTCTCCTCAAATACACATTCCTCCTCCAGTCCAAAATTGCCACTCCATGGTTACCCGTAGTAAGGTGGGCTGCTATAAGCCAAAGGTGCTAGTGGCTGACTCTAAATCAGTTGTTGACCTTGACATTGTTGCTCAGGCTTTGTTAGTTCCTGAGTGGAGGAAAGCTATGGTGGAAGAGTATGATGCTTTATTGAAACATGAAACATGGGATTTTGCTCCATTGAACCCTGATATTCATCCTATTTCTACTAAGTGGATTTTCCGAATTAAATACAAGGCAGATGGTTCGATTGAGAGGTATAAGGCTTGGTTGGTAGCACGTGGTTTTCAGCAAAATGTTGGGGTGGACTATTTTCATACATATAGTGTGACAACCCAAAACCAATTTAGGGTTTATATATCTTATTTTCAAAGTTTTTAAATAAAATGCTTGGTATAAATATATGTGCATGCAAGTTCTAATCTTTCAGGTGACAGACGAGCATTTCGAGCCGAAAAATCCTACTAGCACTTTTCAAGTTTTATCCGAAAAACGGGTCGACTTTCTTAATAAAAATTTAAAGAATTCAAAATGATAAAAAAGAACATTTTTATGAACCACAAAAATCATACGAATTTAACGGTACGTTTGAATTAAATTTTGGAATCAAAAGCCGAACTGAAAAATATCGAAAATACACTGTCGAAGCCAAAATCGCGTCTAGAATCGGGACTACCATAAATGGCAGCCCCAAAACATTAAAAACCTGCACCTTTGACCCTTTTTTCAGCCATAATAAGTAGAAGTACATGTAATGATATGCTAAAGCCTACCCTAATCCTATGTCTCATTCCATTCCATAACTCTTGTGTTTAATACACACAAGAACACATCTCCTTCTTTTCTCTCCTAATGATCAGCCAACCCTCCTCATTTCCTAATATATATACCCCTCCAAACCCCTTTCATTTGCCACATTAGTTCTTGCACTCAAGAGAGAAAATAAAGAAAGAAGGAGAGAAAGTTAGAAATGAGAGTATAAGGAGAAGGAGTCCTCTCCTCTCCTCCCCCTCTTGGCCTACACTACCACCACCACCTAGGAGGGGTGTTTCCCCACCATCTTGAATCTAAGGGAGTGTTAGAAGCTAGGGTGTTCATCTTTGGTTCCTAATCTTCAAGGAAAAGAAAGAAACTACAAGGGTAAGCCCTTTAAATCCTTTTCTCCTTGATGTTATGATCATGTTTTGTTTTGAGTATGAAACCCTTAGAAATGGCATGCTAAGAAACTCCCCTAAGCTTGTTTAAACTTTGAATATATTGTATGAGGTTTGTGTTTAAGATTTTCCACTTTTTGAGCTTATATGATCGTGTATGTAAAAGTTCGACAATGTTCGTTTCTACCCGAATTAGCTACTGCCCCCCTTTTTTACGAACCCATTTCGGACCTTTATTGATGTTGAAAAATCGTGAAAATTTACCTGGATGTATTATTTGATGTATATAAGAAACTGTAAAAAATTGGTGGTCATATGATTTATATTGAGGGAGAATAAATTCGTGAAAATTTATATGTTTGAAATCGTACGAAACTGGGAGCAGCGACTCTATTTAACCTTTTTGCCTCTTTCCAGAATTGATAAAATTATAGAAAAATTTGGGCATGTTTCCCTTGTTGTTTAAGACATATCCAAATTTCCAAGCATTTTGTGTAAAATATAAGGAGATATACATGTTTTAATATTACGTGGTAAATACTTGACTGAGGTTGATTCATTGTTTCCATAAATTTATTTAGCCCTTTTATATGTGTTTAAAAATCATAAAAAAAACTGGAGATGTTCTCCACTGAGTCTGGAATGCTCTATAAAATATTTGGTTAATTTTTATTAAGTTTACAATAAGTTATGGATTTTTAAATAAAACATGTACTGCATGACGAACTATGTTATAAACTCATTTTCCTTCAAACATCTGGTAATGATCCATAACTCAAATGGCTTAGGTTTCTAAATGAAAAATGTTATATTTTAAGTTCTCTGTAACATATTCTAATTTCATGATTTTTTGATGCACCTACTGTGAGATATGATTTTTAGACTTCAATGTACACTGTGTTGACGAATGTCTTGCTGTTCTATTTTCAAATGAAAATGTACCCTCTTTCCGTAGCTCAAATTACTTGGTGCCCTTAATGAAATTTGTTACATATCATCAGTTATATAACATACTAAAATTTCATAATTTTCCAGTAAGTATAAATGTATTTTTCAGTAAATACATGTATGTATGTCTTTTGTTAAATAAGTAGCACTAGAAAGAAGGAATAAGTGATACTTTTACTAAAAAGCATGTTTTAGGTATATGAATGATTTGTGTTTACTTGCCCAATAATGTATTTGGGTTTTTTACTCACTTTTGAGTGTTGAATGAACCCGGAAGACCCAAAACCCCAATCTGTGGACCCGTATTAAATTAGAGTAACCTTACTATCCGAATAAATGGGTTTAAATGCCCTCCTTGAACTTGAACGAAACCCTAAGACCAGTTTAATAGGCTAAATGTTTCCCCTATTACCAAAAAGCCCCAAGTATGGTGCAAAGTTGAGTAGTAAACTAAAAGAATGAACGATGACTAAATGAGTGGATTGTGTTAGGTAATGTGGGGTTAGCTCGGAAGTTCGGAGGTCGCCCGTGTTCTAAGAAATCAAGAAGTTAAGCTTTATCTCTAAAAGTTTCCAGGTGGGTGATACTATCTGTATAGCTAGTTAATGTTATATGTACTGTTGTCAGTTTTCTGAAATAAACGTAATGAATATCAGTAAAAGACAATAACAATCTTATGAATGTGAATGCGAGTATGTAATTATTACAACGTGAACATATGGTACGTGATTTGTGAACTATGTGAAAGTTGTAAGGGAAGCTGATGGAGGAATAAGGACGGAAGGGATAAGGACGAGGTGGAGTCGCAACCGATGCCCCCCCCCCCCAAACAAGGATAAGGATGTGGTTGAAAGAGTACCAGTGCCCCCAATCTTTTAGGGACAAGGATGCGGTAGAGTCGCTACTAGTGCCCCCCAATAGGGATAAGGATGTGGTTGAAAGAGTATCAGTGCCCCCATATTTTTAGGTACAAGGGCGCGGTGGAAAAGCCACCGGTGCCCCCCATATGAATAAGGAAGGAGATTGATGGGCCTTTGAGCCATATGATTGATGGGCCTTTAGGCTATATAAATGCTTTGTTCTAAATCTGTGTTTATAAGTTTTATGTTAAAGAAAGTGAATACACGTGACCAAGAATTATAATGAATCAACTGAAAGGTGAAAATCTTAAAGGTATTATTATTTTGGATCTCCTGACAATCTGTATAATAGCATACAGGCTACCCGCTGAGATTTTATCTCACGCCCCCCTCTAAACATTTTCAGGTTATGATGCTGAGGTCCGGGAGTTGTCGTAGATGACTGCCTCCCACTCCCGCTTATTAATTAAATAAACTGTTTTTATCAAGATTGAGACAATATGCTATTTTAATACTACTGTTAATCTTGTCCCTAATGCCTCGGGAGTCATACCCAGGACTCATCGGGACGTTCCTTATTAGTAATGGGATGATGATTTTTATTAAGTAACAAACTGATATTTTCTCAAATAAGTATTGTGTTAAGTTCTTCCGCTGCATCTGTATAATTATGTTTATTGTTTTATCTTTTATAAGAAATTTTATGGCTCAGTTTTATGGTTCACTAAGTGATGACTCGGGTTTAGGACGTTGTGACCTCAAAGGTCAACTTCCTGAATTTCGGGCGTTACATATAGTCTTGTCCTTAAACCCTTAACTCTTCGTATTGTCTTCACACTTGTTGTCTCTAAAGGGTGGAAGGTTCCACAGGTAGATATTAACAATGCTTTCTTGAAAGGCACTCTTGCTGAGCACATATATATTAGACAGCCTGGAGGTTTCTGTGATCCAACGTACCCATCTCATGTTTGCAAGTTGAGGAAATCTCTTTATGGTCTAAAGCAGGCCCCAAAAGTTTGGTACGATACGTTACATGATTTTCTCAAGACATCGGGGTTTACTCATTCTTCTTCCGATCATTGTTTATTCCACAAACTCTCTCAAGGGAAAATACTTCTTATCCTTGTTTAATTGGATGATATATTGGTCACAGGTGATGACTCGCTGCAGATTAATTAGATTATTTCTGAGCTTGACAAGAAGTTTTCTTTAAAACATCTTGGGGAGGTGAATTACTTCCTCGGTATTGAAGCCCACGTGTCTCCTCATTCCATTACCCTCACTCAATCAAAATATGCAAAGGATCTTCTTCTTTGCACTAATCTGGATAAGAGTAAACCTTGTCCAACTCCTTCGTGTACCGGTCTCAAACTCCATCACTCCGATAGCCCTTTTTTTTATCAGCCTTCCCTTTATCGTAGTGTCGTCGGGGCTCTTCAATATCTCACTCTCACCCGCCCAGATATCTCTTTCAGTGTCAACAAATTAAGGCAATTCCTTCAACACCCTACACAGCTTCAATGGATGGCATGCAAAAGGGTTCTACGATATCTTCAAGGTATACTTCGTTCTGGTATTTCTTTTCGTTCCGTTTCTAATTTCAGTTTGGAAGGCTTTGCAGATGCAGATTATGGAGTTTCTATTGATGATCGTCGGAGTACTTCGGGCTCTTGTGTTATGCTTGGAGGCAACATGTTATCCTGGTGTTCTCAAAAGCAAAACGTGGTTGCTCGTAGTAGCACTGAAGCCGAGTACAGATCACTCGCACTCGCTACAACTGAGTTGTTACTGAACTTCATATTCCGCTGTCCAAAACATCTCTTTTGTGGTGTGACGATGATGGGGCAATCAAGCTGGCTTTTAGTCCCGCTCTCCATTCTCGCACCAAACATATTGAGATTGACGTTCATTTCTTACGTGAAAAAGTCCAACGCCAACAGTTGGACATCCGTTACATTCCGACAGAGGATCAACCTGCTGATTTGCTCACCAAATCCCTCTCACCAACACGCTTTCAGCTGCTTCGTTCACGTCTTGGCATGCATTTTGATGACGGCTCATAGCAAACGGGAGCATGTTAGTGTAACACGTGTCCTTCTAGTTGTTAATTAGCTGTACACGTAGGACTTTGGTTAGTACTCAATTAACAAACTGTTAGATAGTGTTAATGGAGTTTGTTAAGTAATATTCTAGAAAGATTACAGTTAACTTGTCTCTAATATTGTATAAAAGGGAAAGCACAGTGTACAAATCATTTTATGCAGAAAATATATTTTCTATTCTTCTCTGTTCTTGACAGGATGGGGAAAGTATGAGGATTTCTTCATTTTTTGTTGGGTTTAGCACACAAAAAACACAAAATAAACCAAAATAAACGAAACATGGAAAAGTAAAGATAAATTGGCTAACCCAGTCTTTTCGTTAGCGACACCTTTGTATTCCACAATGAGAAAAATAAAATATTACAACAAACAATCCTAGAATGCTTTGATGATGATGGGCTATCGCAGTGAGAAACAAATTTGATTAGTATATACTTTACCACTCAATATATAAGAGATACATCCGGTAAAGAATGAAAAATATATTGTGAGCTATAAAATTGCCAAGGTAGATGATAATATATAAGAATATCTTACGAAGTTGGTTTAAAATATATTAATGCATATCCTATCAAATCCCACCTATTAATTATACTAATATATTAATATATAATATAAATTATCACATAAAAGATTTTTGATATATAAATTCTTATATGCATAAATCTTGTAAAATTGCATTTTTTTTTCCGATTTGTATGATATATTATTTTGATTAATATGTATGGACTTATCTTATGTATATTCTAATGATTTAAAACTATCTTATTTGTTATAAATATAATATAAGATTTAAGAATATCTTCTTTTTAACGATGTTTGTTTAAGAGTTGTTAGTACAAATCAAATTCAATATATTAATTTATTAAGTTATAATCTATAATATATATGAACATGACTGTTTATTTAATTATAGTACATGGAGTTTATATATATTTATAAGGATTAACTTCCAAAATTTAAAACGATTTTAAAAAGATATATTTCAAAGATATGTACCAAAGATTTAAAAAAATATGAATATTACTCAATTTAGCAATAATTTTGACGGAAAAATACAATGGTTTTCAAATGTAGGCCGGTTAGCATTATTATATATATGGTCAAATATATTTATCAACAGAGTTGCAGGCATGTACTAATCTTCCTTTAGATACAAATTATAATGTAATTAATAAACATATATTATTATGTATATAAGTTATAATATATATATATATATATATATATATGTGTGTGTGTGTGTATGTAGTTTTTATAGTATTATGAATGAAATATTACACTAACAGTATACAATCATGACAATTAGTTTATCTTCAATTATGCTGAACAATTAAAACAACTTATAATATCAAAATGTGAATAATTGACAAAGTCATAGAAATTATGGATATTAACAACATAATTGAAGCATTGTTCAGTAAAAGTTCTTCAAAATATGGCAAACTAATTGACACATTTGTTTAATATTTTTCCATATGTATGAATCAATCACCATAAATTCAATTAATAAAGTGTAGTTACAGTATATTAGACGTCCCAAAATTAAAAAAGTAATAGTACTGAAATCTATGTATTTTTATCTCTCCATGTCTTCAATGATTAATTAAAAGGGGCAGTTACATCATGGTTTACTCTCATTGTATTAATTAGTGTTTGGTTCACCATTTTATTATAAAATGTAAAGGAGTTCATTTTGGTGGGTCCCCTCCCCTTCTACATCACAGCGCACCAATATCATTCTCTTTCCCCTCCACTTTTTTTATTTGTCCGGGCATCCCATCCCATCCCCCTTCATATCTTTAATTTGACTTTTCTATTATTTTTATTTCTATTAATTATTCTTTTATGTATCTTTTATTTGACTTTTCTATTATTTTTATTTCTATTAATTATTATTTTTAATATTCGGAGCATATCAGATTTTGCATCATATAAATTATATATTTTATTAATTGTGCATCATCCCATAATAATTATATTTTGCACAAATATTTTACGCATAAATACTTTGAATATATATTTTGCACATATATTTTATTTATTATTAAGGATGTAATATTCTACACATAAATACTTTGAACATATATTTTGCACATATATTTTATTTAGTATTAGGGATGTAATATTTTACATATAAATATTTTGAACATATATTTTGCACATATATTTTATTTAGTATTAAGGATGTAATATTTTACACATAAATATTTTGAACATATATTTTGCACATATATTTTATTTTTTATTAATTGTGCAACACCCATTTTTCACCAATTACATATTTAAAATTCAAAAATTACATATTTGAATTTGAAATTAATAAATTCATAACTAAAATTCCATATTTGTTCCTTCATGCAAATATAGTGCAAAAAAAAAAAAAAAGTGCAATTATATAAAAAATTGCAGTATCTTCATCTTTAATTTGAAGTATCTTCATCTTTATTCTTCCACTCAAGATCTTCATATCATCCCACGAGATCTTCATATAATCCAGATCTGCATATCATCCATTAGATTCAAAATTACAGATTCGAACACATAAAAAAAAAATTAGAATTACATATTCAAATTTATTATTTTGACATTTTCATACATGAATCAAAACACTACAGACACGCACAACACCATATCCACATAAACATAACATGCTTGCACCAAAAAAAAAAATACGCAGCACACACCGCGCACGAACTCAAGCATACACAAACAAAACACCACAAAATATCACAACTACCAAAAATTACACTCAATCCATGTACACAAAAATTAGCCCACAATCACGCACGCACAGAGATCTGGATCGGAGAAAAATGATCGGAAAAATAATAGATCGGAAAAAAAATTACAGATCGAACAACATACCGGAATTTCCACTCAAAATCGCCGAAATCTCAAGATCTGCAGCCTTGAGTCGATCTCTCCCTACACAGACGATGCCACCCCCCTTGCAGATCCTTGACGGCACGATTTAGGCGGCGGTCTCAAGCACCGCCACCAGTGTTCTTGTCCAGATCGACACCGCCCCTTGCATTCACAGCCTCTGCCGCCGCCATGATCGAAACCTCTCGCCACCTGAGAGAGGGGGTGGGGGCGCTGCCACCGCTAAGAGAAGGGTGGAGGATATGGCATTGCCGCTAAGAGGTGGGGATGGGCGGCGGAAGGTTTTGGAAGAGAGGGGGGGGGGGATGAGTTTGGTTTAGAGAGAGAGAGAGATTGTGGAGGAGAGAGAGTGGGCTGAGAGGAAGAAGCTTCCAGAGAGAGAGAGAGAGCGGCGGTGGTGGTGGTGCGGTGGCAGCGGCGCCTCTAATTGGGTGTTGGGGGAGATGAATCTAGAGAGAGAGAGGGGTTGGGGGTGAGGGTTAGAGAGAGAGAGAGAGTTAATTTGAAATGAATTTAGAGAGAGGGAGAGAGACTGACTATGTGTGATAGAGAAGTGGGGGCAGGGGTAGGGGTGGACGCATGGTGATATGGGTTGGGTGGGCCTACCTTTTAAACCAATTTGTTATTTAATAAAGGTGTAGAACCAAATTGGTTTTTTACTCTAAATGATAAACCTATTTATAATATTCTCTAGTTAAAATTCCTTAACTACACCATTATCAGCGGAAATTAAACTCTATTGATTGTTATGTAAAAAAATAAAGGAACAATTCTTGTTAGTTTCAACGTAAGAAATCAAGCATGAACATTACATATGACAAGGTTAACTTATTACATTAAAATATTAATATTTTATACGCATAATTTTCTTTTCATAATTTTACAACTCTCACTTAGCCTTTGTATGAGCCTAGTCCAAACACCACGGCCTCCTCCATCTCTATGACCTCTGTTTTTGCATAAAAATTGAACAAAAACCTCCATAAAAAATTAATTAAGAATTAGAAACATGACAATAATTAAGAAAACCAAATGTAAAATTCTGACAAAAATAATTAAGATTAAAAAATAGAAATCAAATGGAAGAAGAATATTTTTCCTCCAAAAAACAAAGGAAAGTCGAACGAATGTTCACCCGATTTCCAGCGTGTATGTTGAAAGGTGATTTCTGTCGATGTACTCCCACATTTGAGTACGGCAAGACAAATAATAAAATGATGTTTCGCCAAAAATTGTAAATTCTCTATTATCGAATGAAATTAACGCGATTTAATGAACAAATAAATCACGCATTCAACCTAAAATTTTGAAATAAAATGATCATATTGAATCAAATACCAACAAAACATCTAAATCAATGAATAGTTAGATATAAAAAAAAAGCAATTAAAGGTACTGGACATTGAAGTTATTCTTTTATATATATATCGGGAATGATATAGTGCCACAGGTGGGCATATTATTTGTGTCCACCGCTTATGTGGCAATGCCACATCATTATATATTATAGGTATAATATTATGTGATCTTTCCATCTTTATTTAGCTTTTGAGAATGATTTCGTATATTAAATAAAGATTATGTCATATAGTGTTTTGAATACCCTAATTAGCTTTTGAGAATGATTTCGTATATTAAATAAAGATTATGTCATTATCCTTGTCCAAACGAAATGTGATAAGAAATTTCGTTATTATAAGATACTAGCTGTAGACCTGCGAATTTCGCGGGTTCCAAGAAAAAATTTAGGATTTTTTTAAAAACATCATATAAATATGTTTTTATTCATTTGGTTATCTATTTATTAATTATTTATTCGTAAAAAATGTATTAAATTAATAAAAGTATTTATTTCAATAAAACAAACACTAAAATTAGGACATTATCTGTTTGGGCTTACAAATTTAGAAAATTATCTTTATGGACTTATAAAATTTGAACTCTATCTTTACAATCTTGCAAAATAAGGACACTATCTTTTATGTTAGATAAATTTAGGCCAAAATTTGTAAAATGTGGATAAAATAAATCCCGATTATGATATACCCAGTTGGTCGTATTATAAAATTTGGCCTAAATTTGCTAACATTAAAATATAGTGTTCTAGTTTTGCAAATTTGTAAAGATATTGTCCTAATTTTGCAAGTTCGTAAAGATATTGTCTCATTTTTACAAGCTCGTAAAGATACTGTAAAACAAATCAATTGGTGGTTTAGAATGATAGTTTTATAAATAACCTATATTTGATACTGTAAAATGAAACAATTATTATTCCCTGCAACCATATAAAATTTAAAAAAAGACGTCGTTTTGATTTGAAATAAAAGTATTGTAACATACATGTAGAACTTGAAAAGAAAATAAGAATCAATACCTTGAAAGTTCAAGGGTTTCTACAATAGAGGGAAAAAGAAAAGAAGAGAAAACATCATAAATGGTCTTGTTGTTGGGAAAATAGGGGTGCCCGGAATCTATTCGGGATGAAATTTAAATACGAATTTAAATACAATTATTACTAGCATGAATTAATCCTAATTAATTCAAATAATAATTCCAACAACTAATTATCATCATGCATGTTAAATTAATTTCACATATTTAACTAGGCGGAATAAACAAGTAAATATGCGATTAACGTACCTCTTGTAGAATTGGCTTTTGGATATACGGGACAATTGTAATCTCGCTCTATCAACCCAAAGCCTTCTCAAGTATTTCCCTTTTCACCTCACTTGATCGCCGGTGGGAGACGCTTTCAAGTAATTTAATAAACTAAGGAAAAAGAAAAATATTTATGCTTCTTGATTTTTCCAACACATGGAATTATGTACTTGGGGATGAAATAATCATTCCCTATTTATAAGAGGTGATGGCCGAAAATTGTAGGGATATTATGGGCTTGGAGAAAATCTTTTCTTAGTCTCTAAGAAATATTGAATATATCTCATATATTCTTTTCTCCACAATAAAATATTCCACAAAAATCTCACTCTCCTATTAGGCATGAAATTTTCGAAATTTTTAGGAGAAGAATCCAAGATTTGGATCTTCTTGAATATATGAGATAATCTTGTATTCCAAGAATACTTATCCTCCATAATATCTTTCCAAGAAAATCAACAAAATCTAATCTCTCCCAATTACCCAATTTTCGAAAATAACATTAGAAAAATCAGCAATATAATTTTCTTTTTATTTTAATCACCTTATCATTATTGGGCTACTTAATGGGCTACTTGAGGGACCTTAAGGAGAATTAAGATTGGACCTCCTAATGGACTTCTGAATTTCAATATTGAGCCCCAATATAATTCAGCCCATTAATATTAATTATTACCACTAATAAATTAATATTGCACTATCCATCTTAATCCTTATTACGATAATATGGGCTCCCGGTTATTATTTCCCGCGTTTAAGATTATCAAGTCCATTAATTAATTAAGCTTCTGAATAGCTCTAAATTAATTAACATCTTTCACCTTGGAGTAAAGACAGCTCAACATTATTATTCGTACCGAAGAAACTAATTCTTCACTTGCAAGATTTGGTACAATAAAACTTCTGAGCCCACCAAGGGGACTAATCACACGAGCCGTACTCGCACGCGTTTCTCCGTATTAAATCTTAGCAACCGTCGTATGATTAATATTACTGCCCAAGACACAAAGTTCGAAGTCGCAATGATTCTCACCCAACATGAATCAAAGCAGTAACTACTAAGCACACACAGTCCTATTTAAGTGACGGAGATTAAGAAATCAACAACCACTGAGGTCTAATTCTTCACCTTTCAAAACAGAAGAATTTATCCTCGCTGTAGGACCTCTTCAACACATACTAAATGTGCTAGTGCAATCTCTTAGTCAAGACAGACCAATCTGAGCCTTACACATCGACCTTTCACGGCGGATTGTTCAATTCCACCTAGGTCGTGAAAATGTACGTTTAGTTACAAGTAAACTGTTAATGTTGTCTTCCGTGATCGGGTATCACCATATTAACTACAATGTAACACATACTATATATTGAACGGTTTGCAATAGAAATTCAACATTCAATCATAACTAAAGCAAATGTGATAAAAGAATTATTCTCATAAAACGAGTGTTTGATACACGAGTTATACAAAGTAAAAGCATACTTTCACGTATAACTCCAACAATCTCCCACTTATACTTAAAGTCTGCTTTTAGTATACATCACGCATGTCTTAGTGTAGTAGCTCTACGTGACATCTCATGTCAACCTACACTAACCTAATAATTCCTCTCACTTATACTTAAAGCAGATTGGCAATAGTCTTGACTCCCATTCCATCCACATGTCTCTCGAATGTACTCTGAGGCAGACCATTTGTGAATGGATCTGCTAGGTTGTCACCCGATGCTATCTTTGCCACCTCTATATCTCCTCTCTTAACAATTTCTCATATCAGATGGTATTTTCTTTCTATGTGTTTGCTGGTCTTGTGGGCTCTCGGTTCTTTTGAATTTGCAACTGCTCCGGCATTGTCACAAAAGACAGTTATCTTGTCGGGCAAATTCGGAACAACGTCCAAGTCCACTAAGAAGTTCTTGAGCCAAACTGCCTCTTTCGCTGCTTCACAAGCAGCTACATACTCGGCTTCCATGGTCGAATCGGCGATGTATTTCTGCTTAACGCTTCTCCATGAAATGGCTACTCCTCCCATGCAAAACACACTACCCGAGGTTGACTTTCTTGAGTCTATGTCTGATTGGAAATCCGAGTCCGTGTATCCTATGGGAACTAGACTATCTGACTGGTAAATCAGCATCCGCTCCCGAGTTCTTTTCAGATACCTCAAGATGCACTTTACGGCAATCCAATGGTCTTTCCCGGGATTACTTTGATATCTTGCCACCATGCCCACGGCAAAGCAGATATCCGGTCTCGTACACAGCATTGCATACATAAGGCTTCCTACGGCCGAAGCGTACGGAACACCTTTCATGTCATCTATCTCCGCTTGCGTCTTAGGGCTCATTTCTTTCGATAGATAGATTCCGTGCCTAAAAGGTACAAAACCTTTCTTGGAATCTTGCATGCTGAAACGCTTCAAAACAGTGTCAATGTATGAAGCTTGCGATAAGCCCAACATCCTCTTCTTGCGATCGCGAGTGATTTTGATCCCAAGGATGTGACCGGCTTCCCCTAAGTCCTTCATATCAAATTGTTTTGACAGCCATACCTTTACGTCTGACAATACCTTTACATTGTTTCCAATGAGCAGAATATCGTCTATGTATAATACTAAGAATACCACCGCAGTTCCGTCACGCTTCTTATACACACAACATTCGAACTCGTTTTGATCAAACCCATAAGACTTAATCACTTGATCAAAACACTGGTTCCAAGTACGCGATGCTTGCTTAAGTCCGTAAATGGATCTCTTGAGCTTGCATACGAGATTCTCTTGGCCTTTTTCAATGAAACCTTTGGGCTGTTGCATATAGATATCTATCCCGTCAAGACTTCCGTTAAGGAAAGCCGTCTTGACATCCATTTGCCAGATCTCGTAATCTAGGTGCGCAGCGATCGACAAGAGAATACGGATGGACTTAAGCATAGCTACCAGTGAAAAGGTTTCCTCATAATCGATCCCTTCTTTCTGAGTATACCCTTTGGCCACAAGCCTTGCTTTGAAGGTTTCAACCCTTCCGTCCGGTCCTCTTTTCCTCTTGTACACCCACTTGCATCCAATGGATTCTACCCCACTGGGTGGCTCGACCAACTCCCACACTTGATTATGATCCATCGAACCCATCTCGGCTTCCATTGCCGTTTTCCATGATTCCGCGTCTTTGTCTTGGATTGCCTCGTCGTACGTCCATGGGTCTGATTCAACACCGGGAACCAAATCCGAAGATTCTCCTATCCCCATGAATCTCTCGGGTTGCCTAGGAACCCTCCCACTACGACGGGGTTCCGGTTGTGAAGATGTGGCGTGTGGTACATCATCTTGTATACTTGGTATCGAGGTTTGACCTCTCAATTCTTCTAAGGTAATTTCACTTTTAGGTTTCTGATTGTTCATATAGTCTTCCTCCAAGAATTTAAAGTGTGTACTAAATCACGGTCTTTTGATCCTTGGGACTATAGAACATACACCCTTTCGTTCCCGCAGGGTATCCTATAAACAGCCTTAATTCCGAACGTGGATCCAACTTACAAACTTCCTTGTCTAGAACGTATGCCGGACAACCCCAAATCCGCAAATGTCTTAGACTGGGCTTGCGCCCGGTCCACAATTCCATTGGGGTTTAGGAACCGACTTGGATGGCACCAAGTTTAGAATATAAGCCGCCGTTTCCAAGGCGTTACCCCAAAACGACTTGGGTAAATCCGAATAACTCATCATGGATCTGACCATTTCTAAAAGAGTCTGGTTCCTTCGTTCCGCCACACCGTTCTGTTGAGGGGTTCCCGGTGCGGTCAACTGGGATACGATCCTTTCGTCCGATAAGTAGTTCAAGAATTCATCGCTGAGGTATTCGCCTCCACGATCTGATCGTAGAAACTTGATACTCTTTTCCCTATGTTTCTCAGCTTCGGCCTTAAACTCTTTAAACTTTTCAAAAGTTTCAGACTTATGCCGCATAAGATAAATGTACCCATATCTTGAGTAATCGTCAATGAAGGTAACGAAATACTCATACCCCATTCTCGCTTTGATCGTCATTGGACCACACACATCGGTATGAACGAGTTCTAACACTTCCGTGGCTCTATTCCCCTTGGCTCCAAATGCCCTCTTGGTCATCTTACCCTCTAAACAGGATTCGCAAGTTGGAAATGGCTCGACTTGGAGTGATTCCAAGGATCCGTCTTTCACCAATCTCTCTATCCGCTTTAGATTAATATGACCTAGTCTAAGATGCCATAGAAGTGTTTCGTTCATCTCCGAAGAATGCTTTCTTTTATTGCTCGAAATGATCGACGTGTTATTAGATTCATTATTTGAGTGGTGTGCACACTTAATCGTATAGAGATTGTTTACCAACGTTCCATGACAGATAACATCATTCTTAAAAGAAACAGTAACATCTTTATTAAAAGTAACTGAATATCCATCAAAAAACAACTTAGAAACCGAAATTAAATTCTTCCTAAAGTTTGGAACGTATAAAACATCTCTTAAAATTAAAACTCTATCTTCAAAAGATAGGTGCACGACTCCCACTGCTTCGGCTGCCACTCTCGTAGCATCCCCCAATGTGATTGTGATCTCATTCTTGCTAAGTCGCCGGGTTAGCTGGAACCCCTGAAGAGTGAAACAAATATGATCAGTTGCCCCGGTATCCACTACCTAAACGTGGGCAGCATACGCCGCAACATATGTTTCAACGACTAAAGCATGAGACTTACCTTTCTTTACCGCCTTCTTAGGCTTAGAACAGGTAGACCTCCAATGTCCTCTTTCCCCGCAATTGAAGCACTTACTCTTACCGGATATCTTCACGTCGTACGGCTTGAAAGCTCTTTTCTTGCCTCCCAAAGTGAGTCTACTGGTTTGGTTCCGATCAACCACCTCCTTCTCAATCTCACCTTCCATTGGCCTAGATTTCGAGAAAAAGCTCTTGATCACCAAAGCCTCGTCCCTACTCCCCAAGTATGACTCTACCGTTATCAGGGCTTTGAGCAGGGTATCCAAAGTGAACTTGTGTTCAGATAACACGTATTCCCAAAAGAACCCATCAAAACTACTCGATAGCTTTAGGAGTATGGAATCGATTTAACTTTCTTCACTTTGTCCGGCACCAAGAAACTCGAGTTTCTCAAACTCACGCCTAAAATTGAGAACATGATCCCTTACGGTGTTCCCTTCACCATTTCCTTCGTGAGCTTCTCACGAATGGTGAACAGATTCGCCATGGGGTTATGATGTTGAAACATCTCTTCAAGGTTATTCATGCTATCAACAGCCGCTTCAATGCCTTCATGAATGCGCTTCAAATCCTCAGACATAAATGTCAAGATGATGTGCTTCATGTGCTCATTGGAATACTTCCAATCATCGAATATCACCTTTTCCCCATTACTTAACTTATCATTAGGTTTCTTGGGTACGTCAATGCTAAATATCCAATAGTGTTCTTGCACAGGAAGGACCATTTTATATTACGTTTCCAATCAACATAGTTCTCACCAACAAGTTTATTATCTTTAAGTATACTATACAGTGGATTAAAAGGTTGCGACATGATGAACTGAGAATAAAACATACATTCATATTAATATCTAGAAAAATACGAAATTATCACATAATTTTGATCACATCAATTATATTGAAACCTTAAAACAATATAATCATGCATCAGCCAACATCTTGAAACAATTTAAATGCGCCACGAGGGGTGGTCTATACATTAAAACACATTCAAGCGGATTACAAACTTAAAAGTTACAAATCCTTAATTCAAAATTAATAGTTGGCTCCCACTTTGACCACATAGAAACTGACAGGGACTCCAAGGGGAGTAAGTTAATATCAATTTCCTATGCCTAAGTAATAACCATAATTAAATACAGGATTATTATTTTGCTTTGAGCAAGCCACTCGTGGTGAGGGTCAATACCGCCACTAGTAATAATCCACAATCATCCTTTCGGAATTTATTCATGTGAAAACCGTTCTTTTGGCCGATCCGAGGGGGAAATGTATTCCAAAAGAACTTCACAAATAAATAAATTATGGAGGTCAAAATAATCCAATTTTAATATCCGGAATAAAATTGCAATTATAAAAACATACTTAGTAATTTTCGAAAGTAAGGTTTTTCTTGGACAATTAAATTCATGCAAACACATATTAACAAATAATAATAAGTGCACGAAATAAAACATCCATCAAAACAAAATTAAACACATTGGAGCACTCAAATCCAATTGTCACGGTTTAATTTCTTCACGTCTTGATGCGAAAAATCGTCCTTGTTGCTTTCCGACGTTCGTCTCGACGTGCTCCCACTCGAACAGCAACACTTCTTCAAAACAACATCGTTTGGGGTTCGAGACGACGTTTAAAATCACACGAAAAAAACACGAACCAAAAAAAATTCCACGGCCTGAGATACAGCGCGCGTCGGCCCACGAAGTGGGCCCGCGCGCTTCCTGGCCCGAGAAGCGCCGAAACGCTGCCCGAAGCGCGCCGAAGCGCAGCCCCGAGGCGCAGCCGAGGCGCACCCGAGGCACTGCACGGAGGCGCGCCGAGGCGCCGCCCGGAGCGCCCCGAGGCGCTGCAGCCTCGTGCCCGAGGCGCGCGCGGTGCGCGCGGCGCCGTGCACCCGTCGCGCACGGCGTGCGCCGTGCACCCCCGTGCACCGTTTTTTTCGCCGTTCATCCCCGTTTTCTTCACCCCTTGCATGATTTTACGTCCATACACGCGCCACGCTTGTATGCGTCGTCCGGGTACGCCGTTTTTAATTCTTCGTTCTTCGTCACGATCCGGTTACAATTTATTTTTACAAAAAAAATAAATACTAGATCTAGACTAGTCTATTACAATGATCGAATCAAAATAAAAACAACTAATCTACTCGTGGATTTTCTCACGAGAAAAACGAATTCGAACGAATCGAATTAAAAAAACAATTAATTCACACGCATGAAATTAACAACATTAAAACCATGACAATTGGATACCTGCAAAAAATATCTAACAATTCTACTATCCAATTTCAATTTAATGTTTAACAATTTAAATTCCAATTTAAAATTCAGAGCCCGAAACCGTGGCTCTGATACTAGTTGTTGGGAAAATAGGGGTGCCCGGAATCTATTCGGGATGAAATTTAAATACGAATTTAAATACAATTATTACTAGCATGAATTAATCCTAATTAATTCAAATAATAATTCCAACAACTAATTATCATCATGCATGTTAAATTAATTTCACATATTTAACTAGGCGGAATAAACAAGTAAATATGCGATTAACGTACCTCTTGTAGAATTGGCCTTTGGATATACGGGACAATTGTATTCTCGCTCTATCAACCCAAAGCCTTCTCAAGTATTTCCCTTTTCACCTCACTTGATCGCCGGTGGGAGACGCTTTCAAGTAATTTAATAAACTAAGGAAAAAGAAAAATATCTATGCTTCTTGATTTTTCCAACACATGGAATTATGTACTTGGGGATGAAATAATCATCTCCTATTTATAAGAGGTGATGGCCGAAAATTGTAGGGATATTATGGGCTTGGAGAAAATCATTTCTTAGTCTCTAAGAAATCTTGAATATATCTCATATATTCTTTTCTCCACAATAAAATATTCCACAAAAATCTCACTCTCCTATTAGGCATGAAATTTTCAAAATTTTTAGGAGAAGAATCCAAGATTTGGATCTTCTTGAATATATGAGATAATCTTGTATTCCAAGAATACTTATCCTCCATAATATCTTTCCAAGAAAATCAACAAAATCTAATCTCTCCCAATTACCCAATTTTCGAAAATAACATTAGAAAAATCAGCAATATAATTTTCTTTTTATTTTAATCACCTTATCATTATTGGGCTACTTAATGGGCTACTTGAGGGACCTTAAGGAGAATTAAGATTGGACCTTCTAATGGACTTCTGAATTTCAATATTGAGCCCCAATATAATTCAGTCCATTAATATTAATTATTACCACTAATAAATTAATATTGCACTATCCATCTTAATCCATATTACGATAATATGGGCTCCCGGTTATTATTTCCCGCGTTTAAGATTATCAAGTCCATTAATTAATTATGCTTCTGAATAGCTCTAAATTAATTAACATCTTTCACCTTGGAGTAAAGACAGCTCAACATTATTATTCGTACCGAAGAAACTAATTCTTCACTTGCAAGATTTGGTACAATAAAACTTCTGAGTCCACCAAGGGGACTAATCACACGAGCCGTACTCGCACGCGTTTCTCCGTATTAAATCTTAGCAACCGTCGTATGATTAATATTACTGCCCAAGACACAAAGTTCGAAGTCGCAATGATTCTCACCCAACATGAATCAAAGCAGTAACTACTAAGCACACACAGTCCTATTTAAGTGACGGAGATTAAGAAATCAACAACCACTGAGGTCTAATTCTTCACCTTTCAGAACATAAGAATTTATCCTCGATGTAGGACCTCTTCAACACATACTAAATGTGCTAGTGCAATCTCTTAGTCAAGACAGACCAATCTGAGCCTTACACATCGACCTTTCACGGCGGATTGTTCAATTCCACCTAGGTCGTGAAAATGTACGTTTAGTTACAAGTAAACTGTTAATGTTGTCTTCCGTGATCGGGTATCACCACATTAACTACAATGTAACACATACTATATATTGAACGGTTTGCAATAGAAATTCAACATTCAATCATAACTAAAGCAAATGTGATAAAAGAATTATTCTCATAAAACGAGTGTTTGATACACGAGTTATACAAAGTAAAAGCATACTTTCACGTATAACTCCAACACTTGTAACTTTACCCGAGTCTAAATTCTGTCCTTTATCTTCTAAAATTTTCAATTATAGTCATTTTGTTATCAGAAAAGGCCATTTTCGATGGAATATAAATTTTAAGAGATCGTCCGAAATTTATATGTGCTCCAGTAATACTACTTATGTGGTTCCAAGTCAATAAATTAGATCCACGTCGCACTCTATTTGGATTAAATTAGGTTCATGTTAATTGGGAGAAATCCTGTCTCCAGCCTATTTAATTCAAATGGAGTGTGACGTGGACCTTATTTATTGACTTAGAGCATCACGCGAGCACAAAATTCAAAGCTGTTGGTCCCGGTACAAGACTGAGGAATACGTGTATGGGGGGGGGAATACACGTATACCGATTTTTTATACTTAAACTGACTGAGTCCCCTTCACTCAGAGTGGTAAAGAACTAGGAGCTGATAATACACCCACTGACTACACTTGGTGCGGGTCAGTTGGCTAACTATCAGTTCAAGTTCAGTGCGGAAATGTTTGAGCCCTGATAGTTTAAAGTCCTGTTTAGTTTGCTTTCTGAAAACTTGTTTTACTCAAAACTTAGAAGTGTTTAGCAAGGCAGTGTTCTTTAGAAGATCAGGTTGATTGATTCAGACCTGATAAGCTTGAATGCAATGAATGAATAAGTAATATGGCAGGTATGCACAATATCAAAGCAGTAAGAACACAAGGAGTTTAACGTGGTTCAGAGTCTCAAGCTCCTACGTCCACGGCCTGACTTAACAGGAAATCCACTCAAGGGATTCTTGTTTTTAACGTGCCAAGGTGCACCAAGACCAGTTACCTCACTGATCTATACAAACTCCTCTTACTATCACACTAACCGACTTACTCCCAACAAGCCTAACTTAGGGTTTTGGTTTCAGTTTGGATTCCAACTAAGTTGAGATTATCCTTACAAGGCAAAGCTGTGCTAAGGATTGGATAATCTCTCTAAGCTTAAGATAATTCTAATTAGCTCTTGGAATACAGAATAGCTCTCAGTTGCTAAGAAACACTTGGGAAATTTAGAAGGTTTCGAGTGTTTCTCTTAAAGGCTGAATGCTTTGATTGCTTGAGAGTTTTGAGTAATTTCTGGCTTGGAAATTTCCCGTAACCTTGAATGGGTTCAAGGCCTTCTGTATTTATAGGTGGTTTTGAAAAACTATCCGTTGGAGAGATAGCCTTCTAGCCATCTATGTAGAGTGGCTTCAAACGGACATATCTCTATGCAGCAGCCGCCTTTGCATGGATTTGGTATTTGCATTTAATGCACATTAAATGCTTGCCCGTTGAATATGCAGTCTGAATTCAGTCTCTGTGTCAGGTTCCGTACGTGCGTGTCCTCCTCGGATTGGTCCACGTCATCAGGTTGGTGAGAATGTCAGAACTTATTCCAGGGCTTCAGGCTTGTCTTATTAAGTTCATTTTGTCTTGAGCTCACCGGTCTTGTCCTGACGCTGAAATTCCTTTTGCATTGCTTGGCTCTACTCCAAGTCTTCCCATTTACTCAGTGACAACCTGTTCCCTTCAGGACTGAGTTAGTAATGACCTCAGGGTCATACTCTTCATCACTGACACTTACTCAGCCAGCTTAGAAGACTGCCATAAGTTCAGGATGGTGCTCTTCGTCTTCAGGCTCTGAGTCTTGATTGTCTCCAGTGAGTTCTCCTCTTACTGAGTACCTGTGAAGTGTAAAATGATTAAGTACTAACCCTAACCAAGACTAGCCTGACAAAGACAGATTAAGGCAGTCATCTTTTCAGGGGCTTTTGGGATCTAAATCAAAACTGACAATGTCCCAACAATTTCCCCCTTTTTGATGATGCCAAAACACTGAAAAGATCCTCAAAACACTTAGAGGAAATAGGACACTCCTATCTATAAGATAAGACAGTGTTAGAGCAATTCTTGATAAAGTACAGAATTTAAACAAGCCAAAAAGACAATGAGTTTTTGTCTGTGGGCAAAAGTGATAGATTTCATTGATAGATGTGGAAATGATTACAATGAATCTAATCTATTACAAAGAAGCCTGTGAACACCTAGACTAATCTCATCTCAGGCTTGAGTCCATATCCAGCATAAACTCTTGCCTTTAGCTCGTCAAGTCTTCCAGGTTGGTTCACATATCCTTCAGTTCTAGCTATCTTCAAGACTTCCATCATTATGGCCTTAGTGTCATGCTTTAGGGTTCCAGGAATTAAGGGAGGAGCTCGAATGATGAACTCAGGAGCCTTCACTTGGACTTTAGCTGCCTCAGCCTCCTCCAAGATCTTCTGAAATAGCTCAGGATGATTGTCCATCATATAGTCAGTGAAGTGGGCATCAATATCGTCAGTGTCGCCCCATTTCTTCACAACGAACCATAGCCTGACAAATTCATCCCTTGCATCAGTCCAAAACTCCTTTAAAGTCTCTGAGACGAACTCATCAACAAAAGCTTCCCTTGCTCCTGATTCTGGCCTACTGACTTGAAGAATTGTTGCCTTCCTAACTGTTGGCTTCTTTCTGTACTTCCTTGGCTCAGGCTTCGCCTTCTTCCTCCTTAGCAAGCTGATCACTGCATCATCTAGTTCACGTTGTTGAAGCTCAGTGATATCCGTCAGCTTTTCAACCTTCTTCTCCAAAATGCGCATCTTCTCCTTCTGAGCAATTTCAGCTCTGCGCATAGCCTCAGTCTTTTCAGGTTGATCTCCCCATGCTTCAGCACATAGCTCCGCAACTAACTCACCTGAGTAAGTGATGGGATTCTTCCTTGAGCTCATGGGTGATGATCTTTGGACTGGCTCAGGTTGTTGCTTTGAAGGTTCATTATCCTTTGCCTTTGTTGCCTCCTCCCTCAGCTTGGCAACTAATTGTTCTCCTTCCTTCTCCACTGCCGCTAACCTAGCTGACTTCCTTACCCTTAGAATATTTCCATCAGGATTGGCTTCAGGATCAGCTAGGACGATTTCTCCTTGACTAACTGCCTCAGATGCCTCAGGGCGGGATCTTTTCTTCTTCTTTTCCCCCTTTTTGGCATCATCATTGGCCTCAGATGGGAATGCGTCAGATCCGCTGTTGATTACGAAGGAAGCTAGGGAATGGACATCATTGATTCCCTCCTTCAATAACTCAACTCCCATTGAAATCCCAGTCCCTGCAAAGGATACGGAACTGATGGCAGCATTGACTTTCTTCTCAAAGACCTCCATAGAGAGTTGGAGACTTTGTTCAGCCTTGGTGATCCTTTCTTCCACCTTCGAGGACTCACCGCTGACTCTGCTAACCTCAGTCAGTATCTTCACAGACTCCTCAGTGGCTTTAGCCAAAATGTCCGCCACTGATTGAGATGTGCGATCCAGCTTCCCTGACTCCAGCTCCAACTTGGACGCTGAGTCCTCCAAGGCCTGAGTGACAATAGCTCCAGTCTGAACTGCAAGCCTGTCCACTGCCTGATTCATCTTTTCGTCCCTGATCGCATCTCTCTCTTCAAGTTTCTTGAGAGTGTCCCTGAGCATCTTCTTTGTGCGCTTCCTCTCATTCTTCACTGACTTGGCCGTGTCAGTCATTGTGCGTTTTAACAAGATCAGCTCCCTGTTGGCAAGGGTGTTGTAAGCTGACTTTGTCCACCTGATGTGTTTCGCCAGGGCTTTGGAGTCTTCATCTTTTTCAGCACGTAGCCTCATTACCTCCTCCTGAAGTTCAGCTAGATTTTCCGAGGTTTTCTCCTGTTTGACCTCCACTATGCTTGTAAACTCAGCACGGCCGACCCCGGTTATGACCACATCTTCATCATCAGCGGCCTCCTCAGTGATTGGCTGCTTTCCCTTGTCAGCCCCTGCAGCATCAGTCCCTTCTTCTAGGTACACTGAAGGCAGTTGTGAAGTAGTCATAGCCGCCTCCTCAGGCTCAGCTAAGCTAACTTGAACCTTAGGAACTTGTCCTTCGGAACTGAGAGTCTCCTTGAATGCCTCAACATCTTCCTCTCGTGTCTCAGGGCAGGGAATCCCTTCATCGACAGATGTCTCATTGGCAGCTGAGATGTTCACAACATCCTCAGCCACTGGTCCATCCTTGGCACCAGTGTTCTTGTCACCTTCCCCCTGAGCCTGAGGCTCAGAGTCCATCTCATCTACTTCCCTTGCAGTCTCTTCCACTGCCTTTTCCACAGCTCCACCTTGAGCGTCATCATCGTCCTCATCATCCTCCTTCTCTTCAACGGAGAGAAGATCAGCCTTGCTTTTGGCCATCATTTCAGCCACAAGCTTCTTCAGGTTGTCGAAGTTCAAAAGTTGAAGCCAGCTTGTCAGGCCAAAGAATGAGCAGATCTTGGCCTCCTCCGTCTCCCAATGTTCCCAGCCGCGTGCGTCTACTAGCATATGTTGCTCCTGCATGTTTGATTGTTTAAAGTCCAACCAAACTTTGAGCTCCACCACATATGCCAGCAATTCAGTGTATTTGTACAGCCCAGGCCAGCACTTTCCTGCCCACTCCGTGGCATTCCCCCTGAGTGTATTCTCCAGTATACCTCCCGCCATATGCTCATCCAGCTCCTCCTCCTCTATTTCAAGGAACACATCCTCTTCTGTTGAAATAGATTTGGGACAGTCTTTGGGATTGGGGTATGAGGGAAAATCTGAAGGGTTGGGAAGGTTTGGCTCGGCTAACTGGTCAGGCTCAATTGTAGGTGAGGTTGATGGCACTGACTCAGTGGGGTAATTTGGCTCTGAAGGTTGGGGGAGTTGGGGAGTTTGAGGTGTGGGGTCAGGGATGAAAGGTGTTTGGGTTTCAGGGTGTGGGGGTGTTTGTGTGGATGCTGTCTCAGGCTGCAATGACTCAGCCGTCTCGACAGTCTTTCTCACCTCCTCTAAGTCAGAGGCTCCAGGAGAGCTTGACTTCTCCCTCTCACTCAATTCAGGGAGTTTCTTAGCAGGAGACTTCTTTACTCCCCTCCTAAGTCTCTTCAGGGGCCTCTTTCCCTGAGCGCCCTCTAAACTGACGTCATCATCAGTTCCCTCAGCCTCAGTCCCGGCCTTCTTGGGATCTGACTCAGTCCCTGACTTCGTGCTCTTCCCTGACAGCACGATTTTCACCCTCCTCTCCTTCTTCTCAGCCGCGCCCACATCAGGTTGCTCCACCTCCTCAGCAACAGCCTTCTCAGCCTCCTTACTCCTCTCAAGGAGCTCATCCACCTTTTCAATGAGGCTGGTTGCCACTCTCTTGGCCGTCCCAGCTGGCTTTCTAGCCTGACCCTTTGCTTTCGCATTGGGATCAGTCAGCCCTAGCACTGAATAGGTGTCACTCAGTGATGAAAACATGACCTTCTTTGAGGAAAGGTTGTCCTCAAAGTCAAAAGTGTACCCATGGCACGCATGAGCAATTAGCATGGACAATCTTGTGCCAAAAGGCAAGATGGCACTGACAGATATGTGCTTTTTCTTCTCGTCACGCGTGATCTTGTCCAATCCCGCCTGATGGAGTTGATCGAGGAAGAACTGCTCCCAGTTCGCTTCCACTCCATCAGCGATTGCTCCCATGAGCCTCAACTTGGGCAGACTCAACTGCTCGTGAGAGCCAGTTGCTCCCATCACCATCTTGGACACCAAGTCCACCAGAGCCCTGTACTCCGGCTTCAGAGTGCTCTTGTTCTGACGGGCCCTGAATTCCGAAGACCCTGACTTGGTCCATTTCCCAAGGAATTCTCCCTCCGAGTTTTCCTTGTAAATCCTGGGGTTGATGCCAGAGGATGGCAGCTTGAAGACTTCCCTCACCGCCTGCCTGAGATCAATGGTGACCACCCCCGAGTCGTAGAGAGGCTCTCCGTCGCTATTCTTTTCCCCCGTCGGCTTTAGCGCAGTCACCTTGGTGCAGACTTCACCCTTCCGCAAGAACATGTTCAAATAAGCTTCCACCACGGTTCTTGGGAGCACAGAAGAGGGGCGGGTGGTGAAGTATGTTTCCAACCCGGCGTCGGAAATCCATTTAAAAACGGGTTTGATTTCCTTAACCGTTAGACAGATACCTTCCATGGAGATGACTTGCTCCATGTGTACCAGCCTCTTCTCAACAACATCGACGATCTTGTCGGTTGTCCAGTCGGAATCAAGGAATGCCATTGTGTTTTGAGAAAGAGGTTTTAGAAATTCTGTGTGTGAGCGAGAGAAGACTCAGTGTGCAAATTGTGCGTTGTGTTTGCGTAAAGACCTCAAATGACATCCTTGATTGATAAGACTAAGTCAGTTACTCAAACGTGGGGTTGAGATTGATTCCTGAATTCGAAAGGTTTTAAAATGAGAGGCCAGGATTAATCTCAGTTTTAATTGAAACCCCAAGTCAGTCACATTCCGTATAAAACGGACACGTATATGAAAAAGTAACTTTGACATTAAATGCTCCGTGCGCGTGGGTTTAAATATAAAAAGGCGCGCTTTTAATGATAACGGAATGCATTTAATAAAGATTTTCAGGACGAATGACTCAGGGAGACGCTTGAGATTCACAAGAGTCAGGTTAGAGCCCATACCTGTCAGGGAGACATTGTAGCACCCTGATACCTCGCTGAGTCGAGTCTGGCCTGAGTTCCCTTAGAGCCCTACACTGACTGCTCTCCCGGATCTAAAAGCCCCAATTCCACTGATAGTTCCATAAACCTTGCTTCAGCCAAGGGCTTAGTCAAGATGTCAGCTCTTTGCCTATCAGTGTGAATCTTTTCCATCCTAATATCTTTCTTTTCCACATGATCTCGAATGAAGTGGTGTCTAATATCCACATGCTTGCACCTTGTGTGAAGCACTGGGTTCTGAGTGATTGCTATTGCACTATTGTTATCACAATAGATTGGAACCTGATTAGCAAATACTTGGTAGTCCCTCAACTGTTGCCTCAACCATAGGATCTGAGCACAACAACTCCCTGCAGCCATATACTCAGCCTCAGTTGTGGATGTTGCCACTGAATTCTGCTTCTTACTAAACCACGAGATCAACTTACTTCCCAAAAACTGACATGTCCCTGAGGTTGATTTCCTATCAATCCTACAACCTCCATAATCTGCATCTGAATACCCAGTCAGTTCAAGGTTGTCATCTGAAGGATACCATAGTCCCATATTAACTGTCCTTTTCAAATACTTAAGTATCCTCTTAGCAGCCTCCAAATGACTTCTCTTGGGATCAGACTGATACCTAGCACACACACCAACTGCAAACGTAATGTCAGGCCTACTTGCAGTCAGGTACAGTAAAGAACCTATCAGCCCACGATACTCAGTCTGATTCACTGAAGTCCCTTCAGTGTCAGGATCCATCTTCCAATTGGTGTTCATTGGGATCCTGGCTGGATTGCTGTTTTGAACACCAAACTTATGAATCAAGTCTCTTGTATACTTGGCCTGATTAATGAATATACCTTGATCAGTCTGCTTGACCTGCAATCCTAAGAAAAAGTTCATCTCTCCCATCATTGACATCTCAAATTTACCCGTCATCAGTTTAGAGAATTTCTCACATAACTGCTGATTTGGGGATCCAAATATTATGTCATCCACATAAATTTGGACCAGGAGAATGTCATCACCTTCAGTGATCCTGAACAAAGTCCTATCCACTGTTCCCTTCTTGAACCCATGATCAGTCAGGAATTGAGAGAGGGTATCATACCAAGCTCTTGGTGCTTGCTTAAGTCCATAGAGTGCTTTCTTCAAATGGTATACTCTATCTCCAACCTCAAACCCGGGAGGTTGTTCAACATATACCTCTTCATTGAGTACACCATTCAGGAATGCACTCTTGACATCCATTTGATACACCTTGAACTTCTTATATGTCGCATAGGCAAGGAACAACCTGATAGCTTCCAATCTAGCCACTGGAGCAAAAGTCTCATCATAGTCTATTCCTTCAGACTGACAATACCCTTTTGCAACCAGTCTAGCCTTGTTCCTTACCACAACACCATTCTCATCCTTCTTGTTCTTAAAGACCCACTTGGTACCAATCACACCTTGATGCCTAGGTCTATCTACCAGTTTCCAAACCTGATTCCTTGTGAACTGATTCAACTCCTCTTGCATGGCAATGATCCAGTTCGAGTCAGTGAGAGCTTCTTCAATGTTCTGAGGCTCTTGCTCAGAGAGAAAGCAACAGAACAATGCACTCTCACCATGAAACCGTCTGGTCCTGACTCCCTCAGTTGGATCACCAATAATTTGATCAATGGGATGATCTTCTAACCATGTTCTTTTGCCAGGAGTTGTTCCTGAAGTACCTGCAATGTTAGTGTCTACAGGCTCATAAAATTCAGGAAATTGAACAGAAGGGGATGATCCTGAGTCTATACCGAAGGGATTAACAAGTTCAATGTCAGGGACATTGATTCCCCCTTGATGAGGTGACTCAGGATCCGTCTCAGCTGCAACAGCATCTTCATAGACGGTACTTACCTCAGGTTGAGCCTGTTCCTCTGTCTGAGGCTCAACCATCCCTGATGTGCTGGGTTTAGGAGTGGCACTTGGTTCATCATCCTGATCGTCATCATCATCCCATCTGGGAATTGGCACAGTCTTGATCTTGAAATCAGGTTGACTCTTCAAGCTCAGCCTTGTCACACTCCTCGTGACCTCCTCAGTGTCAGGATTCAGCACCTTTGCCCTAGACTCATTAGCAGATTCATCAAAGACAACATGAGGTGATTCTTCCACAACAAGGGTCCTACAATTGTAAACCCTGAAGGCTTTGCTAATTTCAGAATATCCCAAGAATATTCCTTCATCAGATTTGCTATCAAAGGCTTTCAACTGGGTTTTCCCATTGTTGAGGATGAAGCACTTACAACCAAACACATGAAAGTAAGAAATACGAGGTTTTCTCTTGTTCCATGTCTCATATGGGGTCTGAGCATGTTGCTTGTTCAGCATGGATCTGTTCTGAGTGTAGCATGCAGTGTTGATTGCCTCAGCCCAAAACTTCTTGGGCAATCCTGACTCAGCCAGCATGGTCCTTGCAGCTTCCTTCAGTGTCCGATTCCTCCTTTCAGCGACACCATTCTGTTGTGGGGTTCTAGCTGCAGAAGTCTCATGAGCTATACCAAGTTCATTACAAAAGTCAGAAATATATGAATTTATAAACTCAGTGCCCTTGTCAGATCTGATCTTGGTAATGGACTGATTTTTCTCATTGCTGAGTCTTCTGAGCAACTCTGGAAGCTTCACCTGTGTTTCCTTCTTATTTAACAGGAAAATAACCCAAGTATATCTAGAATAATCATCAATAACCACAAGGGTATATTTTCTACCATTCATACTCACAGGTGTTATGGGACCAAATAGATCCATGTGCAGAAGCTGAAGTATCCTGTCAGTGGAGTAAGAAGCCTTTTCTTTGAATGACGCTCTGACTTGCTTCCCTTCCTGACAAGCTTTGCACACGTGATCTTTGCTAAAAACTTCATTAGGGAGACCATCAACAAGTGACTGTCTAGAAATTTTGTTAAGAATCTTGAAGTTCAGGTGGCTTAATCTTTTATGCCATAACCAACTGAGCTCTAGAGAGCTTTTAGCAACAAGACAAGTATTAGGAATAGTGCTGCTCCAATCAGCGAGATAAACGTTACCTTTCCTTATACCTGATAGAAGCACTTGTGTTGATTTGTCCTTGACTGAACATTTATTCGATGAGAACTCAACACTGAACCCTTTGTCACAGAATTGACTTACTGACAGCAGGTTATGCTTCAGTCCTTCCACAAAGGACACATTTTTCACTCTTACTGTACCTATAATTAGAACACCAAAACCCTTAGTAACACCTTTTGAGTTATCACCAAAGGTTACCTGTGGACCATCTTTAGCCTGATACTCTTGGAGAAGACTCTTCATTCCAGTCATGTGCCTTGAGCAACCACTGTCTAGGTACCAAACAGCTTTGATTGAGTCTTCTCTCCTCTTGTTGTGATCCACAGCCGCCTGTAAGCAAATCAGGCTTTAGGTACCCATTGGGTGTTGGGTCCTATTGTGTCAGCTGTACCTTTCGGGATCCAGACTTGCTTCACAACCCTGATTGCCTCAGAGTGGTGAATCTGTCTCCCTGAAACATCGACATACACAACTTTCTTCTTCTTAGCCTGAGAGGAAGATGGTGTATGGGTGCTAGACTTAGGCTTCGCAGGAGCCTGAGTGGATGCCTTTTGGGCTGGCCTCCTGTTCTTCCTAGGTCTGGGTGCAGCAGGTCTTGGGCCTTGTTTTTGATAAGGGCCCTGATTTCTATTCCCCCTAGGCAAGTGAGGGAAAGGAAAACAGTTAAAGGCCTCAGGATGCCAAAACCACGGGGGTGTCATCATGTTTGGCCTTCCCTGATGGTATTGCCAAGCATGATGGTACCCTCGCTGACCAGTCTGAGGGCTCTTGGCCTGAGTCTTTCTCTGCTTTCGCTGAGGTTTTCCCTGGCCTGAGCTCTCAGGGGCTTCCGCAGGTTGCTTTGCCTTTCCCTTGGGTTTTGGCTTAGCTACCTTAGGAGCAACCCTGACTGTGTCAACGGTTTCCTTGCCCTTATCAGTTTGACGGGCCTGGAGCACAACCTTAGGTGCACTCTGGCCTGTCTGAACAAATACCCTCTCAGTGTTGCTCCCTGAAGCAACATGAGACTGACCTTGTGAGGATTTCTCAGGAACATATCCAAGTCCCTTTTTCTTGTTCCCAAGTATCTGGTTGCTATTTATTTCCTCTCTAGCCACTGAGGATTTATTCATTGCTGCAACCTTTTTCTTGAGAGAGTCCTCACTCTTTTTCAGGATTTCATGTCTGGTAAAGAGGTCATCAAACTTACTCTTAAGTGCTTTCAGCTCTTCCTTCCTGACCAGCTCTTCCTCAGCCAGTTCCTTCAGAATTTTCTCTCTTGGGAGACGCTCAGAATTGATCATGTCAATTTCCTGAGTTAGTCTCACAATCTGAGCTGATTCTTTGAGATCAGACTGAGTGAGTTGTTCATTCAGGTTTTGAACTTCAGTACTCAATTTCTTGTTCTCCTCTACCAAGAAGACATTAGTTTCCTGCAGTCTGGAGAAATCAACCATCAATTGATCAAGACAGATCTGAAGGTTCATTTCTCTAACTGACTCTGAGCTGAGCTCAGGATTTTGACCAGTGTAAGAAGCACAAACAGAATTTGATGTTACCTCAGGCTCATCCCTAGCCATTAGGCAGACATCATCGTACTCATCATCCGAGAAGAGTTCAGGTGACCTTTCAGTGGGGCCATCAGAGTCTGTTGCATCCTCAGCCACCATGGCCCTCCGATCAGCAGATCTTAGATCCCTCGTGGCTCTCCTTTCCTCTCTCTCCCTAGCACTCAGCTCCGGGCAATCGTACTGATAGTGACCAATCTTGTTACAGTTGTAACATGCTACCTGCTCACTTATTCTTTCTTTTCTCGGTTCAGGGTTCCTCCTTGAGTCAGGTTCCCTGGTTCTTGGTGAGCTTTCAGCCTTGGTTGGATATCTATCATCACGAGTACGTCTCTGTTCGTCTCTTCTTTCAGTTTTTGGTTCAGAATATCTCCTTTCATCACCACGTTCTCTCCTCTGGTCAGTGTTCCTTCGCTCCTCATATCTCCTCGAGCTTTGGTGGGTTCCTTCAGGTTTCCTGTCACGTGAGTCCTGATAAAACTTTTTATAGCGACCAAACCTGGAATTGAGCTTGTCAAATCGTCTGGCCATCAGGCTGTACTCCTCAGCGAGTTCTTCCCTGCTCATCTCCATCAGTGACTTTGATGAAGAATTTGATGAGGGCTCAACAGGTTCAGACCTGGCCTTGAACGCCACACTTTTCTCAGGAGTTTTCTCCTTCCCTTCCTCTTCTGACTGAACTTTCTTCTTCCTTTTGTTAAGATCAAATTCAAGCGCTTTTAGCTCTGAAAAAAGTAAAGCAGAAGTTATGTTACTCATATCCTGAGTGTTCTTAAGCATAATTACACTGTTGTCCCATCTCTCAGGAAGGGCATTCAGGATTTTTGAAGCAACATCTCTCCTTGGGACATCCTTGTCCAACATCACCAACTCATTCATCAACTTGATGAATCTTGACTCCATCTGATCTATGCTCTCATCAGGCAGCATCTCGAACGCTTCGAATTTCTGAATGGCAATATTCCTCTTGTTTTCCTTTATCTTTTCTGACCCTTCGCACATCCTGGTCAGCTCGTCCCAGACCTCCTTTGCCGTCTTTAGGTTCATCAGCCTGGCTGACTCCTCGAAGGGCACCGTATGCAAGATGATGTTTCTGGCGACGTTGTCAAGCCCCACCATCTTGATTTCATCGTTGGTCATGTCTTTCCTCTCCTTAGGAACCTGCACGCCAATCGCAAGATCATCGTATCCCAGTCCTCTGACGTTAGGAATAGTGATCTTGATCGGTCCTTCTCTGAGCACACGCGGCATCTGGTCATGGATGGCATCTAGATGTGCCTCTAGTCTGAACTTCCAATAGACAAAGTTAGATACAGAGAATTCAGGTAACGAGGCTTCAAGTCTCCTTGAAGCCATGATGATGATGCAAGTTTTGTGAAAAGCAAACTCAGATCTGTTCAGTGACCACCAACAGTTTCTCCTTTGAAACTATTAGTATTCAAAGTCAGTGGTCTTTCGAACCACTGCTCTGATACCACTTGTTGGTCCCGGTACAAGACTGAGGAATACGTGTATGGGGGGGGGAATACACGTATACCGATTTTTTATACTTAAACTGACTGAGTCCCCTTCACTCAGAGTGGTAAAGAACTAGGAGCTGATAATACACCCACTGACTACACTTGGTGCGGGTCAGTTGGCTAACTATCAGTTCAAGTTCAGTGCGGAAATGTTTGAGCCCTGATAGTTTAAAGTCCTGTTTAGTTTGCTTTCTGAAAACTTGTTTTACTCAAAACTTAGAAGTGTTTAGCAAGGCAGTGTTCTTTAGAAGATCAGGTTGATTGATTCAGACCTGATAAGCTTGAATGCAATGAATGAATAAGTAATATGGCAGGTATGCACAATATCAAAGCAGTAAGAACACAAGGAGTTTAACGTGGTTCAGAGTCTCAAGCTCCTACGTCCACGGCCTGACTTAACAGGAAATCCACTCAAGGGATTCTTGTTTTTAACGTGCCAAGGTGCACCAAGACCAGTTACCTCACTGATCTATACAAACTCCTCTTACTATCACACTAACCGACTTACTCCCAACAAGCCTAACTTAGGGTTTTGGTTTCAGTTTGGATTCCAACTAAGTTGAGATTATCCTTACAAGGCAAAGCTGTGCTAAGGATTGGATAATCTCTCTAAGCTTAAGATAATTCTAATTAGCTCTTGGAATACAGAATAGCTCTCAGTTGCTAAGAAACACTTGGGAAATTTAGAAGGTTTCGAGTGTTTCTCTTAAAGGCTGAATGCTTTGATTGCTTGAGAGTTTTGAGTAATTTCTGGCTTGGAAATTTCCCGTAACCTTGAATGGGTTCAAGGCCTTCTGTATTTATAGGTGGTTTTGAAAAACTATCCGTTGGAGAGATAGCCTTCTAGCCATCTATGTAGAGTGGCTTCAAACGGACATATCTCTATGCAGCAGCCGCCTTTGCATGGATTTGGTATTTGCATTTAATGCACATTAAATGCTTGCCCGTTGAATATGCAGTCTGAATTCAGTCTCTGTGTCAGGTTCCGTACGTGCGTGTCCTCCTCGGATTGGTCCACGTCATCAGGTTGGTGAGAATGTCAGAACTTATTCCAGGGCTTCAGGCTTGTCTTATTAAGTTCATTTTGTCTTGAGCTCACCGGTCTTGTCCTGACGCTGAAATTCCTTTTGCATTGCTTGGCTCTACTCCAAGTCTTCCCATTTACTCAGTGACAACCTGTTCCCTTCAGGACTGAGTTAGTAATGACCTCAGGGTCATACTCTTCATCACTGACACTTACTCAGCCAGCTTAGAAGACTGCCATAAGTTCAGGATGGTGCTCTTCGTCTTCAGGCTCTGAGTCTTGATTGTCTCCAGTGAGTTCTCCTCTTACTGAGTACCTGTGAAGTGTAAAATGACTAAGTACTAACCCTAACCAAGACTAGCCTGACAAAGACAGATTAAGGCAGTCATCTTTTCAGGGGCTTTTGGGATCTAAATCAAAACTGACAATGTCCCAACAAAAGCACATAAGAATAATACATTGCACAAACTGAACTTATGGTCAATATTTCTTAAAAGAACTATATTGACACTCTTTTTTTCAAGATCAAACAATAATTTTGCACTCCTGAACACTCACTACAAAGTAATTGGTCTTTAGTGATAATAATCATTTCATTATTGATTCTGTAGCTAAAAGTCCAATGATAAGACCATGTCATTAAAAATTGTTGTCTGTTATTAATGACTTGTCCTTAAAGAATGTTTCATGTCATTAAAGACATGTCTTAAAATATTATTTCTTTTTATTAAAGGTGTTTAGCTAGAGAAACAATAATTATATGATATGATAGGATTTGTTGTCATTGAAACTTGATTTTCTTATAGTGACTTGATAGAATTTAAATAATCAATAGATATCATTTCTCCGTTACCTCATCCTCAAAACTTTTATCTACAAACACTATGGGAACTCAAGTATATGCATAAAAGATCAAAATATAAGATTTGAAAATATATTTCTACTCTTTAGTGATAGAAAAAGTCTCCGACTAAAATCTCCTTCAATGACTAATAAGAAATATAGGGAGAGTTTTTAGGTGCATAGTATGCTTTATTTAAAATATAAAATACAAATGTGCATATATATGTTGCAGGGATTTATACATACACATTTCCATGCATATATATATACTAACAATTAACAAATGCATGCATGCAAATCTATAACTATACACACATACATGCATGCCAATGAATATAAATATAATTATGAATATACACACACATGCACACTCGGTGGCAAACCCACGTCAAAACTCTAATTACAGTTTTTTGATTCTTATTTAAATTGTGAGTTAATGCAAACTATATCAGTGTTAGTGCAATAATATTAATTATGATTTTACAAATAAATTCATTGATAATTTAAAAAAATGTTTTATTACCAAACTGCGGAGTTGTACCATGGAATTAGTTTGAGACATTTTTGCTAACATTAGTATAAGTCTTATAATTTGTAAGGATAGAACACAAAATTAATATCATTACCCTTATTTCAATATTGGACTATAAATGTTATAATTTTATAAAAAAAAACACGTTTAAAACTTCGCACGAACACTCACGAATAATATCATAACAAACATTAATTTAGAAAAGAATCAAGGAGTACACAAAACAAATTTCAAGCAGGAACTATGGAATACCTAAAATATCGTGCCTATAATATTACATAGATTTTAAAAAAAATTATTCAAAAAGGTAATGAACCAATTTTGACACATCCACAAATGCAAAACATTTATTTTATGTCATTAAACACCCCACGCTACAATCATGGAGAAAAAAAATGTATAATCTAATTATTTATAATATTTATAATTATGGTCATCCAATAAAGCATATGGTAATTTAAGTTAAAGCAAAATATTTCCTACATTTATTTAAAAAAGTAATGAACTAATTTTGACACATCCATAAATGTAAAACATTTATTTTATGTCATTAGACACCTCACGATACAATCATGGGAAAAAATATACAATCTAATTAGTTATAATATTTATAATTATAGTCATCCACTAAAGCACATGGTAAGTTAAGTTAAGTCAAAACATTTCCCTACATTATGGGTTGCACGAATTAAAGGTCCATGAAAGAAAGATTTAAGGATTGTCTTGCCTCCATCATGGAACACCAAAAATTCGGCAATCAAATTAACTCCCCCATGAATTACACTAAACCATAATTAAGACAACAAAAATTATTCCGATATTGATTTAATTAAAAAAGGTTAGATTAGAATATCAATAAGATAATTAATGTTTATTTTAATTTTCGAATATTATATTATTTATTAAACTATTGCCTCAATTATAGATAAATAATAATATTCCAAACGTTAAATCAATGTAATAATAAAGATGACAATCAAATTAATTCCCCCATGAATTACTCTAAACCATAATTTCGGCACATAAGAATTAAGACAACAAAATTATTCTGATATTGTTACATTACTATTAGTCAGAAAGTTTATATTAATGGTTGCTTTAATATTAGAAGTAATATACTATTTATTAAATTATTGGTTTAATTAAAAAAAGGTTAGATTAGAATATCAATAAGATAATTAATGTTTATTTTAATTTTCGAATATTATATTATTTATTAAACTATTGCCTCAATTATAAATAAATAATAATATTCCAAACGTTAAATCAATGTAATAATAAAGATGACAATCAAATTAATTCCCCCATGAATTACTCTAAACCATAATTTCGGCACATAAGAATTAAGATAACAAAATTATTCCGATATTGTTACATTACTATTAGTCAGAAAGTTTATATTAATGGTTGCTTTAATATTAGAAGTAATATACTATTTATTAAATTATTGGTTTAATTAAAAAAGGTTAAATTAGAATATCAATAAGATAATTAATGTTTATTTTAATTTTTGAATATTAAATTATTGCCTCAATTATAAATAATAATATTCCAAACGTTAAATCAATGTAATAATAAAGATGGCAATCAAATTAATTCACCCATCAATTACTCTAAACCATAATTTCCGCACATAAGAATTAAGACAACAAAATTATTCCGATACTGTTACATTAGTATTAGTCAGAAAGTCTATATTAATGGTTGCTTTAATCTTAGAAGTAATATACTACTTATTAAATTATTGGTTTAATTAAAAAAGGTTAGATTAGAATATCAATAAGATAATTAATGTTTATTTTAATTTTTGAATATTATATTATTTATTAAATTATTATATTATATTCCAAACGTTAAATCAATGTGATAATAAAGATAATTTTATAATTAAGATAATTAATGTTTATTTTAATTTTTAAACTATTATACTATTTATTAAATAAAGAATCGAACCAAGATCCGAAAATTTATCAACGACAACATGAACTTACTAACGACGATTACAACGATTTCGAAGAATAAACAAAAAAGGACCGACGAAAGTTTCGAATAAAAAATCAAACCCGTGAATTAATTCATTTACAATGATTGAGATACAAAATAAGGTACAAAAGAATCATCATGTAAACTATGATACGTTCAAGCAAGATTACACATGAATACTAAAATCTAGAAACAAAAGAGCAAATAAAAAAAAATACAAATATCGCCATAAAAATTGATCGGACAGAGCCACACGACAAAAGAGAGCGAAGCCTCATATTGGACGAAGCTCCAACAAACCTGCAAACAAAGAAAAAAATACGAAGAAGAAACGAATGATGAATTGGGAGATGCAAAATGACAATTTATAGATGAAAGCAATGGAAAATGGACGAACACGATCAAATAACTAAAAAAATCAACGGATGAGATCATTTTGTAATAAATGATCGAATGAGAAGAAGCCATTCTTGAAAAGAAGGCATCTAAGCCATGCCACATAAGCAACGATAGGTTTGGTTATATAAAGGTTATGATAATGTGGAAAACTATTGTTAATGGTAATGCAAGTGGACCAAAAATAGTTTATATTTTTTTTCACTATAAAGTATTTGCGGAAAAGCCATGAAAATTTGAGACAAATTGTTTCGGTGGTTAAATAACGACAAATTTGCGTCTGAGTACCATTATAATTGGGAAAAAAAATTGGAAAAACAAAGCTAAAATTTTGTATAAACGAGTTTTATTATACAACTAATTTGCATTTTATGTGTACTTTTTGTCGCAATTAGTTGCTTAATTAAAATGAACTACGTCTACATCAGAGTTAAGAGGGAGTACTATCAACAAAATAAAAAATTATCTCATATTTGCCAGAATAGTATTGATGACGTGACTAGAATTTAGTTTCTTATATTCAGCCATGCCTGAATAGGCATTTGTGCAATTTCAGGGCTAAGGTATAAATATTCTCATTTTTTTTAATGGTAGAGGTAAAACTTCATTATTTTCAATATTATTCGATATGCTGAATATTTTGTCTCTCTAAAACTATCTCTGGCTTGAGCGTGGGACACCCTCTAGCATATTCTTTGCAAAGCATGGAAGACATTTTAGGGGGCACATTACAAAAAATAAAAAATTGTCTATGAATTAGAATTGTCTAGGAAATTTTTTATTAAAAAATTTTAAATCATATATGTAGATATCTTCATTTCTTAACTTGTAAACAATTAGTCTATGAAATCAATTTGTCCACGGAATAAAATTTTTAAGTAATTAATTTACAAATCATTTTCTTATAACACAATTTGCCTACGGAAAAATCACCTAGTATAAAGACAACCCGAACCAACCGCAAATTTTGATAAAGTTTCAAAACCCTGGCTAAAATGAGCTTTTCAAAATCATGAAGGCTTGGTATGATATGTTGTAGGTGGGCAAGAAAAACGTCTTTATAATTAGAAAAATTGTAGGCAGTAGACAATCCCCACATCATAATTAATTTATTAATTATTTGTATCATTAGTTAATATTTTGAATTTTTTTAATTTTTGTGTATTGAATATATATAGTGCTTAAATTTGTATAATTTTTTTTAATTGAATTTGTATAAATAATGTTTATTAGTTAGGACTTGATGACGCCATAGAGCATAAAGGAACAAAGTATGGCGTGTAGAGAGATACGCAAGTCCCTCCTTCCAATCACAGGTTGTGTGGTCAACTCTTGAATCGATGCCAAGCCTGCTGCAAGCCAGTCTCAAACCTAAAAACGAGTTGTGCTATATGCACATTGACAAGATGGGTGGCAAGGCTGCCACAGACGTCAACTTCCTCTTTTTTTTTCTTTTTGAATTTTATTTTATTTTAGTACTCCCTCCTTCCCAAATATTTTTTACAGTTATTTTTTTTCTCGTCTTTTAGCGAGCAAGTTGTTTATTAGTATTTAAAATAATAAAGTGATTTTAAAAAATAGGTATGATAGATCTATCTCTCCTCTATTATAAAACACTTTACAAATTAATTTTTCATTTCAAATACTAATAAAAAATTTGATCGCTAAAACACGAGACAAACAGTAACTGTGAAGAGTCTTTGGGGATGGAGGGAGTACTTCATAAATATTAATCTTATTCTATAATACACTTATTAATTAAATAGTCGTTAATTTCTGATGAAATATAAATGTCATTTTTTCGTCATTTTTAATTAAGCAGCAAAATAAAAAAAAGTTGACACCATTTTTAACAAAAGGAAAAAAAAGTTGTTTCATTAAAAAAATATTAATTGTTTAGAGTAACTATATTTTTTAATATTGCAACAATATTAGTTATTTAATTCAAAAGTATTAGTTGTGAAGAAGGTCAAATATACACAATTCTTATAGGAAATATTTTTTATACCCATTTGAATTAGAAAAAAAAAATACACTCATTACATATTTTTCATAAAAAATAGAAAAACTTATTTTTTTGGGTCTGATTTTTGGCCTCTTTGTCAGCCTCACGTTTATCTTTACGTCGTTGTACATGATCGTTGTGTAGATAATTGTATAGATCCATCTGATCTTTAAATTGTAACTCTAAACCATATGCGGATGGGTGTCTTCTTTTAATCCAGTATTCTGATAGCCATGGCACTGGATGATAGTCGGATCTCATATACAACTGAAATAAAAGTAATAGTTACTATTCGCTTAATTAAAATACATTTTATAAAAAATATAATAAAACCACAAATATTTTTTCTTACCAATATCCAATGAGAATTGTTCACATGCCCTAACACCACCCTTGCGCTCGGAAGTGCTCGATAGGGTTCCAAAGCTACGGGAGGACATAAAAATCCACCAGTTTCACCGAATATCATTAAGAAGACATTATATGTGGTTGCAGCCACGTATCCACAGTCAGGTACTGAAAAATAGTTAACCGGACCGCATGGACCATCGAAGTGATTAATAGTTTTGTCCAAGGCTGACATGGTTGTAAGACCACCTATCACGTTATCGTATAATTCCCTTCTTCCACGGAGATCATGTAGCATATCACATCTTATCGTACGCCATTGGTATTCGGTTCCGAGGACTGCATGCGCTACTGATCTAAATCCGCAATTACCGTCTTCAACCACATCCGTGTATGATTCAATATATTCTCTGATGTAGGGTGGAAAGTATTTCTCCATCTTAGAGCCTCGTAATGGTATACATGACTCACTCTGGCAAGCGCTACTATTGCGTGGCGGAACCTGTTTAGAAGTTGAGGGCCCCGGGGGTGGGGATTCTGGGGAGGGTAATCTCGGACCGTGCGAAAAGCTCGCCCTGCCCTGACTCCTTTCAGGAAAGCTCGTCCGACACCCTTCTGATGTGCTATTTCTATGTTGAGTTTCGGGTGGAATATCCTGATATGCATTAGTGGCTGTCACTCTCCCCTTACCCTTTGATTTTTTAGAACTCTTTAGTCCGACCGCTTTACACCATTTCACTCAATTTGAAGGTTCACGGTCGGTGCTTGGAGGCTTCTTATTTTTTTCAACTGCCGGAGGTGCACTAACGTCTTCCTTGTCTTCGAATAATTTTCTCCTCGTGGTAGTACCACGTGAAATATCTATATTCATTGTTCTCCAGTACATATCAATAATGTCTAAAGGGATACTCTGTCCGCATGACATGTACTAGAGGAGCCTGCAATTGCACGGAAGACCATGTGTTCTCCACAGATAACACCCGCATTTATTTTGACCTAGATCTCTTGTCCCTTATGTGATAATTAGTTCGAACGCCTTAAACGTGATGTTGCGAATTAGATTCCTGAACAAGTTGCAGTTTAACATATCAGTCCTTGTCTTGTTGGCATTAATCATCGATTGTTTTTTTATCTCCCCTATTTGCAACTCCATAACCTGATGAATCCGGTCGAACACATAATCAAATGTATGATTGCTGCCGTCGAGGTTGGCTTTCACTCTGTGATGCTCTTGTTCAACCCTACAATTAAAGAAGATACATGTAAAACGTAAGTATTCGTAATGTTTTAAATGAATATATATATATATATATATATATATATATATATATATATATATATATATATATATATATAACGAATACTCATATTTAAACAAATATATTTAAAAAATATTATATGATTACCTGTTTGTCATGTAGTTTCCATAGTGCAGCCGATGATCAATAAACGCACTTAAAACTCTGTGTACATGCTTCGAAAGCCATGTTTCTTCGCAATAGTGAATTAGTCCAGGATAGTGCTCATACTTTTTTTTACCCCCTCCCAGCTATGCAGAAATTCTTCAGGTGTGGCCGCTTCAATTGCCCTATTCCACCGATGTTTAAAACATTCAGCGAATTCTTTATTGAAACCTGGCTGTTGTAGAGCCTTGGTTAGAACACATTGCTCTATATGGCGCCTGCATAACTATTTTTGGGAATTTGGAAATATTTTATCCACTGCTTTCATCAACGCGAGATCCTTATCCGTAAGAACTACATTCGGTTCAACACTCTCATACAGTCCCCGAATAAATTGCAAGACAAATTCGAAGTGTTCCTGCATTTCATGCTGCATAAATGCGTATGCGATGGTGAATGTCTTGTTTGTGCTTGTTGCCCCAACAACTTCAAGTAAAGGCATATCGTACACAGTTGTTTTGTACGTGTTATCGATAATCAGTACTTGTGGATATGTGTTCACCATTGCATAAGACTCTGGGTGGCTGAAAGCAACATCCTGTAGTTCGTTACTGCCATCCACCGTTCGAAAATCGTACCTAATTTCATAGATGGAACAAATGAATTAATTTTACACTCTTCTACGAGTTCGGACTTTTACATGTGTAATTGTTGTTGATTTTTTTTTACCCAAATTAATACATTACGGCTTTACAACTAATAAATTACAGCATTCAAACTAATATTAAACAACATTCTAATTCCATTTATTTATGTGAAATAAATTTAAAATATAAAGTGTGCTAATATTTTAACCTGAAATTTCGCATTTGCAGTTGGTGGAAGTAGTTTTGCATAGGGGTACGCCCTTCTCGGTTTTGACTCCTTATACTGTTGATGACATTGTTCACCCTCTTAATATCCGTTACATTGGTTGGATCACGCCTCTTTATATTTGTCAACATGTAGCGTGGACTTATATGAAGCAATTCTTGTTAGTGTTAGTGTCCTAGAGACAATCCATCGAAAGGACATAATACTAAGATAATATTCAGATTTGGTTTAATATTATTATTGGTTTAATATTAAATGTATGGCGTTACACTTATCTGAATATGATGTTTGATTGTTTGCATATATTCTTATTTGTGTTCCCATGAATCACTACTGTCATTGAGTGAGTGAGAACTCAGATGACCTAAGTATGATTCTCAAATAGCCCCGATCAAGGATCATCAAGAATGGGATATTGATGATGCAATTGAGATTGGTGTGCGATCTGCATCATACTCTTAGAGAGTGTAGTAAGATCTCACTTACTACGAGATACCGGGTATCTCATGATGGATGCACAGATACCTTAGAGGGTATTGGTATACCCATCCGAGAAACCGTTTGATGTAATTCCACATAATGTGTCTACGGGTGTCTCGGTTAGTGGGAGCGATGTGATACTCCTCTGACTTGAGGTCAATACGCACGACATGTGTGGAGTGGTGAACTTTGACCATGAACGACGCTTGCACCCTTCCACGGGTAGATATGGCATGGATTGGGTTCATCACGAAATGCATGTGCGTGGTAGTTGAGCCAAGAATAGGATTCATTCCTCAATGTGGATTTAGAGAGAATACTCGTCTTCTCATCATAATTGGATCTAAGTCGTCGGCCGACGCACATCAACTTAGACTTTGTGGCTAAGTGTGATATACTTGATCAATTAGTGATTGGAGATAATATGATTAAGTTATTTGAATAGACACTTCATCATGTTCAAGGCTTAATCGAGTATTCGTGAATGAAAGGAAGGTATCACAATAGCCTACAGTATTACAGGTAGTTGCAGATTTCCTCGCAACGTACCTCGTATATTGAGAATGTCTGATTTATTGTCTAGGGTTCAATTAAGACCGTTAGTTTGACTAATCGCTCGATATACGAGGGCCTATGGGTCACACAACAAGTAATGGCAATTTACCAATTATAGTTGGTTGATTAAATATTGTATTGGATATAATATTTAATTTATGGAGAATATAATAATAATTATATTTGGAATTAATTATTATTATTATTTAATTAAATTAGATTTAATTAAATATGAAATCCCAATAATAATATTTGGAATATTATTATACAAGAATAATAGATATGGTAAAGATATTATTCGTAGGAACGTATCTAGGGAAATATAATCCGTAGAGATTATATTACGGGCTAGGCCCGATATCTTGCTTAGGAATTAAGCCAAGTTAATCCCTATAAATACGTGTCATGGGAATTCAGAAAAAATATACAAGAAATATGATTTCTCCATAAAATCTCTAGTCGGAATTTTCCTAGCAAATTCGTCTCGAGATTCAACGCTGGCATATCGGTGCGGGTTGGTAGAAAGCTGTTACGTGGATACCATAGTTGAGGATTCCGCGTACAAATCGCTGTAAGGATTTATATATCGTTATTTATCCTTTAATTGTTATGTTATACAACTATGTTTGAGATTCGTTGTTGGTGAGTCGTAATCTTCCGCTGCGCCGAACATGGTGTTCGTGCCTCTAAAACCCAACAGTGGTATCAGAGCTCAGACTTTGATTCATTGGTTGTATAATATAATTGTTATTATTTGTGGGTATTTTATGTACGAATTTTGAAATTATCTTTGCCCTTAACATTCGATTTTGGAAATCGACAAATAATTTTGTGTACAAAATTGATGGTTTTTGTGAAAGGCAATTGATTTTAGATAATCAAAATTGTTTTATTTTTAGTCGGTCGTATATACCTAATTTCTGGGAAATTAGGATATTTGATAAGCTAAAATTATTTTTAATCATATTGTAACTAATACATTCGAGTTTTCTTGGAAAACTGATGTATTGTTTTCCTAGCCGTCCTATTTGACCAAAATAGGTAAATTTGATTTAAAAAAAATAAAAAAAAACTGGAAACAGAAACTGTGTTTTTCTTAAAACCGATCTGACTTTGGCGGTTCTGGCTTTGAGTCCAGCCGTTCGACGGCGACTCTTCACCGGCAAAGTCACGATGCAATCGCGATTCGGCGATAGTGATGACTGATGGGAGGTGGCAATCGATTGCCGACCTCATCTCCGTATCGTGTTTTAGAAACGTTGGTGACGAGAGGATCAATGCTATGATGGCAGTTCGCTGCTAGCGCCGAAGGCGGAGCTCAGGCGGAGCAATTTTGATTGGATCGAAGCTTCGCCGGAAAGCCAGAGCGGCATGACGATGGTGGTCGGGTCACGCCACCGTGGGCTGGGCGCCAGTGGCAGCGGATTTCGACGATCCCTAATCAGGAATCGATGGCGATTCATGGCTGGGTCGATTTTGGAACGATCCCGAAGCGGCAGACCTCACCGCGAGTGCTATAACGGCGTCGATTCGGACGGTAGCGCTCCTGGGATGCGATCACATCGATGTGGCCGTTGCGGCCGGTGGTGGTGTGTCGGCTGCGGTTGACGGGTCGTGGCAGCGTGATGGCTGGTCCGCAGACTAAGGGCAGCCCGCGTGCCTGAGGTTGCTTTGCCGTATTGCAACTATAGGCTAAGGGCCTGGTGTTGAGAATTGGATTCTCACCAGGCCCTTCTAAGCAAATAACATATTTAATTTCATATTAGCCCCTGCTTTAATATATAATAATTATATAAGGCCATGTTTGGCAGATTTTGATTTATTAAATTCTGAAAATGGCTAAGAACTGTTTGTTTTATCTGAAATTCTGAATTTTTAGAAATTGATATCAAGGGGCTATTTGGTTGGACCAAAATTTTGAAATTTAATAAATTAATAATTTTGGGCAAAATAATTTTGAAAATGACTTTAGAAATTGACCGAAAGCTTAGAGCTTGTTGGTGTTTCTAATTTTAGCAATATTTTACCTACGAATAATTATTGTTAAACACGTTTATTTGATATACGTGTTATTTATAAATATTAAATATTTTGCATGTTTATTTGATTTATGTGCTAAATATTTATCAGATGCTTTATTATGCAAATTAATTTTTTTTGAAATAAAGCATGAGAACTTGATTAGTTGCTCCCCACTTGTATAACTGCTTATGTGAATCGATATTTACATTATTAGTTATAGCCCGCATTAAATTATTTGGGTAGGCGGCACCCAATATTTGTCGGACCGTTATATATGTTTTGGGTAGACGGCGCCCAAATAAGTGTTAGTCCGCATAAAATCATGTTTGGGTAGGCGGCGCCCTATAATTGCTCAAATATGACGTAGTTATCATGTCGGGTCTCGATTAAGCAATTAATACCCCGTCTTTAAAAATGATCCTCACTAAAATATGGTTTTTCATTAGATTGAAAGATGTCTTCCATTAAAATTAAAAGTAAACCGGAGATTTCGTTCCAATGAGTATTTAAGGCCCTAGTCTTTTGCTCGGATCTACATCTAACGGGACTTTTATAGGGACACGTTTGTCGCCGCTTAATGGTTGTAAACCAACTTAATTCTGTTTCACCAGCCCTAGCAGGGAAACGAGAATTAGGTGACATCCGATTGAACTAGGTTCAATCAACTAGAAATTGCGTGAGGCAATTGGTTTAGAGACCTACCAGTTATGCTGTTGCAATGTTCAGCCCTAGCAGTCATTGTAATAGTAGGAATGTGGATCCTAGTCCATTACAATTTATATTAGATATAAATTCGTACTCTTCCGATGAGGTCGTTGAGTATGTGAAAATAATGGAGACAAAATAAATTAAAAGGCCATGTTTATTTTAATTGCCGAATATTGATCATAGGAATTTTGTGTTTAATTCCCGTTTTAATTTATTTCTCTAAAAATTGTTGAAATGAAGAACTTGTCATTGAGAAATATTTTGGAAACAAACAAATTGGCTGGGCCAAAATTTTTCTGGACTAGCACTGAAACGTGTGTTTGGTGCTAAGGCAAGAAGAGATTGAGTACGTGTTAGACACGACAATCCCTTTACCCCTGAGGCTGGTTCAGTTGAGGCTGCATCGTTTGACGTTACAGCTCAGAAGAAGCATCAAGATGATGTTTCCCAGCTCTATGTTATGATTGCTCGGCATGACTCCCGAATTGCAAGGCAACATGAGAAAATGGATACCTTCGAGATGCTTAAGTGTCTGAGGGATTTCTTTGATTCTATATCTCGTTTGAGATTTATGAAGTGATGAGAGATCTGTTCAGATGTCGATTAGCGAAAGGAGGGAAGATTTCACCTCATGTGTAATCCTCAAGTCGCTCCCTGATTCATATTCTAGTTTCGTAGTAAATTTAATATGAAGAAGACGGAAGCGACAATGTCGGAGCCTCATAACATGCTTAAGACTTTTGAGTCTTCCACTGCTGAGGAAAAGCCTGTGCTCATGGTGAGTGATTCTACTTCTTCTGATCCGAAAGGCGAGAAGAAGCGAAGGAGTAAGGCTAAGAGGGCTCCAAGCCCAACTTTCTGAAGGCAAAATGTGAAGTTCAAAAGTAAGAGCGGGTAGACAAGGATGTGTGCCCCACTGCAATAGAAAGGGACATTGGAAGAAAGACTATAAGGTTCTAGCAACCGAGAAGAAAACACAAGGTGTTTTAGCTGCTAGAACAAGTATGGTTGTTGTTAAGATAAACATGTTCACTAATAGTTCAAACTGCTAGGCATTTGTTGAGTTATGGACGTGATGTTCTTAATATACAAAGCAGAGAAACAACTTGGTAAGAGTATCAAGACTCTTCGATTGGATCGAAGAGGTGAGTACCTTAGCCATGAATTCATGGATTACTTGAAGCTTCATGGGATCCAGTCACAATGGACTCCTCCCGGAACACCTCAGATGGACGGTGTGTCCGAAAGGAGAAACCGAACCTTGTTAGACATGGTAAGGTCCATGATGAGTTTTTCCTTCTCTTCCAACATTCTTATGGGGATACGCATTACAAACCTCAATCTACATTCTGAATAGGATTCCGTCCAAATCAGTTGAGCAGACTCCATACGAGCTATGGCACGATAAGATGCCATCTTTTCCACACATTAGAACGTGGGGTTGCCTCGCAGCTGTGAAGAAAATGCTAACTGATAAGTTGGAATCCGAAAGTGAAAATAGTTATTTTGTGGGATATCCTAAGGAGACAAGAGGATATCACTTCTATCTACCGGAGAAACAAACAGTGATTGTTTCTAGGCAAGCTAAGTTCCTAAAAGACGAGTACGTCTTCAAGGAACAAAGCCGTAAGAAGATAGAACTTGAAGAGATTCAAGAACCACGAATTAACATAGAGACTGATAATTTGTCAATAGCAACATGACAAAGAATCAGTGGGAGCATTCAACGACTCTCATGGTGGAAGTTTATCACTAGGTGATCCTCTTTCAGCCAGTGGGAACGTAATTGGAGTTGCATTGTCTTCGCAACAACCTCCAAGTGGGCTGAATGAGAATAACATAGTTCAAACTCCCGCCCAAGAGGCATTTGAAAGTGTCGCTCTTGAGGACTCTCCGGTCAACGATGAAGTCGTTGCACCACAAAAATTTTCACAATCAGAATGTACAGCCTGCACAACCACAACTCCATAAGTCGACTAGGATTCGTAATCCACCCACTAGGTATTATAGGTTCCTCGTGGAGGAACATGATGATGTGGAGATCCCGGATAAAGACGAACCTAGAACTTATACTGAAGCAACATTAGATGTTGACTCAGAGAAGTGGCATGAAGCCATGAAATCCGAGATGGACTCGATGTACACCAATTAAGTCTAGGACTTAATTGAGTTGCCAGAAAGGGGTTAGACCCATAGATTGCAAGTGAGTCTTTAGGAGTAAGACCGATGCAAATGGCAAAGTACAAACCTATAAAGATAGGTTGGTGGCGAAAGGTTATAGTCGGTATTGACTATGATGAGACTTTTTCGCTAGTTGCTAAGATCAAGTCCATTTGAATTTTACTTGCGATAGCAGCACACCGCGATTATGAGTTTCGGTAGATGGACGTCAAAACAGCTCTCCCCAATGGTAACATTGATAAGGGAGTGTTTGTGACTCAACCGGAGGGTTTTATATCTAAGCCAAAATCTAATCTTGTGTGCAAGCTTAAACGATCCATTTATGGATCGAAGCAAGCTTCTAGGAGTTGGAATATCCGATTTGATGAAGCTGTCAAATCCTTGACTTCATCTGAAATTTGGAAGATCCTTGCATTTATCGTAAACGCAGCGGGAAGAGTATTGTCTTTATAGTCGCATATGTCAATGACATATTGATTATAGGAAATAACATCCCGCCAATGCAGTCCGAGAAAGATTGGTTATCAAAGACCTTCATGATGAAGGATCTTGGTGAGACATGCTACATCTTAGGGATCAAGATCCATAGGGATAGATCCAAGAAGATGGTAGGATTGTTACAATCCACCTACGTAGATAAGGTGTTGAAGCGTTTTGCGATAGAGAACTCTAAGAGAGGATCTCTACCGGCAAATTATGGGATAAAGCTGTCGAAGAAGGATGGTCCTTCTAGCGAAGCTGATGTCAAGCACATGAAGGACGTTCCATATGCATCTGCAGTTGGGCTCCATCATGTACGCCATGACTTGCACGAGGCCAGATGTGGCCTACGCTGTCAACATCACTGGTACTTACCAGCGGAATCCAGGTGAGCCTCACCGGATTGCTGTCAAGAATGTTATGAAGTACCTCAGACGTACTAAAGAACATTTTCTTGTCTACGGTAGGCAGCTACAGCTAGTCGTTATGGGCTATGCTGATGCGAGTTCCAGTCAGACTGTGAAGATTACAAATCACAGTCAAGTTATATTTTAAATCTCAACGATGAGGCGGTAAGTTGGAATAGTTCCAAGCAAGATCTGACCGCAGATTCAACAACCGAAGCTAAGTACTTTGCTGTATCAGAAGCCTTAGAGGCTTTCTGGATTTTGAGGTTCTTGAGAGAACTAGGGGTAGTTCCGAGTGCCAGTTGTCAAATAGAGTTGTATTGTGACAACATTGGTGCGATTGCATGAGCAAAGGAACCGAGATCTGATAACAGAAATAAGCATGTACGGAGGCATTATCATTTGATCCGAGAGATCATATCGATAGGAGAAGTGAAATTAAAACATTTCCCATAAAGGATAATCTTGCAAATCCTTTTCACTGATCATGTACACACTAGACATTTGATGGTCTAGGGGTTAGACATGTAGGTGATTGGCTCTAGTCCAAGTGGGAGATTGTTAGTGTTAGTGTCCTAGAGACAATCCATCGAAAGGACATAATACTAAGATAATATTCAGATTTGGTTTAATATTATTATTGGTTTAATATTAAATGTATGGCGTTACACTTATCTGAATATGATGTTTGATTGTTTGCATATATTCTTATTTGTGTTCCCATGAATCACTACTGTCATTGAGTGAGTGAGAACTCAGATGACCTAAGTATGATTCTCAAATAGCCCCGATCAAGGATAATCAAGAATGGGATATTGATGATGCAATTGAGATTGGTGTGCGATCTGCATCATACTCTTAGAGAGTGTAGTAAGATCTCACTTACTACGAGATACCGGGTATCTCATGATGGATGCACAGATACCTTAGAGGGTATTGGTATACCCATCCGAGAAACCGTTTGATGTAATTCCACATAATGTGTCTACGGGTGTCTCGGTTAGTGGGAGCGATGTGATACTCCTCTGACTTGAGGTCAATACGCACGACATGTGTGGAGTGGTGAACTTTGACCATGAACGACGCTTGCACCCTTCCACGGGTAGATATGGCATGGATTGGGTTCATCACGAAATGCATGTGCGTGGTAGTTGAGCCAAGAATAGGATTCATTCCTCAATGTGGATTTAGAGAGAATACTCGTCTTCTCATCATAATTGGATCTAAGTCGTCGGCCGACGCACATCAACTTAGACTTTGTGGCTAAGTGTGATATACTTGATCAATTAGTGATTGGAGATAATATGATTAAGTTATTTGAATAGACACTTCATCATGTTCAAGGCTTAATCGAGTATTCGTGAATGAAAGGAAGGTATCACAATAGCCTACAGTATTACAGGTAGTTGCAGATTTCCTCGCAACGTACCTCGTATATTGAGAATGTCTGATTTATTGTCTAGGGTTCAATTAAGACCGTTAGTTTGACTAATCGCTCGATATACGAGGGCCTATGGGTCACACAACAAGTAATGACAATTTACCAATTATAGTTGGTTGATTAAATATTGTATTGGATATAATATTTAATTTATGGAGAATATAATAATAATTATATTTGGAATTAATTATTATTATTATTTAATTAAATTAGATTTAATTAAATATGAAATCCCAATAATAATATTTGGAATATTATTATACAAGAATAATAGATATGGTAAAGATATTATTCGTAGGAACGTATCTAGGGAAATGTAATCCGTAGAGATTATATTACGGGCTAGGCCCGATATCTTGCTTAGGAATTAAGCCAAGTTAATCCCTATAAATACGTGTCATGGGAATTCAGAAAAAATATACAAGAAATATGATTTCTCCATAAAATCTCTAGTCGGAATTTTCCTAGCAAATTCGTCTCGAGATTCAACGCTGGCATATCGGTGCGGGTTGGTAGAAAGCTGTTACGTGGATACCATAGTTGAGGATTCTGCGTACAAATCGCTGTAAGGATTTATATATCGTTATTTATCCTTTAATTGTTATGTTATACAACTATGTTTGAGATTCGTTGTTGGTGAGTCGTAATCTTCCGCTGCGCCGAACATGGTGTTCGTGCCTCTAAAACCCAACAATTCTTGCCGTTGTATCTCTTTAAATTGGTTGGGTGTTAAGGTACCCAGTCTCGAACCCTCTGCAAATTCTGGGAAGGGATGATTGTGTGTCCCGGTCAAAACATCGATGCGCCAAAGATCTTGATCGGTATCATATTCCCTTGCAATTAAACAAAATTCACAAGAATTTCTTTGTGTTCTCGTGTTTCTTTCATTTTTTGTTTTTGAAGAAGGCCTATACTGTCCACCTTGGCTACATACATACCTTAACTTATGTGGTTTAGAATCACGAATGGCTAAGGTGATGTTTCGCATACCCGCAATCCACTTAACATATGACTTCTCTGTTTCTTTTCCTTTTATACCCTCGGCCGGAGTCAAAAAATCGTTCGTGTCCTCGGATACATAACTAGCATCATAATAAGAACTCATTTCAAATTGAAAACGTAAAAGGAATTTGCTGATTGTGAAGTTATAAAAAAAAATTGAGAGATATTATACAGAGGATATGATACAGAGGAGAACTATAACAAAGATGTAAACTAGTTATAGAATTTAGTTTCAAAATCTAAAAGAAAAAAAAAACACCCATCCACTTGCTTGTGTTGTCTCGAAAACATACGGCCCTGCGATTCCCAAAATATCAGTCTTTCTCTTCTGCCTCTCCAAGTTCCCATGCCACAATTCAATGTGCACAAAATGATTTTTTCTAATTTAAAATTATTATTCCCTCCGTCCCAACCCAATTTGCACGTTTACTGTTTTCACGTGTTTTAACGAGCGAATTTTTTATTAGTATTTAAAATGATAAAGTAATTTTTAAGTCACTTTATAATAGAGGAGATATAGATTTATCATACCCTACCTTAAAAATCATTTTATCATTTCAAATATTAATAAAAAACTTGCTCGCAAAAACACGAAAATAAAGGTAGTGTAAAATTTAAGTGGGACAGAGGGAGTATTATATTATATGAGAAATATGTAATGAGTGTATTTTTTTTTTCTAATTCAAATGAGTATAAAACTTTTTTTCCTGTTAGAATTGTGTATATTTACTCTTCTTTACAATTAATACTTTTGAATGAAATAACTAATATTTTTGTAATATTAAAAAAAAATAGTTACTCTAAACAATTAATACTTTTGAACGAAACACTAAATTTTTTTTGTAAAATAATTAGAGTAAATAAATAAAGGATTTTTTTTTTAAAAAAGACGATTGTATAAATAAAATAACAATTTACTAATATTTTATATTGAAATAATTAATATCTTTAATAAAATTAATTAATATAACTTCAATTGATATATTTAGTGAAAATAACTAATACCATTATAAGCAAATACATATTCTATCAATAAAGATGACCAGAATTTAACAAAGAATGGGCGGACCAAAATCTAAAAGTAAAAAAAAAAAAAGGTAAAGAAAACAAAAAATGGCCGAGGCCCAGAGGCCCAACAAACAAGAAAAGAAATGTTATCAGCAAACATATTGTCTTTCCATCAACCACAAACTTTCACCTGTCCCATCATCATGTTAAATCAGTGTGCAAATAGCATTTATGCCTAAAAACGACCTCGCCGCCTAAGGATCTTGATCGATACTTATAACAAAAGTTACATAACTAGATATAAAGAGCTGGCAAAACGGGCGGGGCCGGGCCGGCTCGGTCCAGCCCATCTGGCCAAACACTATTCGCGGGCCGGGCCGAGCCTGCCCATTTGCACGTCGGGCCTGTAAAATCCCAGCCCAGCCCAACCATAGCCCGCGGGCTAACGGGCCGACCCGGTCCATTTCAACATTTTCTTTAATTTTTTTTTTCTAATCTCAAAATAATGTTTGATAGAGTTTTTTTTATTCCACGGTACTGAAAATTGAGGGGCTTCATTTACAAAATTCCTTATTATGGCATCAACTATCAAGTCAAATATGTTTAAAAAAAATTAAATATACAACACTAAATATCATTTAAATATCACTAAATATTATTTAAAAACTGAATATACAACACTAAATTTCTTATTATGGCAGTATCAAGTCAAGTATGTCCATATATTTATAATTACAACACTGAATATCATTTAAAGAAATAACACTAATTATATTCTTTTAAAAATAAAATAGATAAAAAAATAAAAATAAATCAACCGTGCCAAACGGGCCGGCCCATCGGCCGGGCCAAAAATGGCCCGGTTTTTTAGGGCCTATATTTTTTAGGCCCAGCCCAGCCCATATGTCGGGCGGGCCGGGCCCAAATTGTCGGCTCTAAATAATAAGTAGAATTAATTACAAATTAAATCATAAATTTTCGTAAAATTGCATCTAATTTAAACTTTTAAATAATTGTAAACAAATCACATAATTGTAAACAAATCACATATTTTAATTATTTTGTAATTAAGTCTTGCGGGTAATTCTACTTATGCACGTGGATGATGTGGCATACGAGTAAAACCTACGGTGTCGTTTTAGTAATTGACCTAATAAATTTGGTAGGAGGTGTGCCACATTGCACGCGGTGTCACCAACAAGTACAAGAAGAATTGCGCGTAAGACTAAATTGTAACAATAGTTAAATTTCAAGATTTGTTATCATACAAAGTTTTAAATTAAATTGCAATTTAGCGAAAGTTCGTGATCTAATCTGAAATTAAACCTAATTAGATTGTTCAATTTAATTGTATTATACTTTCTTTATCCCCTAATAAATTTCATAAGTGGTGTAAAGAGAAATGAATTGATTTCTCACTACTCTACAAGTTCGAACTTTTAGATGAGATAATTTTTTTTCATGGTATCAGAGCTAAAAAGGTTCATGTCAAATATTTTGGGTTCGATCCTCACTGAAAGCAACATCACCCACATTAAATTAACCACTCATTGAGCATGTCATGAGTGAGGGGGAGTGTAAAGATAAATAATTAAACGAATTGATTTCACACTACTCTACAAGTTTGAACTTTTAGATGAGATGAAATTTTTTCAGGTGACATCACAGCTTTTAAGAGAACTCATTTTATTAACTTTTTTTAGCCAATTAACGAAGATTATTTTGAAATAGAGTAAATATTGTAAAAGTATTTTATTTTAATTTTATTCTAATTATCCCTTTGATATAAATATAAATATATATAGATATAATATAAAAATGATTAATTATTTCTTCTCATATTAACACCAGAGATGCAGAAATCGGGCTAGACGGTCGCCTAGGCGCTAAGCGGTCTCCTCCCGATCTGATTTTTACAAAATCGGTGGCTCTAGGCGTTTCCAGGTTTAGGCGGCCCTAGGATGTTTGATTATACAAAGAATAAATATATAAAAAATTGTGATTAAAAGAAAAAATAGGCGACATCTAGAGAGGTCTAGACGTTTAGCGGCCAGAAAACATCCAAGTACCAATTTTCTATTTTCGCATCCTTGTACACATGGGTAGGGATGTAAACGAGCCGAGCCGAATACTGTCAAGCTCGAGCTCGACTCTTTTGAAACTTTTTAGGCTCGTGTGTAAATTTTTAAGCTCGCGAATAGCTCGGCTCGAAAAAAGCTCGTTTTCAAATTAATCAAGCATAATTCAAGCTCGAGCTCGAATAATTCGGCTCGAAAGACTCGGTTCAAAAAGCTCGGCTCGAAAAGCTAATTAAAATTTTAAAAATTATACAAAAATAACACATCTAAACTATGTCTAATTAAAAACATAATTGTCTATGATAATAAAAATATCATCCAAGTAAGGACCAACAACTAATTCGGAAGCTAAACAAAAACAATTAATAGTTCAAAATAAATTTATCCCATAATACTATGTTACATGCTTATGGATATTTTTTTAAATATTTATATAAAAATAAAAAAATAATTAAACGAGTCTGTTCGCGAGCTTATAAACGAGTCTATTCGCGAGCTTTCGAGCCGAATACCACTAGGTATGACCTCGATTCGATAAAATAACCGAGCTTAAAATTGGGCTCGAGCTCAGCTGGTGAAACTTAACAAACGAACCCGAACAAATACTTTTCGAGCTGCAAGACCCAAATAACTTGGAAAAGACTTGGTTTGATTACATTCCCCATACATGGGAAATGTCTTAATTAATGAACTACTTCTATATGAACGGGAGACTGGAAGGCAAATGCGTATCAAAAGTTGCATCAGTAGCTAGACACCGAAAGTCACATTTAATTACAGGGTGTCATAGGAAAATAAAAACTTCATCGCAATATACTTTCATATTAATTTATTGGCATGTAATATCATCACTTTGTAATAAATTTATAATACTCGTTTTCCCTCTTTACATTTATAAGAGAAATAGTTAAATAAATTAATTTTATATTTATTTATAATTCAAATTTTCAGATGAATTTTTTTTTTTTTTTTAATATCCTTGGAGAAAAGAATTGCGACTGAAGGAACAAATAAATCAAGTAAGCTCTGGAGGTGAAAAGAGGCCAATTACTCGGCTGGAACTTATAACCTGACCCACTTAGTAAAATAATCAGACTGAACCTTTTTCAGAGTTTACTTATAAATTAACTTTATGTAGGTTAGACTTAAATTTTATAAAAGATAAAGTACAGGGTGAAAATGATTCATACATAAATTATTGAAGGATATTAGTTGTTTTCACTAAAGAGTATTAGTTGTTCTCACTGAAGGATATCAGTTGTTTTCACTGAAGAATATTAACTGTTTATTGAAAACAAACTAAGACTTTTCAGTGAAAACAACTACTCTCTCTGTCCACCAAATTTTTACCCGCTTTCCTTTTTGGTCCGTCCACCAAATTTTTACCCATTCCTCTTTTGGCAAAAATTAGCCCAATAACTTATTTCCTAAACCCACTAATTAAGTGGGCCCAACCCACTTAAAAATCAGCCAACTTAAACACCCCACCCTACCCTAAATAACCCTATCACCTACTCTTGCGTCCCCTCACCACCCTCTCTCTTACCTGCCTCTCCCTCTCTCCCTTTTTACTCGTCGATCTGTATCACATTTTCCCTTATTTCATGGATTCGGGTATTGAGTCCTTTGTTCCCGAATCCGATATGCCGACTTTAATGGTGATTTGGGATTTTTGGTGATGACCGATTCTTTTGACGATTAAACTCTTGGTTCTCCGACAGTGGCAGATTTTGGCGCCGAGTCGAGTCTCTGTTCTCCGGCGTTGGTCGATTGTAGTGGAGAATCCACCTTTGGTTCTCCATACATGTCCAATATTGCTCGATCTGACTCGCCCTTGGTCGATTGGTCCCTCTTTTCTCAGAACGTGGCCGATTTTGCCGCTTCGCCGACAGTAGCAATGGGTGCTGCTTCGACGACGGTGGCCGATGGTGGTTCTCCGCCGTTGGTGGCCGCTCTTTTGCCTTGGCCGAAAGACGATGACTTTGCTCAGATTTTTGGAACTCGATGTACTTGTGCATTGATTAGGCGTGAATTGTCATGATTCGTAGCTAGAAATGCCCAAGTTTTGGTCGATTTTATTGAGTATTTAGAGTCAATTGAGTATTATTTCTACACATTGATGAATTTGTCTCTTTGATGCTCATAGGTGAATCGAGGGCGAAAAATGGAGTTGGTAGGACTTTGAATCGACTCAAACGGATGCCCGGATGAAAAGATATCGAAGAAATATGAATGGTATTAGTGCGCGAGGAGAAAAGTATTAGTTGAAGAAGAATGAGGACCACTCGAGTCTACTCACTCGAGCGCCACTGCTCGAGTAAGGAGTTTGCTCGAGCGCCACCGCTCGAGCAAGGAGTTTGCTCGAGCGCCAAAACTAACAGAAGATCTCGAGCGCTCGAGCCATTGGTTCATTCGAGCTACATGCACTCGAGCGTCCCCATTCGAGCCTTTGCACCGTTCGAGCTGTTTAGCTCAAGCGTCTCCGCTCGAGCGTGACCAGCTCGAGCGCCTCAGCCCTTTTTCTTCCAAATCCATTTTTTCCGGCCCATGAGTTTCTGAATCGGGCCGATACATATATATACGTGTTCCGAACTCCTTTTTGGAGACATCACATATCTCATAACTTTGAGAGTTCGTTTTTGGAGAGTTAGAAGAGTGAAGAGACGAGCAAGCTTTATTTTATGTGTAATTGAGGTTTTACTTAACGAATTCTTGTTTCAGTTTAGGTTTTAATTTATTTTCATTCGCTCTTTGACATTGAATACTTGAGACTTCGTTATATCAATCAAATTTAAGTTCTTAGCATTTATTTTCTTTAAACCCTAGTTTATGTTTAGTAGTTACTTAGTTCAAATCATCAAGTTTATGTTCGTTATTTCTTCAATTGCTTTTGTTGTCGTTAAAACCATGTCTGGCTAAAACCCGTGTATGCTTAGGGTAGGATGAACTCGTAGAAGTAGGATGTGGATACGTAATTAGAATAATTCGTGATGTTTAGTTTTAATGCTCTTAATTAATGAATTCTTAAAATCAATCTTAACTTTGTCTTTGAATTTCGTTCGAAAAGTGTTAGAGAGAGGACGACCTTATCACTCTTTAACAAGGAGTAGACGTAACGAGAGGGATTAGAAAGGGTTAATTAATCTACCGGTTTATCTAGGGAGGACGACCACATCATCGTAGTTAAATTAGGGTCTCGTTAATTAAGCACTATCTATTAACTTGTTAGTGGATTAGTGAAGTCGATTGTTAAGATAAAGTATTAGGGTTGAAGTCTTGAGCTTTCATCATACAATCTTTTACTTAGGTTATTTCTTGCACGTCACGGTTATTTTGATTATGTACCTGCTCCGTTAGTATACGTAGGAATTCCTATACTGAGCATCACCATCACATATATGAATACAAACCTTAGTTAATTCGTTTCGTTTATTCTTTAATTTAATTAGTTTAGTTTTAGTTTATTATAATTATTTTTCAAAAACATACACTCATATTAACTACGACGCGTAGATCTTCGGGGATCTATTCGCATACATCACTTCCCTTGGGTTCGAAATACTTGGTCCCTATACTTGCTCATACTACAGTGAACCCGTACTCTTGTGGGGAAACTACTAGTAGAAAGCTAGTATTTTCGGTTCAAGTCATGCATCACTTGAACTTCGTTAGTTTGCTGCTGATTTGTATTGCATGTGGATTCCAGGAGCTAAATGCCTGCTTAAAATGTCTTCTCTGATATCCCTTTAGATCTATTCGATTGTATGCTTTAGAAATGTTGTTTTACTTGCTTTAAGTGCCTATCTAAGGAATTTCAGTGATGAATATTGTATTTTTGATTACTAAATGAGTTTTTGTCATCACTTTGGGCATACTCTTTGTTTGGAGACATTTATACTCATATGCTTCAACTGTTGTGACTGAAAATTGGTGTTTTTTATGTTATCTGAGGAATTCCAGTGATAAATATTGTGATTTTTTTATTACTAATTGAGTTTTTGTCATCACTTTGGGCGTGCTCTTTGTTTGGAGACATTTATACTCATATACTTCAACTATTGTGACTGATATTGTGATTTTTGAAAACATATGCATGAACTTTATACAAAAAGATTATTTCATTCATATAGAGTCAAATATAAAAAGGATGACTCAACATGTTTACATCTTAAACAACCCATCTACTTGGGATTTGTTTAACTGGTAAACATCAAAATATTTCCAAAATGTGTTGCCTACCTACCCTAAAACTTAATACCCCAATTCTGAAATGAGTGTATTAACATCAAATGAGGATGCAGTTTCATTCTCATTTTGTCTCAAATAGTCAATGCATTCTTTGACAAGGACTTCTTCAACTTGTAGATTTTCTGGTAGATTCTCTTGTCTAAGTAGTCTTTCTTTGTTCATATGTGGCACCTTGTAGTCATTGTGGCCCTTGCATTTCATGATCTCCACCAAACATCCTTGTAGGCTTAAGAAGATATTGTTCAAAGTGATGTGTGTTAGTGAATCAAATGCATTAGTAACATTCATAACAAGATCATCACAATTGTAGGAAGATGTCTCATCTTGTAAACTCTGAATAGCTCTAAAGAAGCCCAAGTCATTAATGTTAGTGTCTGGTGAATTTGGTGGCTGACAAACTAGTTCAATGTTGAATCCATCTGCTCTTGCCACAACCCTAAAATCACTGCCACGGTCTTTCAAATGGGGTTTGGCATTAACTTACTGAATATGTATGTCCTTGCTTGCATTTGATGGCCATACACTCTTAATCCTTGGTATAATTTGCAAAAATAATATAATGTAACCAACAAAGTAAATAAAACACAATCTTTGTTATGGATACTTACTATGTTTACAACTACATGATGAATATTTTCTGATAGTTTGTGCATTTGTGATCATACCTTGTTGATTAAGCAGTCATTTATCACCTCTTTGGTAATTGAGTCTATGGGCTTTGTCTCCAAAGTCCACTTGCTTATGTTCTTGTTGTTTCTTTTGGCTGCCACATGTGATGTAAAAGGAAACATTCCAATTTTTCCATCAAAAGTGCATTCACCATTACTTGCATACCTTGACCTAGCCACTACACACATGAACATGAGTTTGGTAATGTACCTTTTGCTCTCACAAGTTCTGTATGGCTCTATTTCACCTGGGAGCAAGTAGTATCTCTCATTCTCTTTTGTGATGTAGAGCCACTTCTCATCAATATGAATTGTGTTGTACATGGACTTGAATTGTATGATGTTAAGTGTTCTATCATAAATCAATGCATTAAGGCTGTAAGATAGTCTATCCAACTTGTTTGCAGCTGTTAATATGTGTTTGATGGCATTGGTATGGGGTTTTATCAACCCCCTTCTAACCCAAAGATGAACTAAGTTCTTGCTCACATTCATCTCTCTTGCAATTCTTCCATAAGTTGTTCTCATTTTCAATGGTATGCTCTTCCTCTTCTCAACATCCATCTCAAGTTTATCTTTATGCATGCTCTATTTTGTTTTGTGAAAAATAACAGTCTTACCTTCATTCATTTTGACCTTTGTTGCAGACCAAATTCCACCAATGGTCTTTCTTGTGACTCCAAAGATGGCAGCAGCCTGGCCGATTGAGCCCCTCTGTAATTCATCATCCCTGATGTTCCCAATAAGGAATTGTGCAATCCTTCTTTCATCAATAGATAAATTAGACTTGTTAGTTTTCATTTATGGAAGTGTAGAGTATTGAATGTTGATGAAATGTTAGAATTTGTGTATTTATTGAACTCAAAAGTGGGTGGGAAAACTGAAATTTGTATTTTGGGGGGAATTTTTGGATTTTGATCACATCAGTGTACTGTTCACTGTCAGTGAACTTTTGTAATACCCCTCCTTGGCCGAAAATAGAGGGAGTACTTAAGTGAGTGTTGCTTTTACTTGCAGTTAACTTTTATAACTTTATGCTTTTTGATTATTTTATTATTATTCATTAAATACCGTGTTGAACAGTATATGAGTAAAATTATTGTGGACAGAGGGAGTAGTACTCTTTAGTGAAAATAACTAATATACTTTAATGATTCATATATAAACAAATTTCACTCCATACGTACTCTTTATAAAAATATTTAAATCCAAGTATGCGGGCTTAATTTAAAGTTTTAAACCTCGTTATATATAATATAATTAAATGATATTGTATATATAATATATCTATGTAAAAAATTGAATAATATATTTTAATATTAGAAATAAAATGAGTTTAAGTTAAGTTTATGATAGAAAAGTCACGTCTCAATCATCATATAAAAATCTCCGTTTGTTATTTTTCCGTTCTAATATTTATTAGTTTATTATATTACATGCCAAATAAAGATATCATTTAATAGTATGTCAAAACTTGAAACATATAATCCGAAATAGAAATTATTTCACGATATGGGAGAGGAGACATGATCACACTAGTGTGGTCATTCACCCAATACATACCGGGCAATTCATGTGGCTCTGGTCGATTTCAATTCATTATAATGTTATTAATTCAAGCCCATAACAATGATGGGCAAAAATATCTTTAGTTTTGCATGAATTTCTATTTTTTATTTAATGGATCTACGTTTGTATATATTGGCAAAACATGTCCTATTTTTTCTATTGTTAGCTCACAGGTGATCATGATGACTAAAATTCATGTGAACTCATTTTTGTCATGTAACTCAAAATGTTATATTAATTGTTTTACTATTATGTACTCCCTCCGTCCCACTCTAAGTGTTCCACTTTTCTTTTTTGGTTGTCCTACACTAAGTGTCTCATTCCATAAATAGAAAAAACAACACTCTACTACATATAAACTTTAACCTTCAAATTAACATAATATTACCAAAAATGTCACTCATTCAATCCACTTTTCAACACAATTCATTACTTTATTAAACAATATTCATTACTTTTCCACCATATATTAATAAACAAATACACTTTCTTAAATCATTCAACCAAAAGAAATGGGACACTTAGACCGGGACGGAGGGAGTATTAATATTTTTTAATAAAATAATTAATATTATTTAAACTAAAATGCAAATAAGTTTTGATTTCACATGATATTTTGCCAATCATGATATAACACTGGTTCAACTTAATTGATTTTTTTTTTAATAATAACACTATTTTAATGGCTTTTTGTTTTAAAAAATAGTACGAAGGCATTTTAATTACGTTTGTTTAATTTATATTCCTGTTGTCTTGCATCCAAAATATTCTAGTTAACCACGCATCACAATATTAAATATTCAAGTTCAATAATTGATGATAATTAATACGCATTTTCTTAAAAACAAATACAGTTTCTTAAAAAAATTGATGATCCCAGTCCTATATAATTAATTCCCTAAAGTTCTTTCCCACAATTTACATGAATGAAAATTAATGGCTAACAAAATTCATTTATTGGCTTAGAAAGTCAATAAACCAATTTTTTTTTTTTTTTTTTTTTTTTTTTTTAAAGATGGACACTCCTATGGGATGGTAAATTTCTTTTCGTGAAAATAGAGTTGGGGAAATGAATACATACCCTTCAAACGCTAATGGTTCCTCACTTTTGCGGCTTATAGAGGAATCAAAATTGTCAATCAAACACTAATTTTTAATTCATTCTTAATTTCATTATTGCAAAGTTCTCTATCAAGCAACCTCTTAGATAAGTTTTAATGTAACGTTAGTGTTGTGTTGCCATTGATGCGAGAGAAAGGGAGAGAGTCAATACCAAAAAAAAAAAAAAAATCGTGTATAAGATGGTTCTATTACTATATATATGAGACTGAAACGACTGTGATGTCCGTTTTTTAATAAAATGATTGTTTTAGGAAAGTATGCAAAACACAGATACCATAAACAATTATTTTATTAAAAAAATTGACCTTGCAACACCCCATAATACGCTCCAACATATCGCATTAAATCATGTGTAAAAAAAAGAACTATTTTTTTTAAACGAATGAAGTAAAAAAATTTATCAAATGGAGTAAATGTTTTCCATAATATATAATTTTAAGTAATCCTTAATTAGTAGTAAGAAAAAACTAGAGTCCTCCTTGGTAAAACTACATTTTAAAATAATTAATAGCTAGACTAGACTTGCCACATAAGGACCAGTTGAGGTTTAAATAGCACTCTCTCCATCTCTGTATTATCTGTATATAAAAAGCGACACACATTTTAAGATAAAATTACTATTTGAGTAAAATAGTGACATATGAGTAAATATGTGTATATTATTGTGAGTGCACACAAATCAAAGTTTCATTTTTTAGAGTGTGCAAATAATTTTGGAATGGATGAAAAAGGAAAGTGTCCAAATAATCATGGGACGGAGGGAGTATATAGTACTAATATATACTCTCTTCGTCCCCCAAAAGTATGATCATTTGATTATGACAGGTGTTGATAGGCGAACAACATCCAAGATTACGCGAACAGGTATTTCACCCATAACAAAGATTACGAAGCAAAACAATCAAATCCGTGGTAACTAGCAAAGTGTAATCAAAGGAGGGTACACAAATCAAATCGGGTAGTATATCTCACGACGAACAGCTTATAGACGAACAGGTCCAGGACTCGGGGCCGAATGTGAACAGTGTGCCAAGTCATTGATGACGAATAACTTTCACCAAAGGTGGTGCATTAACTAATCCGTGGAGTGTATGATCCCTATTTTCCCATTTGACGAGCGATTATCTGACGAACAAACATCCGTCGAGCAGCTTATTAAGGAGACCAAAGGTAAAACAAAACCATAATGTAAAGAAATGATCGGTGAACAACTTATGGATTCTCAGTCCCATGAGCGAACAAATAGCAGACAAAGGACGATATAGAACCGTCTTATAATGAATAGCGAACAGCTTCAAAGACGTGATAAGATCAAAAGGAAGACTTTGTAACTAAGTTTTAGCTTAGATAAGGTCAAATATGGTCAAAAGGACACATGTCAAGCATGCAAGCTTGGTAGTCCAAGAGTCTTGTACACCACCTACTTGGTGGTTTGTATAAATAAGTTGTTCTCCTTCAATAAAAATAAGTTCAAATTCACAATACTCCAATACACACACTCTTACACCTAAAAATGCACACACACGAAATAAATACGAATTCAATACTCGTATTTACGATTTTACAACTCAATCTGTAGAATTTAACATTTACTGTGGTAATCAATTACACGATCTTATTTGGTGATCTCAAAACCGATTAAAATAGCCACTAATCCACACGATTAGAACCGATCACTAACAATTTGGCGCTAGAAGGAGGGTCCGAATCTCCGGTTAAGTGTGATTAAGCAAGAACTTCAAGTTTAAAACTTGAAGATTTGAAGAAATCCGTGAAATACCCTTAAAGATTCAAACAAAGGTGTTCTTGGTGTTCTTCAATTTCAAATTTGAAGCCACAAAGATTGAGAAGATAATTCAAATCAGGATGTCTCAATCCAAAGAAACTCAAGTCTCATATCCCTCGATGAGGGCTTCCTCAACTCGAGACTCATCTGCTGGTCATCAAGACCATGAGCCACGACATGCAAACAGGGCTCGGCCTTCGGCAGTGACCTACATAATGCCTCCAGAGTTGGAAGCATTGGCTAGCAACCCCAATGAGCTAGCCAAAACTATTGTTGCTCTCCAAGCTATCCAGAGGCGACAAGAACAGCCTAGACCTTCACAAGAAGGTCTAGGTCTCGACCACTTGAAGTAGTAAGAGACAGATCTGCTCGGGGCGAGCAACATGAGGTCAACAGTGCCCAGAATCGAAAAGATAAGGGCAAAGCAAAGATGGTGGACCAAACGGAGGGCCAAACTGAGTTTGTTCCCGGGTGAACAAGTTTCTCAAGCCATGGGACATCACGTCCCAGCGCACAAGACAGACTGGGCCGACCCCAGCTTCAGCCATAAGTTGCTCGCCCAGTAGTAGGTGATGGGCAAGTAATTGATGAACAAGCTTGTCCATCAGTACATGAGAGATTAACTAGGTCTGCCTTCGAGCTCCTAGGGCCAAATGCGGCGAGCAACCCAAGGAGGTAGCTACAGGAGATTCTCCTACCAAGTGAGGGACTGCAACGAGCAGAGGGTCATGTATCCTTGCTCGCCGAACAGCCTCCAAGTCAGGGGGAATCTCTTGATGAGCTATCAAGCTTGAGGAAGGCCGTAGAGGGTGTGTAAGGGCAATTAGACCTGCAAAAGGGAATGGGGACGATCAGCATGCCAACTTCTCCATTATCTTCAATCATTTTGGAGGCCCCGATCCAAAAGAAAATACAATTTCCGACGAGCATACAATACGAAGGCATTGCCGACCCGCGTGTTCATCTAACTAAGTATTCAGATTACATGATCTCCATGGGGGGTAGTGATGCTACTCAATGTCGGAACTTTCCACTAACGTTGGGGGACAGTGTGCATAAATGGTTCTCCGCCATGCCACCAGCTTCCATTATTTATTTGCTCAGTTGAGCCGGGAGTTCCTCTCATATTTTTTAACCGCTGGATCGTATCTTTTCCAGAAACACTGGCTGTTAGATTTAAAACAAAATGATGACGAATCAGACCGGGCTTTCATGGAGAGATTCAATAAGGTATTACTTGAAGGGGAATCAGTTAGTGAGGATACCAAGATTGTGGCCGTCATGGCCGGGTTGAAGAAAGGTTCTGACTTGTGTAAAGAGGTACGTCCGAAGTGCCCAAAAAGTTATGCCGAATTCTGAAACCAGGCGGTATATTTGTCTCCATGCATGAAGCATTACAAGCAAACTTGGGGGACAACAAAATGGATCAAAAGGAGAACAACAAGAAACCCGGTGGAACAGACTACCGAGTCCCGAAGAACATGAAAGCATTAAATGAAGGGACGGAGTTAAAGGAGAAATTGAACCAGGTACTAACAGTATCAATTGATACTGTGTACAACAATGTGAAGGAGAAAGAGTTGATCTTCCCTCCCCTGAAGATTCGTCAAGAGACTGGCAAACTCAACCCAAACAAGTATTGTGCCTACCATCAAAGTGTGGGGCACTTTACTAGTGAGTGTCAAGATTTGCTAAAGCAACTTTGGCGGTTCTACGAGGAGGGTAAACTCTTTGACTTCGTCAAGAGGCAACCTGAAAAAGAGACCGGGAGAATAGCTCAGAAGAGGAGATAGATGATCAACCGCCAAGAAACAACAAACCTGGGCGACCAGCCCCGGCCGGTGCTGCTCCTCCAGTAGATGATGTGTACATGATGGTGCAATCAGGACCTACTGGAGGATGTTCTGATGGACGACCCCTAATATCAAATCGTAAGAGAAAGACAGAATTACGAGCAATAGCTCATGTACAGGAAATGAGGTTAATTCATCCGTCCGATAAACATCGGAGTTGACCTTCACAGAGAAGGACTTAAACGGAATTTTGACTCCCCATAATGATTCCCTCATAATTTGCGGCAAGATAATGGGAACTAGGGTACATCGATTGTTGGTAGACACCTGCGCCTATACCAACATCCTTTTCAAAAAGACGCTCGATCAACTGGGAGACTATTCGAGCTATATTCAAAATTCAAATCACCGGATCTTAGGCTTCGGTAGGCTGTAATAGTCTCTCTGGGAATAATTAGGTTGTCTGTACAACTTGTATCGACCGAAGAACCCGAAAAGAACATAACAAGAATGGTGTATTTCTTGGTTGTAGATCAAGAATCAACTTATAATGGGTTCCTTGGTCGACCATTTTTGAATGAATTCAAAACTTCATGTTCAACCTATTAATATTGTATAAAATTCCCAACAGCAAGCAGAGCTGGATCAGTAAAGGGAGACCAAAGAAAAGCTCGCGAATGTCTCCTTCAATTACACTCAAATAAGGAACAGGTTTCCATGATAGAAGCGTCCACCAACTTCTCAACTGATGAACCATCTGTACTAAAGGACATGTTCGAGGCTGGGGAAGACCATATGCAGTTGGACGAACAACTCTTCCCCTCTGACGAGCAATAACTCGATGAGCAGCCCATTGCCATCGGGTAAAGACCTTAACCTGACGAACAACCTTTAGTCAATGACTTGGAGGGCCGCAACCCGGCGAGCAACGAGTCCAGACAAATAGATGATCTTGAACCCCGACTGGAAGTAGACCCAATGAACATCAAAAATGATTTTGACCTTGAGGGACCTGTGATTGATCCTCGTTGGAAGGGATAAAAATGATGAGCAACTCCAGTCGAAGAACTAGAAGCCTTTAAAATTAATCCCGAAAATGAGGATCTAGAACTGTACATAGGATCTGAGCTCCCTGAGCCCTACAAATCCTGAGTGAAAGAATTCCTCAAAGAAAATCTAGATGTTTTTGCATGGTCTCATGCAGACATGGTGAGAATAGATCCAAAACATGCATACCACCGACTCAATATCAATCAGACAAAAAAACCAGTCCATCAAAAGAGACGAAAGTACGGCCCAGACAAGTATCAAGCTCTTAATGAAGAGGTGAAGAAGTTGCTAGACAATGATTTGATTAGGCAAGCACTTTGCCCTAAATTGGTAGCAAACCCAGTTCTTGTGCGGAAGCCGAATGGAACCTAGAGGCTATGCATAGACTTTACAGATCTGAATGCAGCATGCCCGAAGGACAATTTTCCTCTTCTACACATTGATCAATTGGTGGACAGCACTGCAGGCTATGAAATGCTAACATTCATGGACACATTTGCTGGTTACCATCAGATTCCGATGCATCCTGATGACCAAGAAAATACAGCTTTCTATACAAATAAAAATCTGTTATGCTGGAAAAGGATATCATTCGGCCTCATCAATGCGAGAGCAACTTACCAAAGGCTGGTGAACAAGATGTTTGACGAACAAATTGGGGACACGGTGGAGGTCTACGTTGATGATATAGTAGTTAAAAGCCCCAGGAAGGAAGACCATCTTCAGTACTTAGCCCAAGTATTTGATATCCTCCAACATTACAACATGAAGCTGAATCCGAAGAAAAGCAGCTTTGGAGTACATTTGGGCAAATTCCTGGACCATCTTGTTAGACAACGAAGAATCGAAGCTAACCCAACAAATGTTAATGTTGATAGGCGAACATCAATCATTGTTGTGCAAACAAGGATTAAGGGTGTATAAACCAATCCAGGTGGTGTATAAAGTGACGAACAACTATATCGACGAACAACACATCGGCGAGCGGGTTTTAAGACCCGAGACCAGATATGGACCCTTCACCAAGTCAATAATGACGAACAACATTATGATAGATGGTGCATCTACCAGCTTGAGAGGTGTATGAGGACGAACAAAGGACCAAGATCCCAAAGCCTATCTATACGAAATACAAAGACGAACAGCTTCCGAGCCATGACCTCAAAAGGCGAACAACTTTGATTGAAAGACCATACTGGATCAATCAAGTCGACCTGGACGAACAACAATGAGTCCATGATAAGACCAAAGAAGACTTTGTAACTAAGATATAGCTTAGATAAGGTCAAACAAAGGTCAAAGGACACTTGTCCAGCATGCAAGCTAGGGAGACCAAGAGTCATAGACACCTCATGCTTGCTAGCTTCTATAAATAGTTGTTCCCTAGCTGAGAAATATAAGTTCAAATTCACAAATGCTCCTAGAACACTCACTAACACACCTAAATATACACACATACAAAATTAATACAATTTCGACTTTCATAGTTACAATTCCACATCCCGAATCTTCAATTTACCATTTACGGTGGTAATCAATCACACGTAATTGATTGGTGGTCTTAAACCGAACTAAAACAGTCACTAATCCTACCTATTAAATTTGATCACCAACAAATTGGCGCTAGAGGAAGGGGCCGAACCTTCGATTTAGTGTGATTAGTCAAGAACTTCAAAGTTGAAAACTTGAAGATTTGAAGAAAGCCTCAAGAAACATTTGAAGATTCAAGCAAAAGTGTTCTTGGTGTTCTTGGTATTCTTCATCATAAAAATAAGGGAATCTAATTTAAAATGCTTCAATCCAAAGAAACACAAGGTACACGCTTATCTAGGAGAGCATCTCCTACCCAAGCTTCGTCGGCTGACCACCAGGATCGTAATCCTAGGTATGCGAACAGATCGCAACATACAGCTATAACTCATAATCTCCCACCTGAAATGGAGGCCTTGGCGAACAACCCTAACGAACTGGCCAAGACCATTGCTGCTCTCCAAGCTCTCCAGAGACAGCAAGAGCATAATGGGCCTTCACAAGCAAGGCCTAAGGATAGACCCTTGGAAGTTGTTAGGGCCAGGTCAGTAAGGGGCGAACAACGCGAGGTGAACAGTGTCCAGGTCAGGCGGGATAAGGGCAAAGCCAAGGTGGTCGAGCCAAGGGAGGGCCAAGCCGAGTCTGCTCGCGGGTGAACAACAATGCCAAGCCATGGAACAACTCGTTCCAGTGCCCAGGACAGACTTGGCCAATCCCAACAACAGGAGAAAGTTGCTCGCCAGGAGGCAGAGCATGGGCGAGCAACACTTGAACAACCTCGCCCATCGGTTCATGATAGACTCTCCCAGTCTGCCTTCAGGCGCCTAGGGCCAAATGCGGCGAGCAACCCTAGAAAGCAGCTCCAGGACATGCCCACTCCAAGTGAGGAACTGTGACGAGCAGAAAGGCTTGTGCCTTTGTTCGCCGAACAGCCTCCGAGCCAGGGGGCATCTTTGGATGAGCTGTCTAGCTTAAGGAGGTATGTGGAGAGCATGCAGGGACAATTGGATCAGCAAAGGGGAGTGGGGACGACCAGCTTGCCATTCTCACCCCTGTCATCTATCATTCTGAAGGCCCCAATTCAGAAAAAGGTCCAATTTCCAGCAAGCATATAGTACGATGGCCTTGCTGATCCCAGAGTTCATCTAACAAAGTACTCGGATTATATGGTCTCGGTGGGAGCCAGCGATGCCACCCAATGCCGAAACTTCCCACTAACTTTGGGGGATCGAGTGCACAAGTGGTTTTCGGCAATGCCACCGGTGTCTATCCACTCGTTCATTCAACTGAGCCGAGAGTTCCTTTCTTATTTCTCAACGGCAGGATCATATTTGTCCCAAAAACACCGATTGTCTGACCTAAAATAAAATGACGACGAATCAGATCGGGCATCAGCGAGGACACAAAAATTGTTGCTGTTATGGCCGGGTTGAAAAAGGGATCAAAGCTATGGAAAGAGGTACGTCTGAAGTGCCCAAGGAGCTATGCCGAATTCAGAAATCAAGCCGACATATTCGTTTCCATGAATGAGGCTTTGCAATCAAACTTGGGAGAGAGCAAAGCTGATCCCAAGGAGAACAACAAGAAACCTGGCGGAACAGGCTACCGAGTCCCGAAAAATATGAAGGCATTCACTGAAGGGACGGAGCTGAAAGAGAAGTTAAACTAGGTGCTAACAGTGTCAGTCGATACTGTATATGAAAATGTGAAAGAGAAGGAGTTGCTCTCCCCTCCACGGAAAATCCGTCAGGACACTGGCAAACTCAACCCTAACAAGTATTGTGCCTACCATCAAAGCGTGGGGCACTTTACAAGTGAGTGTAGAGATTTACTCAAGCAGCTTTGGCGGTTCTACGAGGAGGGAAAACTCTCCGACTTTGTTAAAAGACAACCTGGAAAGAGAGTTCGGGAGAACAACTCTGAAGATGAGGATGATCAACCTCAGAAGAACAATAAGCCTGGACGACCAGTTCCGGCTGTTGCTGCTCGTCCACTCGAAGACCTATACATGATGGAACCCGCAGAACCAGCGGGAGGATGTTCTGATGGACGACCGCCGATCTCCAACCGAAAAAGAAAAGCCGAATTGCGAGCGATCGATCAAGTACAGGGGATGGGGGTTAAGCCATCCATCATGTAAACAGCAGAATTGATCTTTACTGAGAAGGATTTGGAGGGGATCTTGACCCCCCATAATGATTCGCTCGTAATCTGTGCCAAGATTATGGAGACCAGAGTATAGAGGTTGTTGGTGGATACCGGAGCCTACACCAACATTCTTTTCAAAAAGACGCTTGATCAACTTGGAGACTACTCGGGCTACATCCGACCTTCAAATCACAGAATTTTAGGCTTTGGAAATGCTGTAACAGTCCCGTTAGGGAAAATTAGGTTGTCCGTTCAGCTTGTAACGGTCGAGGAACCCGAGAAAAACATAACGAGAATGGTTGACTTCTTGGTCGTTGATCAGGAATCAACCTACAACGGGTTTCTTGGTTGTCCTTTCCTAAATGAATTTAAAGCTACATGTTCAACTTACCATTATTGTTTGAAGTTCCCAACAGCAAGTGGAGCAGGCACAGTAAAGGGAGATCAAAGAAAGGCCAGGGAATGTCTGCTGCAGTTGCAGGCCAAGCATGCATTAGTATCCATGATGGAAGCCACGACTAGCTATCCTGTTGATGAACCATCAATACTAGAGAACATGATGAACATAGAAGACCACATGGATACTGACGAGCAACACTCCGACGAACAAGTGTTGGACGAACAACTCATCACCACCCATGGGGAACTTCCATCTGACGAACAACAAATGGGTGGTGACTAGCAACATTCATCAGATGACTTGGAGGGCCAGGTGTTGACTAACAACAATGAATCAGGACCAACAGATGATCTAGATCCCCGCCTGGGAGCAGAGCCCATGAGCATCGAAAATGATTTCAACCCTGAGGGACCAATACTTGATCCTCGTTGGAAAGGCAAAAACGACGAGCAACTCCAGTTGAAGAACTGGAGGCGTTCAAAGTTAATCCTGAAAACCAGGATCTTGAATTGTACATAGGATCTGAGCTCCCTGAGCCTTACAGATCCCGAATGAAAGACTTCCTCAGTAAAAATCTAGATGTTTTTGCTTGGTCTCAAGCATACATGGTGGGAATAGATCCAAAACATGCTTGTCACAAGCTCAACATCAATCAAGAAAAAAAACATGTCCATCAAAAACGAAGAAAGTATGGCCCAGACAAGTATCAAGCTTTGAATGAAGAAGTAAAGAAGTTGTTAGACAATGACCTAATCCGACAAGCACTCTGTCCACAATCGGTGGCAAACCCAGTCCTTGTGAGGAACCAAACGGGACCTGGAGGCTATGCATAGACTTTACGGATCTGAATGCAGAATGCCCGAAGGACAACTTTCCTCTCCCTCATATTGACTAGTTGGTGGACAGCACAGCAGGTCATGAGATGCTAACATTCATGAATGCCTTTGCCGGGTACCATCAAAGGGTATACTCAGAAAGAAGGGATCGATTATGAGGAAACCTTTTCGCCTGTAGCTATGCTTAAGTCCATCTGTATTCTCTTGTCGATCGCTGCGCACCTAGATTACGAGATCTGGCAAATGGATGTCAAGACGGCTTTCCTTAACGGAAGTCTTGACGGAATAGATATCTATATGCAACAGCCCAAAGGTTTCATTGAAAAAGGCCAAGAGAATCTCGTATGCAAGCTTAAGAGATCCATCTATGGACTTAAGCAAACATCGCGTACTTGGAACCAGTGTTTTGATCAAGTGATTAAGTCTTATGGGTTTGATCAAAACGAGTTCGAAAGTTGTGTGTATAAGAAGCGTGACGGAACTGCGGTGGTATTCTTAGTATTATACGTAGATGATATTCTGCTCATTGGAAACAATGTAAAGGTATTGTCAGACGTAAAGGTATGACTGTCAAAATAATTTGATATGAAGGACTTAGGGGAAGCCGGTCACATCCTTGGGATCAAGATCACTCGCGATCGCAAGAAGAGGATGTTGGGCTTATCACAAGCTTCATACATTGACACTGTTTTGAAGCGTTTCAGCATGCAAGATTCCAAGAAAGGTTTTGTACCTTTTAGACACGGAATCCATCTATCGAAAGAAATGAGCCCTAAGACGCAAGCGGAGATAGATGACATGAAAGGTGTTCCGTACGCTTCGGTCGTAGGAAGCCTTATGTATGCAATGCTGTGTACGAGACCGGATATCTGCTTTGCCGTGGGCATGGTGGCAAGATATCAAAGTAATCCTGGGAAAAACTATTGGACTGCCGTAAAGTGCATTTTGAGGTATCTGAAAAGAACTCGTGAGCGGATGCTGATTTACCAGTCAGATAGTCTAGTTCCCGTGGGATACACGGACTCGGATTTCCAATCAGACATAGACTCAAGAAAGTCAATCTCGGGTAGTGTGTTTTGCATGGGAGGAGGAGCCATTTCATGGAGAAGCGTTAAGCAGAAATGCATCGCCGATTCGACCATAGAAGCCGATTATGTAGCTGCTTGTGAAGCAGCGAAAGAGGCAGTTTGGCTCAAGAACTTCTTAGTGGACTTGGACGTTGTTCCGAATTTGTCCGACAAGATAACTGTCTTTTGTGACAATGCCGGAGCAGTTGCAAATTCAAAGGAATCGAGAGCCCACAAGGCCAGCAAACACATAGAAAGAAAATACCATCTTATACGAGAAATCGTTAAGAGAGGAGATATAGAGGTGGCAAAGATAGCGTCGGATGACAACCTAGCGGATCCATTCACAAAGGGTCTGCCTCAGAGTACATTCGAGAGACATGTGGATGGAATGAGAGTCAAGACTATTGCCAATCTGCTTTAAGTATAAGTGGGAGGAATTATTAGGTTAGTGTAGGTTGACATGAGATGTCACGTAGAGCTACTACACTAAGACATGCGTGATGTATACTAAAAGCAGACTTTAAGTATAAGTGGAAGATTGTTGGAGTTATACGTGAAAGTATGCTTTTACTTTGTATAACTCGTGTAGCAAACACTCGTTTTATAAGAATAATTCTTTTATCGCATTTGCTTTAGTTATGATTGAATGTTGAATTTCTATTGCAAACCGTTCAATACATGGTAATAGTTACATTGTAGTTAATGTGGTGATACCCGATCACGGAAGACAACGTTAACAGTTTCCTTGTAACTAAACGTACATTTTCACGACCTAGGTGGAATTGAACAATCCGCCGTGAAAGGTCGATGTGTAAGGCTCAGATTGGTCTGTCTTGACTAAGAGATTGCACTAGCACATTTAGTATGTGTTGAAGAGGACCTACAGCGAGGATAAATTCTTCTGTTCTGAAATGTGAAGAATTAGACCTCAGTGGTTGTTGATTTCTTAATCGCCGTCACTTAAATAGGACCGTGTGTGCTTAATGGTTACTGCTTTGATTCATGTTGGGTGAGAATCATTCTGACTTCGAACTTTGTGTCTTGGGCAGTAATATTAATCATACGACGGTTGCTAAGATTTAATACGGAGAAACGCGTGCGAGTACGGCTCGTGTGATTAGTCCCCTTGGTGGGCTCAGAAGTTTTATCGTACCAAATCTTGCAAGTGAAGAATCAGTTTCTTCGGTACGGATAATAATGTTGAGCTGTCTTTACTCCAAGGTGAAATATATTAATTAATTTAGAGCTATTCAGAAGCTTAATTAATTAATGGACTTGATAATCTTAAACGCGGGAAATAATAACCGGGAGCCCATATTATCGTAATATGGATTAAGATGGATAGTGCAATATTAATTTATTAGTGGTAATAATTAATATTAATGGATTGAATTATATTGGGGCTCAATATTGAAATTCAGAAGTCCATTAGGAGGTCCAATCTTAATTCTCCTTAAAGGCCTCTCAAGTAGCCCATTAAGTAGTCCAATAATGATAAGGTGATTAAAATAAAAAGAAAATAACATGCTGATTTTTTCCTTGTTTTTTCGAAAATTATGAATGTTGGGATAGAAAAGATTTTCTTGATTTTCTTGAAATGATATTATGGAAGATATGTATTCTTGGAATACAAGAATATCTCATATATTCAAGAAGATCCAAATCTTGGATTCTTTTCCCATGAGATTTTCGAAATTTACCCCTTAATATGAAGGGTGAAATTTTTGTGGAATATTTTATTTTGGAGAAAAGAATATATGAGATATATTCAAGATTTCTTAGAGTCTAAGAAAAGTTTTTTTTCCAAGCCCATATTTCACTCAAAATTTCGGCCCCCTCATGTTATAAATAGGGGATGATTATTTCATCCCCAAGTACATAATTCCATGTGTTAAAAAAATCAAGAGCATAGATATTTTTCTTTTTCCTTAGTTATTTAAATTGTTCGATAGCATCTCCCACCGATGATCGAATAAGGCGAAAGGAAATACTTGAGAAGGCTTTTGGGTTGGTAAAGCGTGTACGTGTTAGTCCCGTTTATTCAAAGGCCAAGTTCTACGAGAGGTACGTTAATCACATATCATCTTGTTTATTCCGCCATAGATTATATGTGAATTAATTCAACATGCATGATGTTAAATTGGTTGTTGGAATTATTATTTGAATTAATTAGGATTAATTCATGCTAGTAATAATTGTATTTAAATTTGTATTTAAATTTCATCCCGAATAGATTCCGGGCACCCCTATTTTCCCAACAACTGGTATCAGAGCCACGGTTTCGGGCTCTGATTTTTAAATTGGAATTTAAATTGTTAAACATTAAATAGAAATTGGATAGTAGAATTGCTAGATCTTTTTTGCAGGTATCCAATTACCATGGTTTTAATGTTGTTAATTTTTCATGCGTGTGAATTAATTGTTTTTTAATTCGATTCGTTCGAATTTGTTTTTCTCGTGAGAAAATCCACGAGTAGATTAGTTGTTTTTATTTTGATTCGATCATTGTAATAGACTAGTCTAGATCTAGTATTTATTTTTTTTGTAAAATAAATTGTAACCGGATCGTGACGAAGAACAAAGAATTAAAGACGGCGTACCCGGACGACGCATGCGTGTGCGGCGCATGCATGGACGTAAAATTGTGCATGGGGTGAAGAAAACGAGAACGAACGTCGAAACCCGGTGCACGGGGTGTACGGCGCACGACCCGCGCGCGACGGGTGGCTTGCGGCGCGCAAGCGCGCGCGCGCGCCTCGGGCGCGGCCTGCAGCGCCTCGGCGCCAGGCCTGTAGTGCCTCGGCGCCTCGCGTGCAGCGCCTCGGCACCTCGCGTGCAGCGCTTCGGTGCCTCGGCACGCAGCGCCTCGGCTGCTTGGCAGAGAGGCGCGCGGGCCCACTCCGTGGTCCTACGCACGCCGTATCTCGAGGCGTGGAATTTTTTTTGGTTCCGTTTTTTTCCGTATGATTTTAAATGTCATCCCGAACCCCAAACGATGATGTTTTTGATGAAGTGTTGCTGTTCAAGTGGGAGCGTGTCGAGACAAACGACGGAAAGCAACAAGGACGATTTTTCGCATCAAGACGTGAAGAAATTAAACCGTGACAATTGGATTTGAGTGCTCCAATGTGTTTAATTTTGTTTTGATGGATGTTTTATTTCGTGCACTTATTATTATTTGTTAATATGTGTTTGCATGAATATAATTGTCCAAGAAAAACCTTACTTTCGAAAATTACTAAGTATGTTTATTTAATCGCAATTTTATTCCGGATATTAAAATTGGATTAATTTGGCCTCCATCGCATCAAGACGTGAAGAAATTAAACCGTGACAATTGGATTTGAGTGCTCCAATGTGTTTAATTTTGTTTTGATGGATGTTTTATTTCGTGCACTTATTATTATTTGTTAATATGTGTTTGCATGAATATAATTGTCCAAGAAAAACCTTACTTTCGAAAATTACTAAGTATGTTTATTTAATCGCAATTTTATTCCGGATATTAAAATTGGATTAATTTGGCCTCCATAATTTATTTATTTGTGAAGTTCTTTTGGAATACATTTCCCCCTCGGATCGGCCAAAAGAACGGATTTCACATGAATAAATTCCGAAAGGATGATTGTGGATTATTACTAGTGACGGTATTGACCCTCACCACGAGTGGCTTGCTCAAAGTGAAATAATAATCCTGTATTTAATTATGGTTATTACTTAGGCATAGGAAATTGATATTAACTTACTCCCCTCGGAGTCCCTATCAATTTCTATGTGGTCAAAGTGGGAGCCAACTATTAATTTTGAATTAAGAATTTGTAACTTTTAAGTTTGTGATCCGCTTGAATGTATTTAAATGTATAGACCACCCCTCGTGGCACATTTAAATTATTTCGAGATGTTGGCCGATGCATGATTATATTGTTTTAAGGTTTCAATATAATTGATGTGATCGAATTATGTGATAATTTTGTATTTTTCTTGATATTGATATGAATGTATGTTTTATTCTCAGTTCATCATGTCGCAACCTTTTAATCCACTGTTTAGTATACTTAAAGATAACAAACTTGTTGGTGAGAACTATGTTGATTGGAAACGTAACCTTGATATTGTCCTAACCGCTCAACACCATAAATGGGTACTTACTACTCCTAAGCCCCAAGAGCCTGCCGAAGATGCGAGCAAGGCGGTCAAGAAAGAGCATAAGAGTTGGTTTTACTCCGATGAGATGGCTAGGTGTACTATTCTGGCTTCAATGTTAGATGTGTTGCAACACCAACACCAACACAAGGAGACCGCCTCTGAGATAATGCTCAATCTTGAAGCGATGTTTAAACATCAGAACCGTACAGCTAGGCAAATCACCATGCGAAAGATGCTTTCGTTGAAGATGGTGGAAGGTACGCCCGTAAGGGATCATGTTATCGAGATGATGGGTTATCTCAATAAGTTGGAAGTACTTGGTGCGGAATTTGACCTCCCTACTAAGGTCGATTTCGTTCTCCATTCTCTGCCGAAGAGCTTTGAGCAGTTTCAGTTGAACTATCAAATGAATGACCGGGCAAATAGTTTGCCCGAGCTCTTGCAAGCTTTGGTATCGGCGGAGACTCTAATGGATCACCAAACCGTTGCTATGGTGGCAAACGGTCCGTCTTCCTCTTCGGGTCCCAAGGGAGGGAAGAAGAGGAAGAGGACGAAAGGCCAGACCCAAGAAAATCTAACCGTTGCGAAACCCAAGACAAAGGGAGAAGGGGGTGGAAAGAAAGCTGCTAAGGGTAAGTGCTTCAATTGTGGTGAGAAGGGACAATGGAGGGCGACCTGTTCTAAGCCTAAGAAGGCGGGAAAGAAAGGTAAGTCTCATGCTTTAGTCGTTGAAACATATGTTGCGGCGTATGCTGCCCACGTTTGGGTAGTGGATACCGGGGCAACTGATCATATTTGTTTCACTCTTCAGGGGTTCCAGCTAACCCGGCGACTTAGCACGAATGAGATCACAATCACTTTGGGCGATGCTACGAGAGTGGCGGCCGAAGCAGTGGGAGTCGTGCACCTATCTTTTGAAGATAGAGTTTTAATTTTAAGAGATGTTTTATACGTTCCGAACTTTAGGAAGAATTTAATTTCAGTTTCTAAGTTGTTTTTTTATGGATATTCAGTTACTTTTAATAAAGTTGTTACTGTTTCTTTTAAGAATGAAGTTATCTGTCATGGAACGTTGATAAACAATCTCTATACGATTAAGTGTGCACACCACTCAAATAATGAATCTAATAACACGTCGATCAATTTGAGTAATAAAAGAAAGCGTTCTTCGGAGATGAACGAAACACTTCTATGGCATCTTAGACTAGGTCATATTAATCTAAAGCGGATAGAGAGATTGGTGAAAGACGGATCCTTGGAATCGCTCCAAGTCGAGCCGTTTCCAACTTGTGAATTCTGTTTGGAGGGTAAGATGACCAAGAGGGCATTTGGAGCCAAGGGGAATAGAGCCACGGAAGTGTTAGAACTCGTTCATACCGATGTGTGTGGTCCAATGACGATCAAAGCGAGAATGGGGTATGAGTATTTCGTCACCTTCATTGATGATTACTCGAGATATGGGTACATTTACCTTATGAGGCATAAGTCTGAAACTTTTGATAAGTTCAAGGAGTTTAAGGCCGAAGCTGAGAAACATAGGGAAAAGAGTATCAAGTTTCTACGATCAGATCGTGGAAGCGAATACCTCAGCGATGAATTCTTGAACTACTTATCGGACGAAGGGATCGTATCCCAGTTAACCGCACCGGGAACCCCTCAACAGAACGGTGTGGCGGAACGAAGAAACCGGACTCTTTTAGAGATGGTCAGATCCATGATGAGTTATTCGGATTTACCCAAGTCATTTTGGGGTAATGCCTTGGAAACGGCGGCTTACATTCTAAACTTGGTGCCATCCAAATCGGTTCCTAAAACCCCAATGGAATTATGGACCGGGCGCAAGCCCAGTCTAAGACATTTGCGGATTTGGGGTTGTCCGGCACACGTGCTAGACAAGGAAGCCGGTAAGTTGGATCCACGTTCGGAATTAAGGCTGTTTATAGGATACCCTGCAGGAACGAAAGGGTGTATGTTCTATAGTCCCAAGGATCAAAAGACCGTGATTAGTACACACTTTAAATTCTTGGAGGAAGACTATATGAACAATCGGAAGCCTAAAAGTGAAATTACCTTAGAAGAATTGAGAGGTCAAACCTCGATACCAAGTATACAAGATGATGTACCACACGTCACATCTTCACAACCGGAACCCCGTCGTAGTGGGAGGATTGCTAGGCAACTCGAGAGATTCATGGGGATAGGAGAATCTTCGGATTTGGTTCCCGGTGTTGAATCAGACCCATGGACGTACGACGAGGCAATCCAAGACAAAGACGCGGAGTCGTGGCAAACTGCAATGGAAGCCGAGATGGGTTCGATGGATCATAATCAAGTGTGGGAGTTGGTCGAGCCACCCAATGGGGTAGAACCCATTGGATGCAAGTGGGTGTACAAGAGGAAAAGAGGACCGGACGGAAGGGTAGAGACCTTCAAAGCGAGGCTTGTGGCCAAAGGGTATACTCAGAAAGAAGGGATCGATTATGAGGAAACCTTTTCGCCTGTAGCTATGCTTAAGTCCATCCGTATTCTCTTGTCGATCGCTGCGCACCTAGATTACGAGATCTGGCAAATGGATGTCAAGACGGCTTTCCTTAACGGAAGTCTTGACGGAATAGATATCTATATGCAACAGCCCAAAGGTTTCATTGAAAAAGGCCAAGAGAATCTCGTATGCAAGCTTAAGAGATCCATCTATGGACTTAAGCAAACATCGCGTACTTGGAACAAGTGTTTTGATCAAGTGATTAAGTCTTATGGGTTTGATCAAAACGAGTTCGAAAGTTGTGTGTATAAGAAGCGTGACGGAACTGCGGTGGTATTCTTAGTATTATACGTAGACGATATTCTGCTCATTGGAAACAATGTAAAGGTATTGTCAGACGTAAAGGTATGGCTGTCAAAACAATTTGATATGAAGGACTTAGGGGAAGCCGGTCACATCCTTGGGATCAAGATCACTCACGATCGCAAGAAGAGAATGTTGGCCTTATCGCAAGCTTCATACATTGACACTGTTTTGAAGCGTTTCAACATGCAAGATTCCAAAAAAGGTTTTGTACCTTTTAGACACGGAATCCATCTATCGAAATAAATGAGCCCTAAGACGCAAGCGGAGATATATGACATGAAAGGTGTTCCGTACGCTTCGGTTGTAGGAAGCCTTATGTATGCAATGCAGTGTACGAGACCGGATATCTGCTTTGCCGTGGGCATGGTGGTAAGATATCAAAGTAATCCCGGGAAAAACCATTGGACTGCCGTAAAGTGCATCTTGAGGTATCTGAAAAGAACTCGTGAGCGGATGCTGATTTACCAGTCAGATAGTCTAGTTCCCGTGGGATACACGGACTCGGATTTCCAATCAGACATAGACTCAAGAAAGTCAACCTCGGGTAGTGTGTTTTGCATGGGAGGAGGAGCCATTTCATGGAGAAGCGTTAAGAAGAAATGCATCGCCGATTCGACCATGGAAGCCGAGTATGTAGCTGCTTGTGAAGCAGCGAAAGAGGCAGTTTGGCTCAAGAACTTCTTAGTGGACTTGGACGTTGTTCTGAATTTGCCAGACAAGATAACTGTCTTTTGTGACAATGCCGGAGCAGTTGCAAATTCAAAGGAACCGAGAGCCCACAAGGCCAGCAAACACATAGAAAGAAAATACCATCTTATACGAGAAATCGTTAAGAGAGGAGATATAGAGGTGGCAAAGATAGCGTCGGGTGACAACCTAGCGGATCCATTCACAAAGGGTCTGCCTCAGAGTACATTCGAGAGACATGTGGATGGAATGGGAGTCAAGACTATTGCCAATCTGCTTTAAGTATAAGTGGGAGGAATTATTAGGTTAGTGTAGGTTGACATGAGATGTCACGTAGAGCTACTACACTAAGACATGCGTGATGTATACTAAAAGCGGACTTTAAGTATAAGTGGGAGATTGTTGGAGTTATACGTGAAAGTATGCTTTTACTTTGTATAACTCGTGTATCAAACACTCGTTTTATGAGAATAATTGTTTTATCGCATTTGCTTTAGTTATGATTGAATGTTGAATTTCTATTGCAAACCGTTCAATACATGATAATAGTTGCATTGTAGTTAATGTGGTGATACCCGATCACGGAAGACAACGTTAACAGTTTCCTTGTAACTAAACGTACATTTTCACGACCTAGGTGTAATTGAACAATCTGCCGTGAAAGGTCGATGTGTAAGGCTCAGATTGGTCTGTCTTGACTAAGAGATTGCACTAGCACATTTAGTATGTATTGAAGAGGACCTACAACGAGGATAAATTCTTCTGTTCTGAAATGTGAAGAATTAGACCTCAGTGGATGTTGATTTTTTAATCGCCGTCACTTAAATAGGACCGTGTGTGCTTATTGGTTACTGCTTTGATTCATGTTGAGTGAGAATCATTGTGACTTCGAACTTTGTGTCTTGGGCAGTAATATTAATCATACGACGGTTGCTAAGATTTAATACGGAGAAACGCGTGCGAGTACGGCTCGTGTGATTAGTCCCCTTGGTGGGCTCAGAAGTTTTATCGTACCAAATCTTGCAAGTGAAGAATCAGTTTCTTCAGTACGGATAATAATGTTGAGCTGTCTTTACTCCAAGGTGAAATATATTAATTAACTTAGAGCTATTCAGAAGCTTAATTAATTAATGGACTTGATAATCTTAAACGCGGGAAATAATAACCGGGAGCCCATATTATCGTAATATGGATTAAGATGGATAGTGCAATATTAATTTATTAGTGGTAATAATTAATATTAATGGATTGAATTATATTGGGGCTCAATATTGAAATTCAGAAGTCCATTAGGAGGTCCAATCTTAATTCTCCTTAAAGGCCCCTCAAGTAGCCCATTAAGTAGCCAAATAATGATAAGGTGATTAAAATAAAAAGAAAATAACATGCTGATTTTTTCCTTGTTTTTACGAAAATTATGAATGTTGGGAGAGAAAAGATTTTGTTGATTTTCTTGAAAAGATATTATGGAAGATATGTATTCTTGGAATACAAGAATATCTCATATATTCAAGAAGATCCAAATCTTGGATTCTTTTCCCATGAGATTTTCGAAATTTACCCCTTAATATGAAGGGTGAGATTTTTGTGGAATATTTTATTTTGGAGAAAAGAATATATGAGATATATTCAAGATTTCTTAGAGTCTAAGAAAAGTTTTTTTTCCAAACCCATATTTCACTCAAAATTTCGGCCCCCTCATGTTATAAATAGGGGATGATTATTTCATCCCCAAGTATATAATTCCATGTGTTGGAAAAATCAAGAGCATAGATATTTTTCTTTTTCCTTAGTTATTTAAATTGTTCGATAGCATCTCCCACCGGTGATCGAATAAGGCGAAAGGGAATACTCGAGAAGGCTTTTGGGTTGGTAAAGCGTGTACGTGTTAGTCCCGTTTATTCAAAGGCCAAGTTCTACAAGAGGTACGTTAGTCACATATCATCTTGTTTATTCCGCCATAGATTATATATGAATTAATTCAACATGCATGATGTTAAATTGGTTGTTGGAATTATTATTTGAATTAATTAGGATTAATTCATGCTAGTAATAATTGTATTTAAATTCGTATTTAAATTTCATCCCGAATAGATTCCGGGCACCCCTATTTTCCCAACATCTTCAGCATTTGACCCAGGTGTTCGATATTCTTCGGCATTACAATATGAAGCTGAACCCGAAGAAGAGCAGTTTTGGAGTCCATTCCGGAAAATTCTTGGGCCATCTTGTTAGTCAACAAGGGATTGAAGCCAATTCAACAAAAGTCAAAGCTATCGTGGATATGCAACCACCATGTTCGATAAAAGAAGTGCAAAGGCTTACAGGATGCCTAGCAGCATTGAATCGGTTCATATCCAGATCAGGGGACAAATGTCGTCCGTTCTTTGAAGCCATCGAGAAAGGACAGTTCACATGAACTAACAACTGTCAAAAGGCATTCAACCAACTTAAGGACTACCTAGGAGATGTTAAGATTCTATCAAAACCCGTCCCAGGAGAAAAGCTATACTTGTACTTGGCAGTGTCAGAAGTGGCAATCAGCTCTGTTCTAGTACGGGAAGACGACAAATTCCATCAACCTATTTACCACGTCAGCCAAGCTTTGCATGAAGCGGAGATCAAATACTCTCCAACCGATAAACTGGCGTACGCACTTGTCATGAGTGTGAGGAAATTATGACCCTACTTCTTTTACCATCAAGTTGAAGTGCTAACCACTTTCCCACTCAGACAAATTCTCCATCGCCCCGACACAGCTGGTCGTCTACTAAAATGGTCACTAGAGATTAGCCAATTCGGGGTGACCTATGCTCCTCGAACAACAATCAAAGGGCAGGCGTTAGCCGACTTTATAGTCGAACTAACCTTCCCACCAGATCCAACGAGAGGACTTGATCACCCCTGGCATCTTTATGTTGATGGATCTTCAACCAATATAGCCTCAGGGGGCAGGAGTGGTTCTGATCAGTCCAGACATACAAGTATTCACCTCGGCGATCAGATTTGGTTTCATGGCAACCAACAACGAAGCTGAGTAGAAGCTCTCATTGCTGGTCTCCACCTATCTCTTGTAGTAGGTGTTAGACGGTTACAAATATTCGGCGACTCTCAATTGATTGTGAACCAAGTTCAAGGTGAATACGAAGCGAAAGACAATCATATGATCGAGTATCAGCCAATTGTTGCTTACCTGATGTCCTTATTAGAGCAAGTCTTCATTGAACAAATTCTGAGGACAAGCAACAGCAAGCAGATGCGTTGGCCCGACTAGCAACAAGCGAAGGACCTGCAGAGTTGGCAGACATTATAATTACAAAGATGAATAACCCATCAATAAGAAGTTACAATGTCAATCAACTCGACAAACAAGCAGGTGAAGAAGGGGACTGGAGAACAAGTATAGTCAAATACTTGAAAAGTGGGGAAAAACCGAACAACCCTTTTGAAGCTGCCAAGCTAACAAAGCAAGCCGCCAGATACACTCTGGTGGGCGAGCAGCTTTACAAAAGGGGAATCTCAATCCCACTTCTCAAATGTTTGCCTAGGGGGCAAGGACGAGCAATACTCGAAGAAATACATGCCGGAGTATGTGGAAATCACACTGGGGGGCAAGCCTTGGCGTACAAAACTATTAGACAAAGCTACTATTGGCCGACTTTACGCCAGGATGTAATCAAGAAAGCAAAGACTTGCCATCATTGCCAAATTTTTTCCCCGAACATTCATACCCCGGCCCAACAGCTCGTATCAGTTTATAGCCCATGGCCATTTGCAAGGTGGGGGATGGACATTATTGGTCCCTTCCCGACAGGTGTTGGAAATGTTCGATTTGCCATCGTGGCAGTCGACTATTATACGAAATGGGCAGAAGCAGAGGCCATGGTAAAGATTGCACAACAGAAAATGATCAACTTCATTTGGAAGAACATTGTCTGTCGCTTTGGGGTTCCACAAACCATTGTGACAGACAATGGTCCAATTTGATGGGAAAGAGTTGAGAGACTTATGTGCGAAGTGGGGGATCAAAAAACATTACTCCACACCCTATCATCTCCAATCAAATGGACAAGTCGAAGCCGTGAACAAGATAATAAAGCATACATTAAAAGTACGGGTAGCAGAAAGCAAAAACAGTTGGTCTGAAGAACTCCTAGAAGTCATGTGGGCATATAGGGTTTCTCCCAGGTCAAGCACCGGAGAAACACCTTCAAACACTTTCGGAACAGAAGCTGGAATACCAATCGAGTTAAAGACCAACACATTGAGAACGACCAACTTTGATGAGCAGGCGAACAACTCTGCTCTAGCTACTGAAATGGATTTGCTCGAAGAAAAAAGACTAAGTGTCGAGCTAAAAATGCTACCTATAAGCAGCGAGCAGAACGCTACTACAATTCCCATGTTAAAATTAGGGAATTCAGAGTTGGAGATTTGGTTCTAAGAAAGTTGCTCGCCCAACCTCCAGGTGTATTGGGACCAACTTGGGAGGGCCCATATCGTATAACGGAAAAATTTGTTAATGGTGTATACGATATCGAAGATATGGAAGGCAAGCCGGCCCAATACTCCTGGAATGTCGTACATCTGAAGAAATACTATCAATGAGGCGAACAAGTTCTTGATTGGGCGAACAAATGTCTTGGGGGGCAAGTGAACCAGATAGGGCAAACCAAAAACTTGCCTAATTTTTTGAAAATTTTTCTAAGTATAGAATGAAAAGTTGTTCGGCACATTGTATAGTTTTAGTGCTGGTTCATCTTTATTATTTTAGACAAAGTTACTCGGCAAAAATGTTATAAGCGAGTATGTTTTAGTTAGTGTTCAAAGTTGTTCGTCAAGTTGTATATGTTAGTGACGAGCAGTCTTACAACACTTGTAAATTTTTTACATTATGTATACATAGTTGTTCGTTGAAAGAAAAGTCCAAAAGCTCGAGGTACAAGTCCATTCTGAGTACCAAAGCCAATTAAAGGTTGTTCGTCTTTTAAGATGAGCAGAACCTAAGGCTAAACCCAAATTCCATTAAAAGGCAAAGTTCAAATCGAACAAAGCCCAAAATTATATGTTACAATTACGAATGCATTGACAAAAATGTAAAGGCAATTAACATATAAAGAAAATGAGCGAACAAAAGAAAGACATTTCATTAAATAAAGGCTTTGAAGCCTAAAAAATAGTACAAGAGTTCTACAGGAAGTGTACTAAAAAAGACGAACAACTATTGCAAAATAAAGACTGATCTGTCCTAAATCTATGGCTGCTCGGCAGGGGGAGGGCCTTGAGTCTGATCGGCAGGAGGGTCAACGATCATATCTCTAGCCATATCCTCAGCTGCTTTCTCTTCCCTCTCTCTAGCAGCTTGCTTGTCTGCGGCAGCTGGCTCCTCTTCCTGCTCGCCCTCATCGACCATAGGAGGAGGGCGAGTAATGGTGATACTGGGGTCAAGGCTGTCAATCTTGACCCCCAGCTCGGCGATATCCCCCAACTGGATCTCAATGTTGTTCGGCGGGGGATAGTGCTCCAGAAACTCGGTCAGGTCCTTGCCCATCTCTTCCACCATGTCTTTAAAATCGTACGCATCAGCCATGCGAATGCAATCGCCATAGGCGCAGATATACCCCAGGTTTGAGATGGGGGCAGACCGGGCTTGGAGCTCAGCCTCGAGCTGCTCGTGGGTGAAGGTGTTGGCCTCTACATCCCTAAGGCGAGCAACTTCCATCTCGAGCTCGGCAATCTTCTGCTCGGCCGCAAACAGTTTTTTCTTCTCTTCGCCGAGCAGGGCATCTTTGCCTCTCAATTCACCAGATAAACCTTGAATTTCTTCAAGATATATCTTCTCATTGTCAATGTAAACATTGATCTGGTTATTGAGGCGAGCAAGCTTGGCTTCATAGTTGTTAACCAAGCCGTCCTTCTCTTCTGTAAGCTGCCGAGCAGTACTGGCATATCTGCGAACAGCTTTTTCCTGCTCGACCAGCTGGGCCATCGCTTTCTGCGCCATCACGAGGTTGTTGGCGTGATTCATCATGGACAAATGGAAGTTGTCCGCCAACCCCAGCATGGAGATAATTTTCTCCATGGGCCGTGTTCAGGCTCGGGCAACCAATTCCGTTGCCCTGCGAACATGATCGCCTGGAATCTCCCTTATATTGACAGGAGTCTTGGAGCAGGCATATTGATGGACAGCACTTGCTCGCCCAGGGTGGTAGCCAGAGCGGTATCTGCGAACAAGAAAACAAAGAATACTTAGGAAAATGTAGAGGAAAAATTAATCTTGTTCGGCAGAAGCGAGAGTAAACTTACTCTTGGAACTTTCGATCGTCCCAACCCAGATGGGTAATATCTTCAGGACCGCGAACAGGAGTGGAGTCCTTGCCCGCTTTGCCTATCTTCTCTGCAGGCTCGGTAGAGAGGGGGCGAACGGCTTCTCCCTCTGTGTGGTGGCGAGCATGGCTTTGCCCCACTTTCTCCTTGCCTTTAGTCCCGGCAGGAGTAGTTTGGGACATGAAGGTCCCATCCCCTTTCTTTAGGCGCTTGGCGCCGCGGGGTGATGGAGCCGAAGGGGGAGAGGGTTGAAGATTGGATGAGGGCGCGACTTGGCGAGCAACTTTCGGCCCCTCGGCCTTGTTCGTCATTGATAGCACCTTGGTGGGCGGATCGCCTTTCTGTCTCCTTCCCTTTGGAGGTGGCATCTCGAAGACTCTTTACTCCAAAAGTCCAAAGCAGGAAGGGACGGCAACGGTGACTTGCTCGGCTAAAAAAAAGAGGAAAAAGAGTTAAGGCGAGTAGGTTTTAATGGCAAACGATGAACAAACTTGCGAAGGAAGGGTTATAAATTTTCTGTACCTGGGGGCACCTCAACTTGAGCCTCTAAGTGGTGGGGGTAAGTGAGTAGGCGAGCAGCTCTCTGGCACTTCTCCTCGCTCAGATGCTGGATGGTCCTATCCGCTTTGTTGCGCAGACCGACCAAGCAAGAAGTGAATAAAAACTCTGCACCAACCTCCTTTTCCTCTGAACTCCACTTGGGCAATCGAGGGCCTGCGAGCAAACAAGAAAAGTTAAATTAGAACAATACAGTTCAAAAGCGAACAAAGATAAACTTACGCTTAATTATTCCATAAGAGACAGGAGAGTTAATTCGTCCAATGCCACCGTGTGGACCGAAAGATGCTCGCCAATCACCCCCAATGAAGAAGAAGTGTTGTTTCCAGTCCCTGATCTTGTTCGGCACTTCTTCTACCAACTTAAGTTCGGTTCTGGCCTTGAGATAGTAGTAACCTTCTTCACCTACGGGGCACTTGGTAATTGTCATAAGATAGTTGATCTCCTCAGCCGTAAGACGATCAACGTATCCCTCTAAGGCGAACAAACACATCGAGCCCAGCAAGTTCATCCACCCAATTGGAGTAATTTGGGTGATGGCAAGGTTGGTCGCCTCTAGAAAGCGACCAACAACGGGAGACAATGGCAGCTTCAAACCAGCGATCAAGGTGTCGATGTTGATCGCTGTGCATCCTGGAGGTGGGCGATCAGCTCTCTCTTTTCTCCCGGGGTCCCACATGTGAATGTCATAAGGAATCTTGTAGGTCTCCCAGATCAGATCAAGATCCTCCTCGAGGACAACACTCTTGATTTTGCTCGCCTGAAAGTCAGTTTTTACCAAGTCCATTACTTGTCTCTGTGGGCGAGCAAAGTTGTTCGCGTGTTCCTCAACATATGCTCGCCATTCGAAAGGCCGAGCAACTCCAACTGGAATCTCATTTTCCAGCATCTTTGGAGATGGGAAGTTTATCCCCTCCAAAAAATTGCGAGTCAACTCGTCAAACTCAGGATCCTCTTCCAACTCGGTACTGGACGAAGAGCCCTCGTCGGAATCCCTGTTTGTAACGATCACCACCTCCCTCCCTGACAGGCGAGCACCAGTATCTTCCACCGATCGAACAACTGAGTCCATGTGGGGGTCCGATGCCGAAGAAATTTCAAAGGGGGGTTAATTTCCGTGTGCCACAATGGGGAAGAGGGAATCAAGGATTTCCTCGGATTTATTGCTCGAATGAGAAGACATAGGAGAAAAGGAAGAAAAAATACAGACGGGGTTGAAAAGTGTTGTAGACGGCGGCGAATCCCCAGAGAAGAAGGCGGCGCAAGGTTCCACACGGCGGCGATGGAGATTTTTAAAGAAAAGAAAAAATGAAAGATAAAATTGAGTGATAAGAACAAAAACACTACCTCAGAATTAAACTGGAAACTCGAAATCGGAGTAGTTGCCGGAGAGAAGCTGGAAATTGCAGGGGGAAAAATAAAGAGGACGAAGCACTAAAGCAAGAAGAAAAGAAGTGGGAAAATTTTCGTTTCCCACTTCAATTTATACCATACGAAAAATCGGGGTAAAACCCGTAATTTTCCCAAAAATTGGGGACCAAAATGACAAGAAACGGGGTCAATTTGTGAATTCGAGAAAGAGTCAAGGGGTCTACGAGCAAATATAGGGGCACATCCCCTCAGGATTGATCACGTGTGGGCGGCGCGCAATCAAGCCGCCCACGTCATCTTCGTACAACCCCCAGACCTTGGGGAGACGAAACGGCGGACCATCTATTTGCTCGCCTAGTTCAATGATGTTCATCCCAATCCTCGTCAGTTTAGTATCCTAACTATTGTTGCTCGCCCAAAGATGCTCGTCCATGGCAACATATAGTCAGGATAGGGGGCAATTGTTGATAGGCGAACATCAATCATTGTTGTGCAAATAAGGATTAAGGGCGTATAAACCAATCCAGGTGGTGTATAAAGTGACGAACAACTATATCGACGAACAACACATCGGCGAGCAGGTTTTAAGACCCGAGACCAGATATGGACCCTCCACCAAGTCAATAATGACGAACAACATTATGATAGATGGTGCATCTACTAGCTTGAGAGGTGTATGAGGACGAACAAAGGACCAAGATCCCAAAGCCTATCTATACGAAATACAAAGGCGAACAGCTTCCGAGCCATGACCGCAAGAGGTGAACAACTTTGATTGAAAGACCATACTGAATCAATCAAGCCGATATGGACGAACAACAATGAGTCCGTGATAAGACCAAAGAAGACTTTGTAACTAAGATATAGCTTAGATAAGGTCAAACAAAGGTTAAAGGACACTTGTCCAGCATGCAAGCTAGGGAGACCAAGAGTCATAGACACCTCATGTTTGCTAGCTTCTATAAATAGTTGTTCCCCAGCTGAGAAATATAAGTTCAAATTCACAAATGCTCCTAAAACACTCACTAACACACCTAAACAAGCTTCTATAAATAGTTGTTCCCCAGCTGAGAAATATAAGTTCAAATTCACAAATGCTCCTAAAACACTCACTAACACACCTAAACATACACACATACGAAATTAATACAATTTCGACTTTCGTATTTACAATTCCACATCCTGAATCTTCGATTTACCATTTACGGTGGTAATCAATCACACGTAATTGATTGGTGGTCTTAAACCGAACTAAAACAGTCACTAATCCTACCGATTAAATTTGATCACCAACAGTTAAGGCTATTGTGGATATGCAACCTCCTCGTTCAGTAAAGAAGTTCAAAGACTGACAGGTTGCCTAGCAGCTCTGAACATGTTCATATCATGATCAGGGGATAAGCGTTGACCGTTCTTTAAACCCATCAAAAAAGAAAAGTTCACATGGACGAACAGCTGCCAGAAAGCATTTGTTGGTCCCACTAGTTAGATTAATTTGCGGAAGCTTTAGTGTTAATGTCTTAACAAACTTCTTTTTACAAGAGCACAAAATTAATAAGAGAATAAGTAAATGAAAGCAGTAAAGAACACTAGATATATAGTGGTTCGGATTGAATATCCTACGTCCACTCTCCCTTTTATCCAAGGGGTCTCACTATCAACCAACCAACAAACTTACTTACTCACTGGAATTGGGAAGTACTGTTCCTTCTTACAAACTCTTTAGATTTAACTTCAATCTAAAGATCAACAGCCTACAATCTTATCTTGTAGATGAACAGGTTGAGGTTCAACAACTCCTCAAGAGTGAATATGAATGAAAGAACAATAAGAGTGCTAAGAGTGATTATCAGAAGCTTGGATGGACTTATGCGCGTAGGGTGTCTCTAGAGCTTTTTCTTGAACTGCACTCTTGTATTTATAGAGGGGATTAGGGCTAGCCGTTGGAGGGCTAATCCAATCAGATCCTCTATTTAAGGAAGCCTCAATTAATCAATTCCCTAATTGATTGACTGGGTTTGTGGGATCCTTGGATTGATTATCTTCAAATACTTTCCAATCCTGATCTTGTTGACTTGATTTGAATCACCAACGGTCAAATGCTTCCTCTGCCAAACTCTAATTCTCTCCAGAGAAGGCAAGACCAGACACCAGGTAACCTCGGTGTCTTCTGGTCCTAATCTGGTGAACAACCAGAATACTCAGTAGAAACAGGGGATCAAACTGAGCATCTTTTGTTCTACCAGACTCGTCTGGTCCGGACTCGTCTGGTCTGGGGAAGGTCCTCTGCCTCTGGTCTGATCTCATCTGGTGAAGTCTTCTGGTGGAGTCTTCTGGTGACTCTTCTGGTGAGGTCTTCTGGTCTGGCAGTGTCCTAATCTTGATCATCATCTGGCTAACAGGTCCAGATGGTCCTATTACATCTTCTGGTTTGTTTTAACTCATCAAAACTATACAACTTTTATCCTAACAATTTCCCCCTTTTTGATGAAGTTAAAACACTACCAGGACTGATCAAAACAAGGGACTTAAGCAAGAAAATAATAAAGGATAAGACCTTAGAATAGATCTTATCAGGCAAATAATTAAGACAACAAGAGGTTGTCTTTTGAACAGAGAAGATATGATATTTTCATTGATAATAAGGACAAAGGATTACAAAATACATTGAAGTTCAGAGTCCTATTCTATGCATATCTCCTGTTTTCCTTGGGCACTAGAAACCAGTCAAGGAACCTATCCTGGACGGCCTTCAACTCTGCAGAAGATGTTGGAGTGAAGTTCACCAACACCTTGGTCTTGTACAGTCTCTTCAGCTCAGCCCAATCAACCTGGTATCCTACCATGGGAGTGTTAAGATAAGTGAACTCAGGGGCAGTCACCTCCAGGTTGAACTCAATGGTAGAGTCCATCAATTGCTTGTACAACTCTGCATCATAAGCTTGCATCCAGGAGTGGAAGGTTCTGTTGATCAGCTCATCATCCTCTGGTGCTGGCCTCTGGATGTAATGTTGGATGAACCAGAGAGTCTTTACCTCCTTCCATTTCTCAATCAAGGGCACAGGCACAGTAGAGTCAAAAGACCCTTCTGTCCTGAGAGGCAGAATGTTCATCACCTCAATAGGAGCTTTCCTCCTCTGGCTAGATCCACCTGCACCAGAAGGAGCACCAGCTTCTCTGCTCTTCTTGTTTTGCCTCCTAACATATCTGAGCCTCTGCTCTTCATCTATGTTCTTCCTGGTCCTTGCCTGTTTCTCCTCTGGAGTCTCTTCCTTGTATCTCTCCTGAGCTTCTTCAACAACAGTCTCAAGGAAGCTTTTCTTAACTCTCCTGATCTTCCTCTTTGCAGGTCCAGAGATTGAAATGGGATCCTGCTCTACTTCTGACTCCTCTTCTGCAGCAAGCTGCTTAGCCATGGAAAGTGATTTGAACTCCTCTTTCTTCTTCTTCTGCAACTCTACCTGGGCCAATGTGTTCTCTAGCAGGTCCAGACGAGCTCCATGGCTGAAAAGAGTTTCATTTGTGGTCTTCGCCAGATCAGTTCTGGCCTTCTTTTCCCCCTTTTTAACTTCATCAAGGAGGGGCTCCACTACCTGCCTTATGAGATCAGGCAAGGCAGTGTTGGAGGAAGAGTGAAGATCACGAAGCTGTTTTGCCTCCTCCAGGTAGGCTTTCGATTCTGCAACAAGCCTTTCCTGCTTCTCTAACATCTCCTGGAGGGAGTCCTTCAGCTTAGCAGTCTGGATCATCTGGCTGGCCATCTCAACCTTCAGCACAGAGACTGGCCTCATCTGCTCCAGCACATGCTCCTGGAGCTGCTTCTGGCTGTGCATAACATCCAGAAGTTTTGACTTCTGCCAGAGTAGATTTGATCTGCCTCAGGAAAGTCCTCCTCTCCTGCCTGATCTGATGCTCTATCATAGCAGGGGCCATGTGTTGGATTGCTTTGGAGAAGTGCCCAATCTGCATGATTTGCTCGTTGAAGAAGGCTTTCATCTTCTGGAGCACGGCAGGAGACATCTCAAAGTCTTCCTCATCTGAGTACAGCTCTGGAGGGAAGACAAAGTGAGGCCCAAACTTGTAAGTGGAGCCCTCAGGAGTGAGCATTACCCCTCTCTGGATGAGCAGGGTGCGAATTAAGATCTTTGCAACACCAGGGGTCTCCAGCTCAGCTGGGTTCTGAATGTTCATCCTCTGCTTCAACTCAATCTCCCAAGCAGTGAAGTTGGAAGGACCCATTTCCTCAAGCAAAAGCATCAGGTCCTCCACATCTTCAAGTTTGGCTTTGCTCCAGACCTTGGCATCAGTAAGCTCTGCCAGAAGTGGTAAGTGCTCCAGAAGAACTGGGAAATGCTCTCTTAGCCAGAGCTGAACACTTACACTCATACTCTGCCTAATGGGACCCATTTCTGCAGATGAGAAAGTGAAGGGTTTGGGCCCAGAGGCAGAGGAGGAAGGTGCTAAGTTAGCAGGCTCAAGTGAAGCTTCCTCATCTTCACTATCATCGCTTGTTAAACAGGTGGGAGAAGGGGGAGGGGCAGGGAATCCCAGAGCCATAGAAATGGTTGGGTCCTGGTCTGTATGGGTTTGGGGAGGGTTAGAATTTTGAGAGGTGGAGGTGGAAGGAATGGGTTGCTCTGCACCAGAAGAAGATGGGATCTCTGGTACAGAAGGTGGGATGGGAATTTGTGATGTGGAAGTGTTTGGGAGGGGAATATCTGCACCAGAAGAGGTTGATGGCACCTCTGGTACAGAAGCTGGGGGAGAGGGATATGTGTTTAAAGGTATTTGGGAAGGTGGGGGAGAAGGTGTTTGAGGGATGGCAGAAGTAGTGAATGTTGGGGTGTATGGGAGAGTCTGCTCTGGTGAAGATAAAGGAACACTAGGAGCAGATGATATGGGTTGTGATTGGGTGTCTGGTGGGGAAGTAGAAGGGGTAACAAGGTTAACATGAGTAGGGGGGAATAGAAGATGGAATGGAAGGGTTTACCTCTGCTGAGTCAACATCAGCAGGTACAACATGCTCTGGAGCATCCTCCATCATCTGAGAAGCTTCATCAATAGCCTTCTCCAAGGCCTCTCCAAGATCAGAGCCAGAGTCTGACTCTTGAAGAATGGCTCTCTTGGCCTTGGACTTCTTCTTGAGAGGTTCAACCTCTTCTTCCTCTTCTTCCTCTGATGGCTCATCCACCAGAAGAGTTTTCTTGGCCTTCCTGCTAGCTCTTTGCTTCTTAGCAGAGCCTCTCTTGGCCTCCTCTGGCCTTTTCCTCTTGGCTCCTCCAGCCTTCTTAGTAGTCTCAGCTACTTCACCCTTCTTCTTCAGAATATTCAGAAGGGGAATCTGGTCCTCCTCCGAGGAACCAGAGAAGACAAATGTTGAAGAACCAGTTGCTCTAGCAGCTTGCTTTGAACTTTGCTGCTTCTTCTGCTGCTTCTGCTGCTTTTGCCCCTTAGCAGGTGAGGGAATGGCTTGAAGGGGAGGGGCAGGAATAGCTTCTTCTCCATCAGAATCAGGATGGCCATGAAGAGGACCATCCTTAGAAAATAAAACCTTGGATTTGTGAAATCCTCTACACCAAGACTCCTTCCATTTCTTCTCTGGAAGCAGGGAGTCCAAAATCAGGGTTAGTTTCATTCCCAACGAAACATTAGCAGTAAAGTAGTATTACAACTCCCCTGGCTGTGAAGGACAATCCTCCTTCTTCACCTTCAATCTGTTCTTCCTCAAAACATCCCAAAAGAATTCAGCCCAATTGCACTGAACTCCATCATACAGGGCACGCATCACACACATCCTGCCATTGAAAATGGCATCCGTGCTGTGATTCTCACACATCAGCACCTTCACCACAATGTCAAAAAGAACCTTGAATTTCTGCCGCAAATGTTTATCAAGAAATCCTTTCATGATGTTCTGACAAGAGGATCGAGCAAAAATCTTGAAAGAACCAACAACATCATCCTCCTTGTAAGTTAAAGGGTCTACGCCTTCTACCGAGATGTTCTCAAAAAGCGCACAGAAATCCTGCTTGGAAAACACCAGATCTTCTTTGTCAATCTTCGAAGAAATGTGATCTTCATGAATCTTTATACGGACCAGAAACTGGGCCGCATAACCATCTAGAGTGCGAAAATCTCTGGGGACTGAGGAGATCAACTTCTCCACTCCGGATCTTCTAAGTAGCTCCAAAATAGCCAGTGCAGATGAGTTCTTGGTGGTGTAGAAGTCAACCACCATTTCCGTCTTCAGTTTCTTCATCATCAGTTCATGATCGAAGTTGCACGGAGGGGCCATTTCTGTGAGAGAGAGAGAGAGAGAGAGAGAGAGACTTTGCAGAGAGAAGTTAGGGTTTGAAAATATGGAAACGTGAAAAGACAAATTGAAAAGAAATTTGATTTAAATAGGGCAATACGTGTGGCTTGATTAATAAATGAAGTGTGAACGCGTGTAATAGCAAATTTAATTTAGGGAACAAAATCAATTTTTTAATAGATTGACATATTGCACAACGATTAAATCTGATGGCCACGATGAAAAGGCGAGATACAGATTTAATCTGGTGCGTAGGCGTGGTCATTGGGACTGGGCATAAAGGGGTTTTTGTGGCAGTCAAGAGAAAAAGCGAAATAATTGCCTAGGCCCTATACCCTAGTCTTAAATACACCCCGAAGTTGAAATGTTTTGAGTGTACTTACTAATTTGAAAAGTGTATCCCAATGATCAGAGGTCAGAGAAGTAAAAGCATACCTGTCACCTGATATGGTAACCAGATGATACCACAACTAGTCTGGTCTACATCTCCTCTGATGGAACCCATCTGGTCCTGGTCAGAGAAGACTTTGGCATTTTCTGGAATCCGACTCAGCACCTCATCTGGGACAAGTGCCACCTGGTGCACACCTCATCTGGAGATATAACTTCTCTGATATGTCTAATCTGCAGGTATGTTAGTTTTAAATAGCAAAGAATATGCAGTAAGATTTAAATAAAGGATACTTCTCTGATGTTCCCCCTAAAACAAATCTGTCTCTGGATCCAATAATCCCAACTCAAAAGCTAACTCTCTTAATCTGGTCTCAGCCAAAGGCTTAGTTAATATATATGCTCTCTGCTTCTCTGTTGCAATCTTTTTCATCTTTATATCTCCCTTCTCAACATGATCTCTGATAAAATGATGCCTTATATCAACATGTTTACACCTGGTATGAAGAACTGGATTCTGGGTGATGGCAATTGCACTATTACTATCACAGAATATAGGAATATCCTTAGCTCTAATCTGGTAGTCCCTAAGCTGTTGACTAATCCAGAGAAGTTGTGAACAACAGCTCCCTGCAGCCATGTACTCTGCTTCTGTTGTTGATGTAGCAACTGAAGTCTGCTTCTTAGAAAACCAGGATACCAATTTATTCCCTAAAAAATGGCATGTTCCACTTGTAGACTTCCTATCTATTCTGCATCCACCATAGTCTGAATCTGAATAACCACTCAACTCTAAGTTGTCATTTGCAGGATACCATAATCCTAAGTTCACTGTTCCCTTAAGATATTTCAAAATCTTCCTAGCTGCTTCCAAATGACTCTTCTTAGGATTTGCTTGAAATCTGGCACACACTCCTACAGCAAAAGTAATATCTGGTCTGCTTGCAGTCAGGTACAGAAGAGAACCAATAAGTGCTCTGTACTGAGTCTGGTCCACACTCTCTCCAGACTCATCTGGGTCCATGTTGAAATTTGTCATCATAGGAATCTTGGCTGCTTTGCTAGATCCTACTCCAAATTTCTCTAACATGTTTCTGATGTACTTTGCCTGATTTATGAAGATTCCCTTCTCTGATTGCTTAACCTGCAAACCTAAAAAGTAATTCATTCCACCCATCATGGACATTTCAAACTGACTCTGCATGAGCTCACCAAACTTCTCACACAGCTTCTTGTTAGGGGATCCAAATATAATGTCATCAACATATATTTGGACCAGAAGGATGTCCTTTCCTTCTTCTTTCCTAAACAAGGTCCTATCAATCTTACCCTTAGAAAAACCATTATCCAGAAGAAATTGAGATAGAGTGGCATACCATGCTCTGGGTGCCTGCTTCAGCCCATAAAGAGCTTTCTTAAGCTTAAACACCTTGTCACCTTGTTCAAAACCAGGAGGTTGTTCCACATACACTTCCTCAATGAGAATCCCATTAAGAAAGGCAGATTTCACATCCATCTGGTATACTTTAAACTTCATGTGAGCAGCATATGCTAAGAACAATTTGATGGCTTCTAGTCTGGCAACAGGAGCAAATGTCTCATCATAGTCTATTCCTTCAGACTGAGAATAGCCCTGAGCCACTAGCCTTGTCTTGTTCCTAGTAATGACATCATTCTCATCTTTCTTATTCTTGAAAACCCACTTAGTGCCTATCACCTTTTGATGTCTTGGTCTGTCTACCAGCTCCCAAACATCCTGTCTGGTGAATTGATTCAACTCCTCCTGTATGGCAACAATCCAATTTGAATCTTTCAGTGCCTCCTTGATGTTCTTGGGCTCAATCAAGGACACATAGCAACTGAATAAGGCAGCTAAGTTAATAGTTCTCCTAGTCTGGATACCCTTAGTTGGATCTCCAAGGGTCAGGTCATTGGGGTGATCAACCAGGGTCCTCCTTCCCGTGGTCTTGCCTGGTTGATCATCTTCTGCAGTTTCTTGGTGATTATCACTACCTGCAGAAGAGCTTCCCCCTATAGGAGTTCCAACCTCTTCTGGCTCTGCTCCCTGTGAAGGCTTCTGCTTCAGAGAACCAGGAGATGGGTCATCATCTGAATCTGAATCAAGAGTAGGTGGATTGAGGTTGATTACTCTGGGTGTAGTCTGATTCTGGGTCTCATCAGAAGAATTAGAGTCCACCTTGCACTCAAAAGCAGATTCATAAAAAACAACATGAGGTGTTTCCTCCATACAAAGTGAATTCTTATTAAAAACTCTAAAAGCCTTACTGGTGCTGGAATATCCTAAAAATATTCCATCAGCCACTTTGCCATCAAAGGTTCTTAATTTAGATTTCCCATTGTCATGGATGAAACACTTACATCCAAAAACATGAAAATATAAAACAGATGGGGTTTTACCTTTCCATACCTCATATGGAGTCTTATTATGTCTCTGGGCAATCAGGCATCTGTTCTGAGTGTAGCAAGCTGTATTAATGGCTTCTGCCCAAAACCTTTGTGGAGTGTTGTACTCTGCCAGAAGAGTTCTTACAGCCTCTTTGAAAGTTCTATTCCTCCTTTCTGCTACTCTATTTTGTTGGGGTGTTCTGGCAGCAGATGTCTCATGAAAAATCCCATGGTCCTTGCAGTAATCTGCAATGTGTGAATTCAAAAACTCTATCCCTTTATCACTTCTGATTCTGACTATGCTCTGGTTCTGCTCATTCTAAATCTGCTTGAAGAATTCTGGCAGCTTAGTGATAGTTTCATTTTTCTTAAACAAGAACACTACCCAAGTGTATCTTGAAAAGTCATCTACTATCACCAAGGTGTACTTCCTTCCACTGAAACTAAGAGGAGAAACAGGTCCATATGAAGTAGTTGAAGTACTCTGGTTGTGGTTGTGCTCTGGACATCCTTAAAGGAGGTCTTGGGTTGTTTACCCTTCTGGCAGGAACCACAAACCTGGTCCTTCTTAAACACTTCATTAGAAAGACCTCGAATAAGACCTTTTCTGGCAATCTTGTTAAGTGTTTTGAAGTTAAGATGACACAATCTCTTGTGCCAAATCCAGCTGTTCTCTGCAGATCCTTTTGCAACCAGGCAAGCATTTCTTGGGCAACTGCTAAAATCTGCAAGATAAATGTTACCCTTCCTCAAGCCTATTAGCAAGATATCATTATAATCAGAAGAAAAGACAGTGCATGAATCACTAGAGAACTTCACTGAGTATCCCCTGTCACAGAATTGGGATACTGAAAGCAGATTATGCTTGAGTCCTTCAACATAGTATACTTCATCTATAGATACATCATTAAAGGTCAACTTTCCAACTCCTCTGGTGACTCCATAGTTGTTGTCACCAAACATCACTCTTGGCCCATTCAATGGCTTGAAATCTTGGAGATTATCCTTCTGGAAGGTCATGTGCTTGGAACATCCACTATCAATGTACCAGACATGGTTGCTTGAAAGTCCTTTCTCCAATGGGCTCTTATCTACCTGCAGGGAAATCAATTAGGTCCCCTACTAGTGCTGGGTCCTGATTGGTTAGTTGCAGGTTTGTAGGAATCCATAGATAAAGATCATCCCTTGTTGGATGAGGAGATCTTATCTTCCTTCCAAATCTATCTACCAGAACATGTCCTCTTACAATGACATATTGAGCTACTGGTCTGATAAGGACACCTTTCCTATAAACAGGTCTGGTGTACTTTTTCTCAAATCTGGCCTTTGGAATGGCCTGCCTCAAAGACATGGTCTTAAAGGTCTGGTTGTAAGGGTACATCCTAGAAGAACCATCTCTGGTGTCATAACTTCCCAGATCAGTTGGTTTTCTATAGATGGGTCTGGAAGACCACCTCTGGTTCTGAAAAGTAGACTTGTTCTGGTGGTTATAGTTCCTTTGAGTATACCTATTCTGGAATTGATTCCTCTGAGAAAATCGTCTTTGGGGTACCTGGTGTTGTTGAACATTGTTCCTTCTCTGGTAGTTCTTACTCTGATTGGTATTCCCCTTTCTTGAGTGTTTCCCTTGAGGTCCCCTAATCTGGTTAGGTTCCCTTTGAGGATTTCTCTGGGGTCCTCCAATTTGAGTAAGTTCTACTCCTTGGGACTCATTGTTCACAGGACCATCAATCTTCAATGGTTCCCCTTGTTGACTCTTATTCTCTAGGATCTTCTCTTCCAGGACAGTCAACTCTTCTGGACCATATGTTATGTGATTAACAGAGTGGTTCCTTTTCCAATCAGGATTGTGAACCACCTTGTAACCATTACCAGTTAAGTCTTTATCATCCCAGATTTCTACCAATTTACCAGCTCTTACAGACTTGTCTTTATTATAAAGGTATTTATGAGTTTTAGTGGTAATTCCAAGATATCCTAAACCACTCTTATCATTAATGCGCTGAGAAGACTCTGATATGATAGATACAACAGATGGTATCTTAGGAGCTTCTCTGGGCATGGGTATCTCCTCTATGTTGTGAGCAACTTGTTTTCCCTTGATAAGAGTCTGGTATTTGGCTCTGAGTTCATTGATCTCATCTTCTTGAGAGTTCTTTTCTTTCATAAGTTGATCTACCAGAGTATCTCTTTCTGTGATCTTATCCTGAAGTTCAGAGACTTCTTTGGAATGATCTTTCATGAGTTCTCTGGTGGATTTATGCTTATGAGAGAGAGATTGAACTTCAGCTCTGAGCCTACCATTCTATTTCTCAAGTTTTTGACAAAGTTGGACACAATTTTGGAGATCTGATAGCATTTGTTGCATATCAGACTCTCTGGAGTTACCAGATGAATTAGAGGATTCAGTATATTTGGAATTAGATAAGCATAGGGTAGTTTCATTTACCTCAGTGATGTCTGCCATAAGACACACATCATCATCTGATCCGAAATTAGAAGAAGAAGAACTGGAACTAGTATCCTCCTCCTCTGCTTCTGCCAGCAATGCTCTCTTATTTGCATATCTCTTATCTCTCTTGATCATTTTCTCTTCTCTTTCCCTAGGAGTGAGTTGAGGACAATCATAACTGTAATGACCAGTCTTGTTGCATGTGTAGCAGGCATTGTCTCCTCTGGGACTAGGACTTGGCTCTCTCCTCCTCTAGTTGTAGTCTGATCTGGCTGGACTACTCTCTCTCCTCTGGTAGTCAGATCTGCCAGAGCTACCATCCCTCCTCTGATAATCTGATCTCCCAGAGCTACCAGGGTTGTCATCTCTCCTCCTTTCCGGAGTTCTGAATCTGGTCTCCCTTGAGTCTCCAGATGTCTTTTCCTTTTCTGCAGGCTTGAAGAAACTCTTCCTGTGTCTGGTAGACTCCTTCCAATGCCTTTTGTACCTGCCATATTTTGAACTCATTTTATCTAATTTACGGGTTAGAAGTGCTACCTGCTCCTTGAGGCTCAAGTCATCTGCAGTAGACTCCTTTTGCTTGACATCAGGCTTGATAGTTGAAGAGAATGCAACACCTTTCTGACCAGAAGAGGAAACCTCTTCTGTTTGATCCTCCTCTTGAAGATCATACTCATAAGCTTTGAGATCAGACAACAGAAGATGATGATCCAGAGTGTTGAGATCCTTGTTGTCCTTGATCACAGTGACTTTAATTCTCCACCAGCTGGTTAGTGAACGCAAGATTTTACTATTAATTTCTTTTTCAGAATAGGTCTTACCTAAGGCACTAGCCTTGTTCAGGAGGTTTGTGAGACGCATATCCAGCTGGTCAATGGTCTCGTCTGGTTTCATCTTGAAAGTGTCAAACGAATGTTGAACAGCTTGGAGCTTGTTGTCTTTAATCTTCTCTGTTCCTTCACAGAGAAGTGCAAGTTTGTCCCACATCTCTTTGGCAGTGGCACAAGTTCTGACCTTCTCTATCACTTCCTTGGTGAGTGTGTTGATAATCTCGGTTCTTGCCACCTGGTCCAAGTTGTAGAGCTTTCTTTCATCGTTGTCAAGCTCTTCTTTCTTTTTGAGGATTCTTTGCCTGGGGACTCTATCCTCTGCAGCCTTTTGGGCTGTTTCACTAGTTTCTTCCCTGGACTCTGACCTGCCACTATCAATAGGAGTCCAGTAAAATTGAATGGGGCCACTTTCTACCACATCTAACATGCGGTGGTGAATAGCTCCCAGATGATTACTCATCATGAAGCTCCAGTGGCTATAATCCTCAAATGAGAATTCTGGCAACTTGCGACTCTTATAAGAAGATTTTGCAAACATTTTGACAAAAATAAGGATTTAACAAGAATTTGAACAAAAGCACTAAAGAGCAATGGATCTGCCCGGTGACCACCAAAAGCTTTTCAAAGCAGTGGTCGTTGGACACACTGCTCTGATACCACTTGTTCGTCCCACTAGTTAGATTAATTTGCGGAAGCTTTAGTGTTAATGTCTTAACAAACTTCTTTTTACAAGAGCACAAAATTAATAAGAGAATAAGTAAATGAAAGCAGTAAAGAACACCAGATATATAGTGGTTCGGATTGAATATCCTACGTCCACTCTCCCTTTTATCCAAGGGGTCTCACTATCAACCAACCAACTCATTTGCTTACTCACTGGAATTGGGAAGTACCAGTTCCTTCTTACAGATTCTTTAGATTTAACTTCAATCTAAAGATCAACAGCCTACAACCTTATCTTGTAGATGAACAGGTTGAGGTTCAACAACTCCTCAAGAGTGAATATGAATGAAAGAACAATAAGAATGCTAAGAGTGATTATCAAAAGCTTGGATGGACTTATGCGCTTAGGGTGTCTCTAGAGCTTTTTCTTGAACTGCACTCTTGTATTTATAGAGGGGATTAGGGCTAGCCGTTGGAGGGCTAATCCAATCAGATCCTTTATTTAAGAAAGCCTCAATCAATCAATTCCCTAATTGATTGATTTGGTTGGTGGGATCCTTGGATTGATTATCTTCAAATACTTTCCAATCCTGATCTTGTTGACTTGATTTGAATCACCAACGGTCAAATGCTTCCTCTGCCAAACTCTGATTCTCTCCAGAGAAGGCAAGACCAGACACCAGGTAACCTCGGTGTCTTCTGGTCCTAATCTGGTGAACAACCAGAATACTCAGTAGAAACAGGGGATCAAACTGAGCATCTTTTGTTCTACCAGACTCGTCTGGTCCGGACTCGTCTGGTCTGGGGAAGGTCCTCTGCCTCTGGTCTGATCTCATCTGGTGAAGTCTTCTGGTGGAGTCTTCTGGTGACTCTTCTGGTGAGGTCTTCTGGTCTGGCAGTTCCCTCTAGACTAAGTCCTAATCTAGATCATCATCTGGCTAACAGGTCCAGATGGTCCTATTACATCTTCTGGTTTGTTTTAACTCATCAAAAATATACAACTTTTATCCTAACAACATTCGAACAACTAAAAGATTATCTGGGAGATGTAAAAATCCTATCCAAACCAGTCTCAGGTGAAAATTTATATTTATACCTGGTAGCATCTAAAGTGGCGATCAGCTCTGTATTGGTGAGAGAGGATGGTAAATTCCATCAACCAATCTATTACGTTAGCCAAACTTTACATGAAGCGGAGATCAAGTACTCCCCAACCGAAAAACTAGAGTATGCACTTGTCATGAGTGTGAGAAAGTTAAGATTGTACTTCTTCGATCATCAAGTCGAAGTACTGACAACTTTCCCACTTAGACAAATTCTTCATCGCCCAGACACAGCTGGTCGTCTATTGAGATGGTCACTGGAGATCAGCCAATTTGGAGTGACTTATGCTCCTCGAACAACGATCAAGGGGCAAGTATTAACCGATTTTATCGTCGAATTAACTTTCCCCCAAGATCCGACGAGAGGACTTGATCACCCATGGCATCTCTACGTTGACGGGTCATCCACCAACATGGCCTCGGGGGCAAGCGTAGTTCTCATTAGCCCTGACATACAAGTTTTCACTTCGGCCATTAGATTTGGATTCATGGCTACCAACAACGAAGCTGAATATGAAGCTCTGATTGTTGGTCTCCACCTATCCTTGGCAGTAGGTGTCAGATGTTTACAAATATTCGATGACTCGCAATTGATCGTGAACCAAGTCCGAGGTGAATACGAAGTAAAGGATAACTATATGATCGAATACCAACGAATAGTTGCTCACCTGATGTCCTTGTTAGATCAAGTTTTCATTGAGCAAATTCCAAGGACAAGAAACACTCAAGCAGATGCACTGGCTCGGCTAGCAACAAGCGAAGGGCCAGCAGAGTTGGCGGACATCGTTATAACCAAGATGAACCATCCATCAACGATAAGCTACAATATTAACCAACTAGATGAAAAATCTAAAGATGAAGATTGGAGAACAGAGATAGCCAAATACTTGAAGAGTGGGGAAAAACCAAACAACTCTTTTGTAGCTGCCAAGCTAATTAAGCAAGCCGTCAGATATACTCTGGTAGGTGAGCAGTTTTATAAAAGGGGAATATTGATCCCACTCCTCAAATATTTGCCTAGGGGGCAAGGGCGAGCAATACTCGAAGAGATACACGTCAAAGTATGTGGAAATCACACTGGGGGCAAGCTTTGTCATACAAAACTATCAGACAAGGGTATTATTGACCGACCTTACGTCAAGATGCAAACAAGATGGAAAAAACCTGCCACCGGTGCCAAATCTTTGCTCCAAACATTCATACTCCGGCCCAGGATCTCGTTTCTGTTTATAGTCCGTGGCCATTTGCGAGATGGGGGATGGACATAATTGGTCCTTTACCGATAGGAGTTGAAAATATTCGATTTGCCGTTGTGGCAGTCGATTATTATACAAAGTGGGCAGACACAGAAGCTATGGTGAAAATTACACAACAAAAAATGATCAACTTCATTTGGAAAAACATATTCTGTCGTTTCGGAGTTCCACAAACGATTGTGACAGACAATGGTCCACAGATTGATGGGAAAGAGTTGAAAGACTTCTGCACAAAGTGGGGAATTATAAAACACTATTCTACTCCTTATCATCCCCAGTCTAATAGACAAGTTGAAGCTGTCAACAAGATTATCAAGCATTCATTAAAAATACGATTGACGGAGAGCAAAGGTAGTTGGTCTGATGAGCTCCCGGAAGTCTTATGGGCATACAGAGTTTCTCCCAGGTCTAGCACCGGAGAAACACCCTTTGCAATGGCTTTCAGAACAGAGGCTATTATCCCAATCGAGGTAAAAGCCAATACAATTAGGACGACCAACTTTGATGAAGCTAACAACTCTGCTTTAGCTACTGAAATGGATTTGCTCGAAGAAAAAAAAGATTAAATGCCGAGTTAAAAAATGCGACATATAAATAGCGAGCAGAACATTATTATAATTCCCACGTCAAAGTTTGGGAATTCAGAGTTGGAGATTTGGTTCTAAGGAAGTTGCTCCCCCAACCTCCAGGTGTATTGGGACCGACTTGGGAGGGCCCGTATCATATAACGGACAAGTTCCTTAATAGTGTATATGATATCGAAGACATGGAAGACAACCCGGCCAAATACTCCTTGAATACCATACATCTGAAGAAGTACTACCAATAGGGCGAACAAGTTCAACCTATGGGCAAGAAGACTCTACATGGGCAAGTGAACCAAAAACTTGCCTAATTTTTTGAAAGTTTTAGGAAGTATAGGGTAAAAAGTTGTTCGACACATTGTATAGTTGGTGCCTTTTCATTTTTAAGCTCATGTAAAGTTGCTCGGCAAAAATATTATGAGCGAGCAACTATTTTGCACTAATGATTAGGATATCCAGAGTTGTTCGTCAGTTTATATATGATTACAATGAACAATTTTTTAACACTTGTAAATTTTCATGATGTAAATATAGTTGTTCGTTCAAAGAATGAGTCTAAGCTCGAGGTACAAATCCAATTTTAAGGATCCAGGCCATTAAAAGGTTGTTCGTTTGTTAAGACAAGCAGAACCTAAGGCTAAACCCTTATTCTATTTAAAGGCAAAGTTCAAATTGAACAAAGTCCAATACCATATGTTATAGTTGCAAAAGCATCAAAGAAAATGTGAAGGCAATTAACATGTGCAAGAAAACGAGAAAATAAAAGACATTTCCATTAATACTAAGGCTTTAAGCCTAAAAAAATAGTACAAAAAGATTAAGGGAAAGATGAACAACTATTACAAAAGATCAGGGAGCAACTACAAAGATTCTAGTCCTATTCCAGCCTCTGCTCGTCCTGAGACAGGATTTGAGTTTGATCGATGGAAGGATCAACGCTCATGTCGCTAACTAGATCCTCTGCTGCTTTCTTCTCTTTTTCGGCAACTTCCTGCTGGCCACCTTTAGCTTGCTCGTCAGCCTCAGCTACAACCGGGGGGCGAACAACAATTATACTGGGATCAAAGTTATCCAACTTGATCCCATAATCAATCATATCCCCAAGTTGAAGCTCTATACCCCACCATCCTCTCTTTAAGGCGAACAAGTTAAGTCTCGGCCTCTTTTCTTCTCTTCTTCTCCTCCTCTAATTCGGTCTGGAAGGAGATTAGCCCGTTCTTCTTCTCTTTCAGCTCGGCCGATAGAACTTGATAATCTTCAACATGCTTCTTTTCGATGTCGTCAGCAAGCTTTAGTTGATTGTTGAGCCGAGCAATCTTGGTATCATACTGGCTGACTAGGCCATCTTTTTCTTCTAAAAGCTGGCGAATAGTTCCGGATAAGCGGCGAACTGTTTCTTCCAATTCTGCCATTTGAACCATCCCCCTCTGGGCACTGCCCAAAGAGTTGGCCGCCTGGATCACAGAGAGGTGGAAGTTATCAGTCCCCCTTGGGCGTGGATGACCGTATCAAACGGCCTGGTCCAAGCACGAGCAATAAGCTCGGTGGCTCGGTGAATGTGCTCGCCAGGAATGTCCCTAATAGAGGAGGGGGTCTTGGAACAGGCAAACTGGTGTACCACGTCAGCTCGCCTAGGGTGGTCACTATGCCGGTAACTGCGAACAAGAAAGAAGTATGGACTCAGAATTTTTCTTGTAAAAAGACAAGTTCACTTCAACTATTAAATGACTTACTCGGCAAACTTTCCCCCGTCCCAACCTAAGGAGGTTGAGTCTTCGAGGGCACGGGGAGGAGTATGTATGTCGTTGTCTCCTTTCCCAGCACGCTCCACAACCTCGGTAGATGGAGGGCGATCAATTTCGCCTTCGTGGGGGCGAGCAGAAGGAGCCCCCACTTTTCCCTTCCCTTTCTCCGTAGGGCGAGCAGTCTGGGTAATAGGGGTCACATCCCCCATTTTTAATTGTTTCCCACCGTGTGGGGGCGGGGATGGGGTTTGGTGAGCCGGCGGCAGTGAATTAATAGCTGGGGCATTCTACCGAACAATGTGGGCACCAGTAGCTTTGACCTTCAGTGCGAGCACTTTCGATGGGGGATCTCCCTTTATTTTCCTTTCCATTGGAGGTGTCATTTCAAAGTCTCTTTGTTCAAGGAGAGTAAAGCTGGGAGAGACGTCAACGGTAACATGCTCGGCTAAAAAAATGAAAAATTCTTAAGTTAGACAAGCAAGTATTATTAAGAACAGGTATTACACTGAAAGTTGAAACTTGCCCAGGGTTATTTCGGCTCGTGCTTCCTAATGATGGGGATAAGTGTAAGACGAGCAGTCTTCTTACACTTATCCTGGTTTAAGTATTGTACTGTCCTATCTGCTCGATCTCGAAGACCGACCAGACAGGAAGTGAAGAGAAACTTTGAATTAACCTCTTCTTCTTGACTGGCCCACTTAAGCAAACGAGGACCTGCATAAGAGAAAGAAAAAGTTCAATTAGTCCCATTTGTACAAATATTTAAGTACAAGTGGGCTGATGATGAATTGCTCCGTATGCCTATGGAGATTGGATTCGAACATCATTTCCATGACCATTAGCAGCTGCTTGCCAATCACCCCCGATGAAGAAGAAGTGTTGTTTCCAGTCACAAATTTTATTTGGGACACCCTCGACCGCCTTCAATCCCGAACGGGCTTTCAAATAGTAATAATCTTCCTCCCCAACCGAGCACTTTGAAATCATCATCATATAATTCACCTCGTCGAGGGTAATGCGATCCACATAGCCCTCCAGCGAACAGACTCATGATGCCGAGCAGATTCATCCAGCCTATCGGAGTTATTTGCATAATAGCTAAGTTGGTCACCTCGAGAAAGCGACCAACAATGGGAGGAAGTGGAAGTCTTAGCCCATCAATCAAGGTGTCAATATTAATCGTCGTGCATACAGGAGGAGGACGGTATACTTGTTCTTTCTTCTTGGGAGCCCACGTGAAAATATCATAGGGGATTTGATAAGTCTCACGAATGCTATTCAACTCTTCCTGGCGAACAACACTCTTAATTTTGGTCGCTTGGAATTCAGTCCTGGGGGATTTCCATTTTCGTCTTGGAGGGGGTGGAAATTTGTTCGCATGTTGCTCGGCATATGCTCGCCACTCGAATGGGCGAGCAATTCTGGTGGGAATTTCATTCTCTATCAATTTAGGGGCTTCGAAACCCTATCCCTTCTAAGAACTCCCACGTGAGCTCGTCAAATTCAGGATCCGATTCCTTTTCGGATTCCGAACTCCAAGACTTAGCTTCACTCACCTCACAATCAACGCTGCTCGTTACCACCTAACCAGATTGACGAGCACCCAAATCTTCGCCGGACCTTTAAACGTTGATTTTTGGGTGCGTCTCCAATGAAACTTCGAACGGAGGTTGTACCTCAAAAGGGATAATCGGAAAAAGAGGGTCAAGCTCTTTATGGGGATTCCCATTACTAGAGTGTGAGGACATGGGATTTATCTCGAGATAAAAATTTCTTTCTGGAAATTCTGGTAATGGTGATGAAGTCTGAGTGATGGAATAGGGATGACGACGGCGTTCTTAACGGGGGTGATGGCAATTTTACAATTCCCAGGGAAGTTGAGAATAAAAAGAGAAGAAATTAAATGCAAAGTTAATTTAAATACCTTAGAATGTGAAGCAATTGATGAAATAGGAAGGGGCACCGAAAAAGCTCAAGAGTCGTCGGGAATGAAAATTTTGGCCGGAAGTGGGAAAATTTTCATTTCCCCCTCATTTTTATACCCAAGAAGAAAACGGGGTAAACCCCGAAATTACCCAAAAAATTTGGGGCTAAAACATGAAAAATAGGGTCCATTCTGAGCAAGATTTAAAATCGAAGGGCCTATAGGCAAATATAGGGACGCGTGACCTAGGTATTGTCCACGCGTGGGCTGCGCCTAATCATGCCGCCCACGTCATCCTCGAACGAGCCCCCAAATCTTGGGAGATGAAACAGTGATATCAAGTAGCTCGTGGCGGAGGAAGCTGTTCGACCCAATCCATCGTCAAATCAATAACATGACCACAATTGCTTGACACAAAGTTGCTCGTCCGGTGCAACGTTTGGCCAGGATAGGGGGAAATTATTAATAGGCGAGCAACATCCAAGACAGGTATTACACCGAACATAAAGATTACAAAGCAAAACAATCAAATCCGCGGTAACTAGCATAGAGTAATCAAAGGAGGGTGCACAAATCAAATCGGGAAGTGTATCTCATGACGAACAGCTTATAGACGAACAGGTCCAGGGCTCGGTCCCGAATGTGAATAGTGTGTCAAGTCATTGATGACGAATAACTATCACCAAAGGTGGTGCATTAACTAATATGTGGAGTGTATGATCCCTATTTGCCTATTTGACGAGCGGTTATCTGACGAACAAACATCCATCGAGCAGCTTATTAAGGAGATCAAAGGTAAAAAGGAACCATAATGTAAAGAAATGATCGGCGAACAACTTATGGATTCTCAGTCCCATGAGCGAACAAATAGCAGACAAAGGACGGTATAGAACCGCCTTATAATGAATAGCGAACCACTTCAAAGACGTGATAAGATAAAAAAAAAAGACTTTGTAACTAAGTTTTAGCTTAGATAAGGTCAAATATGGTCAAAATGACACATGTCAAGCATGCAAGTTTGGTAGTCAAAGAGTCTTGTACACCACCTACTTGGTGGTTTGTATAAATAAGTTGCTCTCCTTCAATAAAAACAAGTTCAAATTCACAATACTCCAATACACACACTCTTACACCTAAAAACGCACACACACGAAATAAATATGAATTCAATACTCGTATTTACGATTTTACAACCCAACCTGTCGAATTTACCATTTACGGTTGTAATCAATCACACGATCTTGTTTGGTGATCCCAAAACCGATTAAAAACAACCACTAATCCATGCGATTAGAACTGATCACCAACAACAGGTTTCAAGAAAACGTAAATAAAGTAGATAAAAAAAGAGTATTTTAGTGTATTGTGTGGTCTATTTATGAATATAAAATCGATGACATATGAAATAATTAAGTGGTGGTTGAATGATGAAAATAAAATTATTAAAAAAAAATTGAGGGACGGAGATAGTACTTTTTTATTTTATTTTTTACATATAATTTTTTTATCAATAGAACAATACGTATTGTTACTTGTAATTATTATTTCAGACTAGTCATCGTGTCCCAAAATCAAAGGCAAATTTAAAAATATATTATAATTTTTCATATTTTTAACAATCAAAACATTCAAACTATTACAAAATAAAATCATAACACAAAACTCGTATACAATATAACACATATATAAATTCGTGCAATATGATTTATTTTAACCAATATTCACTTCAAATGGGTCCTTCACTTTTTTTTATGTGCTCCCATGACGGTTTCTTGTAGTAACAGAATGAGCAAAATTGTGTTACTAATTTATATCATAACATCATTTTGTTCTTGTAGTAACACTCATTTATTCATATAGTAACGCATGAATTACTTAATCATATAATCTTTTTGTTGTTCAAATTCTTGCATTTTTTTTCATATAGTAATATATGATCAAGAATTATGATATTATGATTATCTAATCGTTTTCAGAATATTTTGGTGTTTTCAAGTTTTTTTTCTTTATGATTTAAACCTCTTTTTTTCGTGATGCTGCATTGTTTCTAATATAGTAACATATATGCATTCTTACAATAACACATACTTACCCTTATAGTAGCACAAGGCTGGAAGCGAGATTTTTTGTTTGCTTTTGCGCGATTTTTTTGAAAAAAATCATTTGACCCGACATAACCCGCGAATGATACATGAAAATTTTCCCTTCTTTTAAATATGTTCATATTGTGTGTGCAATATTACACAAGACCACTTCAAAACATAACATTTTGAAAAGGCAAACTCTCATATGCACAAGTGCATGGTGCACTCACTCAATAGTTGACCATATTTATACTAAAAAGTTTGTTTCAATTACACTGAAAAGTATGGTTGGATTACACTGAAAAGTTTACACTAAAAATTGATTTTCAGTGTAATCCAACCACACTTTTCAGTGTGATTGGAGCAAACTTTTCAATGTAAACAGGGTCAATTGTTGGGTGTGTGCATCATACACTAAGTGTACAAAAGAGTTACTCGTTTGAAAAAAAACAATTCTATCATATTTCTGTTTACTCTGTCAACAAATATATCCCACGAGTTGGCAGTATAATGTACATTGGGATTTAATTATTATTTTTTCGTTATGTTATTTTTTCGCTATGTTATTTGTTGGAAATTGGGTTTTGTATTATTTATTTATCATTGTGTAATGGTGTAATACATTTTTTGATAAATAAAATAATTGCCAAAAGTTTAATTTTTGAGAAATTAAATGTCGTAGGATCGATCTGCTCTCGGAGTAGATGATCGTGGTATATTTGAAATCTCAAAACCGAATTTCAGTGAGTGAGAAATTAATAACGTCGTTAGCATTTTAATGGTATTAAAGTGCTAAAGGTTGAATATTATTTCTTTTGGGCTTCTGAAAATCTAGCCCAATTGATGTTGTGGCCCACTTGTCTGAATAAGTCAATGTGTTTATCGGTGATATCATATCGAATGTATCAGATAAGCTACCTGACTTGGCATATATGGCGGCGTGATTTGTGGCATCGAAATAGCAAGCATGTGGAAGCTTGAGAACGAATCTAGACGCGCGTTTCGACTAGTAACGGCTGGCAGTTATGGCTGGATTTAATTCCTTATTAAATCTGGTGTCAAACCCACTTAATGACCTTCCTCATGTGATAGGTGGATGATCTCCTATAAATAGGGGTCTACATGCATGCATTTCACAACTTGAAATTGAGAGAGAAAAAATTCTGCATAATTTTTTCATACGATATTGTGCAGTTCGTGTCCTCATTTAGTAGTGTCGTCCAGTTCCAACGTCCATCTTTTGTTCGCCGGTACCTTTACACGCTGTGGTGCAACTCGTGTAAAGGGTGAAAGTCGTTTTACCTCTTAGAACAATACGTCAAACCGTGCGCACTAGCCGGGACGTAATTGTTTTGCGGGAAAAGGAATTTCCCTTGACTCGACTTTATACTTTTGGTTCGTAATTTGTCTATCCATTATTTGGGGAGTTCCGTTCGTAACTGTTCAGGGAGTTCCGTTCGTGACTGTTTGTGTCTAATCCAGTTCGTGGTTCGAGTTGAAGTGAAGAAATATTTCCTTGTAATTTTTTATTTTTTACTTGTGATTATTTCTTCTTTTCCCGATCACATTGTAGTCATCGTTAGTGTACTATAAACCAACATGATTATTATTATTTTTTTTATAAAAAGTGAAACGTTGGGATTTATTTAAATATTTACCGAAAATTAAATAGGTAACATAAATTAAATATATATATATATATATATATATATATATATATATATATATATATTTCTAGTTGGGCCTGTAGTTTGAACCAAAAAATAAGCAGATATACTGACGTAAGGGCTTTTAATTTTGGGTATTGAGCCAAACCAGATTTTTGTGTTGAATTGTTCAAAGTGATCTTCAATTGTTCAGCCTTAGTTATTGATACTTGTAGCAAAAGGCGAAACCCTCGCCCCCAGGGCCCCCATCCCTGGCCCGATAGGATTGGGTGGAGAAGGTAAATTATGGTGACTCAGCGACCCATTAGATGAGAGGGCTAGTGTCTGGTGCCCACAAGGAGCTATCCCCCACATTGGAAGGATAAAACTCCCACACTGCGGCTGTCAGGGCTCGATCCTGCGTCCTTGTAGCAATCTGCCACCCAGGAACCAACTAAGTTACGCCCATGCGGGCTATTGATTCTTGACATACGCAAATACTATCAAGAAGATTTCAAATGAGTTTTTTTTTTTTTCACTTTTGGTCTCATTGGACATGTGATGTTTTACTTTCAAGCCCACCCAAAATATTTTTGGTCCCATAGGAATATTTTTTGGCACTTTTAGTCCTAAACGTTCCAAATCTTGTAAAATTAGACTCAAACTTGACGGCTACTAACGGACTTGCACATTTGGTCTCATAGGATACACTTGCAGATTTGGTCCCATAGGATTAAAAAATTCACATTTTTTACCTTTTTTTACCAAAATAATTTTATAAAAAGAAATATAATTACAATATATATAAAAATTTATTTTTATTTTACAATAATATAGTATATTATATTTTAATAAAAAAAATTAGAATAATTTAATCTATATTAATTATTTTAAATTAGAACAACTTTTTTAACTTTTGTGTCATTTTTTAAATAATAATTTTATCAACATCTTATTTAATTAATAGTTCACTAATCATCTCCTATAAAAATTTCTAAATTACATATTATTTCACTAACGATTACACACAAGAACAACTTTTGTTTCATTCCTAAAATTTAACAATGCACCCACATAAAAACTATATATTCCATTTTTATGCCGATTGTTCAATAATAATAATTTACCCTATGTTTTATTTAATTAAAAAATAAATAAACAGTTCTTTAAAAAAATAGAATAATTTAATTTGTATTTAATTTTTTTTTTAATTTTTAATAAGGTTTTTAACATGTAAAAAAAATTGCTACGTTATAAAAAAATATTTATAAATTGGTACATTGATGTCATTCAAAAATTGGTATGTTATTAAATAAAATTGAACAAAAATTGGTATTAACATGTACCAAAATCTTCGCTATGTTATAAATACTGAACCGTACAAAAATTGGTACTAACATGTACCGAAATTTTGGTACGAACACGGACACTCATATTCTGAATTACCTAACTTTTTCTGTGGTTGAGTTTATGGAAAATTGAAAGGTGAAATCTATGGAGGATTTTTCTAACTCTGTGGTGTGCAAGTTATTTTGAAATGTTCGAATAAGAAAATGTGCAAGTTATTATGGGACTGAGTGAGTAATATTTAAAAAAATAATAATAATAATTTTTATTTATTATATATCTAAAAATTACAATAATTAATAAAAACCTTATTAAAAATTAAATTGAATTAGATTAAATGAATATTAAATTATTATAATTTTTAATATAAGTATTTATTTATTTTTTTAATTAAATAAAACATAGGGTAAATTATTATTATTGAACAATCGGCATAATGGATAATATAGTTTTTATGTGGGTGCATTGTTAAATTTTAGGAATGAAACAAAAGAAAAATGTTGTAATCGTTAATGAAATGATATGTAATTTAGAGATGTTTATAGAGGATGATTAGTAAACTATTAATTAAAATAAGATGTTGAGAAAATTATTATTATTATGTAAAAAATGGCACAAAAGTAAAAAAAAAAAAAAAAAAACAGTTCTAATTTTAAAATAATTAATATAGATTAAATTATTCTAATTAATTTCTTTTATTAAAATATAATATATATATATATATATATATATTATTGTAAAATAAAAATAAATTTGTATATACTTGTAATTATATTTCTTTTTAAAAAATTATTTTGGTAAAAAAAGGTAAAAAAATATGTGAATTTTTTAATCCTATGGGACCAAATCTGCAAGTATATCCTATGAGACCAAATGTTCAAGTTCGTTAGTAGCCGTTAGTTTCCGTCAAGTTTGAGACTAATTTTGCAAGTTTTGAAACGTTTGGGGACTAAAAGTGCCAAAAAATATTCCTATGGGACCAAAAGTGTTTTGGGTGGGACTGAAAGTAAAACATCACATATCTAATGTGACCAAAAGTGCATAAAACTCGATTTAAAATAAAGCTTTAAAAAAAACTTTGAGTTAAAAAAAATTGTCTAACATAAAATTATGGGCAGGGCTATATACCCCTCTAAATGTTGGAGATGCACCTCCATCTCTATTCACTTACCATTTTAATTGACATTAGTAGATATATAATTCATGTACTACTAATATTATGACTTGAACGCAAAATACTAGTATTACTAGTAGTTACCCCACAAGAGTATGGGATCACAGTAGTATTAGTAAGTATAAGGACCAAGTATATCGTACCCAAGGGAAGGTATGTATGCGAGTAGAGTCCTGAAAATCTATGCGTCGTAGTTAATATTAGAGTTGTCCAACGGTTCCGAACCGTCGGTTCCGGTTCTGAACAGTCGATTTCCGGTTCCAATTTAGTGGAACCTGAACCGAAAAACTAAATATGGATGGACGGTTCTGGTTTTGTCGGTTCTGATCCGGTTTTGATTCTGACGGTTTCGGTTCCTAACTGACGGTTCATGGTTCTGAACCTTTCTTTCTTTTTTTAATAAATAACATATAATTTTTTCTTAATTTAAGTAAAAAATGAAAATTGAATTTAAATAAGTAAAATTTTATTGTATTCAACTTTTAACATACAAAATAAAATTACAATTACAATATAAATAAATAATAACTAAGGTTTATAAATTTTAAAAATATGTAATACAAAGTTTACAAATTACAATTTTAAATTTTTTACATGAAAATAACTTAATATTTAGTACTTACAACCTACATTTAAAAAATACAATAATTATTTTTTTATAAAATATTAATATTATCATAGGTATTAAAATGATATATATTTATATATATTAGCTCGCCGGTTCAAACCGTGGAACCAGCGGTTCTGAACCAGCGATTATGGTTCTCGATTTAGTAGAACCAAAATTGAACCTTATAATACACGGTTTCGGTTCCGGTTTAGTGACGGTTCCACTATTACCGATTATGGTACCGGTTACAACCGATAAACCGTCGGTTAGAACCGATGGTTCCAGTTCATTTGGGCAAGTCTAGTTAATATGAGTGGATGTTCGGTTTTAGGAATGGAATTAAACTACACTAAAGTCTACTTCTATTAATGCAAATAATAAAATCAAATAAATAACTTAGGTTTTAATCAAATACAAGATGATGATGCTCAGAATAGGAATACCTACGTATACTAACAGAGCTGGTACAATAACTAAAATAACTGTGATGTGCAAGTATTAATCCTAAGTGTACTAAAACTAGGCAATCAACTTCTCTAATCTAGCACCAGATTGAAAGACTAAAAGCTCAAGAATTAACCCTAATACTTCGTCATATCAACCTACTTCACAATCCACTAAACAAGTTATATGGATTATGCTTAATTAATGAGACTCTTATTTACCCAAGGTGATACGGTCGTACTCCCTAGATAAACCGGTAAATTATAAACCCCTTCTATAACCCTATTGTTAAGCATACTCGTTATCAAAGAGTGATAAGATCGTCCTCTCTCTAATAATTTTCGTACTCACTTCCAAAATAATTCTAGGGTTTATTTTAAGAATTCAATTAATTAAGAGAACTAGCACTAAACATCACAAATTATCCTAATTATGTGCCAACATCCTACTTCTACGAGTCCATCCTACCCCAAGCATGCAAGGGTTCTAGCCTAACATGGTAATTGAAGTAACGAAAACAATCACAAGAACGATGAACATTTGCATAACTGAATAATCAAAAGAACTGGAAAGCATAAACAAAAGAATATCTCAAAATCCCAATAAATCTGGTAAAGTAGGGTTTAGAAGTCTCAAAGGTTCAAGAACAAAAGAATTAAACGAAAAAGATTCAAAAGAAGTAGCTAAACTAGGAATTCATAAATCAAAACCTTGGTTACAAGTATGAAACTCTCCAAAATCTCTCTACCAAGCTCTAAGTATGCCAAAAATATGAAACAGGATCAAAGGGTGTCCAAAAATGAGCTTGGGGTCGGGTATTTATAAGCAACGAGCCGAAAACGGGTGAAAAAGTCAAAATCGTGCATGTTCGAGTGGTGTGCTCGACCTCACGTTGGTTGAATGGGCCTTCTTTCCAGTGCGTTCAAAGCGCTTGACCCCTCACTGGTCGAGTGAGGCGCTCGACCACAAGTAGTTGAATGACACACTTGGTCGAATGGGTGCGCTCGAGTGGAACTGGTCGAATGGTTCTCATGGTCGAGCGGTGGCGCTCGACCTCGGCCTGGTCGAGCGCCTCTTCTTCCAAAGTCTAAGATGCGCTCGACCCTCCTCTTGCTCGAGAGGTGTTGCTCGAGCATCTCCAACTTTGAACCAAGTGATACTTTTCTTTGCACGAACTAATACCTTTCGTATTTCTTCCATATCTTCTCATCCGGGCATCTGTTTGAGTCGATTCAAAGTCCTATGAACTCCATTTTTCACCCTCTATCCATCTATGAGAATCAAAGAGGCAAATTCTTTAGTTTATGAAAATAGTACTCAATTACTCTAAATACTCATCGAATTCACTCAAAACATGGGCAAAATAAGCTATAAATCATAACAATTTCACGCCTAATCATATTACCCTTATTATTTATAATGCTCTCTCTTCTCTTTTTAGATACAATTTTGAAACAAACCAATACACTCTCATATCTTTTCAAAGTTCTGACTTCTACTAAACCTCAGGTGACTAGGACGATGAAGTGACGACGCATCGTCGGCGATATTGAGAGACCAGAAAATTAATATTATTTTATTTTCTCATTTTGATAGTTTGTTTTACGGTTTTATTTGATTTTAAGATAGTTAATTTGGTCAATTAGAGTACACTATGCATTATAAGAAAAAACAGAGTGTTAGCATTATATAAAATGGAAGTTTCAAACTTGGTTTATCGAGATTGTACCAACATTTCGGACATTATCTTTCGAAACTTGTCCAGATTTTTTAAAAGAAAAAAAAACTTTGACAAACTTGTTTTGAAACTTTGAGATGATTTCAAAAGTTATTTTCTGAAATATTGCAAAACTTTCAAAGCACTAGGTCCAAAAAAAATTCCTTAACGAATAATTTGAAAAAAAAAAAGGAGCATGAATGACAATCATATGACTTCAAACTTCATTGTATGTTCAAAAATATCAACATTTTGTACACAAAAATCCACAATATAAACAATTAAAATTCAAAACTAGGGTTTATAAACCTATCAAATAAGGAACAAAGAAAATATATATTCCCTCTGTCCATGAAAAGTATGCACCATTTTTTTTAGTGCGATATGCCATAAACAACCACTTTATTCATAAACGGAACTCGCAATATCGTACTAAAAAAATGGTGCATACTTTTCAAGGATGGAGGGAATATATGAGTTTTGAAACCCTCTCAATTTTTTTCAAATTCTCGCTAAAAAAACATGAACTAATCATTTATAGTGCCATATTTTTTTACGTACATGACCGTGTGAAGATAATGAAGAATGCACAAATATGTATGTAAAAGAGAAGAATAGAAAAGGTGTGTATGGAGTATTGGTTGTGTTGTTTTTTATAATTATTTAGGAAATAGGTGTAATTTAACAAATCTACTTAATTAATAAAAAAAATAATGGAGGTATACTTACAATGTTTGGAGTGGTATTTAGTCTGGCCCTAAAATTATCTTATACAAAAACAAAAATCATTGATCATCTTACTAATTTAATACTATGTATGAGACGAAATCTCATTAGACATGTATTATATGGTATGTGGACTTATTGCCTGAACCCATAATATTCTTTAAAATGTGAGACTCAAATACGAAAATAAAATTCTATTTTATATATGATACAATCTCACACAAAAGATCTCTTTAATTTATATTTTCTAGATTAACACTAATTTGTTCGGTCAATCCACATAATAAAGACAAAGTATAGAATGAAAAACCATTAAACGATATTTGTTGTTTTCACTATAGAATATTAATTGTTTTCACTCAATAGTATTCGTTGTTTCATTGAAAAATATCAGTTGTTCAATAAAAACAAATTAAGCTTATTCAGTGAAAATAACTAATACTTTTCTGTAAAAACAACTAATACTCTTTAATATAAATAATTAATACCCTTCATTTATTTATGTATAAATCAATTTCAATTTATATATACTCCATAGTAAATCGAACCAAAAGCTCAACTCCTTTCTTATCTTTAATTTTAATGCATTAATATTTCATCCAATTTTGAGCAAATAAATATGGTATATTAGTTAATCTAGTAAATTATTCTTACTTACAATTTTAAAAAATAAATCATCATATTAAAATTGGTGAAAGTTGGTCAACATTCAAGTCACTATCCAATTTCCAACATCGTTTTGAAATAATATCACTTTTGGTCACCAAACTTTACCTTAATTTCAGTTTTTGTCATCGAGTTTCACTCGTCATCAAAATTGATCACTAAACTACACCTTTTTAATCATTTTTGGCCAGGGCATCAGTTGACCGTTAGTCAACTAACGGAATAACTTAGAGTTAGTATCAGTTTTAGTCACCAAACTTTATATCAAATTCAATTTTAGTCAATGTGTTCCACTAGTCATCAAAATTGGTCACTAAACTATACTTTTTTAAACATTTTTCATCAAGACTGCAAAATCTAATATATTTTTTAATTTAATAATATTGAGACTGATTAGGCGTGAAATTGTTATGATTTATAGCTCGTTTTGCCCGTGTTTTGAGTGAATTCGATGAGTATTTAGAGTCAATCGAGTACTATTTTCATAGACTGATAAATTTTCCTCTATGATACTCATAGGTGGATAGAGGATGAAAAATGGAGTTCGTAGGACTTTGAATCGACTCAAACGGATGCCCGGATGAAAAGATATTGAAGAAATATGAAAAGTATTAGTTCGAGCAAGCAAAAGTGTCACTTGGAGGTGCTCAAGCAAGAGGACTCGAGCACGAAGTGCTCAAGCACTCGAGTAGGGTGCTCGAGTTGATTCAAGTTGAGCACTAAGTGCTCGAGCATATGAGGTCGAGCGCCTATGATTTTGTAAGAGGAGAGCACTCGAGCAAGCATCACTCAAGCACTAAGTGCTCGAGCACTCGAGCGGTGTGCTCGAGTAGTCGCGAGTCGAGCACTAAGTGCTCGAGTAAAGGGAGCTCGAGTGTTTTTTTGGTTCTGTATGTTTTAAGTGTTCGAGTGCACTCACTCAAGCACTAAGCGCTCGAGTGCGTGCTCAAGTCGAGCGTTTTGCGGGAAATTTCGGTCCATGACGTTTTAATCGGCCCATGCCTATATATACTTCATCCCAAGCTCTTTTTTTGCACCACTTCATATTTAGAGATAGATTTTGATAGAGAGGAGCTTGAGAGAATTTAGCAAGAGGTTTTGCACGTGTAATCGAGGTTTTTAAACTACGAATTCATAGATTATAGTTTTATTTTTGTTATTTCTTTCTTCAACGCTCAATACTTTCAGACCTAGTTTTTATTATTACTTGAGATTTGTTTTTGAGACCTTGATTTATTGTTTTAACCCTAGTTTATGTTCTTGAGTTCTTCAACTAAATTCATCATGTTTATGTTTATTGTTCGTCCAATTGCTTTCGTTTTTGTATTCACCATGTTAGGCTAGAACCCTTGCATGCTTGGGGTAGGATGAACTCGTAGAAGTAGGATGATGGTATGTAATTATGATAATTCGTGATGTTTAGTGCTAGTTCTCTTAATTAATTGAATTCTTAAAATAAACCCTATAATTATCTTGGAATTGAGTACGAAAATTGTTAGAGAGATGACGACCTTATTGTTGGAGTTATACGTGAAAGTATGCTTTTACTTTGTATAACTCGTGTATCAAACACTCATTTTATGAGAATAATTCTTTTATCGCATTTGCTTTAGTTATGATTGAATGTTGAATTTCTATTGCAAACCGTTCAATATACAGTACGTGTTACATTGTAGTTGATGTGGTGATACCCGATCACGGAAGACGACATTAACAGTTTACTTGTAACTAAACGTACATTTCCACGGCCTAGGTGGAATTGAACAATCCACCGTGAAAGGTCGATGTGTAAGGCTCAGATTGGTCTGTCTTGACCAAGAGATTGCACTAGCACATTTAGTATGTGTTGAAGAGGTCCTACAGCGAGGAGAAATTCTTCTGTTCTGAAAGGTGAAGAATTAGACCTCAGTGGTTGTTGATTTCTTAATCTCCGTCACTTAAATAGGACCGTGTGTGTTTAATAGTTACTGCTTTGATTCATGTTGGGTGAGAATCATTGTGACTTCGAACTTTGTGTCTTGGGCAGTAATATTAATCATACGACGGTTGCTAAGATTTAATACGGAGAAACGCATGCGAGTACGGCTCGTGTGATTAGTCCCCTTGGTGGGCTCAGAAGTTTTATTGTACCAAATCTTGCAAGTGAAGAATTAGTTTCTTCGTTACGAATAATAATGTTGAGCTGTCTTTACTCCAAGGTGAAATATATTAATTAATTTAGAGCTATTCAGAAGCTCAATTAATTAATGGACTTGATAATCTTAAACGCGGGAAATAATAACCGGGAGCCCATATTATCATAATATGGATTAAGATGGATAGTGCTATATTAATTTATTAGTGGTAATAATTAATATTAATGGGCTGAATTATATTGGGGCTCAATATTGAAATTCAGAAGTCCATTAGGAGGTCCAATCTTAATTCTCCTTAAGGCCCCTCAAGTAGCCCATTAAGTAGCCCAATAATGATAAGGTGATTAAAATAAAAGAAAATAATTTTGCTGATTTTTCCTTTATATTTTTCGAAAATTTGGTTATTGGAGGAGATTAGATTTTGTTGATTTTCTTGGAAAGATATTATGGAGGATAAGTATTCTTGAAATACAAGATTATCTCATATATTCAAGAAGATCCAAATCTTGGATTCTTCTTCATAGAATTTTCGAAAATTAGCCCCCTAAATATGTAGGGTGAGATTTTTGTGGAATATTTTATTTTGGAGAAAATAATATATGAGATATATTCAAGATTTCTTAGAGTCTAAGAAAAGATTTTTTCCAAGCCCAAATATCACAAAAATTTCGGCCCTTACATATTATAAATAGGGGATGATTATTTCATCCCCAAGTACATAATTCCATCTGTTGGAAAAATCAAGAGCATAGATATTTTTCTTTTTCCTTAGTTTATTAAATTACTTGAAAGCATCTCCCACCGGTGATCAAGTAAGGCGAAAGGGAAATACTTGAGAAGGTTTTTGGGTTGATAAAGCGAGATCGTGATTGTCCCGTTTATTCAAAGGCCAATTCTACAAGAGGTACGTTAATCGCATATTTAATTGTTTATTCCGCTTAATTAAATATGTGAAATTAATTCAACATGCATGATGATAATTAGTTGTTGGAATTATTATTTGAATTAATTAGGATTAATTCATGCTAGTAATAATTGTATTTAAATTCGTATTTAAAATTCATCCCGAATAGATTCCGGGCACCCCTATCAACAACTGGTATCAGAGCCACAGTTTCGGGCTCTGAATTTTAAATTGGAATTTAAATTGTTAAACATTAAATTGAAATTGGATAGTAGAATTGTTAGATCTTTTTTGCAGGTATCCAATTGTCATGATTTTAATGTTGTTAATTTCATGCGTGTGAATTAATTTGGTTTTTAATTCGATTCGTTCGAATTCATTTTTCTCGTGAGAAAATCCACGAGTAGATTAGTTGTTTTTATTTTGATTCGATCATTGTAATAGACTAGTCTAGATCTAGTATTTATTTTTTTTGTAAAAATAAATTGTAACCGGATCGTGACGAAGAATGAAGAATTAAAAACGGCGTACCCGGACGACGCATACAAGCGTGGAGCGTGTATGGAGGTAAAATCATGCAAGGGGTGGAGAAAACAAGGACGAACGGCGAAAAAACGGTGCACGGGGGTGCACGGCGCACGCCGTGCGCAACGGGCGCACGGCGCCGCGCGCATGGCGCGCGCGCGCCTCGGCAGGGAGCTGCAGCGCCTCGGGGCGCCCCGGGCAGCGCCTCGGCGCGCTTCTGTGCAGCGCCTCGGGTGCGCCTCGGGGCTGCGCTTCGGCGCGCCTCGGGTGTTTTTCCAGCGCTTCTCGGGCCGGGAAGCGCGCGGGCCCACTTCGTGGGCCGACGCGCGCTGTATCTCAGTCCGTGGAATTTTTTCGGTTCATGTTTTTTTTTACGTGTCATTTTAAACGTCGTCCCGAACCCCAAACGATGTTGTTTTTGATGAAGTGTTGCTGTTCGAGTGAGAGCACGTCGAGACGAACGTCGGAAAGCAACAAGGACGATTTTTTCACATCAAGACGTGAAGAAATTAAACCGTGACAATTGGGATTGAGTGCTCCAATGTGTTTAATTTTGTTTTGATGGATGTTTTATTTCGTGCAATTTTTATTATTTGTTAATATGTGTTTGCATGAATTTAATTGTCCAAGAAAAACCTTACTTTCGAAAATTACTAAGTATGTTTTTATAATCGCAATTTTATTCCGGATATTAAAATTGGATTATTTTGGCCTCCATAATTTATTTATTTGTGAAGTTCTTTTGGAATACATTTCCCCCTCGGATCGGCCAAAAGAACGGATTTCACATGAATAAATTCCGAAAGGATGATTGTGGATTATTACTAGTGGCGGTATTGACCCTCACCACGAGTGGCTTGCTCAAAGCGAAATAATAATCCTGTATTTAATTATGGTTATTACTTAGGCATAGGAAATTGATATTAACTTACTCCCCTCGGAGTCCCTGTCAATTTCTATGTGGTCAAAGTGGGAGTCAACTATTAATTTTGAATTAAGGATTTGTAACTTTTAAGTTTGTGATCCGCTTGAATGTATTTAAATGTATAGACCACCCCTCGTGGCGCATTTAAATTGTTTCGAGATGTTGGCTGATGCATGATTATATTGTTTTAAGGTTTCAATATAATTGATGTGATCGAATTATGTGATAATTTCATATTTTTCTAGATATTGATATGAATGTATGTTTTATTCTCATTTCATCATGTCGCAACCTTTTAATCCACTGTTTAATATACTTAAAGTTAATAAACTTTTTGGAGAGAATTATATCGATTGGAAATGTTTTTTTTTAAATTTGTCCTTACTGCACGAAAACACAATTGGGTTATTTATGTTAATATACCCGGCAAGCCTAATGATAAGTCAAGCAATGGGAAGAGGCAGTTTATGATCGGAAGCGTGACAATGAATGAAGTGCATCATCTTGACATTTCTGTCTGAGGATTTGAGGCGCGTTCATGAAGACATTGTATCCGCTGTTGAAATCATGGAACACCTTGAAGAGATGTTTTCACATCAGAATCCCATGACTAATCAGTTCACCAAACATGACTCGGTCAAGTTGGAAATGGTGGAAGGAACGCCCGTGAGGGAGCACGTTCTCGAGATAATGGCATACCTTAACAAGTTGGAAGTACTTGGTGCGGATTTTGATTGATTTCATATACCATTCCCTACCGAGAAGCTTTGAGTAGTTTCATCTGAACTGTCAGATGAATGAACGGACAAGTCGTTTGCCCGAGCTCTTGCAAGCTTTAGTTTCGGTGGAGGTGATAATGGAGCACCAGTCTAGTGCTATGGTGGCTAATGGTTCGTCTACCTCTTTTGGTCCCAAGGGAGGGAAAAAGAGGAAGAGAACCAAAGGCCGGATCCAAGCAAATTCAATTGTTGCGAAAGGCAAATGCAATGGCAAGCATAGAAGGGGAAGTGTTTTAGTTGCGGTGAGAGAGGACAATGGAGGTCTGCCTGTTCCAAGCCTAAGAGGCTAGGAAAGTTAGGTAATTCACACACCTTAGTCGTCGAAACTTGTGAAGTGGCGTATGCTGTCTATTCGTGGATAGTGGATACGAGAGCTACTGATCACATTTATTTCATGGGTTTAAGCTAACCCGACGACTTAACGGAAGTGAGATCCCCATCACATCGGGCAATGCTACGAGAGTGGCAGCTGAAGGAGTGGGAGAAGTGCGCCTATCTTGTGAAGATAGAGTTATGGTCTTGAGAGACGTTCCTCATGTTCCTAGTTTAAAAAGAACTCAACCTTCAGTTTCTAAACTGTTTGAATATATACTCAGTTTCTTTTAATAAGGATGTTATTATTGCTTGAAACGATGAGTTTATCCATTCCGGAACTTTAATGGATGATCTTTATACCATTATTTGGGCACACCACTCACAAAATTGAATCTAATAACACATCGATTATTTCGAGTAATAAAAGAAAGCGTTCTTCGGAGATGAACGAAACACTTCTATGGCATCTTAGACTAGGTCATATTAATCTAAAGTGGATAGAGAGATTGGTGAAAGACGGATCCTTGGAATCATTCCAAGTCGAACCGTTTCCAACTTGTGAATCCTGTTTAGAGGGTAAAATGACCAAGAGGGCATTTGGAGCCAAGGGGAATAGAGCTACGGAAGTGTTAGAACTCGTTCATACCGATATGTGTGGTTCAATGACGATCATAGCAAGAAGAGGTATGAGTAATTTGATGATTACTCAAGATACGGATACATCTACTTTATGATGCATAGGGAAAGAAGTATCAAGTCTCTACGATTTGTTCGTGGAGGCGAATACCTTAGCAATGAATTCTTGAACTACCTATCGGAAGAAGGGATTGTATCCCTGTTGACCACATCGGGAACCCCTCAATAGAATGGTGTGGCGGAACGAAGGAGCCAGACTCTTTTAGAAATAGTCAGATCCATGATGAGTTGTTCGGATTTACCCAAGTCGTTTTGGGGTAACGCCTTGGAAACAATGACTTATATTCTAAACTTGGTTCCATCCAAATCGGTTCCTAAAACCCCAATGGAATTGTGGACCGGGGCACAAGCCCAATCTAAGACACTTGCAGATTTGGGGTTGTCCGGCATACGTGCTAGACAAGGAAGCCGGTAAATTGGATCCATGTTCGGAATTAAGGTTGTTTATAGGATATCCCATGGGAACGAAAGGGTGTATGTTCTATAGTCTCAAGGATTAAAAGACCGTGATTAGTTCACACTTTAAATTCTTGGAGAAAGACTATATGAACAAAAGAAAGCCCAGAAGTAAGATTACCTTAGACGAGTCAAGAGGGCAAACTCCTATACCAAGTATACAAGATGATATACCACACGTCATACCTTCACAACCGGAACCCCGTCGTAGTGGGAGGATTGCAAGGCAACCCAAGAGATTCATGGGAATTGGAGAATCTTCGGATTTGATTCCCGGCGATGAATCAGACCCATGAACGTACGACGAGGCAATCCAAGACAAAGACGCGGAAGTGTGGCAAACCGCAATGGAAACCGAGGTGGGTTCGATGGATTATAATCAAGTGTGGGAGTTGGTTGATCCACCTAATGGGGTAGAACCCATTTGATGCAAGTGGGTGTACAAAAGGAAAAGATGACCGGACGGAAGGGTAGAGACCTTCAAAGCAAGGATTGTGGCCTGTGGCCTGTAGCTATGCTTAAGTCCATCCATATTCTCTTGTCGATCGCTGCGCACTTAGATTACGAGATCTGGCAAATGGATGTCAAGACAGCTTTCCTTAACGGAAGTCTTGATGGGATCTATATGCAACAACCCAAAGGTTTCGTTGAAAAAGGCCAAGAGCACCTCGTATGCAAGCTTAAGAGATCCATTTTATGGACTTAAGCAAGCGTCGCGTACTTGGAACCAGTGTTTTGATCAAGTTATTAAGTCTTATGGGTTTGTGATCAAAACAAGTTCGAAAGTTGTGTGTATAAAAGGTGTGACGGAACTGCGGTGGTATTCTTAGTATTATACGTAGACGATATTCTGCTCATTAGAAACAATGTAAAGGTATTGTCAGACGTAAGGGTATGGCTATCAAATCAGTTTGATATGAAGGACTTAGGGAAAAGCCGGTCACATCCTTGGGATCAAGTTCACTCGAGATCGCAAGAGGAAGATGTTGGGCTTATCGCAAGTTTCATACAAAGCCACTGTTTTGAAGCATATCAGCGTGCGTGATTCCAAGAAAGGTTTTGTACCTTGTAGGCACGGAATCCATCTATCCAAAGAAATATGCCCTAAGACGCAAGTGGAGATAGATGACATGAAAGACGTTCCGTGCGTTTCGGACGTAGGAAGCCTTATGTATGCAACGTTGTGTACGAGACCGGATATCTGCTTTGCCTTGGGCATGATGGCAAGATATCAAAGTAACCCCGGGAAAGCACATTAAATTGCAATTAAATGCGTTCTTTAGTTTCTGAAAAGAACTTGGTATGGAATGCTGATTTAACAATCAGACAATCTAATTCCCATGGGATACACGGACTCAAATTTTCAATCAGACATAGACTCCAAAATATCTACCTCGGGTAGTGTGTTTTGCATGGGAGAAGGAGCCATGATATGGAGAAGCGATTTGCAGAAATGCATCGCCGATTCGACCATGAAAGCCGAATAAGTAACTGCTTGTGAAGCAGCGAAAGAAGCGGTTTGGCTCAAGTACTTCTTAGTGGACTTGGACGTTGTTCCGAATTTGCCCGACAAGATAACTGTCTTTTATGACAATGCCGGGGCAGTTGCAAATTCAAGGGAACCGAGAGCCCACAAGGCCAGCAAACACATTGAAAGAAAACACCATCTTATACGAGAAATCGTTAAGAGAGGAGATAAAGAGGTGGCAAAGATATGCGTCGGGGACAACCTAGTAAATCCATTTCACAAAGGGTCTGCCTCTGAATACATTCAAGAGACATGTGGATGGAATGGGAGTCAAGACTATTGCCTATCTGCTTTAAGTATAAGTGGGAGGAATTATTAGGTTAGTGTAGGTTGACATGAGATGTCACGTAGAGCTACTACACTAAGACATGCGTGATGTATACTAAAAGCAGACTTTAAGTATAAGTGGGAGATTGTTGGAGTTATACGTGAAAGTATGCTTTTACTTTGTATAACTCGTGTATCAAACACTCGTTTTATGAGAATAATTCTTTTATCGCATTTGCTTTAGTTATGATTGAATGTTGAATTTCTATTGCAAACCGTTCAATATACAGTACGTGTTACATTGTAGTTGATGTGGTGATACCCGATCACGGAAGACGACATTAACAGTTTACTTGTAACTAAACGTACATTTTCACGGCCTAGGTGGAATTGAACAATCCACCGTGAAAGGTCGATGTGTAAGGCTCAGATTGGTCTGTCTTGACCAAGAGATTGCACTAGCACATTTAGTATGTGTTGAAGAGGTCCTACAACGAGGAGAAATTCTTCTGTTCTGAAAGGTGAAGAATTAGACCTCAGTGGTTGTTGATTTCTTAATCTCCGTCACTTAAATAGGACCGTGTGTGTTTAATAGTTACTGCTTTGATTCATGTTGGGTGAGAATCATTGTGACTTCGAACTTTGTGTCTTGGGCAGTAATATTAATCATACGACGGTTGCTAAGATTTAATACGGAGAAACGCGTGCGAGTACGGCTCGTGTGATTAGTCCCCTTGGTGGGCTCAGAAGTTTTATTGTACCAAATCTTGCAAGTGAAGAATTAGTTTCTTCGGTACGAATAATAATGTTGAGCTTTCTTTACTCCAAGGTGAAATATATTAATTAATTTAGAGCTATTCAGAAGCTCAATTAATTAATGGACTTGATAATCTTAAACGCGGGAAATAATAACCGGGAGCCCATATTATCGTAATATGGATTAAGATGGATAGTGCAATATTAATTTATTAGTGGTAATAATTAATATTAATGGGCTGAATTATATTGGGGCTCAATATTGAAATTCAGAAGTCCATTAGGAGGTCCAATCTTAATTCTCCTTAAGGCCCCTCAAGTAGCCCATTAAGTAGCCCAATAATGATAAGGTGATTAAAATAAAAGAAAATAATTTTGCTGATTTTTCCTTTATATTTTTCGAAAATTTGGTTATTGGAGGAGATTAGATTTTGTTGATTTTCTTGGAAAGATATTATGGAGGATAAGTATTCTTGAAATACAAGATTATCTCATATATTCAAGAAGATCCAAATCTTGGATTCTTCTTCATAGAATTTTCGAAAATTAGCCCCCTAAATATGTAGGGTGAGATTTTTGTGGAATATTTTATTTTGGAGAAAATAATATATGAGATATATTCAAGATTTCTTAGAGTCTAAGAAAAGATTTTTTCCAAGCCCAAATATCACAAAAATTTCGGCCCTTACATATTATAAATAGGGGATGATTATTTCATCCCCAAGTACATAATTCCATCTGTTGGAAAAATCAAGAGCATAGATATTTTTCTTTTTCCTTAGTTTATTAAATTACTTGAAAGCATCTCCCACCGGTGATCAAGTAAGGCGAAAGGGAAATACTTGAGAAGGTTTTTGGGTTGATAAAGCGAGATCGTGATTGTCCCGTTTATTCAAAGGCCAATTCTACAAGAGGTACGTTAATCGCATATTTAATTGTTTATTCCGCTTAATTAAATATGTGAAATTAATTCAACATGCATGATGATAATTAGTTGTTGGAATTATTATTTGAATTAATTAGGATTAATTCATGCTAGTAATAATTGTATTTAAATTCGTATTTAAAATTCATCCCGAATAGATTCCGGGCACCCCTATTTTCCCAACACTTATCACTCTTTAATAACGAATAGGCTTAACGAGAGGGTTTTAGAAGGGATTTATCATCAACCGGTTTATCTAGGAAGGACGACCGCATCACCTTAGTTAAATAAGGGTCTCATTAATTAAGCATAATCCATATAATTTGTTTAGTGGGTTCGTGAAGTAGGTTGATATGACGAAGTATTAGGGTTAATTCTTGAGCTTTTAGTCTTTCAATCTTGTGTTAGATTAGGGAAGTTGATTGCCTAGTTTTAATATACTTAGGATTAATACTTACACATCACGGTTATTTTAGTTATTGTACCAACTCCGTTAGTATACGTATGGATTCCTATCCTGATTATCATCATCCATATTTGAATCTTAAATCAAAGTTATTAGTTTAGTTTAATTTAATTATTTGCATTAATAGTGGTAGAATATAGAGTATTTTAATACAATTCTTAAACACGAACATACACTCATATTAACTACGACATGTAGATCTCCAGGGCTCTATTCGCATACACACTTTCCCTTGGGTTCGATATACTTGGTCCCTATACTCACCCATACTTCAGTGATCTCATACTCTTGTGGGGTAACTACTAGTATAGCTAGTATTTTGTGATCAAGTTAGGGACCCCGCAAATGGACCACGATCTCTCACTGGTATGATATTGTCCGCTTTAGGTCGAGCCTGCACGGATTTATTTTTTGACTTCCCCAAAAGACCTCATACCAATATAGATATTTGTCCATCGTTATTAACCCCATGATCATTCCTTGTAAATTCGATTTGAGATATTGTATTCACCCTACAAATAAAACAAGACCTAAAATTTAAAATTTATTTAAAACAATAAATGTACAAACTTTAAGTTTTTTTTTTTACAAAAGTTTCTAAGTTTAATAAATTAAGTTATTATTTAAATTTTGATTAAATTTAGGTTTCATTTATAATTTTAAATACTTTTTTTTTATATATTTTTTAGATAACTTTTATTTTTATTAAAATCAAAATATATAAAATAACTTAATTTATTAAACTTAGAAACTTTTATAATAAAAAATTTCTTAAAGCTTGTATACTTATTGTTTAAAATATCTTTAAATTTTAGGTTTTATATATTTGTTGGGTGCAAACAATGTTTCACATCGAATTTACAAAGTATTATCATGAGGTTTAAAGATGAACAAATATCTATATTGGTATGAGGTATTTCGGAAAAGTCAAAAAATAAATACGTGCAGTCTCAGCCTAAAGCGGATATTATACCAATGAGAGATCGTGGACCATCCTCGGAGTCCCAACATTATTAAATTAAAAAAAATCACCCTAAATAACTTGTTTTATTAGTTATCTAAGGATCAACTAACGTCTTTATGAAAATAATTAAAAACAAAAATAGTCTAGTGACCAATTTTGATGACTAGTAAAACATAGTGACCAAAATTGAAGTTGAGGTAAAGTTTGGTGACCAAAACTGATATTAACTATAATTTATTCCGTTAGTTGACTAACGGTCAACTGACGCCCTGACAAAAAATGATTAAAAAGGTATAGTTTAGTGACCAATTTTGATGTCGAGTGAAACTCAGTGACCAAAATTGAAATTGGGGTAAAGTGTGGTGACCAAAAGTGATATTAACCCTTTTGAAATTTATATTCTCAGAATAAAAATTAAATATCAAAACATCATTACCTCTTCTATTTGTGAATCTCCTCTCTCCTACGTGGCATGTCCCATCATGAATTATTTCAAAATCCTACGATCACATGACTTATCTTCTTAACTTCCTATTCTATTAACTTCCTATGTTATTAATTCTATTAACTTCTATTTTAAAATTTCTAAATTACTTAAATAAAATTAAAAACTACCACCTTTGAATTATTCACCTCATTCAATCCTTTATTTCAAAATCCTACAATTCTATAACTTTATGATATTTTTGGTAATATTATATATTCTATATTTATATTCATAGCCCCTATTCACTTATTTTTACTATATAAACCACTTTTTTTAATTTGCATGAGTTAGTTAGAATAATTTATTATATTTTTTAATTACAAATTGATATTTTGATTGAATTAAAAAAATACTATATTTTGATTGATTTAATATTTAAAATATTTAATTTAAACACTTTATATATATAATATCAAACACGCGTAATACGCGGGGTCCTGTGCTAGTATACTCCTAAAAGAAAAGTATGTACAGGAACACTTATGATCGAGACCGCTCTAAAATAAAAAGACAAAATTTTACATGAAAATTATTTATTATAAAATTATTATAAAATTATTTTAAAATATTAAATATTTAATAAAAATATTAAATTTTTTATCAAAAGTATTAAAAATTGGAGTAAAAAATACCAACAATATATTAAAATATGATATCACTAACTCTTAATGATGAGATTCTCAATACTCTTGATAAAGTAGATTTTAGGTAAATTGCGCCAAACCCTCCTGTGGTTTGGAAAATCGGCATGAAACCCCCCTATGCTTTAAAAATTGCACCAAACCCCCTTATGATTTTATAAATATAGCACAAGATCTTTTTTTTCCTTAAAAAATTAATAACGTTAATTTTTAACCCGTATGATCTATTATATACTTTTGATCTGTTGAGGTCCTTTCATAAAACACCTAAACGAAAATTAGGGTTTATCTCCAAGTAAAATTTCAAAATTTATACAATTTTTTTTTAAAAAAATGTGAATTTCTTGGAAAAAACTTGCTTGTTGAGAACATACAAAGACTTGACCAAGAAGAAATTTGTTGTTGCTGGTTTTCTTTAGAACGAGAAGTGTCCAAGGTAGGTTTTAATTTCTTTTATTTTTATTTGTACTTTTCTTAATATTTCTAACTACAAATTATTTACTAAATGCTATATATATAAATTAGATATAAAGAGGATTTTTTAAAGTATTTTCACTTCACGTCTATTTATAATATTTTATAGACAATAATTATTAAATAAATTAACTATATAAAAATATAAGATTGTAAAAAAAAAAAAACTTAAAAAAATACATAATAGAAGGGGCATTTAATTTAGTTAATGGAGGGATAATTGTGTCAATATATTAAAAAAAACCACTAAAATTCGCATGAAGTGTGCGTGAATTGCACACTACTGTTAACCTTAACAGAGTCGAGGGCTTAATGCTATATTTATAAACCACAGTGGGGTTTCATGCTATATTTATAAACCATAGGGGGTTTTATGCTATATTTATAAAATCATAAGGGGGTTTGGTGCAATTTTTAAAGCATAGGGGAGTTTCATGCCGATATTTCAAACCACAAAGGTGTTTGACGCAATTTACTCGTAGGTTTTATATGAAAATAGTTCATGACAAGTTTATCATGAAATCATTTTAAAATATCGAATATTTGACCAGGAGTATCATTAATCTGAGTTTAAGAAAATTTACATAATTACAATATAATACTACTGACCTGGATTAATGATATTTCTGATTAGATTATTGATACTCCTGATAAGATATTTGATATTTTAAAATTATTTCATTATAAACTTACCATAAACTATTTTCATATAATACTTTGCCAAATATTTAATATTTTAAAATAACTTCGTGATAGGTTTATTATAAACAATTTTCATATGCAACATACTCTAATGTTAAAACCCCGATAGGAATATTCCATATAGGAATAAACTCTATATAGTAATAAAAAATTATGGTTCCAACTCAGGACTAGTTATATTTAGAAAAAAACTCCACATTGTAATAAGTAATTTTTTTTGTTACATTTAAATATTGTTATAAATCTAGCAGATTTATTATACCAAATCTAGAAGATTTGATGTGGACATTACTAATGGGCTTATAGCCTAAACGGGCGTTAGGTTTAGACTAGGTCTTTTCTATTATAAATAGATCATTGTACTAACAATTGTATATGTTGATATGCGAGCAAAACTACAATTAAGGCGAACAGGATTAAGTGAATCAACTACATTAAAGATAAGATTAAGCAAACTAAGTCAGGGCGAGCTGGAATAGCATGACGCGCTATTCCAGCTAGGCGAACTACTTTTCCCAGACGAGCTACTTTAAGGCGAAGTCCATACAAACACGAATGAGGTCTTGGCGAGCAGCTCTAGCTAATTGGTGAACAACCCTAGCCAAAACATTAAGGCATCAAGTCAAGAAGCAAGCTGACCAGCAACATCAAACTGATGACTCTTCAAGGACAAGACTTAAGAGGCGAGTAGCTCACTAAAACGAGTTAATCCAACTTAGAAGATAGAAATTAGTTTAGATAAGGTCAAATAAGTCAACTTTCCATGTGTTAAGCATGCACACATGGGAGAGCAAAGGTCTAGACACCCCCTACTTGAAAAACTTGTATAAATACCTTGAATTTTAATTAATAAAACAAGCACAAATTCATATATACTTCCACACTCTGTCTACACCTACTAAACACCTCAATTAACACACATACGGATTAAATATGTAGTCAATACACATATTCTCTTTTCAACCCGAAAATTCATATTCACTATTCATGGTATTGATCAATCACACGTAATTGTTTGAGGGTCTAAACTAGCAACTAAAAACAGCCACTAATCCTTGTGATTAGAAACGATCATCAACAGTATACATGCATACACACAAAATATTAGTGAAATTCCTGGCTTGATACGCCCCCAGACGTAATCATTATCGACGAACTGGGTGAACAAATTCGCGTCTCTATTTTACACTCTCGATTTACAACATGTTATCAGCATGAGACTCTGTCCGCAGCTAATCGGTACGGATCTAAATTAATTTTTTTTATTCCATGATTATTAATTGTAGTATCGAACTTTTTGATCCATGCGTATTATATTTTTATGTACACTTGAATTATTACATCAATTATTATCTTGTTTGCAATTAATTGGATCAAATCGAATTGAAATAAAAATTGAACGAGCGCACGCTGCCGCACGGCCGCCACCGCACGACGCCGCCACACAACCGCCACACGTGCGCCAGCAGCGCCCGTCGCCCGTCGAGCGCCCGCGCACCCCGTGCCAGTCGCCCGCAGCGCCTACGCACCCGTCGCCCGTACGCCCGTACGCCCGTAGCACCAACGTCCGTCGCCTGCACGCCTGCAGTGCCAGTTGCGCCCGTTGCACGCCTGCACCCGCCCACGCTTGGCCGCGTACCTCCGGACGCCGAGCCCCGTCGGCTCCGCCCTCGTCCGTGCAACCCTTGCCCCTTTTTGGGCCGAATTAAGCCCAATGCGATGTAGACCTTATTATTTATATGGACCTTCACTTAAATTCGTTATTATTCTTATGCCCTCAAATTATTTTATCAAGTTTTCAAAAAATACTTGGAAATTAAAAGGTAATAATTTTGCATATTAACTAGTTATATCCCCGCGAATTTTCGCGGGCTTGAATAAATTCTTTTATAATTATTTTTTATTAATATAATTTTTTATTTACAATTCAATATATACATCACAAAAAAGCTAATTAGTTTAAAATATTACAAAAAAAAAAATTAATTTGGTATAAAACAACAAAGCTCTATCCATGATCATGAGACAGTCTCATATAAGTTTTTGTCATGTTACCGCAATAGCTTCTTCATGTACATGTATTGGGCATATAGGGTGATCTACAACAGTTTAGATGTCGAGCTATGTAAGAGAACCTATGCTCCACAAATTCAGTAAGATCTACGGCCATTTTGATGACAGATCGAAATCCGTCGCAAAAATCTATCGCTAATCAACGAATTTTTTGTAAGAATACTATAGAGCTTTCACTACTTAACACTCTTTGCACCAGGTGAACCGTGCAACTCAAGTGTACTTTTGAAAGATTGCTCTTGCTATTATTGAAATTTTTTCCTATTGTGATTGCAAAATTATCCATTATTAAACAAACTTTTCAATAATAATAGGGCTTTTCAGTAATTTTAGGGGTAACTTTTAAATTAAAAATATACTTTAGTTGCAAGGTGCAATGATTATGCCTTATTCAGCTTTAAAATGAATTTACTGAAAAAAGAGGGTCTATAATATAATGTCATTGTGATGTATCTTTGACATGAATTATTACACATTTGGTAGGAGGTAATCACCAATGAGAACACAAGTTATAGTTGAATTCGAAAATGTATAGGAAAAAAATGAGTGTTAAGTAGTGAAAGTTCTATAGTCCCTCGTGAATTTCGCGAACTGAAAAGAAAAATTGCATGTATAAAAAATAATGATTTAAATATATTTTTGTATTTTTTTAAATAGTTTATGAAAAAATATATATATATATATATATATATAATACATGATAATATTAAAATATTATTTGATACTTCATCCTTTACAATTAGATTATCCCAAACTATGAAAAAATAGGTTTACTCTCTAAAACGAACTATTTCTAATATACCATTTAACAATTAATGAACTAAATCTCCTTCAATAAAGTAGAACCAACTAATCTACCCTCAATTTTACACCTTTTAATATTAATGAACACTTCTTTCTTAAAACATGCATAAACTTTTATGTGTCATTATCATATAGGTGGTGGACATGTAAGTTTGTGTCCACCAATGAGCACACGATCAATTATGTTAAATCTATATTTGGATGAAATAAAAAACATCAATAAAAAATTATAATGATGTGTAAACCATTTTGCAAAACTTTTTAGTGTAATCAAATAAAACTCTTTAGTGTAACTAACTAATAGTTCCCCCGAATTTTGCGGACTGGAAGAAAATTTTATATTTATAATAAATAATTAACTTGTGTTTTTTTTTTAGAATACCCTACTCTTTAAATTTTAGGATATGGCCCAAGAAAAGGAACAAATAAAAAAGGAAGTAAACATTTTTGGCCTACAAAATCAAGAAATCATGTACACAAACATATTTAATTCAAATTTATTTTATCAAAATTAAACGTTGACCAATACACCTAAGGCTGGGTAGGGATTCAATAGGATGAAAATGCAATATTTAGCCCAGAATATGTCAGCAATTTAAGTACCTTGATTAGGCCTGAAATTGTTATGATTCGTCACTTGAAATACCCTAATTTTGGCCGATTTTGTCGAGTATTTGGAGTCAATTGAGCATTATTTCTCTACATTGATGAATTTGTCTCTTTGATGCTCGTAGGTGAATTGAGGGCGAAGAACGGAGTTCGTAGGACTTTGAATCGTCTCAAACGGATGCCCGGATGAGAAGATATCGAAGAAATACGACGGGTGTCAGTGTTGAAGAAGAAAAATGCTACTTGGTGAAAATTTGGGAGCACTCGAGTAAACCACTCGAGCACTAGCGCTCGAGCACGTTGCTCGAGCGCCCAAAACATACAGAAGATTTCGAGCGCTTGAGCAGCTCGAGCGCCACCGCTCGAGCGTGTTGCTCAAGCGCCCCAAAACATGCAGAGAAGTTTCACCATTCGAGCAGCTCGAGCGCGAGCACTCGAGCACTTGAGTCATTCGAGCTCAATGCTCGAGCGCGACTGCTTGAGCAGGCCTGCTCGAGCGCCTTCTATTTTTGCGTTTTCAAAGGCGTTTTTCGGCCCACGAGTCCACGATTCGGCCCGTTACATATATATATTTGTCTCAAGCACGTTTTTTAAGGATACCACACATTACAAGATAGTTTTAGACGTTTAGAGTTCATTTTTGGAGAGGAAGAAGAGAAGCAAGTTTACGATTACGTTTTTGAGGTTTTGTTTTCATTACGAATTCAAATTACGATCTTACTTTTTAGTTCCTTTTGGTTATATTTTCGTTCTTGAACACGATTAGACTTCTTTGATTGAGTTAATTTCAGTTATTCTTTTATTCCGTTAAACCCTAGTTTATGTTTGATCTCTTCTTCGTATTGATTATCATGTTTATGTTCGTTACTTATTCAATTGCTATTATTTACGTAAACCCTATGTCTAGCTAAAACCCTTGCATGCTTGGGGTTGGATGAACTCGTAGAAGTAGGTTGTGTGTACGTAATTAGGGTAACTTGTGACGTTAGGTTTTAATTCTCTTGATTAATGAATTCTTAAAATTAATCTCAACTTTACTTTTGAATTTCGTTCGAAAGGTGTTAGAGAGAGGACGACCGTATCACTCTTTAACAACGAGTAGACTTAACTAGAGGGTTTAGGAAGGGTTAATTCATCTACCAGTTTAGCGAAGGAGGACGACCGCATCACCTTAGTTAAATTAGGGTCTCATTAATTAAGCACAATCTATTAACTTGTTAGTGGATTAGTGAAGTCGAGTGTTAGGGTAAAGTATTAGAGTTTAGAATCTTGAGCTTTCACCTTGCATTCTTTTACTTAAGTTATTTCTTGCGCGTCACAGTTATTTTGATTATGTACCCGCTCCGTTAGTATACGTAGGGATTCCTATCCTAAGCATCACCATCTCTCATTTGAAAACAACCCTTAGTTAAAGTGTCGTCTTTAATTCTTTAGTTTAAATAGTTTAATTTAGTTTTAATTAATCTTTTCAAAAAACCAAAAAAACATTACACTCATATTAGCTACGACGCGTAGATCTTCAGGGATCTGTTCGCATACACTCCATCTCGTGGGTTCGATATACTTGGTCGTTATACTTACTCTTACTACAGTGAACTCGTCCGCTTGCGGGGAAGCGACTAGTAGAAGTTAGTATTTTCGCGTCAAGTCATACCTATATTAAGAAATTAAAGAAAAACTAAATTCGGGTGGAAATTAGGCATATTTGACTACACAAGATTAGTATATTCAATATGTTTAGATTATTTAATATAAATTTTATTAGGGAACGAATTGCAATATTCAGCCTACAATCTCTCCACGAATTTAGCCAACGATCTCCCCACGAATGTAGGGCATATCCTAACAAATTCCAACCACATTAAAATCGGCAATTGACATTAAATGAGAAATTTAACTATAATTCAAACATTTTTAAAAAGGATCAAATTTTATGGGAAATTTTGAAATAGGGACAGGACATTATTTCTTGCCAAAATACCTGACAAGTCAAATAGGACTAAAATAGGAATAATAAAAAATTCGGAACTATTATAAAAAAATGGAGAGAAATATTAAATAACTTCTATCCAATTACTATAAGTTATCAAAAAATGTGAAATTAATGTATAATTATATTAATTAAGTACATATTAAGGGCCTATATTAAGTATTTAAGGGTGTATATTAAGAATTATAGAAATAATAAAACCGGGTGCAATTTAGGGATACTTGACAACATAAGATTAGCGTATTCATCATAGAAAGATTAGATTTTTTTAATACGAATTTATTAGGGAAACAAATTGGAAAATTTAGTCCACAATCTCTCCACAAATTCTGGGCATATCCTAACAAAATGCAACCACACTAAATTCGACATACTCGGTATATATTAACATGTGAAAATATATTGGTGGAAATTTAGTAAGTCAAACAGGACCAAAATAAGAAAGCATGAAACTTTCTGAACATAGTAAAAATATAGAGATAAATATTAAAAAACTTTAAATCCAATTACTATAACTTCTCAAAAAAAAATATGAAATCAAAGCAAAATTTAAGGCAATAAATTTTAATATAAGAAAATATATTGTGGGAATTTCTGTAATTCGGACCCAAAAAATACAACATATTAAATGAACTACAATTCTATCAATAAACGTGCATTTAAATTTTGATTCAAACTAATTTATGATTCAAACGTGCATTTATCAATAATTTAATCAATCAATGAACATATCAAATACTAATGAAAAATATTTTTGCCTACTCATCCATAGCTGAAGCTAATTAATCGGGCATTTAAAAAATAATGTAGATACCCAATTTAACTAATTCTTTTATTTTAGCAAGTTTGATTTGGTATTTTTAGAATTTTATTTCAAAAATTTATGATTCTCTATTGATTCATTAATTTGGTTCTTTTTTTGGTGACTTTATTACTTGCTTTCAAAAAACCTGGAACGTGGTGATGTTGGCCCTGTACAATTAATTAAACTATTTTCATTTGTTAGCAGTGTTTAGGCCTTGATCACTGGAGTCGCCATGGCATTTTTTCGAATTTCGTCCCCTATGTTTTCTATGAAGGTAATAACTTTAAATTTTATGTACATTGCATACTTGACATTAATTAATTTTAAAAAAATATTTTTGCCTACTCATCCATATTTGAAGCTAATTAATCGGGCATTTAAAAAATAATGTGGATTCCCAATTTGACTAATTCCTTTATTTAACCCAAGTTTGACTTGGTGTTTTTAGAATTTTATTTCAAAAATTAATGATTCTCTTTTTATTCAATAAATGGGCTTTTTTTTGGTGACTTTATTATTTCCTTTCAATAAAGCTGGAATGTGGTGATGTTGGTCCTGCACAATTATTTATTTAATGGCATATATTGATTTTTGAATTGACACTATGTATATTTTAAAATTAAAAAAAAATCTAAGGCTCATGAGACCGACTTCACAAAATCCACGTTTCAAGTTTATATTTACTTGAATTTAATTGTTATTATATCACAAAAATCTAAATTCCATTAACATACCAAAAGAAACGCTAATCAATCTAAATAAATACACATATTCTAATACCTTAACTTTGCAAATTTAAAACATCAAACGAACAGTAGGAATATAACTATCTCAACCCTTTGAACAATGGAGTAGAACCAATACATACAGAAAAATTCTCCAAATAAACTACATACAAACGAATGAAAAATATCTGCAAAATACATCAAATATCAACTACAAATCTAAAAAAAATATACAATGGAATAATCGAAGAACACTAAAAAAATTTGCACGTCCAACGTGCTACGACCTTCTCTATGACGAACCAAATATTCCCTGGATAAGAAAAACATAAGACGACACAAATAATAAGAAGATACAAATAATCAAAACAACAAAGGATGGATAAATTAACAAAAAAAAAAAAATGAAGAACAAATGCCAAAATCACAATTAAAAATGACAACAAATGCCAAATGAAGAACATACATACCAATTCAATGACGGACAAAGCAAACAATGAATACAAAAGTTGGAAGAGATGACAAATTATGGAGAAAATGTTACAAAATCGAATGGCTGAGATCGAAAGTTAAATAGATTAACAGTCAGGATCAAAATAACAAACTTAGACAAAGGAGGTTGGGGAGAGAACAAAATAGAGGCAAAGCAAAGATGCCACATAGGCAACAAATGCTTCCTCTAAATAAAAGTGTGGATTTTTCTTTCATATTTTCTAGATATGAGATGCAAACATGTATTTTATAACATTATCACTTTTAAAGTTTGATCAATAATAGATACAAAGAATCCATAATTCTTTTTTTCTTCTTCCACGACTAAATGTTAAATGATGTCACTCTGAGAGCTTGCTTGATGAGTATAAATAATTAATCAGTATAATATGATTTGTATATGTATATCCATGGTTTATATTTCAAGAACTCTAGAAATTGATGATATAAAAAGACGATCATAGGAAAAAAAAAATATACTCGATTATAAAAAATAATTAGATTAATTTTAATGTATCTATCTTTCTCCATCAATTTTTTAACCTACTTCATTAAACTAACATTATACATATTTGCTTTAAAGTTTTGTTCGAAGGAACAAATTTTATAAAACTATGCAATTGCACAAAATATATCTTTATATATATTTTACATAAATTTAAGAAATTGATTCAATAATTCCTTGACAACGTGTATGATTCACCTAAAAATAAAGTGAAAGTAATTAAAATAGAAAAAAAACAAGCATCCAAGAACATAGGTTTCTATCGTGATTTTCATGCTACAAAATATAAAAATGTGAATCTTATTTCATGCTTTATGAGTAGTTGAAAATTAGTATATAGCTCAATTGGTTGACGAAAAACGACAACCACATTTCTTAAAAAAAATTATGTTATACAATATATATATATATATATATATATATATATATATATATATATATATATATATATATATATCAAATTCAGTAATTTGTTTTATTTTTAAAAATGCTTAATATAAAAAAATAAAATTATTCCCACGATAATATCTACCATTTTAATTCACTGTCACATTGCCCCACATTAGATAGTATCCTTTCATAATTAATCACATTAGGTAGTATCCTATCATAATTATTTCACTGTCATAGGCATGAATTCATACTATGTTTTTGTATAATTTTATATACATGTACAACGTTAAAAAATTTATATAAAAAATGTAACGCCATATTACTTAGTACTATTCCTAACAAAGAAATTTAAAAAATTAATTACATTATAATAAATCACTATCATTAGGATTATCAATAACAACTTTTTACAAACAATGTTGCAGGTACAATTAGTATTTTGACTAATTTAAGGTTTGCCAATAATACATTTATTTGCTTAAATTAGGGAAATATTAATTACATTTAAATAAATATTATTATTATTATGATTAACAATTATACTCAATATTAATTTTACGTAAATGATTGAATAGTTGGAAACAAAGTGCCTAATTTAAGTGATTAATGTATGAGTCAATTTTTTTAAATAGCATTGAATAAAATTGATTGTCATTAATAAGTTTATTATCAATTTAAGGTGAATTAACTTATACCCTATCTTATAATAATATATTTTCAAACCTCTCCAAAATGATGTGTCAACACCACCTTATTCTTAGGCTAATGTGGCATGTCTCAAATCTCTCCATTTTGAAATAATGTGCTCTCATTAAAAGTTGGTTAAACTTTTAATCTCGACCCTTCGTTCTATATCATTAAATCTAAACCATTAATTTATATATGCATAATTAACGCAAATAGATATTTTTTCCATTTTCTTATTTAGTTATTTTTAGAATTTATTATAAATCATATTTTTCCGAACCTTAATGTAATTAAATATGATCTACTTATTGAATGAATCTAAATTTATCATTTCTAAGTTTGAGTTAGTATATATAGTATAATATAATGTTCGATTATTTTTTCCTAAAATAAAAGGTATATAGTTATATATTCCAAATAATATTCATATGTGATATATTCTTATTATGGACAAGATATAATATTGCATGCATTTTTTTATTATAAATAAGAGCATATTGTATTTCATTTTTTCACATCAGAGTTTCATTTGTTCCACTCTTTTGATGAGATTCTCCCATCAATTGTTGGTTAGTTATATATCTATTGTTATTAGTATATTTATTTTATAATTGAATTCATCATTTTAAGTGCTCACAATTTGCTTAGATTTAAATATCAACATCAATATGAATGTAATAATGATTGTTGATTTATAATCTACATCGTTCAGTTTAAATATTCTTCATGTGAAAAAATAATAGATTTAACTATACCATATATTTTTATCTGAATAATTATGATGGTTTAATTGTTGTAATTTAAATCTCATTTTAGATTTCAAGAGTATGACACCTCAATTTTCTCTGATTTCTAATATCAAGAGTGAGAGCAAAAAAATGAGCGTTAAAGTTAGGATTGAAAAAGTTGGACAATATTTTTTAATGATTTTAATAGAGACAAGCTCTACTTGGAACTCATTTTGATCGATGAACAAGTATTTGTAACGTTAAAGTTTATTTCAAATTTTGTATTGTTTCTTATATAAATTAATTTCTTACCGTATACTCCCAATAACTAATAATGTTGATTAATTTATAAATTATTCAATATTGAAATGGAAATTGATTATTATTATTAAATTATTATTAGTCTAAGTAATGTTATTCCATAATTGTTATTAATTTATGTGAATTTTGATGTTTTTTTTTAATTATTTAGTTTGTATGATATACCTATAGGGTTTAGTGAAGGGCACGGGCCACAACTAAATAAACCCCATAATTTATTGTATATACCTCGAATTTTTTTAAACAAAAATACTCTTATATTAAATGTCTATAGAAAATAAATATAATATATTTTTTCAGTACGCGAAATTCGCGTAGGTACACTCTAGTTGTTGATGAATACATACATGATGATTAGGCAAATTAATACACACGCGTTGTGTTAATAGTGAATCTAGATATATTCAACTAATATATATAATACTTTTTATTGTTATGTAGAATAGTTATAATTATCTTTAATATTATGATATTATCTTTAAGTGATTATTATAATGTTCATATGATTTGTCAAACATTCTGAATTTGATATTAGTAAATTAAAGTAATTCGAATGAATATACTACAACATTAACGTTAAAAAAATAGGTAAATACATGAAACATTCATTTATACGAATAAATATGTGATAAGTTAGTCATTTCAATCCATGAGAGATTCATAGCACAAATATAGTCTAGATAAAAATTGTGGAAAATTAAAATATATTTCAACCATGACATACAATATATTTACTGCTTTTATGATGTTATCTTTTATGGCACAAATTTGCAACTAATTTAGGGATAATTTTTTGCCACTAAGGCAATGTGAAATTTAATAATTCCATAAAAAAAATCATTTCAAAGATGGTAATGAGATGACATTTCGTTAACCTAAATTAGAAATTGCTTAAGATTATAAAAAAAAAAATAGTGTAAGTAGGGTAAATTAATTAGTAATAGAATACATTAAAACGTCTCCATAATAATTGAAATTTCAAATTAAATAATAATACCTAAACAATTAACATTAACACCATTAAAAATAAAAATACATGATAGACAAAATAGCGATGAGATTACAATTTCATATCTGGAATTTGACTATTTTCCAACCACTAATATTATTGCTAGCTAGAGTCAAAATCACGGATCATACATGAGGGGAAAGATGATAACTTGAGGTCGACATTATTGAGGTACAATTTTCATCAGACATTCATTGCAATCAAGAACGAAGTCTTTGAGATTAAAAAGCTTAACAATGGAGACCGAAAAACCCCAAAAAATATCTATATCAAAAAAAGTATACGCACAGAAAGAATATTAAGTATATGAAATTTAGTAAACTCGATGATCTGCACAAAGAGTTACACAGTCTGAAGCTTGGAAATTTAAAAAATCTTGTTAAACTGCATCAAAAAAAATGATTAGGAACATAAAGAATATATTGGAACAAAAGACATAAAATTTGAGAAAGATGATGGAAAAGATTTAGCAGGGTTACACAATTTATAGGACAAAAACAACAAAATGAACAACTAAGATGAACGAAGAGAGAATGTTAAGCCTAAGAAATTCACAAAAATTTTAAAAATGCACGATGACTTACACGATCCAAAGGGGTTTGAGAGATTGAACATGATGAAAAATGTGTAGGAGGATAATGCAATTTATAGGGAAAATAAAATAAAATGGACGACTAAGATTGATGAAGAGAAATGTACGGTCGAGATGAAAAATAAAAAACTGAGATAATGAGAAGATAGAGTTTTTGAAATGTACATATGTGAGACATGCCACATAGGCATGCGATGTTTTAGCTATATAGAAGTATGGATTAAGCCCGGAATTATTTTGAATTAATTTTAATATTAGTTCTCAATAAATTTATTATTTTTATATGCTTTATTATATATGTGCATGTTTTTATGATTTAATTATCTTGCATGCATTATTACTCTTGCACATAGTCTCCTTATTATAGTCCGCATATATTTCCCGGGTAGGCGGCGCCCGGTACTTGTCGGACCTTAAATCATATTTTGGATAGACGGCACCCAATTATTATTTCTATATGCTCTAGAATAATAAAATAAATCTTTATTTCTCCGTTGTCAATAAATTGGTCACATTTCTTACCATGTCACTTTAAAAATTGTAGTCTATAATGACTGATATTACCAAAAGAGAATTCGTTGAGCTTGCTCTTGATGGTAGTTGTTGATAGGCGACCAACAGGGACATAATATTAACAAAAAATATTAATCTAATAAGATTAAGAAATCATCAAAAATAATAATATGGAAGAGGACGAGCAACAGGGACTGTATACCCTAGGAAGCGAGCAGCAGGGACAGATACCCATATGAAGAAGGCGAGCAACAGGGACATATACCCGTATGAAGGAGGCGAGCAACAGGGACAAATACTCATATGAAGGCGGCGAGCAACCGGTCACAAAGGCCATTACGAGGTAGCGAACAACAAGAACAAGAAGACTCAAAGTCTCAACAAGAGGCGAGCAGGCGAGCAATTTGGGTTATAAAAGTTCCCAACACCCAACGAAGACATACAGACGAGTAGCTAGTCACCAAGGAGAGCAGCTGAGTGGTTCCAAAGACCAAGTACAACATTGGGAACTCCAAGAGTCACCAACTTTAGAAATAGTCAATGTGTCTTAACACTTGGCACCCATCCATAGGACAATAGTTTAGATGTTGTACAAATGTCATAACACTTGGCAAAATCCCAATGGCTAAGCCATCAAGATGGTGACACCTAGCCTCTTTGTATGCCTATAAAAACCCCTTCATTTGCATGAAAGGGGAAGAATTTTTCCCATAATAAAAAAGTAGCCCAAACTCGTGCCAATCTTTTTCTTGAATATTACTTAACCAAACTTAATGATCCTAGATCTTGTTTGATGATCTTATGAAGTAAAAACAGCCACTAATCATCATTGATTAGAAAAGGTCATCAACAATTGGCGCTAGAAGGAGGGTCCGAACCTCCGTTTCATAAAAAATTCGAAGAAAGGTTGAAGATCTTCACCGGAATCTGCAAAATTTGGCCGGAATCCGGGAGGAAGCCATCGGAAATCAAAGATACACACTATTCGAAGCAAAATCATCCATACATACATCACTTTGAGAGTTTGAATGCATGTGTGTATGAACTAGGGTTTTCAAACCACCATATTCATACAAACAAAGCTAGTAACTCTTAAGAAAGGTGTTTGTTGGAGACAAAATCACCCCATTCATTTGCTTACCACTTGTACTTCGGTAACCAAAATGGTTCGATCACAAGAAGAACGACATTTGAGCACGTCTCCAAGTCGTAGGTCAAAAACTAGGGTTTCGTCCACTGAAGGACATGCACGTACAGTAAAAGCAACTTCGCAAAGAAACGTCCAAGTTACCATTGATGCAATCCCGCCGGAAGTGGAAGCTCTTGCTCAAAATCCCGAAGAGCTAGCAAAAACGATTGCTGTTTTACAAGCATTGCAAAGGCGACAAACGGTCGGGCCATCAGGGACGCAGGCGGCGACCAACAGGGCGGGCGAGCAGCAAAGTGGAGAGAGAAAAGACGTATGAAATGACGAGGTTGACAGCAAAGAAGTCCGTAGGAATAAAGGAAAAGCTCCTTTAAGTGAACGACTTGGAAGTCGAGGAGAGTCCACTCCGGGGACAGGTGAGGAGTCGAGCAGCGGGGACACAAGAAGTATAAGCCACTATCACACAAGAAGGGCAAGTTATCACGGAACGCGTAGGGAGGATCAACTGAGAGGCGAGGAGCGAGCACCGGGGCAAACACACCATGTTGCTCGCCGCTCAGTACACGAAAGGCTGAGAAGATCAGCCTTTGGACGATTAGGTCCTAATGGAGCCAGTAACATCGCTAGGCACGCCACTCAAGAGAAACATCCCGTTAGCAAGGGACTGCGTCATGAAGAGGTCATTGAACTCAATCATGACGAACAGCCTTCTAGTGGAAAAACGTCTCCAGATGAGTGGCAAGCTTTGAAGAAAGCGGTGGAAGAAATGCAAAAACAGTTGGAGGAAAAGAGAGGCGACGGATCGACGATGTTGCCATCATCACCCTTATCCCCGGATATCCTTAATGCGCCGGTACAAAAGAAAGTGCAATTCCCGGCCATTAATTTGTACAAAGGAAATTCAGACCCGAAAGTACACTTGTCCAAGTATACCGATTACATGATATCGGTAAAGGCGTCTGATGCAACTCAATGTCGGAATTTTCCGTTAACTCTTGGTGACGGTCCTCACAGGTGGTTCTCCGCCCTAGCTCTGGGCTCCATCAGTTCGTTCATGCAACTCAGCAAGGAATTCCTCTCGCACTTCTCCACGGTCGGATCTTACCTTACGCAGAGACATAGGTTGGCAGATCTGAGGCAAGGAGACGAGGAGCCTGATAGAGCCTTTCTTGAGAGATTCGACAAAGTCCTACTGGAGGGAGAACCAGTAAGTGAAGACACCAAGATAGTGGCGGTTATGGCAGGGCTTAAAAAGGGAACAGATCTGTGGAAGGAAATGCACCTAGCTTTCCCTAAAACTTATTCTGAATTCAGGCACAAGGCTGGTGTATACACCTCGATGCAAGAAACTCTTCAGAGAGAGCTGGGAGATAAAGCTGATACCAAGAAATCGGGAAAGAAGTCAGGAGGGGAATACAAGGCCCCTAAGAACATGAAAGCTTTCAGTGAAGGGTCCGAACTGAAGGAGAAGTTGAACCATGTCCTATCCACATCAATTGAAGCTGTATACAACAACATGAAGGATAAGGACATGCTATCTGAACCTCGTAAGATACGACAAGAACGAGGAAAGATGAACCCCAACAAATACTGTGCATACCATCAGACCATAGGTCATTTCACAAGCGAATGCCGAGATCTCTTGAAACAATTATGGAGATTTTACGAAGAAGGAAAGTTGTCAGAATTTGTGAAGCGACAGCCGGGAAAGAAACCAAGGGTGGCGATATCCTCCGACTCAGAAGATGATGAGAGCGATGAACAGCCGAGCAGGAGGGATCAAAAAAGGAAGAAAATGATGACAGCCCCAGCCGAACCCATCCGAGAAATCTTAATGCTTGAACCATCCGGACCGGTAGGGGGCTGTTCTGATGGTAGGCCACCGATGTCTAAGAGAAAAAGGAAAGCAGAGCTGAGGGCGGTAGCTCAAATCAGGGAAGTTGGGGTAAACCAAGCTACTACAAAGACAGGCGAGTTGGTGTTTTCTGAGAAGGACTTGGACGGGATACTTACCCCACACAATGACTCACTAATCATCTGTGCTAATATCATGGGGGCCCGCGTTCACCGTTTGCTTGTGGACACAGGCTCCTACATAAACATCTTGTTCAAAAGCACACTAGATCAGATAGATGATTGTGAGGGGTATATTAGAGAATGTGATCATAAAATAGTAGGATTTGGAGATGTTGTAACCGTTCCTTTAGGACTAGTTACGTTGGCGGTCGAACTTGTATCGACCGAGAATCCCGAAAGGAGACTGACTAGAATGGTAGATTTCTTAGTTGTAAATCAGCAGTCTGCCTACAACGGATTTCTTGGTCGACCTTTCATAAATGAATTCAAAGCGGCCGTTTCGACGTACTACTACTGTCTTAAATTTCCAACTCCAAAAGGGTCAGGTACGGTTAAAGGTGATCAAAGGAAAGCCCGAGAATGCCTCCTGCAACTTCAACCCACTGACAACAGAATATCCATGATGGACGAGCAGCCGAGCAGCAGGGACGAAGGTGAATCCCCCATCCTAGATGAAATCATGGAGTCCGTCGACACTGAAATGATGGAGGTGGACGACCAGCAGGGCGTGGACGAGCAGGAGGGAATTGGCGAGCAACAGGGAAGAGAGGCCGTACCCGAATTAAATCAGGTGGAAGATTTGGAGCCAAGACTGGGGGCAGAACCAATGATCAAGGATGAGATCAACTTTGAAGGACCCATTATCGATCCTCGATGGAAAGACCAAAAAATGAGAGCAACCCCGGTAGAGGAGTTGGAGGCAATAAGAGTTGACCAACATCGAGAAGACTTGGAATTATTCATTGGATCTGAGCTCCCTGAGCCATACAGATCCAGAATGGAAGAGTTTCTCAAGTCCAATCTCGATATATTCGCATGGTCACATGCTGATATGGTAGGCATCAGCCCTGAGCATGCCTGTCATAAGCTAAATATTTGTCCAACTAAGAAACCGGTGAGGCAAAAGAGAAGAAAGTTTGGACCCGATAAATATGAAGCATTGGACGCAGAAGTGAAGAAGTTACTTGATAATGATCTTATCAAAGAAGCCTTATGTCCTAGATGGGTAGCAAACCCGGTGTTAGTAAAAAAATCAAATGGTACATGGAGGCTATGTATCGACTTCACTGATTTAAATGCCGCTTGCCCTAAAGATAACTTCCCATTACCTCATATTGACCAGCTGGTGGACAACACGGAAGGACACGAGCTCATTACCTTCATGGACGCATTTGCCGGATACCATCAAATACCAATGCACCCAGATGACCAGGAGCACACAGCGTTCTATACCAACTAAAACTTGTTATGTTGGAAAAGGATGCCGTTCGGGTTGATTAACGCAGGAGCCACGTACCAAAGACTCGTTAACAAAATGTTCGATGAGCACATCGGCAAAACAATGGAAGTGTACGTGGACGACATAGTCGTGAAAAGCCCGAGAAAAGAAGATCATTTGGAACACCTCGCACAAACATTTGAGATACTTCGAGCGTATAACATGAAGCTAAACCCAAAGAAAAGTAGCTTCGGGGTACACTCGGGAAAATTTCTTGGGCACCTGGTCAGTCAACGGGGTATTGAGGCGAATCCATCAAAAGTCAAAGCAATTATGGATATGCAACCGCCAAGGTCTGTTAAGGAAGTTCAACGACTAACCGGATGTCTAGCAGCCCTAAACAGGTTCATTTCCAGGTCCGGAGACAAATGCCGACCTTTCTTTGATGCCATTAAGAAAGGACAGTTCCAGTGGACGGATAATTGCCAACAAGCGTTTGAGCAGTTGAAGGAGTATTTGAGTGATACTAAAATCCTATCAAAACCCGTCTCTGGAGAAAAACTGTACCTATATCTAGCCGCATCAGAGGTGGCCATCAGCTCGGTCCTAGTTCGAGCAGAAGGGAAATTTCACTTGCCAATCTACTACGTGAGTCAGGCCTTGAATGAAGCAGAGATTAAGTATCCGCCCATGGAAAAGTTAGCCTACGCACTGGTGATGAGTGTGAGAAAGCTAAGGCCGTACTTCTTCGATCATCAGGTGGAGGTCTTAACAACTTTTCCATTAAGGCAAATCTTACAAAGGCCTGACACAGCTGGTCGCCTCCTCAAGTGGTCGCTCGAAGTAAGCCAATTTGGAATAACTTATGCACCTCGAACAGCGATCAAGGGACAAGCGTTAGCCGACTTTATTGTTGAATTAACATTCCCTCAAGATCCGACGAGAGGGCATAATCACCCATGGCACATGTATGTAGACGGATCATCAAATAACACAGCAGCAGGAGCCGGGATAGTGTTGATCAGTCCAGACGAACAAGTATTCACCTCAGCCGTAAGGTTTGAGTTCATGGCAACAAACAACGAGGCTGAGTACGAAGCATTGATAGCCGGATTACGGTTAGCTCTGGCTGTGGGGGTTCGAAAAGTTCAAATTTATGGAGATTCCCAGCTGATAGTCAACCAAGTCCGTGGGGAATACGAAGCCAAGGATGAGAACATGGCCTTATATCAAAAAATCGTTGCTCACCTGGCTTCGCTTTTCGAGCAAATTTACATCGAGCAAGTGCCAAGGGACAACAATGCGCAAGCAGATGCGCTTGCTCGTTTGGCCACTAGTACGGGACCAGCAAAGCTTTCAGAAGTCACCATCACAAGAATTTCTAACCCATCTATCGGTGACTATAAGATCAATCAGATTGAAGAAGAATTGACAGATGATGATTGGAGGACCCCGATATATAGATACCTCAAAGATAACACAGTACCTGAAGATTCCCAAGAAGCAGCAAAGGTAGCCAAGCGAGCAGCAAGGTTCACAATCATGGATAACCAACTCTACAAGAGAGGATTTTCACTGCCCCTATTAAAATGCCTAGCAAGGGGGCAGGGTCAAGAAGTTCTGAAAGAAATACACGAAGGAGTATGCGGAAATCACGCAGGGGGGCGGGCACTGGCATACAAAACAGTAAGGCAAGGTTACTACTGGCCAACTCTGTTACAAGACGCAATCAGAATTGCAAAAACATGTCACAGGTGCCAGCTGTTCGCTCCCAACATCCATAAGCCGCCAACAGAACTGATCTCAGTAAATAGTCCATGGCCATTTGCAAAGTGGGGGATAGACATCATAGGACCTTTCCCAACGGGAAAGGGGAATGTCAGATTTGCAGTGGTAGCTGTGGACTATTACACGAAATGGGCCGAAGCTGAAGCACTGGTAACGATAACACAAGAGAAAATGATCAATTTTATCTGGAAAAGTATAGTATGCCGGTTCGGAGTTCCACAAGCAATAGTGACAGACAATGGTAAGCAATTCGAAGGGAAGAAGATAAGAGATTTCTGCAAAAAATGGGGTATCAAGAAGCTTTTTTCAACACCATATCATCCACAGTCTAACGGACAAGTCGAGGCAGTTAACAAGATAATCAAGCATATCCTCAAAATCCGTCTGGTGGATAAGAAAGGAAAGTGGTCAGAAGAACTACCCGAGGTGCTTTGGGGATATAGGGTATCACATAGAACAAGCACTGGAGAAACACCGTTCGCTATGGCGTTCGGTACAGAAGCAGTTATACCTATAGAGCTCAAAATACCAACCGAAAGGGTAGCCGAGTTCAATGAATAGGAGAACAACAAGGCACTAGCTGCAGAAATGGATCTGATTGACGAAAAAAGAATCTCAGCAGAAATAAAGAATGAGATATACAAAAGAAGGATTGCAAGGTACTACAACTCGCAAGTAAAAGTTAGGGAATTTGAAGTCGGGGATCTGGTACTCCGAAAAATCCTAGCAGCACCTCCAGGTGTATTTGGACCGACTTGGGAGGGCCCATTCAAGATAACTCAAAAGTGGCACAACGGCACATATGATCTCGAAGACATGGAAGGCAACTCGGCCCAATACACCTGGAACGCGGCTTTGTTGAAGAAATATTATCAATAATTAGGAAACCAATGTAAAGTTTTTTATAGACTATCGTGTCGTTTATATTTTTGTAAGGTGTAAGATCGATGAAATCTTCACACTTTTTTTTTTTTTGGCAAAATTTGTAAGTAGATAAATGATTGTTCAGTGAATTATGCACGTAAAAAATCAAAGAGGCATCAAAGCTCAATTGTTCGCCAAGAAGAAAAACTGCTCGCCGGAGGACAAGCAGGTGTTGAAAGCACAAGTCCAAAAGGAGGCGAGCAGCAGGGTCCATGAAACTCAGGAGCCCACCTGATCGCCCCATCACACGAAGTTGCTCGCCCAAGATACTAAATGCATAAAGCACAAGTATAGTGGAGGCGAGCAACAGGGCACATGCTAATACATAGTTGCTCGTTCCGAAGCTAAAGGCACTTATGCACAAACATAGCAAGGGGCGAGCAACAAGGCATAGAAAGAAGCATGATAAGGGGTTAAGTTCTTAAAAGAACAAAATAGACCCATACATGAACAACATGCATAAATTTGCAAGGAAAAGTATTTTACTTTCAACTTAAGAAAGAAATACTTAAGCAAAAAATAATTAAAGGGCAAATAAGAGGCGAACAATAAAATAAAAGTGCAATCCTCATTCATTAGCACCAAAAAATTACAGAAGATGAGCGTACAACCATCATCCTACTACATCAACTAAACAAAAAAGAAACAAAACCTAAGTTTCGGGAGCTGGCGGAGCAGGTGGCACCGAAGGATCTTGGGAAGAAGGAGGAGGTTGAACATCTTGCACATCGACCCCAGAGGCCTGCTGCTCGCCTACTGCAGCAGAGGAGCTTGCTTCACCAAGAGGATTCGGGAGAAGGGGGCCCAGAGCCTCAAAAATAGTCATGTCCCTATCCGCCTCCACTCTTTCTCTGGGGGCCACAACACGGACGTCATCTTTGAAAACACTCAGATTAACCCCCATCTCTCCCAAATCAGCCACCGGGATTTCAAAACCGGGAGCCGGAGGGTTTTCGGTGACGTAGTCTGTGAAGTCTTTGATGGTCGAAGTCATCACGTCTAGACCGTTATCCAAAGCGTACTTCACGTTTCTTACACTATCAGCATACGCACAGATATACCCAAGATTGGTATTATCGGTAACGTCCTGCACATAAGTGGTGTAAGAAATGGCACGCTTGTTCTTCTTTTCCAGCTGGTCGACGTGGACCTTCAAACACTCCACTCTTTCCACCAGACCCACCCGCTCGGTCTCCAAGACTTGCACACGATCAGTAGCGACACCCAAATCCAGTCTAAGCTTCTCTGAAGCATTAGACGCTATCATCTCCCGGTCCTCAGCGGCCTTTACCTCCCGCGTCCATGTGAGCTTGGCTCTCTCAAAGTCAGCCTTCATCTTAGCCAACTCTTCATCTTTCTTCTTCAGCTCATCATCCTTTTTCTTCAATTGGGCAAGTTGAGCATCACGATCTGCTTCAACTTGCTCGATCCGTCGCCCCAGGCCGCAATTTGTTCGCTCTAACTCGATGGCTTGATCCAAGACTCGTTGAGCTGAGATTGATTGATGGCTTGCATTATAGCTCAATAAACGAGCGTTGTCACTAAGGCTCTGGCTCTGGATGATTTCCTCACCGGTCTTGGTCCACGAGCGGGGGACATACTCCATGGCTCTGCGGACGTGGGAGTCCTTAATCTCTTGGGGTGCCGGAGGAGACTTCACACAGCTAAACTGGTGAAGCACTTTTGAGCGACCAGGATAGTCGTTTTTCCGGTACCTGTTCGAAGAAAAAAGCCGTCAGAAAACTAAGTCAAAGGAATAAGTTATCAAATTGAATAGGAAGATACTCACTCCCTCATTTTTACGGGGTCATAGCCCAGGTATGAGTTGTCAGGGGATGAGCTCCTGCCCTGACCAGCGATTATCGCGCCAATAACTTGCTGCTCGGTCACCTCCTCCACCGGCGAGGAGCGAGCAATAGACTTACCCACCTGAGAAGAACCCTGTCCTCTTGTCCGTTTAGAACGGTCATCTCCCTTGCGAGGGGCAGTTTCCTTGGCAAGTCTTTTCTTGCCCCTCGTGTCTTGGGGAGGTGGCGAGGAGCGAGCAGGAGGGCGGGGAACGGGAGCAGGAGCTTGAGGAACAGGGAGAGGGTCCTGAGGAGCTTCTTCTTCATCCTCGTCTGCGTGCAAGGATCAAACTTCTTCTTCCTTGATGGTTGATTAGCTGCCATTTGTTTAACCCGGCGTACGAGCAGGTGGTAACTTTCGGGAATAGGAGGAACGGCAATCGTTACCCTTTGAGCTAAAACAAAATAAAAACACAAAAAGTTAAAACATGCATGATAACGGCGAGCAACGGGTACAAATCAAGCAACAAAGTTAATGATCGTGTGAAGTTACCTTCGGGAATCTCCGCCTGTGCTTCCAAGTGATGAGCACTAGTAATAAGCTGAGTGTGCTTACGGCAGTGTGCTTGAGAGAGATGTTCAACACTGCGATCTTTGGCGTCCCGCAGAGAAATCAGCGCAAGGACGTACAAAAACTCTTCGCTCAAATCCGGATGCCCCCACCTCAAGATACGCGGACCTGCAAAACAAGGAAAAAGATTAAAATTAGTTCACTTAAAAGTTTGATGAACTGAGAATTAAGACCTACGCCGAATTTCGCCGAAATGCGTAGGAGAGTCTATACGTCCCGGTCCTCCCGAAAGATCGGAGGACGCCCGCCAATCGCCGCCGATATAAAGAAATTGCCTATGCCAACCTTTGACTTTATTAGGCACCCCTTCAATTAGCTTAACGCCGCTACGGGCTTTGATGTAATACCAACCAAGCCCATCTTCATTAACGGCTGAGGAGATGGTCAGTGCATAATGTATCTCCGCCGTGCTGATCTTATTCCGATATCCCTCCAGCCCGAAAAGGGTTATAAATGCCAACAGACTACTCCAACCGTTTGGAGTAATCTGGGTGATTGCCAGGTTTATGTCTTTCAGGAATCGCCCGATCACTGGATGTAGAGGGAGGGGAAACCCCGTGTTGAGTATGTCAAGGTTGATAGCAGTGCAGCCTGGAGGTGGGTCATCGGCTCTTTCTCCTGGTTGGGGGGCATACAAATGGATATCGTACGGAATACGATAGCGAGACCGTATCCGAACTAAATCCTCCTCTAGAACCGCACTGGCTACCTTACTCGCTGTGTATGGCGATGGACGAGTTTCCATAATAGGTCGAGCGGGAGTGGGGAAAGTCTTATGGTACTTGTTGGCGTAGTCAACCCAATCCTGTCTTCGGACTACAGCTTTAGGGATAAGAGACTCAGGCATTGGCCTTGAAATGGGAAAATTTATCTCTCGGAGAAATTCCCATGTAACTCCCATTTGCTCGCCCCCTGATCCAGTTGCTCGCTGCTCGCTCCTTGACTGGTGCTCGCTGCTCGCTCCCGTTTCTTCAGGAAGACTCATCCCTTCTATTTCAGCAGCGACCTCGGAAGAATCTTCACCCAAATCCGAGTTAGTCCCCTCTCGAGCCGAGGAGCGAGCAACAGGGCCCTGGACGTCCTGCTCGCCCGAACTTTCCACAGCATAAAAAGAGTCAATGGAGCGAGCAACAGAGCTCGCCTCAGAGCCCGTCTCTTCATCAATGAGCAGAGTCCTAGGGTTTCGCCCAGCTGCTCGCCGGAGCGAGCGGCGAGGAACAGGGACCGACGGTTCGTCTTCCATGGGTCTCTTTCCCGGATTTCTCCCAACAAACTCAATAGATGGCGTATTACTCGAAGAAGGTGACGTCATCTTTAGAAATTTTCGAAAAACCTTCGTACAAATCAAATAAGGAGATTTGACGAAGAAGTGAAAGATCACGATGGCGACAAGGCGGCAATACGGCGGCGATGCGGTGGCGGCAATGGCGGAATGACAAAAAGAAGAACGAAAATTGCGAAATTGAAAGAAAAATGCAAGTAATAACAAGAGTAAACAAGAAAAATCAAAGGATTCACCTTTGATTTGAAAGAAATTGGCTGTAGAATCGAAGAAAACAACGAAAAGAAAAGCTCAAGAACTCTTCAATGGCGGTTTGCTTGTGAGAAATCGAAAAAGAAAGAAAATGGAAGAAAGGAGCTATTTATAGATATGGATTCGGGGGCGAAATTAAGAAAATTGAAAAGTTGAGGCCCCTAGATGCAATTTTAGGGGCACACGCGTGGGCAGCCACATCACGTCGCTTCGTGTTTCGTGCCTCGGGAAGCGAAACGACGCGAGTCCAAGAGTCGCTCCCCGCTGGTCGCCTCCCAAAATTCCCGCCTAAAAGAAATTCAAAACCCAGTTGCTCGCTCCATATAGAATGGAAAAAAGGCGAGTTCCCTGCTGTTCGCCTCCCACCGCGAAGCATATCTTACCTTATAGTTTGACATAAAAGGATAAAAATTCATCCTTATATGCCAAACTAGGGGGCATTGTTGATAGGCGACCAACAGGGACATAATATTAACAAAAAATATTAATCTAATAAGATTAAGAAATCATCAAAAATAATAATATGGAAGAGGACGAGCAACAGGGACTGTATACCCTAGGAAGCGAGCAGCAGGGACAGATACCCATATGAAGGAGGCGAGCAACAGGGACAGATACCCGTATGAAGGAGGCGAGCAACAGGGACAAATACTCATATGAAGGCGGCGAGCAACCGGTCACAAAGGCCATTACGAGGTAGCGAACAACAAGAACAAGAAGACTTAAAGTCTCAACAAGAGGCGAGCAGGCGAGCAATTTGGGTTATAAAAGTTCCCAACACCCAACGAAGACATACAGACGAGTAGCTAGTCACCAAGGAGAGCAGCTGAGTGGTTCCAAAGACCAAGTACAACATTGGGAACTCCAAGAGTCACCAACTTTAGAAATAGTCAATGTGTCTTAACACTTGGCACCCATCCATAGGACAATAGTTTAGATGTTGTACAAATGTCATAACACTTGGCAAAATCCCAATGGCTAAGCCATCAAGATGGTGACACCTAGCCTCTTTGTATGCCTATAAAAACCCCTTCATTTGCATGAAAGGGGAAGGATTTTTCCCATAATAAAAAAGTAGCCCAAACTCTTGCCAATCTTTTTCTTGAATATTACTTAACCAAACTTAATGATCCTAGATCTTGTTTGATGATCTTATGAAGTAAAAACAGCCACTAATCATCATTGATTAGAAAAGATCATCAACAGTAGTAACTACCTGACATGGGCGCTAGATGTTAAGATCCATCTAGCCTCAACTAATTTAAGCGGTGTTATTGTCGATGATTCAAAATCAACTGACGCCCAGAAGGCGAAAACTCTGATTTTTCTCAGACATCATCTTAATCAGGACCTTAAAAATGAATATCTCACTAAGAGAGACCCCGAAACGTTGTGGAAGTCCCTGAAGGACCGTTTCCAATAAGAAAACAATATACTCCTCCCTCAGGCTAAATACGATTGGTTGAACCTCCATTTTTAGGACATTAAGTCTGTGACGGAGTACAACTCAACCCTACATCGTATAGTATCTCAGTTAAAGCTATGCAAGCAAACTGTAACTGAGGCCGAGTTAATCCAGAAGACTCTATCAACTTTCCACGCTAGCAACCTTGTACTCCAGCAGCAGTACAGGGCTAAGAACTACACTGTACACTCTGAGCTAATTTCTGCACTTCTAGTGGCAGAAAAGCACAACCAACTCCTTATGAAAAATTATAACTCGAGAACGGTTGGCTCACAAGCAGTGCCCGAAGCACATGCCATAGCTTAAAGTAGTACAAGTGGTCGCAAGCGTGGAAGGGGGAGAGAAAGTAAACGAACTCGTAGCAAAGGTCGAGGTCGTAGTAAATCCGGTGGTCCAGGTACCTCGAATGACAATCAAGCTCAGACTCGTGGAAAGGCTGCATCTAACACAAATTCTGTTTACTTCCTCTTTGTTTGGGATGATCCTCTCTTTGATGTGGATGGACTTCCGTTGAATAATTGTATTTGTGAACATGCTATATAAGTTTTCTGGTTTTCGGAAAAAAAAAAAAAGAACCTTATTGTAATATTTATTAAATTTCAATTGATATAAAATTAAATGTGTTAGGGAGGGGGAGAGGGGTAATGTTAAGGTGGGCCATTAATAATAGGGTGGCTAAATGGGTGTGGTGGGTAAATTAAATTGTTTGAAATTAAAATGGATAGAAAAAATTATTTATATTTAAAGTGGGTAAAATAAAAAAAATCTTAAATTTAAAATAAGTATTTCAAAAAAATTCCTTTATGCAAATATAAGGCGAATATTACCATTTGATAAATTAATTGTATATTTTTATCTTTAAAAAATGTGGTCAATTTAAAAATGATATTTAAATTAAGAAATAATATTCAATTCAAATTTTTATTTTTAATATTTTTTAAATATATATATATATATATATATATATATATATATATATATAATGATGGTAGTTCTAATGTGCATTTGAGTACATGATATGCACTTATATTCATTAATTATTCAGAAGTGAAAATTATATTAGGTTATATATTTTTGATAATTCACTAATACCATATGATATTAATTATTCATTTAGTTTGTAACATATATTATTAATTATTAAATGGTACATGTTACATTGTAGTTAATGTGGTGATACCCGATCACAGAAGATCACATTAACGGTTTCCTTGTAACTAAACGTACAAATTCACGATCCAGGTGGAATTGAACAATCTGCCGTGAAAGGTCGATGTGTATATCTCAGATTGACTTGTCTTGACCAAGAGATTGCACTAGCACATTTAGTATGTGTTGAAGAGGACCTACAGCGAGGATAAATTCTTCTGTTCTGAAATGTGAAGAATTAGACCTCAGTGGTTATTGATTTCTTAATCTCCGTCACTTAAATAGGACCGTGTGTGCTTAATGGTTACTGCTTTGATTCATGTTGGGTGAGAATCATCGTGACTTCAAACTTTGTGTTTTGGGCAGTAATATTAATCATACGACGGTTGCTAAGATTTAATACGGAGAAATGCGTGAGAGTACGGCTCGTGTGATTAGTCCCCTTGGTGGGCTCAGAAGTTTTATCGTACTAAATCTTGCAAGTGAAGAATTAGTTTCTTCGGTACGGATAATAATGTTGAGCTGTCTGTACTCCAAGATGAAAGATGTTAGTTAATTTAGAGCTATTCAGAAGCTTAATTAATTAATGGACTAAATAATCTTAAACGCGGAAAATAATAATCGGGAGCCCATATTATCGTAATATGGATTAAGATTGATAGTGCAATATTAATTTATTAGTTGTACTAATTAATATTAATGGGCTGAATTATATTGGGGCTCAATATTGAAATTCAAAAGTCCATTTGGAGGTCCAATCTTAATTCTCCTAAAAGCCCCTCAAGTAGCCCATTAAGTAGTCCAATAATAATAAGGTGATTAAAATAAAAGAAAATATATTTGCTGATTTTTTTTTAGATTTTTTAAAATAAGAGATATGGAGAGAGAAAAGATTTTGTTGATTTTCTTGGAAAGATATTTTGGAAGATAAGTATTCTTGGAATACAAGATTATCTCATAAATTCAAGAAGATCCAAATCTTGCATTCTCAATCTATAAATTTCGAAAATTGCATATATAAGGAGGGTGAGATTTTTGTGGAATATTTTTTTATGAAGAAAAGAATATATGAGATATATTCAAGATTTCTTGGAGGCCAAGAAAAAGATTTTCTCTCCCCTAAAATACACCTAAATTTCGTTCACCCCTCTCTTATATATAGGGGATGATTATTTCATCTCCAGTTTACTTTTCACAACGTTGAAAAAAAAAATCAGCAACACTATTTTTTTTCTTTCTTCCTTGTTATTTTAAATTACTTGAAAGCACTTCCCACCGGTGATCGCGTAAGGCGAAAGGAAAATACTTGAGAAGGTCTTTTGGTTGATAGGACATTCGTGATTGTCCCGTTGTTATCAAAGGCCACTACAACAAGAGGTACATAATCACATAAATTCCTAGTTTTTCCGTCATAGGTTTTATGTGAATTAATTCAACATGCATGATGATAAAATTGTTATTGGAATTATTATTTGAATTAATTAGGATTAATTCATGCTAGTAATAATTGAATTTAAATTCGTATTTAATTATCATCCCGAATAGATTCCGGGCACCCCTATTTTTCCCAACAACTGGTATCAGAGCCACGGTTTCGGGCTCTGGTCTTTAAATTGGAATTTAAATTGTTAGACATTAAATTGAAATTGGATAGTAGAATTGCTAGATCTATTTTGCAGGTATCAAATTGTCATGGTTTTAATGTTTTTTTTTCATGCGTGTGAATTAATTATTTTTAATTCGATTCGTTCGAATTCGTTTTTCTCGTGAGAAAATCCACGAGTAGATTAGTTATTTTTATTTTGATTTGATCATTGTAATAGACTAGTCTAGATCTAGTATTTATTTTTTGTAAATAAATTGTAACAGGATCGAGACGAAGAACGATGAATTAAAGACGGTGTACCGGACGACGCATGCATGCGTGGCGCATGCATGGACGTAAAATCATGCATGAGGTGAAAAACAAGAATGTACGACGAAACCTGGTACACGGAGTGCGCGAGGTGCACGGCACCGTGCACGATGGGCGAGCCGAGGCGCACGAGCACGCGCGAGGTGCCACCTCTCGGTGCTCGACGCTCGTGCCGTGAGGCACGCGGCCCATCCCGTGGGCCGACGCGCACCGTATCTCGGGCCGTGAAATTTTATTTCCGTTCTTGATTTTTTTGTGTGATTTTAAATGTCGTCTCGAACCCCAAACGAAGTTGTTTTTGATGAAATGTTGTTGTTCGAGTGGGAGCGTACCGAGACGAACGATGGAAAGCAACAAGGACGATTTTTTGCATCAAGACGTGAAGAAATTAAACCGTGACAATTGGATTTGAGTGCTCCAATGTGTTTAATTTTGTTTTGATGGATGTTTTATTTCGTGCAATTATTATTATTTGTTAATATATGTTTGCATGATTTTAATTGTCCAAGAAAAACCTTACTTTCGAAAATTACTAAGTATGTTTCTTTAATCGCAATTTTATTCCGGATATTAAAATTGGATTAATTTGGCCTCCATAATTTATTTATTTGTCAAGTCTTTTTAGAATACATTTCCCCCTCGGATCGGCCAAAAAGACGGATTTCACATGAATAAATTCCGAAAGGATGATTGTGGATTATTACTAGTAGCGGTATTGACCCTCACCACGAGTGGCTTGCTCAAAGCGAAATAATAATCCTGTATTTAATTGTGGTTATTATTTAGACATAAGAAATTGATATTAACTTACTCCCCTCGGAGTCCCTGTCAATTTTTATGTGGTCAAAATGGGAGTCAACTATTAATTTTGAATTAAGGATTTGTAACTTTCAAGTTTGTGATCCGCTTAAATGTGTTTAAATATATAGACCACCCCTCGTGGCGCATTTAAATTGTCTCGAGATGTTGGCTGATGCATGATTATATTGTTTTAAGGTTTCAATATAATTAATGTGATCGAATTATGTGATAATTTCATATTTTTCTAGATATTAATATGAATGTACGTTTTATTCTCATTTTATCATGTCGCAACCTTTTAATCCACTATTTAAATATACTTTAAGTTAACAAACTTTCTGGAGACAATTATATCGATTGGAAATGTAATTTAAATTTTGTCCTTACTGCACAAAAATAAAATTGGGTTCTTCACGTTAATATACCTGGCAACAGGGGCGTACCCTTGTGGAGGCTTGCAGGGGCTTCAGCCCCCCCACCCCCCCCACCCCCCAAAAAGAAAACAAAAAAAACTACTATTATATATGATATAATTATTTTTAAATATATTTTTCTTTGTTTTAATTTTACAAATGTTAGAAAATAGAAACCTGTAAGCACTGCACTAAGATGGCCCTATTTAAACAAGGTTCATATTTATTTAATTCATCTTTCAATTTCAGCCCAAAGCCCATCATCTTTTTCTTTTCTTTTTTAGCCCAATTTATCATACATTACAGCCCAAAGCCCATCGATCATCTCAAATAACAGATTGTGTCATCAGATTGAAGAAAGAAGCAGAAGAGTCCCGCGGAAGCTTAAGCTAGCAGCAGCAGGTGGAAATTCAAATTTTCACCTCTCTCAACAATTCGACCCGTTCAACTCAAGGATTTGATGATTTAAAAGTTATTCTCCCTCTTCCAGTCTTTCTCTACTCAATTTTCCTTGCTGCAAATTGAGAGGTCAGATTAATTTAAATATCTTGTAATACCCTGTTTTGAATGTTGTATATTCTAATTTCTATATACATATGGTTTAATTAGTTTCAAAATTATATTCTCTTGCTGTAAATTTAGGTCGAAATTATAAATTGTGTTTGTTTAATTATTCTGTGTATCAGTGTATTTTCTGCTCCAGAGGGTTAGTGACATAGTATAGTTAGTATTAGTAGTGGCAGTGATTTTTTTTATAATTATTAATAGTTGATAAATGATGATAGATATTGGGGAATGTGGAGGTTTGTGTTATTTTCATTTATTGATTCACTAGTGAGGCTACAAGCAACTATGGAAATTTTTAATTTTTAGATTAAATCATCATAACAAATATTGATTGCTCTTATTTTAAATTTACAATTTCAGTTATACACATGGGAAAACTGAAAACCATTGATGCATTCTTTAAGAAAAAAGATCAGAAGAGTCAAGATGATTATGTAATTGATTGTTCTTCAACTCCTGAATTTGGCTCAAATAATCCAGCACCGAGTCCGAGTAACTCAATACACCAACAAATCAAAGCTACACAAATGAATGCTTGCCATTTGGAAAGAGATCTTGGATTGCGTCCATTGATTTGGGAATTTCATATAAATCAAAGAGATGAAATTCATCGAGCATATCTCAAAGCTGGACCATTTCAACCAAGACTTTCACAAGATGCTTATCAATTTTTTATTGGTAAGAATCAACGTCGTCAATTTCAGATTGGTTTGACTTATATCCATCTTGGTTGGAATATTCCAAAGCACAAGATGTTATTTATTGTTTGCCATGTTACCTCTTTGGTAAGCCTTCAACAGAGTGTGCTCTTTTGAACCATGTTGGAAAAGGTCCCAATTCACCACATTATAATGCGGTGAAATAATGTGATGATTTGATGAAGCAAGCACAACATATTGATACACTCATCAAAAAACAAACATCTGAAGAAATTGAGAACAATAGGCTCAGACTCAAGGTTTCAATTGATTGTATTAAATGATTGACATTCCAAGGTTGTGCATATAGAGGTCATGATGAAAGTGAAAGTTCAAAGAATCGAGGAAACTTTATTGAAATGATGAAGATTTTAGGGTGTAACGCCCCGAACCCAATATATATTAATTATATCGAATTCGAAGTGTTATTGTGATCAAAAGTCCGAACTATAAATTTTTTGAAGGAAATATAACGGAAATGAGAGATGATGAGTTTTATGCAGCGGAAGAAATGGGTAGAATAATTTTAATAAGTATCTTACACACATATATGTGTACATAAAACATAGTATCAACAATAATGTTTTATTTAAGTGGGGAACTCCGTGTCGTCTCTATTACTGTCCTTGCTCCACGAAATCATAATCTGCAAGGGGTTAGGAAAATGGGGCGTGAGAATTGAATTCTCACATATGGGTGATTTGCAACATCATGGGATTGGTAAATCCGAAATATATTAAGTTATACTCATTGATAAAGTGTTTATTTTATTTAATCAGTTGACATATATAAGATTATAAAGTTTAAGCGGCATTTAAGCATATTTCGCATAATATAATTGAAATAACACAAGTTGGTTCACATTAAGGCAAAACCCAAATCATATCACATATTATCACAAACTGACAAACCATAAACGTACAATCATTCCACTTCCAACAAAGTTACTCTTTTCAACTCCAACCAATCAACAAAGTTACTCTTTTCAACTCCAACCAAAACTTACTTCATACAACCACACAAGCTCACATCATCCAACCTTATAACATCCCTCAAAATAAGCAAGTATCAATGGCCTTCTTCCCAGTGCGTCAAACGACAGCTGACCGGGGACCAGATCTACTTGATCAACAACCTTGATTCCGAGGGCGTCCCCGACAGTAGCCCCGGAGGTCGGATTTAAAACTCGATCCCGACTCCGTACATACTGACCTTCCACAAAACTGACTCAATAAACTTTACAAAGAATAATACTTGACTGATAACTGAACTGATTCATGCTCACGTAAGGTGTTTACTCATGCAGTGGTGATCGATTCACAAAACAACAGGCTAAATATATAACATATATAGTTATATCACATAATCCAAACAGTTATATAGATAGGTGTTACATTTATGTTGGATTAGATATTTTTGATTTGATTTAATCGAGTTCAGGAAATACCGGCACGACGTTATTATTAGCAGATCAATCAACAGATCATCACCCACCTGTTAGCTCCGGGTCCCGTGAATGATGTACAAACAGATGGTCGGAAACCTCGTGCGCGTTCCAACTAGTACCGAATCCTAGTAGGAAACCATTTGATTAAAAGTTGACCCTTTGAAAACGTTTAGGAAAACTTGAGAGTTTGTGTTACGAGAATCAAGAAAGTTGTGGTCTTATAAACTCAAAAAGGACTTGCTTAAGGGTCACGCCCTATTTTGGTAATTACACCACTTCTAAAAAGGTGAGTGTATTGAGGGAGTGCATTTACTAGTATACTTGTGGTTTGACTATTTCGATTACTACAAAAACAATCTTTTGATAAGTACACCCCTTTTTAAGAGGAGGTTTATTAGGGGGGTGTATTACTAAATTCAGTGGTGTCCTTAATAAAGGCCCTTTAAGGAATAATATAATTATTAACCTTGGAATTACTTAGAAAAATAAGAAATTACTTAGAAAAATATTAATAAAATTAAAGAAAAGGTTTTTCTTTCTTAATAATTATATTTCTCATTTTAAAAGAAATCTTGAATATAATTAATCATTTTTTCTCTATAAATAAAACTCCCTTATTAATTAAACTTTGACTTGAAGGAGTTTGTAAAACTAAAATAATATATAAATATATTCTTCTTTTCCTAATATTGATAATACTTCTAAACTTGAATAGTGACACTTTCTAAACAAAAGAATAATACTATTTTCCAAGAATGCTACTTTTCATTTGTTACTAATTTGGATGTAACTCGACTTATCTTTTTGTTCCTTTTTCTAAAATTCTAATATGATAATACTTCTGAATCCTAACCGTACTAGTCTTTTTCCTAAATAAACTGGGACTAAATTTTAAAGGAAAATAAATTTCCCACCTTGCTCTTAATTCGAACAGTAGGCAGGATCAAAACTAATTCCATCTCATCCATTCAGCTAATATAATCAACACTCCATTTAAAACAAGCTAAAACATTCCCACCATCCAGCTAAAACACAACCATCACCCTAATCACCTAATTCATCACAACAGACAACTAATTCACCACTAATATTATGTAAAACAAACATTATCCAAGTCCATCTACAAAACTCAAATAAAAAAAAAACTATCATTCTAAACTTACAAAGTCTCAACAGGGGACTAAAAAGTGATCAATTCCTATCTCAAACACTACAGAAATTAAAGAGAAAAGACTAGCAATCTTACGAGTCCCAAATCGGGCAGCCTAACGGCGTTGTAAAATGATTCGGTAATTCGTAGAATTATTTGGACAGCCTAACGGCGTCGTTTCGATTTTTCCAAAATTGAACGGGCAGCGGTTCGAATCAAAGGCGTCATCTCGATCGGAAATCAAACGGAGAAGGTTTATAGTTAGAAATCAGAATTTAAACGGGATTGAAATTGAAATTGAAATAAAAAGGGAACCTAATAATTTCTTACTGGAAAAGAAAAGAGGCGGTGGCTTCGGCTTCGATCGAAGAAGACGGCGGCGCTGCGTCTGTGCGAGACGGAGGATAGCGGCGCTGCGCCGGAATCGAAGGCGGCGGAGCAGGGCGAGGCGCGGCGGCCGTGGCTGGTGCCGTGCAAAGAGGACGACACCTTCTATTTGATGTTTATCCAAGTCCATCTACAAAACTCAAATAAAAAAAAAACTATCATTCTAAACTTACAAAGTCTCAACAGGGGACTAAAAAGTGATCAATTCCTATCTCAAACACTACGGAAATTAAAGAGAAAAGACTAGCAATCTTACAAGTCCCAAATCAGGCAGCCTAACGGCATTGTAAAATGATTCGGTAATTCGTAGAATTATTTGGACAGCCTAACGGCATCGTTTTGATTTTTCCAAAATTGAACGGGCAGCGGTTCGAATCAAAGGCGTCATCTCGATCGGAAATCAAACGGAGAAGATTTATAGTTAGAAATCAGAATTTAAACGGGATCGAAATTGAAATTGAAATAAAAAGGGAACCTAATAATTTCTTACTGGAAAAGAAAAGAGGCGGTGGCTTCGGCATCGATCGAAGAAGACGGCGGCGCTGCGTCTGTGCGAGACAGAGGATAGCGGCGCTGCGCCGGAATCGAAGGCGGCGGAGCAGGGCGAGGCGCGGCGGCCGTGGCTGGTGCTGTGCAAAGAGGACGGCGGCGCTTCGGCCGGGGATGACGGCGAGAAGGAGGACAGAGGCGGTGGCTCAGCGTGACGGCTGATGAGCGCGCGAGGTGGAGGACGAGCGTCGTACGGCGGTTGCGGCCGGAGAGAAGAGGCGTGGCGGCGCCAGGTTGTGCTGAAAGCGCGACGGCCATGGCGCCGGAAAAGAGGCGCGGCGCTCGCGTTGCTGAGGCGGCGGTCGCCGATGTGCGAAGGAGGAGGTGGAAGATCGGCGGTCGCGGCGGTGCTGGGAAAAGGAAGAAGGCGTGAGGCGTTTTGACTAAGAGAAGAGGGAGGATTTTTCATTTGTTGAGTAGAGAGAGAAAAGGGCGTGAATGAATAATGGGGAGGGAGAGTACACGGTTTTGGTTCTTAGAGGAAAGAGAAAGAGATATTTTCTTAATTTCTTAATTAATTAATTTTTAAAAGGAAAGAAAATAAACATGTGGATGAGATTATTACTCTAATTAATTTAATTAAAAAAGGAAAGTAATTTATGTGGGTAGGGATTAATCCCCTTTAATTCGGATATTTTCGTTCCCACTTGATACGGTTTAGGGATCGTTTGGTTCACGAGATTAATCCCGATTTGAAAATTAATACAGTTTTTAGATTCAATTAATATTTTAATGTATTTTGATTTTTCTCAATAAATTAAACGGATCGAAATCCTTAATTTAATTTGAATATTTAATTTCTCGTAGTCCTTTATTCGCTTTGAAAGATTCGATTCTTTCTACGAATTTAGGAATTTGTAAAAAGGGTATATATATTTAAATTACACAAAAGCACACAAAATAATAAAATAAAAAGAAACAAAGATAATAATATAAAATAAGGGTTCTAGGAATATAAAAGGTATAAAATGGGACGGGGTATTACATCCTCACCCCCTTAACAGGAATTTCGTCCCCGAAATTCAGCTTCTAGGTATTGTTTAGGTATTGAGGGTATTTGGTTAGGACTTCATCCTCTATTTCCCAAGTTGTTTCTTCTTTCTCGTGTCGGCTCCACTGGACTAGAACTAATGGTATCTCTTGATTCCTTAATAAGTGTAACTTCCTTTCTAGGATAATAACTGGAACTTCTTCATAAGTCAGGTCACAGCTTAAATCTAAATCTATACGACTAAAAACAGGGTTTGGATCGCTTATGTACTTCCTGAGTGTAGATATGTGGAACACATCATGCACTTGTGATAACTCTGGTGGTAGTGCTAAGCGATAAGCCACATCCCCGATTCTATTCAGGATGTCAAATGGCCCATTGTATCGCGACTTTAGCTCACCTCTTTTACCAAAACGGATTAGACTTTTCATTGGTGCCACTCGGAGAAATACTTTATCGCCAATGTCGAATTGTAAATCTCTTCTCCTAGCGTCCACATATGACTTCTGACGGTCTTGAGCCGCATTGATTCTTCCTTTAATCTTTGCGACTATCTCAACCGATCTTTCAACTAGTTCGAGTTCGAGAATCTTCCAAATTCCGACCTCATCCCAACAAACTGGTGATCTACACCTTTTCCCGTAAAGTGCTTCGTACGGTGTCGTTCGTATTGTCGCCTGATAACTGTTGTTATATGCGAACTCTACAAATGGCAGGTGGCTCTTCCAACTTCCTGCAAGATCTAGATCGCAAGCTCTCAGCATACCTTCGAGTGTCTGGATAGTTCTTTCCGATTGCCCATCAGTCTGCGGGTGGTATGCGGTGTTGAACTTCAATTCAGTACCCAAGGCTCGTTGCAGACTTCCCCAGAACTTAGAGGTAAAACGGGGTCTCTATCGGACACTATCGAGACTGGTACACCGTGCAGTCTAACTACTTCTGCTATGTATAGTTAGGCGAGCTTGTCCAACGTATACGTCATTCTAATAGGGATATAGTGGGCAGTTTTTGTAAGTCTATCTACGATAACCCAAATGGCATCGTGATTTTTCACCATTTTCGGAAATCCGGTGACAAAATCCATAGTGATGTTCTCCCATTTCCACTCTGGCATCTCCAGAGGATGCAACAACCCTAGAGGTCATTGATGATCTGCACAAAACTGTGTGGAGAAATTCTAGGTTTAGGATGAACTGGTACTATATCTTACTCCACTCAAAAAAGTTTTGTCTAACTACTTACTCTAAAACTTCTGGTCTAAAAAGGGTGGCTTAGTGGAGAGGTTTGATTTTTGAAAGGTCCTCCATTAGTTAAAGCCAAAAATAACTTCTCGGTTTTCTTGGTCGACTAAGTTTGTTGTCACTCTACCTGATCTAAGACTTAGAAGGTTTTCTAGTCCTCAAACATGCAAACTTTTCTTCCTACATAGTTGCAAATTTTCCTCTACTTCGAAGTCCACTAGGTATCCCATAGATAAAAATCAATTGTCCTTTCTTTTTCAACTAAAGTACTCCCATAACATATAAATGTTAATCTTAACACGTAAGACTTAAGATCACATCTAGCTTACTCATTCCACAAAAGGGCTCTACTTAAGCTTAAAATCTTATGTTATCCCAAAAGAAAGTAACTATGCCCATGTTTCATATTTCTTCTTATGCATAAAACTAGTTCGTCTTCAATAACGTCTAACTACTCAACTCAAGAACGTGCAGTTCAGTTTCTATTTGATGTTCATCCAAGTCTATCTCCAATCAATTCACTCGGTTTTAGGTTCTCATTGTATTCCTCAAAAGTTCACTTTCACTTAAGGTCTATTCTTTCTATACTCTATATCCTCAAATTTTCTTAAATTCTTAGACACAAGGAAGTGAGATGCTCTAGTACTAATCGATACATAAGCAGTTGATCCAAAATTCACACTTGCTGAATTTGAAATACAACTTCTCTCGTCTCATTGTCTCTAAGACTGCCTTGAGATGTTCTTCGTGTTGCTCTTTGCTCTTAGAGTACACAAGACGATGACGAATTGGTCCAGGTACGGATGAAACACTCTATTTATCATATCCATGAAAATTATCGGAGCGTTTGTTACTCTGAAAGGCATCACGGTGAACTCGTAATGTCCATACCGAGTCTGGAATGCTGTCTTCGGGATATCCTCGCTCTTGACCTTTAGCTGGTGGTAACCAGACATTAGATCGATCTTTGAGAATACCGTAGCATTCTTCAACTGGTTGAACAAGTCTTCTATCCTTGGAAAAGGATATTTGTTCTTAATGATTAGTTGATTGAGACCTTGGTAGTCTATGCACCTACGGAAAGTTCCATCTTTCTTCTTTACGAAAAACACGGGTGTTCCCCATGGTGATGCACTAGGCCTGATGAACTTCTTTTCAAGAAAGCATTGCAGTTGTTCCTTCAGTTCTTCTAATGCCTTTGGCGCCATTCAATAGGGTGCTTTAGATACTGGTGCTGCCCCAGGTATCAAGTCGATGGAGAACTCTATCTGACAATCCGGAGGTAACCCGATTAATTCCTCAGGAAACACGTCAAGATATCCATCCACAATTGGCACCTTGATGCGCAACCTGTCGTCTTTCTCTCCCGCTGAGATGTGGATGAGATAAGCTTGGCATTTCTCCTTTCGTAATATTGTTGCAGCTTGGATTGCTGATATTATTCAGGTTTCCTTCTTGGTCCTAATTTCACGAAATGTGAAGCGTTGACCATTATGAGTTTCGAGGTCGATCTCTCGTTCTGCGCATTCTATTATCGCTTCGTCCTTTGTTAAACAGTCAATGCCTAAGATTGTACCAAAGATTTTCATCTTAAGGATGTGAAGGTCGAACTCTACTAAGTGATCGCTTAGCGTTAGGGGTAAACCTCAAATTCGGTCCTTAATTTCCATAGTAGTTCCAGACATTTCTTAGCGCGGCCTGCTAAGGTGGCTTAGGTTCAGCCTGAGAAGGTGAGTTCTATCCTATAGGATTCACTGATATAGTAATAGGGTTAACGTGGGGTCGTCCACGTCTACGTTCTGGTGTCATTCTAAAGGTAGCTCAAATCGGAAAAGAATAATATTGCTACAATATGTATAGGTGTGAGAAAGTTATAAAAACATAACCGGATTAACCAAAATTAACACACAACTTTCACTGAGAACACGTGTGGTACGTAATTCACCAGCTGCACATTGGGGCCCCAATGGTACAATGCTCACATTCGCACAGTATTCTAGGAACTAGTAATGTGTCATTAAGTGATAATCAGATAAAATATGACATTTAATATATAAAGCAAGTAAAACACATTGACAAGTAGTGAGCACATAATAAGTATATATATATATCTAAAAGTTTTGGTCCTACGGAGGTCAGTCTCTTACATTACATCATAAAAGGCTTCTAAGTATAATTCTAACGCATCGTATCCTTGCATCAGTACGGACCACAAGCTACAAAAGGAGTGGGTTAATGCTATACTGTTATGGTCTAAGTAAAACGGTCATACGTCTGACTACTACTATATGTCAGGAAAGGGTGACACATCTATGTTGTACGTATTTGTGACTACATCAAAAGGATAATTATTTAAAAGGATTTGATCACTCTGACTGATCACTACTATCATACGGAAATACCCATCGTCAACTTTTTCTAGATATGTCTCCAAGTGAATGTGGGGTTGTTGAACTGGGTCTTCTATTCTCGTCTGTTCGAGTAGTCTTACAACGATAGGACGGAGAACAACTCAGTAACCCTTCTGGCAAAACGAATCACGACTATCAAATATGTCTTGTCGTGGGATATTGGAGTGGCTCTTGCCTTTGCACGCAGTCTCGTAAACTGGGTCATAAACACACTGATAGATTCTAAGGTTAGCTAAGTGTCTTCTAATTATCGGGATATAACTATCTTAGGTGGATTTTTATATGGAAAGGAAATTCCTAGTCAAAATTTTAGTTATGCAGAAACATTATTTAAACAATTAAGGCACATAGTTCAAATAACATCATTTATGAAGTTTATAAATTTACACAAATATATTTATTTCTATCTTTCACTAATTATCTGCATTTCAATAGTAATATAAACGACATTTCGTGGTTCTTTCTACACCTCGTAGGTGTTGTTTCGAGTTCGCGATCTTTTGATTGGAGTTTTGTTATGAAAGTCAAGTTGTCGTAATATCACAAACTTTAAGGCAATAAAATAAGAATATACCTTCGAGGAGCTTCTGACGGTAATAGGAGACACATTTCCCCTCACGTGATTTAATTAGTGATCTATACTTATATGATAAGAAAATTTATTAAGGAATGAGAATTTTGGTTTGATGAAAACAATGATTTGGCTTTTGGTCCGAAAGTTTTGAACATAAGCTCTGATACCACCTGTAACGCCCCGAACCCAATATTAATTATATCGAATTCAAAGTGTTATTGTGATCAAAAGTCCGAACTATAAAATTTTTGAAGGAAATATAACGGAAATGAGAGATGATGAGTTTTATGCAGCGGAAGAAATGTGTAGAATAATTTTAATAAGTATCTTACACACATATATGTGTACATAAAACATAGTATCAACAGTAATGTTTTATTTAAGTGGGGAACTCCGTGTCGTCTCTATTACTGTCCTTGCTCCACGAAATCATAATCTGCAAGGGGTTAGGAAAATGGGGCGTGAGAATTGAATTCTCACATATGGGTGATTTGCAACATCATGGGATTGGTAAATCCGAAATATATTAAGTTATACTCATTGATAAAGTGTTTATTTTATTTAATCAGTTGACATATATAAGATTATAAAGTTTAAGCGGCATTTAAGCATATTTCGCATAATATAATTGAAATAACACAAGTTGGTTCACATTAAGGCAAAGCCCAAATCATATCACATATTATCACAAACTGACAAACCATAAACGTACAATCATTCCACTTCCAACAAAGTTACTCTTTTCAACTTCAACCAATCAACAAAGTTACTCTTTTCAACTCCAACCAAAACTTACTTCATACAACCACACAAGCTCACATCATCCAACCTTATAACATCCCTCAAAATAAGCAAGTATCAATGGCCTTCTTCCCAGTGCGTCAAACGACAGCTGACCGGGGACCAGATCTACTTGATCAACAACCTTGATTCCGAGGGCGTCCCCGACAGTAGCCCCGGAGGTCGGATTTAAAACTCGATCCCGACTTCGTACATACTGACCTTCCACAAAACTGACTCAATAAACTTTACAAAGAATAATACTTGACTGATAACTGAACTGATTCATGCTCACGTAAGGTGTTTACTCATGCAGTGGTGATCGATTCACAAAACAACAGGCTAAATATATAACATGTATAGTTATATCACATAATCCAAACAGTTATATAGATAGGTGTTACATTTATGTTGGATTAGATATTTTTGATTTGATTTAATCAAGTTCAGGAAATACCGGCACGACGTTATTATTAGCAGATCAATCAACAGATCATCACCCACCTGTTAGCTCCGGGTCCCGTGAATGATGTACAAACAGATGGTCGGAAACCTCGTGCGCGTTCCAACTAGTACCGAATCCTAGTAGGAAACCATTTGATTAAAAGTTGACCCTTTGAAAACGTTTAGGAAAACTTGAGAGTTTGTGTTACGAGAATCGAGAAAATTGTGGTCTTATAAACTCAAAAAGGACTTGCTTAAGGGTCACGCCCTATTTTGGTAAATACACCACATCTAAAAAGGTGAGTGTATTGAGGGAGTGCATTTACTAGTATACTTGTGGTATGACTATTTCGATTACTACAAAAACAATCTTTTGATAAGTACACCCCTTTTTAAGAGGAGGTGTATTAGGGGGTGTATTTACTAAATTCAGTGTTGTCCTTAATAAAGGGCCTTTAAGGAATAATATAATTATTAACCTTGGAATTACTTAGAAAAATAAGAAATTACTTAGAAAAATATTAATAAAATTAAAGAAAAGGTTTTTCTTTCTTAAGAATTCTATTTCTCATTTTAAAAGAAATCTTGAATATAATTAATCATTTTTTCTCTATAAATAAAACTCCATTATTAAACTTATTAATTAAACTTTGACTTGAAGGAGTTTGTAAAACTAAAATAATATATATATATATTCTTCTTTTCCTAATATTGATAATACTTCTAAAGTTGAATAGTGACACTTTCTAAACAAAAGAATAATACTATTTTCCAAGAATGCTACTTTTCATTTGTTGCTAATTTGGATGTAACTCGACTTATCTTTTTGTTCCTTTTTCTAAAATTCTAATATGATAATACTTCCGAATCCTAACCGTACTAGTCTTTTTCCCAAATAAACTGGGACTAAATTTTAAAGAAAAATAAATTTCCCACCTTGCCCTTAATTCGAACAGTAGGCAGGATCAAAACTAATTCCATCTCATCCATTCAGCTAATATAATCAACACTTCATTTAAAACAAGATAAAACATTCCCACCATCCTGCTAAAACACAACCATCACCCTAATCACCTAATTCATCACAACAGACAACTAATTCACCACTAATATTATGTAAAACAAACATTATCCAAGTCCATCTACAAAACTCAAATCCAAAAAAAAACTATCATTCTAAACTTACAAAGTCTCAACAGGGGACTAAAAAGTGATCAATTCCTATCTCAAACACTACGGAAATTAAAGAGAAAAGACTAGCAATCTTACGAGTCCCAAATCGGGCAGCCTAACGGCGTTGTAAAATGATTCGGTAATTCGTAGAATTATTTGGACAGCCTAACGGCGTCGTTTCGATTTTTCCAAAATTGAACAGGCAGCGGTTCGAATCAAAGGCGTCATCTCGATCGGAAATCAAACGGAGAAGGTTTATAGTTATAAATCAGAATTTAAATGGGATCGAAATTGAAATTGAAATAAAAAGGGAACCTAATAATTTCTTACTGGAAAAGAAAAGAGGCGGTGGCTTCGGCTTCGATCGAAGAAGACGGCGGCGCTGCGTCTGTGCGAGACGGAGGATAGCGGCGCTGCGCCGAAATCGAAGGCGGCTGAGCAGGGCGAGGTGTGGCGGCCGTGGCTGGTGCCGTGCAAAGAGGACGGCGGCGCTTCGGCTGGGGATGACGGCGAGAAGGAGGACAGAGGCGGTGGCTCAGCGTGACGGCTGATGAGCGCGCGAGGCGGAGGACGAGCGTCGTACGGCGGTTGCGGCCGAAGAGGAGAGGCGCGGCGGCGCCAGGTTGTGCTGAAAGCGCGACGGCCATGGCACCGGAAAAGAGGCGCGGCGCTCGCGTTGCTGAGGCGGCGGTCGCCGATGTGCGAAGGAGGAGGTGGAAGATTGGCGGTCGCGGCGGTGCTGGGAAAAGGAAGAAGGCGTGAGGCGTTTTGACTAAGAGAAGAGGGAGGATTTTTCATTTGTTGAGTAGAGAGAGAAAAAGGGCGTGAATGAATAATGGGGAGGGAGAGTACAAGGTTTTGGTTCTTAGAGGAAAGAGAAAGAGATATTTTCTTAATTTCTTAATTAATTAATTTTTAAAAGAAAAGAAAATAAACATGTGGATGAGATTATTACTCTAATTAATTTAATTCAAAAAGGAAAGTAATTTATGTGGGTAGGGATTAATCCCCTTTAATTCGGATATTTTCGTTCCCACTTGATACGGTTTAGGGATCGTTTGGTTCACGAGATTAATCCCGATTTGAAAATTAATACAGTTTTTAGATTCAATTAATATTTTAATGTATTTTGATTTTTCTCAATAAATTAAACGGATCGAAATCCTTAATTTAATTTGAATATTTAATTTCTCGTAGTCCTTTATTCGCTTTGAAAGATTCGATTCTTTCTACGAATTTAGGAATTTGTAAAAAGGGTATATATATTTAAATTACACAAAAGCACACAAAATAATAAAATAAAAAGAAACAAAGATAATAATATAAAATAAGGGTTCTAGGAATATAAAAGGTATAAAACGGGACGGGGTATTACATAGGGTCTTATAATGACAATGTAGAAAATGTTATTTTGGAGAATGCTCCGAGGGTTGCAAAGTATACATCAAGAAATATTCAACAAGACATTCTTCAAATTCTTGCAAATAAGGTAAGAAATTCAATTAGAGATGAAATTGGAGATGCTAAATTTTGCATTCTTATTGATGAATCTCGAGATGAATCTAAGAAAGAGCAAATGGCTATTATCTTGAGATTTGTTAGTAAAAATGGTTTCATTCAAGAAAGGTTTTTTGATATAGATCATGTTAGTGACACTTGTGCTTTGATATTGAAAAAAAGTTTGGAGTCCGTGCTTTCTCTTCATAATCTCTTAGTTGAGAATATTTGTGGTCAGAGATACGACGGTGCTAGTAATATGTGTGGTGAGTGGAAGGGATTGAAAGCTTTGTTACTTGAAGATTGCCCTTATGCATACTACGTCCATTGTTTCGCTCACATGTTGCAGTTAACTTTGGTTGCTGCTGCAAGAGAAGTCGTCATTGTTTATGATTTTTTCACACAATTGACTTCTGTTGTAAATATTGTTAGTACTTTTTCCAAACGCCATGATCAGCTACAAGCAGCTTAAGCAAATGAGGTTGCAAATGATATTGCTAGTGGTGAACTTAGAACGGGAAGAGGAGCAAATCAAGTTGGGACTTTGCAAAGAGCTGGGGACACTCGATGGAGTTCTCATTTTAATACTATTTGCAGCTTGATGACAAATTTTTCAGCGGCTTGCATTGTTGTTGAGAAGATTGTTAAAGAAGGGGCTACTTATGCACAACGAGGTGAAGCTTATGTGGTTAGTAAGGTATTACTTTCATTTGAGTTTTCTTTCACATTGCACATGATGTATGAAATCATGGGAATCACTCACGGTCTTTATCAAGCATTGCAACAACACTCTCAAGATATCTTGAATGCAATGAATCTCGTTTCTACAACAAAGACACTTCTTCAACGATTGAGAGATAATGGATGGGTTGATTTACTTGAGAAAGTAAAAAAAATTGTAGAAAACATGAGATTGTGATTCCCAAGATGGATTCACCGTACATTAAGGGCAGGGGTTGGTCCAATCAACCAAACGTAACCGTGGAGCATCATCTTCGAGCTGAGATATTCATGGTAGCGATAGACACTCAATGGCAAGAGTTGAATAGTAGATTTAATGAGCAGACCGTAGAACTTCTTACTTTAAGTTGTGCTTTAGATCCCCATGACAACTATAAGTCATTTAACAATGAGAACATATGCAAGTTGGCATTGAAGTTTTATCCCGATGATTTCACTGAACAAGAGAAATGTCGTTTGAAGTTTCAGTTGACTCATTATGAGCTTGATATATATAATTGTCCAGATTTTCAAGGTATTTCAACACTTTCTCAATTATGCCAAAGATTGGTGGAAACATGGAAGTCTAAAACTTATCACTTGGTTGATCGATTAAGACGCCTTGTATTGACTCTTCCCGTATCTACAACAACTACAGATAGAGCATTTTCAGCGATGAAGAAAGTCAAAACAAGATTGAGGAGCAAAATGGATGATGAATTTCTTGCAAATAACTTAGTTGTTTACATTGACAAAGAAATTGCCTCTACATTTTCCACTGATGCTATTATCAGTGATTTTGAATCAATGAAAAAGCGTCGCTTACAGTTTTCATAGGTCTTAGACTTTAATGATTGTACAAATATTTTCTATTTTCTCGTATTATTAAATGGTGTCTAACATCTCATTATTTTGTATTATTGGATATTAAAAAAAATACTCAGCCCCCCCATCAAAAATAGCCTAGCTCCGCCCCTGCCCGGCAAGCCTAATGATAAGTCAAGCAATGGGAAAAGGCAGTTTATGATTGGAAGCGTGACAATGAACACATGAAGTGCATCATCTTGACATCTCTGTCTGAGGATTTGAGGCGCATTCATGAGGACATTGTATCCCCTGTCGAAATTATGGAGAGCCTTGAAGGGATGTTTTCACATCAGAAACCCATGACTAATCAGTTCACCTAGCATGACTCGGTCAAGTTGGAAATGGTGAAGGGAACGCCCGTGAGGGAGTACGTTTTTGAAATTATGGCATACCTTAACAAGTTGGAAGTACTTGGTGCGGATTTTGATGTCCCTTCTAAGGTCGATTTCATACTCCATTCTCTTTCGAAAAGCTTTGAGCAGTTTCAACTGAACTGTCAGATGAATGAACGGACAAGTCGTTTGCCCGAGCTCTTGCAAGCTTTAGTTTCGGTGGAGGTGATAATGGAGCACCAGTCTAGTGTTATGGTGGCTAATGGTCCGTCTACCTCTTTTGGTCCCAGGGGAGGGAAAAAGAGGAAGAGAACCAAAGGCCGGATCCAAGCAAATCCAATTGTTGCGAAAGGCAAAGCCAAGGCTAGCATCGAAGGGGAAGTATTTTAACTGCGGTAAGAGAGGACATTGGAGGTCAGCCTATTCCAAGCCTAAGAGGCTAGGACAGTTAGGTAATTCACACACCTTAGTCATCGAAACTTGTAAAGTGGCGTATATTGTCCATTCGTGGATAGTGGATACGAGAGCCGCTGATCACATTTGTTTCATTTAGCATGGATTCAAGCTAACCCGACGACTTAGTGGAGGTGAGATCCCCATCACACCGGGCAATGCTACGAGAAGTGGCAGATGAAGCAGTGGGAGAAGTGCGCCTATCTTTTGAAGATAGAGTTATGGTCTTGAGAGACGTTATTCATGTTCCTAGTTTAGAAAGAATTCAACCTTCAGTTTCTAAACTATTTTGAATAGATACTCAGTTTCTTTTAATAAGGATGTTATTATTTCTTGAAACGATGAGTTTATCTATTCCGGAACATTGTTGGATGATCTTTATACCATTAATTGGGCACACCACTCATAAATTAAATCTAATAACACATCGACTATTTCAAGTTATAAAATGAAGCGTTCTTTCTGATATGAACGAAACACTTCTATGGCATCTTAGATTAGGTCATATTAATCTAATGTGAATACAAAGATTGGTGAAAGATGGATCCTGGAGTTTCTTCAAGTTGAGCCGTTTCCAACTTGCGAATTCTGTTTAGAGGGTAAAATGACCAAGAGGGCATTTGGAGCCACGGGGAAAAGAGTCATGGAAGTGTTGGAACTCGTTCATACCGATATGTGTGGTCCAATGACGATCATAGCTTGAAGGGGGTATGAGTATTTTGTGACTTTTGTTGATGATTACTCGGGATATGGATACATCTACCTTATGTTGCATAGGGAAAGAAGTATCAAGTTTCTACGATCCGATCGTCGAGGCGAATACCTCAGCAATGAATTCTTGAACTACCTATTGGACGAAGGGATCGTATCCCAGTAAACCGCACCGGGAACTCCTCAACAGAACGGTGTGACGGAATGAAGGAACCAGACTCTTTTAGAAATGGTCAGATCTATGATGAGTTATTTAGATTTACCCAAATCGTTATGGGGTAACGCCTTGGAAACAGCGGCTTACATTCTAAACTTGGTGCCATCCAAATCGGTTCCTAAAACCACAATGGAATTGTGGACCGGGCGCAAGCCCAGTCTAAGACACTTGCGGATTTGGGGTTGTCTGCCATACGTGCTAGAAAAGGAAGGCGGTAAATTGGATCCACGTTCGGAATTAAGGTTTTTATAGGATACCATGCGGGAACGAAATAGTGTATGTTCTATAGTCCCAAGGATCAAAAGAACGTATTTTGCACACACTTAAATTTCTTGGAAGAAGACTATATGAACAAAAGAAAACCCAGAAGTGAGATTACCTTAGACGAACTCCTATACCAAATATACAAGATGATATATCAATCATCACACCTTCACAACCGGAACCCCATCGCAGTGGGAGGATTTCTAGGCAACCCGAGAGATTCATGGGAATAGGAGAATCTTCAGATTTGATTCCCGGTGATGAATCAGACCCATGGACATACGATGAGGCAATCCAAGACAAAGACGTGGAGTTGTGGCAAACAGTAATGGAAACCGAGATGAGTTCGATGGATCATAATCAAGTGTGGGAGTTGGTCGATCCACCCAATAGGGTAAAACCCATTGGATGCAAGTGGGTGTACAAGAGGAAAAGAGGACCGGACGGGAGGGTTGAGACCTTCAATGCAAGGCTAGTGGCCAAAGGGTATACTAAAAAAGAATGGATCGATTATGAGGAAACCTTTCCACCTGTAGCTATGCTTAAGTCCATCTGTATTCTCTTATCGATCGCTGCGCACCTAGATTACGAGATCTGGCAAATGGATGTCAAGACAGCTTTTCTTAATGGAAGTCTTGACGGGATAGATATCTATATGCAACAGCCCAAAGGTTTTATTGAAAAAGGCCAAAAGCCCAAAGGTTTTATTGAAAAAGGCCAAGAGCACCTCGTATGCAAGCTTAAGAGATCCATTTATGGACTTAAGCAAGCATCGCGTACTTGGAACCAGTATTTTGATCAAGTGATTAAGTCTTATGAGTTTGATCAAAACGAGTTCGAGAGTTGTGTGTATAAAAAATGTGACGGAACTGCGGTGGTATTCTTAGTATTATACGTAGACGATATTCTGCTCATTGGAAACAATATAAAGGTATTGTCAGACGTAAGGGTATGACTGTCAAATCAGCTAGATATGAAGAACTTAGGGAAAGCTGGTCACATCCTTGGGATCTAGATCACTCAAGGTCGCAAGAAAAGGATGTTGGGCTTATCGCAAGCTTCATACAAAGACACTGTTTTGAAGTGATACAACATGCAAGATTTCAACAAAGGTTTTGTACCTTTTAGACACGGAATCCATCTATCCAAAGAAATATGCCCTAAGACGCAAGTGGAGATAGATGACATGAAAGACGTTTCGTACGTTTCGGACGTAAGAAGTCTTATGCATGCAATGTTGTGTACGAGACCGGATATCTGCTTTGCTGTGGGCATGATGGCAAGATATCAAAGTAAACCCGGAAAAGCACATTAGATTGCAATTAAATGTGTTCTTTAGTTTCTGAAAAGAACTTGGGATGGAATGTTGATTTAACAGTCAGACGGTCTAATTTCCCGTGGGATACACTGACTCAAATTTCCAATCAGACATAGACTCCAGAATAACTACCTCGGGTAGTGTGTTTTGTATGGGAGAAGGAGCCATGACATGGAGAAGCGATAAGCAGAAATGCATAGCCGAGTCGACCATGAAAGCCGAATAAGTAACTGCTTGTGAAGCAGCAAAAGAAGCGGTTTGGATCAAGTACTTCTTAGTGGACTTGGACGTTGTTCCGAATTTGCCCAGCATAATCACTGTCCATTGTGATAATGCCGGAGCAGTTGCAAATTCAAGGGAACAGAAAGCCCACAAGGCCAGCAAACACATTGAAAGAAAATATCATCTTATACGAGAAATCGTTAAGAGAGGAGATAAAGAGGTGGCAAAGATAAATGTCGGAGGACATTCATTCACAAAGGGTCTGCCTCAGAGTACATTCGAGAGACATGTGGATGGAATGGAAGTCAAGACTATTGTCAATCTGCTTTAAGTATAAGTGGGAGGAATTACTAGGTTAGTGTAGGTTGACATGAGATGTCACGAAGAGCTACTACACTAAGACATGCATAATGTATACTAAAAAGCAGACTTTAAGTATAAGTGGGAGATTGTTGGAGTTATACGTGAAAGTATGCTTTTACTTTGTATAACTCAAGTATTAAACACTTGTTTATGAGAATAATTCTTTTATCACATTTGCTTTAGATATGATTGAATGTTGAATATTTATTGCAACCAGTTCATTATAAACGGTACATGTTACATTGTAGTTAATGTGGTGATACCCGATCACGGAAGATCACATTAACGGTTTGCTTGTAACTAAACGTACAAATTCACGACCCAGGTGGAATTGAGCAATCCACCGTGAAAGGTCGATGTGTATATCTCAGATTGACTTGTCTTGACCAAGAGATTGCACTAGCACATTTAGTATGTGTTGAAGAGGACCTACAGCGAGGATAAATTCTTCTGTTCTGAAATGTGAAGAATTAGACCTCAGTGGTTATTGATTTCTTAATCTCCGTCACTTAAATAGGACTGTGTGTGCTTAATGGTTACTGCTTTGATTCATGTTGGGTGAAAATCATCGTGACTTCGAACTTTGTATTTTGGGAAGTTATATTAATCATACGACGGTTGCTAAGATTTAATACGGAGAAACGTGTGCGAGTACGGCTTGTGTGATTAGTCCCCTTGGTGGGCTCAGAAGTTTTATCGTACTAAATCTCGCAAGTGAAAAATTAGTTTCTTCGGTATGGATAATAATGTTGAGTTGTCTTTACTCCAAGGTGAAAAATGTTAATTAATTTAGAGCTATTCAGAAGCTTAATTAATTAATGGACTAAATAATCTTAAACGCGAGAAATAATAATCGGGAGCCCATATTATCGTAATATGGATTAAGATGGATAGTGCAATATTAATTTATTAGTGGTACTAATTAATATTAATGGGCTGAATTATATTGGGGATCAATATTGAAATTCAGAAGTCCATTTGGAGGTCCAATCTTAATTCTCCTAAAGGCCCCTCAAGTAGCCCATTAAGTAGCCCAATAATAATAAGGTGATTAAAATAAAACAAAATATATTTGCTGATTTTTCTTCAGATTTTTTAAAATAAGAGATATGGAGAGAGAAAAGATTTTGTTGATTTTCTTGGAAAGATATTTTGGAAGATAAGTATTCTTGGAATACAAGGTTATCTCATAAATTCAAGAAGATCCAAACCTTGCATTCTCAATTTATAAATTTAAAAAATTGCATATATAAGGAGGGTGGGATTTTTGTGGAATATTTTTTATGGAGAAAAGAATATATGAGATATATTCAAGATTTCTTGGAGGCCAGGAAAAAGATTTTCTCTCCCCTAAAATACACCTAAATTTCATTCACCCCTCTCTTATATATAGGGGATGATTATTTCATCTCCAGTTTACTTTTCACAGCGTTGAAAAAAAATCAGCAACACTATTTTTTTTCTTTCTTCCTTGTTATTTTAAATTACTTGAAAGCACTTCCCACCAGTGATCGAGTAAGGCGAAAGGGAAATACTTGAGAAAGTCTTTTGGTTGATAGGACATTCGTGATTGTCCCGTTATTATCAAAGGTCGCTACAACAAGAGGTACGTAATCACATAAATTCCTAGTTTTTTCGCCATAGGTTTTATGTGAATTAATTCAACATGCATGATGATAAAATTGTTGTTGGAATTATTATTTAAATTAATTAGGATTAATTCATGCTAGTAATAATTGAATTTAAATTCGTATTTAATTATCATCCCGAATAGATTCCGGACACCTCTATTTTTCCCAACAGATCCGCCCCGAACGGGGCGGGAAATCCCCAAACTAAACGGGGACGGGGATTTTTTTTCTCCCCATGGGTGGGGCCGGGGCGGGGACTGTATTCCCTGCCCCGCGAAGATCCCAGCTCAGTTCCCCGTGGGGCCCCGCTTAATTATATATATAAATAAATATAAAATTATAAATATGTAAATAAAAAAAAAGATAACCCTAGCTGCTTATTTTCCAAATTTGACCGCCGCTTCAGCACTATTCTCCCTTCTCACAATCTCACTCGTTGAACCGCCGCTTCGCATACTACTGTCGCTTTCCCATCGCTGCCGGTCTGTCGCGGCGGTGCAGCCTCCTCATCTCGTGGTTCCTGCTCCTGCTCGTGGCGGTGCGGCCTCCCCGTCTCTCCGTCTGCTCCTGCTCGCTCGCGGTTCATCTACCGCCATTCGCTCGTTTACACTCCGGCCTGCTCCGACGAACTTCACTCACACTCTGGCCTGCTACTGTAAGATTTTCTCCTCCCTTCCCTCTTATTCGAATTTATATTTAATTTTTTTTAACATAATGGACATATTTTATATACTATAGTCAGTAGTTGGAAAAATCACTAGCATAACAATAAATTAAACTAAACTAGAATTGTGGAAATGGCAAAAAAAATGTTAGAGAAGTTTGTGAAGTATTGGGATCAGACTAATGGTATTATGGGTGTGACAGCTGTTTTGGATCCTAGATATAAGATTAAATTGTTGCGCTATTACTTTCCTCTTCTTTATAGTGCTGAAGTTGCAAATAGGAAAATTGAAAGGATTCAAAAGATTTGTGTTGATTTGTTAAATGAGTATTCAATGAAAGTGAAAGTTAGTGATTCTAGTGCTCATTGTCCGTCTTCTCATTCTTCCATCTCGAGTGTTGATAACACAAATCGAATAAAGGGTTATGATAAGTTTGTTGCCTCTGATTTGGACAATGATGTTTCAAGGACCGATTTAGATAATTATTTGGATGAGCGAGTGATACCAAGAAATGATGATTTTGATATATTAAGTTGGTGGAAGAATGCTCATAACTATTCTATCCTGCAATTGGTTGCTAAAGATGTTTTGGCGATTCCTATTTCTACTGTGGCTTTCGAGTCGGCTTTTAGCAAAAGTAGGAGGTTTGTGAGTCCACATCGTAGTAGACTTCACCATGACACATTGGAAGCTTTGATGTATACACAAGATTGGTTATGGAACGAAACAAAAAGCATGTAACTAATTTATGTTTATATATTATGTTTTTAATTTTTAACTATATTAATAACCATTTTTGTTTTTTCGGGGATGGATGATAGTTGCACACTTTATGGTGATATTGATGATGAAGTGGAAGGGGTAAAAATCTTTGTTTACTTTATAATTGTTTTACTATAGTTGTTTCAATTGTTATTGTATTAATTTTTTTTATTAATCTTATTTAAGGAGGAACCTGATACGGAAGCATTGGACATGGAGTTTTGAAGCGTGAGGTTTAAAAGAAGTGAGTGCAATGAATGTTGATTATGCTATTGTTAGCTTGTGTTATGGTTGTTTATTAACATAGATTATTCGTAGTTGATGTTTGAGGTTTCATGAATTTATTTTGCGAATATTGGTGTTGATGGTTGATGTTTTTAATTCGTATTTTGAATTTTGGACATAATTATTTTAAGTTTTTATGCATTTTATGGTGATTTTTTTAGATTTTTTGAAATAAAAAAAAAAGGCAGCGGGGAACGGGGACAAAATTTTCCCCGTAAAGTTTGCGGGGATGGGAACGAGGATTCCCCGCGACCGCGAGGACGGGAACGGGGATTAGCCCCCCGACCCCGCCCCGCCCAGTTGCCAAGCCTAGCTTTTTGTAACATATTATGAACATTAATAAAAAAAAAGTAATTTCTTCTACCTCTCTCTAACCCGCCCTCTCCCCACTCCCTCCCCAAAAATTTTCTCCGAAGAAGATTGAGTCTTCAGATCGACGTCGACCGGCCACTGATAGACATCACTACTGTTCTGCCACTATTGTTCACCCGTCTAATATCGATGTCATTCCTGTTCAAATCAATGTTATACTTTAGGCAGTTTTCATAATACTTTAGGCAATTTTTATTATACTTTAGGTCATTTTATCATATTTTAAGTCATTTCTTAATACTTTAGTAAACCTTATTATACTTTAGCAAATCTCATTATACTTTAGTACCGGTCATTATAATTTAGCTCCGACTAGCCGCAAACAGAATCAAGACACTTGAAACTGAAATCGATCCCACGCCTACTTAATTTTTGGCGCCTGGCGAAAAAAGCTGAAATCATGTCAAGAATCGGCGCCGTTAGCCTCCATTCACACTGCTGACACAACCTTTAATTGAGATTCATCACCGCAAGCCTCTATTCCCGCCGCCGTGACTTGATTCGCAACCGCAAGCCTCCATTTCTCCCGCCAATACAACATTTTATTGAGATCTACCGTTGAAAGCCTCCATTCCCTCCACCATGACTACCTTATGTCGAGATCTACAGTCGCAAGCCTCCATTCCAGTTGCCAACATTACCATTGTTAAAGATTCGACACTGCAATCCTCCATTCCAGTTGTCAAGATGATTTCCCTTCTTCGATCAACTGTACTCGATGGAGGCAATTTGGGTTTGAGTTGAGATGAATATGGTTGAATTTGAATTTTGAATGTAATGAAGAAGCACTGTAGTAGATTATTGTGTTGAGGGGATGGGAAGGTTGATATGGCACTGCATATGACCACCAGCTTGAATGTAAAAAGAGGGATAAAATGGTTCAAACCTTATATAATATGTAGTAGATTCTCCATTAAAAATATTTGTTGGAAACTAACTTTAAATTCTTTTAGTGATATGTCTTAGGGTCCCTACTAGTGTAGCATTTGCTAATTTTCCCGAAAAATAAGGACACGAATTTTTATGAGACGGTCTAATATACAAGACGCATCTCATTTACAATATTATATGACTCGTGGACTTATGAAGCCTTATCTAAATCATGTTTTAAAAGAAAGAATTACCCATATATTGAAACAGAACCTCATTTCATATATGAGATCATTTTACACAAGATTTCCTCGAAAATAAATTTGCATTCGATTTCGAACTTTAATATTAATTTTAACACAAATATCAATCGAATGAATAATATTTGATTCTTTTACATCCTTGAGAATAAGTAGAGAAGATTAGAGTTTCACAGCCTATGATCGAGAAGTTATGATTTGAGTCACAATTTTACCGATAAAAAAAACTTGTGCAGGAAAAAAAAATTCTACTAAAGTGAATAAGGTGGGGGGGATTCTTGAGAGGCTCCAGTTTGGAGCTAGTGCGAGCTAATTAATTATTGATTTATAAGTGCACCAACGATGGCTACAGATGATCGGAAAAGAAAAGAAAAGAAAAGAAAAGGTTACAAGAAAATAAGAAAATTACAATTAGTTATTTTCTTCACGGCAACCTTGAGCCTCGTACTGGATAATTCACGAACAAACTCGAAACACGAACTGGAATATGTAAAGTCAAATTAAGGGAAACTCTTTTTCTGTAAACTAAATACGTCTCAACTAGTGCACACGGTTTGACGTATCGTTCCAAGAGGTAAAATGACTTTCACCCTTTACACGAGTTGCACCAAAGCGTGTAAAGGTATAAACAAACAAAAGTTGAACGTCGAAACTAGACTATCACAATGATATGAGGACGTAGTATGAAAAAAACGTATGAAAAAATATGCAGGATTTTTTCTTTATTTTTTCAAGTTTTGAAATGCATGCAAGCAGATCACTATTTATAGGATATTATCAACAACACATGAGGAAGGGTTATAAGTAGGTTTAAACTCCTGATTTAATATGGAATTAAATTCAATCATAATCGCCAGCCGTTACCAGTCGAAACGTATGTCCAGGTTCATCATCTGCATTCTAACATGTGTCAGAAATTACTCCCACGATTTCCGCACACGGACCACCTTTCACGCCCTATCAAGTCAGCTTATCTGATAACGGATATTTTATTACACGATAAGCTCTCCAACTTTTCAGGATATTTTGGGCTACATTTTCAGATACCCAAAACTTATATATCTCAAACCAGGCCAGGCCCGAGCTCGGCTCGGCACAACCGGACGGGCGGCGCGCGCGTGTGGTCCACAGGAGTATTTCCATAGACACTATAGTTTTGAGAATAATACACATCCTTTCTATTAATAAGGAGTTATGAACCTGTCACATTTTCCAATGTGGGATAGTATGTGGGATAATTAACTCCTAAGTTAATTATCCTTCCATTAACATTTATCTCATTAAAATGTTAAAACGTTTCAACTTCGTATATTAATTTCTCACTCGTCGAAATTCAATTTTGATACTTTAAATATACTATGACCATCTACTTCGAGAGTAGATCGATCCTGTGGCGTTTAATTTTTCAAAAATTAAATTTAATCAAATATTTTATTTGTCAAAGATAAGTATTACACTATTACATAATGATAAATAAATAAATAAATAAATAATACAAAATTCAATTTTCAACCGTAAATCCGTAATTACATAGAATTAATAACCATATATAGTTGGAACGTGAGTATAGTATTATAGTGAATGAGCCCTTTAACCACGTGTTTCCAGAATCATTTCTTTTTAAAAGCTTGTCTACTTAATGAACATCACTTTTCCGCTTTAAAAAAAGGTTTTGTAATTTTTTTTGCTTGGTATCCGGTTCATTGGTCGACTAATTTGGGGACCTATAACCCACCGTCTACTAGCGGAGGGTTCTTATTTCAAGCCAGAGCTCAAATCTATATGAATTGACCTATTTTAGAAATTGATCACACATAGTGGATTTTGAACCTGAGACACTCTTAAATCTCAAGCCCTCACCATTAGACCAGCTCCTCGGGGTTAAAAAAAGTCTAATGATCCCATTAAAACTCAACTCTCATAATTAAAAATTAAATAATTTTACATAATTTTATGTGTATCACCAATACAATATATTTAGATATTAATTAACATTCATATATAATTATAAAGTAGTTCTAGGGTGCACTTAAATGCATAATATGCACTTGAATTTTGAAAAAATATTCTCAAAATAAAAATCAATAATACCCTAAGAAGTAATCAGTAATACTGCAAGAAGCACCCCAACTACAAAAAACATAGTTCGGTGTATTTTTGTGTGTTCTGAAAAAATCAAATTGAAATTAAAACTGAGTTTAAAATCCAAATGCATGCTATACACTTGAGTGTATGCTAAAATTTGTGATAAATATACCATCAAATCTCAACATTGGCAGAAATTATTTTAAAACTTATTTTTAAGCATATCACCAATATTTTTTCAATTTCTTTTCGGTTTCATGTACAATATACTCTCTCCGTCCCGATATTAACTTCCCGTTATTTATTGGCACAATATTTAAAAAGGGTAATTAAGTATAGATATAGTACATATAATGTGATGGAGAGAGAATTAAATAAAGTGTAATGTGTTTAAAACTTTAAATTAGTTGATATGAATAAAGTATATAAATATAATATTATTAATTGATGTTAAAAAAATATGAAAAATTAATAGTAAAACGAAAAAAATGGTAAAATGGAAAATTAATTAGGAAGGGAGGAAAAGATGTGTATAGTAAACTGTGTTAAACCCTTCTGTCTTCTTTTAAAATTAAACTGTGTTAGCACTTTAATTTTTTAATAGATGTGTATAGTAATTTATTTTATAATTTTTTACATGAAACTATTTTTTAATTAAAAATATATAGTTCCACTATAACATGACATATTTTGTTATTATATATCTCTTTGTTCTTTTTGGTAAATAAATCTTTTTTCATAATTACTTATTCCTTTTTTTTCTTTAATTATTTGTACAATTTCAATATATAATTATATGTTTTAAAGAATAATTTTTTGGTAGGTAATTTACTTAATTTTCTCAATACATCTCATTTATTTGATTAATAACTAATGAAATTGTAACCAGGTGGATTAGCCCACTGAATTTCTCACTTTAGTAAGTGACACGGGTTCGATTCCCTTTGGTAACGAATTAAGAGAGTTATTTAAGGCAGCATACATTCAAAAAATGAATTTGGTTTTAATTTAGGTCATATTAATAATATTTGACCAAGAATGATTGGAATCAATTTGAGAGAATTTCTCTTGATTCGAGAATCAATTTGAGGCAATTTCTACCTTGATTTGAGGCTCTGTGAATGCGGACACCATTTTGATTGTTCCTCCACCACTATAAAAAGGGTGTCTCCTCCGCTATGAAACAAAACAACATTAATTCATCTCACTCTTATATTTTTCTAGTCCATTATGTTGAGTTTTGTAAGTGGTTCTAACTACGAAATGTTTGAAGTTTTGTTTCTTGTTGCTTCCGAGAAACATAGTGATTGAGGTTGTATCTTGGGAACTCATTGTTCGTGAAAATCTGAAGCAAATAGGCAAACAAATTGAGTTTAAAGACAAATGGTTTATATGAGATGTGAAGTATATATAGATTTTAAATTACTCCGAAGAAAAAAAATCAAACGTAGTCAAGTTAATGGCCCAAATGTTTGAAGAAAATGTATTATTTTAATGATATTTGTTGGGTGTAGTGTGTGTAGATGAAGATGACTTATGCAGGACACAGACTTAATACGAAAGACGAGGAAGGAGTTTGACTCGCTCTTCGTAAGATGATATTGCCCCGTACTCAAGTACAACACGGTTCCATGACAATCGCCCCCAAGATACAACGACTTTAGAGCCTCCCGCACGCTGCACTAAGAAACGGAAGCTATAGACAAACGGATTGGGGTATCCGGAACTTTTCATGACACGACTTTAATGCAAAACTACAATTCTAGTATGCTTGTATGCACTTGATAGAATTGTATGAAATCGATTTCCGAATGAATAAAATCAACTTTTCGAATGAATAAAATCAACTTTTCGAAATGAATTAAATGACAATCATGGGGGGTCTATTTATAGATTTTCAAGTGTTGCGGTAAATAGTTGTGACTCTTCATCATTAATTTCACTTTTCTAAAAGCCGCAACCTTTAGAAATAGACAACTATTCGCCAAAGATTATCTCATAGATAATTCGAAGAGACACGACCTTTAGAATAGAATTTCCACCAAAAAGACATCACATTTCACGTCTATTAGCCACAACATTTTACTATTACACTACAAAAAAGACGCGGTTTAACGACGGAAAATTTGCGACGGCCAAATATCCGTCGCAAATTTCGTGTATTTGCGACGGATTTGGGCAAGCCGTCGTAAAAAATGTCGGTTTGCGACGGATATGAAATTCCGTCGCAACAGTTAGTGTTTTGCGACGGAAATGTCCGTCGCAAATCCTAGGGCCCACCACCTTCGTTGTACTCCTGCTCATTTGCGACGGATATGTCGTCGCAAAGTCAAGATTGAAATTTGCGACGGAATTTTCCATCGCAAAACGACCCGTTTAAAAGTAGCCACCCGGAAAATGACCCATTTGCCTGTTTTGCGACGGAATGGCCGTCGCAAATTTTAAATTCATATTTGCGACGACCACTTTTCCGTCGCAAAATTGAGTAGTTGAAGCTCGTCAGAGGGGTTGGTGACCAATAATTGACATGGGTCGTCGCAAAGCGTATTTGCGACGGAATTGCCGTCGCAAAATATAGAATTTGCGACGGAAAATCAGTCCGTCGCAAATTTGTGCAGATTTATAACAATCCCCTTCCTTTTCCTTCCCTTTCACTTTCACTCTTCTTTCCCTTTCACTTTCACTCACGAAAAAAATAAGAAATGATGCGGTTTTCATATGTTCTTCACGTATAATTGGTGTATTTGTCATTGCCTTCAACCTCACCGTACATATTTGTCATTGCCTTCTACTTCACCGTACGTTTTCACATTTTTAACCGTTTAAATGTCATATTTTTATTGTTTCAATTTTTTAGTACACTATTAGGTAATGAGCATGATATATGTTTATTTGATGGGTTTAGGTATTATTGATGATATATGTTTATTTGATGGGTACGTTAATTTTAGTTTGTGTGATATTTATACCTATTTTTAGTCGAAACTCTGCTCAATTTTTATGTACACTATTAGATAAATTGTGTGATATTTGTTTATTTGATTGGTTTACTATGATTGATATATATGGTTGTGTTGGATTGATTTTTGTGAAGGAAATTTTTGTATATCCTTATTTTTAGGCAAACTCTGCCCAATTTTTTATAACTCACGTGATATTTACTTTTAATCTGTAACAGATGCAATTTCCAGATCGTGGTTGGATGTACTCAATACCTAGAATGATAGGAGGAGGCATTAACTCTGCCTTTTGCAATAAATTGATGAGTTTATTGAGTTTGCACTACAACATCCATGCAGTATGGATTGTATGGGTAATATTAGGTGTCCGTGTAAAGACAGAAGATGCAGAAATATGAGATTCTTGAGCGTTGATGAGGTTAGAACTCATCTTGTGATTTCCGGTTTTGTTCCCCGTTATTACAACTGGACCAGTCACGGTGAACAACGGTGGAATGTTGACATCGAAACCGTAGAATACTGGTATACTGGGTGGAGCGGTGGTGGAAATTTTGATGTTGGTGGTTCAAGTTATGTTCCGTATACTCAATTTGAACCACAAATAGAGGATGAACCTGATAGATATCGGATGATGATTGCAGAATCTATTTTGGGTGGTCAACCACAATTCAATGAAACACTTATGGAGGAGGAACCAAATCATCGGTCAAAGAAGTTTTTTGATATGCTTAAAACCGTTGATCAAAAGTTGTTTCCTGGTTGTGAGACTGAGACGCAATTGTCATTCAATGCTCAAATGTTGAACATCAAAACTGAAGGCAAGGTCAGTCAAAAAGTGTTCAATCAATTTGCTAAATTGTTCAAACGAGCTCTACCTAAAGACAACACGGCGCCTGATAATTTCTATCAGAGCAAGAGGCTCTTGAAGGATATGGGTCTACCCTTTGAGAAGATAGATTGTTGTACAAACGGTTGCATGTTGTTTTGGGATGAGGATGAGGATGAGAATCATTGCAAGATGTGTGGTCACCTACGGTACAAACCATCTGGTCGTAAAAAAAGTAAGAAGAAAGTGCAGTTGAAGGCTTATAAGGCAATGTATTACCTTCCCATCACTCCTCGTCTAGAGAGGTTGTATCAGTCCAGTGCCACGGCTAAAGACATGACATGGCATGCTGAGGAGTGTTCTGGTGAGAATTCTGGAGAGATGCGGCATCCTGCAGACTCGGAGGCATGGAAACATCTTGATAGGGAGTTCCCAGATTTTGCAAGGGAGACGAGAAATGTGAGGTTAGGCTTGTGCACAGATGGTTTTGCCCCATTTGGAATGCACGGAAAAAAGTATTCATTATGGCCTGTGTTGTTGACCCCGTACAATCTACCTCCTTGGTTGTGCATGAAGCCTCAACATATATTTCTTAGTATCTTGGTGCCTGGACCACACAACCCCAAGCATAAATTGGATGTATATCTCCAGCCATTGATTAAAGAGTTGAAATCTTTGTGGTCTACGGGGGTGGAGGCCTACGACGTTCATAGGAAGCAGAACTTCACGATGCGAGCTGCACTTTTGTGGACCATTAGTGACTTTCCAGCATTTTCTATGTTGTCTGGGTGGTCAACAGCAGGAAAACTAGCATGCCCGTATTGCATGGACGGTTCTGATGCATTCTATCTTCCGTTGAGTAGAAAAGTGTCATGGTTCGACAACCATCGCAAGTTTCTTCCTCCTGATCATCCCTTTCGGAGGAACAAAACAGACTTTCTAAAGGGTAAAAATGCAGTATGCCGCCCAAGACCACGGATTCGATCAGGTATATGTCTGGGTACTGAATCACTACTGATGTCTATGTGTCTCATATATATAAGTTAACCATATATAAATTAATTATTTCAGGTGATTCGTTGTTGTATGAGGTTACAGTCACTGATTTGATGAAGACAACTGAGGCGGGTGCAATGGAGCACAATAAACGTATCCAGGGTGGTTGGAAGAAGAGAAGTATCTTTTGGGACTTACCTTATTGGAGCAAGTTGTTGATTCGACACAATTTGGATGTGATGCATATAGAGAAGAATGTTTTCGACAACTTGTTTCATACAGTCGTGGGTACTGAAGGGAAGACCAAAGACACTTCAAAATCCAGAGATGAGTTGAGGCTCTTCTGTTCTCGTGCTTCCCTACACAAGGATGAGCAGACAAGAACATATCCCCAGGCCTCTTACACAATTAGTAAAGCAGAAAGGAAGAATTTGTGTAAGTGGGTGAAAGAGTTGAGCTTCCCTGACAATTATGTGTCGAATTTGGGAGACAGAGTTGACACAGAAACCGGAAAGGTGTCTGGAATGAAGAGTCATGATTGTCACGTGTTCATGCAACGACTCTTACCTATTGCATTTCGGTACTCACTTCCCAAGAATGTATGGAGTGTCATCACGGAATTAAGTCTCTTTTTCAGACACTTAACGGCATCAACGATTACAGTTGAGGACATGAGGCGTTTGGATGAGGAGATCCCTGTTATTCTATGCAAACTTGAGCGGATTTTTCCACCCAGCTTCTTCGACTCGATGGAGCACTTACCCGTACACTTAGCGTATGAAGCCTCAATTGCTGGTCTCGTACAGTATCGATGGATGTACCTTTTTGAGAGGTAATTCTATACCATTTTTTAAATCGACTTTTAAGATCAATACTGAATAAATTTTCTAACACAAGAATGTTTTAGGTATTTGCACAATTTAAAGCTCAATATTGGAAATGCGGCCCACATCGAAGCATCAATTGTTAATGCATACCTTACTGAAGAGGTTGGAGCATTTTGTTCTTACTACTTCGGCGATCAAGTTCAAACCAGAATCAGAAATGTGCCTCGCAACTACGATGGTCGTGGAGTAGACCATCCCCTTCGTGATGTTGAAGGTATGTTATCTATATTTTTGCATCCGGGTCGACCAATGGGTAAGGGCACCAAACGACCGTTCAGGGGCAGTATTGAAGAGGAAACAATACATTCATATGTTTTGATGAATTGTCCTGAAGTCCAACCGTATATAGAGTAAGTAATTTAATTTTATAGTTGAGTTTTTTACAATATGTATACTGTTGATATCTGAAAAGTAATTAATTTCTTTTTTCTGATATATAAGCATGTTCTGTGAGTATAAGCGTCAAGTAGAACCAGACATCACAGATGCAACAGTTTTTCAATCCATCCGCAATGATTTTATGTTTTGGTTCCAACGTTACGTGAGTACCACATAATTATATGATTTTTACCTTATAACAAATATGTTATTATTTTTATACATGATAATTTAATATTTACAGGGACAAAATGGCCTACTTAATAACAACCCACATCTTGAAGCTCTGAGCAAAAGACCACTACGTAGTGTGGTATCATACCACGGATATTATGCAAATGGATACAAATTTCATACTGAAGCGTATGCTTCAACGAAATCGACTACAAACAGTGGTGTTTGCGTTATCGGTGCAAACTACAACGAAGAACCCATCGATTACTATGGAGTGCTGCAAGAAGTAGTTGAAATAGAATATCCGGGTTGGCCGAGCAGGACGATAGTGTTGTTCTTGTGTGAATGGTATGATCCAGGGAACCAAGGAACAAGAGTCGACAAAAACTACAAGATTGTTGATATCAACACCGGAAAGAAGTTTCCGGCGGCATACGATCCTTATATTTTTGCAACGCAAGCATCTCAGGTATATTATTGCAAATACCCCGGATCAAGTAGGCCCAACTTGAGGACAGTTTGCAAAGTAAAGGCAAGATCACTGGTTGAAGTTTCTAATCCGTCAAACAAAGACGGTGTAGAACCAACAGATCCATTTCAAACAGAGATACAAGAGGCTCAAACAGAGGTTGATCAAGCAGGTGTGAATATTTTTGTCGACTTACTTGCTGCAAATCCAGAAATGATAATGATTGAAAGTGATCATGAGGGTGATGGACAAGAGCGCGGTGGGGAGGAAGAAGAAGAGGAAGAGGAAGAGGAAGAGGAAGAGGAAGAGGAAGAGAAAGAGGATGAAGATGAGGAAGAGGATGAAGATGATGATGAGGATGACGAGGAAGAAGACGACGATTAGAATTACTAAATTATTGTATATATAACAAGTGAAAAACAAAAATGAATTAATTTGGTGAATTATGAAAAAAAAACGAGCCAATTTGGATACATACACAATTAATTGCGTACAAATGAACGAATTATAAATTTAAGCGGGAGTCGAAATAAATAAATTTACAGAAATAATAAAAATTAAATGGCCCCAATATTTATAAAAACAAGTTAGAAACGAAAATGAATTAATTTGGTGAATTGTAGAAAAAAAATGAGTCAATTTAGATACATACACAATTAATTGCGTACAAATGAACGAATTATAAATTTAAGCGGGAGTCGAAATAAATAAATTTACAGAAATAATAAAAATTAAATGGCCCCAATATTTATAAAAACAAGTTAGAAACGAAAATGAATTAATTTGGTGAATTGTAGAAAAAAAAATGAGTCAATTTAGATACATACACAATTAATTGCGTACAAATGAACGAATTATAAATTTAAGCGGGAGTCGAAATAAATAAATTTACAGAAATAATAAAAATTAAATGGCCCCAATATTTATAAAAACAAGTTAGAAACAAAAATGAATTAATTTGGTGAATTGTAGAAAAATAAATGAGTCAATTTGGATACATACACAATTAATTGCGTACAAATGAACGAATTATAAATTTAAGCGGGAGTCGAAATAAATAGTTTTACAGAAATAATAAAAATTAAATGGCCCCAATATTTATAAAAACAAGTTAGAAACGAAAATGAATTAATTTGGTGAATTGTAGAAAAAAAAAACGAGTCAATTTGGATACATATACAATTAATTGCGTACAAATGAACGAATTATAAATTTAAGCGGGAGTCGAAATAAATAATTTTACAAAATAAAAAAAATAGTTGGGCAAAATATTTTAATAAACAACTTAGATACGAAAAGAAATTAATTTGGTGAATTATAAAAAAAAATGACTTAATTTGAATACATATACAATTAATTGCATAAAAATAAACGAAAGTAGCTTGTGCCCTAGTGGCGCGCGCCCCCTCCTCTTGCACAAGAGGTCCCGTGTTCGATTCCCCTTGGACGCAAAAAATGGATTAATTGTTCAAGGCCTAATAAGACTAATATAGAAGGTGGGCCGCATATAAAAAGAGATGGGTCGGTTGGCCCAGTGGTCCGCGCCCGCCCCGGCCGCCTCGGGTGCCCGGGCTCGAACCACGCGAGCCACTTTTTTTTTTGTATAGGCTCGGTAATTTGCGACGGCCAAATTCCGTCGCAAATATTGAATTTTGCGACGGAAAACAGCCCGTCGCAAATTATAACAGAAAAAAATAAAAAAAATATATATAAACATTTGCGACGGAATGTGGCCGTCGCAAATGTTGTTGACCCGAACGGGTCTGACCCGAAATATTTGCGACGGAATACTGTCCGTCGCAAATTCTGTGTGACCCGGCCGGGTCTGACCCGCCGATTTTGCAACGGATTTGTCCGTCGTTAATTTGCGACGGAAGTCGAAATCCGTCGCAAAAATTAGCTACGGCTGTTTTAGGGACGGATACGTGTCCGTCGCAGATACCGTCGCAAAACACTGTTTGCGACGGATTTTCCGTCGCTAATTCCGTCGCAAAACAGTGTTTTTTTTGTAGTGTTACCACAATAAATACATTCATATAATGTATTTATCCACATATTAAATGACATTAATTTCTCATTCATCCAAATTTGGTTTTGAGAAAGTAAATCTACCAAATCCATTTAGGCAAAATGGATAGTTAAATTGTCACTTAATATTTAATCAAATATGGTCAAAATCAATATTTTCCAACAATATTTATGGTAACTATTACCGTGAACAACAAACTATAACTCACATTAGTAATATAATGGAGTAAAAAAAAATCAGGACTATAACTTTAGGATTGTGGCAAAACAAATACTAGTATAATTTTTCGGGCTAAAATAAGGACTACAACTTTTAAAAGTAGCAATATAAGGACCATATGTTTTAAAAGTAGTAATTTGAGGTCAAATTAGCCCGATTAACAGCATGTATTCATGCTCAATCACACAACTGGATGTCAATTGGACACCAGCCCGAAAATGGGCTCGGGTGACTTTCATGGAAAATTAGCCCAAAAATGAGAGTGCTTTGGGCTGTTTTGGCCTCATATATTGTTACTTTTAAAAGTTACGATCCGTATTTTTCTACTTTTGGAAGTTGTAATTCTTGTTTTGTCAGTCCAAAAAGCAATAGTCGTGAATACACGGCTAATCCTGAGCTTGAAACCACTCTAAATGGATCAAACAAGTCGACGCAACGAAAATGATCATCATTTCAGAAATCGGATAAAATTGAGAGAGGGACACCATGGGCTAAAAAATCGCACAAGCAAAAGAAAATCTCATAAGAAACTTTGTTTAGAAGAGCGGCCCTCTAAAAAGATAATTCACACTGCTATAAACCATTACAAAAAAATTGTCCCACGCCTTTATGAGCCCGTCACGGCGTCAATGGTATAGCATAGAAATACCCCAGTGTTCTTTTACATATATGATTCCATACCACTTGGTGGTTGTGCATGCACATTAAATGAGTTGAAATATTGTGTAGGACAATTTTATATATAAAATGAATCTCCGCCATGTTTTCGTTTAGAACATGATTGAGTTGAGACCCCATAAGCCCTTGGATCATAGACTTATATATAATACAATAAAATGAAATTATATATCGTGTATGAAATTGTCTAATACAAATGAAGTTAATGATAGGTTAGAAATATCAGGAAAAAAAAGATACTTTTTAAAGATATTAATTTCTCTCACATGGGTGTAAATGATTCTCACAAGATATTAACCTTTCAGGATATAATTACCTATCTTCATAGAAATTCAATAGCTACACTCTAACAAATTTCAAAAGTAGAAGTCACAAGTGTATAAACAAACTCAAGACTCCAACTCAGTATGTAGAGAGATTTGACTTTTCAGTGCTATTTCTCAGCTTCATGAATTTCTATAATTTCAATTTTCCACATTATTGAGTATTTATAGATATATAAATATTGCATTTAAAGGTTACAACGGATCGCCGAAGGGTCACTTCAAATGGTTGCAATATTTTACTTACCAAAAGGTGCAGTCTCAAGAGTCATTTGAACCGAAGTGTTACAACGAAAGGTTGAAAAAAGTGTACTTTTACGTGCGACGAGATCCCTTGGCTCATTATATTATGTGAATACACAAATATACTCATAGCTTCATGTGCTCATAATCATATCATACTAGTAAATGAGATTTATATCATATGTGAGACTATTTTTTTTAATGCAATATTTTATATAAATATGAAGCAGCAAAAAGAATCATCCATAAAAGTTGAATGAACTTACTGCAAGAATTTCACATCTAGACATGGAGATGGGTCCAATTATCACAGAAATAGGGTCAAGAAAACTTGGGGGCCCAAGTAGACATTATAGTCACATGCATATGCAAGAAATTAATGTCCTGAATTTATAAATATCAACCTTATATGAATATGGTCATCTACACGGCTTAAGGTGGAAGCTCCACCACTATGGGCCTATGGCCACTACCCTCCATCCTTAAGGCTCATGGGGTACATAAATTAAGGGATATATTTTATATATTTATTGTAAAAAAGTATGATTGAGATCTTGTTTTTAAGCCGTGTTTCTATAATTTTACACTAATCGAATTTCAACCCAGCGGCTAGTCCTATAAATGAATAGTATTCGAATTCATTAGAAAAATCAAAACAAGAATTTAAATTCGACTTTTTATCTATTTATTTAAATACGAACGAGCTAGAGCATTTTGATTTCATGCAAAAGTATTTGTAATATTCGTGCAACTCTTTTTTTCCTTATAAATGGGAACTTTGGCCCCTTTGTGTTTTATTGAAAAAATAAATTGCAACGGCCAGTGATATCCAGAAATTTTAAATAAGATATGCATGCAACTAAGTTAGTTGAAATAATCATTTTTACTTTAAATTAATTATTTGTTAAAATTGATGGTATGCTTACATGCATCCGCCTCTGAGCTCCCACCTGCATCCCCCGACCACGTAAGCGTGAGATTCAATCACCCACGACCATCTGCAACCGACTACAAGGATGCAGTCATTCGACTGTTCAACACCATGGACAATATCATCAAGGCCGTGACCATTTGCGATTGTTTTTATTTCATTAAGATTAGTATGACAAAAATAATTTTGAAAAAACAATATTGTTCCTATCAAAAAAATGGAAGGGAGCAAAAATGTAGTTATAATTTAATGGCATATACACCAACTTCTCTGTTGCCTAAGTACTATTTTCACACTCGTTTTCTACTACTTATGCATGGGCAACATAATCTTGTATTCTTGTATTGTGTTAAATAGCTAGTGTCCCTATACTATACCTTTCTTAAATTTCCATTCAACACGACCATCTGCTGCCAACCGTGAGGTTGCAACCATTCTTGACCGACCACAACCATCCACGACGACATACAAGACCACTATAGACCATCCGTGACCACTTTTATTTCATTAAGATTAGTATAATTAAAAGAATATTTTTTCATACCAAAAACATGGAAGGGAGCACAAATCTAATTTCAAACAATGCCATACCCCAAATTCCTTATTTAAAACCCACTATCATCACTCATTTTCTACTATACTTATGCATGGGCAACACCATCCCCACCACCTCACTTGTATAGTTGTATTGTGTCCCTATACTATACCTCTCTGGAATTTCCTTGCCGTTATAAACTCTAAAAAATTAAGTCCCAACACCAGTCAATCAATCATGTTCTTCTCTTCATCACTATTTTTTCCTCTTAGGTGTTCGTCACTGTTGTTGATTTTATTAATACTTCAAGCTCATTCAACTCACACTACAAAGAAAATCGGCAAAGGCTACCGTTTGATCTCCATTGAAGAATCTCCAAACGGCGGCATTGTCGGCCTTCTTCAAGTGAAGCAGAGGAACACCATTTATGGCCCTGATATTCCTCTCCTCCACCTCTATGTCAAGTAATTCCATCTTAATTTTAGGGAACTAATTTATGAATAACTTTCTTGATAAAAATCTAATCTTTTTCCACAAAATTCCAGGCACGAAACTGACAATCGATTGAGGGTTCACATCACTGATGCAGAGAAGCAAAGATGGGAGGTTCCTTACAATCTTTTACCCAGAGAAACCCCTCCAATTTCAAGAAAGTTTAGCAACACCACCCTCATAAATTCACCAATTGCAGGAAAAGCGCTAATCTTCTCATACAAAACAGACCCATTTACCTTTTCCGTAACAAGAAAATCAAACGGTGAAACCCTTTTCGATACCTCAAACCCATATAATAATCTCGTTTTTAAAGATCAATACATTGAAATCTCGACCAAAATCCCTAAAAATGCCTCTCTGTACGGTTTGGGAGAGAGCACACAGCCCCATGGGATTAAGCTCTACCCTAACGATCCGTACACTCTGTATACAACGGATATTTCTGCTATAAATCTGAATGCAGATTTGTACGGATCGCACCCGGTGTATATGGACCTGAGGAATGAAGGGGCCGCTCATGGTGTTCTTCTGATGAACAGCAATGGGATGGATGTGATTTACAGGGGAGATTCTTTGAGTTATAAAGTGATTGGGGGTGTGATTGATCTTTATTTCTTCGCTGGGCCTTCTCCATTGGCTGTTGTTGATCAGTATACTGCGTTTGTTGGTCGCCCTGCTGCAATGCCTTACTGGGCTTTTGGTAAGTTTTCTCATCAATTCATTCATTCATTTTCAATTATTTGTGTGAAAGTTCAATTAAATGATGGCAAAGTATAAAATACACATTATAGGGTATTAGTTGTTTTCACGAAAACAAACTATGATTTTTCGGTGAATATAACTAATATTCTTTCGTGAAAATAATTAATACCCTTCAATAATTCATGTATAAAAATAAGTAAGACTCTTTAGTAAACACAACTAATATTCTTCATTCAACCAACATTCCTTAATGATTTATGTATGAATCAAAATACTCCTAGATTATAAAGTTAAGGGTCATATTTTTGTCTTATTCCATTTTGATTTATTATAGCTTGGTTCATTTGCTAATATTAGCTTTGTGTTTTTTTCATTATTTCGCTGCTTGCTTCATAAAATTATCTTAATTGAAAAAAAAAAATTATATAATGTCGGTGGAAAATATTGGAATAAAAGATTTGGGGAGAGGAATTTTGATCGATAAAATAAGGCAACATTAAGACAGGGACTGGACTTGTGTTTTTGCACTCAATCGACATCTGATTTTCATTTATTAAAGATTTCTGATATTTCGATTGGAACGTCTTGGTCAACTGGTCGACCTTAATAATGTTAAATTTAATTTCTTGTTTCAAAAATACATAGCCCCTAGGGAAATTATATGTGCATTATTTAATGCGGTGCGAATGGTTGTTTTCTCTAGTTATTTATTGATTTCTCATGTTACTGTGAATGAGTCAATATTTTTATGCATCAATTACACCATATAATTTAAATATCTTTTAAATGATATTAGTTATTTTACTCAAAATAGATTTAATTTATATGAAAATAATTTATCATAAATTTATCATAAAATATTTTTAAAGTATCATTAATATCATCAGAACTATCATTAATTTGAGTTCAAAATTTTTTTACAACAATTATAATATAATATCATTTGACCCAAATTAATGATACTTTGAATGAGATTAATGATACTTTAAAACTATTTAATTATAAATTTATCATAAATTATTTACATATAATATACTTTGTCTTTACTCAAAAATATAAGTTGGTCGGTCAATAGATAATATTAAAATGTGCATCAATTATACATTGCAATTGGTGCAACCAAGTACTCATAAACAATTGTGCATTGTTTTAAATGACGATTTTCAGATTCAAGTGCATAGATTCATCAGGACGTTTTTTTCTTTTAATTAGAATAAGAAAAAAGTGACCAACCTTAGATTTAAGACAAATTCTAGGGTGCATCCAAGTGCATAGTATGCACTTGGATTTTGCACCTAATTTGAAATTGATTTTAAAATCAATTTTGACTAAATTCGCGGGTCGGTTGCGGGTCGGTTTGTGGGATCCAACAAAAAATTCGCGAGTCAGGCACAGTCCGACCAAAATTCGCGGGTCTGACAACAATCGGAGTTGAAAATGGGTCGCGCGCTTCGTACCAATACCCGAAGTTATATCACCAATACCCGAAGTTATAATCACCAATACCCGAAGTTATATCACCAATACCCGAAGTTATAATCACCAATACCCGAAGTTATAATCACCAATACCCGAAGTTATATCACCAATACCCCAAATTATAATTACCAATACCCTAAGTTATAATAACAAATACCCCAAGTTATAATCACTAATACCTCAAGTTATATCCCTAAAAATTTATTTACCAATATCTCGAGACTTAATCACCAATACCCCAAGTTATAATCACCAATACTATAAGTTATATTCTCCAATACCCTAAGTTATAATCACCAATGCCCTAAGAATTACTCAATAATAATGTATCAAATAATTATTCAGGATTACCCCAAGAGTTAATTACCAATACCCCAAGTTATAATCAACAATACCCCAAGATTTGATCCACCAATACCCCAAGTTGTAATAACCAATACCCCAAGTTGTAATAACCAATACCCCAAGATATAATCAACAATACCCCAAGATTTGATCACCAATACCCGAAGTTATAATCACCAATACCCCAGGATATAATCACCAATACCCCAAGATTTGATCACCAATACCCGAAGTTATAATAACCAATACCCCAAGTTGTAATAACCAATACCCCAAGATATAATCACCAATACCCCAAGATTTGATCACCAATACCCGAAGTTATAATCACCAATACCCCAAGATATAATCACCAATACCCCAAGATTTGATCACCAATACCCCAAGTTATAATCACCAATACCCCAAGTTGTAATAATCAATTCCCCAAGATATAATAACCAATACCCCAAGATATAATCACCAATACCCCAAGATATAATCAACAATACCCCAAATTGTAATCACCAATATCCCAAGATATGATCACCAATACCCGAAGTTATAATCACCAATACCCCAAGTTGTAATAAGTCTCAAACAGAAAAAGTAGGTCCAACACTGTCAAACGTTGGAATTTGGGCCCAGACCTGCGTACATCACCGCGCGTTGCGCGGTGAGTTCAACTCGAATCATCGATCCGCTTTCAAAAAGGTATCACAATAAAAATTCTGAGTCTGACTCCAAAAGTTATGTCTGTTTTGATTTCTACCGACGAGCACCAGGAACAGAGGTCAATTTGGTTCATCACAAAAACTGTCAAGTAAACTGGCGAGAGGCTTCTGAGATTTGGAAACGTGGGCGATGAAGGTTTCCTGGCCGTCGGATTCAGAGGAGAAAGCGGAAGGGAGGAGGAGAGAGATGCGGGTTAGTCTGACCCGCGATTTTTGGTCGGGTTGGGCTGACCCGCGAATTTTTACTTGGTCAAAATTAATTTTAAATTGAGTGAAAAATCCAAGTGCATAGTATGCACTTGGATGCACCCTAGAACTACTCTAGATTTAAATATGATGCCTATATCGTGACCGCCATAGAAAATGAAATGGAATACATTTATATCTATATCTATATTTATATCTATATCTATATTTATATCTATATCTATATATATATAAATATAATTGAGGAAAGAGAAAAAGTTGTATTTATTAGAGCAAGTGAAGTGCACTTACTTTATGGTGTAACAGTGAATTTCACTCTCCACTAAAGAGAGTGGATTAATTTTAACAATTTCTTTCTTTTTTACTTTGCACCAATAATTTTAAAATTCTTTAACTTTTTAATTTTAAATCTATTTTCAACACGATATATATCAAATTAAATTGTTATTGAGCATTTTCAATTTAACATATATATTGCACAAATAAAAAGAAAAATCATATTTAAAATATTTATTTTATTATTAAGTGTTTTCTATTGACTTTAACTATATGATTGATTGAATTTAAATAATTTTTATTTAGACCGTATAAGTTTTAAAAATATTAAAATAATTTTATGAATTTTAATGTATGTTGTGAATTTAGTATACAATTAAATAATTATAATACTCACATATATATAATATAATCTTTACATATTAATTGATTTATGAATAAAATAAATTTAATTTAAACTTCTTTTTAATAATCGTTCATTATACAATCTTGCGTTTAAAAATTTTAATATTCTACCCGTGCATCACACGGGAGAAATACTAGTTACTGAAAATTATATAATGTAGATCTTGTACGGGGCATAAGTTGGGTTTGGGCATGATATATTAATACTTTAAAAGAGATGTGTATTACCGTAAAATTGTTTTATACAAATTTTCGCCAATAATAATTTATTAAAAAAAATCCTATTTGTAACGATTACAATTTTTTTTATTAGTATAATATTTTCCCTTTTTTATTAAATTTTCTTGTACCTGACAATGGTTAATACCTCTTCATTCAACAGTCCATATATTTCTTTTACAATTAGTTTTTAGTATTAATTTATGTAATGAAATGAAAAGAACGAGACATATATGAAATTTTGAAAAATATGGGCAAAAATTTGCGTGCGTATGAGACAGTACAAATTTATACTCATTCATATTAAAATATTAATGCGTCAGACTCAATTTATACTCTCCCACCGTCTCATAGCATGAGACAGACCTACTAAAAAATATATAACAATCTTATAATAATAATAATAATAATAATAATATAAGAACAAAATTATAGTGTGGAAAAAATATACAATAGTTATCCCATGAATTTTTTTTTTTCAAAACTTTTCTGAAAGAGTGATTCTTGTGTGTATTCAAGTGCATAATATGCACTTTGATTTTGAGTCCAATTTCAAATTAATTTTAATTTTTTAAAACTCATTAAGCCAAAATTAATTTGAAATTATACTCAAAATCTAAATGCATAATATACACTTGAATGGATACAAGAATCCACAAAAACTCTCCATCCCGTGACAATGTTAAAAATGTTCAAGACCCACAAAGAAACATGTGTGACAATCACGTTAAATTAATTAATTGCTCTTGTTTCTCTCTTCATTATAGTTATATATCTGTTCCAAATATTTTGTCTTTTTAGGGTAGATATTATTTTGTGTTCTTTAACTTGCACCAATTTTATTTGAATATACTAACTGTTTCGACTTTGAAATTCGTTAATGAAGTTTACTAAAATTTGAAATATTTAACCTGTTTTAGTTGGTAAAAGGATGAAAAAGTTGAATTTTATAAACTTCAAATGACTGTTTTCAAAGTTAAAAAAGTTAGCACTGCAATAAAAATTTGTGAAAGTTAAAGGGGAAAAAAAACATTTGCCTAGCATCAATTTATGTTACAATGTATATTAGGTAAATATATATGTGATAAGTATTTAAATAGGAGATAAAACAGTATTTGCAATAGTACTGAATACTGATGGACGATTAGTTTATTCTTTGTAGAAACAAATGGACCACCCTCCAAACCTTATGTGTCCTACTAATTAAGACATGGTTTTCCCTACATGAGTTGTAATAATAATTTGAACATCACTTTCTTTTATTAACTTCTAACACCTGCATTTTTCTATTGGATAATGAATTCATGTGGTTGTAACTTGAACATTTGTGTAGGGTACAAGCATGTTAATGCACATGTCCATCAACTGCTTCAACCTATTGTACATTGATATTAGGGATGGTGGATAATCAAGTCTTAATGTTAATGTTAAAGAAATACTTCGTAAATTATATGGTGGTAATAAAGCATTTAAATCTTCTTATAACATTATCCATTTTGTTGTTCATAGGATTCCATCAATGTAGATGGGGGTACCACAACTTATCAGTAGTTGAAGACGTAGTCGAAAACTACAGAAAGGCGAAAATCCCGCTAGACGTGATTTGGAACGACGATGATCACATGGACGGGCACAAGGATTTCACCCTCAATCCGAAGAACTACCGTCGTCCCAAGCTGCTATCGTTCTTGGAGAAAATCCACGCTCGAGGGATGAAGTACATTGTCATAATCGACCCTGGAATAGGCGTAAACACGAGTTATGGCGTCTACCAACGAGGCCTAGCGAATGACGTCTTCATCAAGTACGAAGGGAAGCCTTTCCTAGCTCAAGTATGGCCAGGAGCCGTTAATTTCCCCGATTTCCTAAACCCTAAAACTGTCGAGTGGTGGGGCGATGAGATACGTCGTTTTCATAAGCTCGTGCCTGTGGACGGCCTTTGGATTGATATGAATGAAGTTTCAAATTTTTGTGATGGATTGTGTAGTATTCCGAAGGATAGAATTTGTCCGAACGGGACGGGACCGGGATGGGTTTGTTGTCTCGATTGCAAGAACATGACGAAAACGAAATGGGACGATCCTCCGTACAAGATAAATGCGTCGGGGACTCAAGTTCCGATAGGGTACAAAACCATAGCAACTAGTGCGTACCACTATAATGGAGTATTGGAGTATAATGCGCATAGTCTATATGGATTCTCACAGACAATCGCCACTCATAAGGCGCTCGTCGGGCTGGAAGGTAAGCGTCCGTTTATTTTATCACGTTCGACATTTGTTGGGTCGGGTCGTTATGCTGCGCATTGGACTGGGGATAATAAGGGGACGTGGGACGATTTGAGGTATTCGATTTCTACGATGTTGAACTTTGGAATCTTTGGCGTCCCGATGGTTGGTTCCGACATATGTGGATTCTATCCCGCTCCAACTGAGGAGCTTTGTAATAGATGGATCGAACTCGGGGCATTCTACCCTTTCTCGAGGGATCATGCGAACTTTTATTCGCCTAGACAAGAGCTTTATCAGTGGAAATCGGTGGCGATCTCTGCTAGAAATGCTCTCGGTATGAGATACAAGCTTCTACCGTATTTCTATTCATTAAGCTACGAGGCGCATACGACAGGAGCGCCGATTGCTCGTCCATTGTTCTTCACGTTCACGAATGAGACGAGGGTATACGGATTGAGCACTCAATTCTTGCTTGGTAGTAGTTTAATGGTGTCTCCGGTTTTGGAGAAGGCTAAAACCAAGATTCACATTCTCTTCCCTCCCGGTACTTGGTACAACATTTTCGATATGACGAAGGTTATTGTCTCCAAAGAATCTCATTATCGAATGCTTGACGCTTCTTTGCACGTGATCAACGTGCATTTGTATCAAAATGTAATTATACCAATGCAAAGGGGTGGATTGATCTCGAAAGAGGCGAGAGATACCCCTTTTACCCTAGTCGTCTCGTTCCCACTTGGTGCGACTTCAGGGGAAGCTAGGGGGAATCTTTTCCTCGACGATGATGAGCTTCCCGAGATGAGAGTTGGGAATGGCTACTCGACATATGTTGATTTCTATGCGGCAGTTAGTCGGGGGGCTGTGAAAGTGTGGTCGAACGTTCAAGAGAGCAAATTCGCGCTGGAGAAAGGATGGATCGTTGAGAAGGTTATTGTTCTTGGATTGAAAGGGAGTGGAAGTAGTGGATTTGAGATTGAAGTTGATGGTAATGTTGTTGAAGATACTTCAAACGTTGAAATAAGTTCAATTGAACATGAATGTCTTAAGGAAAAATTGGAGGAGGAAAAGAATGATAAGGTCAAGAATGTGATGGTTGAGGTTATAGGGTTGAATTTGCATGTTGGAAGGAAGTTCATCATGTCCTGGAATATGGGAATCAAGGCATGAAAATATCTCTCTCAACCTCTCTCTATCTATTTGTTATTACTATTTTTTATGTTGTTAATTATAATTTTAGAATTTAATTGTTAAGGCTTTGAATGGAAAGGAGATGGCATAAAAAGCTTTGTTTCATCCCTTTTCATTTAGATATGTCTAAGTGAGTTTTTTCTCTTATCTCAATACAATCTTTTTTAAAGCGGTTTTTTTTCTCTTGATCGATTATTTTAATTTGCATTTCTCATTTAATGAATTTTAGCGAGTTATTTCTAATTTTTATAGCTTGCCAGCAAATATCATTTTCATTAAAATGAGATTGTAATAAGGAGAATTTTCAGCATTGATCTAGGTAAAGCACTTAACAAGTTCAAGGATTTACTAGTACGCATTTAGATATTAGCACAAAAAAAAGTCATCTCATTTAAGTTTCAACGTATAGGGATGTGTGAAATTAATCAATTTATTTAATTTCTTAATAACACTTCTCAATTAGTGTCCTAAAAAAATAATTTTTCTGTATTAATTCCTCAATAACCTCAAAACACTTTCCACAACCATTCTCTCCCTTACTCCTAACATTTCAACCATTTCGGCAATCATTCTGCGATCAAGAATTTGGGTATAAGGTATTTATGTGATCAAAATAAGGGTATAAGGTATTTATGTGATCAAAAGTATTTTTCTAAAAATAGTGGGTAACATGCATTTGTGAAATTTCCCTTATGTTTATCACATAATTAAAAAAACTGAGGATAAGGAATACATTTTTTACTATTTTGTATTGCATATAGATTTTGTTGGACAAAATAACAGCCCAATGTCGATCCAGTGTGTTAGGGTTATGCGATGCATGTAGACATGCATACGTCCCAATACATTCATTGTAGCACATAGTGATGAAAAGAAGTTAGAAAATGCAGGTTAGATAGATAGTTTGTTAGATACTGACAGTTAGTTTGTTAGGACAGTTAGTTACAACAAACTCTGGAATATTCTACACACTCACACATCACACACGGCTCTTATGCCTCTATAAATATGTAATCTGTACTCTACAATCAATGGAATGAAATTACAATTCTTAACATAGTATCAAAAGGGCCACATGCTTTCCTCTTCTTTTCTCAATATCTTCATCTTTCGATAACTGTTTTCATTCACATCTTCATCTTCATATCTTCATATTTTCATACGGTTTCTTCTTATCTTCATCCGGTTTCCTCATATCTTCATACATTTTCTCTTATCTTCATACGATTTCTGATCCTGGACTTCTTCTCCTGTCAATAACAACTCTTCTTCCTTCCAAACTCCCTTAGTTCATCACCCTCACCATACGGTTGGATCATTCAAACTATGCTTACTGGCGCTCTTAAGTTCTAGCAACAGATCGCGCTCATGGTTTTGAATCGATTCTCTTAACTACCACCTCCACGATTCCAGATTCGTCCATTACTGATGGTATAACTGGTGAATCCATTCCGAATCCTGAGTATCAGACTTGGTCAAGGAAGGATCAATTTCTCTTGAGCTGGATGTTTAGCTCAATCTCCCATAGCATGCTTGGACATGTTAGTCGTTGCCTTCATTCCTTTGAGGTATGGCAGATTCTGGAGGATCTCTACAGATCACAGTCGAAGGCTCAAATCATGAATCTCAAATTCAAGCTGCAAACACTTAAGAAAGGGGATCTATCAATTGATGATTACATACTTCAATTGAGATCTATTGGTGATGCTATTTCAGCAGCTGGCCATTCTATTTCTGATGATGACCTAGGCATGTACCTCATTGGTGGCTTAGGCCCTGAATTTGATGCAGTGGTAGTTAATCTCACCACTAGGCAGGACACTCTCACACTTGCAGAAGTTCAATCCATTCTACAAACATTTGAGATGAGCCTTCTTCACAACTCTACCTCTCACAAAGTCAATCCTTCTCCTGGTGTCTCCTCTTTCGTATCTCCTCTGGCAAATGTAGCTTCCAAAGAATCTGGATCCGGTTCTAAGGGTGGTAATCCCAGGTTTAAGGGTAAACAGAAATTCTATGGTAAATCCAAAGTTATCTGTCAACTATGTGGTAAGCCTAATCATGTGGCTTCAAAATGCTTCAAAAGGTTTGATACTAATTTCTCTGGCCTAGAGAATTCTCAGCCTAGTGGATCAGATTCCACATCTCAGACTACCACATTTGGTCCTACTTTTCAGTCTCATCTTACTCAAGCTTCTTCAGGCTTTCCACACTCAAACTTTAATGTTACTACTGATGTGACTAATGCTCTTACCAACATGCACATTCAATCTCCCTATCAAGGTAACAGTTGTATGACAGTTGGGAATGGTACAACTCTACCTATTTTGCATACTGGTTCAATAAACATCTCTGGTTTTATTCCTTATACATCTATTAAGCTCAATAAAGTGCTCCATGTGCCTGACATGACTAGGAATCTTATAAGCATCTCTCAATTTCTCAAAGATAGTGCTGCATTTATTGAGTTTCATTCTTCTTACTGTCTTGTTAAGGACCTGAGCACTCACAAGGTTCTACTGAAAGGAACTCTTAAACATGGTCTGTATCAGCTGGATCTGGATCACTTGAAGTCTTCTACAAATAGTTCAGTTTCATTTCTACAGAATAAGGCTAGCAGTTTTGTTGCTAGTGGTCTTGTTGCTAATAAAATCTCCTTGTATTACTATGGATAAGAACAATTTGTTGCTTTGGCATTGTAGATTGGGCCATCCTAGTAGTGATACAGTTTCTATTGTTTGTAAATTGATGAACCTTCCTTCCCGTTCTAATGTTTTGTTCTGTGATGCTTGCAAATGTGGAAAGATGCATCAAATGAATTTTAAGTCTGTTGTTCATCATAGTTCAACTAATCCCTTTGATGTACTTCATATGGATGTATGGGGACCTGCTAATACGGTTTCTTTGGATGAATTCAAATATTACTTGTCAATTGTTGATGAATTCACACGATACACTTGGATATTTCCTCTTCATTTAAAATCTGAGGTCTCTAGTAAGGTTCTACAGTTTCTTGCATTCACTGAAAGATAGTTTTCTAAGAAAGTTAAGGCAGTGCAATGTGATATGGGAGGTGAATGGCTTTGGAATCTTATTTTCAAAGTGTGGGTATTAGAGTGAGGCATTCATGTCCATACACCCATCAATAAAATGGTCTAATTGAGAGAAAACATCTACACATAACTGATATGGGGTTTACTCTCTTGTCTCAAGCTTCTTTACCATTTAAATTTTGGTGGGAGGCTTTTTCAATTGTTGTCCTACTTATTAACACTCTTCCCTCACATACACTAAACAATGCTTCTCCATATTTCCTCTTATACAAAAAGCTTCCAAACTATTCCTTCCGCAAAGTCTTTGGCTGCTCCTGCTTCCCTTTCCTGAGACCTTATAACACTTCCAAGTTACAATTCAAATAAACTAAGTGCATCTTTCTTGGCTATAGTGATAGCCATCATGGTTACAAATGCTTACACCCCTCTAGTCGTATTTACATTTCCAGAACAATAGACTTCCCTGAGCAAGAGTTCCCTTATCTTTCTCTATTTCCCACACCATCCTCTCCCTTGCCTTCAACTCGCAGCAAGGCTTTACTTCCTATTCTTCCTTTTACACCAGCTCCTACTCTCAATCTTTCTCTATCTCATTCACCAGTTTCCTCAAGTAATGATTCTGCTAGTTCTCCATCTATCTCTTCTCCACACCATGTATCTCCATCACACTCCCCAGATGCTCTTCCTCACTCTCCTTCTAGTTCCCTACCCACTTCCTCTTTACTTCCTACCTCACAAACTCCTTTGCCTGTTGCTCATAATGTTCCTCTTTCACATCTCATGCAAACCAGATCCAAGTCAGATGTTTTCAAGCCAAAGTCTCTCATGACCACCTCCTCTAACCCTATCATTGAAGAACCCCTAACTGCTATTGAAGCTCTTCTTCATCCGGGGTGGAAGTCTGCCATGCAGGATGAATATTCTGCCCAGATTCAAAAAGGGACATGGGAGTTAGTGTCATGGACATCTGATATGAATCTCATCACGGTCAAGTGGATATTTTGTGTAAAATATAAGATGGATGGTACCGTTGACAGACTAAAGGCCCAACTTGTTGCTCGTGGCTTTCAACGAACAGTCGGGGTGGACTATTTTGATACTTACAGCCCAGTTTTAAAGCCGGTTACTTTGAGAATTATTCTTTCTCTGGCTGTCACTAGGGGTTGGTGTATTCAACAAATTGACATAAACAACACCTTCTTAAATGGAGATCTTAAGGAAGATGTATACATTCAGCAGCCTCAAGGTTTCGAGGACTCTTCTAAACCCAATTTTGTATGTAAGCTACGCAAGTCCTTGTACGGTTTAAAGCAGGCACCAAAGGCTTGGTATGATAAACTGAAGGGCTTCTTGGTGTCTTATGGCTTCACACATTCTGTCTCTGACCATTGCCTGTTTCACATGTCCGTTAATGAAAAGCTCCTAGTTCTTTTGGTTTATGTTAATGATATATTGGTATCTGGTGACGATCCTTCTATGATCCAGCATCTCATCACTCAACTAGGCAACAACTTCTCCCTTAAGAATCTTGGTCAAGTTAACTATTTTCTTGGCTTAGAGGTTGTTGTTTCCCCTCAATGCATCACTCTTACTCAATCAAAATATATCCATGATCTCCTCTCTAAAACTCATCTCCTTTCTAGCAAGCCTACTCCTACTCCCTCTTGCCCTGCTCATAAGCTTTCTACCTTTAACAGTGCCCATTTTGATCCTTCTACACTCTATCGTAGCACGGTTGGGGCTCTTCAATACCTCACCCTCACTCGACCCGATATCACTTTAAGTGTAAATAAACTTAGTCATTTCCTACAAAATCCTACCATTAATCACTGGCAAGCATGTAAAAGGGTCCTTAGATATCTAAAGGGTACTTCATTCCACGTTCTTTCTTTTTTTCCCGTTTCAAATTTCTCTGTGTAGGGTTTTGTGGATGCTGATTAAGCTTCGCCCATTGATGATCACCGAAGTACTTCTGGTTATTGTATCTTTCTTGGTCGAAATCTTATTGCCTGGAGTTCCAAAAAGCAGACTATTGTTGCACGGAGTAGCACTGAAGCCGAATATTGTTCCCTTGCCCTTGCCACTACCGAAATGATGTGGGTTCAGTCTTTGTTTTGTGAGCTTCGTCTTCCGCTGCCGCCGTCTTCCATTTTCTGGTGCGACAATGTTGGGGCTATCACTCTAGCCTTCAGCCCTTCCTTTCACTCTCGCATGAAGCACGTCGAAATTGATGTACACTTTCTTCGAGAAAAGGTTCAACTCAAGCAGTTGGATATCCGTTATGTTCCTTACACTGATCAAATTGCCGATCTTTTCACGAAGACCTTTTCTCCTTCACGATTTCAGGGTCTCAGTTCACAACTTCATCTTCAATCTGCTCCCCGCTTGGTTTCCAAAGGGGCATGTTAGGATTATGCGATGCATGTAGACATGCATATGTCCCAATACATTCATTGTAACACATAGTGATGAAAAGAAGTTAGGAAATGCAGGTTAGATAGTTTGTTAGATATTGACAGTTAGTTTGTTAGGAAAGTTAGTTACAACAAACTCTGGAATATTCTACACACTCACACATCACACACGGCTCTTATGCCTCTATAAATATGTAATCACTGGTAGCAAAAAAAAAAAAGGCGAAGCCCTCGCCCCCAGGGCCCCCACCCCCTGGTCCGAAAGGATTGGGTGGAGGAAGTAAATCATGGTGACTCAGCGGCCCATTAGGTGGGAGGACCAGTGCCTGTTGCCCACAAGGAGCTATCCCCCACATTGGAGGGATAAAACTCTCACACTGCGGCTGCCAGGGCTCGATCCTGCGTCCTTGGAGAGCTCTACTTGGACAGCGTTTTTTAATAACCGCTGTCCAAAATAAATTTTGAACAGCGGTTATACAATAAATATTAAAAAAAATATATATATATTAGATAGCGGTTTTTAACCGCACTCCAAAGTTACTCTTGGAGAGCGGTTAATAACCGCTTTATAAATATAGCTTGTACAGCGGTTCTATTAAAAAATAATTAAAAAAAGAAAATTATCCTGGAGTGCTAAGGGCCTTCAAATATATATAATATATCAATTGAATAATTTATTATATATATTATATGTACAATCCGCTTCTCTCCCTCTTGCTATGCGGCCGTCGCCCTAGTTAGTCTCACGCCGCCGCTGTGCCGACACGGTGCCACCGCCACCGTTCAACGCTGCCGCCAAGCACCACCAACTTCTCCGGCACTCTGCTCGCCCCGCCCGGTTTCGCATTCCTTTTCCTCCGCCAGAATTTTGAACAGACAACACCCTCCGCCGCCTCTAAAACCTCCGAATTCGAAAAGCAAGCCAAACTTCAATCCATCCAAAATAAGCTGAGTAAAAAACCTAAAGAAAAAATATGTAGCCCTAGCCGAGATTCGAGTCGAAGGAGTCGAAGCTGGAGTCCAAGCGGAGATAGGGTTAGGGATAAGCAATCAAAGCGGCGCAGGAGCCGTAGCCATAGCCGTGATAGGTATTCGAGGCGCCGGAGTCGGAGTCCCAGCCGAGATAGGGTTAGGGATAAGCGTTCAAAGCACTGGAGCCGTAGCCGGGATAGACATTCGAGGCGTATGAGCCGTAGCCGGAGCCGCGATAGGCGTTAGAAGAGGAGGAGTACGATTAGTGAAAAGAATAGAGAGACAAATGTATAACGGCAACTCTGTTTTTCCCCCTCATCTTTTTCTTCTTGTTTTCCCCCCACACCTCTCTACTCCCCCATTTTCACTTTTCAAGCTACTGTTGGCAATCCTTCTGCTTCAATTTGCATTATTGGTGCCTCTAATCTCTCCTACGATTACCAGGTGAATTCTCGACTAACCTATGTTATTTGGTTTTGTGTTCATGTGCCTATTTAATTCATCGATTTTTGCGAAGATTGTGGTGAGTTTTCTGCTGTTATTGTGCTACTCTGATTCAGATATTATGCACTAGTTAATTATACTTTCACCCTGATTTATGATATTAATTGCAATCAGGCTACATGAAAATTTTTGTGTGCAATTTGGGTACTAATTTTAATGGTGGATCTCAGGAAATTATGCTATTGCCTGTTAGTTTTGTGTAATTTCATATGTTTGCAAGTAAGGGTGAAACTACTCACTTGTGTACCTGATTTATAGTTACATGTGATTATACAGCGTGCTTATGATATGAGTACATTGAACAAAATTTTAGGTGTGAATAGCTGCGCCCGATGATGATGATGCTATCAGACCAAATTCAAGTCTTTGACAACGATGATGATGATGCTATTTTTCTCGCTCACGGCTCCGATAGGGATCGGAGTTTGAATCGGAATCTCAAGTGTTTATAATGAGGACAGCCCCAAGGCCTGACAATTGTGGGGATCTTCAATACCCGTCACTAAAAATAGGTTTTTTTTTTTTTTTTTGTAGTGTACGCTTGAATATATAATCAAAATTATGTATTTGTATGACAAATTTGAGCTTAATCATGGTGCCTACAACCTGCTGGATAAAATGCCTGAACTAAATGTGTTCTTATTTATTTAGCTCTCTTAAGCTGAATTGGAAGAGCTTAATCATTGTTTTTCATTTTAACTGTTGGAAGATCTTCCAGTAAATTGATATGATTGAATTCTTATTGATTTCTTAAATTAACTTGATTTCAAAATGCGAAGGAGTCTGCTTATATATATCTATTACATGGACAATTAACTAACTTGTGTTGTGCCTTTTTCTTCTTTCCCCTAGGTTGGGGATATTGAAAGTGATGCCCCTTTGACAAAGAGGCTGCGAAGATCATCTTTTGTTGCATTGCAGGACTTAGCCAGCGAGGAGCTTTCTTTCTATGCCACAGGTCCACATAATCCTCAATTAGCTCAGGTTAACTCATTGCCTGCATTCACCACCAAACAGTGCCTTAATTGTGTGATGATTATTCCTTTTTAGAATAATCAGTGGTTAAATAGAGTTGCTACTTTCTTTGTCTTTTAAAATTATGATATTTGATAGTCTTTTAAAATCTACAGTATTTGGGCAGCCTCATTAACAAGAGAGGCAAACATTTGTTGAATATTATTGGCCCAGTTGTATTTTGGTCTATTTGGTTAGAAACGAATAAAATAATTTTTGAGAATTCATTCGAGCCCTTAGAGGAAGTATGAGGTAGGATTAAATTCAGAGGGGTATGGATCTCTTCATGTATCGGATTTAGTAAGAGATTGGAGTTTTGCTTTATAAATGTTTGTAAATTGTGTTTTCTATATTAATAAAATTTCTGTTTCCTATAAAAAAATCGGCAGGCAAAAGCCTATTTATGTCATGTATTGCTTAGTGTGAGTGATGCCAATTGTGGTTGAGCAAAGAGATGAGTGCAGTACCTGATAATGTTGCTTAGGGAGACTTATAAAAGATTTTCCATTAATATTTTGTTGTTGATGGGCTTGATTGATTGTCATATGTTGTTTTGCATTCAAAATTCATTCTCAAACAGCTTTTTGTAATCAACTTTCAAAAAAATTGCAGGCCACATTTACTAAGTCACCAAAAGCAATGTGAGGAGGAATCTCTATCTGCTTTCCCCAGGCCCAGGTGTGCATTTGTATATGCTTGCTTGTAAAGTCTTTCTACACGAATAGTAATAATGTTTACATCCTAAATTATTGTTTATTAGTTTAAGGTCTACACTTGTCTTTTTTATATCCTAAATTATTGTTTATTAGTTTGAGGTTGTTGAGAGATTTCTTGAATTATGTTGGCTAGTGCTGCTATTCGAGCCGAGCGAGCTCGAGTACTTGATATACTCGAGCTCGGCTCGTTAACAATAACGAATAATAATATAAGTTCGGCTCGACTCGACTCGGCTCGTTAACGAGTCTAACAAGCCTATCGAGCTTAGTGGAATTATAAAAAAAATCTTAGTTATCGAGCTTAACGAGTTGAGCTCGGCTCGACTCGACTCGTTAAGCAATCGAGTGCTTTTCGATGTTTCATTATATTCTTAGTTTTTTTTAAAAAACAAGAACTTAAAAACCTTTTAGTATTTTATATAGATTTTCGGTATAAATACTAGTATTTTCATGTTTAAAGAATGAATCGTTCAACTTTTCTTTTCATTTCTTTGATGATTTTTTTTTTTCTTGAAACAGGATGTTACTATTTCCCGACAATGTGTGGATCTTGATATGTTCGCACAAGATGATCTACAACTTCAACTTGGACAAATGAAAAATTGATTGGAACGGAATATTTTTACAATTGATTCTTGTATTCTATAACATTATTAACTTTTGGTTGTATGTAACTTATATATTAATTTGTAATGATATATATATATATATTTCATGTTTTTGGTGTATTTAATTGATGTGTATGTTTATTTATTTGATATTTTGGTGTTGGACTTATAAATATTAGTATAAATTTTGGTAATTTTGTATAAATAGGTTTATGAAAATATAAAAAAATAATAAAAATTATTATATACAAAAAATTATATTAAAAAAATCATAAAAAAAATTATATATAATAAATTATATAAAAAAATCGGGTAAATTAAAAAAAAAAAAAATATATATATAATAGATAGCGGTTAATAACTGCTGTCTAAGTGTTTAGTTTAGACAGCGGTTATAAACCGCTGTCTAAGTGGTTTAGACAGCGGTTTTAACCGTTGTCTAAGTGATTACTTTAGACAGCGGTTTTGAACCGCTATCTAAGTGTTTATGAGCTTAGATAGCTGTCACTTAAACAACCCTTATAAACGCTGTCTAAGGGCGAAAATAACCGCTATCTAAAGTCAAATTTGTACTAGTGAATAAATACTCTACAATCAATGGAATGAAATTACAATTCTTAGTATTAAGTTTTTTTTTTTTTTTTTTTGTCTATATCTTATTGGTCGAACCTGTCATACTGGGCTTGTCTATTGTAGTTTACCACGCTCAGTATTAATTGTTTGCTATTAATAATATTGGGTTATGGAACCTAATGGACTGGAATTCGATCTAAGATTATGACGATCTAATTTTTAAGCATGATACATACATTACAAGAAAATTGACCTTTAGTGACAACAATCCTATCATAACCTGTCATTATAGGAAACAATCTTTAATGACAGGATTCTGTTATTATGGGTTATTTCCTGTCATTAAAGATTTTTAACTAGAGAAGCAACAATAACAGAATTACTGTCACTAAAAGTTATTTTTCTTGTAGTGATATTTGATGTAATCACTCAATTTTCATATAAATTATCATCTGATAAATTGTTTGGCTAGTGTACCTTCAAATGTAGTCATTCTTAATAAATTTGATAAACAATTTTATAAAATTTATTTAATGCATATTTTTCAATGATTATCCATCAATTTCTTTGTGAGAAGAGAAAACAAACTATTATTCATATGAAAAACTCCCTTGTTAGAGAATGATGATATCGAACAACTTTATTTTGTAATGTGGATACAGGATACATATAGAAAAATAATTGTATAACGAAAGTCTGATTTTCTATTGCAATGATGATTTATTTTTATACTCCACCGTCCTATAATAAAATTTAATTATTTTTATCCATCCCACAATTATTTTCACACTTCTAAAATAAAAATAATACTCCCTCATAATATTATTTTATATTTAAATAAAAAAAATAAAATTTTATTTTTCAGCCATTTTTCTTAAAAAATACTCCGCCCATGAAAATTGGGTTTGTTACTTTTATAACGATTATTAAAAAAGTTGATATAATATGTAAAAAGTAAGAATATTGTGTCAAATCAAGTACAAAATAAATTATTTTAAAAATGTCATGTGTGTATGTTGAAAAAGTAGATAAAATTTAGGCCAAGGTTATATACAACCCTATCTTTTATTAATACAACCCCACCAAAAAGTGTTCGGAAAAAAAATCCGAAAATTTTGACAATTTTCGGAATTTTTTTCCGAAAATGTAAAAAAATAAACTGAACATATGAAATTTTCGGAAATAATTTCCAAAAATTGTTACATTTTTCGGAAAAAAAAATTCGAACACTTTTTTTTAGGGGTTATATTCATAAATCATGAGACTGTATTTAACCTTGGCCTAAAATTTATTATTTCCATTTTAGGCAACAAAATTATTTTTCGTGGACCGCCCAATAAAGCACAAAGTCTATATTTTATAGACGGAGGGAGTCAATACTACATATGAAGTTTAAAAGAGACGGAGGGAATATATTTTAAAATATATGCAATATATATATATATTGACAACAAAATGGGCCTACAGAAAAATTCGGCTTAATTAGGGGGACAACTTTAGTAGATTTGATCCAAGTCAGAAAATATGGATCCCGTGAGAAACTTTAGTAGTGTGGGAGAAGTGGACCCATTCACGCATGAAGAATGAATCTAAATTCCAGGCCCATATTTCTGTGTCTCATAATCACTTATATCATCTTCTCTATGCATGTATCGTATACGTATAAGGGTTGCATGTTTCTTATTTTATATAAATAAATTATTTCGTGTTTCCTCTATATTTAATTAAATGATTTCAAGTTTCTAACCTTTTATTTATTTATTTATTTTTAAATCTTGGGTTTCCAATGTTTCCCCCTCATTTATGTCAACATTCACTACATATATTGCCTCTCAACAAAAACAAATTAATAATTGAATAATAATGTGTGTATAAAAAAAGAATTATCAATATATATCATAAATATGAACAATATACTGTATATTTTAATTTAAAAGAGTAATATGCTAGGGTATCGGTCACTGGCCCATTAACACTGTTCGAATAGAATGGGGTAGATGAAATTTTCATCTTAAATAATAAGGAGTACTATAAATACTAGTTTGTTGAATCGCAAATCTACATCATAGATTATAATTAGCATTGTCACAAATCTTGGAATTTAATCCACGATTTCCAAGTCCAGCACTTAGATTTGACAATGGACAAGCTTTAAAATAAAAAGGTTAAATCACATCTATGTTCCACATGTGCGATAAAATGTGAATATAGGGATACTAATTACTTAAAATTTCAATATGCGATTAATTAAGGATATTTTTATTTTGAAAACTATTCAAATACCCCATTTAGTAGTTAAGGAAATTAGCTCTTAAACCCGCGTATTACATAAGTTTAAAATAATTATATTATAAATTTTATATTAAATATTTTGATATTTATTTTATTAGAATAATTCAATTCAGTTATAGTTATGTCAATTTTCTCATAAAATAATTTAATTCGATTAATTCAATTTATTTCTTTTAAAGAAGTATTATTCTCTTAATTAATGAAATTTTAAATTTATGGCCCTAAATTGATTATTGTCTTGATTAAATTTGTGATTAGAATTTTAAAAATTAGATTAACTAGAAAAATTAGAAAATACATTTAGAATAGATGATCAAAATCATTTCTTACGCAAAATCAATTAAAAATAGATGATATAAAGCAATATCCAATCATTTTTAATCAATTGTAATTTAATTTTAACTTACCTAAAATATGACACAGTCAATTAGTTAATTATAATAAAGAGAATTTAAAAGACAATTCATAATTAAAAGAATATCATAAATAAATTAAAACTCATAAAATTTTAAAAAATAAAAATAGAGACTTTAGAGAGGATGGAGTTGGTTCTCCAATAGTAAATATAAATATTATGTGCATTGGTGAATGTTCAGTAATTTATGAAATGTTGATTATTATATGGCATCGACGACTAAGAGTATGAAAAATATTATGATACGAAAGAAATATTTAAATATTATAAACCTTGAACGAGTGAAGTAATCACATCAAGATAGTAATATACTATCTCCGTTTCATACAATTTTCACACTTGAGAATGCATAATTTTTAAGAAAATTGATGAATGAGTAGAGATTTGAGGGACAATTTTTTTTGTAAAGTACAAAATGTAAAGTAGAGTAATGAGTGTTAAGGAATAGATATTCTCTAGAATATTCTATTACGTAAATATTGTATCTTGTACATAATTAACAATTATGTAATGACTTGAATTGTGTGTATGTGTGGGCCCAAAAATAATGACATTTTGTGTAAAATTGAGAATATTATGATATGGAGTTTATGGAATATTTTTCATTTTAAGGGTATGACAGGTATTATGAAATGAATGAAAAAGAAAAGTGTGAAAGACATTAAGCGATAGGGAGAGTACTTGAAAAATACAGTAAATAAAAAAAATTAAAAAATTATAAACACATTGGAAGTTTATATACATTCTTTATTGATGCTAATAATATTTTTATTTCTTTTAAAAAAGATATAGCTAAATTTTGAATTTAATTATTTTTTAAATGGGAAAATGACATTCAAACTACACAAAACAAAGTAAGAAAGTCATCCAGTAGACATGAATGACTCGACCTAACGAAAAGGGTTAGGAAACGTCCTACCAGCCCTAGCCATCCTGAATGTGTACCATGATATTCACATTTCAACTAATCAAATCAACCCAGAAATGTAGAGACAAGTCCAACACTCTCTTGCAACTAATTAAAAAAATTCAAACACTGAACGAATTTTTTTTGAAGAACTAATGACATCAAAAACTATTTTCGCATCAACTTCCACTACTATACGTTCTAAACCCAATTCTTTGATTCAAGATAGAGCCTCGAATAATCTCAAAGCTTCACCTTTCTCAACATAAAATTTCTTGGAAATAACTAGAGATGCTCAAGGTTATGGATCCGCCGGTTCCTCCGGTTTTCCTTTTTTTTTTCTTTTTTTTTTTTAAGTTTTTTTTTTTTTACTTGTATTATTTGTTTTTTTTTAATGTAAATGCAGATGACAAATTTAATAAATGGAAAATAATTTCATTACTTAATTGAATTATTACAAAACAATTGAACTATTACAAAATACAAATTAGTAATTCTAATATTAAAATAAGTATCTATTCTAATATATATTCTATCTATTGAGTATTGACTAATGATACAAACTAATTGAAATATATAAATTTACAAATGAAATATTGAACTATTCCAAAGTAGTAGAATTACAACTTACAAATTTACAACTTAAAATTTTAAATTTTACAAAATAAATTCGAGGGAGGGGGAGGGGTTAAAGAAATTGGACTTGAGCTTAATTTTAAGAAATAAACTTAGAAATTCTAAGTTCGAAACTTAAAATTAAGTTGCCTATGTATCCAAATAAAATTGGAATCAAAGTCCACGTAGTTCTCTTACCTCACTTACCTTATTGGTTCCTGATCGATTCGATTCCGGGTTCATGCATCACTCCCGGTGGTAGTTTCTTCGGAGTCTTCATCATCATTTTCAATGAATTCTTGAGCTCTCCTTTCAGCTCTTACCCAATCATCAAGCAAGCATTGATTTTCCACATTTTCAACGGTCATATTTGATATCGTTGCATCCAAAGTGTAACCTCCCAAACTAAAAGCTTGTTCCACGGCTATGGTTGAGGCGGGAGATGCAAAAACTTCCCTTGCTAAACTTGCTACCGTCGGATATACATTTTTCTTCTTCAACCACTACTTTAGTATGCTAAATTGACCACCATCCTCATCCTCATCAAACTCAAATCTAGAGGTTAGATAATAATCAAGTTCGTGATAAGGGTTGGTAGTAGACCTTGGACGTTTTTGCATACGCTCATTATAAAAACTCGATAATATTTCGTCAATTATATTTGCATATTCACTTGCCCTAGAACCCGATGAAGATCCACCGCTACCACCAACATTAGACTCAAAATTCGGACCACTATATTCTCTAAATAAATCCATTAAAATAGCTTTAATCTTACTAACAATCACTTCCGGCTTAGGATATGCATCAACATCATCGTCACCATCATTCGTGACCACAAGTCTGTTAGGAAATAAAGAACTATAATACAAATTCAACAATAATAGTAATCCTTCTAATCTTACTCTAGGATCAAGTACTTTAGCAACCAAAAATAAATCGGGAATATGCGTAAAATATTTTTTCTATTTTTGCATCATAGAGAAAGTAGCACCACGTAATAAAGGATTTGTCATACTATCATTTAAAACATAAGCAACTTTAATACAATAATCAAGCGCCAAATTACTAGTAGGATAATAAACACCGGATAATACTTTTGTGGACTCATTCAAAATTCCCAAAATTTGACACAAAGAAGTGCATGAATCCCAATATTGAGGATTTAAACGAAAATCACAATTTTCTTGAGAAAAAAATGTACATAAAGCTTCTTTATACTCCATAGACTCCTTTATACGTGGAATTCCAATGAGTTGACACATCAAGAGAATTTTTTTGGGACGCAAATGGAATGTTTTGCAAAAGTTTTTCCATTTTTTCATCAAATTTGAACGTCTTGACAAATAATAAATAGCGGATCTAATAGGATCAACTTGTTCTTTCAAAGCTTCTAAACCATCTTGAACACATAGATTTAAAATATGACACATTCATCTAACATGAATTTTTTTTCCACCAAGGTATGGTTGACAAATATTTGTAAGATCTTCTATACTAGCCGTATATGCACTAGCATTATCAAATTCCATAGAAAAAACTTTTCTAGTAAGAGCATACTCATTTAAAATATCATGCAATTTATCTCTAATATTTACGGCATTGTGTTTCGTATCAAAATCTCTATAAGCAATCAATCTTTTGTTAAGAGTCCATGATTCATCAATCCAAGTGCATGTAACTCCAATATAACTATGGTTTTTAAAATTATCACTCCAAATATCCGCACATATACAAACTTTAACATTTAAATCGGAAAATAAATTAATCAAAACATATTTATACTCATTAACAACTTTAACAACATCACGAGTAGTAGTATGATGTGAAACTTTTTTGCATGCGGGTTGAAGGCCAAGTTGGACTAAATCATTATAAAATGGATTATCGGCAAATTGGAAAGGAAGGTGTTGTGTTATCACAAATTTAGCTAATACTTTTTTATATTTCATTTGATCAAATGCAAATAGAGAAAGGGGATTAATTACCTCGCCTTCAACTCCTCCACCTCCGGTTGACGCTGTAAATCCATGACCACCAAGTTGTGTTTGACTTGAATCAAAGTCATCTTTATCCGGGTGACATAATTTTATATGTTTCCTTAATGTTCCATATCCTCCTCCTTTCACAAAAGAATAGACAACGTTACAATAGTTTCAATGAGCGGTAAGTTTATCGTTTATCTCGTCGTTCACTTTTCTAAAGTGACATGCAAAAATAGACAATTTAAGTGGTTTTTCTTGTTGGTCCCGAAACGAGTAAACAGGTGTATGTGGGGGAATACACCTGAGATTACAAATTTAAACTTCTTAAAACTTATCAGGTTACTTAAGACAGTAACTCATCAGTGGACTTGAAGTCTGCTGAGGAATTACTTGTGAAAGCTTACTGAGATAATAACTCCACTGCAAGCTCAAGACTTTCAGTTGAACTACTATCTAATTAGCTTTCAGGTGCGGATTAGTGAGCCCTTATGAAAACCTCGTTTTTCTTGATAAAACTTTGAGTGAATAACACACACTTAGGAAATAGCAGAATGTAAATACACAAGATATAAAGTGGTTCAGAGATGAATCTCCTACGTCCACTGTCCTGATTAAACAGGAGAATTCCTTTCACTTGGAATTCCTTGTATTATAGTGCCAAGGTGCACTGATCAAATAATCCTCTCTTAGGATGATTGATCACTAGGATAATTCCAGGTCCTATTTCCCAAAACAAACCAGCTTTCAGACTGATACAAACAATCAGCTTACTAACACCACTTAACACTAACTCTCAACCTAACAACTGAGTAGGGTTTTGAGTAGGGTTTGGTTCCAACTGTTGTGTATCATCCTTACTATTAGCTCAAGGCTTAGGATGGATTATCTCTTTCTAAGGTTTGGATATAGCTTTAAGCTCGATTACAGAAGGCTTGGTATGCTCTCTACAAATGTGAAACACTTGGGAAATAAAGGTAATTTCAAGTGCTTCTTAGATAGTTATGAATGTAGAGATTGTTTTTTTCTTGTGAGTTTCCCGTGCATAGAAATGAGCACGTCCTTCTGTATTTATAGACCTTCTTGAAAATCTTCCCGTTGGATTTTGAATCTTCTCAAGTAAGTCTTCTTGTATCTGATTGGTTCAAACGGCTCTATTTGAAACTTTAAGTCTTGTCAAGAAACGGCTGAAAGACCATGCCTGTTCACCAACTTTCTGTAGAAGGCTAGGGAAAGACTTTTGGTACTTGTCAGTCTGTGACAGACCGGCTGTCAGTAGAGTACACCAACGTGTCATCTTCTCATTGGGCCGTTCAGTCTGCTTGCTCAGAATCCTGTCTTGATTTAAGGTGGAACTCTTCTGAGAGAACCTTCTTAATCCTTCATTTATTGTAAGCTTCACTGAAATTCATTTTGCCTTGTTCCAACCAGATTAACTAACAGCTTTTAATGTGTTTAGCATTAAATGTGCTTTGTTAGTTCACATCAGTGGATCTTGGTCCTCTCCTGATGGTTTTAGTCTTAGTGTGAATGCACTTAGAAAATATTTCAAGACTTAGACTATTTCACATATCAGTTTGTCTTCAGTGGACTTCATTCTTCAATATACTCCAGAATTAACTAACTGCACTTCAGTTCCTTAACATTTGAACTGACTTTCTAAACTTTAACTCTACTGAACAATTTTACTTACAAATAACTTAAGAGGAACTTTTTGGCATCTTAATCAAAACTTAAGTCTATGCAATTTCCCAATATTCCTCGACTTGGAGTTGGAGTTGGAGTAGACCCGGTCTCGTTGGTTGGGTGGTTTTCACTTTCTTGAGTAGGACGTCGTGGTAGCTCCTTGTTTTCAAGAGGATCCTCATAACCGGGACCAAGTTCGTGCTCGATTTCTTCTAAACTACACTCGACCGGTGCTGGAGGCGGCGGTGGTGGCATTGAATTTGGACGACGAATGGAAGAGGTGGAAGAAGCTTTACCATTTCCCTTACTTTGACGGCTTGCCATAATATTAATAATATAAATGTATATGTAATGTAATGTAACTATGTAAGTGTATCAATATATAAAGAATAATATGTAATGTAATATAGTAGTATAGTAACTAATTAGATATATTAGAGAACTACTAATATGAAAACTTTGAGAATTGAGTGTGAGAGTTGAAAGAGATGAGAAGAGAAAGTAATCTTTGCTTTGGGGTGAATTTTGGAGTTGAATGAGGTAGTATTTATAGGGCAGAAAGACAAAGAAAAAAAACTGCCGTAAACCGGCGGTTCGAACTGGAACCGGTGGTTCCGGTTAAAACCGCCGGTTCCAACGGCTACAAACGGCTATTTTTTAAATGGTTAAAACCGCGGTTCGAACCGGCGGTTTTGGTTCTAAAATTTAGGGGAACAGGAACCGAACCTTGTAATTTACGGCTTCGGTTCGGTTCCGAAACCGTGGAACCGGCGGTTCCAGAACCGCCGCCGGTTCCGGTTAATTTTAAGCATGTCTAGAAATAACAAGCAACAAATTTGTTTTTATTGTCATCCACTATCATTCAGACACTTATTTCAGTGGAATCATAAAATAAAAAAAGTCACATCCATACCTTGAAAAAACATAGGAGAGATATATGTTGAACTTTATAGCGAGTAGTCACATTTTATCGAGTACAAATCAGTTTCGCTTCCTTCTGAGATGGACCCATGTATATTATATATATATATATATATATATATATATATATATATATATATATATATATATATATATATATCAATGGTGCAGAAGTCGAAAAACGCTAGACGGACGTTTATTGACCGCCTAGCGCCTAGGCCGCCTAGATTTTCAATCTTCTATTGACTAATTCCTTCCATGGCAGCATTTTTAGCAAACCATCAAAACCCCCAATTCTCGACTCACCACTATCTAATGACCCCCACCCCCACCCAACCGCCTGCAAATCCACTTCTCCACCTTCACCCGCTAGTCCGCCACATCCTCCTCGCCGCCTACGACTCCGATTCTTCCACCTCTTCTCTTCAAACCCTCAATTTCTCCCCTACGAGAATTACCTCCTTGAAAGTCCCCTCCCCCCCCCCCACCCTTCTCATTTCCCTAAAAAAAACCCTCATCGTCGTTGCTACTTTTTCTGGGTTGGTGATTTTTTGTTCACTTAATTTGGCTACTGGTTCTCTCCGTTGCTGCTTTTTCTGGCTGCGTAGGCGGCGCTTGGACTCACAAAATGACTTTTTTTGCCGATTGAGGGTAAACCGGGGAGGCCGACGGCCGCTTAGTGCCTTGGCGGCCCCTAGGCCACTTTTTGCATCATTGATTAAAATTTTATTAGTGTTTTTTAGGACGTGTATTTTTAGAGTGTTAATAGTGAATCAATTGTGCAAATATTTTGCTTAATGAAAATTTGTAGGTTTTAACTGTATTCCTTCCAGCCCATAATTATTTACACGCTTTCTTTTTTTACGTACATCCTATAATTGTAGCTTGCAAACCCCAAAAAATAAATCTCTACGTAAACTCAACCTTCATAATATTCATATATTTGCATAAAATGTCATTACTAATACTTTTGGGGTCCACACATACACCAAATTCAACCAATTTATTTATTTATAATTAAAATTTTACAAAATTATCTTCAACACTCAACTCATTATATTTTATTTCTTAAAAATAATGTCAATTATGGGGCAAACAATATTGGACGGATGGAGTAATTGACTAGGTTGTTATATATGAAGCAGTTCTTAATGTATTATATATTGTTACTTTCTTTGTGTGCCTCCGCCATGAAAAATCACTGGATTCGTCCCTAACCTCCTTTCATTTTTTCAAAAAGGTCATTGTAGGGCACTAAATCCTTACCTACATTGCTGCAAATGTTATTCCAAACCATCGCATTTGTTATTTCCAAATGCATAGAAGCATAGTAACGAAATCCCTTGTCTTCATCTAACTTTGTGGACATTGTGAAGATCAATTTCATTCTTGAATCATTTTGAGAAATCACATGTTGGATAGTTAGAAAGAGACTTGTTCCACGACAGCACTCGGTAGCATGTATGCCATGAACATGTGGTTGTGTGCCATGATGTCTCTTAATCTCTAGGACATAGAGGACAAGGTTTATATATCACCACATGCTTTTGAAAGCTCATATGTTGTGGGTAAAAACCTCTTACAAGTTTTCTAAATGCAAGTTGTTACTTTAGGAGGGATTTTAAAACTATTTTCTCTAATAAAAGAACACCTTCTGTGGCCGAATCTGGGTCATTATCTATCAATTCATAAACTGACTTAATTGAGTACGAACTTTTAGGGTTAAAGTGTCATGTTAGTGCATCTGTAAAATCATGATGTGGAAGTGCGGTGTGGAGGATACATTTCACATCTGATAGTAGGAAAAACTCCTCCAAATTTAAACATTAAAATCCTGATTACTCCTTGTAATAAGAAGGTCTAAGACCTAAGAATCTTCTAACTCTGAAATACTGGGCGAATGGACCCGAAAATCCTTATCTTCATACACCACGACTAACTCAGACCATCACTCTGTCTAATTTCAATTTTCAATGGATACCCCTCTTAGACTATATATATTAACAACTCAACTTATAATAGAAATTGTATCGCTCTCATCCACATACATAAGTAACATAACTTACAGTCAAACCAACTTGAACTTTTTTATGATTTATTAGTGACACCTATCCAACCTAAAAAAAATGTCATTTCATTATTTATAGAATACATAGTATCAATAATTATTTTTATTGTATTTAAAAGGTGTAAGAAATACATTAAAATTTTGATATTCTAAATTTATAATTATAATAAGGAAAAAGATTACTATACACTTAAAATAATATATCAACTCAATAAAAAAATTAAAATTACAAGAGTTAAATATGAAATTAAAGTGAATAATCCAAGCTACAAATAGATCATAGATGCATGGTACATGTATTAAATTACAAAGTATGCTAATATTGGGTTCTATTTATAGAGAATTGAAAAACATGAACACAGAATCTAATAAGAAAAAGTTTCATAATACGAAATTTATACCGTTACATATATTTACTAATAACATTACATTCATTCACTAATACCATTAATCTTATAAACTAAAATTATAGTATAGAATGTTATGGAATAAATGAATGCATGTAACGTTATCGATTAACAGATGAATGTAATGACATCAGTTTCATACTATGAACAAGTTTTACATGAGACCTACTTAAACACAAATTGTCAGTTATAAGAAAAAAAAAACATTAACTCCACTCTTGACCTTTTTAAATTATATAAAAAAACATTCTCCCAACCAATTGGTGTCAAGTCATTATTAACATTATTTTTGTCTTTTAGTTGTTGGAGTCACCAATAAATCTGGTCTTAACAAGATCTTTTATCGCCGAAATTACAAAAATTTATGTGAGACCAAATTCATGTAAACTCTCTTCTTCAAATTATCAATGTTTAGTGATTTTGAGAAGAATAGCCTATAGAATTAAGCATTTTTAAATGGCGATACTTCATATGCTAAAATGTGATACTATCTTAGGAGGCCAGGTGCTCGATTTGTGAAGCAAAGTGCTTAATTTGTGTTAGTGATACGAAACCTTCTGCCATTTTTTTTTCTTAATTTTGATTTGTTATATGAAGTTTGACTAGATTGTTACAATAGGTTGAATCTATCTTGGGTTGCTTTCTATGAAATCAAAGATCAATTTTTTAACACTCCGGTATTTTTGGAGAAAAGAAAGAGAAGTTTGTTGTTATCGATCTTTGAATGTGTCATATGCGTTCTTTGGAAATGGAGGGATATTTTTTTTTTGTTGGGATAGGGGAAAGTTGTGGATGGGAATAGATGAAGGATTTGGAGTTGACAATCAGTTAAAGAACCAAGTTAGATTTTGTATTCTTTCAATGATTGGTTAGTTGATCCTAGAATAATGTTAGATGTATAAGTTAATTGTTTGAGTTATTTTGGTTATGCTCCTTGTAAATTGTTTTTTTTTTGGTACGTGTGGTACCTCTCTTTTTCGATGAAACTTTTGTTTGATAAAAAAAAATGATACGTGAATTTTACTGAGAGGCCTACTTTAGTCAAATACTCCCCTGCATGAAACTCGGTCTTTGTCCAATGAATAGAGATGTAAACAAATCAAATTGAGTAGTATTTGATTCGCTAAACTATTCGAATATTCATTTTTTAATTTGTTTAAAATTTGATTCTTAAATATGATTTGTATTCGATTCGAAATTTGGAATTCAAATTATTCAGTAGTATTCGACTGTTTGATTCAAAATTGTAGTATTTTTTAATATATATATTTTTTTAAATCTACCTTTTTTTTTTCTTTCTATTTTACTATTTATTATTCATTGAAAATTATATTAATCAATATATAATTAGTTGTACATTAATTATAATATACTTCAACCAAATGAAGAAGGTGGAGGAGGAGTATTACGCCTTGCTAGAAGAGGAGGAGAAATAAGTTGTTTCATTATCATCATCAAGATTAATTATTTTATTCTCACTTTCTATGTATGCAGATGTGGTCGTGAGAGTTGGAGACGGTGGCTCTCTGCGTTCATGGAGGCGGAGTCGTGGCAGGGTTCGGATGACTTTGGGCATCTTGGGAGGTAGGATTTCGAGCAAACGGCTTCGATTTCCCTGCGTGGTGGTCGGCGACGATTTTGGGGAAGCAAATTCGGGTGACCACATTTTGAATTGGGTGACCCGCAATTTTTTTATGGATCTTAAAAAGTTAAAATTGATTGTAAATTGGGGGCAAAATCCAAGTACATAGTATGCATTTGAATGCACCCTAAAATTTATCATATTTTAAAGAGGAGTAATATATATTGTACTCCACTTAACTATTAATATTGTGATGTAGATTAAATTCAGAATCATTAACCTTTTACATCTATATATATATATATATATATATATATATATATATATATATATATATATATATATATAAATACAATAGTGGTTTTTTGAGCAAGTTTCTGCCTAAATTTTGTGTGGACCCCAAGTACTTTTATATGTATGGACCCCAAGTACTTTTACATGTCTTTTTACATGAACAATATTTTTTATTTTTTAACCACACCTCTCTATGCATTTGTTCATTGTATATTTAAGCATTCATGAACCTAATATGATTCATTCTTAAGCCCTTTAGGACTTTTGATTTGTTACAAAAAAAATTGTTAGCCTTTTTGTGGTGCATTTGTTACTTTTCACCTTTAATCATTGAATAACTATATCAATATAAATTGAAAAATATAAATAAAATAAAAACGAGTTAAAATTTAATGAAACTTTATTTGAGTAATTGAGATAGATTTATCTCTCTAATTTGTATAACTATAGCCAATTTTTTCATAATTTATCAAATTAACTCCATATATTTTTCTCTCAACCAAATTATGTCCTTACTTTATGCTTTTAAAAATAAATCAAATTGAACACATATTTTTGCTCTTAACCAAATCATACCCATATTTTTATTTTTATTAAACATAGTCCATTTTTTTTTCTTAACTAAATTATACCCTTTTTTTTATAAAGATAATCAGAATAGTTAATTTATTTTATTTAAATCCTTTTGTTTTAAAAGATATGATATTTTTTTAAAATAATATCCTTAAATAGAAATATTTAACTAATTTTAGCACTTATCATCTATAATTTAAAATACCAAAAGATTAAAAGAAAATTATTAAATATTGAGAAATGTCTTATAATTAATAATAAGAAAAAAAAACTGTAAATATATTTAATAAACTCAATTTAAAATCTATAAATCTTTTTTTAGAATTTGACCATTGAAGGGTAAGGTTTTTTTTTAAATAATTCGATTATATGTATAAAAAAAATAATGTCGTAGATTTAATAAAAAAATAATAAAAGTAAGGTGTTTCTTAATCATTAAATATTATCTATATCCATATAATAGAGAAGTAAATGAAAAACGAAGTTAAAATTTATTGACTTTATTTGAGCAATTGAGATCAAGACTTTTTTCTCTTATTTTTTATTTGTTATTTATTAATCACAATTTTAAAATTTAATAATTTTTTTGTTTAATATTTAACGCACTATATATAAAAATAAGAATTAATTTTTGCACCCTTTATTTTGACATTCATATTACATATCTAAAATGTCAAAAAAATGAATTTTATTATTTTTAAATATTTTTTATTATATGGGTTGAATTTAGAAGTTTATTATATTGTATAAATTTATAATATCCTTCAATAGTTTGTGTATTTATAATGAATTTAGTGTATAGCTAAAAATAATATATTCTCTCCATCTCCCAAATTTATTCACATTGGAATTGACACAAGTTTTAAGAAAAATAATTTATAAATAAAATAATTGTTTATATATAAGGGTGATGATAAAATAATAATTTTTAAATAGGGAATGAAAATAGATTTGAGGTTGAGGGTATAATCTAATCAACTAATTGAAAGTCACTCACATATATTAATTAAAACTATTAATAAATAAATTTAGGGTAAGTAACATATAGGTCCAAAATGTAATGGGTAATTTAGTGTTAGTCTACTACTTTATTAAAACTACAAATAGGTTCAAAAAGTAGGCCCATGGGAGAAAGGGACCGGTTGCCCCCTACATCCAATTTTTTCTCCCGCGTAGCCTCAACCCATACCTCCTCCACCCTCCCCTCTACTGGTGATTGGACGTCGACCCCCAACTATCAAACCCATACTACCTTTAAGCCCCCATTTTCAGTTTCGATTCAAAATTCAAAAATTCGCAACCCCCCAAATTCCCCCCGTAAAAAACCCCCCCAAAAAATCCAACTTCCTGAAGAATCGGTGCATTTGAGGTAGTTAATGCTGAAATAGCAACATTTCATAGTATAGGGGTTTGTTTTCAGTTGCCCTAACAGTTGAAAATTTTGGTATAGAAAGCAACCATTTATGGCGAAAGACAGAGAGAAGAGTTCGAGGTCAATGAAGAGGAAATACGATGAAGACCAAAGCAGGCCTGGTAAAAGTGTAGGTATGTGGACATAAAATACGATTTAATGGGTGTTTAATAATTTTATTTGGTTAATGTTTCAGATTAACGATGAATTTTTGGTTAAAAATTTGGGGTGGGTGTACGGTGAAAAAGATATTAGAGAATCCTTGTTTTGTTGACATTATTATATGTAACGATGATTATCGATTTTTTGGACCGAGTTAAGCAAATGCATGTTTGTATATCACATATGAAGTTGAGAAAAGAATGACGGGGTTTTTTTTTCTGGTTTGCATGCTGTGTAGGGGTGGGGTGGGTGTGATTGCGCGCCGTTCAACTTTGTGTGTGCAAAAAATTATGTGCAAATCACTACTTGTGGCTACTCAGGGCTTCTCCTAAGTAAGAATATGTGATATTCTGTTAACATCTACAGATACTGGGAGGGGGGTGAAGACCGGCATGGGAAACATAAAGGTTAAGTTAATTTTTAGTATATTTTGTTTGAAATTTGATGATGTTTAATGATTTTGAATTTGAGGTTGAATAGGTGAGAAAGGTCGGAGTTCAAGGAACAAAGATGATTCAAGATATAAGGATGAATCGGGTAATTTGACATAACAAGTGTGGGTGGCCATCTAATACTAGACTTGAATGTATTCTAATATTTACTGTGGTGAATTTACTGTAGATGATGAGAGGCGAAGGAGTTCTTAAAGACAGAGGAGGGGGAGCAGTCATAGCTATACAAAAGGATCTTCGACAAAGATTAACTGTAATGAAAAAATATTGTCCTTATGTAGCAAAATGATGGTTTTATGCTCACTAACATGATATGTTTTGGGTTTTTTAGGTAACAAGAGTTCAAGTGTTGGTGGGGAAAAGGGGGATACAAAAAAGAATTATGTTTGTGTAGATGATCGGAATCGTGATCATGCTAAAGGTGGACGAGTTCCAAGAATCATAAAGCCCAATAACTGTTTTGGTAAAGTTCAATTTTGTTTGATTTTACATGAACGTGACTTACCGGGATTTGACAATCTGGTATTGCTGCTTACATATTATTATAACTTTTGTTGTAGATGAAGTAGAAGTTAGAAGGTACGAAACTTATTACCGGTCAAATATGAGGAGAGCAATAAAGGAGATAAATGGTCTGAAATTCAATAGAAGTGAACTTGCTGCATTGAGAAGAACGATGTTCTGGTTGTTTTTCAATGCGATTTATGTGGAGCACTATGAGAAGTTGATGAAGACATGCCACAAGCATGAGGAGAATATACGGACGATCGTGCGAACTTTTAATAAAGACTCAGGCGATTTTGTTATAGGAGGAGATTATCTGAAACGGACTGCCATGGATGTTAAGCTTCTATTTGGTATTGTGGGTGGGACCAAGAAAGTCAGCATGAAAACAGAAACTAATAAAACCCCCAAGTGGGTACGACGCTGCTTTGGAAATCAGTTACGAAAGCGCAGCACAACCCACTTTGTTTTGTACAAACCACACATTCTGGATAACATCAAAGTGAATCAACAGAGGAATGATGAGTATAGAGCGATGGATACTGCTAGGCTAATACACATCTATTTCCTTGCGTCATTTATTTCACCGAACCAGAATGCAGCAATACCCTATAGCGTTGACACACTATTTGGAGGACTTGGACGAGGCTTGCAGTTATGATTGGAGTGGGTTTATTGTAGACATGCTGAAGGGTCAACTAACATCAAGTATGACAATGAGGGCTGGGAGTTGCGCAATTTTACTGCCGGTAAAAAATTTATCAAAACTTTCTGCATTTTTTTTCAGAAGGGATATGTGTGTTTACTTAGTTTCTGGGATGAAAATGTCTGATTAATTGTAAAAAATTTCAGTTCTGGCTTTGCGAGCATACACAGTTATCTGTGTCGATGGGGGATTACTTTCCCCAGTTCTTAAAGTGGGATATGAATGATTTGCATTATGCATTGTATGATGTGGAGCTGCCTGCGATTGAAAACATAAGGGACATGATGTTTTCTTTTTAAAAAAATATCGGTATTTCATAAACCCATATTAATGACCTTGTTTTGAACAAATGACCGGAGGAGGAGAAGGTATTGAATTTTTTAGATGATATAAGCGACGAGGATGACAATGATGAGAGGGGTGCAGAAATTTCACAAGAAGAAGAGAGGACAAACTCGCCTGGAGGATATTTTGAAGATGGGGAACCGTCACGGGAAGAGATGCCAGTAGAAGATGCAATATCTAATTTGCCTGACATAAGTCTAGAAATAGATGGGGATGTGCAGACATCAGTCCCCCATTTTGAAGAGATGCCGGAAAAAGATCCACATGTTGATTGTGATGCAGGGGTGAGGACACCGTTGAGAAATGGAGGTGATAGCCCCATGAACATACAAGGACTCAGTGGAGCTGCCTCAGAGTGTAAACAAAACCCGATTGCAGGAACCCCATCCTTTAGTCTCGCAATGACTCAAATCGGTATTGTTCCGAATAGCCCGAACAACATGATAGACGGGGTTATTAGGCAGTTGTCATTGGATGGGCATGTGATTAGTGATATAGGGGTAGATGGCAATGGGTCAGATGTTGACAACGATGAAACTGGGTGCGTTGAGCATAATATAATGGATCCCGTTTATGAAAACAGTGAGAGTCTTAAGGCAGTGGAGATTACTTTAGAAACTGGTGTTGTGAGTGCAAGTTACGAGGTCAAAGAATTGGAGAAAAAGATGGCTGCTTTGAAGGAGCATACTGAGTGTTTGACAAAAATAAAGAATGAGAGGATATCTCAGTTAGTGAAAGACAATGGGGAGCTGCAGAATAGGTTGGTAGAGATTGAAATAAAGGATAAGAGGATAGCTGGATTGGAGAATGAGATTATAGAGCTGCATACGAAGTTGGGTGAGTTAAAAAGAAAGGATGAGAGAATCTCCGAGTTAGAGAATGAGAATGAGGAGCTCCAGACTAGGTTGGGAGAGTTTATGGTTTCGAGTGCTACTCAAATGTATAATTATCCAACAAATCTGGCGTGTATTGAGGCGCTCGAGAAACTTGCAATTAAGGAGCGTGAGAATGAGGACCTCAAAAGTGTGAACGAATATTTATACAAGCAAATAAATGAGTATTTGAAAGAGAAGGCCAAGATTGATGATCCTTATAATGAATGTTGCAATGATGTGCCTGATGAGACAAACCAAACAGATACAACAGCTCTTAAACATGGGGATAAGGCGGAGACGGCTGAATGTGAGGAAATGAATAAAATTGTTGAATTGGGTGGTGATTTGGAAAAAGACAAGGGTGGACATATGGAGAAAGTTGTTGAGTTTGGAGGCAATGTGGAATCGGTGGAGGTTGGAGTCATTGAGAAGACTGTCGTCGAGACTCCACATGATGCAAAAACCCCAGTAGTAAGGGGGAAGAGGACTATTAGATATCCGACACCCAGCACGCTTGTGAAAAGGGTGAAGGAGAGGACAGAACAAGCAGGACGAAAGATTGTCCAACTTACGCCACAACTACCCACAAACGAACTTGGAAAAAAGCATGGGGGCGTAGTGGATGTCTATGATTTTGAAGATGAAATGAGGTTGGTCAATAAGGAAGGAAATGTGAACTGCAACTTTGAGTTTGACAAATCATGTGCTGCTATGAAGAAAATGAGGCAGGAAACTATCAATAGGATAAAAGACTTACTGCATTCGGAAGGGAGGGGTGAGCTCTATATATTCATAATATAATTATAGACTTGTTTTGGATTTTTTTTAATGTTGTGCAGGCATGTGGTGTGGGAGGGGGAAAAGCCACTGGCTGTTGTATCAATTGGGCGCGTACTGGAGATTCTCCATCATATGAGAATATCAGATTCGGTTAGTTTCCAACAGTGTACATTTTTTCAAGTGACAATGTTTATTCAAAACACTGAACAACGTGTAAAATATATTTGGAAACTACCAACAATGTTATTTTACAGGTAATTGATGCATGGTCGGATATTGTTCAAATGGTTTATCGACAGAGCATCCCCAAGTCGAAATATACTCTGGTGTTTACTTTAAATTGTTGGGTAAGCGTAGAGTCTATTATATAAATTGATTAGAAACTGTATTAATACAACTTATAATTAAATGACTAATAAACTAGTGAGGTAGGAACTTATTATGGATGGTGGTGTTCGCAAAAAAGCATTCTTCAATGCTCTCATAGTTGATAACATCAAGGCTTGTATGGATATGGACTGTTTGTTGTTCCCAATACTAGATGGAGGATCGAGCGTGTCTTCGAGAGGATTGGGTGACCACTGGACTCTTTTAAAGCTGAACGTCCGAAAGGTTGAGTGGAAGTTTTACAATCCAATGCGCCACCAAGACGGTGCTAAGGATAAACATTGGAAATCTTCTTTGATTGTGGTGAGTATAGTTTGCATGCAATTTCAAAAAAATATGGTTAGTTTGCTTTGCTACCATTGGTCTGAAATAAAAATATGTTCTTTATAAATTAGGTGAAATATATTGACAAAGCGCTTAGAGAAGTGTTCAAGAATAACAGGCCAATGCATCCCTTCTTGAAAACCAAGTTGGTTGTACCAACCTCTTCCGAGGATTGTTTGCAGCAGAAAGACGATACAGTTGATTGCGGTGTGGTCGTCTGTAGCCTGATTGAGATATTTATATGTCAAAAAAGGCACGCCGAGGTAATATGGGGGATAATTCACCAGGTAATTACCGGGCCAAAATGGTGAAATGGTTTATGAAACCAAACGATATTGAACCGTGATCAATTGGGATACTCTGCGTAGTTGAATTTTTGGGCTGTATGAATGTTGGAATTCGAATTATGCATTGGGAACCTTTTTTGGATATTAGTTTTTGAATGTAGCAAGGGATGCTTGATATGTATTTTTATGTTGTATGCATGTATTTTTGCTAAAAAAATGATTTGGAGTAATGTAATTTATGAATGACACCTGGGCAGTTACTATGCAATTTTTTTTTTTTTTTATGAAAGTTGGTTGGGCTTGTGATTTTCTATCTTGTTTATAATCTGCTTTTTTGGGACCGGGAAGGACATATTTTTTTTCAAGGCATATTTGGTATTGAGTTATTTACAGTTGGCTGGGCCTATTGGTAAGATTTTTGGACTGGAAAAGGTTATTTACAAAAAATATGTTGCAAAATAATATCTGAATCCAAACATGTTGGTGCAAAAAAAAAAATGTAAAGTGCAAAAACTTTGTTACAAATATTATGTTGTGAAAATTTGGAGGATATTTCTCTATTGTCCAGAAATTAGTTCGGACCTGATAATATAATTTAAATTGGGCCTACTTAATGGGAATGTATTTTGCACACTCAAACTTGTGTTCGAGATTTTGGGAACCTTCAAATTAGTTCAATTAAATAATTAGGCCCCTTCTTATTTTAAAATTTTTTTGGCATGATTTTTTTGCACACCCAAACTTGGTCTAGAGACCCCATATTTCTTAAAATTTGACCCCATATTTATTATCCGGACTATAGAGAATGCAGGCCCAGGCCCCATAAATAATTTCTTGCATGATTTTTTTGCACATCCAAACTTGGGTTCGAGAATTTGGGACCCTTCAAATTAGTTCAATTAAATAATTGGGCCCAAGATCAGTAAAAATTATTAGGCCCCATATTTATTATGCGGACAATAGAGAATGTAGGCCCATGCCATATTCATTAACCAGATAAGAAAAAAAGAGAATGCAGGTCCCTTCTTATTTTTAAAAAATTTTTGGCATGATTTTTTTGCACACCCAAAAATTGGGTTCGAGATTTTGGGTCATCAATTAATTAATTGGGCCCAAAAGCAGTAAAAAAAATTAGACCCCATAGCTATTATCCGGTCAATAGAGAATGCAGGCCCCAAAAATTATTAAGACCCATTTTTTAAAATTTTGCACACCCATACTTGGTCTCGAAATTTTGGGTCAATTAATTTCTTTAAAATTGACCCCATATTTATTATCCGGACAATAGAGAATGCAGGCCCAGCCCTTATTCATTATACGGACAAAAATAGAGAATGCAGGCCCAGGCCCCATAAATAATTTCTTGCATGATTTTTTTGCACATCCAAACTTGGGTTCGAGATTTTGGGTCAATTAATTTCTTAAAATTTGTTAAATAAATTAATTGGGCCCAAAAGCAGTAAAAAAAAATTAGGCCCCGTAGCTATTATCCGAGCAATAGAGAATGCAGGCCCAAAAATTATTAGGACCAACTTTTTTGAATATTTTTTTTATTTCTTGGCGTGATTTTTTTGCACACCCAAAGTTGGGTCCGAAAATTTGGGTCAATTGATTTCTTAAAACTTGTTCAATTAAATAACTGGGCCCAAAAATCAGTAAAAAATATTAGGCCCCAATTCTATTATACGGACAATAGAGAATGCAGGCCCAAAGATTATTAGGACCTTTTTTTTTCGGGCATGATTTTTTTGCACACCCAAAGTTGGGGTCAATTAAATAATTCGGCCCAAAATCAGTAAAATTTGTTAGGCCCAAAAAAAGAACAATTTTTCCCGTGCAATTTTTAAATAATAACACATGTCCTTTCAAAGAGGAATGCATAAAAATCATACCAAATTAATGTTTGACAAACATTGTGTGGGGTAGCAACAAAAATATAATTCTATTACCAAAATATGACTTAAGGGATTACAATGTCATATGGGGACATTATGCTCTCAAAACATACAAACTTAGACAACCTCCTATAATTGATTGTGATTTTCTCATATATAACGAAAGATTTGTTGCGGGTATCATATACACCAAACACCCCCAATGGATATATTTGGCATACAATTTTTTCATAATTAGCATGCATAAAAAACAGGGTATTAATACTTATGTAGCGTTCATCAGCAATCAACCAACTAGGCAATGTTATTTTTAGACCCTTCCATGATTTGTCGTCGAAATAGTCTTCAAGGATCCAGAAGTTGTGCACCTCGTCCACAATGTACCTTGTTGAAAACAATACTAACTTCTCATTGTTCAGAGCAGCAATGTTGTTATTCGGATTGTGGCTCCATTTAAAAGGCGTATCAATTTTCCTATATTCGAACTCAGAAATGTTGTATGCACCAATAGACGATGCTCCATTTTTGTGCAAATGCCAATTGATAAAACCTGAGACATATACCCCCGGTGTGCCCTCCGGAGCATCGAAGGGGCATTAGGGGAGATCCACCCACAAATTAGAGTTGGATGAGAATTCCTTGACCTCTGAATGGAATTCTGGCAATCTGAACATCGCAGTTCGAACTATACGAATATCCTTCGTGTGGGAGTTATATCCCATGCCGAAACAAACATAAGATGACCTAACTTTGGGCGGAAAATTAATGAGTGCGGGAGGTAACTTACGTTTTAGATTTGTGATTGGATTGACTAAGAAAAATTTGTCCTTCTTATTACAGAAAAGGGTCAGGCCATCCAACACTGCAAGATACTCCTTCTTCCGGTCTGCGGTCAGGACCCTTCTGTTGGTCGCACCTCCGGGCAATGGTTTGTCGTAGAAAAGTCCGTTGTTACCGTACTCAGCCCCATTCAAGAAATGAACCCGATTTTGTAACTTCATTCTGTTGAATTGCCGAGAAACAAATCTGTGGTCCGAAATCTGGTATTGAAAGTTCTTGCATGTGCACTTCAAACAACAGATTCCCTTTGGGGGCAATCTGAGGATAATTTCTTCTGCAACATCAGCGTCCAAATCGGATATACTGGACATCTTAGGAGCGTTGTCCATTTTTTGTTTTCGGTGGTGTTTGGATGCACTTGGGTGGTTTAGCATTCCAAAAAAACAGAGTGAGAGTGATTATTGAAAAACAAAGATTGCCTGAGGATTTTTGCGTGTGGTTTTGGATGCAATTGAAAGGTTTAGAAGTTGAAAGGTTGGTTCCGTGTAGAAATTATCATAATCTCGTTGTAAACCGTCAAAAAAAAAAATAGAGTGCAATAATATATGTGCAAAAATTAATTATTTAACATTTATATCACTTAATAACTACCAAAGAATGTGTGGATCGTGTGTCCATATTTACCCAACCGAATTTTTACGTTCGACATTTATTGGGCCCAAATTAAATTCACTTATTTGGACAATTAATTTATCTACTGGGTTACCTTCAAATTTGTTCAAATAATTTATTTGGCCCAAAATCAATTAAAATTTATTTTTTTGGGCCGGAAGCTATATCCGAAAAATTGAGACTTTAGGCCCACATATTTTTTGCACACCCCATCTTGAATTCGATAGTTTTGGGTCAATTAATTACTCTAGTAGGGTGCCTTAATTTTTTTTCAATTAATTAATTACACCATATCTATTATCCGGATAATAGAGAATGTAGCCCCAACCCATTGTTTAACCCAAAAATATTTTGCACCCCCCCCCCCCCCATCTTGTGTTCGGGATTTGGGGTCAATAAATTAATTAGGCCCAAAAATCAGTAAAGAATGTAGGGCCAACCCATTTATTCAATTAATATCCGACCAAGAGTTTTTAGTTCCAATTTTTGTGGACCATATTTTTTTGCACACCCCATCCTGGGGTATAGATCTTGGGTTATTTATTTTCTATACTAGGATACAGTGACATCTTTTTTTAGGTAATATTTTTTGCACACCCCATCTTGCTGATTGGAAGTTCTCTAGTTGATGGCCTCAATTTTGACATTTACCAGTTTGTCTCATTTAATTAATTGCCAGAACTAATATTAATATCCGGATAATACATTATTGAAATTTATGCATTACGGCCAAGATCATGAAAATTGATTTAGCACTACAAAAAATAGGACCCAGCAAAAAAGATCCCTACAAAAATAGTGGCCCAACAAATAATTTTAGTTATTGACATTCTCAGCCCAAAAAAATAAAAATGGACCAACTAAAGAATTGGAATGCAGAATATGACCGTTGGGGGATGTATACAAGTTGTATATCTGTTATAAACAGTACCATATACACACATATCCCCTTTAAATACTGCATACATTCTGAAACCATGGGGAGCACAAAAAAACAGCACAGAAAAAACCTAGGTAAAGATGTCTCAAGCAAGCCAAAACTCACAAAACGAGCCATATTTGAAGTACACAAAATCGACTTGCCGGAAATGCAAGAAACCAACAATGGTTATTGTATCTAGGTCATCCAACAACCCTGGCCGTCTATACTACTGCTGCGATAGCCACGGATTCTCACACTGGTGCGTACCCATTGGCTGGGCTACGTCGGACATTGGGCAACATGAGGCATCAAGCCAGAGCCATGGACACAATGGTTACACAACATCGTCGCAGCAGATTGATGTCGCACACCAGAACCAGATCACAGCAAACACGTGTTGGTGGGGAATATAGTGACAATTATCATTATGTGTGTTATGTGCTACTTTATTGCAAGCCTATTCAAGTAGAACTTAATTTATACCAACAATGTAGATGTATTTAAAGACCTCGGTATCAGGTAATATATAGATTCTGTGATGTATGGACTGGTATGTAGTTTAAATACAGTATAATAGCAAATTTTCCAAATGACAAGGAACAACTTTAAATTTTATATATCAATCACCGTGGAAACATTCAATCAGGACCAAAAATATATATCATTATAATAATAATTAAAAAGGTGGATGTTCCAAAGATACAAATTACCATCCATTTTACCACACACTTTACCAAAAAAAAAAGGTGTTGGTTAACACTAATCAAATTCACTTGCAGAAAGATCACCCCCCCCCCCCTCCTCCCAAGGCAAAAACACAAAAAAGCAAAACTTGATATTTCATGTCAAACAACCAAGTTTCACTGGACTGACCTTCTGCATTGTAATAACACACATACCCAACCTATCATGTGCCAAAAAGAATACATAAACTTTCCATGTGCAAAAAATGTTGCTAATCAACAACCAGATTGTAATTCCACCGGAACCCCTGCAAGGCCAACAAAAATAAAACAAAGTGTTGGGACATTGTCAGCTTTGATTAAGATCCCAAAGCCCCTGAAAAGATGAGTTGCCTTTGTTTGTTCTTGTCAGGCTAGTCTTGGTTAGGATTTGTACTTAGTCATTTTACACTTCACAGGTACTCAGTAAGAGGAGCACTTGCTGATGACAATCAAGACTCAGAGCCTGAAGACGAAGTTTACCATCCTGAACTTATGGCAGTCTCCTAAGCTGGCTGAGTAAGTCTCAGTGATGAAGAGTATGACCCTGAGGTCAGTACTACTCAGTCCTGAAGGGAACAGGATGACACTGAGTTTATGGGAAAGACTTGGAGTAGAGCCAAGCAATGCAAAAGGAATGTCAGCGTCAGGACAAGACCGGTGAGCTCAAGACAAAATGAACTTAATAAGACAAGCCTGAAGCCCAGGAATAAGTTTTGACATTCTCACCAACCTGATGACGTGGACCAATCCGGGAAGGACACGCACATACGGAACCTGACAAGAAGACTGACTTCAGACTGCATTTTCAACGGGCAAGCATTTAATGTGCATTTAATACAACCACCTAATTCCATGCAAGAACGGCTGCTGCATGAAGATATGTCCGTTTGAACCACTCTACATAGTTGACAAGAAAGGCTATCTCTCCAACGGATAGTTTTTCAAATCACCTATAAATACAGAAGACCTTGAACCCATTCAAGGTTACGGGAAATTTCCAAGCCAGAAATTACTCAAGCTCTCAAGCACTCAAAGCATTCAGTCTTTAGAAGAAGCACTCGAAACCCTCTAAATTTCCCAAGTGTTTCTTAGCAACTGAGATTTATTCTGTATTCCAAGAGCGAACTAGCATTATCTTAAGCTTAGAGAGATTATCCAATCCTTAGCATAGCTTTGCCTTGTAAGGATAATCTCAACCTAGTTGGAATCCAAACTGAAACCAAAACCCTAAGTTAGGTTTGTTGGGAGTAAGTCAGTTAGTGAGTTAGTAAGTGGAGTTGTATAGATCAGTGAGGTTAGCTGGTCTTGGTGCACCTTGGCACGTTAAAAACAAGAATCACTTGAGTGGATTTCCTGTTAAATCAGGTTGTGGACGTAGGAGTTTGAGTCTCTGAACCACGTTAAACTCCCTGTGTTCCTATTGCTTTGATATTGTGCATGCTTGCTATATTACTTATTCATTCATTGCATTCGGTTTATCATGCTTTAATCAATCAGCCTGATCCTTAAAAAGAGCACTGCCCTACTAATCACTATTCAGTTTTGAGTAAAACAAGTTTTTTAGAAAGCAAACTAAACAAGACTTTAAACTATCAGAGCTCACGCATTTCCGCACTGAACTTGAACTGATAGTTAGCCAACTGACCCGCACCAAGTGTAGTCAGTAGGTGTGTTATCAGCTCCTAGTTCTTTACCACTCTAAGTAAAAGGGACTCAGTCAGGTTTTAAGTTTGAAAAATTGGTATACGTGTATTCCCCCCCCCCATACACGTATTCCTCAGTCTTGTACCAGGACCAACAAGTGGTATCAGAGCGGTGGTTCAAAAGACCACTGACTTTGAATACTAATAGTTTCAAAGGAGAAACTGTTGGTGGTCACTGAACAGATCTGAGTTTGCTTTTCATAAAACTTGCATCATCATGACTTCGAGGAGACTTGAAGCTTCGTTACCTGAATTCTCTGTATCTAACTTTGTCTATTGGAAGTTCAGATTAGAAGCACATCTGGATGCCATCCATGATCAGATGCCGCGAGTTCTCAGGGAAGGACCGATCAAGATCACTGTTCCCAACACCAGAGGAAGAGGATATGATGATCTTGATATTGGTGTACCCATTCCTAAAGAAAGGAAGGATATGACCACTGATGAGATCAAGATGATGGGGCTTGATAATGTGGCCAGAAATATCATCTTGCACACGGTGCCTTTCGAGGAGTCAGCAAGGCTGATGAACTTAAAGACGGCAAAGGAGGTTTGGGATGAGCTGACCAGGATGTGCGAGGGGTCAGAGAAGATAAAGGAGAACAAGAGAAACATTGCCATTCAGAAGTTCAAAGCATTCGAGATGTTGCCTGATGAGACAATCGATCAGATGGAGTCAAGATTCATCAAGTTGATGAATGAGTTGGTGATGCTGGACAAAGATGTCCCAAAGAGAGATGTTGCTTTAAAGCTGAATGCCCTTCCTGAGAGATGGGATAACAGTGTAATTATGCTTAAAAATACTCAGGATATGAGCAACATAACTTCTGCTTTACTTTTTTCAGAGCTAAAGGCACTGGAATTTGATCTTAACAAAAGAAAGAAGAAAGTTCAGCCAGAAGAGGAAGAAAAGGAGAAAACTCCTGAGAAAAGCGTGGCGTTCAAGGCCAGGTCTGAACTTGTTGAGTCTTCATCAAAGTCACTGATGGAGATGAGCAAGGAAGAGCTTGCTGAAGAGTACAGCCTGATGGCCAGACGCTTTTATAAGCTCAATTCCAGGTTTGGTCGTTATAAGAAATTTTATCAGGAGTCACATGACAGGAAACCTGAAGGAACCCACCAAAGCTCAAGGAGATATGAGGAAAGGAGAAACACTGACCAGAGGAGAGATCGTGGCGAAGAAAGAAGATATTCAGATCCAAAGCCCGATCGTCGAGATGAATAGAGACATACTCATAATGACAAGCACTCAGGAAAGACTGAAAGCTCATCAAGACAGAGGGAACCTGACTCAAGGAGGAACCCTGAACCAAGGAGAGAAAGAGGAGATGAGCAACAAACATGTTACAACTGTAACAAGAGCGGACACTATCAGTATGATTGTCCGAAGCTGAGTGCAAGGGAAAGAGAGGACAGGAGGGCCAAGAGAGACCAGAGATTTGTTGACCGGAGAGCCATGCTCGCTGAGGATGCAACTGACTCTGATGGTCCTGAGGAGAGGTCGCCTTAACTCTTTTCTGATGATGAGTACGATGATGTCTGCCTTATGGCAAGGGAGGAACCTGAGGTAACATCTAATTATGTATGTGGTTCCTACACTGGTCAAAATCCTGAGCTAAGCTCAGAGTCAGTTAGAGAAATAAACCTTCAGATCTGTCTGGATCAATTGATGGTTGATTTCTCCAGACTGCAGGAAACTAATGTCTTTTTGGTAGAGGAGAACAAGAAATTGAGTACTGAGGTTCAAAACCTGAATGATCAACTTACTCAGTCTGATCTGAAAGAATCAACTCAGATTGTGAGACTAACTCAGGAGATTGATTTAATCAATGCTGAGCGTCTCCCAAGAGAGAAGATTCTGAAGGAATTGGCTGAGGAAGAATTGGTGAGAAAGGAAGAACTGAAGGTACTTAAGAGTAAGTTTGATGACCTCTTTACCAGACATGAAATCCTGAAAAAGAGTGAGGACTCACTCAAGCAAAAGGTTGCAGCAATGAATAAATCCTCAGTGGCTAGAGAGGAAATAAATAGCAGTCAGATGTTTGGGAATGAGAAAAAGGGAATTGGATATGTCCCTAAGAAATCCTCACAAGGTCAGTCTCATGCTGCTTCAGGGAGCAACACTGAGAGGGTATTTGTTCAGGCAGGCCAGAGTGCACCCAAGGTTGTACTCTAGGCCCGTCAAACTGATAAGGGCAAGGAAACTGTTGACACAGTCAGGGTTGCCCCCAAGGTAGCTAAGCCAAAACCCAAGGGAAAGGCAAAGCAACCTAGGGAGGCTCATGAGAGCTCAGGCCAGGGAAAACCTCAGCGAAAGCAGAGGAAGACTCAGGTCAAGAGCCCTCAGACTGGTCAGCGAGGGTACCATCATGCTTGGCAATACTGAGGCCTTTAACTGTTTTCCATTCCCTCACTTGCCTAGGGGGAATAGAATACAGGGCCCTTATCAAGAACAAGGCCCAAGACCTGCTGCACCCAGACCTAGGAAGAACAGGAAGCCAGCCCAAAAGGCAACCACTCAGGCTCCTGTGAAGCCTAAGTCTAGCACTCATACACCATCTTCCTCTCAGGCAAAGAAGAAGAAAGTTGTGTATGTTGATGTTTCAGGGAGACAGATTTACCACTCTGAGGCAATCAGGGTTGTTAAGCAAGTCTGGATCCCGAAGGGTACAGCTGACACGATAGGACCCAACACCCAATGGGTACCTAAAGCCTGATTTGCTTGCAGGCGACTGCAGGCGACTGTGGATCACAACAAGAGGAGAGGAGACTCAATCAAAGCTGTTTGGTACTTAGACAGTGGTTGCTCAAGGCACATGACTGGAATGAAGAGTCTTCTCCAAGAATATCAAGCTAAAGATGGTCCACAGGTAACCTTTGGTGATAACTCAAAAGGTGTTACTAAAGGTTTTAGTGTCTTAATAATAGGTACAGTCAGAGTGGAAAATGTGTCCTTTGTGGAAGGACTGAAGCATAACCTATTGTCAGTAAGCCAATTCTGTGACAAAGGGTTCAGTGTTGAGTTCTCATCAAATATTTGTTCAGTCAAGGACAAATCAACACAAGTGCTTCTATCAGGTATCAGGAAAGGTAACGTTTATCTCGCTGATTGGAGCAGCACTATTCCTAATACTTGTTTTGTTGCTAAAAGCTCTCTAGAGCTCAGTTGGTTATGGCATAAAAGATTAAGCCACCTGAACTTCAAGATTCTTAACAAAATTTCTAGACAGTCACTTGTTGAAGGTCTACCTAATGAGGTTTTTAGCAAAGATCATGTGTGCAAAGCTTGTCAGGAAGGAAAGCAAGTCAGAGCGTCATTCAAAGAGAAAGTTTCTCATTCCACTGACAGGATACTTCAGCTCTTGCACATGGATTTATTTGGTCCCATAACACCTGTGAGTATGAATGGTAGGAAATATACCCTTGTGGTTATTGATGATTATTCTAGATATACTTGGGTTATTTTCTTGTTGAGTAAGAAGGAAACATGGGTGAAGCTTCCAGAGTTGCTCAGGAGACTCAGCCATGAGAAGAATCAGTCCATTACTAAGATCAGATCTGACAAGGGCACTGAATTTATAAATGCATATATTTCTGACTTTTGTAATGAACTTGGTATAGCTCATGAGACTTTTGCAGCTAGAACCCCACAGCAGAATGGTGTCGCTGAAAGGAGGAACAGGACACTGAAGGAAGCTGCAAGGACCATGCTGGCAGAGTCAGGATTGCCCAAGAAGTTCTGGGCTGAGGCAATCAACACTGCATGATATACTCAGAACAGATCCATGCTGAACAAACAACATGCACAGACCCCATATGAGACATGGAATAAAAGGAAACCTCGTATTTCTTATTTTTATGTATTTGGTTGTAAGTGCTTCATCCTCAACAATGGGAAGACCCAATTGAAAGCTTTTGATAGCAAATCTGATGAAGGAATTTTCTTAGGATATTCTGAAGTTAGTAAAGCCTTCAGAGTTTACAATTGTAGGACCCTTGTTGTGGAAGAATCACCACATGTTGTTTTTGATGAATCTGCTAATGAGTTTAGGGTAAAAGTGTTGAATCCTGACACTGAGGAGGTCACAAAAAGAGTGACAAGGCTGAGCTTAAGGAATCAACCTGATCCAAAGGTCAAAACTGTGCCAATTCCAAGATGGGATGATGATGACGATCAGGATGATGAATCAAGTGCCACTCCTAAGCCCAGCACATCAGGGATTGTTGAGCCTCAGACTGAGGAACAGGCTCAACCTGAGGTAAGTACCGTCTATGAAGATGCTGTTGCAGCTGAGACGGTTCCTGAGTCACCTCATCAAGGGGGAATCAATGTCCCTGACATTGAGCTTGTTAATCCCTTTGGTATAGACTCAGGATCATCCCCTTCTGTTCAATTTCCTGAATTTTATGAGCCTGTAGACACAAACATTGCAGGTACTTCGGGAACAACTCTTGGCAAAAGAACATGGCTAGAGGATCATCCCATTGATCAAATTATTGGTGATCCAACTGAGGGAGTCAGGACCAGACGGTTCCATGGCGAGAGTGCACTGTTCTGTTGCTTTCTATCTGAGCAAAAGCCTCAGAACATTGAAGAAGCTCTCACTGACTCGAACTGGATCATTGCCATGCAAGAGGAGTTGAACCAGTTCACAAGGAATCAGGTTTGGGAACTGGTAGATAGACCTAGGCATCAAGGTGTAATTGGTACCAAGTGGGTCTTCAAGAACAAGAAGGATGAAAATGGTGTTGTGGTAAGGAACAAGGCTAGACTGGTTGCAAAAGGGTATTGTCAATCTGAGGGAATAGACTATGATGAGACTTTTGCTCCAGTGGCTAGGTTGGAAGCTATCAGATTGTTCCTTGCGTATGCAACATATAAGAAGTTCAAGGTGTATCAAATGGATGTCAAGAGTGTCTTCCTGAATGGTGTACTCAATGAAGAGGTATATGTTGAACAACCTCCCGGGTTTGAGGTTGGAGATAAAGTATACCATTTAAAGAAAGCACTCTATGGACTTAAGCAAGCACCAAGAGCTTGGTATGATACCCTCTCTCAATTCCTGACAGACCATGGGTTCAAGAAGGGAACTGTGGATAGGACATTGTTCAGGATCACTAAAGGTGATGACATTCTCTTGGTCCAGATTTATGTGGATGACATAATATTTGGATCACCAAATCATCAGCTATGTGAGAAATTCTCTAAGTTGATGACTGGTAAATTTGAGATGTCAATGATGGGAGAGATGAACTTCTTCTTAGGATTGCAGGTCAAGCAGACTGATCAAGGTATCTTCATAAATCAGGCCAAGTATACAAGAGACTTGATTCATAAGTTTGGTGTTCATAATAGCAATCCAGCCAGGATCCCTATGAACACAAATTGGAAGATGGATCCTGACACTGAAGGGACTTCAGTAAATCAGACTGAGTATCGAGGGCTGATAGGTTCTTTGTTGTACCTAACTGCAAGTAGGCCTGACATTACGTTTGCAGTTGGTGTGTGTGCTAGGTATCAGTCTGATCCCAAGAGAAGTCATTTGGAGGCTGCTAAGAGGATACTTAAGTATTTGAAAAGGACAGTCAATATGGGACTATGGTATCCTTCAGATGACAACTTACAACTGACAGGTTATTCAGATGCAGATTATGGAGGTTGTAGGTTATTCAGTTTTTGGGGAGTAAGTTGATCTCGTGGTTTAGTAAGAAACAGAATTCAGTGGCTACATCCACAACTGAGGCTGAGTATATGGCTGCAGGTAGTTGTTGTGCTCAGATCTTGTGGTTGAGACAACAGTTGAGGGACTACCAGGTATTTGCTAATGAGGTTTCAATCTATTGTGACAACAATAGTGCAATAGCAATCACTCAGAACCCAGTGCTTCACACAAGGTGCAAGCATGTGGATATTAGGCATCACTTCATTCGAGATCATGTGGAGAAGAAAGATATCAGGATGGAGAAGATTCACACTGACAGGCAAAGAGCTGACATCTTGACTAAGCCTCTGGCTGAAGCAAGGTTTATGGAACTGTCAGTGGAGTTAGGACTCTTAGATCTGGGAGAGCAGTCAGTGTAGGGTTCTAGGGGGAACTCAGGCCAGACTCGACTCAGCGAGGTATCAGGGTGCTATAATGTCTCCCTGATAGGTATGAGTTCTATCCTAACTCTTATGAATTCCAAGCGTCTCCCTGAGTCCTTCGTCCTGAAAATCTTTATTAAATGCATTCCGTTTTCATTAAAAGCGCGTCTTTTCATATTTAAACCCACGCGCACCGGAGCATTTAATGCTTCAGTTACTTTTTCATATACGTGTCCGTTTTATACGGAATATGACTGACGTAGGGATTTGATTGTTATTGAGATTAATCCTGGCCCTTTATTTCAAAACCTTTCGAATTCAGGAATTAATCCCAACCCCACGTCTGAGTAACTAACTTAGTCATATCAATCAAGAATGCCATTCGAGGTTTTTACGCAAACACAAAGCACATCTGCACACTGAGTTTTCTCTTGCTCAAGCAATCTCAGAATTTTCAAAAATCTCTCTTCTTCAAAATCAAATGGCACTTCTTGATTCCAACTGGACAACCGACAAGATCGAGGATGTTGTCAACAACAAGCTAGTACACATGGAGCAAGTCATCTCTATGGAGGGTACCTGTCTTACAGTGGAGGAAATCGAACCCATTTTTAAATGGATTTCCAAAGCTGGGTTGGAAACATACTTTACCACTCGCCCTATCTCCATGCTTCCAAGCACAGTCGTGGAAGCCTATCTCAACATGTTCTTACAGAGGGATGAACTCTTCACGAAAGTGACCGCGCTCAAGCCAACGGGGGAGAAGGACGGTAACGGAGAACCTCTCTACAACTCAGAGGTGGTCACCATCGATATTCGGAGGGCGGTGAGAGAAGTTTTTGGACTGCCATCCTCAGGCATCAACCCAAGGCTCTACAAGGAGAACTCGGAGGGATAACTCCTGGGTAAATGGACCAAGGAGGGGTCGTCTGTGTTCAGGGCTCGTCAGAATAAGAACACTCTGAAGTCTGAATATAGAGCGCTTGTGGACCTTTTGTCCAAGATGGTGATGGGATCCACGGGATCTCATGAGCAATTGAGCCTGCCTAAGCTGAGGCTGATGGGGGCTATTGTAGATGGCGTGGAAGCCAACTGGGAGCAGTTCTTTCTGGACCAACTTCATCAGGTTGGTCTGGACAAGCTGAAGAGGGATGAGGAGAAGAAGCACATCTCCGTCGGTGCTATTCTGCCTTTCGGAACCAGGCTCTCGGTCCTGATTGCTCATGCTTGCCATGGGTACACCTTCGACTTTGAGGATAGTCTCTCCTCGAAGAAGGTGATGTTTACCTCACGGAGCGATACCTACTCAGTGCTAGGGCTGACTGATCCCAATGCTACGGCAAAGGGTCAGGCCAAAAAGCCAGCTGGTAAGGCCAAGAAGGTGGCTACCAGTCTCATTGAAAGGGTAGATGACCTCTTTGAGAGGAGCAAGAAGGTAGAGGAGGTGGTGGCAGCTGAGAAGGAGGTGGATCAGCCTGCAGTGGAGGAGGCTGAGAAGAAGAAAAAGAAGGTAAGGGTTGTGCTGTCAGGGAAGAGTACTGCGTCTGGGACTGAGTCAGATCCCAAGAGAGCTGTATTTGAGGCTGAGGGAACTGACGATGACGTCAGGAAGGAGAGTGATCAGGGTGAGAGGCCCTTAAAGAGACTAAGGAGAGGGGTCAGAAAGTCTCCGGCTAAGAGCCTGCCGACACTGAGTGAGAGGGAGAAGTCAAGCTCTCCTGGAGCCTCTGACTTAGAGGAAGTGAGAAAATCTATCGAGACGGCTGAGTTGTTGCAGCCTGAGATAGTACCCCCTAAATCACCCACACACCCTGAACCCCAAACTCCTGAACCCCAAACTCAATCCATCTCTGATCCAACACCTCAACCCACCCCAAAACTCAGAGCCAAATATTCCAACTGAGTCAGTGCCATCAAACTCACCCACGAATGAGCCTGACCAGTCATCTGAGCCAAACCTTCCCGATCCCACAGATTTTTCCTCTTACCCCAACCCCAAGGATTGCCCCAAATCCTTCCAAACTGAAGAGCACGATTTCCTTGAAATCCAGGAGGAGGAGGAGCTGCATGAACATTTGATGGGTGGTGTGATTGAGAACACCCATAGGGGTAATGCCACTGAATGGGCAGCTAAGTGCTGGCCTGGGCTAAATAGGTACAAGGAGCTGCTGGCAAATGTGATTGAACTGAAAGTTTGGTTGGAATTCAAACAATCAAATATGCAAGAGCAACATTTGCTGGTGGATGCTCGTGGCTGGGAGCACTGGGAAACTGAGGAAGCCAGGTTGTGCTCCTACTTTGGACTGACTAGCTGGCTTCAACTGCTCAACTTTAAAAATCTAAAGGAGCTAGTAAACGGCATGATGTCCAAGAGCAAGGCTGACATCCTGTCCGAGGCTGAGGAGAATGAGGATGATAAAGGTGCTCAGGGTGGAGCTATGGAGAAAGCCGTGGAGGAGACGGCAAGGGAAGTTGATGGTATGGACTCTGAGCCTCAGGCTCAGGGGGAAGGTGAGAAGGACACTGGTGCTAAGGATGGACCAGTGGCTGAGGATGTTTTGAACATCTCAGCCGCCGATGAGACATCTGTCGATGAAGGGATTCCCTGCCCTGAGACAAGGGAGAAAGATGTTGAGGCGTCTAAGGAGACTCTCAGTTCCGAGGGACAAGTTCCTAAGGTTCGAGATGGCATGGCTGAGCCTGAGCAGGCGGCCTTGACCACTCAACAACTGCCTTCAGTGTACCCTGAAGAGGGGACTGAGGATGCAGGGGCTGACAATGGAAAACAGCCAATCACTGATGAGGTCGTTGATGAAGATGTGATGATAACTGGGGTCGGCCGTGCTGAGTTTACGAGCATAGTGGAGGTCAAGAAGGAGAAAACCACTGAAAATCTAGCTGAACTTCAGGAGGAAGTAATGAGGCTACGAGCTGAAAAAGAAGAAAACTCCAAGGCCCTGGCGAAACACATCAGGTGGACGAAGTCAGCCTACAACACCCTTGACAACAAGGAGCTGACTTTGTTGAAGAGAACGATGACTGACACGGCCAAGTCAGTGAGAAATGAGAGGAAGAGAACAAAGAAGATGCTAAGGCAAACCTTGAAGCAATTAGCTGAGAAGGATGAACAAAGGAAGGAGGATCTTAATCAGGCTGTTGAGAAACTTGCAGCTCAGGCTGGAGCACTATTCACTCAGGCCATTTCTGGCTCAGCCTCAAAGTTGGAGCTGGAGTCAGAACGAATTGCTCAGACTTCAAAGGATATTGCTGAGAGGCTGACTCAAGCAGATGAGCGATCCGCTCTGGTGGAGGAGATGATCGAGAAGGCAGAACAGAGACTCCAACTCTCCATGGAGGTCTTTGAGAAGAAGGTGAACACTGCAATCAGTTTCGTATCGTTTGCAGGGACTAGTATCTCGATGGGAGTTGAGTTATTGAAGGAGGGAATCAATGATGTCCATTCCCTAGCCTCCTTCGTAATCAACAGCGGATCTGACGCATTCCCATCCGAGGCCAATGATGATGCCAAAAAGGGGGGAAAGAAGAGGAAAAGATCCCGCCCTGAGGCATCTGAGGCAGTCAACCAAGGCGAAACAGTTCAAGCCAATCCTAAAGCCGATCCTGAAGGAAATGTGCTGAGGGTAAGGAAGTCAGCGAGGTTGGCGGCAGTGGAGAAGGAAGGAGAGGAAATTGTTTCCAGGCTGAGGGCGGAGGCAGCAAAGGCAAAGGCTGATGAACCTTCCAAGCAACCTGAGCCAGTTCAGAGGTCTTCTCCCATGAGCACAAGGAAGAACCCCATCACTTACTCAGCTGAGGCAGTGGCGGAGTTATGCGCTGAAGCATGGGGAGATCCTTCTGAGAAATCTGAGGCTGTGCGCAGAGCTGAAATTGCTCAAAAGGAGAAGATGCGCATCTTGGAGAAGAAGGTTGAAAAGCTGACTGACATCACTGAGCTTCAACAAAGAGAACTGGATGATGCGGTGATCAGTCTGCTGAGGAGGAAGAAGGCGAAGTCTGAGCCTAGGAAGTACAGAAAGAGGCCAACAGTAAGGAAGTCATCATTTCTTCAAGTCAGTAGGCCAGAATCAGGAATAAGGGAAGCTTATGTCGATGAGTTCATCTCAGAGGCATTGAAGGAGTTTTGGGCTGATGCGAAGGATGAGTTTGTGAAATTGTGGTATGTTGTGAAGAAATGGGGCGACACTGACGATATCAATGCCCACTTCACTGACTACATGATGGACAATCATCCTGAGTTGTTCCAAAAGATCATGGAGGAGGCTGATGCAGCTCAAGTCCAAGTAAAGGCTCCTGAGTTCACCATTCGAGCTCCTCCCTTAGTTCCTGGAACTCAAAAGCACAACACTAAGGCCATTATGATGGAAGTCTTGAAGATTGCCAAAGCTGAAGGATACGTGAATCAACCTAGAAGACTTGACGAGCTGAAGGCAAGAGTCTATGCTGGATATGGACTCGAACCTGAAATGAGATTAGTCTAGGAGTTCATTACCTCTTTGTAATAGATTAGATTCATTGTAACCACTTTCATATCAATCAATGAAATCTATTACTTTTGCCCACAGACAAAAACTCATTGTCTTTTTGGCTGTTGTTTAAATTATGTACTTTATCAAGAATTTCTCTAACACTGTCTTATCTTATAGATAGGTCTTTATATTTTCTCTAAGTGTTTTGAGGATCTTTTCAGTGTTTTGGCATCATCAAAAAGGGGGAAATTGTTGGGACATTGTCAGTTTTGATTAAGATCCCAAAGCCCCTGAAAAGATGAGTTGCCTTTGTTTGTTCTTGTCAGGCTAGTCTTGGTTAGGATTTGTACTTAGTCATTTTACACTTCACAGGTACTCAGTAAGAGGAGCACTTGCTGATGACAATCAAGACTCAGAGCCTGAAGACGAAGTTTACCATCCTGAACTTATGGCAGTCTCCTAAGCTGGCTGAGTAAGTCTCAGTGATGAAGAGTATGGCCCTGAGGTCAGTACTACTCGGTTCTGAAGGGAACAGGATGACACTGAGTTTATGGGAAAGACTTGGAGTAGAGCCAAGCAATGCAAAAGGAATGTCAGCGTCAGGACAAGACCGGTGAGCTCAAGACAAAATGAACTTAATAAGACAAGCCTGAAGCCCAGGAATAAGTTCTGACATTCTCACCAACCTGATGACGTGGACCAATCCGGGAAGGACACGCACGTACGGGACCTGATCCTTAAAAAGAGCACTGCCCTACTAATCACTATTCAGTTTTGAGTAAAACAAGTTTTTCAGAAAGCAAACTAAACAAGACTTTAAACTATCAGGGTTCACGCATTTCCGCACTGAATCGAATATGTATATATATACTTACTTTATATATATATACATATATATATATATATACACACACACTTAATTTATCAAATTTAATTTGTAATATTTGAATTTTAATAGTGAATCAAATTAAAATATAGACAAAGTATAGAGGTGAAAATGGTTTATACATGAACCATTGAAGGGTATTAGTCATTTTCTCTAAAGAGTATTAGTTGTTTTCATTGAAGAGTATTAGTTGTTATCACTGAAGAGTCTTAGTTGTTCAGTGAAAATAACTAATACTCTTCAGTGTAAACATTTAATACTTAATGGTAACAATTAGTACCATCTAGTAATTCATGTATGAATCAATTTCACTCTATACATACTCTAAAATCGGGTTAATATCAATTTACAATCTGTACTATGCTCATTTTATCAATTTGCAACATATACTATTTTTTATATCAATTTGCAACCCACACTATACAAAAATGACCAATTACAATTTGAACGTTTGATTTATTTTTCAGTAACTTTTTTAAATACACTTATGAATGAGGATAAATTTGTCCATTTATAATTTTCTTAAAGACTAGGTGTATTTTTTTTTAACAAAAACAATTCAAAGAATACTAAAATCTCTTTAAACAGAAACAAGGAAAATAAATTACTGGCGAAGAACAATGAAAAAAAATTCTTCTTTGCACCTGGTATTAGGAGAATAATTTCTCATTAAAATAATATGAATTGGTCTTTCTTTATTGTGGCACAGATTCGTTGAAAATCATAAACCGATTCCTAATACCATGATTATTGAACCCCTTCGATACCCTCATTTTTTTCTTTCAAATATAATATTGCTATAATTAAATCTCTTCTTATGGGCTTCTCTTGCACAAGTTTGGAATTTAAATTTGATACCAATTGACCTATTAATTGTGTGCTCCAAATTTCTTGATAACCACGATGTGGAAACTCAATTTTTTTTTTTTTAACTGTTTGAAAAATGAGAAATTAGGGAATTATATATCTTTTTTCAATTGTTTTTGTTAAGAGAAAAAGTCCTTACTTTAAAATATTATAAATGGATAAATTTATCATCATTCATAGGTGTGCTTTGCACATGTTGCCGGAAAATAACTCAAAAAAATAGTTCAGGTTGTAATCGGTTATTTTTGTATAGTGTGGGTTGCAAATTGGTATAAAAAATAGTATAGATTGCTAATTGATAAAATGATCATAGTACATGTTGCAAATTAATATTAACCCTAAAAAATTTACATGTGTTTGCTTCTTAAATATTTAATCTACTATTGAATCAATTCTTAATATATGATTAATTATCAAACCAAAATTTTTAAGTAATTTTTTTTTAATACATATGTATGTGCAAATAATTAAGGTTTAGATAAAACATGACGTGAACCCGATTTCGTCAAGTATAACTATTATGTTTAATCACTATCATTGTTATGCATATACACTATCACTATTATAAAATCAATTATATTTTATGATATTAATAGTGTATATATACATAACAGTAATAGTAAATATACATAACAATACCTTTAAAATATATATATATATATATATATATATATATATATACACACATAACAATAATGGTTGAAAAAGAGAATTCACGTGAACTCGGTTCACAGAAGACCCACTCTAAGATTTAATATCAAATTTGAAATTACAAGTTCATGACTTATATTTTTTTTGGGAATTAAAATTATAGTATTATCATTCTATATTAATATTAAGTTATTATGCCAGTACTAAACATAATTTTTCTTAGTAAAATCCTAATAATAAATTAAACCATTAAGGATAGCATGTGAATATTTTAAATTAAATAATGTAATATGTGTATATTTATGTATTTTTTGGAGTGAGACTAATTGAGTTTGGTGAAACACTCCCATGACTCATACGCCACCCCTAGACCGTTAAATTATATATATATATATATATATATATATATATATATATATTAGATAAGATATATCTTCTAGTGTTACCTTATCATTATTATATAATACTAGTGAAAAAAACTATTTCAAAATTTTCAAATAAAATAAAATACATTAATTTAATAAAATATCATAAATTCAAAACATTCTAATTTTTGTAGTATTAATTATAACATAACAAATTTGAGAATTATATTAAAAAAAAAATATTGAAATAATATTTAAAAATCTGAAAATTTGAGACGAGACACGTGACACTCATTTATCAATCTTTTAAAACACATAGTACGTAGTATATATCAATTTTTTTTATTAAATACATATTTAATAAATTTGCAATTTAGGACATTTATTAAATCACAAATTCTAGCATGCGGTCAAGTGCATGACATGCACTTGGGTTTTAAGCTCAATATTGACTTCAATTTTGATTTTTTTTCAAAACATACAGTAACACAACGAACTGTGCATTTTGTTTCCAATTGGATTACTACTAATTACACCTTGAGGTATTACTAATTACATGTTGGGTATTACTGATTTATGCTTGATATATTTTTTTCCTCAAAATTTTAATGCATATCATGCACTCAAGTGCACACTAAAACTACTCATGAAATTTAATATATTTGTATATATAATTAATAATAATAAAAAATTGTGAATTCATGATAAAATATAATATTTTTAGTTGATTTTAAAATATTTTAAGTATATATTTAGTTAAGATATCACATGGTAATATATTTTTTTAGAAAGACTTATGATAGTATATGCTTAAAAACGGCAAATTTTTTTATTTAGGCCAAATATTAATTTTGATTGCAAAAATAGGGAGGTTTGAAATTTTTTTACGAAAATAGGGTTGATCGCGCCTGGGAGAGGCGATCAACTCAGTAGATCGCGCTCCCCAGGCGCGATGCTTTAAAGTCCTCATTTTCTCCTCTTGATCGCGCTTGAGAGAGGCGATCTAAAGGAGTAGATCGCGCTCCCCAGGCGCGATCAACTCAAAAAAATGCCACCTCATAGCTCGCCTTCTGCAAGGGCGAGGCACGACCAAGTCTGGCCCACGCACATGGCCTCCCCTGCAACACGCACATGGCCAGCTAGCTTTCCCACGCGGTCGACCTCTATTTTGTCTTTTTTCGATCACAAATATGCATATAACAGATGCTTCCTTCTTCTTCCTCCTCACCTTTCTGCTGCTACACGAAATTTTCTTCCTCCTCTTCTTTTGCTACACGAAAATTTCTTCTTCCTCCCCTCACTACTATTTCAGTTTTGTTATTATTTCTCCCCTCATTGCACCAAAAATTTTAGTACTCCTTTCAAAATTCATCCATCATTTTAGTATTCTTTCTCCCCTCTTTATTCTGTCCGAATTTTAGCCAAATACAAGGAAAAAATAACCATTTTTTTCCAAAATACAAACCAATCTCCACAAAAATGTAAGTATTTTGATATTTTTAAATTTTTTGCAGTTTTTTTATTTTATTCTAAAATTTATTTTTCTCAATTTGCAGTCTCACATATACACAAAAATAAAAGCTAGTTGGTATTTTGCTATCTACCTGGGGAGTACAGACATTACTATCAAAAGGTAAATTCTTCAAAAAATAATTAATAATATTTTTCTAATTTATTTGCATGCATATATTATATTTTTTTTTTAAATAACGGTGCACAGGAAATATGCTACTAGATGAAAAATTCTCAGTGTATATATGTAAATTGCAATTATTGTACACATAGTATTTATTCTTGGTTCTAAAGGTTTTAAATCTTCATATTGAGTTTATGTTGTAATTGATAAATATTATTAAGTTCGTGAGTTTTTTTTCCAATTAACCCAATTAAATATGGATATAAATGAATTATTTGTACAAATTCACTCCTTTTTTCCATATAAGGATGTGCTAATTTAGTGGGTCAAACTTACATTATAATTATAAGACTTTATTTTAGAGGGTGTAAATAAATAAAAAAAAGTTGAGAAAAATTATATAAACATAACAAATATTTTGAAATAAGATTTGAGGCCAAAAGCAGCAAAAGTTTTGGATAGGAGGGAGTATTTCTTTTTATCATAATGGAGACTTGAATATATGTTGCATGACCGGCTTTTGACCGAAAATAAATAAGGAAAATTTTGAAATTTAATATTAAATCTAGTTTGAAATTTAGAAAATTGATTTGAAAAAAAAAATTGTAATATTTAATTGAGAATATATTATTTTAATGATATTCATGTTAACTATATAACTGTGAACTACAATTTTATTAACATAATAAAACAATTAGTATTATTTAATGAAACAATATTACTTCTCCAATTAATATTTTTAGTGAAAACAACTAATATCATTTAATGAAATGATTAATACTCTTTAAATAAATTTCAAGATAAATATTACTCACAAAATATATTAAAATTTAATAAACTCGTTGTTGCCTTGCTTATAATTTAAATGGTGGCATTTGGCTTTATAGCAAAAGTTGGATATACAATTATAATTACTCAAAAATTGGTGACATTTGGCAAATTTAAACGGTAGCAACAAAAAAAAAAATTGTTTTAAACGGTTGCAAATTTTGTGCAATATAGATTAAAGTTATTTAATGCATTAATAGTTTAATCCCACCATTATCTCTAATCTACTTTAAAAGTCAATTTTATTGTAGTGTTAATTATTAATTTAAATTATTGAATTCGAAGACAAGAAAGATCTACAAGTAAATTTGGAGGATATCTTATATGGAGAATTAGTGTTTATTTATTATTATATATAGAAAGTTTTTGTGAGGAGAATATTCAATTCATTAATAGGGATAATTACAATGATTAATACGTCTATTTATATTTATTTTATTATATATAGTACATGTAATAAAAAAAATAGATTTCAGTGTTTTTTATCTAATATGCAATCATTTCCGTATATTGTATAATTAGGCATTAAAATGTATAAGTGTGTTGTGTTTTTGAAGATATGCCAATCTCTCGCGATATTGGAATCCTTGTGCGCTCTTGTGGAGCTGTTATTGGAACAAGAAGAGTTGATTGTATGCTTGATTTCTATGGTCTATTACGTGTGTTGTCTGAGATTACGGGATTAGATTTGCGAGTGTATTCTTTGAATGTGTCTTGCATAATAAATAATGGGAATGCCTCCTCTAGTTGTCCTATTAGGAACAACAACGACCTTCGATTTTTCTTCCATCCACAAGCTGGGCTCAATTCAGTTGAGCTATTAGTGGAGGTTGAAATGAAGGTGCAGTACCCAGCATTCCATGGTCAGTGGGAGAACCAATACTATCCTTCTGAAGGGTCAGGTCGTGGCGGAGCCAATATGGATAGACCTTCAAACATTGCATACGAGGCCCTGCAAGTGAACCATAATGAGTGGGGTGCTTGGGAAGATGAACCCTACCAACGTTTAGGGTGTAGTCATGCCGGTGGTTCAGATCCTAATGTTGGACCTTCTGGTATCACTAAGATAATGGCCCCTATCGGCACCTCCATAGCTGATATAGAAGGTGATCTATATCCAGACTTTACTTGTAATTCTGAACCAAGCAATAATGGTTCTGAGGACGAAGGGCCTTCTGATGAGGATGATACCACTAATAATCCTTGGATGCCAAGTGTTGCTGTACCAAATTCTCTAATGCCAAGAGTGAGACCTCATCCAAATTTGGTTGGAGTGCCATTTTTTTATAGGTCATGTGATGATGTACCTGTTGATTCAGTAGGCGTTCCAAGTGGTGATCTGGGCTACGATGCGGATGATGGAGTTTTGAGGTTAGGAATGATCTTCAAAGACAAAGAGACTGTGATCAATGTCGTGAAGAATTACTCGGTCCAACATGCAAGACGTGAGTACAGAGTCGAAGAGAGCAACTCGAAGTCAATGAAGTTGGTGTGCAAGCAGAACTATGCAAGTGAAAATGACAATTGCACGACATTGCAACACTGTGAGTGGCATTTGCGTGCCTCATACCGTAAAAGGTCTGGTCATTGGGAAATCACCAGGTTGGGACCGCCACATACCTGTCTGATAGATATTGACTCACGCGGTCATTCAAATCTATGTAAAAACTTGCTTGCAGCTGACTTGGAGAGTCTCATACAAGTTGAACCAGCATACGACGTTAAATGTGTCGTGGATCGTGCAGATAAGAAATATAATTACACTATTTCATATCAAAAGGCATGGCAAGCGTTGAAACGTGCTAGAGAGAATGTGTTCGGAACTTGGGAGAGTTCATGTCAGTATTTGCCCAAGTATATGAGGGCCTTGCAGAAATACAATCCTGGGACCATTGTGGAGTGGAAGCACAAGGCAACAATTGAGTGGAATGTGCACACGTTGGGCTATGTCTTCTGGGCATTCAAGTCATGCATTGAAGCATTCATGCATTGTCGCAAAATACTTTGTGTAGATGGTACTCACCTTTACACTAAGTATAAACACAAATTGTTGATTGCTAACACCCTTGATGCCAATCAGAAGATCATTTCAGTAGCATATGCTATTGTTGACGATGAAAGTTATAAGTCTTGGAAATGGTTTCTTAATATGTTAGCCACACATGTTGTCGGTGATATGGAGGGGGTATGCCTTATTTCCGATAGACATAAGGGTATACTGAAGGCAGTGGACGAAGTCCCAGCATTTTCACCACCAAGAGGAGTGCACCGTTATTGTTTAAGACATGTTGCTTCAAATTTCAATACTCAGTTCAAAAGTCAAAAGCTGAAGGACTTGTGTTATGTTGCGGGAAGAGCATTGTCTGTAAGACATTTTGAGATAAGGATGAACGAAATACGAGTTTTAAGTGAAGAAGGTCATGAGTATCTACTAAACATCGATCCTACCAAGTGGACATTTTGCCATGATGGAGGTCACCGTTTCAGTGTTATGACAACTAATATCTCAGAATGCATCAACGGTGTTCTTAAGGGTGCACGACGCCTCCCAATCACAGCCATCGTCAGTGCAACTTTCACACGATCCAAAAATGCATTTATGGAACGTGCTAAAGAAGCAGGGATTTTAGTGTTGAGAAATCGGATGTGGCCTAAATATGTTCATGACAGGTTTGATTCAGGGCAGCGAGAGGGGATGAAACATACAGAGTTGCATTATCGAGACGCACATACAGAGTTGCATTATCGAGACGCGAGTGCGATTGCGGGCTATGGAAGTTGGATGGTATCCCATGCTCACATGCATTGGAGGTGTGTAGACAATTCAGGATTGATCCAAGTGTGTATGTGCCCGACTGTTACAATACAAATGTGTATACTTCGACTTACACATCTGGGTTTTTTGAGCCATTGCCGGATCCTGAGGAGTGGGATGAACCCAATTTCCAACTGAGGCATAATCCAGATCGCAGGATAAGGCGTCGTGGTCGAGATGTGACGTCCAGGATTCACAATGAGATGGATTGGGCCCAAACCCGCGCTAGACAACAGTACCAAGCCCAAGATAGAGCTGGACCTTCGCATTGATGTTCTGAACCCCTTTGGTGAATCAACTTGTTGTATCTAATGATATCTATAGGATTTCATTTTGGACATGCACTGTAAGCTTTGAATGTGAAAAATGAGATGTACATTCGTTGTTTAAAAGTAACTTGCTTCCTAATTAGTGAGTCTATTTTGTCCTTTTTTGTTGGCTAATATGCATATAATGCTTTATGATGCTTTCTTCTTCTTCCTTCTCCCATTTTCTTTGTGTTACTTAAATTATTTGTGTAATTGGGACGGAGGTAGTACTACTTTCAAAAATGTCACAAGTAGCGGTATTTAAAATTGCATACATAAAAAAATTATCAATTAAAAATAAATATATATACAAAATATCATACAATTAGTGACGACGTAAATGACCACCCGTGCCACATCGTGTCGGACGTCTATCACGATGACCACGACGAGGTTGTTGTTCATCTTGGCTTGGTCCAAGGTTCTCACTTGTGCCCGCAAATGGTATAGGCGTTGAAGTGTAATTTGGTTGTTCTTGTGAGAACTGAGGTTGATAATAGGTATTCAAATCAATACTCGTGTTTAACATCTCAGTAAATGAACCACCCCATGATGTAAGAAAATTTGTCACACATTTAATGAATTTAGATCAATAATATATTTTACAATATATACATTTACTTATATAAGTTGATATTAAATACCTTGTTCATTATAAGGTGTGTGAAAACTCGGCTGAGGTACCTCCTGTTGAAACGTCGATGCAGAAGCAGACTGAGGTACCCCCTCATAGCTACCCCAACCAACTATCAAGTTAACAATAATATATTATAAATAAATAAACATTATCTCTTAAAAAATATTATTTATTTGTGTAATTTCAGGATTTAGTAACTTGCATACCATCTCCAGCAGGTTGTGTGTAAGCTCCATGTCCAAATGAGGGTAACCCATAATGTGTGTGAGGCGTAGGCTGAGACTCCCCCTCATTTGATTGCCAGGCTGCTATCAAATTAACAGTGATATGCATATATAATAAATAAAATAATAAATATAATTTCTTAATATTGAATTACATACCATATGTAGTTGGTTGTATGTTACCCAAAAATTCAGACGTGGAAGCATCTGTCACATGTTATAAAAAAATTATAATAACTAAATAAATGTAAATCCACTCAAGTGTAATTTTGTAAATTGCATACCATTTCCAGCACCATACTGCGTGCGTGGAGCAGACTGAGGTATCCCATGTTGAATACCTTGTCGGGGAAAAGGGGACTCTGATGGCATTGCTGAGGAATGTCTTCTCCGACTCCTAGACGTTGAAGGACCCGCATCTTCACGTCCTACGGATCTCCTTCTTCTTTGTCTTGTAGATCTTTCCTCAACTTCTACGTTTTCATCTGAGGCCACATCTTGTAGATAAGCAGGGTTTTCTATGTAAGGCTCCACTTCAGTGATGTAATTCTCAGTGAGCTCCAAATGACTTTCTACTGATGCTCTATCATCAATATTGCACTGTTTTTAAGTAATGTTTTGTTCTCCTATGCAATATAGATTTTTGTGTTAATTGTAATTAATGTTTGAATGCAGTTGCAATCATGAACACGAATGAAGAGCAACAATCTTTGGTTGTTGACGAAAGAGACCATATTAACACTAGAAAAGGGAGAGGCAAGACTACTGGGATTTCTGTTGAGAAAAAAAGACGTGGAGTCGGCCGTCTAGATGTCATCATTCATCCACTCCGCAATCGAATTGTAGGGGACAATGCTAAGCACTTCAAAACTGAAGCCGGCGTACTACTAAAGCAACATGTACCCCTTCGATATCATCAATGGAAGGATATCCCCGGAGATATCAAAAGAAAGCTTTGGCTCGGAATGAAGGTATATATATAGAAAATAATTTCTTTTTGCTTTTAATGTGTTAAAAAAAATTCGTATGTGTTGATATTTAATAAATCTAACCAATGCTCCAGCAAAAATTCAATATTCAAGATGAGCATCGTGTTATGAAGGTTGTTTATGGCCAACTGAATCATCAATACAGGAGTTGCCGAAACAAGTTGCATAGTCTTTATCTGAAGAAAGAGCGTCCCCTTGGTGTAAGTGTTGGAGATTGGGAAATGTTGATCGCTTATTTTCAAAGTGATGAGTTTAAGGTAACAACACTAGAGTCTCTATCTTATGCTTAATTTTTCCCCGTATTGAGTAGGAAGAAATTAATGATTAAAAGTATTATCTCAGAACTAATATTTAAATATAATATATAATATGAATTTTGGATGTGATGAGTGGTCAATACATGTAGTTAAAAATTTGAGATGAATGCACTACCGAAATATAATTTTTCGTATGTAATTATCTTTTTTTTTTATCAGAAAAATAATTTTATAGAATAATATGGTACAAGCAGTACCGAAAATTCTTACAATGTTTATACAAGATATAAATCACCCTCTCAATATCATTCTTGGATTATCTAGTCAATCTCTAAAAGTACAACTAGGTACACCATGATCCCTAACAACAAGAGCAAATTCATTTTTCCTCATTTTTCTACCATACGAAGAATCAATTATTTATGCTAATCATATTCACATGCAGAAAGTTAGTGATCGCAACAAGAAAAATCGCCAACAATTGAAAATGGATCATGCTTGTGGGACAAAATCTATTGCACAGGCTTGTTATGAAGATGTATGTCAATTTAAAATTATATATATTTAGTAGTGAGATTATAATATATATATATATTTATAATTATATATATATATATATATATATTTATAATTATAATTATAATTTGCTCATACTTATATACTTGGCAGCGTGATCCTGTGACTGGAGAGGAACCAACACGAACAGTTGCCTGGAAAAAAACCCGATATAGTAAAAAGAAAAATGACTGGGTTGATGAAGCTTCAAAGGAAGCATATGTAAGTATATACATCAAACAAGAAATTATATTTACATTTATGAATGTGTATCTTAGGAAATTAGTTATTTACTTTGTAATTAAATTAGTAGTCTAATTCTATCTTTTTTTTTAGGATTATTACTTGTTACATGTAGAATCAATTTTGCACTGGGGGGGGGGGGGGGTGGGGTGGGGTTAACCTAAGAGGTCGGGTGGTGGGGGATGCTTATGAAATGTTATAGTATGCGCATTTTGGATTTCTCTCAATATACATATCATTAAGTCTAACAATTAGTCTAATTCTTATAGGATAAAATTTTTGAATTACAAGATGGTGAAGATGCAATTCCTGAAGATGAAGCATTTGTGGAGGTGCTTGGGCAAGAAAAACCTAATCGATTACGTGGTTGCGGAGATGGCTTGAAGCCACCTTCAGAGAATGAAAATTTAAGAAATGAGCTTGAACAAGATAAAGAAGCAATAGAAACATTGAGGACAAAGAATCAAGAGATGGCTTTTCGATTGGAGTACTTAGAAGCCAAAATTCCTGAAATTCTTCAAGCATTGAACAAAGTAAGTCATGTTCCATCTTCTTGTTGGTGAACGAATCTAATCGGGAGGATTAGTGGCTGTTTTAATCCGTTTATACGTCACCAATCAATAACGTGTGATTGATTACCACCGTAAATGGTAAAACGAGTCTTGGGTTAACGAATTCGGGTAAAATGAAGATCGCAATTTAAATTATTTCGTATATGTGTAAGTTTGGGTGTATTTGTGTGTATTTTTTAGTCTGAAATTCGAAAAATTACATGAATAAGCTGGAGAACAACTATTTATAGAGACTAGCAAGCATGAGGTGTCTAAGACTCTTGGTCTCCCTAGCCTGCATGCTTGACATGTGTCCCTTTGATCTTATCTAAGCTGAACCTTAGTTACAAAGTCTTCTTTGGTCCTTATCTCGGACTCACTGTTGTTCGCCTAGGTCAGCTTGATGGATCTTGTTGGTTCTCCAACCGAAAGTTGTTCGCCTCTTGAGGTTGTACTTGGGAAGTTGTTCGCCTTATGCCTTTGTCCAGCTTGGCTTTGGGATCTTTGTCCTTTGTTCACTTGTACATTCTTCCTTGGCTATCTATTGTATCATAGTTTGATAAAGTTGTTCGTCATTGATGACTTCACAGTTGGCTCATTCTTGGTCCCGGGCCTTAATACCTGTTCGCCTATTAGTTGTTCGTCGGGAGTGTTGTTCGTCACTTTATACACCCCCCAGATTGATTAATGCACCCAAATCGTGATTTTCTTTGTTGATCTTCCTTGATTTGGTTCATAATCCTCGTTGTAGCTTTAATCCTTGTTCGTCATTTACTGACAATTGTTCGCCCATCAACAATTGCCCCCTATCCTAACTATACGTTACACCAAACGAGCAACTTTGTGGCGAACAACTATAGTTAGGATATCAAAATAATGAGGATTGGGACGAACATCATTGGTCTGGGCGAGCAACATATGGTCTGCCGTTTCGTCTTCCCAAGGTCTGGGAAGATTACGAAGATGACGCCAGCGCAATGATTGCGCGCCGTTCACGCGCGAGCAACTCCGAGGCCACGCGCCCCTATAATTGCTTATAGGCCCTTCAACTTTTGAACTTGTTTGGAAATTACCCCGTTTTCTCTCAATTTGACCTCTGAGTTTTCGGGAAATTACGCCTGGGACCCCGTTTTTGCTTGGGGTATAAATAGTGGGAAAACTGAAAATTTTCCCACTTTTCTCCCTCTTGCTACAGTGCTCCGGCGATTTCAAGTTTTTTCGGCGTCCGTCCTTCAGTATTTGGCTTCAAATCTTCATTCCCAGGTAGTTACCTTCTTCTTTTTATCTTTTTCTCTACTTTTTCTCTCGAAAATTCAATCGCCGCCGTGTGGATCCGAGCGCCACCGTCTTCTCCGGGAAAGCGCCGCCGTCTGCAACAATATCCGTCATATCCGTCACTACCCAGATTTTCCCTCTCCCTCCTATGTCTTCGCATTCGAGTAATAAAACTGAGGAGACCCTAGATCCCCTTTTTCCCATTGTTGCTCGCGATCTAGAGCCAGTTGAGGTTTCTTCAGCGTCGAACGCTCACGTGGATTCTGTTGTTCGTTCTGTGGAGGACACCAGTGCGGGCCCATCTGGAAGAGGGCTAATAGTTGTGGCGAACAACAATCTGGACGAAAACTCTTCTTCTGCCGAAACTGAAGTTCCAGAATCCAACGAACTTACTCGTGAGTTTTTGGAGGGTATCAATTTTCCATCCCCAAGGATGCGGGAAAGTGAGATCCCGGCTGGGGTTGCTCGCCTATTCGAATGGCGAGCATATGCTGAAAGGTATGCGAACAGCTTTCCTCGTCCACAAAGACAAATAATGGACAAGGTGAAGACTGATTACCAGGCGAGCAAGATCAAGAGTGTTGTTCGCGAAGATGAACTGGATACTATCCGGAAGGACTATAAGATCCCATATGATATTCATATGTGGGCACCTCAGAGGAAGGAAAGAGCTGATCGCCCACCTCCTGGGTGCACGGCGATCAACATCCACACCTTGATTGCTGGGCTGAAGTTACCTCTTCCACCTGTTGTTGGTCGATTCTTAGAGGCGACCAACTTGGCTATCACTCAAATTACCCCAATTGGGTGGATGAACCTTTTAGGCTCTATGTGCCTGTTCGCTTTGGAGGGGTACGTTGATCGGATCACTGCGGAAGAGATCAACTACCTGATGACAATCACAAGTTGCCCCCGAGGAGAAGATGGCTATCACTACCTCAAGGCCAGGACTGGGTTGAAAATGGTGGAAGAGGTGCCGAACAAGATTCGTGATTGGAAACAGCACTTCTTCTGGATTGGGGGTGATTGGCGAGCATCTTCTGGTCCACACGGCGGCCCTGGACGAATAAATTCTCCAGCAGCCTATGGAAAACTGAAACGTAAGTTCAATTCTTGCTCGCCTTTGGACAGTTGTTCTAATTTAACTTTTTTTGTTTGTTCGCAGGCCCTCGTCTACCCAAGTGGAATTCGGAAGAAGAGTTGAGCTCCGAGTTTCTGTTTACATCGTGCCTGGTCGGCCTCCGTAACCGAGCAGATAGAACTATTGACTATCTTTGCCGATCAAGGTGTCAAAAAGCTGCTCGCCTCTTGACCTATCCTCACCACCTGGAGGCTCAAGCTGAGGTGCCCCCAGGTATGAAAATTTCTAACTTCCGGTTCAAATGTTTTGTTCGTCAATGTTTTGTTTAACTTGCTCGCCTAATATATTATTCTTTTTTTTTTTTTTTTTTTTTTAGCCGAGCAAATAACAGTTGCCGTCCCTCCAAGCTACGCTCTTCTCGAGCAAAGGGTCCTTGAAATGGGGCCACCAAGAGGGAAGAAAAGAAGAGGTGACCCTCCCCAAGCTGTGCTCGCCATGTCGAACAAGCCTGAGGGGGCCAAAGTTCCAAGACCGGCTGCCCCCCCAGTTCAAATTCGGTCTCCTCCCGTCTCCCCACCTCGTGGTGGTAAGCGCCTTAAGAAGGCAGATGGGACCCCACTGGCCGGAGATGTCCCCGGCAAGGGGAAAGAAAAGGTGGGCGAAAGTTATGCTCGCCACGAAGAGGATGTTATAAGGCGTTCTTCTGGGGAGCCCATGGAAAAGTCGGGAAAAGCGAGCAAAGATGTAGGCTCACTCCGTGGCCCAGAAGATCTTACATTCCTAGGATGGGATGATCGGAAGTTTGCCGAGTAAGTATCTATCCTCTCTTGCCGAACAACTTTCATCCATTTTTTTTATTTTTCTAAGTATCAATTGCTTTTTTGTTTGCAGATACCGTGCCGATGATTATCCCGGCCGAGCAAGTGTTGTACATCAGTACGCTTGCTCGAAGACTCCCGTAAACATAAGGGAGATTCCTGGCGAACATGTTCGCAAGGCGACGGAGTTGGTCGCCCGGGCCTGGACGCGTCCTCTGGACAAGGCCATCCTTCAGCAGGGGCAAATGGACAATCTCCATCTCTCGATGATGCTCGTCGCCAACGGCCTTGTTACTGCTCAGAGGGCAATCACCCAAGTTGCCGAGCAAGAAAAGTCTGCTCGCCAATATGCGAATACTGCTCGGCAGCTTACTGAAGAAAAGGATGGCCTGGTGAGCCAATACGAGGCCAAGATTGCTCGCCTTAACAACCAGATCAATGTTTACATTGATGCTGAGCACAAGCGCCTTGAAGAGATTCAGGCCATGTCCAAAGAGCTGAAGGATAAAGAGGCCCTGCTTGGGGACAAGGAGATTTTGCTCGGTGAGGGAGAGAAGAGATTGACTTCGGCCGAACAAAGAATTGCTGAGCTTGAGGCGGAGAATGCTCGTCTCCGGGAAGCAGAAGCCAACCTCTTCACCCGTGAGCAACTTGAAGAGGAGGTTCAAACTCGTACCGGCCCCATCTCCAACCTTGGATATATTTGTGCCTACGCGGACAGCATCCGTACGGCTGATGCCTATGATTACAAGGAGATGGTGGAGGAGATGGCTAAGGATTTGAATGAGTTCCTCGAGAACTATCCTCCGCCGAACAACGTTAAAATCCAATTGGTGGATTTGGCTGTGCTAGGGGTTAAACTGGATAAACTCGACCCCAGCATCACCATCACTCATCCTCCACCAATTGTTGATGATGGCGAGCAAGGAGATGAACCGGCTGCCGCGGACGAGCAAATTGCTAAAGAAGCGGAGGATAAGGCGGCTGAAGACCTTGCTCGGGACATGATTGTCGACCCCTCTGCCGAGCAACCTCAAGATCCTCCCCCCACCGAACAGCAGTAGTTTTAGGACTTAACTTTTTTCTTTTCTTCTTTTGTAGTAGTTGCTCGCTCCTTTTTTGTAGTACTTGTAATGGCTGCTTCCAGCTTGTACTATTTTTGAGGCTTAATGCCTTTCTTTAATGGAAAATGTCTTTCTCATGTTCGCTTATTTTCTTATATATGTCAATTGCCTTTACATTTCTGTCAATGCTTTTACAATTATAACATATAGTATTGGGCTTTTGTTCGAATTGAACTTTGCCTTTAGTGGAATCAGGGTTTAGCCTTAGGTTCTGTTCATTTTAAAAAACAAACAACCTTTAAGTGGCTTTGGTCCTTAGGTTCTGTTCATTTGTAAAACGAACAACCTTTGAATGGACTTGTACCTCGAGCTTTTGGACTTTTCCTCTTTTGACGAACAACTATTATATTTACATTGCAAAATAATTACAAGTGTTATAAGACTGTCCATCACTATCATATACAATCTGACGAACAACTTTAAACACAAACTAAAACTTGCTCGCTTATAATATTTTGCCGAGCAACTCTATCTATAAAACCAAAAGCACTAGCACCAGACTATACAACGTGCCGAGCAACTTTTGAATCTATATTTGAGAAAATTTTAAAAAATTAGGCAAGTTTTTAGCTGCCTTCTTAGCCTTCCTTCAACTCATACGCATCCCTTGCCCCCCAAGACATTTGTTCGCCCAACTTTATTGATAGTACTTCTTTAGATGCACGGCATTCCAGGAGTATTGGGCCAGCTTGCCTTCCATGTCTTCAATATCGTACACGCCATTGACGTATTTTTCTGTTATACGATACGGGCCCTCCCAAGTTGGTCCCAATACGCCTGGAGGTTGGGCGAGCAACTTTCTTAGAACCAAATCTCCAACTCTGAATTCCCTAACTTTTACATGGGAATTATAGTAACGTTCTGCTCGCTGCTTGTATGTGGCATTTTTTAGCTCGGCATTCAATCTTTTTTCTTCGAGCAAATCCAATTCAGCATTTAGAGCAGAGTTGTTCGCCTGTTCATCAAAGTTGGTCGTCCTGAATGTAGTGGCCTTTAACTCAATTGGTATTACAGCCTCTGTTCCGAAAGCCATTGCAAAGGGTGTTTCTCCGGTGCTCGACCTGGGAGAAACTCTGTATGCCCATAAGACTTCCGGAAGTTCTGTAGACCAACTGCTTTTACTCTCCGCCAGTCGTACTTTTAATGTATGCTTTATGATTTTATTTACGGCTTCAACCTGTCCATTCGACTGGGGATGATAAGGTGTGGAGTAATGTTTCTTGATCCCCCACTTCGAACAGAATTCTCTCAACTCTTGTCCATCAAACTGTGGACCATTGTCTGTCACAATTGCCTGTGGAACTCCGAAACGACAGACAATGTTCTTCCAAATAAAGTTGATCATCTTCTGCTGTGTTATATTCACCATGGCCTCTGCTTCCGCCCATTTTGTGTAATAATCGACTGCCACGACGGCGAATCGAACATTTCCAACTCCAGCCGGGAAAGGACCAATGATGTCCATCCCCCATCTTGCAAAAGGCCATGGGCTGTATACTGACACAAGTTCCTGAGCCGGGGTATGGATACCTGGGGCAAAAATCTGACATTGATGGCAAGTTTTGGCTTTTTTGATTGCATCTTGACGTAAGGTCGGCCAATAATAGCCTTGTCTGATTGTCTTGTATGCCAAAGCTTGCCCCCCAGTATGATTTCCACATACTCCAGCATGTATCTCTTCAAGTACTGCTTGCCCTTGCCCCCTAGGCAAACACTTGAGAAGTGGGATTGATATTCCCCTTTTGTAGAGTTGCTCGCCCACCAGAGTATATCTGGCGGCTCGCTTTATTAGCTTGGCAGCTTCAAAAGGGTTGTTTGGTTTTTCCCCATTTTTCAAGTATTTGACTATACTTGTTCTCCAGTCTTCTTCTTCACTGGTTTGATCGTCGAGTTGATTGACATTATAACTTACTGTTGATGGATCTTTCATCTTTGTAACTATAATATCTGCCAACTCTATGGGGCCTTCACTCGTTGCTAGTCGGGCAAGCGCGTCTGCTTGAGTGTTGCTCGTCCTTGGAATTTGCTGTATGAAGACTTGCTGCAACATGGACATCAGGTGAGCAACAATCCGTTGATACTCGATCATGTGATCATCTTTTGCTTCGTATTCACCTCGGACTTGGTTCACGATCAATTGTGAATCGCCAAATATTTGCAAGCGTCTGACACCAACTGCGAGGGATAGGTGGAGACCAGCGATAAGAGCTTCATACTCAGCTTCGTTGTTGGTTGCCATGAAACCAAATCTGATTGCCGAGGTGAATACTTGTCTGTTTGGACTTATTAATACTACTCCTGCCCCCGAGGCTATGTTGGTTGATGATCCGTCCACATAGAGATGCCAAGGGTGATCAAGTCCTCTCGTCGGATCTGGTGGGAAAGTTAGTTCGACTATAAAGTCGGCTAATGCTTGCCCTTTGATCGCCGTTCGAGGAGCATAGGTCACCCCGAATTGGCTAATCTCCAGTGACCATCTTAAAAGACGACCTGCAGTGTCGGGGCGATGGAGAATTTGCCTGAGCGGGAAAGTTGTTAGAACTTCGACTTGATGGTCAAAGAAGTATGGTCGTAACTTTCTCACGCTCATAACCAAAGCATACGCCAGCTTTTCGGTTGGGGCATATTTGATCTCTGCTTCGTGTAAAGCTTGGCTGACGTAATAGATTGGTTGATGGAACTTGCCGTCCTCCCGCACCAAAACAGAACTGATGGCAACTTCTGATGCGGCTAAGTATAGAAAGAGCTTTTCTCCTGGGATTGGTTTTGATAGGATTTTGACATCTCCCAGGTAGTCTTTAAGTTGATCGAAAGCCGCTTGGCAGTTGTTAGTCCATGCAAACTTCCCTTTTTTGACGGCCTCGAAGAATGGACGGCACTTGTCCCCCGACCTGGATATGAACCGGTTCAATGCTGCTAGGCACCCGGTGAGTCTTTGCACTTCTTTCACCGAACGTGGTGGTTGCATATCCATGATGGCTTTAACTTTTGATGGGTTGGCCTCAATTCCCCGCTGGCTAACAAGATGACCCAAGAATTTTCCTGAGTGAACTCCAAAGCTGCTTTTCTTTGGATTCAACTTCATGTTATAGTGTCGTAGAATTTCGAACACTTGAGTCAGATGTTGAAGATGGTCTTCCTTCTTGGGACTTTTGACTACGATATCGTCTACATAGACTTCAACCGTATCTCCTATTTGTTGATCAAACATCTTGTTCACCAGCCTTTGATATGTTGCTCCAGTATTTATGAGGCCGAACGGCATTCTCTTCCAACACAGCAAGTTTTTGTTAGTATAAAAAGCTGTGCTTTCTTGATCGTCAGGATGCATTGGGATTTGATGATACCCTGCAAAAGCATCCATGAATGTTAGCATTTCGTGACCCGCAGTGCTGTCCACCAATTGATCGATGTGCGGGAGAGGAAAGTTGTCCTTCGGGCATGCTGCATTCAGATCTGTAAAGTCTATGCATAGCCTCCAGGTCCCGTTTGGTTTCCTCACGAGTACTGGGTTTGCTACCCATTGTGGACAGAGTGCTTGTCGAATGAGATCATTGTCTAGCAACTTTTTAACTTCTTCATTCAAGGCTTGGTATTTGTCCGGGCCGTACTTCCTTCGTTTTTGATGGACGGGCTTTTTTGCTTGATTTATGTTCAGCTTATGACAAGCATGTTTCGGGTCTATCCCCACCATATCCGCATGAGACCAAGCAAAAACATCTAGATTCTTGGTGAGGAACTCTTTCATTCGGGATCTGTAAGGCTCTGGGAGCTCAGATCCTATGAATAATTCAAGATCCTCGTTGTTGGGATTAACTTTGAACGCCTCCAGCTCTTCGACTGGAGTTGCTCGTCGTTTTTGTCCCTTCCAACGGGGATCAAGTATGGGTTCCTCAGGGTTGGAATCATTTTCGATGTCCATCGGCTCTGCCCCCAGGCGGGGTTCAAGATCATCAGTTGGCTCCGTCCCATTGTTGTTCGTTTGTACTTGGCCCTCCAAGTCTTCTACTGAAGGTTGTTCGTCATCACCCCCTTGTTGTTCGTCAGATGGATACACCTCCCGGGTGGTAACGAGTTGTTCGTCCAACACTTGCTCGTTCAAGTGTTGTTCGTCCGCATCCATGTGGTCGTCTATGTCCATCATATTGTTTAGTATTGATGGTTCGTCGATGGGATAACTTGCTGCTTCCATCATGGATATTTGTACAAATTTTGCTCGTAGCTGTTGAACGCATTCTCGTGCTCTCCGTTGGTCTCCCTTAATTGTGCCTGTTCCACTGGCTGTTGGAAATTTCAAACAATAGTGGTAAGTGGAACACGCAGCTTTAAATTCATTAAGAAAAGGTCGGCCAAGAAACCCGTTATAGGCCGACTCCTGGTCTACAACCAAGAAATCTACCATTCTTGTTATATTTATTTCGGGTTCATTGGCCGTTACAAGTTGTACAGCTAATGTTACAATTCCCAACGGTGTTGTCACAGCATTTCCGAAGCCTATAATTCTATGTGTTGTATTCCGAACATAACCCGAATAATCTCCCAGATTATCGAGGGTCTTCTTGAATAAGATGTTCGTGTAGGCTCCGGTGTCCACCAACAGTCTGTGGACTCTGGTCCCCATAATCTTGGCACAGATTACGAGCGAATCATTGTGTGGAGTTAAGACGCCTTCAAGGTCTTTTTCGGTGAAAGTTAATTCCGCCGTTTGCATGATAGACGGCTTAACTCCCATCTCTTGTACTTGGCCAATCGCTCGTAGCTCCGCTTTCCTCTTCCGGTTAGAGTCAGGTGGTTGTCCATCAAAACACCCTCCTGCAGGACCTGCGGGTTCCATCATGAACAGGTCTTCTAAAGGTTGAGCCGGCATACTGGGAACTGGTCGTCCGGGTTTGTTGTTTCTCTGAGGTTGACCATCCTCTTCATCTTCTGAGTTGTTCTCCCGAGCTCTTTTCCCAGGTTGCCTCTTAACGAAATCGAAGAGCTTTCCCTCCTCATAAAATCGCCAGAGTTGCTTAAGCAAATCTCTACACTCACTCGTAAAATGCCCCACGCTTTGATGGTAGGCACAATACTTGTTCGGGTTGAGTTTGCCAGTATCCTGACGGATTTTACGAGGTGGGGAAAGCAACTCTTTCTCCTTTACGCTCTCGTACACAGTATCAACTGATACTGTCAATACTTGGTTCAATTTTTCTTTCAAATCCGATCCTTCGGTGAATGCTTTCATATTTTTTGGGACCCTGTAGCTTGTCCCGATGGGCTTTTTGTTATTCTCCTTAGGATCAGCTTTGTTCTCCCCTAAATTTGTTTGTAGGGCCTCGTGCATGGAAACGAAAATGCCAGCTTGGTTTCTGAACTCGGCATAAGTCTTTGGGCACTTCAGACGTACCTCCTTCCATAACTTCGACCCTTTTTTCAATCCGGCCATCACAGCGATGATCTTTGTATCTTCGCTCACCGGTTCTCCTTCTAGCAAAACTTTATCGAATCTTTCCATAAACGCCCGGTCAGTTTCATCATCATTTTGCCTTAAATCTGATAGCCGGTGTTTTTGGGAAAGATACGACCCCGCCGTTGAAAAGTGAGAGAGAAATTCTCGACTTAGCTGGACGAACGAGTGGATTGATGCCGGCGGCATTGATGAAAACCACTTGTGAACCCGATCGCCTAATGTTAACGGAAAATTCCGGCATTGGGTGGCGTCGCTGGCCCCCACGGAGACCATGTAGTCCGTATACTTCGTTAAGTGGACCCGGGGGTCAGTGATGCCCTCATATTGAATGCTAGCTGGAAATTGAATCTTTTTCTGGATCGGGGCCTTCAAAATGTGAGCTGCCAAAGGTGAGGATGGCATGCTGGTCGTTCCCATCCCCCTCTGTTGGTCTAGTTGCCCTTGCATGTTCTCCACAGCCCTCCTTAGGCTTGATAATTCATCAAGAGGTGCCCCCTGACTTGGAGGCTGTTCGGCGAGCAAAGGCATTAACCTTTCTGCTCGTCGCAGTCCCTCGCTTGGAGTGGGCACTTCCTGGGCTTGCCTCCTAATGTTGTTCGCCGCATTTGGCCCTAGGCGCCTGAAGGCTGACTGGGTGAGTCTTTCATGGACTGATGGGCGAGGCTGTTCAAAAGTTGCTCGCCCGTCTTCTGCTTCCCGGCGAGCAGCTTCCCGTTGGGGTTGGCTAAGCCTGTCTTGGGCACTGGAACGTGTTGTCCCATGGCTAGACATAGTTGTTCGTCCGCGACCAGACTCAGCCTGTACTTCTTGTTGGTCGTCCACCTTGGCCTTTCCCTTGTTCCGTCTGACTTGGGCACTATCAACCTCTCGCTGTTCGCCCCTAGTGGTCCTGGGTCTAACAACTTCTAGGGACTTGTCCCTTGGCCTTGCCTGTGTTGGCCTAACTTGCTCTTGTTGCCTCTGGAGGGCCTGGAGAGCAGTAATGGTTTTGGCTAACTCGTTGGGGTTGTTCGCCAAAGCCTCCATCTCAGGGAGGAGGTTATGTGTTATGGCTGTATGTTGTGACCTGTTCGCATATCTCGGGTCACGGTCCTGGTGGTCGGCCGATGTGGCTCGGGTCTGAGATGCTCTTTTTGACAAACGTGATCCTTGGGTCTCTTTAGATTGAGGCATTTCAATTTAAATTACTTCTTAATTTATAAATTGAAGAACACCAAGAACACCAAGAACACTTTTGTTTGTATCTTCAAATATTTCTTGAGATTTCCTTTGAATCTTCAAGTTTTCAACTTGAAGTTCTTGAGTAATCACACTAAACCGGAGGTTCGAATCCCTTCTTCTAGCGCCAAAATTGTTGGTGAACGAATCTAATCGGGAGGATTAGTGGCTGTTTTAATCCGTTTATACGTCACCAATCAATAACGTGTGATTGATTACCACCGTAAATGGTAAAACGAGTCTTGGGTTAACGAATTCGGGTAAAATGAAGATCGCAATTTAAATTATTTCGTATATGTGTAAGTTTGGGTGTATTTGTGTGTATTTTTTAGTCTGAAATTCGAAAAATTACATGAATAAGCTGGAGAACAACTATTTATAGAGACTAGCAAGCATGAGGTGTCTAAGACTCTTGGTCTCCCTAGCCTGCATGCTTGACATGTGTCCCTTTGATCTTATCTAAGCTGAACCTTAGTTACAAAGTCTTCTTTGGTCCTTATCTCGGACTCACTGTTGTTCGCCTAGGTCGGCTTGATGGATCTTGTTGGTTCTCCAACCGAAAGTTGTTCGCCTCTTGAGGTTGTACTTGGGAAGTTGTTCGCCTTATGCCTTTGTCCAGCTTGGCTTTGGGATCTTTGTCCTTTGTTCACTTGTACATTCTTCCTTGGCTATCTATTGTATCATAGTTTGATAAAGTTGTTCGTCATTGATGACTTCACAATTGGCTCATTCTTGGTCCCGGGCCTTAATACCTGTTCGCCTATTAGTTGTTCGTCGGGAGTGTTGTTCGTCACTTTATACACCCCCCAGATTTATTAATGCACCCAAATCGTGATTTTCTTTGTTGATCTTCCTTGATTTGGTTCATAATCCTCGTTGTAGCTTTAATCCTTGTTCGTCATTTACTGACAATTGTTCGCCCATCAACACTTCTAAAGTAAATAATTAAAATTTATTGGTGTGATTTATCTTTTATATTAGTTTTCTTTCTATGGATTCTCATTAAGTTTTTTGTTTTTTTTTTTTTTTACAGACTTGAAAGACAACTTTGGAGCAAATTGGTGTAAAGATAGCTTTGGAGCAAATTGATAACTACAAGTCTACGCCAGTTCATTATGTTATGCAATTTATTTTAGACATTTGACTTTAGCTTACTTGTTTACTTTGAAATTGAAACAGAACACACTTTTATTCCAAGTATTGATGTATTTAAATTTGCACTTTTCTACCTTCACGTTTATATTTAATCATATGTTTTACATTCAATTTTTATTATATATTTTTTAATATGCAAATTGGTTATTTTATATGTATTATTATTAATAATAATTTAATTTAATTAAATTAGAATTTACTTAATTTTTACAAGAATTATAGGTTTAGTGATAAGTACATTATGACTATAATTAAAATAATTTTATCACAATATGATAAATATTATTATTTTTATTCATTATATTTAAATTATTAATATAAAAATACCTATTGTGATGAGATTTTGTAGTCTTTAGTGATAATTTTTTTCTGATTAGTGACAACTTGTAGTGATAATAATCAGTCATGACTAAAAGTCTTACTTATATTGACACCTAACATGTGTTACTGAAATATTGAGCAATAGTGACACAAAAAACGTGTGACTAAAACATCGAATAACAGTGACAAAAAAATTTGTAACTAAAACATCGTGTAATAGTGACAACAAAAATGCATGACTAAAACATCAAGTAGCAGTGATAAAAAAAATGTGTGACTAAAACAATGAGCACTAGTGACAACAAAGATGTGTGACTAAAACATCGAGTAATAGTGACAAAAAAAATGTATGACTAAAAAAAAGCTTTGGTGACAAAATATGGGCATGACTAAAAATATAATTTATAGTGACAACTAAGATATTTTCGTCACTAATCTTATAGTGACACTATTTATAGTGACAAACTACCGACAACCTCAAAAATTGTCACTATCTACTTTTAGTGACGAAATTTAAGAATATAGTGACAAAAAAAATTATCACTAAAAATATTTTTTTTGTAGTGACACAAACACTCCTAAACGTGTACACATACGAAATTAATACGATTTCGATTTTCGTATTCACGATTTCATAACCCAAATCTTCGATTTACCATTTACGGTGGTAATCAATCACACGTTATTGATTGGTGGTCTTAAACCGAACTAAAACAGTCACTAATCCTTCTGATTAAATTTGATCACCAACAAATTGGCGCTAGAAGAAGGGTTCGAACCTTCGATTAAGTGTAATTAGTCAAGAACTTCAAGTTTGAAAACTTGAAGATTTGAAGAAATCCTTAAGAAATCCTTGAAGATTCAAGCAAAAGTGTTTTTGGTGTTCTTGGTGTTCTTCAATATAAAATTTGAAGATAATTTAATCTAGAATGACTCAATCCAAGGAAACACAAGGTTCACGTTTGTCAAGGAGAGCATCTCCCACTCGAGCTTCGTCAGTTGGCCATCAAGATCATGAACCTAGACATGCAAATAGATCCCGACATACGACCGTAACACATAACCTTCCACCAGAGCTGGAGGCCCTGGCGAGCAACCCTAATGAACTGGCTAAGACCATTGCTGCTCTCCAAACTATCCAGAGACAGCAAGAACAAAATAAACTGTCACAAGCAAGGTCCAGGGCTAAACCTATGGAAGTTGTTAGAGCCAGATCTATTAGGGACGAGCAACGTGAGGTGGACAGTGCCCAAGTCAGGCGGGATAAGGGCAATGCCAAGATGGCCGAACCAAGAGAGGGCTAGGCTGAGTCAGCACATGGGCGAGCAACAATGTCCAGTCATGGAACAACCCGTTCCAGTGCCCAGGATAGACTTGGCCAACCTCAGCCTCAAGAGAAAGTTGCTCGCCAGGGAGCAGAACAGGGGCAAGCAACTTTTGAGCAACCTCGCCCATCAGTCCATGAAAGACTCTCCCAGTCTGCCTTCAGACGCCTAGGGCCAAATGCGGCGAGCAACCCTAGAAAATAGCTCCAGGACATGCCCGCACCGAGTGAGGGACTGCGACGAGCAGAAAGGCTTGTGCCTTTGCTCGCCGAACAGCCTCCAAGCCAGGGGGCATCTTTGGATGAGCTATCAAGCCTGAGAAAGGCTGTGGAGAGCATGCAGGGGCAATTGGACCAACAAAGAGGAGTGGGGACGACCAGCTTGTCATCTTCTCCATTATCATCTATTATTCTGAAAGCCCCGATTCAGAAAAAGATCCAATTCCCGGCAAGTATACAGTATGATGGCATTGCTGATCCCCGGGTTCATTTGATGAAGTATACAGATTATATGGTCTCGGTGGGAGCCAGTGATGCCACCCAATGCTGAAACTTCCCATTGACTTTGGGGGACCGGGTGCACAAGTGGTTTTCAGCAATGCCACCAGCATCTATCCACTCGTTCATCCAACTAAGTCGAGAGTTCCTCTCCCATTTCTCCACGGCGGGATCATATTTGTCCCAAAAATACCGATTGTCGGACCTAAAGCAAAATAACGACGAGTCAGATCGGGCATTTATGGAAAGGTTCGACAAGGTGCTGTTGGAAGGTGGAGCCCATCAGCGAAGATACAAAAATTGTCGCTGTTATGGCCAGGTTGAAGAAAGGGTCGAAGTTATGGAAAGAGGTACGTTTAAAGTGCCCGAGGAGCTATGCCAAATTCAGGAATCAAGCCGGCATATTCGTTTCCATGCATGAGGCTTTGCAATCAAACTTGGGAGAAAACAAAGCTGGTCCCAAGGAGAACAACAAGAAACCTGGCGGAACAGGCTACCGAGTCCCAAAGAACATGAAGGCATTCAATGAAGGGACGGAGCTTAAAGAAAAGTTGAACCAGGTGCTAACAGTGTCAGTCGATACTGTATATGAAAATATGAAAGAGAAGGAGTTGCTCTCCCCTCCACAGAAAATCCGTCAGGATACCGGCAAACTCAACTCTAACAAGTATTGTGCCTACCATCAAAGCGTGGGGCACTTTACTAGTGAATGTAGAGATTTGCTCAAACAACTATGGCGGTTCTACGAGGAGGGGAAGCTCTCCGATTTTGTTAAAAGACAACCTGGAAAGAGAGCCCAGGAGAACAACTCCGAAGATGAGGATGATCAACCTCAGAAGAATAATAAACCCGGGCGACCAGTTCCGGCCATTGCTGCTCGTCCACTTGAGGACCTATACATGATGGAACCTGCGGGACCAGGGGGAAGATGTTCTAATGGACGACCGTCAATCTCCAACCAAAAAAGAAAAGCCGAATTGCGAGCGATCGACCAAGTACAAGGAATGGAGGTTAAACCATCCATCATGCAAACAGCAGAACTGACCTTTACTGAAAAGGATTTGGAGGGAATATTGACCCCTCACAACGATTCGCTCGTGATCTGTGCTAAGATCATGGAGACCAGAGTGCACAGATTGTTAGTGGACACCGGAGCCTACACCAACATTCTTTTCAAGAAAACGCTCGACCAACTTGGAGACTATTCGGGCTATATACGAGACTCAAATCATAGAATCTTAGGCTTCGAAAATGCTGTAACAGTCCCGTTAGGGGAAATTAGGTTGTCCGTTCAGCTTGTAACGGTCGAGGAACCCGAGAAAAACATAACAAGAATGGTAGATTTCTTGGTCGTGGATCAGGAATCGACCTACAACAGGTTTCTTGGTCGACCTTTTCTAAATGAATTTAAAGCTGCATGTTCAACTTACCATTATTGCCTAAAGTTTCCAACAGCAAGTGGAGCAGGCACAATAAGGAGAGATCAAAGAAAGGCTCGGGGATGTCTCCTGCAGTTGCAGGTAAAGCATGCGCTAGTATCCATGATGGAAGCCACCACCAGCTATCCTGTTGATGAGCCATCAATACTGGAGAACATGATGGACATAGAGGAGGACCACATGGATACGGACAAGCAACATCTTGACGAGCAAGTGTTGGACGAACAACTTATCACCACCCATGGAGAATTTCACTCTGACGAACAACAAAGGGGTGGTGACGAGCAACACTCACCAGATAACTTGGAGGGCTAGGTGTTGACTAACAACAATGAATCAGGACCAACAGACGATCTAGATCCCCGCCTGGGAGCAGAGCCCATGAGCATCGAAAATGACTTCAACCCTGAGGGACCAATACTTGATCCTCGTTGGAAAGGACAAAAACGACGAGCAACTCCAGTTGAAGAACTGGAGGCGTTCAAAGTTAATCCTAAAAATGAAGATCTCGAATTATACATAGGATCTGAGCTCCCTGAGCCTTACAGATCCCAAATGAAAGAGTTCCTCAGCAAGAATCTAGATGTTTTTGCTTGGTCTCATGCAGACATGGTGGGAATAGATCCAAAACATGCTTGTCACAAGCTCAACATCAATCAAGCAAAAAGGTCTGTCCATAAAAAACGAAGAAAATATGGCCCAAACAAGTATCAAGCTTTGAATGAAGAGGTGAAGAAGTTGTTAGACAATGATCTAATCCGACAAGCACTCTATCCACAGTGGGTAGCAAACTCAGTCCTTGTGAGGAAACCAAACGGGACCTGGAGGCTATGCATAGATTTTACGGATCTGAATGCAGCATGCCCGAAGGACAACTTTCTTCTCCCCCATATTGATCAATTGGTGGACAGCACTGCATGTCACGAGATGCTAACATTTATGGATGCCTTTGTCGGGTACCATCAAATCCCAATGCATCCAGACGATCAAGAAAATACAGCATTTTACACGAATAAAAACTTGTTGTGTTGGAAAATAATGTCCTTCGGCCTCATCAACGTCGGAGCAACATACCAGAGGTTGGTGAACAAGATGTTCGATGAACAAATCGGACATACGGTAGAAGTCTATGTAGATGATATCGTAGTCAAGAGCCCCCGAAAAGAAGACCATCTTCAGCATTTGACCCAGGTGTTCGATATTCTTCGACATTATAACATGAAGCTGAACCTGAAGAAGAGTGGCTTTGGAGTCCATTCCGGGAAATTCCTGGGCCATCTTGTTAGTTAACGAGGGATTGAAGCCAATCCAACAAAAGTCAAAGTTATTGTGGATATGCAACCATCACGTTCATTAAAAGAAGTGCAAAGGCTCACGGGATGCCTAGCAGCTCTGAACCGGTTCATATCCATATCAGAAGACAAATGTCGTCCATTCTTTGAAGCCATCAAGAAAGGAAAGTTCACATGGACTAGCAACTGTCAAAAGGCATTCGACCAACTTAAAGATTACCTGAAAGATGTTAAAATTCTATCAAAACCCATCCCAGGAGAAAAGCTATACTTGTACCTGGCAGCGTCAGAAGTGGCAATCAGCTCCGTTCTGGTGCGGGGGGATGGCAAATTCCATCAACCCATCTACTACGTCAGCCAAGCCTTACACGAAGCGGAGATCAAATACTCTCCGACCGAAAAGCTGGCGTACGCACTTGTCATGAGTGTGAGAAAGTTACGACCATATTTCCTTGATCATCAAGTTGAAGTGTTAACAACTTTCCCACTCAGACAAATTCTCTATCACCCCGACACAACTGGTCGTCTATTAAAGTGGTCACTAGAGATTAGCCAATTCGGGGTAACCTATGCTCCTCGAACAGTGATCAAAGGGCAAGCTCTAGCTGACTTTATAGTCGAGCTAACTTTCCCGCCAGATCCTACGAGAGGACTTGATCACCCCTGGCATCTCTATGTCGACGGATCTTCAACCAACGTAGCCTCGAGGGCAGGAGTGGTTCTGATTAGTCCTAACAGGCAAGTATTCACCTCGGCAATCAGATTTGGTTTCATGGCAACCAACAACGAAGCTGAATATGAAGCTCTCATTGCTGGTCTTCACCTATCCCTTGTCGTGGGTGTCAGACGACTGCAAATATTCGGCGACTCACAACTTATTGTGAACCAGGTTCGAGGGGAGTACGAGGCCAAAGACGATCACATGATCGAGTATCAGCGAATTGTTGCTCATTTGATGTCCTTGCTAGATCAATTCTTCATTGAGCAAATTCCAAGGACAAGCAACACACAAGCAGATGCGTTGGCCCGACTAGCAACAAGCGAAGGGCCAGCCGAGTTGGCCGACATTATAATCACAAAAATGAACGACCCATCAACAACAAGTTATAATGTCAATCAACTCGATGAACGAATAAATGAAGAAGAAGACTGGAGAACAAGTATAGTCAAATACTTGAAAAGTGGGGAAAAACCAAACAACTCTTTTGAAGCTGCTAGGCTAACAAAGCAAGCCGCCAGATACACTTTGGTGGGCGAGCAGCTTTACAAAAGAGGAATATCAATCCCACTTCTCAAATGTTTGCCTAGGGGGCAAGGACGAGCAATACTCGAAGAAATACATGTCGGAGTATGTGGAAATCACACTGGGGGGCAAGCATTGGCATACAAAACTATCAGACAAGGCTGTTATTGGCCGACTTTACGACAAGACGCAATCAAGAAAACAAAAACTTGCCATCAATGCCAAATTTTTGCCACAAACATTTATACCCCAGCTCAACAGCTCGTATCAGTTTACAACCCATGGCCATTTGCAAGATGAGGGATGGACATTATTGGTCCCTTCCCAGCAGGAGTAGGAAATGTTCGATTTGCCGCCATGGCTGTCGACTATTATACGAAATGGACAGAAGCAGAGGCCATGGTAAAGATTACGCAACAGAAAATGATCAACTTCATTTGGAAGAACATTGTCTGTCATTTTGGAGTTCCACAAACCATCGTGACAGACAATGGTCCGCAGTTTGATGGGAAAGAGTTGAGAGAGGTATGTGCAAAATGGGGGATCAAAAAACATTATTCTACTCCCTATCATCCCCAGTCGAATGGACAAGTCGAAGCTGTGAACAAGATAATCAAGCATACATTAAAAGTACGGCTAGCGGAGAGCAAAAGCAGTTGGTCTGAAGAACTTTCGGAAGTCTTGTGGGCATACAGAGTTTCTCCCAGGTCAAGCACCGGAGAAACACCTTTTGCAATGGCCTTCGGAATAGAAGCTGTGATACCAATCGAGTTAAAGACCAACACAATCAGGACGACCAACTTTGATGAGCAGGCGAACAACTCTGCTCTAGCTACTGAAATGGATTTGCTCGAAGAAAAAAGATTACGTGCCGAGCTGAAAAATGCCACCTATAAGCAGCGAGCAGAACGCTACTATAATTTCCATGTTAAAATCAGGGAATTCAGAGTTGGAGATTTGGTTCTAAGAAAGTTGCTCGCCCAATCTCCAGGTGTATTGGGACCAACTTGGGAGGGCCCGTATCGTATAATGGACAAATTCCTTAATAGTGTATATGATATCAAAGATATGGAAGGCAAGTCGGCCCAATACTCCTGGAATGTTGTGCATCTAAAGAGGTACTACCAATAAGTCGAACAAGTTCTTGATTGGGCGAACAAATGTCTTGGAGGGCAAGTGAAGCGAATGAACCAAAAACTTGCCTAATTTTTTGAAATTTTTCTAAGTATAGAATGAAAAGTTGTTCGGTACATTGTATAGTCTAGTGCTGTCTTTTTAATTTTGGACGAAGTTGCTCGGAAAAAATGTTATAAACGAGCATGTATTAGTTAGTGTTCAAAGTTGTTCGTCAGGTTGTATATGTTAGTGACGAGCACTCTTACAACACTTGTAAATTTTTTCACAATGTATATATAGTTGTTCGTTGAAAGAAAAGTCCAAAGCTCGAGGTACAAGTCCATTTTTAAGGACCAAAGCCACTTAAAGGTTGTTTGTTTTGTAAAAAATGAACAGAACCTAAGGCTAAACCCTGATTCCATCAAAAGGCAAAGTTCAAATCGAACAAAGCCCAAAATTATATGTTATAATTGCAAAAGCATTGACAAAAATGTAAAGGCAATTAACATATAAAAAGAAAATGAGCGAACAAAAGAAAGATATTCATTAAATCAAAAAGGCTTTGAAGCCTAAAAAATAGTACAAGAATTCTAGAAGAAGTGTACTACAAAAAGAGCGAACAACTATTACAAAATAAAGACTAGTCTAAGCCCTGAATCTATTGCTGCTCGGCGGGAGGAAGGTCTTGAGTCTGATCTGCATGAGGGTCAACAATCATGTCTCTGGCCATATCCTCAACTGCTTTTTGTTCCCTCTCCCTAGCAGTTTGCTCGTCCGCAGCAGCCGGCTCTTCCTCTTGCTCGCCCTCGTCAACTAGAGCTGGAGGGCGAGTAACAGTGATACTAGGGTCAAGGCTGTCAATCTTGACCCCTAGCTCCGCTATATCACCAAGTTGGATTTCAATGTTGTTCGGCGGGGGATAAGTCTCCAGGAATTCAGTCAAGTCCTTACCCATCTCGTCCACCATATCCTTATAATCATATGCGTCAGCCATGCGGATACAGTTGGCGTAGGCGCAGATATATCCCAAGTTCGAGATAGGGGCGGACCGGACTTGGAGCTCAGCCTCGAGCTGCTCGCGGGTGAAGGTACTAGCCTCCACATCCCTAAGGCGAGCATTTTCCGCTTCAAGCTCGGCAATTTTCTGCTCGGCCGCTGACAGTTCTTCTCTCCCTCACCGAGCAAGGCATCCTTGCCTTTCAGTTTAGCGGATAAACCTTGAATTTCTTCAAGGTATTTCTTCTCGTTATCGAGGGAGATAGTGAGTTGATTGTTGATACGAGCAAGCTTGGCCTCGTAGTTGTTGATCAGGCCATCTTTTTCTTCTGTGAGCTGCCGAGGAGTGCTTGCATATCGGCGAACAGCTTCTTCTTGCTCGGCCAGCTGGGCCATCGCTTTTTCCGCCATCACGAGGCCGTTGGCGTGATGCATCATGGACAGATGGAAGTTGTCCGCCAGTCCTTGCATGGAGATAGTTTTCTCCATGACGTGATCGCCTGGAATCTTCCGTATATTGACGGGAGTCCGCGAGCAAGCATATTGATGGACGACACTTGCTCACCCAGGATGGTCACCAGAACGATATCTACGAACAAGAAAACAAATGACACTTAGAAAAGTGTGTAGAAGAAAAACGGATCTTGTTCGGCAGAAGCGGGAGTAAACTTACTCTTGGAACTTTCGGTCATCCCAACCCAGATGGGTAATATCTTCAGGACCGCGAACGGGAGTGGGGTCTTTACTCGCTTTGCCTGCTTTCTCCGCCGGCTCGATGGAGGAAGGGCGAACAACTTCTCCTTCGGTGTGGGGGTGGGCATAGTTTTTCCCCACTTTCTCCTTATCTTTGTTCCCGACAGGAGCGGTCTGTGCCACGAAGGACCCATCCCCTTTTTTCAAATGCTTTGCTCCTCGGAGGGATGGTGCCGGGGGAGGAGATGGTGGGGGATTTGCAGAAGGTGCGGCCAGGCGAGCAACTCGGGCCCCCTCGGACTTGTTCGTCATCGCCAACACTTTGGAAGGCGGATCACCTTTCTTTCTCCATCCCTTCGGAGGCGGCATCTCGTGGACTCTTTGCTCTAGTAGTCCAAAACAGGGAGGAACCGCAACAGTAACTTGCTCGGCTAAAAAAAAACTTGTTAAGGCGAGCAGGTTTTAATAGCAAGTGACGAACAAACTTGTAAGAGAAAAGTTGAAAATTTTCTGTACCTGGGGGCGCCTCGGTTTGAGCTTCCAGGTAGTGGGGGTACGTGAACAAGCGAGTAGCTTTCTTGCACTTCAGTCTGTTCACGTACTCGTCGATGGTCCTCTCAGCTTTATCCCGGAGAGCGACCAAGCACGAAGCGAAGAGGAACTCAGAGCCGATCTTTTCCTCTTCCGAGTTCCACTTGAGCAACCGGGGACCTGCGAGCAAACAAAAAAAGTTAAATTAGAACTTTGTATAAAGACGAACAAATAAGACCTTACGTTTGATTTGCCCATAAGTGGTGGGTTCGAATATGTGCCCGGCACCGCCGTGTGGGCCAGAAAATGCTCGCCAATCGCCCCCAATGAAAAAGAAATGCTCCTTCCAATCCTGAATCTTGTTCGGTACCCCCTCCACCAGTTTCAATCCAGTCCGGGCCTTCAAGTAATAGTATCCTTCCTCGCCTCTCGGACACTTGGTGATGGTCATTAGATAGTTGACCTCTTCAGCAGTGATGTGATCCACATACCCTTCCAGGGCGAACAAGCCCATGATGTCGAGCAAGTTCATCCACCCAATGGGAGTTATTTGGGTGATGGCTAAGTTGGTCGCCTCCAGAAAACGACCAACAACGGGAGGCAGTGGCAACCTTAGCCCCGCGATCAGTGTGTCTATGTTGATCGCCGTACACCCTGGAGGAGGACGATCAGCTCTTTCCTTCCTCTTAGGAGCCCACATGAAGATGTCATGGGGAATTTGATATGCCTCCCGGATGAGGTTGAGCTCATCTTTGCGAACAACACTTTTGATTCTGCTCGCCTGGTACTCGGTTCTTACCAAATCCAAAACTTGACGCGGGGGGCGAGGAAAGTTGTTCGCGTGCTCAGCAGAGTATGCTCGCCAATCGAATGGGCGAGCAACACCCGTGGGAATTTCATTTTTGAGCATCTTAGGGCCTGGAAACCCTATCCCTTGATTGGCGAGCACCGGAATCCTCCGTTGATCGAACCACCGAATCCACATCGGGGTGCATTTCCGAGGAAACCTCAAATGGTGGTTGTTCGACAAACGGTACAATCGGAAAAAGGGGATCCAAAGTCTCCTCCGAGTTTTGGTTGCTCAAGTGGGAGGACATCAGTTCAATGAAAGAATTGTTTAAGGTTAGAAGTAAGATTTCTGGGTCTCCGGTGGCGGTTCTGGGCGGTCAACGGCGGCGCAAATTCCCCCCCACAACAGTGAAGGTACAAATGGAGAAAATGGCGGAAGAAAAGAGTGAAGAATGAAAGATATGAGAAAATAACTACCTTACTTCATAATTGGAGGCCAAATGCTGAAGAAACGTCGTCGAAAGAGCTTGGAGTCGCCGGAAATGGTGGAATTCGCCGGAGAAACTGTAGCAGAGGGTTAAGAGTGGGAAAACTTTTGTTTCCCACTCGTATTTATACCCTAAATAAAAATGGGGTACAGAGTGTAATTTCCTACAAAGTATGGGCCAATTTGAAGAAAAACGGGGTCTTTTTCGAGCATAAGCGAAAATCGGAGGACTGGCGTGCAAATCTTGAGGCGCGTGGCCTAGAGAATGATCGCATGTGGGCGGCGCACAATCATGCCGCCCACGTCATCCTCGTACACCCCCCAGATCCTGGGAAGATGAAACGGTGGATCCAAATTTGCTCGCCAATTCAATACTGTTCGTCCAGATCTTTACCCGGATGATATCCTAACTACAGTTGCTCGCCACAAAGTTGCTCGTCTGAGGCAACATCTAGTTAGGATAGAGGGCAATAAATTGTTGATAGGCGAACATCAACCATTGTTGGGCGAACAAATATTAAGGCCGTAATAAAGATTACAAAGAATCAACTCAAAATCAAAGATAATTAACAAAGAAAATCAAAAGGGAGTGTACAAATCAATCCAGAAGGTGTACGAAATGACGAACAACTCCATCGACGAACAACATATTGGCGAATAGGTCCAGAGACCCGAGACCAGATATGGACCCTCCATCAAGCCCCTGATGACGAGCAACATTGATAAAAGGTGGTGTATCTACCAGCCTACGAGGTGTATGTAGACGAACAAGGAACCAAGATTCCAAAGCTCAGCTCAACAAGAAATATAGGCGAACAACTTTGAAGCCATAACCTCAAAAGGCGAACAATTTTTATGAAGAAACCATTCTGGATCAATTAAGCCGATCTGGACGAATAACAATGAAGTCCGAGATAAGACCAAAGAAGACTTTGTAACTAAGATTCAGCTTAGATAAGGTCAAACAAAGGTCAAAGGACACTTGTCTAGCATGCAAGCTAGGAAGTCCAAGAGTCTTGGACACCTCCTACTTGCTAGTCTCTATAAATAGTTGTTCTCCAGCTAAAGAAAGACAAGTTCAAATTCACAAATACTCCCAAAACACACACAAACACACCTAAACGTGCACACATACGAAATTAATACGATTTCGATTTTCGTATTTACGATTTCATAACCTGAATCTTTGATTTACCATTTACGGTGGTAATCAATTACACGTTATTGATTGGTGGTCTTAAACCGAACTAAAACAGTCACTAATCCTTCCGATTAAATTTGATCACCAACAATGACCGTCCGATGTCGTACAAAACATCCCAGTCATCTTGCTCTTTAGGGACAATGGGACTATTCCAATTCTTTATATTTCCCTCCTCTCAACAAACCAACGAGCAATGTTTTGACGGATCCAGTCGATCATCTTAGTGACAGGGAGAGACCGAGCTTCAAGGATCCAATTGTTAAAGGACTCAGCTGCATTGGACGTTATCTCTCCATAACGAGTTATGTGTGGTGAAAATGCAACTGCCCATTTCTCGACTGGCAGCTGGGATAGCCATTCTTGCGCAATATTTCCGCCAGCAGCCTTGAAGAGATCAAGTTTCTGGTTAAAAAGGCGTACATCGGGAGCATACACACAAGCTTTGAAATGAGCTGCCAAAATAGACCTCTGATCGTTGGTCCATCCAGTCGAGAAACGTCCCTTGAGGTTTGTTAATAAGTGGTATAGACAATAGAAGTGCTTCGATTTCTCAAAAACCAAATACAGTGCATGCAAGATGCCTAGTTTACAATCGGATATGTAGAATACCTCTTTCTCGTGTTGGATATGCACATGGACCTTCTGTATGAACCACTCCCAATTTGATGAGTTTTCCGCTGAAACAATGGCAAATGCTACTGGGTATAAACCTGAGATAAAGGATTAAAATTGTTCAGAATTCAAGATTTCAAAATAGATATTCAAGGTTGGGATTTGCTTATAAAAAATAAGGGAATGGAGCTTTACCATTATTCCTGTTTTTCACCGTTGCTGCCAGCAACGTGCCTTTGGCCCGTCCTTTAAGAAATGTGCCATCAATGAAAAACATTGGTCTGCAACTTTTGAACCCCTCCACACATGCATTGAAAGCAAAGAAAACACGTTCAAATCTTTGCATCTCACTACAACTCTCGAGGGCAATCACGCTACCCGAATTGGTTCGCTCGACTGCTGCACAGTACCACCTTAATTCGTCGTACGAATTGCCGAATCTTCCATAAATTTGATCTTTAGCACATTCGACAGCGCACCAAACTTTGTAGTAAGGTATATAAAATCCATATTTGGTCCGGATTGCAATTGATACATCCTTGCCCACAATCTCTGAGTTGCTTTTAACGTATTCCATCATCAGTTCACCTAACATTTTCGAGCAAAGCCGATTTGTTTTGTCCTTCAGAATTTGGCCAATACACTTGTGCACAAAGTTGGCCTTATAAACAACAAATGCACCAGGTGCAGGGATCAACTTAGCCCTAATGTACCATTCACAACCCACAGTTTTTGACCCAACACATATAACATAAATGTACTTGTCAGTGTTCTTCTTATAAATGAACATAAATTCCAATTTAGTAGCATACTTTCTTAAAGATTCTCTAAAATCAGTAACCCCACCCTTAAAAGTTGCACCAACACCAGCTATCATTAGGTCTTTCCAACTATCAGATAAAAAAGGGGTCTTTGACAATGGTGGGCAAACATCAAATAATGGAAGTGAAAAATTGACTTGAAGCGAATTACACTAACTTCTACTAGTCGCTCACCCGCAAGTGAACGGGTTCACTGTAGTATTAGCAAGTATAACGACCAAGTATATCGAACCCACGGGATAGAGTGTATGCGAACAGATCCCTGAAGATCTACGCTTCGTAGCTAATATGAGTGAAATGTTTTTTTGGGTTTTTTTGAAAGAATAATTAAAAACTACTAAAGTAAAATTATCTTACGAATGCAAAAGGAAATTAATCTAATTAACTAAGGTATTTTTCAGATATGAGATGGTGATGCTTAAGATAGGAATCCCTACGTATACTCACGGAGCAGGTACATAATCAGAATAACTGTGACACACAAGAAAAAACCTAAGTCTAAGAATGCAAGGTGAAAGCTCAAGATTCTAAACCCTAATACTTTACCCTAACACTCGACTTAACTAATCTACTAACAAGTTAATAGATTGTGCTTAATTAATGAGACCCTAATTTAACTAAGGTGATGCGGTCGTCCTCCTTCGCTAAACTGGTAAATGAATTAACCCTTCCTAAACCCTCTCGTTAAGTCTACTCGTTGTTAAAGAGTGATGCGGTCGTCCTCTCTCTAACACCTTTCGTACGAAATTCAAAAGCGAAGTCTAGATTAATTTTAAGAATTCATTAATCAAGAGAATTAAAACCTCACGTCACAAGTTACCCCAATTACGTACCCACAACCTACTTCTATGAGTTCATCCTACCCTAAGCATGCAAGGGTTTTAGCTAGACATAGGTTTAACGGAAATATTAACGACTAAATAAATAACGAACAAGAACATGGTAATTAAAACGAAGAAAAGATCGAACATAAACTAGGGTTTTAAGATATAAAAGAATAAACTGAAATTAATTAACTAAACGAGGTCTCAACGTATTCATGAATAAAAGGTATAAAGAAATGAAACTAAAACGTAAAATCGTAACGTGAATTCGTAAGAAAAACCTCAAAAACGTAAAACTAAAACTTGCTCGTCTCTTCTCCTCTTTCTCTCTCTAAAAATTCCGTCTAAAAGTGATGTGGTAAGTGGGGTCCCTCTAAAACGTGCTTGGGATGAGTATATATAAGCAACGGGCCGATTCGTGAACTCGTGGACCAAAATTCCCGTCGAGCTCGAGTAGAGCTCGAGTAAAAAGTGCTCGAGCAATGCAAGCTCGAGTGTTGAAATTATCCAGAACCTGAAAAGTACTCGAGCCCCTTAGCTCGAGTAGTTCTACTCGACCGCGTTCAGCTCGAGTAGTCTACTCGAGTGCCCGAGTAATGTCTACTCGACCAAGCCCTGCTCGAGTGCACTACTCGAGTGCCCGAGTAATGTCTACTCGACCATGCATGGATCGAGTGCTCTACTCGAGTGCTTGAGTAGTAAGTACTCGAGCTCCTCCATCTTGAGTACTTCAATGACACTTTTGCTCGCTCGAACTAATACTTCTCGTATTTCTTCCATATCTTCTCATCCGGGTATCCGTTTGAGTCGATTCGAAGTCCTACGAACTCCTCTTTTTGCCCTCTATCCATCTATAAGCATCAAAGAAACAAATTTGTTAGTTTGTGAAAATAATACTCAAATGACTCTAAATACTTATATGGATCCATCAAAACAAGGGCATTTCGAGCGACGAATCATGACAATTTCACGCCTAATCAACCCCCCCAAACTTACCATGTTGCTTGTCCTCAAGCAACGAAATAATAAGTCAAGTGAAATTGTTAGGAATGAGTCAAGGAATCCAATCATGCAAGTATATAAATTCGAGCTTCAAAGATGCATCACAAGTATACTCACTCACCTTCCTTCATCATATTCATGCAACAACAGCAAGAAACACCAAAATCAAACATGGATGTGCACTTAATGATGTGTTTCACTCCCTCTCAAGTGTATAACAATGATCAAGGGACTCACTCAAACAATCAATCACACAAATTGGCAGCCATAGGCTTGTAAGTACTCTCAACTCCGACTATACTCTAGAAATCAATGCCGAATCAAAAAGGACTTTTCTCAAGGTTGTAATGTAAGCTCTTTGGACAGGTGGGGTAACAATATAGGGTAAAGTGACTAACGTGAATGGAGAATAGAAAATCAAACTTTGGCACTTCGAGATTAGGAACAGAATACTTCAAACATGTTCAATCAACACTCTTTCAATTCCATACTCTCAATACTTCAATTTTTTTTTCTTTCTCACTCTTTTCATTTTTTTTTTCAATCACTTCATTTTTTTTCTCTTTTTTCGCACAAACACATGAGCTCATTTTTTTTTTCCTTTTGCTCATTCTCAATTTTTTCTCTTTTTCCCACATCTCATAACTTCATCACTCCTTCTCATGTTCACTCAACAAACAACCTTTTCCTTTTTCAACTCAATTCACTCCCTTCACATTCACACTTTCCTATTCTCCAATCAACTTGGGACAAAAAAGGCTTAGGATTGGAATAGTGTTCATATGTGCTAGCAAATAAAATAGGCTTTAGGCTCAAAGGGGCTAACAAGGGATCAATGTCATTGGTAAGGAAAATTTTGGCTAAGTGACTCAATTAAATCAAAGATGGCCTAAGATCATATTCGGCATATCAAACTAGACACAATCAAGAAGCAAGAGCACGCACAAGTTCTAGCATCCTCTAAGGTGACGATCCTCTCACAAACGAAGAGATCAATTAATGCATCAAAATCTCATAAGGCTCAAATCTCACAGCTTTCACATCCATGCTAGTCCTAGTGAATTCTCACTCTCATCACACAAGTACTCAAAAGAAAAATTTGCAAGCATACTAGTTCTTTCTCAAATCAACTCTAACTCAATACTCACACAATAAAATTCCTGACTCAACCTCACAACTCAACTCTACTCATCAAATCGTACTCAAAGATAGCAACCAACAAGCATAAGAGAATTGATAGGCATGAAATATTGAGTAATAAAACAAATCAAAATCAGCCCAAGGAGCATCTCAAGACACAAATAATCAACTCAACTCAAAGATAAGGGGTGCTCCGGTGCAATGTCATAAAACACATAAATACTCCACCCCCCCAAACTTCGACCTTGCGAAGAGGTCTAAGTTTGGGGTTGTGGGTTACCTCAACCAAACAATTCAGTTTCTCTTCAACAACTTAGCACACTCCTTTGTCTCGAGTTGGTCCCTTCAATCTGAATACTCCATCATTCCTTTACTCTTTTAGAGACAAGCCTACAAAATAAAACTCTCAAGTACGAGGTTAAACATACGACTCAACAACACCCTAATAACATAATAGGACACTAAAAACAAATAAAAATGGGTTGCCTCCCATTCAGCGCTATTTTTAAGGTCCTGATGCCGGACCGAGCTCAAAAGAGCTTATGGGACATCATACTCAAATTTACCTCCCTTACTCTCATAAGAGTGGTGCTTGCATGTCTTTCCTTGATGCCCCTCCATCATGAGCTCTTTTGTTTTCCTCTCATCCCCAAGTGTTATGGGTCTCAACTCCTTCTTACCTTCATCTGGAGGGGTCTTACCAAACAGTTTCTTGAATTTGGACTTTTTCTTCTTAACTCCTCCTTTCCCTTCCAACTGGATCACGTCCACCTTTTTCACCTCTTCATCCTTCAATTTCTTCACTTTATCCCTATCAAAATAATCACGATCATAATGCACATTGGTTAAATCAACAAGTGAAGGATTATAAAATTTTTGAATATGCAAAGGATTAGGGATAGAAGGTGTGTCTTCAACACTAGGGTCAATTGCATCCATGCAATACAAACTCTCATCCTCCTTCGGGTGCTTCATGGCTTCATATAGGGAAATCTTCACTTCTTGATCATCAACCTTCAATGTAATCTTCCCATTTGCCACGTCTAGCACCATCCCCGCCGTAGCTAAGAACGGTCTTCCCAAGATCAGGGGCACGTGCTCATCTTCTTCCATCTCGAGGACCACAAAATCGGCTGGAAAAATGTGATCTCCAACTCTCACAAGGACGTCTTCAACCACACCTTGTGGTCTAGTAATAGACCGATCGGCAAGTTGAAGCGTCATCATTGTGGGTTGAAGTTCTCCACCTTCCAACTTCTTGAAAAGCGACAAGGGCATGAGATTGATGCTCGCCCCTAAATCACATAGCGCTCATTTCTTGATCTCGTTCCCAATGTCACATAGGATCGTGAAGCTCCCGGGATCCTTCAGCTTCGGTGGAAGCGCCTTGTGCACTAATGCACTCACCTCGTGGTTCAACTGCACCAACTTCGGCTCATCCACTCGCCGTCTTTTCGCAATCAAGTCCTTCAGAAACTTTGCATAATGCGGCATCTGTTCCAAAGCATCATAAAAAGGAATGTTAATGTGAAGTTGTTTAAAAACATCAAGAAATTTTGCAAATTTTTCATCAAACTTCTTTTTCATGAAGCGCTGTGGATACGGGACTGGTATCACAGATTTGGGTACCCCCCATTCATCTCTTTCTGTTTCTTTCACTTTATCCCTTGCTTCCTTTGCCTTTTTCCACTTAGGAACTCTCTCAATCTCCTCACTTTCCTTGCCCTTCTGGGACTCATCCATATCTTTATGCTTCTCAATCCCTTCACTTTCAATCCCCTTCTCAACAGTAACACCTCCATCTTTCTTGTGTTCTCTTTCCCCCATCTCAGCTTGAGGCGTCTCAGAATCAGCAGGCATCTGAGGACCTTCATAGTTGGTTTCACTTCTAAGCTGGATCGTCTTGCAATGCTCTTTCGGGTTCCCCTCCGGCATGGAAGGATATTTTCCCGGCTCTCTATTCAATGACTTTGCAATTTGGCTCATCTGGAACTCTATAGAAGTGAACCGCCTATTGTTCTCTTGTTGAGTTCTAGTCCACTCAACATTCATCTTCTGGAGCTCTTGATCTCGATGATCACCCTTTTTATGCAACTCTTTCACATCGTACTCCAAGGATGACAACCTCGTACTTCCTTCCTCCACCTTCTGTAGAATAGCTCTCAACATCTCCTCGGTTGATGCACCGCCTTCTCCACCAGGAGGTTTAGACCCCGGATCAACACCTGCAGGAACAGTAATACCAGCTTTTGGGTTAGCATAAGAAAAGTTCTCATTCTTCCTCCATGTGTTTTGAGGAGGCTGCTGGCCTCCTTGAAATCCTTGTGTGTTCCTCCATTGATTTTGAGGCGGCTGTGGCCCGGGAGGTACAAATGGTTGGCCATAAGAAGGCCTTACATACTGATTTCCACCTTATGGATACCCGCCTTGTGGATAGTTAGGCCTTCCCATATAGTTGGTCTCTTCTTGCTGACTCGTGGGTGGGTCCACTTTCTCACTCACCGCTACATTCCCTCCAACCAAGTTCTGCCCCATCTCAAGGTTGCTGATCTTTTCCATCGTTGCCATCAACAGCTTCCTTGTACCCTCATTCTCCTCCAACTTGCATACCCTCTGAAACTCTGGATCATCGTTCCATGCACCAGCATTCGTGACAATATTGTTCACGATCTCTCTACACCTCGCTACCCCTTGGTTCAGAAAAGCTCCACTTGCACATGCATTTAGATGGGCTTGGCCAGCCTTGCTGGCTCCACTGTAGAAGAACGCCATATTATCTCCCTCGTTGTACCCGTGTTGCGGGCACTCGATCAACATATTTGAGTATCTCTCCCACGCTTGGCGTAAATCCTCTCCAGACTTCTGGCGAAAGGAAGAGATCTCAATTCTCGCTTTAATCGTTCTCGATGGAGGGTAGAATCGCTTGAGGAACAGACGCTCGAGCTCGGCCCACGTGGTTACACCTCCCCTTGGGAGCGTGTTGTCATACCACTCTTTAGCTATTCCAGTAAGAGAGAATGGGAACAGCCTGAGCCTCTTGGCATCTTCAGACATGCCATTATAATTAAAGGTGGACGCGATCATCAGGAAGCTTCTCAAGTGAGTATGAGGATTCTCCTTTCCAACCTCCCCCTTGAATTGATTCTCGGTGAGCAGCTTGAGAATTCCTGGGGAAATTGAAAAGTTATTCGCCTCAACAGGTGGTAAAGCCACTCCATCGTAGTACCTCTGCGGTTGTGCCGCGAACCTGCCCCGAATTGCCATATTCTGATCTGCGTTCTGGGGCACAGGCTGAGGAACAAGAGGTGGTGCTGGTATGTGTTGAACTGGAGGTTGTTGGTACACAGGTGGTTGGTTGTAGACAGGAGGTGGAGGGTACGGGTATAGTTGATAAGGGTATGGTGGGTATGGGTAATGTTGGTATACTGGGTTGTTGAAAGGGTTATTTGGGTTTTGTGGGTAAGCAGGGTTGTTCAGAGGATTTTGGACACGATTCTGAGCTGGATTGTTTACATTTTGTGCACCCGGGTTCTGGCTCTGACTATCCACAAACTGGTCTTGATTCTGACTACCACTCCCTCCAGAGCCATCAACCCGGTCTACTGCCTGATTAAAATCGTTGGCAGCATCGTCCAACTCATTAGTGATATCCATTGGTTCCTTCCCTAAGTCGGCAGCGTTCATCCTTCTCAAGAAAGCTCGGTTCCTTCTAGCTATTGTCTCAGGATCAGCAGGTAACCTCTCTTCGCTCGTATTGCCTTGTGAGCGTGTTTTCATAAACCTGAAACACTAGCAGAAAGATCAAAACGCAACTGCCGAATGAGTAAAAATAAATAAATAAATAAATAAAAACAGAAAATAATCACTCACTACTAACTACTAAGCTATCGAAAAGTCCTATTCAAAAAGCATACAACGCCATCCCCGACAACGGCGCCATTGACTTGAAGCGAATTACACTAACTTCTACTAGTCGCTCACCCGCAAGTGAACGGGTTCACTGTAGTATTAGCAAGTATAACGACCAAGTATATTGAACCCACGGGATAGAGTGTATGCGAACAGATCCCTGAAGATCTACGCTTCGTAGCTAATATGAGTGAAATGTTTTTTTGGGTTTTTTTGAAAGAATAATTAAAAACTACTAAAGTAAAATTATCCTACGAATGCAAAAGGAAATTAATCTAATTAACTAAGGTGTTTTTCAGATATGAGATGGTGATGCTTAAGATAGGAATCCCTACGTATACTTACGGAGCAGGTACATAATCAGAATAACTGTGACACACAAGAAATAACCTAAGTCTAAGAATGCAAGGTGAAAGCTCAAGATTCTAAACCCTAATACTTTACCCTAACACTCGACTTCACTAATCTACTAACAAGTTAATAGATTGTGCTTAATTAATGAGACCCTAATTTAACTAAGGTGATGCGGTCGTCCTCCTTCGCTAAACTGGTAAATGAATTAACCCTTCCTAAACTCTCTCGTTAAGTCTACTCGTTGTTAAAGAGTGATGCGGTCATCCTCTCTCTAACACCTTTCATACGAAATTCAAAAGCGAAGTCTAGATTAATTTTAAGAATTCATTAATCAAGAGAATTAAAACCTCACGTCACAAGTTACCCCAATTACGTACCCACAACCTACTTCTACGAGTTCATCCTACCCTAAGCATGCAAGGGTTTTAGCTAGACATAGGTTTAACAGAAATATTAACGACTAAATAAATAACGAACAAGAACATGGTAATTAAAATGAAGAAAAGATCGAACATAAACTAGGGTTTTAAGATATAAAAGAATAAACTGAAATTAATTAACTAAACGAGGTCTCAACGTATTCACGAACAAAAGGTATAAAGAAACGAAACTAAAACGTAAAATCGTAACGTGAATTCGTAAGAAAAACCTCAAAAACGTAAAACTAAAACTTGCTCGTCTCTTCTCCTCTTTCTCTCTCTAAAAATTCCGTCTAAAAGTGATGTGGTAAGTGGGGTCCTTCTAAAACGTGCTTGGGATGAGTATATATAAGCAACGGGCCGATTCGTGAACTCGTGGGCCAAAATTCCCGTCGAGCTCGAGTAGAGCTCGAGTAAAAAGTGCTCGAGCAATGCAAGCTCGAGTGTTGAAATTATCCAGAACCTGAAAAGTACTCGAGCCCCTTAGCTCGAGTAGTTCTACTCGACCGCGTTCAGCTCGAGTAGTCTACTCGAGTGCCCGAGTAATGTCTACTCGACCAAGCCCTGCTCGAGTGCACTACTCGAGTACCCGAGTAATGTCTACTCGACCAGGCATGGATCGAGTGCTCTACTCGAGTGCTTGAGTAGTAAGTACTCGAGCTCCTCCATCTTGAGTACTTCAATGACACTTTTGCTCGCTCGAACTAATACTTCTCGTATTTCTTCCATATCTTCTCATCCGGGTATCCGTTTGAGTCGATTCGAAGTCCTACGAACTCCTCTTTTTGCCCTCTATCCATCTATAAGCATCAAAGAAACAAATTTGTTAGTTTGTGAAAATAATACTCAAATGACTCTAAATACTTATATGAATCCATCAAAACAAGGGCATTTCGAGCGACGAATCATGACAATTTCACGCCTAATAAAAAATCACCATCGAATTTCCCTCTTTCGCCAGAATCAGAGGAATTACGGTGATCAGTAGAGGGGGGTATTTTTTCTGGGTTAGGAGTAGTGGAATCATTGGATGAAACATTGTTGATCACAGGGGATGTGGGGGAAATGTTAAAAACTTCAACATGAACAATTTTGGATGTGAAATTGTTACATAACTGACGAATAATATGCAAATCCTCATCCGAATCAAGGCAACAATCACTCAAACCACCAACAGTGCATGATAATGAAAATATACATGAATTCAAATCCACCCACTTGGCCCTAACCTGAGACTGGAGAGATCCAAATTGCAAGCTTCCATCGTCCGTAATCAATTTGCACTCGTTATTGTGCTTTACAGCAAAAAACAATCGATCATCCATCATCTCGACTAAAAAGAGCTCGAAAATTCGAATTTCATGGACCAAACTCCATATCAACGAACAACTTTGAAAAGGGGCAAGTTAAATTTGAATTTTAAGAGTGAAACCATTATAATATGATATAATTTGAATTGAGCAGGAACCAGGTACGGCACCTCCACCGGATCTGACAGCTTCCATCATTTTTGGTGTAAAAAAATGGCGAACCTTGGGGAACAGTGCACAGTAGGCGGATGGTTGAGCTATGGGAGAGATGGGGGCAACCGGTAGAAACCGGGAATGGGAGGTGGAAATATGAATGTGGGGCCCAATTTTGAACTTATATGCAATTGTTAAAAAGGTATGCACTAAAAACGAATATCACTATAAAAGTTGCACAAAATTGTAATAATTCCATAAATTTAATAAAATCATTATGTAAATAGACAATATAAATATAATTTAAAATTTTATATAACATTTTATCTTACACATGATGATTTTACATTAAAAATTTATTAATATTCTAACCGCGCATCACGGGAGAATTACTAATTTTTTTATTAGTCTCTTATACATTAAATACTCACATAAAATGTCATATTTCAATTAAAATTGCGGTGGAGATTAAATTCAGAATATTTAAGTATTTTCATTTTTTTATTAGTCCGTTAAAATGCCATATTTCAAATCCAGAGTGAAACATGACCATATTATAGATGCAGTAAACTAAGGCTCCACTTGGTAGGGAGTAATAATTTTAGTAAGGGGTACAAATTTAATATGGAAAAGTCATATAAAATTGTTTGGTAGGACATATAAAAAATGTTCTACTAATTTATGCAAAATTTTTATACTTACTTGGTAGGAAGTAATAAAAAAGGTAAAAATTAGGTCTGGCAGCCTCCGGCGACTTTTCGGCGGCGGCGGCGGCCCGGCGACTTTCCGGCGGCGGTGGTCCGTGTGACAAACCAATAATAAAATAGTACGACCTTTCGGACCGAATTAATTTTGTAAAGGTGAATAGTGCTTTGAAGGTATTACGCCTTACTATTTTACGGGGTCGGGCATATAAGAAACGGGTCGATAATATTTTAGTATGCCCTACCAAGCAGAATATTAATTATACAACACCCCATAATATGGGCTTATATGCCCTACCAAGTGGAGCCTAATAATATTGTGTTTCCTAGAATCCACCAAAAGAGCTTTTGGGATTGATTCATGAGATAGAGACACGTGTTCTATGCTGCGTAGGTGTAAGTCAGGATTTTGGCGGGAAAAGGGGCGGTGGGGTCAACCGCCTGCGACTTTGGCGGGAAGACGAAGCAATCCCCTCCACTTGCGTATCCTACTTGCTCTCTCTCTCTCCCGCCCACCCTACATTCATCATCATCATATATCATACATCATTGCATGCATGCATTCATAAACATAACCATGAAATGAATTATGATGATAGGTCCTAGGCATTAATTTCTTTAAATAAAAAAATGGATATTGTTAAATATTGCAGTGATGTATAATGAGTACAACAGAATCATGCTCTCATTCTTCGAAAATACTGGTACATATCATTCCTCAAAAAAGACATTATGGTACATCACTGGATGTTTGTATTCATACTCGACATAATTATGGCCTCTAATATTTCAGTAACAATATTATTACTACTGTTTCTCCCCCTAATTTCCTTTTTTATTTTTACGAATTGACTGTTTTAACAAATAATATTTTTATGAATTACACTGATTTTAATACCCTCCCCATCCAATAAAGATAGATGTACAATCAAGCGAAGAAATTGAAAGTTATTATAATTAAAACATTAGTGTTTTTTTCCGTTTAGCACTTATGCTACTTGTTTCTAACGACAATTACTAAAAATTTCAAATACAGTCTTACTGATTGAACATTAGTATAATAATATCAAAATAAAAAAATTGTATGCATAAATTCTTATACTCATTGAATGGGGTATTTTCAACATATTGCACATTTACAAAAAGAAATAACACTTATATCCTGGTACAAAGGAATATGAAATCATCATTTTGAGAAGGGAAGAATATCAATTTTTCCACCAACACCTTTAATCAATAATAATAATCTCATTTTAATTATAAACTTACTAATATTAGTTATTATAAATAAAGTATAATAATTTTTTTTATATCTTAATCAGTGACACTTTAATTTGTGCAAATGGATAAATTCTAGTAGTAACAGATAATTAAATAACGGATGTAATAGTATATATTTTGTCCCCTCAATAAAGAGAATACATTGAACTTAGATTCTCTTTGAAGTTAAAACACTTTCACTAAAAATAATACAGTCAAAGCCACATATGGTACGGTCCTATATATTCTAATAATTTCATCAGAGTTTAAAAAAAATGAGTAGAAAATATTTTAATTAATAGGAATAAATGCTGCCTATATGGGATCAATGTGGAGGAGACGAGACTTGGCGAAATGGCTGAAATACTAGGCTGTCAAAAGGGCTCAATTCCGTTTGTTTATTTGGGGGTTAAAGTGGGTTGCTCGCATAGAAAACGGTCGAATTGGGAGTATGTTATCCAGAAAATTAAAAATAGATTGAGAAAATGGGAGGGATTGAAAATATCAATCGGGGGGAGACTCACTCTTGTTAACGCTGTGCTCTCTTCAATTCCTGTCTACTTTTTGTCCACCTTCCGGATTCCTAAAACTGCTGTGAGTGATATTGTGAAACTACAACGGAATTTCCTTTGGGGGGGGAGCGAGAGTGAGCATAAATTAGCTTGGATAAAATGGCAAAATATTTGCAAACCAAAACAGGTTGGGGGTCTAGGTGTTAAGGATATTGATTGTTTCAATAAATCCTTACTTGGGAAATGGGTTTGGCGTTTTTATTGTGAGAGGAATTGTTTGTGGGCTAGAGTAGTTGAGTCGAGATGGGGGGTTGCTTGGGGAAGAGGGTTATCTCCAGAGGGTAATAGGGGAGGGAGACGCCCAAGGGGGTGGTGGGGTGATATTCTGAAGGCTGTGGGGGTAGGGGGTGACGAGTGGTTTTTTAGTAATTTGAAAAAGGTAGTGGGAAATGGGAGGAAAACTTGGTTCTGGGAGGAGGCTTGGGCTGGGGAAGAGTCGTTCAGTCATAGATTTCCTAGGCTTTTTCAGTTAGCGAGGGAGAAAAAAGTAAGGGTTAGTGAGCTAGGTCATTGGAGGGGGGATGTTTGGGCTTGGGAGTGGAAGTGGAGAAGGGAGCTGTTTGATAGGGAATACACTGTTCTTAATGATTTGTCTACTGCTGCAAACAGGATACAACTTAATAAAGATGAGGAGGACAAATGGCGGTGGGAGCTGGATCCGAATGGAGTATACACGACGAAGAAGACGTACGAGTGGCTGTCTAGGAGGAAATTCCCAGGAAGCAACGAAGTACAAGAGAGTTTTACAATGTTATGGAACAAAGCGGCCCCATTGAAGGTGAAGATTCATGCATGGAGAACGATACACGGTAGATTGCCGACAGTTATGGAGCTCAAGAAGAGGAAAATCATTCCACTTGATTCGGATTTGAGGTGCGTGTTTTGCAATGAAAAGGAAGAATCGGTCAGTCATGTTTTATTCGAATGCCCCTTCTCCTATAACGCGTGGATGAAATGTTGTGAGTGGGTGGGGGTGAGGACTGCATTGAGCTCTAAACCCTCCACGAATCTCATACATTTTAGCAAACTCGTTATGGGTAAGAAGGAGAACTCAATTATGTGTTGTATCTGGGAGTGTATGATTTGGCTACTTTGGAAAGCAAGAAACAATGCTGTTTTCAACGATGTTCAAACTTCGGAAGAACGGGTTGTAGAGGAACTTAAATCTAGAACTTGGTGCTGGTTGAGGACTGATAAGTTGAGTCTTAATAGTATTAGCTTGAGAGATTGGTTTAGTGGGTTAACCAACATCTGGGAGAGACTAGATACTTCAGCCTAAATTAGAGGTTCTGAATTGTTTGCCTAATCGGCTACTGCACTTGTGAAATCCTGTGCTTGCTTGTAAGGTTGGGTATTACTTATACCCAATCAATCCTTATAGCAATAAAAGTTTTTGCTTTTACAAAAAAAAGAAAATATTTTAATCACACACCTATGTATACACGTACATGCAACGGTCACATGACCTTATTCCCTCCTCTTTTATAAAATACTCACTCTTCGTATTTTGAAATGCACAATTTTAAAAATAAATGTGTGAGTATAGAATTTAATAAAATATTAATATTTTAATATTTTATTAATTTTTATAAAAAAAATGATTTGTTATTTTAAAACGTACAATGTCGTGGGAGGAAAAAAAAAATGTAAATAATTCTCTTAAACAGAGGAAGTAGGCATTTAATGTGGCAGGATCAGACTATGAGCTGAATGGGGAAAATAAAGCCCAGCCCTTTTTAATTTTCTTTTCTTTTTTTCCAATATTATTTTTGGGTTAAAGTTGTACAAATACTACTTCTAGTTGTAGGCGGGCTACGGTGGTAGGGTGGTACGGAACAGTTAATTGGGGGTGGGTGGTACAATTGTACTGAGCTTTGATGACGTGTCGAATTATGAGACGTTGATTTCTTAACAGCAGAATTGCTGGTCACTATGCAAGCAGGGTCACGTGACGAGTGGATGGCCATCGTTTATTTTAGGTTTATTTATTTTAATAATAACGCCATGCAATCATAAATATGGCCAGGTTTTAAAATTGGCGAAAATTCCACACGGCGTCGTCTTATTCTTTGGTGTGCTTGAAATTTTTAAATTGGACCCACTAGAACATGAAGTTATTTGGTGGTTCATTTCCGAAATAATGTTTTGCTTTATTTATTTTTCATTCTTATTTATTGACCTAAGAAAAGTAAGCATTGAATAAAATGATGAAGCAAATTAATTGCTCCTTAATCCACCAAAAATACATTTAATCCGCCAATAAAAAGACGTTGACCGCCAATTACGTGGAGAAAAGTGTAAAAACACATTATTCAATATTATTTTTACTTATGCACTAATTAAAACAACTCAACAATAATATTATTTTTTGACAGAACTCAAGAATAAAATAATAAGTATGCTCATATATATATATACTAGTGATGTCTCCCGCGAATTTCGCAGAATGAAAATAAAATTATTATTATTAATTCAAATTATAATATTTAATGTTTTTTTAATATTTAGTAATTTTAGTATAATTTTAAAATTCTAATTGTAATTTAGCGAATACTGAAATTACTAATTATGTATAAATAAACAGATTTAAAAAATATAAAAAAATTCAGACATTCAATCTCAAAATATAAGACAATATTATTTCAAATTGTAAATTTCTGAAAACTTATCTGTAGACCATATTTATTGTATACTTGCATTGTCTTCCATTGAAATTAAGGTAAATAATTTTCTTTTGCTTTTAATTCTCGAGGCTATATCATGTAATTGTCCATTTGTAAAAATAGGCTTGGGAAGATACACACCCACAGTCGATAATGATTGACCTTGACTTTTATTTATAGTTATTGCGAAATACAAAAGAATCGAAAACAACCTCCTTTAAATCCTACACAACAAAGTATCCACCAAATTAATCAGGATCGTTCTGATGGTGCATATACCTCCTTTCAATATTTATTTCAAAAATAATCTCAGCTTTTAGAATATGATTTTCAAGTTTCGTAACTATCAATCTGGTTTCATTACACAACCCTGACTTTTGGTCAATATTTATGACAAGTATTATACACACATCAACCTTTAGAGCCATCAAAGTTAATTGGACCCGTTGGGCTGACCCGCACCTTATACATAAATTGAGGGTTGAGTGAAATATTTTTTAGACCATTTGAAGGCGGGCATCAATGGGCTGACCTATTTGGGGCGCGAGCTTTGGTAGGTTAGGGGTGGGCTTTGTCGGGACAGCCCATCTCCAAATTTATTTTTCATTGTTTGATACATTCTTAACCATTACAATATCATTTTTAGAACTATTTTGATGATGAATTCAAATTGTAGATGATTATTTTTATGAATTATTATGGTTAATATATTGTGAACTTCAATTTGTAGAAATTTATTTATTTTATTAATGAATTATGAACTTTAATTGTAACATATTATATTAATATTTTTATAATGATAATTATTAAGATAAATTGTTTGATTACATTTGATTTCGATAAATTTTATGCATTAGAACTATTGAATTATAGTTTTTAAAATTTAAAATTTTAAAATATATTAAAAAATTAAAATTGGGCGGCCCGCCTAAACCCACACCAAATAATAAGTGGGTTGGATTTTCGTACCCTGTATAAATATATTAATTATATAGAATTCATAAAAATCTAACATTTAAAAAAATTATCAATATATGCAGCAATTTAAAAAATTATCAATATGTATTAATAAATCATCAAAAAATATTTTGAAATACAATTAAATGTATAACTTGTAAAACTCAAACTTGTAAATCTCCATGTCCAACTTCATCAAAAGAACAACTTTAATTTTAATGATAGAATCACACATTTCAAATCTAATAATAATAATATTTGACTAAAGTGATGTCATTGTTAAAATGCAATATTATGCGGAAGTTTTTGTAGAAACAACTCATCAATGTGTTGATATTTATAATACAAAAAAAAAAATCAAACGATAAGAAATACATTCTAGCGGAATAAAAAAAAAAAACTGATTCCACCATGCAAAGTTGACATCTTAAATTCCCCCCCTACAAAATTCGAATTCATACATACAAAAATCGAATTCCCCCACTAATTTTTTTCCTAAATTATTTAAGAAAAATATTTTTAAACTATGAAAATTCATATCTATATTTTATTCTATTTCGATAATAAAATTTTCTCCCAAAAAAATTGGGTGAATTTAATAGCAAGATACAAAATTTGGTGGCAAGATTTTTTGGAATCAAACAATATTTCGGTGACAATACTATTTTCAAAATAATCATAAAAAAAGAATATTAGAAAATAAAACTAAATTTTTTGCCAAACATGTTAGATTTTATTTATGTATAGAAATATTCTTGCTAATCTTTTTATTTTAAAATATGAATAATTATTCTGAAAAACTTATTATTTTTTTTTAGAGAATAACTAACAATTTTTTGAAAAAAATGAAGGGATATATTTTTATTTAGAAAAATTTCAAGTTTGATCCTACAAATTTTACATCTATCATTATTTTCGAAAGAAAATTCCTAAATCATCTAATAAAAAATTGTACAAAATAATAAAAACTTATATCTAAATTTTACAATTTAATAGTCTATTTCAATAATAGAATTTCTCTCAAATAACTTTAGTTAATCTATTCTTAATAGCCCCGTAAAAAAATTCTTAATGGCGAGATATTACATTTGGTGGAAAGGTTTTTAGGAGTCATACACTATTTCGGTCACAATATTATTTCAAAAAATAATCACAAAGAAAGAATATTAGAAAATTAAACTAAATTATAGAAACATTCTTGCTAATATTTATATTTTAAGATATGAATATTTATTTTGAAAATTTTATTTTTTTAGAAAATAAATAACAAATTTTTGAAAAAATTAATCGGCAATTTTTTTTCTTTAAATAAAATTTCGAGTTTGATCTAACAAATTTCACATTTATCATTATTTTGAAGAAAAAAATTTTGTTAATCATCAAATAAAAAATCAGTACAAAATAATATAAATTTATATCTAAAATTTATAATTTAATAATCTATCTTGATAGCAGAATTTTCTCCCAAATAACTTTGGTAAATCTATTGTTAATGACAATATATTACATTTTGTGGCAAGATTTTTAAGAATCATACACTATTTCGGTCACAATATTATTTCCAAAATATAAAAAAACAATTCTACAAAATCAAACTAAATGTTAGACATTACTTGTTTTGGGAAATATTCTTGCTTAATCTTTTTATTTTGAGAAATTAATAATTATTTTTGGAAATATATTATTTTAAGAGAATAACTATAATATTTTTTTAAATGAAGCATGATTTTTTTTTTAGAAAAATTTCGAGTTTTGGTTTACAAATTTCACATCTACTATTATTTTGTAAAAACAATCTAATAAAAATAGATAAAATATAGAAATTTATATCTAAATTTTATAATTTAATAATCTATTTCGATATCCGAATTTTCTCCCTAATATTTTTGGTGAATCTATTCTTAATGGTAAGATATTAAATTTAATGGAAAGATTTTTAGGAATCATACAATATTTTGGTAACAATATTGTTTTCAAAATAATAATAAAAAGAATATTACAAAATCACACTAAATGTTCAGCAATGTATACTTTACTTTGCAAACGATTTCGATATCTTTAATTTGCAGAAGAATTCGATATCCTCAATCGATCTAAAAAAAGAAAAAATATCATTCTTAGGAAAAAAAATCAGATAAGAGATATTCGGAAAAAAAAAACAACAGATGAATATATGAACAATTAAACAATTTAGATCTGAACAAATAATAACCTTCAATAACAACAGAGATGGCGTTCATGTGCAATACTGGTGGAGATGGTGACCGTGTGAAGTAGATGCGGCGACACGGTATTTAAGGCAAAAGAAAAGAGAAAATAAAAAATATCATATTTAAGAAAACAAATCAGATCAACAATACTCGGAAAAGAAAACGACGAATGTATGGGCGATTATAAAATTTAAATTTGAACAATTATGAACCTACTATAACGACAGAAGTGATAGCCGCATATAATAATAACAGAGGCGGCGGACGGCGGATGTATGAAATATATGTGGCGGAGTGCGGCCGTGTGAAGTAGATGTGGTGGAGACATTGTCGTGTGAAATAGATATGGTGGAAGCGCGACGTTTGAAATAGATATGGCGGAGGAACGTTCGTGTGAAGTAGATGGGGCATGACGACATTCAAGATGAAAAAATGAGAATAAACTTTGATATTAAGGTTTAAATATATAGTGTTTTATTATAAAATTACTAAATTAATTTTAATGGTGTAGATTTAATTGTGTAAGATCAAGGGTCAAGATCAAAAGTTTAAGCAACTTTTAATGAGAGAGCAAATGAAGAGATTTTAGACATGTCACATCAGTCTAAGAATAAGGTGGTGTTGACACATCATCTTAGTGAAGTTTGAAAATATAGTATAATAAGATAAGATATATATTGTATTATATTTTCTTTAAAAATAATATCTTAGTAGTATAAGTAGTATCACAAGGTCATGGCGTCTTAATTACCTTTGCAGGTAATATGACTAATTTAATTAGAAAAAAAACTCGAAATAGGCAAGATACCAAGATCCTGTCGTTTGCTTATAGTATAAAATCAAGCGTAAAACATTAAATATTAATTTTTCATCGACATAAATATACAAAATTGACCGACTACTTCAGATGTTTTTAATTTAAAAAGAGAAGTGAAATTAATTAAAATTGTAGCGGGATTTTGGGGTCTATTCTTCACCCTTAGACGAACATACAAGATTTTGACCAGATGAGTGGGATAAAAAAAAAATTGGAAGAGACAGTGATTAAGACACATGAACTAACTTATTATCTAATAACATTAATCAAATCGAAATGGTCTGTGGACTTCAACAATTTGTGGTTCTTGTATTCATAAGCGAGGTGGATCCAAATTTTTATATGAAAAAAGACAAAACTTTTATATTATAATAACATATGATGTTACAAATGATACTTTATAAATGTATTGGTTTATAGTACACCAAAATATTGTTAGAGATAGAAAAATCGAAAAGATGATAAGATTTCAATGAAAAGAAATAAACTTTAGAAAATACGAAAATAAGTTTACAATCGTATTTTTCAAAAGTAGCAGTGTTGTTACTCGAAATAAGTATTTAAATACGATTAATGTGGCTTTCGGGTCGAGTAATTAACTTAATAATTTAGGTCGATTAGGATAGTTATTGCTTGAGGCTGTTTGATAATAAATGATAACAGATGTAAGAGGATTTGTCAAGTCTTTGTGTAGATGCTTGAAGAGGTGGGTATGCATTAAATGCTAAAGAGCAAGTATTTATAGCTCAAGGGTATGCCCTTGGGCTGACCTAACTTTATTCGGGCAGCCCAGCATTAATTGTTCGGGCTGACCCTAGTTTCGAGTAATGGGCCGAGGCCCCTTGAGTAGGTGAGCTCGGCCCAATAAGAGCCGATCACGTGGAAAGTGGCTTGTACTTGCTCCTGAGATCGTGAGATTTCCTGTCATAAGTATGGTCTGTCCCTCTGGAGTAGGTGCCGATTCACTGTTCCTCGTACCAAGAATGGAATGATTGTCTGATGACGTCTAGATTTGGTTTTATCTAGGATAAGATCAAATACGTGGCGCCCTCGTCCTGAAGGTGGCCGAGCCGGGCTATTGCCTTGTCTTTTCATTCGGTCTCTTTCCATGCTTATCTTTATTTGGGATGATCTTCGTCGCATCGCTTCGAGACAGACGTGTCGAGGTCGACTACGCCCTTGTCCTGCACTCTTCAGGCCGAGTTGGAGAACGTCTATGGGGCGTGTCAATCCTTTATGCCGAGGTTGGGGCCCATTTCGTCAATGGTTCCCTCTTGGCTCACTATGAATTGTCGAGACCCGGCTGTGTTGATGTCGCCTTGGACCTCATAGTGCCTCATCCTGTACCTAGAGAGGCGGAGGCCTCGTCTCTTTCACTTGGCTCCACCTCGTCTAGCATGAATTATTCGCACACAACAAGCAGCTTTCCACCCTTAAGAGCATCCCAACTCTCTACCCCACCTCAGGTATAATTTTTTATCTAGTCAGTTGTCACATTAAAAATTAATTATATTTATTAATTTATATCTCTACTCCCCAATTATTCCAAGTACAAGTGGTATTGTTTAGGGTCTCACTATCCACATAATTGGAAAAAAAATATTAAAAGAAAAACATTTTGCTAGTTACAAAATTGAAAGAAAAATAAATAAAATATTGTATGAGTCCACTTGTCATACTACTCTCATATTTCTACTGGGTAGAATTAATTCTACTTCTACTTTCTCTCTCCTCTAATTTCACCCCTCTCCCAACCCTCTACCTATGTACAAATAATGTTATGTGAGATTTCTACCTTCAATGGGCATGCTCTAAGCAGATTCTCGAAGATAGTAGGTTTGTCGAGCTAGGTTACATACAAGAATCGTTGAGTAGAACTTCAAGAGTGCAAAGTCGAGTCCTGCAAAATGAATAAAACCCTCTAATACTCTTCGATTTGATGTGACATTCACAAAGGTGAAACGACATTCATCTTTAGACAATCAACATCGTAACATCTACAGCTCTAGCGAATTAAAAGAACGTGAGAACTAAAAAATACACAACAGGCTATGCACAAAAATAGTATGTTAAATGCATAGATGTCCTATTTATTGGTATCATCTCATTTTAGTTTGAAGTCACACTAACTCGACTAATTATGGCATTTCAAGTTAGGACTTTAAAGACCATTTTGATTTACTAGCAACAAGGATGGTCGATGAATCACTGAATGTCCTTGTTCATTGTAATCCAAAAATGAGTCTCACAGGTTAAAACTTCCTATTGGACCGGACTAAAATTAAATTGAACTTTGTGTTTGGATAAAATCACAAAAGACATGTGCCAAGCCCATTTTAGTTCTCCAAAAAGATAGCGCAGGCTGCCCAACCCCAGTCCAATTGTCAAGAATGACACACAAACACAATGCTGATATGCACATGGTCCATAAGATGCTTCTTTTGTCACTTAAGTACATTACATGAGGACATTCTTACTAATATAGAGGAGTTAAAACAAGACTTTAATTAATGTGTGATTATTTACCCAATCCTCATCTTTTCTAGCACACCCACATGAAAATATCACTTTATATTCTAACTTTGTGTATTAATTTTCTCTTCATCGAAATTTGAGCTTGAGATTTAAATACATTACAATCATCTACTCCGAATTGACCGATCTTATGTTGTTTAATTTTTAAAAAATAACAAACTTTGTGATCTCAACTTATTGATCAAAGATAAGTGTCCAACACCAGGGTTGTAAAAGAATCAAATTGAATCGAGTATCACAGTTTTGTATTCATATTTGTAAAATTATTTTGAATATCAAATTCGAATCGAATAGTTTTCGAATAATACATGTGATTTGTATTTGATTTGAAACTCACATCAAACTATTAGAAAATATACAATTATTGGAGTCGAATATTTCAATTGGTTTTTTTTCAAGCACGTTCTAAATAAATATTATTCGAGTATTAATTTCAAAATTAATTCCATTTTTTCCATAATACAAGCTACAAATTTATTTAATAGTTTACATAACATTATAAAATGCATAAACCTATAAATTTAATTATCAAATTCATAAAAAAAATACTTCAATAAACAAGTAGGGAACATTCAATTATCCATTAAGTTTGCAATTAAAGTGATGAGGGGGCAACAACTACGTCATGGTGGGAGGCACAAGTGACGAACATGTGAACAACAGATGTGAGTCGAGTATGTGGCATTCTCTTTTAAATTCAGGATAAAGTTTTTTTTTTTGTACTCGGTATTCAGCTCATTGACTGACTAATTCGGGGGATCCATAACCCACTGTCTACTAGCGGGGGGTTCCATTTCAAGTCAGAGTTAAGTTCTGTATAACTCTTTGAATCAAAAGTATTAAACTATGGGCTGCCTAAAAGCCTACTTGTGGTTTAAGGCCATAAGGGCTTAAGATAATTCTAATGAAATATATATATATATATATATATATATATATATATATATATATATATATATATATATATATATTATTACTATTATTATCAGGGGTGACTTTTTAGTAAAAATAACTAAAACTAAAAATAATAGTAATAATAGGTGTGATTTTCAGTAAAAACAAAAGTAACTTTTCATTATTATTATTATTATATGCTTAGAAAGAAACACAAGAAAGAAGCATAAATGATAAACAAACGACATAGATTTATGTGGTTCACTAACATTGTGTTGGCTACCTTCACGAACAAATGAGAGGATTGTATATTATTATGAGATCCTAGTAATTATAGAGTACACATTGACATATAGGGTTGTTCACAGTACGGACCAAAATAAATATTTGAAAATATCTGTGTCCGTACTAAAATTTCGGTAAGGTATGATACATGTATTTTATTTTTTGGGTATGGATCAGAGTGAATTTTCGGTTATAAACAGACTGGATCGGTACGGTACGGAACGGAGCGGAGAAACGGATTTTTACCCCTTTTTTATTATTCTCTCATTTTTTTAATCATTAAAAAAAATATTTCGATGCATGCACACTCACGAATACTACTCAACTACAATCAAACATATATCATTACAAGCTTGAATATAACACATTATATTATAATGAATGATTAAAATATTCACGTAAATCACCTCCAATAGAGTATTTAAAATATAGTATAATATATATATATATATATATATATATATATATATATATATATATATATATATATATATATATATATATATATTGAAATATCTTGTGAATGAAAAGTGCAATATTAAAATTATGTTGATCGTAATTCATGACGCAAGGTACACCATATCCATGTTTTTGTAAGAAATGAACATACATGAACAATAAAATTAAAAGAATAAGAAATTAAATTTAAATCATTTTGATATACACATAAATATAAGTTAACGTTTTAAAAACTTAATAAAATAAATAATATAGTGTTTGTATTCTGAAAAGGAGGAGAAATTATAAAATTGTTTAGTTGTACTTAAATTCAATAACATTATAATAATGTTTGATAAATAAAAAATAATTAAAATTTAATACATATTTAATTCGGTTATTTGGTTTGGTACGGTACAGTATGATACGGTACAGTCACATTCGGTTTTTCGGTATGGTTAATTTGATAATATCCAGATCCGTACCAAAAAAATATTTTGTTCGGTTTCGGTACGGTTAAAATAAAAAAGTCCATAATTTTTTCGGTATGGTTCTTTTTCGGTGCGAATTTCGGTTCGGGTTCGATAATCTTCGAACTCCGTGAACAGCCCCAATGACATATGTCAAGTAATAAGAATATTTATAAACCCCTAATACACTGGGTCTCGAAGTAGCCTAAAACTCAAATTATTTTAATACTAAGACACTCGTTTGTTCATGTCGTAAAATAATACTTTCAGGACTAGCAGTGGATTTAGAATTTTCAATTTGGGGGTAAAAAAAATGAATAAAAGACAAATAATCTAGGTAAGACCCTCCCACTGTGCAATTAATATCATTTTTTATTATAAAAGTAATCACAAGACGTGCTCTTAATAAAATAGACTACAAGATATATATAGAGGGGTACATTTGATTTTGGGGTAAAATTGTACCCTTGTGTACCCCTCACCCTTGCCATTGTTCATGTCCCCATTTATAAGGGGAACATTACACATATTGATTTTTTTTACCTCCTTTATATTGTGGCTTACTTCTGATTTTTTTTTTTTAGTAATACCCTAAACCCAATATTCTTGATATATTTTTAAAGGTATTATCAATTCCTAATGATAATATTTAATATCTCATGCATCTTACCTCCCAAATTACTATCGCATCCATAATTTCATTTTTTTAAGAAGTTTTATCAATTTAGTGCCCAAAAGATAAGTAAAATATCAATTATACATTTTAAATATTTTTCTATAGATTCAAGACTTAAAAAATAAAATACTATCAATCAAAGATTTGAAAGATTGAAACTACTAATTTAGAACTCACTCATTCAGTGCTCATGTTTGACATCTTATACTTTGTTGTTATCCAACCATCAATACTTATATATAGGCAAAACATTTTTTTGCCTATGTAGCATGTCTAGCTTTAGGCTATTTCTACATCTTCCTTTTCTCGTTAATTCACTTTTTTTTCTTTTCATCTCATCCATTCATTCATTTGGATTAATCTCTATCGTTCATTTCCTCTTACTTTTTCTATAAATTGCATACTATATTGAGACATTATCATTCATCCCAATACATTAATCCTTATTGAGTGCATATTGCTTTTTTACTGATCCACTTTTTTTAAATGCAAATATTTAGAGGGTTGTTAATCTTCAATGACATTTTTGTGTTTCTTTTATAGATCATCCGGTAATTGTATTCTTTCTCAAATTCTTTGTATTTGTACTTATATTGTTATTTTGTATCATATCATTGATTTACTAATCACACTAATAATATTATTCTTTTATTCTCAAATTGCATACTTTTTTTATCAAGTTCGTTCATTGTGAGACCGTGAATCTTTTCTGAACATGTGTACGATTTAATAACAATACTAATATGAGATTTTTCATATTGTTCAAAATTTTAATTTATTTTTCATGAATATAACATGTTTTATTTTCTTTGATTGTGTCAGGATGAGGAGGACTTACTTACTTCGAAGATTTTGGATTCCTTTTGATTGAGGTCGTGAATATAGAAGATTATTATCTCTACGTTTCAAGTAGATTATGGAAGTAAATTTTTTCATCTTCATAGAGTTGATTATTTATCCTATGAATAATTTGGATATATTGACTTTTCTACAAGATTTCGTATGTATATATGTTGCACAATCTGATTCAATCTAATCACCCTATAAAATTCTAATGAAAATTATTGAAATCGGAAAAAATCATAGTGTATTGAATAGTTTTTTCATGTAATGTCAATTTTGGTATTGAGTGTGGACGTTTTTCTTATATAATTGTGTAGCAATTCACATGACTATGTTCGTGTAGCAGTTCATATGAATAGTTGCTACTTAACAATTCCTTTGTTTGCGGATATACATATATAATTAATACAATTAAATAAGATACATATAATTAGCAATAATTAATGATAGGTTTTCTTAAACACCATGATCTTGATTATTTCGGCTAAATTAGTGGAGATGTTATAACTTTTGGTTAAATATATTATTTTTAGACGTGACACAAGCTACTTATAGTTAGTGTTGTTAAACGAGTCGAATAAGCTCGATTAGTGGATACTCGAGTACTGGATAATTGAATACTTTAATAGATATTTATCATAATATGTTGAGTACAAATAAGTAATATTTATTTTTTTAGATTTTCATATTTCAAGTTATACATATTAATAATTTCCTGAAAAATTATGGTTAATATATTTTTGTTTGAATAATTTCAATGTAAACTTAAACTATTACTCATTTTAAACAATTGCATATTTTATGCATATATATTTGGTTAATTGGTTTGAGGTTTTTATGCATAATGTCAACGTAAAAGTTTCTATATAATATCTAATGTCTTAATAAGTTATGGTAATTATATATTAGTTTGAATAATTCCAGCGTAAAATTGTATTATATTAAATTAGAAAATAAATATAATAATTTAGTGAAAAAATCAATTATCAAGAAATAAATTCATTTTGTCATTGAATTAATGCTACATTAATTTTTTGTTCCATTTTTCTTAATTCAAAGAGTCAATTAGTTTGCATAAATTTTGCTCATTCTCAATGAATATTTAGTAATAACATTACCCTCACATCCCATAAAATTAGGTATCAAGTCTTTATTACATACATCGTAAATTTTTCTATTGTCAATAAATTTCTATATTTGAAATAACAATCCAGTTTTCATTGCAGAAATTATGTGATATAATGGTATATTATGTGGGCAATATGTTTCTTATTAGGTTACTGATAACTCTTGATTTTTTTTCCAATAATTTTCATTTTTTTATAATTAATTGATAACTGATTAGTATTAAATTGATTATTAATTATTAATAGAAAATATTCAAATATATTTCTCCCACGTTGGGTAAAAAATCTATTCACCCTGGATCAAACAAAAATTTAAAGAGTATGTGTTGTGTGCATGGCTATTAACATTTTGATATGGATGAGTATCACTTAGTGTTGTCTCATGTCATAAGACGATCTCACACAAATTTTTGTTAATTTTAAATTATATTAGTACTGGTTTTTTCTATACGGGACTATTTGAAGTTTTACAAAAAAATCTTCATTTAAGAAAAGTACCTATATTTATTTAGATTTTTTAATCATATCTCATCTTCACATCCTATATATTTAGTGAACAAAACTTCTCACTATTTTATGCTTGTAAATTTTTTTATTCAATCATACGCCATAAATTTTGCTATTCTCCATAAGAAATTTATATTCTAAATATGAATTCAAGCCTTGACTTAATCTAAGAAATAAAAACACGTTTCTTATATTTCACAATCACATTCCAGAAAATTAGACAACAGATCTTTACACCCTAATTCACATGTAAATTTTGAATTATAGCGTATTATTGAAGTGTTCACATTAAAAATATGCATAGCAATATGTTGTATTAAGTTGAGTGGTCTCCTTCAATCTTTAAATATTTCAATATTGAATATAACAGTATTCTGTATAAATTAATATGAGTAAATTTTATATAAAAAATATAAAAATATATTTAAATCATCATTTTTTTATATGTATAACTTTTTTTTTTAGCTCGCGAAATTCGCGAGGTCTTATCTAGTATTTTTATAATTCACAACTAGAAAAAATAAAAGATAAATTATTTTTATGTTGGTTGAAAAAAAAAAGTAGAAATGAAAAAAAAAAACTATATACACACATAAACTACTCATTGCATACATTTTGTTTGTGAAAAATTTAGAGTGAACCAGTTTTGTAGTATGAAATTTATATCATTATATGTATTCGTTGATACTATTACATGCATTTCTAATACTATTATATGTACTCTCTGATACCTTAAAATTTTATAGTGCAAAATATTTTGATATCACTGAAGCATGTAATAATATCAATAATTACTTGTAATGGTAACATTTTATACTATGAGCACATTTTAGAGAAGCTCTGCACTTTTATTTGATATTTTAATATTTTTGGTGGAATTAAAAGTGAAAAACGACTAACCTATCATCCATTAATTACTCTCTCTTTCTCCCCCTCCCCTCTTTCTCAACATTCTATAATTTTAGCTTACTATATATTTTCTCTTTCCATGGAGATAAGTTAGAAATTATGACATATTTATTGAAATTAAAAAAATAAGAATGAAAAAAAAAGGTTTCAGCCCATTGCAGTCATTTGGTAGCCCTTAAACTTTTAACGGATGGCCCGTGAAAAAGGTTGGCCCTTGCAAATGTTTAAGGGAAAACACTGTTGCAGTATGGAAAGTACATCTGAATTGTAACATCCGATACTGTTTCTGTAATAATTGAAGATTCAGAAAACGCCAACAAAAAATCGATAATACCCTCCATTTTGAAATAAAAATCAAACAACACACATTCTGCTCTTTCTTTTGCAAAACCCTAGTGGTCTTTGTTTTCATCTCTTCCGCTCTCGCCTTTCAACGACCATTTGGGAGAAAATAACCACTATTGCGCAACGATGAAATTAAAGGTAATATCACCGTGCTTATGTTCGGGATAATAGGAGTACACCCATCGGTGTTTTATAATAAATTTCTTGTGTTGTTCAGATCCGAAGAAACTCACCTCGTCCTCTTCATCTTCGATTCCAGCGGTAAATTTTCTAATTCAATTCCGGTCCTTATGTCTTACGAAATTGCCTAATTTCTGGACAACATTGGCTAGGAAAGTCGATATTTCTTTGCCGATCTGCCACAGTCACAAACAAATTTACTCGTGGTTTCTCGTTTGGGACACTTTAATTTCTAAGGTAAGCACCACATACTTTAAGCTTGTGACTAATTTTTAATATATTTTCAGAAGAATACTCTAGGTAATGTTTGAAGATGCCTGATGATTTCAGGAATTAATAAAACATCCTCCTAATTTTTCAGCATGTGGTAACATTACGGAGCTTATGTATATGAGAATGTCTTTTGATATGTGTATTGGAATTTTAAAATTTTTTCTTACGAAATTGCATGTAATTTTTTTGTTCCTAGATGTTGCCTTGAAACTGTTCGACAAAATGCACCGCATAACAGTTTGTTACTTGGATAATTTCACAAGACTTGTTGGTGTGTCCAGTACTCATGCCCCACCAAAATCACCTGCATTATCATCAACTATTGATCATTACATACATCATAACTCAAGAAGTTTGCATTTTCCTTTTTCAAAAGAAATGAAAGATGGTACATGATCTGTTAATGTTAATAGTGACTGGTTGAATATTGCAGATTTGGGTATAATTATTTTTCGTGTTGTCTTATACTCATGTGTCCAGTACTCATGTACTCATTTTCCTTTGTTGGTTGTGTCCAGTACTCATGTATGGTTTAAGTCCTTATTCGCCTATGGATTTAATAATCTTTTGCAACTGGATCCCAGCTTTTGTAGAATTGAACTCATTTCTTTATAAACCTTAGAAAACTTGAAAGATGGTACATGATCTGTTAATGTTAATAGTGACTGGTTGAATACCATAGATTTGGGTATAATTATTTTTCGTGTTGTCTTATACAAGGCCTTGTTGTTTCATGCCAACGCAGATTACATTCACATATACACCTTGAGTATCTACCATGTTATCTTGTTCCATGAGAAAACGTATTGTCGTCTTTCTCTTGCTTGAAGAGATATTATTCTGAAACATCATTATTCACATCATTTTAGGGTGTATAATTAATAATGACAACCGGAGGGTAAGAAGACGAGTTGAGAATGCTGAACAATATCTTATGTTAGAACGGATGCCTAGTCAATACCTTCATTTGAGCAGGTTGTATTCTCTTAGTGATGCAGATTGTGTAGAAAATTTAAGAATGAGTCGAAACAGTTTTGCCCACCTTTGTCTCTTAATGAAGGAATTGAGGGGGTTAGTAGCTAAAAAGTATGTAAGCATTGAAGAACAAGTTGCAATTTCCTGTCTGTTTTGGCTCATCACAAGAAAAATAGTGTCGTGAAATTTGGTTTTAGAAGGTCTGGTCAAACTATCTCGTATTACGTTCATCTAGTGTTAAAAGCAGTTTTAAAACTCCACTCCATTTTTTTTTTGTTACGCCCACCCCCGTGCCTGAGGATTCAACCAATCCCAAATGGAAATGGTTCAAGGTAAACAACACAACACCAAACATATAATGTCTTTTTAGTACAATACAAATTTAATTCATAATTTTGAGTACCAATTGATTCCTTTTTTAAAAAATAAATAGGGTTGTCTTGGTGCGTTGGACGGTACCTACATTGATGTCTATGTACCACCTTCTGATAATCCTCGATATAGAACAAGAAAGGGTCGTATCTCAACTAATGTCCTAGGAGTTTGTGATCATGCCATGCGGTTCATTTATGTCCTTCCCGAGTGGAAAGGATCTGCTGCGGATTGTAGAATCCTTCGCGACGCCGTTCTTAGACCATATGGTCTTAAAGTTCCAAAGGGTACTGACATTAATCTCTTATCCATACCATCCTCCTTATGAAATATAACCTCTAATGCTTGATGAATGCTTCAAACCTTTATTAATTTGGGTGATGTCTTGATTTAGGAAACTACTATTTATGCGACAATGGATATGCAAATAGTGAGGGGTTTCTTGTCCCATATCGAGGATATAGGTACCATCTTAAAGAATGGGGTCCTTCGTCACAAAGACCTAACAACCACCAAGAGCATTTTAACATGAGACACACTAGAGCTCACAACATAATTGAACGTGCTTTCAGAGTCCTTAAGATGCGTTTTGGAATACTTAGAAGTGCTTCATTTTACTCGATCAAAACCCAAGTTAGGCTAATAATGGCGTGTTTCCTTCTATATAACTACATTCGCTCTATGATGCCAGTTGACCCCTATAAAACTCGGTTCGATGCAATGGAGAACAGGGATGATTTACTATATGGGGAAAATGTGGAACTTGTAGATGGTGTTGAGTCGTCACCTGGATGGTACAATTGGCGAGACGAGTTATCCATGTCTATGTTTGAAGAATACCGCAGTCGATCTTAAGTTGTTTCTTGAACAATGCATCTTCTGTAGAGACTTTGTTTTATTTTTTTAATGTATTTTGGTATGTTTAGGTGTTAAAGACATTGAACTTGTTTGTTATTTTCAAATGATTTTTTTGTTTGTTTAAGAATGTATGGTTAACTTCACTATTTCATATTCCGATTTTTTCTTATTGTTATATTCAAATAATTGTAAGTAATTGGTCGCATGCAAAAATACTACAATGGATGGATTCCCAATGTGTACTTGTGGATATGGGCGTATGATCCGTAGGCACGCCGGAGGCTTATCCACCTACCCGGGAAGGGACTACTACATATGCCCAATCAACTGGAATCACAAAGGATATTTCAAGTGGTGTGATAAGATCGACGACAAGCGCCCAAAAGCTCGTGGCCCCCAATTTCATTATTCGGAAAGTAGCACATCAACTCCCACTTCATGCCAATCATTTTTCTCTACAGCTGGTGATCGAAAACGACGAAGGAATGCATCGTCGAACTATGGATGCGGATATAAAATCTTCTTTTCTCGTAAGTGAGAACGGGTCTCCCACTCCGTTGATGATTTGGTTACTCATTTGCTTCTTGATTATGTTCATTTGTATTCTTCTACTTATATTAGGTGCGTTGTTGGTCAAGGCCATGTAATTTCTTATATTGTAGGCTGAATAGAAGATGCAGTGTTTTTTTTTTATTCCTGTAGTATTGTATTTGTTAAATGGGCTTTGCGAGTACTTGATGTGACTTTTATCTTCCAGGTTTGTTTTATTTTCCGTATAGTTGCCAGATGATCGACTCTTGATATTAACCTGATTGCTTATACTCATCACCATTAGTTCGCTGGTTGTTTTTCTCCTGATGCTAGACTAAGATTAATGTGTTCCTTAAAAAAAAAGATCAGTGAATATCTGATTATACCTAGTCTAATGTCAAATTTATTTTTGTGTATAATCAATTCTACCTTTTCTCTTGGATGTGAATGCACACAATAGCCTATGATTTAAATGGAATTGCAGCTTTATCACAACCACCATTATTTATGTGATATTTATTTTTGTGTATAATCAATTCTACCTTTTCTCTTGGATGTGAATGCACACAATAGACTATGATTTAAAATGGAATTGCAGCTTTATCACAACCACCATTATTTATGTGATATTTATTTTTGTGTATAATCAATTCTACCTTTCCTGATGGATTTGAATGAATACAATGGAAATGACATTTTAAATGAAATCTACTTGGGCTGAGCTGCTACTGCTACACCATTCATTGCACATGTGATATTATCAAATTTTACAAAATTTGTCATCTTGTAAAATAAAAAATAGTATATTTAATTGGGATGTACACTATATAAAGAGGATGCACGAGAACATCTTCCTCCCACACTCAAGCTTCTTATGGCTCCTCTAAAAATTCCTACTCAAAAGGAAATACTATGGCATGGTATTTGGACATATGAGATGGAGTTTTGTGTTTTAAATTGTCTAGTGATGCAAAAACATCAAGGCAATTGGGCTGGACCAGAAACATTGAATTACCATGTTGTTGCTACCGCTATCGGGACCGTGAATGATGTTTTCTCGAAGAGCTTTAGCATGGAGGATGCACGAGAACATCTCATTTTCCTACAAGAGAGATACATCACGTTCACCAAATGCCAAAACACGTTGGGCGTTAATTGGGATGAGCAGTCTAACATGATTCGTGCCACCAAGGAACAATGGCGGAGCATGATAAAGGTAACTTTTTTCCAAGATGCAGTACATTGTTTCAATATTCATCAATTTAACTAGTAATTTCAAATGTCATATTCTCTATTTATATGTAGAATGATCGTCTTGCAATGGCATATGTAAGAGAGAGAAAGCCATTCATTTCGTCGATGACTTTTTTGTTCAAGTATCCAAATGCTCCTGTTCCTACGCCTCCTTATCACTTGGAAGAAGTTATCGAGCTAACCGATGGGACACAATCAAACCATGCAAGTCCCCACCCTCGAGCTCCAAATGTTATAGTCCTATCCGATGATGACTCCGAAGAAGTGATCTCTCCTAGTCTTTCCAACTGTGCTCTGTCTCAAAGAAGGCTTTTCGACGAGCCAACACAGTCATTTACTCCACCTGCACAAACCATTCATGGTGCGAGTGGTGCCCGCTCACAATACCCTCCACGAAATGCATTCCCACCAAGGCCGAACTGGGGCTTAGACTCGGCTGATTATGAATCAGCCAGCTCTTGTGCTTCAACAAGACCCTACAAATGGTTCTCATTATCTCGTAGGGAAGACAAATGAGATTGCTTCGCTATATTATCCCATATGGTTTGAGTTGTTTCCTTTATTCTTTAGGATGTTGTTTATGTTATTTTCTTAGGACGTTATCTATGGTATTTGCTTAGGATCTAAGTTATGGTATTTGCTTAGGACGTTATCTATGGTATTTGCTTAGGATCTAAGTTGTGATATTTGCTTATGTATTTGTGTTAAACTTCTTTATGTAGCCAATGTTTATGTTGTTTATGTTAGATAATTTGTGTATGACTAACTTTTAAAACACAGTGAAGTAAGCTAAACTATCCACGTTTCTGAAAAGGAATTAGAATATACAACTCGCATTACAGTATAAGATTAGTAATCAAATAGAAATGTGGATAATCTGAATGGATAATTGAAAGGCACCTAGTCCAAACCAACACCCAATTAAACCAGATATTCAAAAGTGAGAATAAAAAAGTTGGGTACACTTAATCCACCAATGATAACCAGTGACTTAAGTAGTTCTTGCACCTGTTATGCATCATAAATTACTCGAAACATCACATATGATTGGGCTGTTTGAGAAAGAGGTTCACCCCAAATAGCACATATGCAGTACAATTGTATCATCACCTGATAATTGGGTATTGATGAAGATCAGTCTGCATTGATTTTTTTTTTCCAGCTGAATGTGATTAAATAAAATAAATAATTACCACAAATACTGGTGCTGCAATCATGAATATCTTAAGGAATTCCTCGAGTGATGGAATGGAGATGGCAAAAAGTAAGCTGCCAAAGCCTTGTTTTTTTTGGCAATTGCAACTGCCAAAGCCTTGACAGGCCCCCATGAATCTTTCATTCCTAAGCTGTTTTTTTTTTTTTTTTGTAAAAAGTAAGTTTAGAAAAAAAAATAGGGGGCAACACATTCTGAGAGAATATCCATGAAATTAGAAGCAGATGGAATTATCCATTAAAATAGAAACATGGATAATCTTATACTTTTGGAATAAGCTAAACTATCCACGTTCCTGAAAAGGAATTAGTATCCACAACTCGCACAGTATAAGATTATCCACAACCCTCAAACTCCATATCCATTTATCTAAACTGATAACCAACAACAATGAAATTCGACAATAACACTACATATTAAATTCACCTAGAAAGACATGATAGAGTTAAAAAGATCAGCATCTTAACAGACGTTCTGATACATAATATTAGCACAATGACCAACTAAAGCTACTGACCCAATCAAAAGATCATCGCTCGTGGATGAGCAGCAATGAAAACATACAAAAGAAGCAATGCCAATACAAAGGTCAATAGAGTGTTAATTCCTAAATGACATAAGTTAAAAATGAGAGTTGCATCTACGGAGGAGTACTTAATCTAAATCTTCAAGTGTCCAGAAAGCAGACGCCGAACATAACGTGCTCTTCCATCACCAGTCATCCCCATAAACAACTCAAGGCAATCAGCATTCTTCGCCAACAGATGTGATGCATCGACTCTATCGTCTTCATTGATATCAGGTATGGATGCCATTATACTGAACAACTCTCTTCTTGCACTACCGATATTTGTTATCTCAAGTCCCATCACACGAACGAGGTTGTCCATACGAGCATCAGAAGATTTGTTCATCTCTCCTAGAGCTGCACACAATGTTTCGTTTGAAGAAGATTCGATCACACCTCTTTTCTTACCAAAATTCTTGTTTCTCATGTCCACAGGATGGTCTGCGCGTTCCACACCAGACGGGCTAAAATTATTCTCACCAATTTGTGAGTGTTTTTGAGTGCACAGATTATTGACAACTTGAATGACATCCTCAGTAGTATTCCCATTTGCCTTATCCTTTCCAAATATCTCGTTCCAAGCTTCATACAAAAGCCAAGATTTGTATCGCATTCCATAAGCATTAGAATCAGTCTTGTACGTAAAACAACCAGATTAATTAGACTACATCATTTGTGAAAAGTCTGTGATTTTGTTTCAAACATAAATCACCCACTATGAAATGAGGATATAAAAGCCACAATATATGAATTATTGCAGTAATCATGAGGATACAACATCTAAATTTCAATCTAGCACTTTCACTGATTGATATAGCAAACATAGCATGCACAATTGAATAATATCATTCCAAATCTCCATCTAGCTTTGTCACTAATTAACATAGCAAACATAGCAGGCACAATTGAGAAGTATATCTTTCCAAATTCCAATATATATCACTTATTAACATAGCAAACACAATTGAACATTATATCACTCCCCGGTAAAAAAAAAATAGTATATCACTCCAAAAGGTAGCTGTCATTGAGACGTTACAGTTCACATTCTAATGCTTAGTAATACACTACATACACTAGTGTTATGTTCTATAATTAAAGTTAAAAAATAGCAACATTCATGCACATTTCGCTTCATATTTTCACAGATTTAATGATATGAAACTAGGATAAAAAAAGTTTAAATTTAACGAAGAATACCTTCACAATAAGGTCCCATTGATCATTGTGGCAATCAATCATACCAGTGGAAGGGTTGAAGCCAATACTAGAGTTGTCCTTCAACATTACAAGGAGAGACCCATGAGCCTTTTTCCAAATAGTAATCCTCGAGGTAATGTGCGGGTTAGCCCGAATGTCCGTCCCTGGAAGCCTTACGGCCATTTCAGCTTCTAACTTGTTCAAGTAGCCAGGCTTAAACCCGTTTTCACTTTTCCATCCCTTGGCAACGAGCTCTTTCATGCAATCAGCGAGCACTGCCTCTTCAACTGGAGTCCAGGCTCTTCGATTTCTCTCTGTTTTCTTGCCTTTGTTCTTCATTCCGATATCACTGCTTCCCCCGCTTTCCCTCTTATAAACGAAGGACAGAGAAGTATAAATCAAAATCAACCTTATAAACGAAGGACAGAGAAGTACAAATCAAAATCAACAATGTCTTGAATTAGGAACGATGTGAATTTAAAAACATAAATTTACTTGTGAAGATTTACAAGGCCTCCCGTCTCGACTTCAAGCGTCAAATGAAGATCGTGAAAACCCTAGCAGAGGCCAAGAATCGGCGGACACACTCTTGAAACCCTAGAATTGGGTGTGAAATACAGTATTCTGTCTTTTATAAATGGGGTAGGTAGGATTTAAGTCTTTTTTATGAGGGTAAATCTGTCTTTAAAATGATTTTTTATTCATATATAAGATCTACCAAACAGTAGTAGGATTAATTCCAATGAAATATCATGTCTACCAAACAACTAGTAATATTATCTATAAAGCCTACCAAACAAAATAAAAATAACTTATCTCACATTCCTAATGAAAACAATTCTTAATTTCTATCTAGGTCTCTTTTCCTATCAAGCCTACCAAAGAGGCCCTAAATAATTTTAAATAAGGGTGTAATACTAAAACATCAAATAAAAATGAATAAAAGAAATATAAGATGTCAAATATTTATGAGTCTTAAATTGATGGTTTCTATATTTGAGGCTCCACCTTGATGGTTTCCTTATTTTCCAAATTCTGAATCCAAATAGAATATCATTTAGATTCTAAAATGAAAGTTACTAATAAATGGATAACTTTCACGAAATAAATACCTTTTTTTTTGACAATTAAGCTCACCTGGTCAAATCTTATAATAATATATTTTTAAACCTCTCCAAGATGATGTGTCAACACCACCTTATTCTTAGGCTGATGTGGCATGTCTCAAATCTCTCCATTTTGAAATACTGCGCTCTCATTAAAAATTGGCAAACTTTTAATCTCGACCCTTCATTCTATATCATTAAATCTAAACCATTAATTTATATCTGCATAATTAATGAAAACAGATATTTTTTTCATTTTCTTATTTAGTTATTTTTGGAATTTATTATAAATCATATTTTTTCCAAACCTTAATGTAATTAAATATGATCTACTTATTGAATGAATCTAAATTTATCATTTCTAAGTTTGAGTTAGTATATATAGTATAATATAATGTTCGATTATTTTTTCTTAAAATAAAAGGTATATAGTTATATATTCCAAAGAATATTCTTATGGGATATATTCTTATTATGGACAAGATATAATATTGCATGCATTTTTTATTATAAATAAGAGCATATTGCATTTCATTTTTTCACATCAAAGTTTCATTTGTTCCACTCTTTTGCTGAGATTTCTCTCATCAATTGTTGGTTAGTTATATATCTATTGTCATTAGTAAATTTATTTTATAATTAAATTCATCATTTTAAGTGCTCACAATTTGATTAGATTTAAATATCAATATCAATATGAATGTAATAATGATTGTTGATTTATGCTCTACATCGTTCAGTTTAAATATTCTTCATGTGCAAAAATAATATATTTAACTATACCATATATTTTTATCTGAATAATTATGATGGTTTAATTGTTGTAATTTAAATCTCATTTTAGATTTCAAGAGTATGACACCTAAATTTTCTCTGATTTCTAATATCAAGAGTGAGAGCCAAAAATTGACCGTTAAAGTTAGGATTGAAAAAGTTGGACAATGTTTTTTAATGATTTTAATAGACACAAGTTCTACTTGGAACTCATTTTGATCGATGAACAAGTATTGTAACGTTAAAGTTTATTTCAAATTTTGTATTGTTTCTTATATAAATTAATTTATTATCGTATACTTCCAATAACTAATAATGTTGATTAATTTATATATTATTCAATATTGAAATGAAAATTGATTATTATTAAATTATTAGTCTAAGTAATGTTATTCCATAATTATTATTAATTTATGTGATTTTTTTTTAATTATTTAGTTTGTAGGATATACCTATGAGGTTTAGTGAAGGGCACGAGCCACAGCTAAACAAACCCCATAATTTATTGTATATACCCAGAATTTTTTTAGACAAAAATACTCTTATATTAAATAAAAAAAATTCAGTACGCGAAATTCGCGTGGGTACACACTAGTTAATGTAAATAAATAAAAGAAACTCAATAAAATACACAGTTACAATGCACAGATTTCTAACAAAAGTCACACTAATCAGTCCACAGACACAGGTGGATATGCACTTATATTTTCATCGCGAATGTGATGATGACATACAAACACATTTAAACAATCAATTAGAATAATAATGACCCTCTTGCTTATGTGACTATATTAAATTAGTGGTGGACATATAAATTTGTATCCATAGACGGACATGTGATCATTTCCGATAACTTTTATACCTTGAATTGACAATATTAAATTTTAAAATATTAACGAGAGACAAAATTTACATTTCATATGATACCACATGTAATATTACAACATTAAACATGAGACAACTGATACATCAACAAATCATTTGTTAACAAACAATTGAATAAGATTATCATGTATGAATGATTCTTTTTTACATTGTCTCACCTTGTGTATGCAAGATTAAACCCACTCGTTTTAGTTTTAATGTCTTTTTAGCGATTTACAAAATAAACCCTCATTAGGGAAAAGTAATTTATGGTATAAAAAATATATGAGTTATAATTGATTAATGAATTAAAAGTATAAGATGAGGAATACAAAATGACAAAGTATTATATGAAAATAGTTCATGATAAGCTTATCATGGTAAAATTTAAAGTATTATTAATCTCATCAGGGGTATCATTAGTTTGAGTTCAAGAAAATTTAAAACAATTACAATATAATACCCCTGACAAGTTTAATGATACTCCTGATGAGATTAATGATACTCTAAAACTATTTTATATTAAGCTTATTATGAAGCGTTTTCATATAAAATCTACTCATACAAAATTTACTTATTAAAAATACTAATAAATCTTTTACAAGGATAAATTGGAAATAAATGAGGCACTATAGAAAAACATAAAATTGCCTATATGGCTACGAAATTCCAAATAAAAAAATTCCCAGTGGAGATTACCTACGAATTGCCTATAAAAAATTTCTAATTGTATTGACATTTTCCTTCACACCCACAAAAAAAAATTGCCTGCGGAAATTCCGTAGGCAAATTGTGATATAGGTAAATTTTTGTAGGCAAATGACTTGTAGATAATTATACCTAGAGATTTTATTTCGTAGGCAAATCGTAGGCAATTCTAATTTCGTAAGCACTTTTTTATTTTCTTATAGTGAGGGAAAAATAGTTAAAAATATATATAATTAAACAAAGTTTAACATTTTAATATATATATATATATATATATATTCCAAAATGGATGGAGTACCCATTAGATTATGAGCATGTATAAAGTGAAATTGGTTTATATATGAATTATTAAAGAGTATTAGTAATTTTCACTGAAGAGTATTAGTTGTTTTTACTGAAGAGTATTTGTAATTTACACTGAAGAGTCTTAGTTCATTTCCACTGAACAACTAAGACTCTTTAGTGTAAATCAGTAATACTTTTCAGTAAATACAACTAATACTTTTCGATGAAAACAACTAATATCCTTCCGTGATTAATGTATAAACCAGTTTCACTCTATACTTTGTCTTAGATTATAAAGTAATACATTGGCTAATTGAGAAAAATAATTTATTAAATCAAAATATTTGTAAAATTCCTTCCAATTTTTGAAAACCTACCATGGAGGAAACGAGAAATATATTGGTGACAAAATATTGAATACAAATGTGTCAATCAAATTCTAATTGAATCAATACACCAATAAATCTACGTTAGTGTTGTTTTGAATTTTAAGTGACTTTTGAAAATCAAATTTAAATATATGAGAGTGATTAGATAATGTGAATTAGAATTTAAAACTCATATAAAAAAGTGTAAGACAAAATTTTGTATAGTTAATCTCATAAATAAACGAAGTCCATTTAGTTATGTTTTATGATTCATTGTTTATGAAGTTACATCTTAATCACAATTTAAATGTTACTATATGAACACAATTTTAAAATGAACTAGTCAATTGTAACGTGCGTTGCACGTTATATTTACTTTGCTCGAGTAGTTGACGTGTTTTTTTTAGACTTGTGTGTCAAGTTGAACAGAAAGAATGATGAAGCGAAGAAGAAACTTCTGCTATGAAATATAAAAAGAAAGTTCTCTTATATGTTTTTGGAAACTTCTTATTTATTTTTTTACATTAGAATCTTGTTGTATGTAATATTTTTTACTAAATATTTCTTGTTTGATTTGATCGAGACTATCATATCCATATTTGGAAATGTCATGGAGATTGTGACATATAATTGTCCATGAGAGAAGACGTACTCTGAGAAGTACACTCCAACCTTCTCGGTCCTTGTGTCTTGCTTATTGTCATTGCAAAATGCAAAGCAACCACAAAGGGGGGAATTGTTTTCTAATGAACTTGAAAGGGTGTCCTCGTCATTTGTTGGGCTCAATGTTATGCGCAAAATAAATACGTTGTTTTAGATACGTTCCTTGTCGTAATTTTTGTATGAATCAAATGTCTGGTGAATCCTCAACAAAATAAGCAGCTTTTGTTGCAAAGTTCGTTTGCTTGGTCCAAATTTCTCAGCAACATGATCAAACCGTTTTCTTTCAGTACCAAATGATGAGGAATTCCATTTGGCAGTAAAGAAATCTGAAATTCTTTTTTGATTAAAGAAGTGAAATTAACGCATTTAGTGGCAATCTTAAAAAAAAAAAACACGAAAATTGATTTTTGCTCATCTAAATAGAATTCAAATTTTATTTATCACAAAAACTTACTTTATGATCGCCTCATAGCCAGCGCTATTGTTGGTAAAGTCAAGGGCTTTCTCATCCTCTTCCTCGTAGTCGAGAAGCTCCTCCTCGTACATTTCATTGTCTTTTACTTCACTTATTTTTTGCTTTAAATAAAACAAACACCTTAAAATTCTAGCAAGAATGCAAACTTGGTAATTTTAAATTTTGAAGACGTAAAAGATAAGTGAGAAAATTGCATTACTGGAGTTTTGATGCGTACGTTGAGCTTAAAAAATTGGTCAAAATTGTCCCGTGAGAATGTACTTAAATCCTTAGTAACCGAGTTTCAATGGAGCTAATGAAAAATAAGGATACTTATTTTTTTAGGGTTAAATGAAAATAAAATCACAACCTTATTGCAAATTGCAATCTAATCTAAACTTTTGATTATTTGGAAAAAAAAAAAATTAACTTAACATTTGGTTGCAATTCTAACCAAAAGACAAATTTCAATTAGCCTGAAAATGATGATTATTTATGCGTTATCATTCGAACCAATCTAAATATATTAATACAATTAAATTATTCATTGTTAGATAAGTGGAACATCATTAATTTCGAACAATAAAAAAATTATTTATTGGTTTGAATCACCACAAAATGTTATGTTGGAGTTTTGTTTGTAAAATTTCATAAGCCTAGACTAAATTGCAATTTGCAAAAAAAATGTGATTTTATTTGCAATTAACCTTTTTTCAATGAGGACGAAGGTATTAGAATAGGTTGCAACATGTGAACAGAAACTGCAAGGTAAAAATGAAGGAAAATGTAATCTTAATCAATACTTGCTCGTTACTGTAATGTGAGTCAATAATGAAGGTTTTCACTCTTTGATGGTCCCGTTTTCGAAGGGCAAAATGGGAATTCAGGAGCCAATTTTTTTTTTTTAAAACCTTTTTCCTCAGGGAGTTCAGCAAGAGTGAGAAATACTCAAGTCACTGCTCTGCTCAGAGGCTGAGTTACCAAGTCAGTGAGAGGGCTTGGAGACTCATGCTCTGAGCAAGGACAGTGGCTTGAGATGCTGAACTCTCGAGTGCGTTATCAAATCACAGCTTGCACCCTGACCGAGTTCAGTGACGGAAAACTCAAGTCACTGCGTTGCTGAGAGTCAGAGCTATCAAGTCAGAGATGAGACTTGAAAGCTCAGGCTCTCAACAAGGCAGTGACTCGAGAGACTGAACTCTCGAGTGCCTTGCCTGATTTAGTCAGTGAGATGGAATCTCCCTGACCTGAATGCTTAACTAAAGTTCCTTTTTAAACAATGCTCTCAGTGAGCAGATTTTCGCAATACTTTAGAAGAAAAGACATTCCAAATAATAACACTTGGTTTAACGTGGTTCAGAGACTCAAGCTCTTACATCCACGACCTGATTTAACAGGAAATCCACTATCTCAGGATTCTTGTTTTTAACGTGCCAAGGTGCACTAACAACTGGACTCACGCCACTCCCTGGGCTGCCTTTCTCCTCACCTCACTACAAACCTAACAATCTTCTGAAAGGGTTTAGTTTGGTTAAGGGTTTTCTCCAACTAGGTGAGGTTTTCCCTTTACAATGTGTTAGCCAATAGCTAAGATAGGGAAAACCTCTCTAAGCCTAGAGTTACAAGCTGAGCACTCTTATGTATATGTTTGTGAACTCTCAGTGTATAGATATGAGTAGAATCTCCTTATATCTCCCATGCACGTATGCTACTACTCACACTCTCAGCTCGTAGGTGTTTGTTTTTCTTACAAGATACAACAATACAACTCTCAAACAAAACAACACACTCTATCAACAAGCTATGAGCTTGTATTTATAATGGGGATTCAAATGTATCCGTTGGAGAGGAAATGCATTTGAATCCAGCATTAAATGGTTTCAACCACTTTTCTTGGAATGCGGCCTTTGTCAGTGTCAGAGTTGCTGCCTCGTGCTGATTGGTCCACGTGGCCTGGATTCACGGATCTTTGACTCAGTGGGTTGACCTAGACCCACTGACTTTAGGTAGCTTCCTCCTTCACTGACATGATGATCTTCAGTGGACTGACTCGTCCTCAGTGCAGTTGTCCTTCAAGGACTGTTTGAAGATCACTCCAAGAAGTTTGTCATAAGGTTGGATGACAACCTTCCCTGACCACAGTAGCCTGACTCCTTCAGGCCTACTTGGTGCAGCACTGATCCTCCTGATCAGGCTCTTCACTGAGTGGTCCACCAGACTTGGCTTAGATCAGCCTGACTTGTACTCAGTGGGACATCCTTCAGGCTTCTCCATTGGTTCAGGTTGATGGCAGGTCTTCAGTCAGCTCTTCTGGTTGTCATCTTGATATCTTCAGGCTGTGTTGAGAAGTTCCCCCTCGCTGAGTTCCCCCTCAACTGAGCAACCTATTCTACTGAGAGCTAACCTAGCCTGACCTGATCTAAAGGATACTATCATGACTGCTTTCAAACCTATTACATGTTGTTTTGGAAAATCATCAAAACTAAACATATCCCAACACTCTTAATATTTCTATTTAGACAAACGTGAAAAACTATTACAAGTATTTATCCTTGTTGAAACCAAGAAATCTACTCAGTTTTTTTAAATAATATAATTGCACTCATAATCGCCCACTTTTGATATATAAACTTAAAAAGGAAAAATCATGTTGAATGTATTGTGATGCATAAGGCATGATTCACACATTTAATCTGACACATATAGATCAAAATTAGTGAAAAAATTGTCATTTTTTTAGTATACTCATAAAGATGCAAAACACATCTCAGTTTTATGGATCTGACAAATAAAAGTATACTTGAAGACGGTAAGACATTTTTCAAATTATCAAAGCATGCATATTCTATGAGCCCCAAGGCCATTTACGCAATCAAAAGCTTCGGCTGTTAATTTCCAAAGACAAATAAAATATACTAATGAGATACTTATAAGTACTTATAGCATAAAACATTCATAGTTTATATATATAAATGCCTGAAGCATAACTGAATAGGGACAAACAAACAATTAAGCCAAGGATTAATTAAGTCACTATTTACCTTGGCTACCCATTGTCGAAATAAAACAACATTTACAAAACCAGCTCCAACAACCAATCTATAATTTCTGACCTCCTTAATGTCCTAAAGGGCAAACAATTAAAGACCATTACATATTAAGGAAAATTGCTCATTTGGTCCCAAGAGAATTGGTGTAAAACACTTTTGGTACATTTGTTTGAAAGTGATCCTTTTTTTTTTTTTTGCAGTTTTGGTCCCATTCGTTAATTTTCAGGACCAAACCTGCAAATTTGTCTTATCTTTTGGGACCAAAATTTCAATCTATCCATACTCTTGGGATCAAAACTACAATTTATCCTAGTGTCTTGAGACCAAAACTGTAAAAAAAAAAACTACGGTACCAGAATTGTAAAAAGAGACCATTTTGAAATGAACCCATTATCTTGGGACCAAAAGCGTAATTAATTCCCTTTCATATTATAAAGCATCGACCTAATCTATAAGAATTGTAGCATGATAGCAAACTAATAATTAGAACATACATGGTATATTAACAAAGCATGTAAATTCATCTCAAGCTCTTCTATTGGTTTTGGACCCTTGATCTGTGTATCTTTCCCTCACTTTTGACAACAAGCCCATGGCATTATTATTGTAGCAAGAAAGATTATGAATTGCAAATCTACCACAACTTTACGCAAAAATAAACAAACAATCTAAAGAAAAACATAATCATTTTAAACATACAAAAGATTATGTCACAAAATGGAAACAAAAGGTGATAAAAAAGCTAATGTTTCACAGATTACCTTAAAAAAAATATGTACGAAGCTCAATGAACTCTCCAAATCCAGCATCCCCATGATGGTCTGGACTACACGTGTTTCTCTAGAAGGCCACAGTGAAAACAGGGATTTAAATAACAATTTGCATAAATATGACAATGAAAGATTATGTCAAAATGTTACATCATAGAACAAATAAGAGAATGGAATATATAGAGACAAATTTTGTCTTTCTCTTGGAGTGTAAGCAATGCCAGAGTTTCAATCCCGATGTTAAGTCACTCTTTGGTCCATCCTTTTGTTGTTCTAATATGGGAGTGAAGTTGCACAAAACAACAGGTGAATAAAATGATAAAATTGTGTTTACAATTTATTTTATTTTCAACAATTTCTGAATAGTGGTAACACACATTTCAAAGTCCAGAAATTCCTTAAATCTAACGGGCGAGTCATCTAATCTAAACCTTAAACACATACTTTTCACATCACTAAATAAATTCCAGAGCAAAATATCACGTATTTCATACGTCATTCCTAAAGGTAGCAATAAATAGGATGTGTCAACTTGAGCAGAAATTAGGATTTTTGTCGAAAATTACCAGCGAAGACGGAGTGAAGGAAAATAATATCAATAAAATAAACATAAGAGTAGTGTGGGCGTTAACACACTAAAGCTAATCTTAGATCCAAAAATCCCCTAAACCTAACCGATAAGTCATCTAAACTAAACCTTAAACATATACTTTTCACATCACAAAATAAAACCCAAAGCATAATATCACAGATTTCATACGTCATTCCCAACCTTCTTCATTCCCGAAGGTAAATCTTTAGAATTATGGCATTAAACCTTTAGAATACTGCAATTAAATAATGAACTTGAACTTTTTGGTAAATTAGACTTTCGGGCAGCTTTCCTTGTGCCCGAATCTGGTGCCACTCGATTCTTCCATTTCCATAGATTCTCGAGTTCTCTCTTTACAGCTCATATGGAGTTTCCCTATCTTCCCATTATCATGAAGCCTATGCAAAATAGAAGAAACAAAATCAAGATTTATCCTTTTGCAACAAATTTACAAGTAGATGAAGGAATTAGGGGATATTATTTGGTTACATGATATTTTTAAGATCTGATTTTGCCAAAAATCGGAGAAACGCTGAATCAACACAACACTTTCCTTGCAGTTCCCCTGCTTCTCCCTACCATTCTACCCCATCCTCCCAGAATAATTGCTCGGATTCGTCCTCTATCGCTCTAGTCTTGGTGCATGATAAGAATAAGGAACTATCTGCAGAAAGTGAACCTGAAAAGATAACAAATATGTCAAACATAAACCGAGAATTGGAGCAAGATAATCCTATTCAGATATAACTTACAAAAGAATATAGCTCTCCCACACGGTTCTGAAAGGGAGTACCGCTTAAAGCCCATTTATTTTAAACGATCAATTGCAAAACGTCGATGTTAACAACAAAGAGAAAAAAGGGAACAAATTATAGAGACGGGTGAAGCAGTACTTGAAATTTCATAGGTTTTTATTTCATTATTCAACGATTAAGGAGAGCAGAGACATTGGGACTCCAAGCCCAGGGCGAATACTCTGTCCGATCTCGCTCGCCAGATCACTCCAGTATATACTGTCTCTAAGGAAATAAACAGTTGAGTTCAAGGAAGAAGAGAAGAGAACAATACTGGATTTGTATCAGTATATATTTTATATCATATAAAAGAAAAGAAAAAAAATCTGATTCACGAGTACAACATCTTATATTCTCATACTGTAGGTAGTATAATAATTTGAAAAATACCTGCTTGAGAAGAGCTGAGGAAAAATTTGCATTTGAAGGGGATGATTTACGTTCTTTTGAAATCTAAAGAGACAGATGGTAATCATAGGTATAAGAAATACAATTAAATTATCATAAGATAAATCAACAGACTATAAATTTGAATAGATGTCTCAATCATGTCGTGGCCTCATAATCTGTAATGTAGAAACTACTTGTGGTCGGAAACTGTATGTTTTTGCCTTAGTCCCTCAACAAACAAATTCAGTTGCAGCACCATTCAATAGAAACATATAAATTAGATATGGAAATACTTTTAGATAATTGTTTATCTCAACAGACACACATTATGATCATTCTTGCACTTCAAGCATCCCGTGTAATCAATTGATTCAATTTCTAAAAAGAGGGTTTTTCAAATGGTCTCCTACTACTGCCACTCTAAAATCATAAACCATAAAATTCTGAAAACCAAAGTGTTTCATATTCTAAAATTAAAAAAAGAAAAAGAAAAAAAGGATCAAGCCTGCTTATCCGACCTAAGCAGGGGCCGAAGTCCATCCAAATCTAAACCGGCAAGATCAACCTACTCTTACAAAAAAAAATTATAACTTGAATTCAGGGCTTCAAATTCGACACAAAGAAATAAATTTCTAGAAACAAACTAAACATTCACAAAATTGCAATTAGGCTGTTAAGACATTGCATGAAGGCATTAGAGAGAAAGAATTAATTGCATACCTGAATTACCAAAAGAAAATAAAATTAACACGGGATCTATATACCGAGACTGGTAGGAAAGACTGGAAGATCAAGCGATGGATGTAGGAGGACAGATCGCAAAGGACTATGCCCAGCGATTGGTGTGGTGGTTATGCGGTTAGATAGATTCGGAGGAAGGGTGGATCGAAATAAGGCAGGGTGAGAAGAAAATGAACAGTATAAATCGAATATCGAATAAAAAAATAATCAGAAACACAAATCATAAAATCATAAGCAAATCAATTGTCTCTCTCATCAAGAGATCATCACCTAAACAATTAACTTGTCTTGATATTATTCCTAAGAAGTCACTGTGTTTCAAACAATAAAAGGAGCTTTAACTGTAAATATTAAATTCCAAAGCATACCATGCTATTTCCTAAAGTCACCACATAAGTACCGTAGAAGGTATAAAAATGGTATGGAAAGAAAAAGTGTTTGGCATAGTAGAGGAAAATGAATGATAACTCACTTTTTTATGATCCACTATATGCCTCCCCTTTTGGCGACGAACAGTGGAGATTGTGTAGAGTAGCGGCAGCGAAACCCGCAACATTAAACAGTTGGGAAGCGCCGTAAAATTCGGGATGGAGTAGTGTGGCGGTAGCAGTTGTTTCACTTCCGAGATCAAATGGTGTCGTTTGATTTGGAGGTACTAAGGAAGGCGAGGGGTTGGAAGAGAGTTCGGGAGTGAACTGATTTGAGATAGAAAATGGAGAGGGGTTAAAATGACCGGGCAAGAAAAAGTAGAGGGCAGTTTTGTCCAAAAATGTTTCTCATTGCATTGTCACTTTTTAATATAGTATAGATAGATAGTATAGATAGATATTAGAATGAGACCATTTCCCACAACATAATATCACATCTAAGTAGTTCACACAATTAAAAAAAGAACTATTTTTAGTAAAATAGTGATATATGAATAAATATTTGTATATTTTTATGTGCACAAAAATTAATATTTTTTTATATGTAAATTAACCTGAGACATCTAAATAAAACAAGTCTTCAAATTTCTACGAGACAGAGAAAATACTAGTAAATTATAAGGTATTGTACCAAATTTCTGAATTAAATTCAATTTTAAATTTCAAAATGCAAATCCCTTAATTTTAAACCCAAAACAACTTACTTGCTAAGTATTGAAAAGATAGTTGTTGATTATAAAATTCCATTAAACATGTATTTCAACTGCAAAACCTTATTTTGGTCTCTAATATAATTGGTGCCTTATTGTTCTGCCTTGATTTTGTATGTATTTTATTAATAACTTATCAATGTATATCAAATATTGTAATTTATTGTCAAATATACCAAATATTTAAAATAAAGTCCTATAAATTATTAAGTCAAAGGAAATAACACACCAAAAATATGTATGCAAATCTATATTATGCAGAAAATAATTTTATTATTAATTTTGGTAGATGACATGTGATTTTTCTGATTTTATTACCTTAAAAAGGGAAAAAAAAAACAGTGCACGAAAATAAAAAGAGAGAGAAATCTGCCATGAACATATGAATATTAAAAACAATAAAAAACTTAAAATACTGTATTTTCCCAAAAAATAAATAAATTTTATAACCATTCACCCAAAGATACAATACTGCATAAAACGTGACGGCCAAGTAGCACAGTGGCATATTCGCAATTTCCCCCACCTAGAGCCCCTAAAAATTAAACAAACTGGAAATAGCTGTAATCGAATACCAAAAGTCAGAAACGCCTACGTTGCCGAATCGCTGCATTGCTACCATAACAGTAGCGACCCCACTCACCACGCGCCGCAGTGTCTCGTATCCCCCACGCGCACACAATAATGGCGCGTAGCCTTCACGCAGGGTAAATGAAGGTACAATTGACAGCCCGGTAACATAAGTGTAATTTACTATGGCATTATATGCATGATATGAGTAATGGTCATGCTCCATCAATGGCCATGCCAGCTCATCATGCATTTATGACTTACCCCAATTAACGCATATACAAAATCTGTATATCTATTTCCGGAATATAAATAATTTATTTTCTATAATATACAGAATAAAAATGTGTATTTATATATATTCTGCGAGCGCGATTTGACCGCATAAAAAATAGGAAATGCAGAACTAATTTGTTTAACAGCACAGAGGAAAAGGCCACACTCTCACTGTGAGGTTTAGAAAAGGACTAGATAAAATCCACCCAGAGAAGAAAAACAAGAAATAAAACAAAGCAGGTTAGCCATTTTAATTTGATTTGTTTCAGATTTCCGATGCTTTTTTGTGATGTTTTGTTTGTTTTTATTTTTTTCCTTGAGATCTGCGTTTTTGTTCAGTGATTGGTAGTGGTGTTGTGAAATTAAAGAAATGATTTCATTTTTTTAATTGTTTTTCCAACAGTCAAACTTTTTGCACTCTATATTTACACTTCACTTTCAGAAATAGGAGTGATAAATCTGCCAAATTCTTTTTCGATAAAACCATAAATCTTGACACAGTAGACTGTAAAAAATGGCAAAAGAATCGTAACCATTGATTCCTAATCCCTTTCCCTCACTCATCAGAGTGTACCTTTTTGTTTTCCAATTGATATAAATAGGCGCATCTGATCTGGGTTGTTGCCTTCTCTTTTTTGGGTGTTTTTGTTTGAAGCTCTTGAGGAGAAAGAAGAGGGGCCGTCGAGATAAGGTGGTACGGCTTAAGCGATTTTATGTCGGAAAGTTTTGATTTGGCTGTCGTCGTTTTTGGGGCTCCATCGAAGCTCTGTTTCTCATCTGTAAACTGCATGCCAAAATCCCTCTGCTGTGCACCCCAGCAGAGCCACCTCTCTTTCTTCCCAACTGTTTCGATGCGTTTGAGGCCCAAAAGGTATGACCCCCAATTTCCATTTTCCTACTTTATTGGTGGTTTTACCAGATAATCTTTTATTAATTTTGTTACCTAATTTTGCAGGACTTGTTCTGGGGTTGTTTGTTTCGGAGGCTATCACATAAATCGATTATTTAGTCGTCCCTGCACCTGAGTTTTGGGAGGTCTTCCTGCAGATTTTCGCTCCTTTGCTCTTTAATTTGCCTTTCGTTTGATTAATTTATTATTTTGGGGGAACAAATTTTGTGGGTGGGTATTCTTTTTGAGGGATTTGGTGTTTTAATTGTCTCGATGCGGAAAGAATCTCTAACCAGAAAGCAGCCCGAACCCGTTACGAAACGGGTCCGGATAGTCTGCAACGACCCTGACGCCACTGATACGTCCGACGACGAGAGAGAAATGCGGCCCAAACGTGTTATTCGTGAAGTCCGCATCCCTATTCGGAATCTGGCGTCGTCTTCTGTTGAAAGTTGTGGCCAGGAAAGCAACAACGGCGAGAAAAGCCGGAAAAGCTCGATTGAAAGCGGGCCCAGGCCGGTGAAGGGGAAATACAGGGGGGTCCGAATGCGGAAATGGGGCAAATGGGCCGCCGAAATCCGCGACCCGTTTCAGCACAAACGCGTCTGGCTCGGCACTTACCGCACGGCCGAGGAAGCATCCAAGGCTTACGAAATGAAGCGATTGGAATTCGATGCTTTGATCAGCGGCAACGAATTGTCTTCTGAAAAGAGCTCGAACGAAGACGATAAGACTGTTTGTAAGAACATTTCTATATCCGAGGTTTCGAGTGGGGCTTCCGTGTCGCTCACTTCGCCACATTCGGTGCTCGAAATGGACTCGTTGACCTCATCCAATGCTCGTAAATCCGAGGTCGGAATCCCACCTGTTGAGGCTAAGAACGACGGGTTCAGTTTTGGTCTGATAGACGAGGAATTGCTAAATTTTTCCCAGCTCGGCAAGGAGTTGGACCTGGGAATGGAGCTCGATGCCCTCGTTGGAGGGGATAATAGCTTTGTTCCGTCGATTGAAGACTTAGACGACGACTTGTTTGATTTCCCGCTTTATGGGGTCGGTGGTGATGATCAGGGCGGGGCTGCCTTGCCAGATTTCGACTTTGATTTTGACATTGAAGCGTGCAACGAAGCGCTCGGATGGATGGACGAATCACCGCCGATGATGGACGGAATGAATGGGGCTGGGGCTTCCCTCAATATAGCATGCCCTTAAGTTTTGCAGTTAGCAGTTTTTAATGAGTTATTTATTATTTATTAGGTTTAATTTAGTATTCGTATTAGTATTATTTAAGACATGGGTTCTCAAGAATCCTTGTGATTGAGTTGTTTTTGTTGTTTGATGGAGAGATTTTGTATGGGGGATAATGGTTTGAGGTTTGAGGTTTGAGGTCCTTTGGGTTTTCTTGAGTGCTATTAGAGCCGTCCAAAGGGCATTCAAGTTCTCAGTGGTTTTGTGTTGCAGATTCTGCTTAGTGATGATAATCATATCCTTGTCTCTCTTTATTCTTGTCTTAATGTCAGATGTCCAAGAACCTATTAGTATCATTTTTGCCTTTTGATGCTTTTGCCTAGTTTGTTTGATGTGTTTTATCTTTAAAACATCTAATATAATGGTAAAATAACAGTGTGGTTTGGTGTAAAATATTGAGTTTGTAAGTTCACACAAAACACAGTAAAATTGTATTTGTGTGCATTTAGTTGCAATGTGTAAATGCCTAGTTGGTTTGCAAGTGTAAGTTGGAGTGTAATCGAATTTTAAGCAAATATTGTTGTATATGATTTGACCTGTTGAATAATTATCGAGGCAAATATTGTTGTATACAATTCAATTCGTTAAACCATTTGAATATTTTGTATTTGTATTGTATTCAAATATCATACCAAAGCTTGTTTTTTGATTTGAATACTTTTTGAATTAAAAAATAAATTTGAATTCTAATATTTCAAATATGAATTAATTAAAATAATTTTTTTAATAAAATAGGTAATATTGATCATTGAATATTTACAGGAAAATAGTATAAATGGTGCAATAGTATTTGATGATGTGATCTTATTACCTAAGTTCTCTTGATCATTAATATCGTTTTCCACGCGTTAAGAGTCGAGAATGCGCCGTGAAGTTCAATAAATGTGTCTATTTTCATGGATCTTATAGTTGGGATTGAAAGTTACATATTCCTAATGCTATGATTCCATTACTTGTCCACCTCCTTTTTGTTTTATTTATGCATATTCTATTTTTCTTTTTTCAATAAGATCTTTTTGGGCTGCTGTTGACTTTATTCATTCACGATATAGCCACACATATATTAATTATGTCAAAAGTGCATGGTTGAAAATTAATCCAATTACTATAATTCTTGATGACTTTAGATTATTAATTTTTGGAACATAGCTTGTAAGTTTGCCCAAGAAGCTATAAGTTTCTTGAGATTGTTATTTATTAATCCGGTTATATCAAACAAATTTTTAAGAGTGACTTTTTCAAATTGTATATTTAAGTGTGAATTTTTCAAACAAATTCTCAATCATTTACTATTATCGTAGCTTAACCATGGTTATATATTTTAATGGGTATGTACGGTGTGAAAGTGGTTGATGATTAAATTGGTCTGTAATTAATACTTTTTAGTCGAATAAATAATACTCCATCCGTCCCCCCTTAACTCTAACAGGTTGGGTGACATTGATTTTAAGAAAAACAGTTTTATTGATTTTTTCAACCAATGAATGAAGAGTATTTTGAATTAAAGTAGATATTGTGAGAGTATTTTATTTCCATATTTATGGAGTGAAAGTTATCGTGAGACGTCTAAAATAGGAAAGTGTGGAAGTTACTAGGGGACGGAGGGAGTATATTTTAGTGAAACAACTCATACCCTTTCAACTAATATTTTATAGTAAAAATAACTAATACCCTTCAGAATTAATACTCTTTAGTGAAAACAACTAATATTTTTTAATGAAATAACTCATACTTTTTTTCAAACAAGCTCACAGTGAAATTTGTTTGCGCAATACCTAGACAGTACTACTAATTTGACAAACTCGATTGGTTAACTATAGCGAGAAATTGACAATTATAATTCAATACATTGGAATTATTTTTTGACGACGTAGTATTGATGTGTTACTTGGAAGTTTTCTGACTAGACAATGTACCTTGTTAAAAATGCAATGTAGTAGGGGTTCGATTATGTAGTAATGAGAAAGTGTTATAATAGTTGGCAATCGATAGAGATGTATATAAGTACATAATATTTGGTTGTTTGTTAAGGCGAACATGGGCCAAAATTGTGTGTAGATAGGAAGGGTGGGTTTTTGAAATGTTTGGAGTGCCAAGCAAAGGATATCTGCAATTTGAGGCCATTAGAAGATGTAAGATATTCCTCATTACTCACTCCTTGCTGTATTCCTAGGTCTTGATAATAAATTTTCTACATGTGTTGTACTCGATGTCTAATTGAGTGTAATATGTAATGTCCACGTTTTCATGAGGAGTAAAAATGAGCCAATTGAGAATTGAATTCAAGACATCTACCACTATTTCTCCATTAGGTAATGTGACTGAAGTCTACAATTGTGCTTTATATTTCCTTGCTTTTATGACTAGTGAAATTTAAATTTTAGTTTTGAGAAAGATTGGAATGCAGCATATTTTTTTTTTTTTTTTTTACTTTTGTAAGTTATGTGCCTACATAGGGACAGGAGGGGTTTTAATCCCAGTAAAATTAAGTGAATACTTTTTAATTTATGCAAACATATATCAAATTGGCTTGAGTTCAGTTTGGACTACATTTACATAAAGAAAAGTCTTTATATAATTTTCAGGTTTAGACACATAATGCTTTTTTTTAAATCTCGATATTACTGTCTAAAATATTAAATAATTTGTCTATTTTGAGACATAATATACTTTGATTCAAATATCGTCATTGCTATAAGTTCATTTAAATTTTGAATTTGGTTACACATAATTGAGAGTTTTAGTCTTTTATAATTTATAGTTTTAAACTTTTAGGTTTGAAAATTTTCGATAATGTTCCAAAATATGAAAAATTAAAAAAATGCACCCTTTCGATACGAGATTCTCTGATTTCGCATGTCAGCTGATCTGCGTATAAAAATCTTCTATTTATGAATTTGCTAGGTGACGAGTTGGACATTATTATTTTTTAAAAGAATCCATGCATCATATGGTGTACTATAATGTATGATTTATTTATTTATTTGGTAGATTTCTATATATTTTGTATAGACTTCTTTTTGTAACAATTTATACTCATCAATACAAGTCATACGGTCAAGGTCAATATATTTCAAAACTCTATAAAAAAAACACTCACACAGACAACTGCCTACCATTTAAGAATTTTTTTTCCAATGACACTGGGACAGGTCACTTGGTCTTTGTGTGCAGTACCATATTTCATCCCTTAAATATGAGCCAGAGATATGAATGGTATGGTTGGTGGGAATTCTTACAACTGCTTTAATGTGTTTGGTTCTTGCTTCATTGTGGAATAAATCTTGTATACTCCAATTTTTTATAAATAAAATTTGCTATATATATTGTTATGTTCTATTCTACCACATAATCAATACATTATTTTCTTAGTTTAATCTTAACGTGTGCGTATATTGGTAATTTGATTCAGATATATAGTAGTTTGCTGATAATTGTCAAAAGTTAAAAACAAAAAAAAACAAATTGTAAAAAATATTATTGCTTTTCAATGTTGAATGGGTATTGGGAGAAATAATAAAATCACATTATGGTAAATGGCAGTGGTAGACTGTGACACCAACCACCCACTTATTTTCATAATGGATAATTACTTTTTTCCTTCCTATATAGTATTTATTTTGATTTCATTTCATTAGGTTGCTGATATTTAATTTTGGGGAGTGCAGATATTCCTTAAAGCGTATCGTGTTGACAATAGCGTGGTATTTTGGCAAATAAGTTTTCTAAATGATACTGATATTGAATATGGTATTTATTATTTCTTGGTATCATATTAATAACGTGCATTTATACAAACTGGTAAGCTGATGGGTACACGTGATTCGCGTGATCTTAATAAACAGACCGTTAATTGAATTAGGTAAAAATAATACTAAGAAGAATGGCCTATGTAGAGATGTATAGATACGGATGATTTGTTTTTGTAACAACAAAGTTAATACTGAAGGATAATGTGAATTAATTTCGCCATAAACATTGTATACATTTTGGGTGCATTTTTAAATACTATTAATTATTTTTATTAAAATATAGAGAGTATTAGTTTGATAACATTATTATATAACAAATAAATTAATAATGTATTGAATTGTACGGTAAAATTGGTTAAAAAAAACTACTCGATGTTAAAAGTGTTTGCAAATGTATGGTAATGCAATTAATCTCCCAAATTTAAGTATATATTTGCAAACCTTAATTAGTCTTTGATCCCAATAATCATTTCAAGATTCCTAAATAAGAAAAGGAAAACAAGTGTAAAGTTAAGCGACCGAAATGAAAGTAAATGTAAAGGAAGTTAATTAACGACCAAAATGGAAGAAAAAAATAGTTAATGTCCAAAATGAAAGCAAGCTTAAAGATAAATTACCAAGTAAAAAATAAAAGTATGTAACCCAATGAAAACAAGACATGGGAATTTTATTTTTAGAGGATGATGCAGAGATTTGAGTAATTTTTTTATACTTTTTGGTAAGATGAAGAACATTGCTTAAAGGTATACAACATTGGTTAAAATCTTCATTGCATAGTGTCGTTTAATTTTATAAAATAAATGGAAATATGCTTATTGGTGTGGGCCACATCTAAATAAAAATATGTCAAAAATATTTTCATAAATCGAATAAATCGAATATGTTAAAATGCGTCTACAATGATAAAAAAAGAGACTGAGCTTTTACGAATACGTTAAGATACGCCTATAATGATAAAAAAAAGGCCGAGCTTTAACAAACTGTCTGATAGACATATAATATACATATATAGTAAATTGCATACTCAATCACAATTGTCAATATTCAACCAATTTTTCGTATTTTATCATTACTATTTTGTACGCATGCTTTAAAGTTGAAGAAAGAACCACTTAGTTTTTTATCATGTATACTCCTAATTTTTTTAACCTTATTAATAATCATCATGTATACCCAATTTTGTAACATAGTAATTTTTTTATTTATCAGAACATGCAAATTTTGTCTCATTTTAATAAACAAGTTAAAAAAAATACTCAATGAGAATTTAAGCTAAATAAACATTCTATGTTTGTATTGGAATCGATTAGAATAATCAACACCTACTTAGACAGCCATCGTGCCAAAATTTGACTAATAATTGGAATGTGGTTTGAGTTGATTGATTTAGTCCCCAACAAAAATCATTTTAGTTAAGGAAGTCGCTCTCTTTCGAAAAAAAAAAAAAAAAAAAAAAAGTTTAACTAAGTCACTCTAATGTTGTACTTGTATTTGGAACATGTGCATCCGTACTCCACTATTACAGTCCACTATTTTACGACATATTTTTCAGTTAAATTTAACAATGAAAAAAAAAAAAAACTTAACAGAGATTAAAATATTTTCAATTTAAACGTGTCACACAAAAGATTAAATTAAAACATTTTTTATAAATAAATTTCACCGTATAACTCAAAACATATTAATTATTTTTATTATACAATATAACTATTAAATTAATACTCCCTCCGTCTCCGAGCTTTCTTCTTTTTGTTGAATGGTTTAAGAAAGTGTATTTGTTTGAAGGTTAAAGGTTATATGTAATAAAATGTTATTTTTGCCATTTATGGAATGAGAAATTTACTGGTGGACGGTTCAAAAAGAAAAGTGAGAAGTTTACTCAGGGACGGAGAGAATATATTTTAATGAAATAGCTAATACTGTTAAAAAATATACACAATATGTAGACATAGTTTTAATATGAAACTGGTTCATCATTTACTTTGCCTTGTATGGATATAAAATTTATGCAAATCAATCCATATTCTATATAATTCAATTTGAGGAGGTATTATGGAGATGATATTTATATTAACTATTGATGACTCGTAAATTGTTGTTGTATTTTATTTTTCTTGTTTATATTCTTTTTCTTCTCGTGTAATTTCCACCGCTGGTAGGGGTGTGCAACGGTCGGTTCGGTGACCGAACCGAACCGTATTAGTCAAACCGAACACCAAATCGAAATTTTTTTATAAATAAAAAATCGAACCATATTAAAAAAAATCGTTCGGTCCCAAACCAAAATATTTCGGTTCGGTTCGGTACCAAACCGTACAAACCGAAATTTTTTACACTTTTTTTTTTAAATCAGTTTAATTTTTTTTTAGCATCAATACACATGTTTCATTTAATTATTTGCAACATGTCAACATTTAAATACTAATTTAAGCAAAGATTAATCAATAACCCTACTACATAATCCAATAAAAACATCAACATAATAGTTTTCAAAAGCTACGCAACAATTTGAAATATATAATCAACACAAAACACCACTCCTCAAATATTTAATGCAAAACACAAATCAACTTAAGTCTTTTATGCGTGAATCTAAATTATCTAATATAAATATTATTATATTATATTAGAATATAAGCTATAAAATATTTATTTAGTGAATATTAATATACATAAAATATATTATTATTATTATTAAAAATATTTCGGTTCGGTTCGGTCTATATGGTTTTTAAATCGTAGAAACCGTAAACCGAACCGAAGTAAAAAAAATTCAAATTACAAAATCGTAAACCGAACTATAAACCGAAAAACGAACCAAAATTTATATTTCGATTTGGTTTGGTCGGTTTATTCGGTTTATACCGCATTTTGCACAACCGTAACCGCTGGAGATCTCGAAAGTCGAAAAGTTGGGCTGGAAATTTAATTCCGCAATCGTAGGCTGACTTTGTCTTAGATTTGCTTAATTTCACTATTGTCGGTCCGTCGAGCGTATATCTTTTGAACCTTTTTTCCGAATATATTTTCATTTTACACATTTATTTATTTCTCGTGTCACACGAATTAAGAAGATGAACATTGAACAGTTTCTTTTTTATTTCTTGTTGACCAACTTTATCTTTTCTAATTTGCAATTCAGCCCTCAAATATGTTTTTAAATAAAATATCAACTATTTTTATTGAATAATTAATATAGTCCACGTATCATAATTATTTACTAAAAGTAACTATAATTCAACAAAAACAATCGACATGCATACGATACAATCCTAAGGCATATATATAAAAGAGTAAGTCTCTTGTACATTTGGTGTATGATACACTCACTCAACAATTCATAATGTATACACTGAAAAGTTAGTCCTAATTATACTGAAAAGTTAGTCTCAATTACACTGAAAAGTTAACACTGAAAACCAATTTGCAATGTATACAGTATCAATTATTAAGTGAGTGCACCGTGCACTTGGTGCATAGGAGACCTTGCCTATAAAAAAATCATTGGATACTACTTTAACAGGACCATGTATCTCCCATGCACGTGTTGGAAAATATTCAAGCGCTACAAAATTGTACGGTAAAGTGGGGTTTTCCATTGCAAGTTGCAATTTAGCGTAAGAGACTATGTTGAATAGAGAAAGTGCATGTGGAGATGTTCTCAACCTGCAAATATCATGCCTTTTATATGATCAAGCTGGAATTGATTTTTTTGAAAGATATTAGGTTAGGCGAGCAAAATTTAACTGCGAAATAAAAAACGATCAGTGAAAATTACGTATTAAATATTAATTAAATATATTATTTTATTTTAAAATTTAACATTTGATTCTTAAAATAAAAGGATAAATAATTGATATAGTGAATTGAGCCTCTAAAACCTAGTTACTCGAATTGAACCCCTAAAGCTTAGTTAATCGGATTGAACCTCTAAAGCCTAACAAATTTAATTGAGCTTCTAAAGCCTAATTAATCAAATCTAGCCTCTAAAGTCCATTGAAATGAATAAGATCTCTAAAGTTTGATAAGTCAAAATAAGTCTTTAAAGCCCAATAAATCAAGTCGGGCCTCTAAAGCCCAACAAGTCATAGTACACCTCTAAAGTTCAACAAATCAAATCACATCTTTTCCAAATTCTTAAAGTCTATCAAGAAGTCAGACATGATAAATAAATCGTAGAAGCCCGAAAAATCTTTCCGGATAACCACGAATATTCTTCCTGTTCATCGAATCTGATCCATGAACTAGATTCTACATTTATCAAATCAAATCTTTTCATATTTTTCGGCTATCAAATCTGGCCCAACAAACCTAGAATTCTACACCTATAAATAGAGATATCATTCAAGTCATTTTACACATCAATACACATAAGAAGACATCAACAAGTCATTCAAGACTTTAGAATCCCCTGCAGTTCGCAACCTCAAAGACGTTCTTCACCAACAACGACGTTCGATCCGAAATCACGATGCTTAAATAGTATACATATTCATATTTCTTACTCTTTATTTTCTTGAGAGAAATTATTATTCAGGTATTATAGTCGTTGAAATGCAAAAAATGCTATGTATCATATACGGTCAATGCACATATATTCACTGTACACCAGTAATACGATGTAATTATATAACATTAATAAATAATGTTTACAAATTAAGAAGACGCTTGGTTCAAAATTTTCAATGGCAATGGTAATGAAACACCCCGTATTAAAAATGATATATTGGGGGGAAGATTATCCAAATGGTGGTTGCATTGCTAATGTTATTTCCAAATTTTGGAATAAAAGTGAACAACAAATGGTTAATGCTTGAAAATACGAGAGATTGAGGAAGGAGAATTGTAGGAAGAGAAATGAACACTTAAAATGAGGTATTGATTACCTTATTTAGGAGGAGGGAACATAACTTTGTTATCATAAACTATTATGATTACACTAATTTTTAATCTCATTCTCATTACCATGAAATAATTGTTAACTAATTACCTCCTAATTTTTTTTTTAAATAAAACGCCTAATATAATTTAAAAATACACAAATTTTTATGTGCGTAGTTGCAAATAAGACGAATATACGTCATGCATTTTATGATGTGCAGGATTTCTAAGATTAAGAGAAGATGAAATTGCCCAAGTTTTTAGCAAAAAATTGCCCAAGTTGATGCGTCAGGCATATAACACGCTAGATAGGCCTTTTTTTTTTTTTTAGGCACAGGATATTTGCACTACCTCTCTGTTAAATACACTATCAGAATGAATACATTGTTCGGTGTTCGGAATTTTTTTTAATTTTTTGAAAAAAAAATTCGAACATAATGAAATTAAAAAAAAAAATCGGAATTTTTTTTTCGAAAATTTGTACAAGAAAAAAAGTCGAGGATGGTGTAATTAGCAAAAGGGTTGGTGCAAGTAACTGTGGCCTTTTTTTTTTACTGGTTAGATAGGCCTTTGACTTATGTGTGTGACGCTCATTTGTATATTACGAATTGGGCTACCCGGGGCCCGTTTATATAAGCCCATAATCTTTATTTTTTATTTATTTTTAATTTGAGTTATGTGAGACTCGAATATAAATAACTGTAAAGTTAAAAAAAAAAAAAAAAAGCCTATCATGATGCTTATCCTCAGGTTAAAAAAAAAGCGTGTGCCCTGCCCAACTTATTTTTACATATTTATACTTAAAGATAATGGTCCGATTTATTTCTACTAGAACAAAATCGAGCAAAGAGTGAGCAAATAGAGAAAATTGAACGGAAAAGAGGAAAGTTAAAAGGTCAAATATGAGTCAAATAATTTATTTTGAAATCCATCACATACAATGAAATTAGTAAAATAGCCTTACATTAATATTTTACGTTGAATATAGCTACACAATCATGATGAAATACTAGTAGAGAATAATAACATTTGGCCTCCGTTTTTCATCGATGACATTATCTAGAAGTTTATGACAAGGTATTACATGTTATCAATTTCTTAGTGAACTTTCAAAGAAAGCCCCTTTCTTGGAAACTAGTAATGCAATCATCAAACATTTGATCAAATGTCTTCATAGGAGGAAGTCCCAGCTTAATAATCTTGCTACTGTTCATACTGTGTGGATTGTCATCTCCTTTTTTATTGCTACACCTGAATAAAAGAAATCTCACGTTCTTAATTATTTTAATATATATCTTCATCAAAAATTAAATTTTGTAATCTAATTCATGACACTTAGTTGTATAATAAATTAAGAATGAAACTACCTTGTTCTCATGCATACATATTTAGCCGCATTTGCATCTCTCAATATTACGACATACTAATTTTATTGTACAATTGATGCAGTTTCAATCCAATTTCGATCCACACAATTTCAATCAACCAATTTATTTTTAATTTTTTTTCTCGGAAGCGATTTGTATACTAAAAAATATTACTACCATTAACATATAAACTAATACTTATTTATTTATTTATATGACTTAATACTTTTTTTTTAATACTAAAGAACACTTTTTTTTTTTTGATCCTATAACCCATGAGAATGTGTCAAAATCTGGTCAAAATAACATTAGTTACACGGTACAACTTGACCCCTAGGAGTATGTATAAAGTGAAATTGATTTATATATGAATCACTGAAGGGTATTAGTTGTTTTCACTGAAGAGTATTACAGGTTTACACTGAAGAGTTTTAGTTCATTTCCACTGAACAACTAAGACTCTTTAGTGTAAATCAGTAATACTCTTCAGTAAATACAACTAATACTTTTCAATGAAAATAACTAATACCCTTCAGTGATTCATGTATAAACCAATTTTACTCTATACTTTGTCGACCCCTAGAGGTTTTTTTGCCTCAATTTGAACAAACGAGTTTTGAAATTCGAATCTTCCACCTATTTAGATCGCATTTTTTTAATGAAAAAAGAAAAAAAAAACTTACTTGTTTTCATAAGGGTAAGATGGGTATTTGACCCTTAACATTTCAATAATTTGTGACCAGTGAGCCACTGAGCTTGAACATATTAGCCTACCCGAGGCTTTAGTTTCTTCCATTCCCAAAATATGTGCATTCACAACATCGTCTATGTGTACAAAACCAATCCAGGCGTTTGGATATTCTCCTCTTAAGCCTGATGATGATATAATAACATTTCAGTTATTTCAATTTGTTAAAAGATATTGAATAAGAAAAACCCTCAAATTGATAAATTTGCAAAATTATATTAGAACAAGAAAATACAAAAAAAAAAAAAAAAAAAAAGCATATTAATTAATTGTATTCTAATAAATAAAAGAAACTAAAACAACGTCAATGTTTTTCTCTTCAAAATGAAAGTACGAATAGCCATCTTAGCCCCATTAATTACAAATTTCAAAGTTGGAGTAATAATTAGGAGGACGTTTGTAAACACTCAAGACAATTTAAAATCGTATATTAATTAAACAAAAGAGATTTAGATAACCTCTTTTAATTTGGTTCCTGAAAGCATTTTAACTTAAAATCTCTTAAAATTAATTTGGAAAAATATCAAAACTAGTCCTACAACTTAGGTTGATTCCAATTTTAGTCCTGCAACTTTTCATTTTCTCAATTTTAGTCCTGAACCTTTTCATTTTCTCAATTATAGTCCTAGAGTTGTCAATTCTAATCCTATAACTTTTCATTTTCACAATTTTAGTCCTGAAGTTGTTAATTAATTCCTTATATGGCCTCAAAATAAATCAAATGAGGAATTGGAGGTTTTTTAATTTTCTGGTGAATTGTGTACGTGGACTGTCACGTAATAAAAAAAAAAAATTAACTATCACATAATCAAAATGGATTTATGTGAAATTGGGGGCGGATTGAGTTTGATTTGGGCCGGGGCTGTTTTTGTTACACACGGGTCGATTAATTTTTTTGATTATGTGGTAGTTCACGTGTACAATTCGCCGGAAAATTAAAGACCCCCCAATTTCTTCAGTGAGTATTTGAATTTTTATACCAAAAAGGACTAAAATTGATAACTTTAGAACTAAAATTGAAAAAAATGAAAAGTTGTAGGTCTAAAATTGAAATCAACCTAAGTTGCAGGACTAGTTTTGATATTTTCCCAATTAATTTGTACATAAATCAAAATAATACAACTTTATTAACAACTCCAACCTCAACTTTTTCGTGTGTGACCGAGATATTCCATAAACTTGCTAAAAATAGATTATTAACAGTTGTGTGAACGGTGCATGCACAAGGAATATTGTTCAACATAATTAATTAATATCCTTACCCTTAATTGAAAACCACTAATACTGTTAAATGAAAAAAACTAATATTGTTTAACGAAAAATAATTGATACTGTTTGATAAAAACATCTAATACCTTTCAATGAATAAGTTTAATTATTGTTTATTGAAAACAAGTAATCCTCTAAAAATACACAACATTTTCACGAGCGACTGTTCAATGAAAACATATAATACTGTTAACGATTAAATTTAATATTATTTAGTAAAATTAAGTAATCCACTAAAAATACACAACATTTTCACGAGTGAGTATTCAATGAAAACATGTAATATTGTTGAATGATTAAGCTTAATATAATTTAGTGATAACAAAATGTGTGGGGTGAGGTAGGCAAGTGGTTTTGGGGAAATAGGGTGGGTGATTGGGAAGGGGGGATACTGAGTTTTTGGTATAGTTGGTGAGTTGTGGAGGCTCTTTTCAATTAGTTTAGGCAGGGAGGCTGGGAAAATGGGAGGTGAGTTTGGAGAGGCGGGATTTATTTGAACCTCAACTCTCGAAATTTGATGACTTAATTTTCATAATTAAGAGGCACCCACGGCCACTAGAGAAGAGGAGTGATAGAAGCAGGCGAATGATGGTCATTTCACAACCAAGTAAGTTTATCAATTATTATTCGACCAGAGTTCCCGTGCATGAGTTCAAACATATTTCGAATAAGTAAGGTGGTTTGAGGGAACAAAAAATGAACTTGGCAGGAAAAAACATTCTTCACCCAACCCACACAACTAAATTAACTGCTCTATTTGTTATTCTATACTTTAATTGTTCCAAGTTAGTTAAGATGTGGAAAGCAATTTACACAAACAAGTAAGACTTCATTTCAATATTCATGGAGATTTTGCAATTTAGATGGTGTGGAGAGCTAAGAATAAAATTGAAAGTGTTCTATTCAATGTGGAGAAAATTGTGAAAGATATTGGAGTTGCTGCTCAATGAATTTATTAATCCTAGAAAAGTTCTTAATTGCTAGAATAAATATTCTGTGTGTAAATTCTTGTTACATTTGCTATTTGGGCTTTAATAAAATCTTTTTACTTGATTTAAAAAGTGTATACAAAAAGTTCTTTTGTTATTTAACAAATACTCCCTCGGTCCATATGCTCATTTCCATTACGCAAACAATCACTTTATTATTATATTCACAAATAATTACTTTATATTCATAAATAAATTCCACAATACTCATACTTTATCTATTCTATTTATTTTTTCTTAAAATCAGTGCACAACTCTATGCATACTTTTTAATGAATGACTCTATGGCAAAAGCACCTATAGTGCTTACTTATAATTTTCCTAAAAAAACCAACGAGTAGGTCTTGTATGAGACCGTCTTATGACATGAGACAATGAGAATAAGTATAATTAAGCATTGACTCATTAACACATTGGTAAAGTAGGTGTTAATTTGTGTGTGTCATACAAAATTTTTGCCAAAACGAATATATGTATCTTTAAAAGTACAATCAATTGAAAACATGTGATAAAACAAAGAATCTAACCTTTGACAATGGCCAATATAACGAGCAGTGTACTAGTTGGTTGAGGTGCAAGAAGAGGACCAACTACAAAAGATGGATTCACCACCACTAGATTTATTCCATTTTCCTCTGCAAATTTCCATGCTTGTTCTTCTGCTTTAGTTTTTGCATAAGCATACCACAGCTGCAAAATGTTAAATTTCTCAATCTTATAATTCATTTAATAAATATGACTATTTAAAAAAAAAAAAATTATAAGGAATTAATGTGGTTACATTGTAGGTTTTGCAATATTCAAGATCGCTCCAATGCGACTCATTGAGAGGAGACACTTGTCCCGCATCGTATCTGTATCTAATTGCAGAACAAGAAGAGGTTAACACAACTCTTTTCACATTGCTTGCTTTTTTGCAGGAGTTTAGCACGTTTATGGTGCCTTTTATGCATGGATCAATCATTTTTTCCTGCAAACCATAATCCACAAATTAACCTCATGGATTAATGACTACATTATTATGTAATAATTCAGCTGTTAAATGGAAAATAAAAACACTCAACATTTTTATGTTTTTCAATGTTATCACGAGTTTTTAATTTCTCCACTTCCATAGATGATTTTCTTTTTCAATCATATCATATGATTATCTTTTGCCATTTTATGCTGACATGACTATCTATATTTTTTTTAGATTACAAATAAATTCACCATCTTTTATTATAATTTCAATTAAATCACAATCATATCTAGAATTTCACACGCTGTCAAGTCAAAATGAGTTGACTATTTGAAAAATCGTGTATTGCATAACAAAAGGTTTAAAAATCGTCATAAAATTAAAATTTAAAAAATTCAAGTGGGTACGTAGTCTAGTTTTATATATACAGTTACCTTGATATTATCGTTGCAGCCAACGAGCACCGGAGACGCGGTGTGGAATACCCCATCCACCCCCTCCACCGCCGCGTCGAAGCTTCCTTCATCCAAAAGATCAGCTTTTATGATCTTCAGCCTCTCCTTTGCTCCATTTAGCTCCCTCAGGTACCCTACTTTTTCTACATTTTCTAAAGTAGGAAAAAAAAAAAAAGAAGCATTTTATAACTAATCCTATATATAAAATAGTTTCTCATAATTACTGGGAATTTGGAGTTAAATATATTTTGTCGTCGTTTTTGATGCTTCACGGGACAAAAAATAACAAAAATGATTTCGTTATGCAAAAATTGGTCATAAATTGAACAATGTACAATTAAATTTGTTTTTTTTTTTAAAAAAAGTATTTTGAGACGATTGGCGATAAAAATTGAAAATTACTTAGACCAAAAATATTTTTAACTTCTGATTTATGGCTCTATATATAAACTTATAATAACTAGCTAGTCCAATAAGATTTTTAGGGCAAGAAGATGATTAAGAATCAATGTTGCTCAAAACAGGACAAATCATGAATATTTGAAAGCATAACCACATTATATATATGGCTTACCTGGATCTCGAACCGTAGCTCTTACGGTGTGACCCTTTTCCAATAGGGACTTAATAAGATAAGCTGCAATAAATCCAGTTCCTCCAGTTACACAGTATTCTGGCATCTTCATCTCTACCTTGTGTTTATTTTCTTTGAAATATATAGGTGTTTATATGAAATAAAAGATTGGAGTCATACAAAAAGGCATTATTATTTGATAAGTTTGAAAGTAGTGACGTGTTTGGAGGGTGTTTGGTAAGAAAAGAACACTCTCATGTTCATACACGTCTCATTTTTGCTTTAAACCAATAAACTACAAATTCCGTGTGAGGATTTCTAATGATTTGAAATTAATTTTATCTTCTTTTAGTTGGAACATGCAATTCGTAAGTTGTGGCACTAATAACTATTTGTCCAAACTTATACCAGACCAAAAAAAAATTATCTGAGGAACGAACATCAGTGGTTTTTTTTTTTTTTTTTTTTCACTTAAAGCAGTTTGTATACTTAAAAAATAATAATATAATTCAATTTATATGAAAAAATTTCGTATCATCTAAAAATCAGAACTTGTAGAGAGGTCACTCCCGCTCAATCATGGACTAGATTCAACTTTCTCTATTTGGGGAGACCTAATAAGTGTTCAATTTAATATGAGTGAAGTTGCTCTCAGCAGGAATCGAACTTAGATCTTTGTCTGGAAATGAGCCTTTTGGTCTGATATCATGAAAGAATTTCACCTCATCTAAAAGTCCAAACTTGTAAAGATGTGTGAAATTAATTAATTTAATTATTTCCCTTACATTATAAATCAATAAATTTATATAAACAAATACTTCATCCGTTCACAAAAATTGTGCTTAATTGAACATATTTTAAGAAAGCGTAGATAAAGTTGTTGGAATGTGAAGCCTGAATGGAATGTACACTAAGGCCCAATACCACCAAATTTCTTGGCCCATGTTTTCGGCCCAGTTGATCCTGATTTTAGGGTTATGGCTCGTTTCTATATAAATAGATGTTTTCTCCTTGTATTCGATATCAGAAAAATATAATAAAAGACGTAGTCGTAAGACGAACTGGTAAACAAATTTCGTGTTCTTCTATTTTTTCGTAATTGCGTGTGTGCGTTTTTCCCAACAAAAGTAAAACTATTTTGGAGTATTGTATATATGGTTGTTTGTGAGTATAAGGTAATCGACTGTTATGTGAAATTATGAAAGGATGGTTGGATAGTGAAAAAAAAATTATTGTTTTAAAAATCGAATGAACACACTTTTTTTTCTTTACATATAAACGTTCGGGGAATTTTGTTTCTCATAAGTTAGGTCTGTTTACCTTTTCTGTATTTCTTTTTTATTTAATTACTATTCTCGTATTTCGTATACTATTATTATTGCTCCTGAAGCCTATTTGACTCGTTGATTAATATACGTACTTATTTTTCAGTTTACAAAATTCCAATTTTTGCGGCCCTATAAGATGAGTTTAATTTGTGATAGTTACCCGACACAGGTGGAGCAATATTAAAAGAAAAAATTGATTTAGATTTGACAATCCATTCTTCAATTTCAAGTTGTATGCAAACCTCTAATTTTTGTAGTATTTATACTGTCTCCAAAAGTATTTATAGTGAATATGGCTTTGCCTCTTTTGTTTAGGTGTTGATATTATAGTGAATGGATTCCCTAAATTTCGTTAGTGCAAATTTTGGAGAGAGAAAGACAATGAAAAACTTTGTGATATTGAAAAAAAAAAATTCATTGTCATTCTCTCATTGAAATTCACAGTAGGAAGAACCCTCTATTCCAATTGGGTTTTCATTGCCTTCCACATACGTCCCGTGCTAATTAATAGATGTCATTGTTTATAAATTATTATGGAATAGTAGATATCAAACCAATTCCCGTGTGGAAATGTAGGACATCCTATATTATAATACCATCAGATAGTTTGTGAATATGATGCATGTATTAAAATACTTAATAATGGTGTAAACATTTCAAGTTGTGCATACGCATTCTTATCACAAAAATGGTGTAAGATTTTCAAGCTGTGTATACGCATGCTTATTAACGCTTCTTCTTAGTGATTTTGCTATATTTTTCTCAAGAGTGGTGTAATTTTGCAGAAAAGTCTTTGATATATATCTTATGTTAGGTTATATACAATTCAATCCTATTTTTTTTTTTTAATACATTTCACCGAAAAAATTTCGAAAAATTTGACAAACCTCGGATTTTTTTTTTTTTTTTTGAAAATTCAGAAAAAAAAAACATACTTAACATATGTATTTTCAGAAGTTTTTCCAAACTTTATTTGTTTTTTTTTTTTCCGAACATTTTTTGGGTGGAGTATATCAAAAAAAAAAAAACTTGACCAATTAGACACAAATAATATTTGGAAATTTCAGTGGTAGCACAATAAGACTGACTAGCCTAAATAAAAACGGAAGTCTTAAAAATCATGTCCATTGGTTTTGGGGTAGAGTAGGTTTTATATGAAAACACTTCGTAATAAGTTTAGCATGAAATAATTTTAGAGTATCATTAATCTCATCTGGAGTATCATTATCATTAGTCTGAATTTAAGAAAATTTTAAAAAAATATTCTTGAACTCAGACTAATGATACCTCTGATGAGATTAATGATACTCCCGATGAGATTAATGATACTTTAAAATTATTTCATGATAAGCTTATCATGAACTATTTTCATATAATATTTTGCCTTTGGAGTAGGGATATTTTCACCCCCACAGTTTGATTGTTCACCCCCTAATTTTTGTTCTAAATTTTTTTTAGAACATTTGTCATTTGTTCAAAAAAATGACTAGACCATTATTCACCCCCCACAAAAACATCTAAATGTTCTAATCGTATTTTCGAACAAATGATAAACGTTCTAAAAAATAATTCGAACAAAAATTTGGGGGTGAACAATCAAATGGTGGGGGTGAAAATATCCCTACTCTTGGTTTTGACATATCAAGGCCCAGCCATGTAGAGCACTACACAGGCCCAATAAAACTTACGGTTTAACAACGAAAAGTTTAAAGTTGGCCCAAGTGAATCGGACAGGATCTCCTGTTACACAATGGTGTTACATCTCCTGTTACATCCGTTAGATGATTGCCACGTGTCTTATTAACTAATTTAGGATGACTATAATTTAAGGAAAATTCCTTTATTCTCTCTTTTAAATTTTTATATATAAAGATCAATTATTAGAATATAAATATATATATTCTAAACAGATTATTTTTAATAACACAAACTCCATTTTTTTTAATATATGTGATAATGATTTTAAGCTTTTTATGAAAACTTTTTCAATCCATTATTAGAGTTGTATAATATCAGTTAAAAAATTGTATAGAAGATTTGTATCTCAAAAATTAAAATTAAATTAAATTATGTCTTTTTATTATTAAATGGTCCATATTATTTTTAATATAATATATATCCAGATATATTTATTTATAAATAAATAAAATTCTACAATATGTTGAAAACAAAACGGTACATGTTGCGTATGAGTGTCAAATTAACAACTAATTTAAACCTATGCAAAACATTTTTTTTTTAATCTAAACTATAGATTTTTTACTAAATATTAAATAAAAGGGATAAACTAATAATAAAAAATATATTAAGTTTATTTCAAATTAAATTTTTTTTCAATTGTATTTAAAATTAAATGAAAAGGTGTTACAGTGCTTTTTACGTACAACCATGAACAACTAAATTAAAAATGGTATAATGGAAATAAGTTTTCTTAAATGTAAACTTTTTATTTCTTTTCGGTCTTAAAAAAAGGGGTTAATATTTTTTTTAAAAAAATTCCGTGAAAAATATTGAAAACTACATAATTATCATGGAACCAATTAATTCATGAAGATTACAAAGTCCAGTTAATATATGTACATATAATGGTTTAAAATTTAAATATCAACTATTAAAATTTGAATCTAAAATATATAATTTTTTCTTAAAAACTTAAAATCATTTTAAAATTATTTTCAAATATATTGTGAAAGTTAGAGATTATGCTTTTGATTGAATATATTTATATTTTAATAGTTGATTTTATAATTTTAAATGCATAGTCAAATTTGTAAAAAATTAAAAGAGAGAATAAAAAAAATTTCCTTAAATTATAGTCATCTTAACTTAGTTAATAAGACATGTGGCAATCATCTAACGAATGTAACAGGAGATGTAACACCATTGTGTAACAGGAGATCCTGTCCGCAAGTGAATAAAGCTGTAATATTTTTTGAAAGGAAAGCTTGAAAATTAGAAAAAGTAGGGAAAAAATGAAAGTCAACGAAGTTTTTCTGAATAGAAAAAAGGCAAATTATAGAGTAAAATTGGTTCACACATGAACCACCTTTGAAGTGTATGAGTCGTTTTACTGAAGGGTATTAGTTGTTCTCACTAAATGGTATTAATTATGAAGGATACACGTTGTTTTCACTAAAGAGTATGAAATGAAATGTATGAAGGGTATAAAACTATAAATTATTTCACTAAAATTTATTAATTTTTTTCGCTAAAAGATATCAGCTGTTCAACTAAAAAATATTGAATGATGTAAATTAAGTTTCACATCATACCTTCTCTAAAAAAATTAAAAAAATAACTGGAATTTAAAATTCGGAGGAGAATCCCATGAACTCTTTCACACAATGAATCGTGTTTTGCAAACAAAGTTAGATCACAGGCTATAAATGAAATACATGTATATGCATTATTTGCTGTCGTCCATATATAGGTTTTAAATGGTGATAGTAAATTTATTTAAACATGGTTTGAAATTATATTGTTGTTACCCAAAATATGTATCTTAATACGGCTTATGTGTCTTTGAGTGAGTAACTAACGTAATAATATGAGATTAATTGAGCATTAATTGCTTGAGACTTTTCGATAATAAATGAAGAACAATAAGCAATAAATGAAAAGAGATTTGCGGAAAAAACTTGGTTTATCCAGTGGGTAATCCACCCACTAATTAATAAAAAATTTAAAAATAATAAAGAGTATTTAAGGAGTTATTGGAATCCTTAAATATAGGTTTCTCTCTTCAAAACAATGCATTTATTATTGTACAATTAACTTTTATCCTTGTCTACGGATTTCTCTCCTTTATATTATGGATAAAGCTAAACACTCATAATATGAAAATCCATAATTTTAAATTGTTATATGTAAAGACTATATTAACCCTACTTATTTTGGCTCCAAGATTAGTGCATAAAGGAGCCAAAATTTTCCCTCCATCCTAATTTCTTTCTTTCTATGATACATTAATTAATTGTCTCGATCTTATAAATGACATATTGCAATTATTACTCAAAAAAATAATTTACAAAAATAAAATATAAATGTATATCCTACAATTATAAAATAAATTTCTTAATATACTCAATTTAACGTAATACACAAAATATAATCTAATACATTTATAACTAGTTTTTTAAATGATTTTTTTTAAGTAAAAGTGAGTATATATCAAGAATAGTCCTGGTATTTTAGATTGAGCCTAATTTTTTTATTTGAATATTTCAAATATTTATAAATCACTATATAATATTTAATTTAAAAACCTTTTTTTTTTTTTTTGCAAGAGATGTTTGATTTTACCAATTCCAAAATTCAGATCCACTTCTTCATTACTCTATCAGTTTTTAAGTAAACGATTTAAATTTATTTCCTAAATTCTTGCATAGTGTCCATCATTACCTATTTTCAAAACATGATCTTTTAAATGTGTTAATCTCTCAATTTTTCGATATATATATAATATTTTTCTATTTCAAACTTTTTTGGAATATTAATTTTTCTTGAATCAATTTTGAAATTTCAAATCATCAATCCAATTTCATAGTGTGAAAATGCGCAAAATATAACCGATCATACACTACGTTTTACTATTTAAAAGACAAATGAATATGAAAAAATATTATTTGAATACAAAAATATATTACAAACTAATTAATGTTTATATAAAACATATATTAAATATGTTATAAAACACATCCCTATAAATATTCCGTATTACATTTTAAATATGTGATATATATTTTATGAATTTTTGAAATACATATTAAATATATAACCATGTTATTTAAAGATTGATTCATTTAAATAATAATTAGATATGCGGAAAAAAAATAGTGTATGAGTCATGGTTCACTAGGGACCATTGAATCTTAAATCGTAAACTACAAACTTAAATGGACCAATCTAAACTAGAATTTCTTCAACTTATTATGTTTATCCAAGTTTTAATTGTTACAATTAGACATGTAAACAAAAATAATAATAAAAAAAATGCTATGTGAATCATACCATCTACTCCTAAAGCTAAACCACAAACTCTATCGTACAACTCTAAATTATAATTTCTCAATTAATTTTCTTCAAATTGCTATATTTATGAAAGTTTTATTAAAATTAAAATTTGATATGCAAAAAAAAAAAAAAAAAAAGAGTATATATAGAGTGAAATTGGTTCATACATGAATAATTGAAGGATATTAATTATTTTCACTTAATAATATTAGTTTTTTTTTCACTTAAAAATATTAGTTGACTTTAATGAAGAGTCTTAGTTGTTTACTAACACTAAAAGTCTTAGTTTGTTGAGTTTTTCTACGACCAGGAAGGCTTCGCCCTTCAGTAAACCTTTTGAATACCAATAGATCATTGATCCAACGGATAATATTTTCTTTATATGATTGCACTTTGCACTATAACGTTTGCTCTGTGCATATTGCAACCACACTGCATCACCCTAATAATTAAGTAAATTAATAAATATTAAAGGACAAAAATACCCTTTTAATATAAAACAATGATAAATATTTAAATAAAATATTTTTAAACGTAACTAAAATTATAAATAAATATTAGGAATCTAATGAACCTTAAATCCTTAAATCTACGTTCCTGATGAACCCTAATCATTCATCAAAATCATTCACATAGCTTTTATCGTTCGTCATACTTCTTGTGATAATTCCAGATTGGGGCCGGGAAATAAGAGGGAGGTGGGGAGAACGCGCACACACATTTACAATATAACCATATATAGTCTTCACTCTTGCATAAACATTCAAACAAAAGCAAAAGATGGAATTTTAATGAAAACTGGGACAGAATTGGGTATAACCCATCTCAGGAAAATATAGGTTTTAGCGATTTAAGAAAAACCAGCGTGGAATTGGAGTTCAATTGTTCTTTTGTCAGTTGCAGGAGAAACACGTTCTCCGCGTGAATTGAGTTCCAAATTCACCAAAGTCTCAGAAGCTAATTACTTTTGCAAAATATGGGTAATTGTTTTTGCATGATTTGTTAATATTTGCGACCAACTTTTAAATGCCTGTTTTGTGAATAGATGCTACGCCCGGTGGAATGCACCAAGTTTGATATCTTACACATATTTCAAACATAATTTTTATGTTATTGATGCCAAATTAGATGCATACATATGAATATTACATGTAGAAGACTATCTTGATCATGTGTACATTAGTAAAAAATATGATTCTTGTGTTAGAAGTTAAATTTTTTCCTATTGTTTAACTTTGTTGTCTGTAATGATGTAAGTTGTTAGTATATAATCAAATTGTTTTGATACCAAATATGTTAGAAATTCCTAATTTTCTATTGTTTAACTTTGTTGTCTGTAATGATGTAAGTTGTTAGTATATAATCAAATTGTTTTGATACCAAATATGTTAGAAATTCCTAATTTTCTATTGTTCAAAAGAATTATGTCATCTGACAAATTAAACCACGAGAAATAAATACATTGAAGATAAATCTGCAAGAGGGGAAAACTTCAAACTAAGCTAGCACTGCTTTTGATTGAATTAAGAAAGACAAACTAATAATTTTGTTGTTTAGCTTAATATTTATCCTGCAAATGATATCTTAAATCAGATAAATTAAAATTTCTTTTGAATTAAAAAGATACCTGCTTGATGATATTGTTGATGATTAGTCTGCAGGTTATTTGGAATTTGTTGTTTTTCATAGGTTGTTTTTAGCTTAAAGTGTGATTTTTCTTTCTTATGGTATTATAGACATACTCCCTCCGTCTCGGAGAAACTTGCACATTTTTTTAGTCCGTCCAAAAAAAACTTGCACACTCCATTACAAAAATATTAATTTACGTGCACATGTACTAAAAAACATATACACATATTTATCCATATGTCACTACTTTATTCAAAAAGTATTTTTTTCTTAAAAAAATGTGCTCAAAGAGGTGTGCAAGTTCCTCCGGGACAGTGGGAGTACCATTAGATTTGTCTCGATACTCTGTTTTTTTTAATACCCTAGGCCTTCGAGTTATTTGTTAGCTCTAGGGGTGGAAAGTATTCGAAAGAAGATGTTAATATCATGATGGTGCAGATTCCTAAGTGTGGTTGTATATTTTCATCTCCAAGTTGCAGTTCACCGAGACCGAACACTTGTGGTAAATCTATCATTGTCCCCGACTTTGTCTGCCTGTGTTCTCTCATGTTCCTTCTAAGTCAACATCTTTCTTAGGTATACCTTTTGATTTTAAGAAAAATGTTTGATTTAGAGGTGAAAATTAAATGTCAACAGTTTAAGATGGCAAAGATTTGTCACTGAAGCCAGAGCTTCTTCGAGCTTCTTCTGAAGGTAGAATTGATTTTTTTTCTTCTTTCTTGGAATTTCTAAAATTGATTCCATGACACAAGCATAATATGATATATTATCTAAACGACCTTAGCCATCTCATTTCACTGTGAAATACATTCTATTAACAATTAATGTTGACTTCTTTTAGGTGACAACTGCATGTTTCTTGGATGGGTTTGCCTCATGTTTGAGGCAGTACTCTGTTTTTTTGCTGGTTCACTTAACAAGCTTGCAGCAAAAAGCACAAACATCATCCGACTTCTTGCATTCAATATCAGAGATCCAGGATATTACCAGTTGTGTAAATTCCCGGTTTTTAGTTTTTTTAAAAGAGTAGGGATCCATATTAATATCTAAGGGTCACACTGCTATGGAAATTATGATCATAAGAGATTTCACTTCTTTGAAGAAACTCCAAAAATCCCCCCTAGATGTTTGATTTAGGTGGTGGTTCTGTTTGTTGTAGACTAATCCATGGTGCAAGACTTTGCATTTTTTTGAGGTGGCCAGTTTTTTTAGTATAATTCCTGGTGCAATGTGTTGCATCTTTGATGAGTATTTTCAGATGTTGCTGAAGAAGTTCTACTGGGGAGTGACCATGCTTATATTGGTGAATGATTAGACTTTGTTTTAGATGTATAAACCTTAGTTTGCTGATGGATTATTGCTCGGTTAGCTGATGGACTGCGCTTGATTTCATAGACTATGGTCAACTGAGGGAAACAAATTATTCACTTTGACGTTTGCATTGATTTTTCACTTTAATTTTTAATCTTTTTTATCATTTGGGCATTTTTAGGCTTAGACATGCTTATCATTTGATTAGATTACACCATTAGCCGGGTTGTGGCTCCTCTATTTTCATTTTCTTTTGATATTACTACCACCATTTACCTTTATAAATATTGAAATCAAATATTGTAGCTAGTTGTTGAGGTGGGGTTTGGATAGAAGAAATTCACTGATTCCTTTATTTTCTAAAGCAACAACATTGACCATAATTTCATATTCCTGCAGATTGAAGAAAGCTAGATATAAATTAAACAAATTATGGATAAATGAGAAAGAACCAGAGACGGGTTAATATTACTTTTGGTCACTAAATTTTAACTTAATTTCAGTTTTGATCACTGTGTTTCACTAATTGGTCACTAAACTATATTTCTTTAATCATTTTTGGCCAGGGAGTCAGTTGACTGTTAGTCAACTAACATAATAAGTTAGAGTTAATATCAGTTTTAGTCACCAAACTTTGCCTCAATTTCAAGTTTGGTCACTGTGTTTCACTGGTCATCCAAATTGATCATTAAACTATACTACCACCGTCCCAAGATTTTGTTCACACTTGCTTTAAATGGACGTCCCAAGATTTTGTTCACACCCAAAAAAAGAAAATAATTCTTTCTCACAAAAGTCAATAAAGCATAAAATTATCATTATTTTATTCAACTCCACACTCACATACTCTCATTTTTCTTAAAAAATGTGTCAAACCCAAGTGTGAACAAAATCCCTGGACGGAGGAAGTATTTTTTAAATCATTTTTCATCAATACGTCTGCAAAATCTATTTTTTAAAATTTAATAATGTTGGGACCGTGCGGTATGATATTGTCCGCTTTAGGCCGAGTCTGCACGGATATATTTTTGGACTTCCCTAAAAGACCTCATACCAATATAGAATTTTCCATCCTTATTAACCCCATGATCCTTCCTTGTAAATTCGATGTAAGATATTGTTTTCACCCAACAAATAAATAAGACCTAAAATTTAAAATTATTTTAAACAATAAATGTACAAATTTTAAGAATTTTATTACTCCTTCCGTCCCGGTATTAACTTCCAGTTGCTTTTGGGCACAACATTTAAGTAAGATAATTAAATATAGATATAATATAGGTGATGTGATGAAGAGAAAAGAGAATAAAGTGTAATGTGTATAAATGAGTGGATATGAATAAAGAGTATGAATATAATATTATTAGTTGATGTACAAAAAAGATATGAGAAGTTAATAGTGAGACAGACGAAAATGAAAAAATAGAAAGTTAATAGCAGGGCGGGTGAATACTTTAAAAGTTTCTAAGTTTATTAAATTATATTATTATTTAAATTTTGATTAAATTATATAGGTTTCATTTATAATTTTAAATACTTTTTTAAATATTTTTTTATTTTAATTATTTATTTTTATAAAATCAAAATATATAAAATAACTTAATTTATTAAACTTAGAAACTCTTAAAATAAATTTTCTTAAAGTTTGTATATTTATTGTTTGAAATATTTTTAAAATTTAGGTTTTATTTATTTGTTGGGTGCAAGCAATATCTCACATAGAATTTACAAGGACGGATCATGGGATTTAAGGATAGGCAAATATCTATATTGGTATAGGTCTTCGAGAAGTCCAAAACAAATACGTGCAGACTTGGCCTAAAACGGACAAAATCATACCAATGGGAGATCGTGGTCCATCCGTAGGGTCCCAATATTATTAAATTAAAAACAATTAAAATTTGCACCCTAAATGACTTATTTTATTAGTTACCAACGATCAACTGATGTCTTGATGAAAAATGATTAAAGAACTTATAGTTTAGTGACCAATTTTGATGACTAGTGAAACATAGTGACCAAAATTAAATTTGAGGTAAAGTTTGGTGACCAAAACTGATATTAACCCTAACTTATTCTGTTAGTTGATCAACGGTCAACTGACGCCCTGACAAAAAATGATTAAAAAAGTATAGTTTAGTGACCAATTTTGATGACGAGTGAAACTCAGTGACCAAAATTGAAATTGAGGTAAAGTTTGGTGATCAAAAGTGATATTAACCCAACTAGAGACACTGTGATTAGTGAATATATACATACATCCCAAAGTAAAAAAATGAAAGATAAATTATTTTGAACTCAACACTCAGAAAGTGCAAGCTCACAACACACTTGTAGTAATTAACACACGTAATGCTTGAATAGAAAATAAATCAACGAAACACTTATGTTGTCTAAAACTTGAGCAAATGGCAGCAGGAAAAAAAGAGGCTCAAACTTGCAAATATTCAACCTATTGCCGTATGAGAAAATAGAACTCTAATGTTAGATGTACAATTGCTCATCATGTCAAATGTGACATGATGGGTATGCATTGTGCAGTTCGTTTAAATTATTGCAAGTTGTGCAACTGCTCTCGAATGTACAACTGCTCATATAATGACATGATGGATATGTATTGTGCAGTTCGTTTAGATTATTGCAAGTTGTAGAGCTAGTATTACATGGATTATTATTTGCATTGTAGGATATGAAGTTCTCTATGGTTGCATTTGGATGGAGTCATTTGAAATGCAAGAGATTTAAAATAAATGGATTCTCAAATCTATGGATTTCAAATGACATGGTTTTACTAGGCATTTGAAATTCCTCCATTGAACTAGAATTTTAGCTAGGAATCTGAAATCCATTCATTTGAATATTTTACCCAAACAAGTGGAGTGAATTTAGGTTGTGGATTTAAAATTCATAGCTCAAATCTCTCCGTTCAAATACAACCTATATCTCCTTATTTTCGCACTTTGAATTTATGAGGTTTTGTTGTACCATAGGTGTAGCAAAGTACACGAAAATACCTATTATTGTGTAGTTCTGATATAGAACTTGATTTGTGTTGCTTATGGTGTTCGCTTTTAGTGAGGCTACAGGAAAATCCTTAACGATATGTAGGTGGAATTTGGGTCCATTTGTCATTTGAGAACTTTAACAAAAGAAAAGTTTTAACGCAAAATTTGTCCAGAGAAAATCTACTCAATTTGTGTCTTAAAGGCGCGCTTTTCAGAATTAATTTGCACAACTCTTTGGCCTATTTTGAAGAAAAAGTCGAAAAAATGGGCAAGTCGGTGTAGTAAAATATTATTCATTATATTGTGTATTGACGAATTGTATACCAAATCTACAATATATATTCTGCACATTATACCTCAGAAGATCAATCCACAATAGTTTAGATGTTTTCATCTCCACATGAAAATACCCCAAAAAGAGGACAAAAATTGTAATCTAAAATTTTACGAATGGTATCCCCAACAAAATTGGATTATAGCTGTGATATATATTAAAGTATAAGCATAAACTTGCTTGAGACCAATCGTCTAATTTATACCCCATCACACCGTCTTATGGCATGCGATGGTCTCACACAAGACCTACTCTAAAGCATATTACAACTTCATCTATTAATTTGTTGCTCCAAAGCACAAATCTATTAAAACCCTCAACATATAGTCCTGCAAGCAAGTCAAAAATGTCCAAGTCAAGTACTCTGCAGTTTGCATGCAACCATAAATATACTTGGAGAACAAATTGTTTCCATTCTATGTCCTTTTAAAAGACAAATAAGAGAGTTTTAATCCTTTCATCTAAATAAGAGTGTGTTTTAATCAAATAACTTGAAAGCTAGTCTAGTGAATTTCATTTAATTCTATGCTAAATGACCAGTACATGGTTTCTGACCTTAGTAAAAACGCTAAACAACTGCTTGTTCAACTCCACTTCCTTAACAAAAAAAAAAAAAAAAGTGAGAAGAAGCAAAAAATTACAATATTAAAAAAAATCTCTTATCAATTCCTAAAAAAGAGCTCTCCGTAAAAAAAAAAAAAGATGTTCTCCTTTATGCACCACCCCTGTAGAATATTTAATACCAAAGAATATTAAACCAAGGACCAATAAGAATAGAAAACTAGATTGAAGGAACCAAGAAGTCTTTCAAATGCATTAATTTTTTTTATTTTATTAATGCTGAATGTTGCCGGTGGACGAACATGGTAGTACATGAGACCTTTAACAACGTTAACAGACGAAGAATTGAAGCAAGCCAGGCTTCATCGATGGGAATTGGAAAAATAAAATAACATTAGCTGATTGAATTGGAAGAGCTAGGGTTTAGAGAAGAATAGGTTAATTTTTTGAAGAAGAAAAGAGAAAGATATTAGACATTAACCCGTATATAATTTTTCAAAAGATGTTCAATTATCTATTGAATATTAAATAAATATAAACAAGACATAAGGTTAAATTTGAAAATTCAAATATGTTTTAATAAAAATACTATAAGGATATATTTGTCATTTTATTATATATTTTTTATATGGCAAAACTAGATCGCACGTGGCGAATTTAGATGATGTGTCAATATTTTACTGGTTTACTGTCGTCAGGAAGGGCGAACACCCTTCCTAACCGTAGAAAAACCCTAGTTTGTGTGTAGTAAACAACTAAGACTCTTCATTAAAGTCAACTAATACTATTCAGTGAAAACAACTAATACCCTTTAATGATTTATGTATGAACCATTTTCACTCTATACTAAGTCAAAAAAATAAATATATACATAGTGTCACTATCTTGTTAGCTTTGGTTCACTAGTCAGACCATCGAAATCCAGATCTTAGTTGTATAGTGAAAACAAGCTGATACATTTCAGTTAAAACAACTAATACTATTTAGTGAAAATAAGTACTACCTAAGTATTACTGTTTAGTGAAAACAACTAATACCCTTCAATGATTCATGTATGAACCAATTTCACTATATTCATACACCTAAGTTTTATTTATATCATAATTAGAGGGGTGTATTCAATTGGAATTTTATTGGATTTTTTTGGACTTTAAAAAATCTGTGAATTTAGAAAATCTATAGACTCCATGCAGAGTTTGACGGACTTTTTTTTATTGATTTCCTTGGATTTTCATAGACTTTACAGGATTGTGAATTTTTTTTTATTGATTTACATGTATTTCCATAGACTCCGGCACTGGAACCATTGATGCAAATATATATGGAACACACTTGTATATAAAAAAAAGTTATCCAAATTGTTTAAAAAAAATAAAATACGTTAGTTAAAAAAAATACATTATTATTCTCATCTTCATTTCCATCACTGTTATATCTTGCCCTCATTAGAAGTCTCTGATTATTAGAAGAGATTTTAGAAAGTAAAATTTATTTATATTTTTTTAATAGTAGACGGAGCGGAGAATCCCGATCCCCATGGGGATCCGCCCCGAACGGGGCAGGGAATCCCCAAAGCAAACGGAGACGGATAATTTTTTTTTGCCCCGCAGATGGGGACCGGGATAGTATTCCCAGCCCTAGGGGATTCCCGTCTCGTTCTTCGCGGGGAGTCGCATTATTTTTTATATAATTAGGGTGTGTTTGATAGCATGTAATAGACCCATATAAAGGCACTAAATATATGTAATAGGGCCTTATATGGGTGTTTGATACCCTATATAAGGCCCGTTAAAATAAAGTTGGCCCGTTAAAATTATATAGGATATTAACGGGCTTTTAATTTTCCTTTTACAAATTAAGTAATGGCCCTCCCCCTGTACAAGAAGTCCATACAATATTGAGGGGAACCCAAATTCCCAAATACCCCCATCTATCTGTTTTCTCTCTCTCTCTCACGGTAGCTACTCAGGCGCCAAGGTCTCTACGTCGGTTTCTTCACGGTCGCTACCAGTCTCACCCGGGCGCCAAGGTTGAGTCCCCGGAGTTGTTGGGTCCGTCGATTAGTTGGGTGACCATCGTATTTGCGGCCAAAGTTGAGTTGTCGGATTTGCGAGCATATTCCGGATCTGCGCAACTACTCCGTCGCCCACCACTACAATCACCGCTAGCCGACCACAGCCGAGTACCGCCATCCGTCCACCCCCGACGACCGCCAGCCGTTCACCGGCGACCATAGCCCGTCGTCCAGGTTCACATAATTTTTTTTCTAGATTTTTGGGTGAAATTTTCCGATTTAAAATTAGCAGGAGGCTTAAAATTAGACATTCCGATTTCGAAAAAGGTAGAAATTTTCATGTGTTAGGATATGGTTTGGGGTTTTTAAAATTAGCAGGAGGCTTAAAATTACTTAGCGGGGTTATTAATTTAGCAGCAGTATTCTTAAATTATCGGATTAATTTAGCACTTGGATTCCTCTTTCGCTATGTCTGGTTTCCCCTCTTTCGCTATGTCTGGTTTCCCCTCTTTCGCTATGTCGAAGCATGTAGTATTTTTCATGGGTTAAACTAGACATTATCATGGGTTATTAATTTAATTAGCAGCAGGATTAAAATTTACAAGATTAACAGAATGATATACTTGTTAGTATATGTTCCGATGCAATTCTGGAAAAAAAATGCAAAGGGTGTTAGAAAATGTCCACGGAAAGGAAACGTAGGGTAATTTTTGGCATTACAGGGTAGTTTATAAAAAAAAAAATTGCCTAAAGGGTATGTGAATTAATAGTGATGAAAGGTATGGTAATTTTTGGCATAGAGGGTGGTTTATAAAAAAATATGTTTGCCCCATGGTATGTGAATTATTAGTGATGAGTATAATCAAATAGACGCATATTTTTAGATTCCGAATGATTAACAGAAGGAGATGCCTTTTCAAAATTAATATTACTCAAAATAGGTATAATTAAATAGACGCATATATTTTTAAAGGTTGCCCATGTCTATCTTAGTTAAGGGAAAAAGTATAATTTGATTTGGTTATGATAATTAGGCTCCAACAATCAGAATTCTTTGCTTATGAACATTCTAGTTATTGTTGCAAGACAATCTATACGATTTGAGAAAAACTGTACATAATATTATTTTGGTATTTGCTATTATCATTTATTAGCTTCTTTTTGCCTCCATAATATATTTCATGCATTGTATTAAGCCATTGTATTGTCTATATCTTTGCATATCAAAGTTGTATTCAGAGATGTTTGTAATTGTTATCAACTAGAAAAATTGGATTATATGCATGAATTAATTTGATTGGATTTGTATTGGCATTAGGCATGTTTTGTTTGATTTTGATGAACTACTTTATAAATGCAGATCAATTTTGCTTGTTTTCACCTTGAGATTGGGGCCACGATGTTAAGTTCTACTATGAGATCTTTGTTGTGTATATTGGTGGAAGAAATAATGTTTCAGAATCTGTTAATTGCTATATTGGTAGTCATCATTAATAGACGTAATAATAGAAATGTGAGGAGACGTCTATGTACTTGGGAAATGATAAGCAAAATTCCTCAACAAATAATTAGGCTTGATAGATTGTACTCAGTTAGGGATGCAGAGTGTGTTGCAAATATAAGAATGGACCGAAATACTTTTGGGAGATTGTGTTATATACTACGCGAATCAGGAGGATTAAGTGACAATAGATATGTGTCTGTTGGCGAACAAGTATCGATGTTCTTAGGGATATTGGGTCATCACAAGAAGAATAGAACTGTTGGCTTTGATTATGAAAGGTCTGGACAAACCGTTTCTCACTATATGCATGTTGTATTGAAAGCTATTTTAAAACTGCATAAAACATTCCTAGTGAAACCTGTTCCGATCCCGGAAGACTCAACAAACCCCAGATGGAAATGGTTTAAGGTAATTTATAATTGATCTTAGTTTAGTAGAAGTGAACTTTAGTACTTATGAAAACATAATACACAATTGTACTATTGTCAATCTCTAGGGTTGTCTAGGAGCTCTAGACGGTACTTATATTGATGTTCAAGTTGCAACCACAGACAGACCTCGATATAGGACACGAAAGGGTCGTATTTCGACTAATGTCCTAGGGGTATGTGATACAAATATGCGATTTGTATATGTTCTTCCTGGTTGGGAAGGGTCGGCTGCGGATTCTAGAGTTCTTCGGGATGCTATAACCAGACCTAATGGATTTAAAGTTCCAAAGGGTAAATTCAATAGAATAAAATTTCTTTCTATTTTCATTTTTACTATTTTTAAGTAGTAATTCTTAAAAAATGAATGTTTGTGTGTTTTAGGGAATTACTACTTGTGTGACAACGGATACCCGAACTGTGAAGGTTTTCTCGTACCTTATAGGGGGAACAGGTACCATTTGAGTGAGTGGGGCCCAGGAAGTTCAAGACCTACAAACCCCCAAGAACATTTCAATATGAGACACACTAGAGCCCGTAATATAATTGAACGTGCTTTTGGTGTCTTGAAAAAACGTTTTGGTATTCTCGCAAGTCCATCCTTCTACCCTATCCATGTCCAAGTTAGACTTATAACAGCTTGTTTTCTTCTCCACAATTTCATACGGTCTGAAATGTCGGTAGACCCTATTGAGGAACAACTTGACAATGAAAATGAAGACGAAAATGACTTGGACGGTGTAGATGTTGTTGAAACTGTTGAATCATCACCTGAGTTCAACCAATGGAGAGAACAAAAGGCTTTGTCTATGTGGAATGAATGGAGAGCTGGATTATAATTTAGTTGATTATCTAAATGTTTTTTAATAATGTATGGATAAGCATAATTTTTATTTGCTTTAATTATGTATGGATGTTGCTAAATTATGTAACCTGTTCTGAATAATGTTTGGATATCAATTATTTTTGTTATAATATTGTCTTTTAGAGAATAATATTTGATTTAATTTCTGCTCTATTTTTTAGCTTTTCTAACTGTTTTTGTTTTTTAATTTAATGTTGACTACCCGACCATATTGTATACAGAGCAATGACAACTCCCCAGTGTTTATGTGGAAGTGGTCCTATGATCATGAGGTGTGCTGGGAAAGACAGGCAGCACCCGGGTAGATTCTTCTATGTTTGCCCAGCTAACAAGTATCATGAGAATCGTTTTATTTGGTGCGATGAACATCACAAGGATGATCCACCCGAATTGGTCCCTAAATTTCTTGCTTCTCAAACATGGAAACCTCCATCATCATCAACCAATTCATTTACGAGTGCACCTAATATACATAGCAGAAATGTTCATGGTCGCCGAGTTAGTGAAGAGGTTTATAGTGATTCATCCCGTGCATCACATTCAATTGACAATTCTTGGAATTTTGTCAGTGATCATGGTACTCCATCAAAATTTCTCATTTGGTTGCTGGTTGTAATTTTTATAATATTTGTGTTGTTTGTTGCTATGTTGTTGGGTTTCATTGTGGGCCGGTCTGTTTAAGGGTTGTATGTATCTAATGCAAAATTTGGATGTTATTTTATTTCAAACTTGTCAAGACAACAACCTAGTTAAGTATTATGTTTATTTTCATTATTTATTTTCCAATTCTGTATACATAAATATTTTATAATTTATGGTTGTATTGCTGAACAAATTTATGAGGAAGTAATAAATTTTCAATCTTGATAAAAAGTGGAGTGGAATACAGAGCTATGACACTAGCTTGATTCGTCATTTCAACCTTGGATTACGAGTTTATAAAAAGACATGAAATTGTACAACGGTCACATGACAACTCCAATGTAAAGATAAAATTCTCATATTCCCGTGTATTATGAACAGTGGAATATATACTGTGTACTTAGATTCTCCTGAAATTTGAACAGTGGAATATATACTGTGTACTTATATATACTGTGTAGTCTCATTTTTGTAATGGATCAATTTGGACATTTCTAAGCATGTGTGTGGAACTGTGCCCAGTTTTCCATCTATTTAAACGTAACACATTTCATTGTTTTCCAATCACCAACAACCTCTACCAATTCTACCAATTCATACAATTTGTAATATGGATTTCTCACAAATTCCCCCTCAAAAAACCTTTCTTTATGATGCCACTTGGAGCTACGAAATGGATCATGTGTTCGTTAATGCTTTGGTTCTTCAAAAAAATTTAGGTCGTTGGTATGGGAGAACCGAGGTTAACTTCAATGCAACTGTTAATGCTATTGGAGTGCTTAATGAAACCTTCTCCAAGAGGCTCACATGGAGTGATGGTATGGAGCGACTTACTCATCTTGAAAATCGATATGACCTATTCAAGTTGATTACGGAGCATCCTCGTGTATGGTGGGATCGAGATGAAAATACTCTACATACCTCTGCTAAAATATGGACTCGCATTATTAGGGTAATCCTATCCTATATTTTATGTTTTTGTATAATTTTCTAGTTTAAAATTTACTCCCGTTTATTTTTAAGTATTCATTTTTTCATGTAGGAGAACGAGTTGGCAAAAGCCTACGTCCATCATGGGGATCCTGAGTATGCGAAACTTCGTTTCCTCTTTGCCAACGAAGGAGAGCTTGGTCTGCTAGAGCGAATTGTGGTGCCTGAGCAGTTTGTGGTGCCTAATTCGACTGTGGAGATAGTAAACATACCTGATAGTCCTGTCGTTGCAAATAACACCATTCAAGAAAATCATGGACCAATTGTCATATCTGATGATGATTACCCCTCTAAACCAGAATCACGCACCCGTCGTCCTGTTTGTGTAAGGTTGTTTGATGAACCAGACCCCACATCAGATGAGGAGTGTGAGCCACCACTTGAGTGGCCAGTTCCGCCTTATATCCCAAAAATCCCTAAGCGAAGCCTTGCTAGGCCTAAATTACCTCTGTGGCCAGGTTCGTCATCAAGCAGTGCTAAAAAGGACGATAATTGAGGAGTTACGAAATGGTCATGCGTCTACCTATCTTGCTTAATTAAGTCATTTTATCATGTAATATTTAATTATGTAATCGTCGTAGTAGATTATCATCTTATTAGGGTAATTTTTATGTAGTGTTTAATTATGTAATCGTCGTAGTAGATTATCATTTTATGATCCGTTTGGTACTTGGATATGTAATATGTTTTTTAATAATTTTATAAAATTCCCGTTTAGGGTTTGAAATGAATTGATGAGAAAGTTGACTGAAAAGTGAAAAAAAAATGTTGTTCATGGACCTATCTTGTCAATGCCACTGTACACATGAGACTATCATTTTTCTATTTAATAGCTAAGAAGGATATGCATTCAATTAAAATCTTTGTGCAGTATGTTTCCTGCGCATTGATGAGAAAGTTGACTGAAAAGTGAAAAAAAAATGCTTTTCATGGACCTATCTTGTCAATGTCACTGTACACATGTGACTATCATTTTTCTATTTAATAGCTAAGAAGGATATGCATTCAATTAAAATCTTTTATGCAGATTGCTTAATGAGACATTTGCCTGAAAAGTAAAAAATGTTTTCCATAGACCTATCTTGTCAATTTCCTGTACAATAGCTAAGAAGGATATGCATCCAATTAGTATTAATAAAACAGATTCCTTTCTTGTGCATTAATGAGACATTTGACTGAAAAGTAAAAAGTGCTTTGCATAGACCTATCTTGTCAATCTCCTGTACGCATGTGACTATCCCTCTTCTATATAATGTTCAACAACAACAGCTAACTCATTCAAATATTTATCTTCTATTTCAATGGCAAGATTGAGGCAAGAGGATTTCTTGTACGGGCTGGAGTGGAACAAATATGTTGACACCACTTTTGCTGAAGCACTTTCTGATCAAGCACTAATGGGGAACTTTCATGCTTCCGGAGGAGATAACACTGATGCGATCGAAACTGCACAACTTGCTGTGAACATGTGTTTTAAGAAGAATTTCAGCTTCAAGGACTGCTGGCGCCAAGCTCATAAGCTGCGAAAGAGATACCGTGTTTTCTCATGGTTACTTTCTGTACCTGGTTTGACTTATGATGAGTCCACAAACCGAATCCATTGCGGTGCAAACCTCTGGCGTACCCTAGTTGAGGTAAGATATCTGTATTATTGGAGTGATAAAAATAGAACTAATTGGTACTAATATTTTTATTGTTGTATTTGATGATAGGTGGATGCTTTTGCTCATGCCTATGCGGTGCACGGTGATCCGTGCTGGGCAGAACTAAAAGTTCTATTTGGCGAGCCATCTACTAGCCCAGCTCAAACCACTGAAATGGTCGAAATCATTGATATCCAGTCTGATGAGGAGGACAAATCGGCTACTGTTCAGCCTACTGTGACTGAGGTCATTGACCTTGAAAGTAATACGATTTCTAGTAATGATACCTCATACTGGAACAAGGTGGCAGACTATCGCGATGATTCTGATTCAACCGACTCCGCTTCGGTGAACACAGAGCCAAGTTCATCCAACCCAAGTGCATCTCGTGAAAAGAAGAAAGGGAAACATGCTTTTGGCACTGCATTCTGGTCTCGATTTAAGAAATGATTGGTATTCCGAAATGTGATGTCCTTCCGTGAAGTTTATGTATGTGTTATTTCAATTTGAAATAAGTAGGGCAAGTACCTGGGTGATCTTGTTGCTATTTCTAGGAATGTTTGTTAGAATGTATTAGGATGATCTTGTCTACTAATTTAAATTAGAATGTTTGTGTATCTTTATGTAGTATTAGGATGTTCGTGTATAAAGGTCAAAATCTACTCATTATTTTTGTTAAAAAAACCAACATATTTCATAAGATGAGGAGTACACTTCTAAACATAATTCAATTTAAAAAGACATCATTCTAAATAGAACAACACAATTCATAAAACATCCTACATAATCAAGCAAGTAGTTCAAACATAAAATAGTTAATACATCCACCAACCTAGAAATACGACCCGTCCAATAATAAGTTCAAATCCTAATTAAGTCAAACACATTAAACACCAACAATAAACCACATCATCAAACCACATCCCCAAAGAGCAAACGGTTCACATAACGAACTTGAGCTTCTTGGGTAAATCCAAGAAACATATCCATCTCGTTGCTATCTTTGGCCAGGGCCTTTGACACATCTATCTTTTGGTCCAAGGTCAGATATGGCATAGTGTCGAGCATCCCAAAAATTTCATTCCTTGCCTTTGTACGATCAGACTCGAATCCAATCGCACGGCAAATGTTGTCAAGACGTTCTGCAGATGTAGTAACAAGTTGTCCAAGGACATCAACAAGTGGATCCACAGGACTAGACGTAGAGGATCTCTTCTTTTGAGACGCTTTCATAACCGGAGGGGTTTCTGGTTCAACAGTTTGGGAATCTCCGTCCACGCCTAAGAAGTCTTCAGTTTACATGTTGTAGTCAGATTGAGCACCAAATGAGTCATGGGTGCCTTGGGATTGACTACGTCTTGCATCCTCATTCACAAGATTGTTGTACGAGTCGTAGACATTCTCAGCAGTTATTCCGGTTGCCCGATCATTCCCAAAGACCTCAACCCAATCCTCGTACATCGGCTATGTCTTTAGACGCATATGAGCAGCACTTGGATCCCTCTTTTTTAAGACAAATGGAAAAAAAAACAGCAACTTAAACAGTTGTAAAAATTAATGAAGTTGAAATGATAATGCAAAGATAAAGATTACCGCTACAGCATCAGCCCATTGCTTATCGTCGCAATCCAGGAGGCAAGTGGTTGTATTGAACCCAATCCCACTACCACGGGAGTCTCCAATTATACCTCGAAGTGTACCATAAGATCTTTTCCATATTATGATCTTGGAGTTGATGTGCGGAAGCGCACGAATGTCAGTCCCTGGTAGTGCTTTTCGCATCATATCCTGAAGCGTTTTCTGATACCCAGGTTTGAAACCGTTCTCAGTCTTCCAATTTTTCTTCACTAGTTCTTTTAAGAAATCCATCAAAAGGCGCTCTTCAGTGTCTGTCCAAGCCCTACGAGTGCGGTCCGAGGTCGCTTTCCCTTTCCCTTTGCTTGAACCTTCCATTACTATATAATAAAATTTTGTCATACCATTTCATGATATTCAGAAATGAAGACTAATCAAGTAATCAATCAAACTCCAACTTGTAGTAATATAAGTGCACAGTTTTAAAGTAACCAATCACCATTTTGATGTACTAACTTCTTTTTATTATCCTTCCAAACAAAAACTATAAATCTATTAAAATGATGAATAGAAACCCCTCAAATCCAATTCTTCTATGACCAAAATATAAAAAACTGAACATCTATTTGTATAAATTCAACTTTTTTGCCCCTAATCTAAACAAACAACTAACATCACAGTCTACACATTTAAACTTTTTTCTGTCAAAAAATAAAATTCCAAAACAACAAAAAAATCAGAAAATATTGCAGGTCACATTAATTCATACCATCTCAATACAGTTTCCTAAATGCTCATATAACATCCAATCTCAATACACAAATCGCAGGTAATTTATCATCCATACATAATAACTCAAAGATTTTATTTCATGTTTAAACTCTAAACTATTCGAAAATGGCATAATAGTCAAAGATAGTTCCAGAAAAATGAAGAACATTTAACAAAAACAAAACCCGAAAGATGCAATTACCTGTTGAACGGAATAAACGGCGGCGGCCGTTGCGGGATTCTTCAGCGGCGGCGACAGTGACGGGAGTCTTCAGCGGCGGCGGGCATTGCCGGAGTCTTCAGCGGAGGCGGCCGTAGCGAGAGTATCCAGCGGAGGCGGCCGTAGCGGGAGTGTAAAGAGGCGGCGGACAGGGTTGTTCTCTCCACGGCGACGGCAAGACCCAGGCTCTCTCTGCGGCGGTTATAGCTTCCCAGCGGGTTTAAGGTATCCCATTTTCTGTTCTGGCCGAAATGAAAAATTTGGGAGATAATATATGCCCTAATTATATGTATTTATTATACCCTATCAAACAAGTGTATGAAATTAATAAAACAAGGTTAAAATGATAATTCTACATGTTTTATAGGGTGTTAATACACCCTATCAAACACAATATAAAATTGTATGGATCTATATTTACAATCTATCAAACACCCGTATTAAGACTCCATATTATATTTCCCTGTATTTCTATTACTACATACTATTTTATATCAATCTACCCTATACAAATAATAACCCCTATCAAACAGACCCTTAATATATTTATATATATATATATATATAATATTTCAATTTTAAAGTAAATTATATCTACTCAATTAACTATTTATTAAAAATTACATCTATATTTTATTTAATATTATGTTATTAGTTCCAAATTATAACATTTTCACTTTAGTATATATGTTAATTAAAAATATTAGAATTAGAGGTTCTTCAAATTGTTTAAATTATTAGTTTTTTTAACACCAGCTTAAAGTAATTGTTGTGTATGATTAAATTTTTTAATTTAAATATTTTTTTATATTTTAAAAGTGAGATAAAAAAAATAGGCGGGGAACGGAGAATCCCCGTCTCGGGGATCCCCAGCGAGACGGGGATGGGGGAAATTTTTTTTCCATTTATTTCGCGGGGACGGGAATGGAGAATGACCCCCCGTCCCGCCCCGTTGACACTCCAATGGAAGAGAATAAAAAAAAGTTCATAAACTATTAAATACCTAAATATTTTTTAAAACTTTTAAAATCCATAGAAATCTCTTGTTATTAGATGAGATTTTGGAGAGTAAAATATATTTATATTTTGGAAGAGAAACAAAGAAAATCCACGGATTATTAAAATTCATAGACTTTTGAATACCTAGAGATTTTTTTAGACTTTTTAAAATCCGTATTGAATACCTTAGGATTTTTAAAGACTTTTGAAAATCCAGATTGAATACCTTCATACTTTAAAAGTATAAAAAAATCCTACATATGCTATAACCAATACACCCCTCTTAGATTTGCAAAGAAAATACTAATATCACTATCTTGTGAATTTATGTTCATTAGTCGGATAATCGAACCTTAAATCGTAAATAAACCGCAAAATTTATTGTATCACTCTAAATTAAAGTTTCTTCATATAACTATTCCATCCCCTATTATACTAATAGGCAGTTTGGTATGCTTATGTGTTGTCTTTAGATTAGTTTAACTTACGTGTCATTTTGTGGTTAATTTCACTTATGTGGCATAATTGTGGAAGCTATACATGTCAATTCTTGAGTCTTATGTGTAATCTATGTGGCATGAGTCTTATGTGTCATGTCATCTTTGTGGCTTTATATAATAGGTATAGTCTAATTAAAAAAAATGTATCCATATGGAATTGAACCCTACACCTCATGATTAAAGTTTAATATGATTATCAATTAAGCTATGCTATAAATCTCAATAAAATTATAATTCTATCGTATATAACTTGAGTCTATAAAATTATATTGTAATTGTACCAATTTATATTTTATTTAACTATATATTAGGATATCATGATATATTTTAAAAAAAAATTAATGTGTTAATAATTCAAACAAGTAACTTATGTATACTTAACTCTACATATTATTACTAAATTGATTAGTTAAATTTAAAAAAAAAAAATCTAATTATGTGAAATTTTAATGTTCAATTGAATTATTTTTGTTGTCTCTCTGTATTTGAATATTTCCATTTAGTGAATCTTAATTTGTGAAAAAAAAAAAAATAGAATTTAAGTATATTAAATAAATTTGACTTATTCTGTCGATTACATTATTAATTAATTTTTTTTATAATCTAACTATCGTAAAATTTTAACATTTAATTGACAAGTCTTATTGTCTAGAAAACACAGAAAATCAAAATTATAATTGAATATGTTATTGAATATATTCATCATATAATATAATTATATTATTTTATAATGAGCAAATTTATTTAAGTATATATAATATATATATAATTAATTTTTACGAAAATTCTGCGTAATACAAGGGCACTTATCTAGTATTATACTAATGGGGAGTTTTTCTTGCTTATGTGTCATCATGTGGTTAATTTCGCTTATGTGTCGTCGTGTGGTTAATTTGATCTATGTGACATGATTGTAAAAGTCATACATACCAATTTATGAATACTATGTGTCATCTATATGGCTTATTATATAATAAGAAGTCTAATAAAAAAATTGCACTCACATGGATTTGAACCCTATATCTCTTAAATGATATTTATGATGTTAATCAATTAAGCCATGTTATGAATGACTACAAAATTTGAATACTATTGTATATATAACTGAGTCTATAATATAATATAAATTTTATTGTCATTATAGCAATTTACATATTAGTTGTTTTCACTAAAGAGTATTAGTTATTTTCACTGAAATGTATTAGTTATTTTAACTCAAAAGTCTTAGTTTGGTTTCACTTAATAACTAAGACTCTTCAGTGTAAATAAGTAATAATCTTCAGTGAAAATAACTAATACTCTTTAGTGAAAATAATTAATGCCCTTCAATGATTCATATATGAATCAAATTCACTCTATACTTTGTCTTATTTAAATAATTTATAGATTTACCATATTTAAAATAAATAAAACTTTAAAATATAATATCATAAATATATTAATAAATTTAGGGTTAATTATATATTAATTTACGATCTTTAGGCTCAATTTAATCACAACTTTCAATAATATTATAAAAATTCACTACATCTTTAGTTGTTTCAATCCGATATACAACTTGCGCTTTTAAAAGAAAAAAATTGATGCATGAGAGTGCATTAGTGCTTGGATTGAAAATTTCCCTACATCGAAAAAAAACTTTTTAGGGAGGCAAAAAGAAGAATTTGACGCGTAGTTGAGAAAATTATGTTATAATTTAAAATTGTATACCAAATTGAAATAAAAAACTTAAGTGAATTTTCATAATAATATTGAAAATAGTAACTAAATTGAGATTGAGTCTAATAATCATAAATTAGTAAGTTATAATGTAATTTTATACATACATATTATTTGAATATATTTATATTATTTTATGATGAATAAATTTATTTAAATATATATAATACATATATAATTAACTTTTACAAAAATCCCGCGTTATACGTAGGTACTCATCTAGTATATCTCTAAATGTTATATATTTTTTAAACCAAGAACCCTACATCATAAACTAAATAACTTTTTAAACCAAAAAATTGAACTATGGATTATCTAAATACCAATATTGAACTACGCAATAATTTGATCAAAACTTATAATGGTGATAAGAATTTAAATTTGATCTCTAGTGGTAAGATTGGTGTTTCTTATTTCGATAGTTGGACTAGTTGTACGTAACATTACTATTGTTGGTGACACTAATACTATTAACTTTTTTTTGCTGTTAGGGTTCAATAGTTGGACTTGTCAATCATAACATTACTATTGTTAACCGTAACATTGAAATCAAAACTTTATCAATAGTGAAACAATTTAATTAAAACTTATAATGGTGATTATAAATTAAAATTTTATCTATAGTGATAAGATCGATATTTCTTGTTAAAGTTAGAGTCCGTTAGTAGATTAGTCAACCGTAACACTTTTATTGTCACTGACAATAATATCTTTTTTTTTTCAATTTTCTATATTAAAATAAGTTAATTATAATTGTAAGTTATACTCTACTAATAAGAATAATAGATTACACTAGTTAAATATCTTTAATGATAAAATTATATTATTAAAAGTTATTTTCTATCATTAATTTTTTTTTTACTAGAAAAACAGTAATGAGGGAATGTGATAAGATTATTGTCACTAAAGACAATTTTTTCATGTAGTGTTATTTGATGATAAGTAAATTTTATAATCACCATGTGATCTTTTGGTTCCACTAATTACACGATATTCATCTCAACAGTCTCCACTAATTGTATTATGTTCCTGCATTTAAACAAAAGAAGGTCATAACTTAGCAACCTAACTACATATTTTTCATTCCAAAAAAGACATTTAGATTATCAAAATTGTACCCATCCTCTATGACACAAATCACTCCCACTTGGTTGAGAAAATAATTTATTCTTTCTTTTTGTAGATAATCTATCATTCTCATATCCTTTCCTCTTACTTGGTTTTTGTCCTTTATTTCGACGATCTATTGGATCTTTCACACTGTCATTGTTCTCAACGTCATTTGATTGATTGTCTTTTCCATTTTCTATTCCAGACAAGGACCGTCTACCATATACTTTGTCAAATGTGCTAAGAAGTTGTGACAACTCTTGACCTTCTCCTATCGAAACTCTTAATTTATCTAGAGAATTCATAACAAGAGAGAACAATTTCTCATTTAACATAGCCACTGTGGCAACTTCCTCGAACAACTTGCGCATAGTCTGGTATCTCTTAGCTTCTGGATTCATTTCTGAATTAAAATATGGCACTGAAATTTTCAGATAATCCCTTGGCAAGTCTTTTCTCCATCGCGATAGGATATACTTTTCTGGAACACAACCAACTTCTTCTTCATGAAATACACGGATCACGTGACTACACAATATCCCTTTGAATTCAGAATTTTTACATTCACACTTCACATCAAAAGATTTTCTGTAATACCCCGTCCCGTTTTATACCTTTTATATTCCTAGAACCCTTATTTTATATTATTATCTGTGTTTCTTTTTATTTTATTATTTTGTGTGCTTTTGTGTAATTTAAATATATACCCTTTTACAAATTCCTAAATTCGTAGAAAGAATCGAATCTTTCAAACGAATAAAGGATTACGAGAAATTTAAATATTCAAGTTTTAATTTAGGATTTCGATCCGTATAAATTATTGAGAATAATTAAAATACATTAAAATATTATTTGAATCTTAAAACTGTATTAATTTTCAAATCGGGATTAATCTCGTGAACCAAACGATCCCTAACCGTATCTAGTGGGATCGAAAATATCAGAATTAAGGGGGATTAATCCTAACCACATAATTTACTTTTCTTTTTAAATTAAATTAATTTAAGAAATTACCCCACCCACATATTAATTCCTCCTTTTAAAATAATTACTAAAGGAATTAATTTCCAAAGAAAATATCTCTTCCTCCCTTATCAATCACAGAAAATGCGTACGTGATACTCTTCCTCCTCAAAATCAAAATCCTAGCTTTCACTCCCTTCTCTCTATTATCTCTCTCTCTAAAATCGGCGAGAACGCCGATCTTCCACCTCCTCCTTCGCACGAACCACCAGCCGTCTTCCTCTCAGCGCCGATCGACGCCGCCAAGCACGGCGTCGCCTCGCCTCTCTCTCCTCCGTCCGAGCCGTGCCGTGCCGATCGCTGTCGCGCCTCCAAGCGGCGCCTCCTCCTCTCCCCGGCGAGCGCCGCTTCGATCGGAAGCCGACTGTCGCGCCGCCTCCCTCAATCGGCCGCTGCGCCTTGCACAGCAGCCGCGACGCCTCTGTCCTTCGCCCGCCTCTCTCGCACACCCGCCGCCGTACCCAGACGCCCAGCCGTCGCGCCTCTGTCCCAGCTCCGGTCGCCGTCGCCTCCTCGAACCCAGTGCCGCCGTCGCGACGCCCCATTCCGCCAAACGCCGCCGCTAGCCCAGCCGTCGCGACGCCGCTCTTCACCCAGAGGCGACCGAGCGCCGCCGTCTGCCTCGAAGCCGCCGTACCTCGTCCTCGATTCTACAGGTGCGAAACCGAGCGCTGCCCCTTTTCGTCATCTGTTCTTTTAAGTGAGTCCATTGATCCCTTTCTCCAATTTCTTCAAATTCATAAGTGTCGTGATTCAATTCCCTCAAAATAAATATTCACAGTTCGTTTTCTTTTCATGCTTGATCGAGATGCCTTCGTCTCCCGACCTTTCCGATGAAGCCACGAACCGCTGCCCATTCGATTTCGGAAAAACCGAAACGACGTCGTTATGCTGCCGAAATTATCCGACGAGCCACCAATCGAACGCCGTTAGGCTACCGAATTTGGGACTCGTAAGAATTGCTACCTTCTCTCTATTTCTTGTACTAGTTGGGATAGGTTTTGATCAAGTTTTAGGTTCCTGTTGAGGCCCTGTAAGTTTGAGGTATTTTATTTGGATTTAAGTTTTGTAGATGGACTTGGATAATGTTTGTTTTACACAATATTAGTAGTGAATTAGTTGTCTGTTGTGATGAATTAGATGATTAGGGTGATGGTTGTGTTTTAACAGGATTGTGGGAATGTTTTAGCTTGTTTTAAATGGAGTGTTGATTATATTAGCTGAATGGATGAGATGGAATTAGTTTTGATCCTGCCTACTGTTCGAATTAAGGGCAAGGTGGGAAAGTTATTTTCCTTTAAAATTCAGTCCCAGTTTATTTGGGAAAAAGACTAGTACGGTTAGGATTCGGAAGTATTATCATATTAGAGTTTTAGAAAAAGGAACAAAAAGATAAGTTTAATAAAGAGATTTTTTTATTTATAAAAATATATTTATATTCAAGAATCCTTTTAAAATGAGGAATAAAATTCTTAAGAAAGAAAAACCTTTTATTTAATTTTATTAATATTTTTCTAAGTAATTTCTTATTTTTCTAAGTAATTTTCCAAGATTAATAATTATATTATTCCTTAAAGGGCCTTTATTAAGGACACACTGAATTCAGTAAATACACCCCCCTGTTACAGCACTGCTTTCAGTAAATACACCCCCTGATACACCCCCCTGTTACACAACAGAAATTAGTAAATACACCCCCCTAATACACCTCCTCTTAAAAAGGGGTGTACTTATCAAAAGATTGTTTTTGTAGTAATCGAAATAGTCATACCACAAGTATACTAGTAAATACACTCCCTCAATACACTCACCTTTTTGGAAGTGGTGTATTTACCAAAATAGAGTGTGACCCTTAAGCAAGTCCTTTTGAGTTTATAAGACCACAACTTTCTCGATTCTCGTAACACAAAATCTCAAGTTTTCCTAAACGTTTTCAAAGGTCAACTTTTAATTAAATATCTTCCTACTAGGATTCGGTACTAGTTGGAACGCGCACGAGGTTTCCGACCATCTGTTTGTACATCATTCACGGGACCCGGAGTTAACAGGTGGGTGATGATCGGTTGATTGATCTGCTCATAATACGTTGTGCTGGTATACTCTGAACTCGACTAAATCAATCTAAAACAACTAATCCAACATAAATGTACACCCTATTATATAACTGCTTGTATTATGTGATATAATTATATATACCTTACATGGATGGTTTATGTTTGTTGATTATATGAACTATGACGATTGCATGAGACAAGGGCATTTTGTGAGCATGAATCTGTTTAAGTGTGAATTATGTGAATTCTCCCCACAATTTGAAATGACAGTTTTATGGGAAAGAGGAAAGCGAGTAATCATTGATTTGATGTGCAGCAGTTTTGTTTGTGGATTGACACGTACGGCCATGAGTGATAATAGGTCAGATTCATGGTCGCTGATATTATTTGTGGTGGCCATGAGTGATAATAATTATTCAGATTCATGGTCACATGAATGGATGACTTGTTGGTGAGAAACGGTTTGGGGGAGATTCACAATGTGTTGGAAAGGATTTTGGCAGATTAGGCCGTTATTTGAAAATGGTTTTGGGCTTTGCCTCTTAATGTGAATCAACTTGTGATATTTCAATTATATGATGTGAAACCTGCTATGCCCAATTAATTATTACGTGATCTTGTTACTTCTGTGGTATATGTTATTCATAGTTATATGTCAACTGCTTAAATTAATTAATTACTTTATTAATGAGTATAATTTAATATACTTCGGATTTACCAATCCCATGACGTTGCAAATCACCCATACGTGAGAATTCAAATCTCACGCCCCCTTTTTACAACCCTTGCAGATTATGATTTCGTGGAGCAACGACAGTAATAGAGACGACACAGAGTTCCCCACTTAAATAAAATGTTACTTTAATAATAAGCTTTATATATATATATGTGTGTCTCAAATACTTATGTAAGTATTCTATTCATTTCTTCCGCTGCATAAAAACTCATCATCTCTCATTTCCGTTATATTCTTTCAAAAATTTTATAGTTCGGACTTTTGATCACAATAACACTTCGAATTCGATATAATTAATATATATTGGGTTCGGGGCGTTACATTTTCGATCCAAATTCACTACAAACTTTTATTTACGGGGCTGTTTGACTTTCTTTATTACCACATCATACAAACAAACACCTCCCATTATCTTGGACCTTGGTTGCATTAGTATACGTGACAAGCCACACTTGTTCCTGAAATTCCTCAAATTTCTTTGATGTATATAAGCGCTGAAATACCACTACTAGAAAAATAACTTTTAGTATCGGAAATTTTCCGATACTAAAAGTAGATTTTCTGATACCAAAGGTCTTTAGTATCGGAAAATTTGACCGATACCCTTCTGATACTTATGTAGCCGTCGCTATAGAGTTTATATCGGAAAAATTATTCCGATACTAAAAGGTAAGTCTTTAGTATCGGAAAAAATATAGTGTCGGTAACTAGTGTCAGAAGTTTCCAACACCATATGATATATTTAGTAACAAAACTTTTTTGTCGATACCATATTATTATCGTATCGAAAGACACTTTCCGTTACTAAAAATCTTTAGTATCGACAACTAGTATCTAATGTTTTAGACACTACATCACATATTAGGTATCATATATATTTTTCCGATACTAATAACCATTGTTATCAAAAACAACAAATCTCTAATATCAATCCTTTAAGCAATAACTAGAAAAATTGTTTGACAACTTATATGAATGCAAAAACAACATTAATGTTATACAAAAAAATACATCATCTTTATATGGAAAATATTCAAAACTAGTTGCAGACCCGTGAGTCTCGCGGGTTTCAATATATTTTTTTAAATTATATCTGTTTAATAGGATGGTTTTACTATTTTTTACAATTCAAAAGTTACAATAAATTTATTATTTCCAATAACTAACATATATAAAGCAACTATTAATTCCAATAGTACAATCATAAATAAAATTTCAAGTAAAAACCACAAAAAGGTAACACCAAAAATATTTTAAATAATTATACATCTAAAAACATTAAATTCATATTATTATGAACTGGACAAATAGGATTATGGAATTAAAAATAATCTTATCATATCTTTGTTTTCCATCTAATATGCATATAACACGGTAATAATTTATTCAAATACTAAACATTTGAGCTTATATATAATACTCATTACTCCAATAAAACAACAACTCTAGAAATTTCAAATACTAATCATGGCCAAGCGATGACCCAAATTGTCTTCAACATCGTCATAAAAAAAAAAATTCTAGTAGCATGCGGAACAACGCCCAGCCGTTTTTCTATATAAAAAAAAAGTTAAGACAGTTGTTATAAAGTTTGAAAAAGTGATGAAAAGGGAAAATAAATAAAAAATAAACACAATTAAAAAAAACCTCCATTTGAAAGAAATACTCTTGCATTTTGCAATACAGTAGTCAACGGAAGAAAGGGTTGTCCAACAATAGTATCAATGAATCGATCACACATTTTATTCACCAAGACACAGTGCATTCGAACGTACCTAAGATATTAAAAGGGTACATGAGTCCAATCATATAGAAAAAGAAGGTATAACCCATAATAGAGATTATAAAAAAAACTGAAGTACCTATTATCCTCCAAGAGAATTTTCACAAATTTAACACATTGAGATGTAGGTAAATCAATAACACTAACTGGACCAATATGCATCAACCGCCCATATATATATCTATTGAAATAAAAACACAGCACGAAAAAAACACATCAGTGTATCGTAAAAAATATATAATTCAAGGATCCCTACCTAAAAAATTAAAGTATTTAAAAAAAATATTCACCGCGTAATATTGAATTCTCGGAGTTCATCTGGTTTATAATTTCGCCAAAAGTAATAAAGTCAAACGATGATATGGTAATATTTCCACCAAAAATCTCTTGTACCTCTGTTTGATTTATAATTTCCATCTTATGATGATTTTTAGTATAACTAATAGGAACAACATTCGGAACAACACCAAAAAATTGTATATAATACTCTCTTCCCTCAGTAACAAAGTTTGCAAACTTCGACACCAAAAATTACGGAACAAAACAAGACATTTTAGTACCCTGCAATTAAATTGTTCAGAAAACATAGATTAAAAAAATAGTAATTATAGTGAATAAATAAAATTTAAATAATGATTATTTTAAGAAATGCAGACACTAAAAAAAATGCTAACCTGACTATCCATCATCATAATTATCATATGATTTCCTCCACAAGAAATCCAAGTTTGTAAAATTTTTACATGAACTATCAAGGAACATATTTTAGATAAACAAAGGAACAATAGAGAAGTAATCATTACGAGAGATTTGTATTTTTTACGAACTATGATGTATAAAAAGATCAATACGTATAATGTTTAAATAGGAGTCATATAATAGTGATCATACTATATTATATTAAATACTTATCAAACAATCATCACTAAATAGAATTAAAGTACCCCATCAAAGCCAATTTGATTGATATTCTAAAAGTATCCACCACAATCATTCCTTCAAATACCAAATTTAAATAACTCATATTAGTAACTGAATACAAATTAGTGGATTAATATCATAAACAGACACCAGTCCCATAACTAACTTCATGCAAATCTTTGCTCCAATACCAATCATTCCTATGTATATAAAAACAAAAATTTCGATCTTTCTATATATAAAAAAATATAATAAAAAAAAGTCCATAATTGTGTATTTGAAACAAAATTATTATATAAGATAATAAAGATTTATAATTATTATAAGAAGTGTGTAATTATTATCCAAGATATATATAAAACATCCCATTACATTTTTTAAACATTATCGTATTATTAAGATATTAGAATTATTCCTAAAATATATATATAAACATATCCTATAATTGTATTAAAATACGCAGATAATATTTAATTTTAAAATTATTTAGAGTAGTTCAGAAGATTGCAATAAATATATATGTTATCTGCACTAAAAGTCTCATTATTCAATAATATTATTTTTTATTAGTAAAAGTATAATTTTGAAGTCGTATTAATTATTATTTGTTTTAATAAAAAAAATATTAATAAACAATTTTTTCACAATATAAATATATTTAGTACAAAATAAATAATACTTTATCTTTTATAAATCGTTCAAGATATTGTAGATATTTATAGACGATATTTAAAGATAATAAAAGAATATGCAATACTATATCTAATATTAAATAATAGTAAACGTATATAGCAACAATAATATTGTTCTTGAAATATTAATGAAAATATTGTTGATTTTTTTTTTACTTTAAAATGCATATGCAAATATTTCAAATATAAAATATAATTATTTTATAAAAAATAGACAAATAAGTCCAACAAAATAGTTACAAGTTTCTAAAAACCTCCCTATAAACAATATTTGTTGTGTATTTTGGAAAGAAGGATCACCATAGAAGGTTATAAATAATAATTGATTAATAAGTATTCACTAATATTATGATTTATTTAATTTTTGAAAAAAAAGATTTGGAAAAAATATCGGGAATTTGAAAAAAAAGTCTAAAAATCTAAAACATGAATTACACATCACGAATGTAGATATAGAAAAAATGTAGGCGATTATAATTGTATATACCAAGCCAACAGAATCCAAATTTATTTAGAATATCTTGAAATTTATATTAGATTTCGTTATAAAAGAATTGGGCGGAAAGATTTGCGCAAAATTAGGAAGCCATAAAAATATCTCTTAGGTATATAGTAATTCTGCTCAATATCGTCCAATATATTGCCCAATTCTATTCAAATACATGATTAAGAAATATGATAATATAATTATAAAAAATATAAAAATTCTAATGCACTATCCAGGTCTTAGTTAAAATAAATCTTGAAATATTGGAAAAAATTTATAACCATGGAAGGTTACGATTATTAATCGATTAATAAATTTTCATCAATATTAGGTATCAGTCAAACAACATAATTTAGTACATGGCAAATAATGAGGGTATAAAAAAGGACCAAAATAAGAAACATAATAATTTCAATGAATTATCTATTTTTAAAATAATAATCAAAAGATTTGGAATTTTGGAAAGAATGATAACCATGTAAGGTTATAAATAATAATTGATTAATAAGTATTCACTAATATTAAGATTTAGTCAATCAACAAAATTCAGCAAATGGCAAGAATTTTGGACACAAAAAAAAGGACTACAATAAGAAAGATTCAAACTTGATTGACTTTCCTAAAATTGAACATTAATTGAATAACAAAATAGAATATATCAATTAGAAAAATTCCGATTAATCCACAAATTTAGAATATAATACAATTATATGCGATTATCATGCTACAAAACTAATAACATAATATATACAATTAAATTAAATAATCCGGGTACTTTGGAAAAATAACAACAATGAAAGGTTATGAACAATAAATTATTAATAAATTTACACCGATACTAAGTTTTAGTTAAAGAGCATATTTTTATGTACATGGCAAGCAATTAGGACATCAAAAAATGACTCAATTAAGAAAGATATTAATATCATTGACCTTTCTATATTTGAATATTAATTGAAAAATAACTATTATCTAATCAAAAGATTCGACATGGAAGATGGTAAGTTATGAATAATAATGAATTAATAAATCTTCACTAGTCTTAAGATTTAGTCAACTCGCATAATTTTTTAAATGTCATTTGATTAGTATAACAAAAAAGATCCGACAGAGATAAAAAAATTAATTGGTCGATAACTCTTATATAATTAAAGATAGGTGATATCGTCATGATATTAAGCTAAACCGCCAAAAAAGAATTTTCATTTCCATCAATATAATATATTAATTCCGAATAATAATTATAAAGCAATTAAGAGATTAATCAGTTAAACTAAGATTGAATATTAGATGGAAAAAAGCCCTTATACAATTCAGCAAACAAAATATATGAGAATGAACATTCGTAATCTAGATTGAAATGAGACCAAGCTTAGATAACAATAAATAAGAAGTATCCAATACACCATGGACGTTGCGATCGTCATAGGACAAAAAAAAAACAGCTAAAAAAATATATACACAAATGGGATTGAATAAAAAATTTGGACCAATATAAAAAATTAAGAAATGAAGAAAACTAAACTAAACTAATATTACATTTACTGGAACAAATCAACCGAGAGCTTAGTTAACCAAATGCAAGAATCCAGCCGCATCGATAGCAAGAAAGGAAGAGAAGCAACATTACAAAGTACCTACAAATAAGACAATAAACAAACGTGAGTTGAATAGCAAAATCGAAACTACAAAGAAAAGACACCACCGACCGCAAGGGAAGACGAAGACAAAATAAAAATGTGAAAAACAAAGAGAGACAAATGATGAGAGAATTGAAAATTCGTGGACAGGATCGAAGAATTTATAGATAAATTCAATGACAAATGGACGTCCACGATCGAAAGGGAAAAAAAGAGAGGTCGAGATAAATTTGCAATAAATGGCCAAATGAGAGTGGCCATTCTTGTATTAGATGAAAGCCAAGACATGCCACATAGGCAAGGATAGATTTTGCTAAATAGAGTTTAGGATAGTAACATCTTATTCAAAAAGTAAATTGATCAAAATTGTGAAAGTTGATGATGGAAATGCAACCATAGTCACACCACCTGTAACAAAAAGATTCATTTTTGTTATAAACTATATACAAAAACATAACCAAAAGGAGGCAAGAGATATTGAAAAATAAAACTAAAGGAAATATCACCTCTTCCTCACCACCATACTGCTCCTCTAGTGCTCTCTTAACATCCTCTTTTGTGACCCTTTCATCGTCAAACTTATACCTGAAAATTGAATAAAAAATAAAGTAAGTCTCAAATGGTTTATGGATGAAACAACTTATAAAATTATAGCGCATTTACAGAAGTAATATCCGATTGAACATAAGAGAGGCTGTTTTTTTAGATCTCAAGAATTTTTAACAACTTTCTATGGTTTCCTTGTCTAAACAAGAAAATATGAGATAATAATAGAAGAGAAAGACTTACAGCATAGCATACAGCAAAAGCCTCAGACTGAGATAGCTTCCAGTCTGTTGATTCGTTTGTCACAAAAAATGCAGTCACTACCATAAACACAACGCCAAAAAAGTAGGAATAGGCTGTCATCGATATACTTGCAGGATACTTGGCTAAAACTGGAGGCTGCACAGAAATATAAGTAAAAATCATTATAAACATTTCATCTGGGGTTATTTTTAATGATGAAAATAAACCACTAAAATACAGGTCTCTGAAAGAAAAAAGATGATAAGGATATTGTCAAGATGATTGATACTTCAACAGTTTCTTAAAATTAATATCAGTGCCAAGGCTTTTCAATTTCCAAATGGTGAACTAGACAAGAACACACATAAGCTAAGGACAGCTTAAAGAACAAAATATCGGAATGATTAGAATCTCCACTCTAACCATCTAGAAGGACTTTACATGCTTGTAAGTTTCGTAAGAAAAATTATTATCAATAAAGAAACATCATGTTCACCATCAATCATCAATGCGTTGTAGTTCCAACAAAATTCTAAAACACCGAGATTAGACAAATTTAACTTAACTAGATAAAAGTCATAACATTTTTGGACTATAATTAAAAAACAAGCGTCAAGGCTGATGTCTATTACCTGAATGGCTAGATAACTAGCCATGCACATGCAGTTTCCAATCAAGCATAACACCCCAAGGTGCCAATTATCAAATCCTAAATCAAGAAGACTAGACAATAGCCAACCAGCTGGCTCTGGCTGACCCTTGGCACTTATTTCACTGTGAGCAAAAAAAATCTAATTCCAACGTTCGAATACAACTGGTCTGCAGAACATAGCCATTAGAATGACCCCCGAAACACAAACAAGAGTTCCGCCTATCTTAGCTTGACCTTCAGTATTTCGTAAATTCACAGTTTATGTGCTATACATAAAACAATTACATGTAAACAAGAAAGATTGACAATGATGGCAATATGATGTTCATTTATAAGAAATTTAAAGTAGCATGTATGTCCAAATCTTCAGTTTATATGCTAATCATGCTAAGAAATGACAATATCTAACAGAAAGAAGTTTTACAAGTCTTCAAAGAGGCTCATGATGCAAGATAAAACATCAATGAACTTAATTTGCGGGCATCAGATACTGATTATGACTAAATTTTGTGAAATTAATTACTGAAATCATAATTATCAAAGAAGAATATCTTGATCAATATATGAATTTCGCAATAAACATGAGCCCAAGTCTGGTTCTTGCATCATTATTCATTGAATGAAATAAGAAAAACATCCACATTAATTATAAAAAAAGAGAGAATGTACCGGAATTTCAAGGTCATTCAGACCATACATAAGAGCTTTGTATGTCTCTGGGTTGATTTTGGGTGCCCCCTGCAAAACAACAAGACACTCAAATTTTAAAGAGAATCCTCAAGAAAAATAAAAAAATGAAGGGGAATGGAGTTACCGATTATATTAAATCCTCTATCTCAGTTGCTCGTATGAAGCAATAACAGTGGATCCACGGGAGAGAACCTTGCCAGTATTTTCTGTTGATAAGACCTCTAAACGCATCTGTACAAATATTCAAGTGCTTAATTTCTCCCACTCCTTTTATCTCAAATATATTAACAACAGAAATAAGAAGTTCAAACTCAGAGGGTATGAAAATGCTTAAATTGCAGCATGAAAAAGAAAACACACATTGGATATCTCATATAGAGATTCCCAAAATAGGAGAAGAATTCACTTCTTAGATAGAGATAAACACCGGCAAGATTAAACTGAAAACATCAAACACCATTGAATGTCTGCAGTAAAGGAGGAATTAATTACCACAGTAAACATACACAACATAACATAGATGAGAGACATGGAGAAAAACTAATTTGCAAGGACAAAAACTGCATAAATTTCTACAAAATCAGCCAAGTGGAGATCGAAAAGTAAAGGCCACTGGGAAGTGGGAGCATAGGGAAGAAATATTAGTCGTAATTCAATATTCTTTGCTCACTTATATTGGACGGAGGGAGTAATTTTTATCATCAATAAACATACACATGCCAATGAATACATGCCATATATATTCAATCTCTCCATCATAAACTAAGTCCCTAAGTCCAGACATCTTATTGCGAGTATTTTATGAATTCGGAGGATTCTCCTCCCAGAACCACATCTTGCATCAAATTACATTATCCACCTAAATGCATTAAGCTAAGCATTTCTCTTTAACCAATGACCAAACACTAATTTAATTGAATGAACTGAAAAATCCCTAATTCAATTGAATTCAAGACTAAACCCTAATTAGGTATGAAAACTGAGAAAAACCAATAAATTGATCTCCAAGATAAGTAAACGAGAGGATTTGGCAGAAAACAAACATATCAATAAATTATCTGCTTTACATTGCAAAAATTAAACAACAAACAGAAAGAGGAAAAGTTTTTATCAAACCAAAGAGAGAGAAGCGAACAGAGAAATTCGAAGAATGAAGAATTCATGATTTCTAATCAGATGTGGTGCAAACCCTATGAGATTGAATCAAATTAGCAATATTCATCGACATAGTTTCTCGAAATCACAGAAACTCTCAAAATCACCAAAATTGATCGCATCGATTATAAAATTTGAAGAAGCCTAAAAAACATTTCGAACTCATACCTTTATGGTCGAAATCAGCTGGAATTTAGAGTATGGTCCGCCGGAAACCATATTCATAGCGGCACCTTCGCGCCACCGATCCAGAGCATGAAAAAATATGCTTTCTCTCCCTCCCCCCCTCTCCCGTAGCCATCTCTCTAAGTGTGTATTCTATTTTCTGATTTGATGCTTAGTATTTAGTTTTACTAGTTAAATTAATATACACTACAAAAAAGACGGTGATTAACGATGGAAAATTTGCGACGGACACCAATCTGTTGCAAATTTCATCTATTTGTGACGGATTTTAGACAGTTGTCGGAAAAAAAGAACATTTGCGACGACATTGAACTGCCGTCGCAAAATGTAGAGTTTTGCGACGGGCAAGACTGTCGCAAATTCCAGGGCCCACCACCTTCGTTGCACACCGACAAATTTTGCGACGAACAGGTTGTCGCAAAGTCAAAATTGAAATTTACGACGGCTTACTCCGTCGCAAAACGACCCGTTTAAAGTGACCGTTCGAGAAACAGACCATTTGACTGATTTTGCTATGGCTTACTCCGTCGCAAATCTGACCCAGTTTTGGGAAACGTCGCGTTTGACTGATTTGCGATGGAAAGGCGGTCGCAAAAATTTAATTTTCAAGTTTGCGACGACTTGTCCATCGCAAATCTATAAAAACAATGACGTTTGGGAGTTTAACGGTTGCAATTTGCGACAGAAACCTGTCCGTCGCAAATTCCCCCCCCCCCCCATAAAAGCAGCGACGCTGGCGGAAAAAAGAGAGAAGAAGAAGAAGAAGAAGAGGAAAAAGAGAGGAAAATGAAGGAGAAGTCGGGTGCAGTCGCTGTAGAGCCAATCCGTCCCCACCGAATGCTCGTTTCTTCATTAAATCGTAAGTTTTCTTCATTTTTATCGTTTAAAATTTAATTTCAAAGCATGTTTATAATTTGGTAAGTTTAGAATTGATTTTTGTTGAATTATTAAGTTTATATTATATTTTTAATTTTAGTTTAATAATTTTACAAAATAATATTAGTTAATTGATTTTAATTTAGTTGATTGAATTTAGTTGAGTAGGTAGTTTGAATTATATTAGTTGTTTAATTTTAGTTTAATGATTTTAAATAATATTAGTTGCTTGATTTAAGTTTAATAATTTTACAAAATAATATTAGTTGATTGATTTTAATTTAGTTGATCGAATTTAGTTGAGTAGGTAGTTTGAATTATGTATTAGTTGTTTTAGTTGAGTAATTTGAATAATATTAGTTGTTTGATTTTAGTTTAGTAATATTAGTGAATAATATATAAGTATTTCGAATAATATTCGTGAATTTTGTTATAGATGAGCGGACAAGGCAATGACAATGACAATCAGCAGCCTCCGAGGGATGAGGAGGCGAGTCGAGGAGGGCAATGACAGTGGCAATTTTGAAATACTATTTTGTAGCATCATTCCCGGTCACAAGGTTTCCGCCATTATTACAGAGATAATAAAGGATAATCTAGAGGAGAACGCAATGAAGTTCAAACTCGTCTCGTCGCAGCGGAAGCAACACTACTTGGATGAGTTTCGGGTATATATATGCAAATATTTTTAAAAATATTTGCAAATAAGTTAAAAAAATATTTGCATATATATACCCGAAACTCATCCAAGTAGTATTGCTTCCGCTGCGACGAGACGAGTTTGAACTTCATTGCGTTCTCCTCTAGATTATCCCTCATTATCTCTGTAATAATGGCAGAAACCTTGTGACCGGGAATGATGCTACAAAATAGTATTTCAACAAAGATATTACTAATTCAGTGTTAATTAATTACTTGTAGCAAACATATACATGATCTTAGATCATGTTGTTCTATTATTATCTCGTGAGTTTCATTTATATACCTCGTGGCTTTCATTTATATACCTCGTGAGTTTCATTTATATACCTCGTGAGTTTCATTTAAATGGTCACAATATTTATAAAAACAAGTGAGAAACGAAAATAAATTAATTTGGTTAATTAAAAAAAATGAGTCAATTTGGATACATATACAATTAATTATGTACATATGAACGAATTATAAATTTAAACGGGAGTCGAAATAAATAATTTTACCAAAAAAAAAAAAATTAAATGGCCACAACATTTATAAAAACAAGTGAGAAACAAAAATAAATTAATTTGGTTAATTTTGAAAATAAAATGAGTCAATTTGGATACATATACAATTAATTGTGTACAAATGAACGAATTATAAATTTAAACGGGAGTCGAAATAAATAATTTTACCAAAAAAAAATTAAATGGCCACAACATTTATAAAAACAAGTGAGAAATGAAAATAAATTAATTTGGTTAATTTTGAAAAAAATGAGTCAATTTGGATACATATACAATTAATTGTGTACAAATGAACGAATTATAAATTTAAACGGGAGTCGAAATAAATAATTTTACCAAAAAAAAAAATAAATGGCCACAACATTTATAAAAACAAGTGAGAAACGAAAATGAATTAATTTGGTTAATTTTGAAAAAAAAAATGAGTCAATTTGGATACATATACAATTAATTGTGTACAAATGAACGAATTATAAATTTAAACGGGAGTCGAAATAAATAATTTTACAAAAAAAAATTAAATGGCCACAAAATTTATAAAAACAAGTGAGAAACGAAAATGAATTAATTTGGTGAATTTTGAAAAAAAAAAGAGTCAATTTGGATACATATACAATTAATTGTGTACAAATGAACGAATTATAAAATTACGCATTGTCGAAATAAATAATATTACGAAAAAAAAATAGTTGGGCAAAATATTTTTATAAACAAGTTAGATACGAAAAGAAATTAATTTGGTGAATTATAAAAAAAAAGACTTAATTTGAATACATATACAATTAATTGCATAAAAATGAACGAAAGTAGCAAGTGCCCTAGTGGCGCGCGCCCCCTCCTCTTGCACAAGAGGTCCCGTGTTCGATTCCCCTTGGGCGCAAATTTGAATTAATTGTTCAAGACCTAATAAGACTAATATAGAAGGTGGGCCGCATATAATAAGCAATGGGCTGGGTGGCCCAGTGGTCCGCGCCCGCCCCGGGTGCCCGGGCTCGAACCACGCGAGCCACTTTTTTTTTTGAATAGCCTCGGTATTTTGCGACGACAATATTTCGTCGCAAACTTTGAATTTTGCGATGAAAAACAGCCCTTCGTAAATTATAACAGAAAAAAATGAAAAATAAAATATATAAACATTTGCGACGGACCACCAGCCGTCGCAATTTTGTGCGACCCGGCCGGGTCTGACCCCCAATTTTGCGACGGATTAATCCGTCGTTAATTTGCGACGGACGGTCAAAATCCGTCGCAAAAATTAGCTACGGCTGTTTTAGGAACGGATACGTGTCCGTCGCAGAATCCGTCGCAAATTCCGTTGCAAAACAATATTTTTTTTGTAGTGATATAAGGCTTAGAATGGTAATAGTATCGGAAAAAATATTGATACTGAATTACTAAGGTTTTTTTTTTAAAGTCACAATTTTGGGCGAGCCTTCTAGTGGATTATACAATTAGTATCAGAACAAAAAGTTAATACTAAAAATAAATAGTATCAATCAATAATGTTTTTTACACTAAAAATATTTTGTATCAGAATTAAAATCGATACTAAAACTAATTAGTATCTGAATATTCTTTTTTCGACACAACAACTTTTGCCCAAATGTGATTGGTGTCGGATATTCATAAACTGATACTAATATATACATATAGTATCAGAATATTTTTCCGATACAAATTTTCCGATACTAAAAATCATATTTCTGGTAGTGTACAGACTCAACTACATACTCAGTCTAGCATTGAGTCGGCTTAATAATCGACCTAAAAGTTTCAGTTTCCTCTTCATTAGCTCTTTTTCCCAGTGCAAGACTATATTGCTCAACAAATTCTTTCAAAGTTGTATTGAGATTCACAAAGGCTTTGAAGAAATTATTCATGCCTTCACTTCATTGTGTACTAGACATCCCAGCCCAAAACTCATCCTTAAAATAAAGAGGGACCCATCGGTGTCTCAAAGTATACATCTCTTTCAACTCATATTTCTTCAACATCTCTTCCCATCTTTCTTCGAACTCTGTAACATAGGGAATCGTGAAGAACACTACGTAAATCCTTGTGAAAATCTTTCTTTTCTATATGTTAACCCAAATGTTTCTTTGCATTTCTCATAATATGCCAAATGCACCATCTATGTTTTGTTTGTGGAAGAACTTCCTTAATTCCATTACATGTATAAAGTTTTCATACACTCAAATAAAATAAAAATAAAAATAAAAATAGAAGACAAAAAAGAAAAAAAGAAAAATTGAAGTATGATTACTGATAGCCATGCACTGGTCTGTCAGAATACCATGTGGAGCTTTTCCGGACATGCATGCTAGCCATGTCTTAAACAACCACACATAATTACTTGTTTCTTCTCTTGAAAGTAGAGCACATCCAAACAAAATTGATTGATCATGATGATTCACACCTATGAAAGGAGAAAAAAGCATTCTGTACTTATTATTCAAATAGGTAGTATCAAATGATACCACATCTCCAAAATCTCGATATGCAGCTCTACATCTACCATCAGCCCAAAACACATTTCTTAGTGTACCAGTATTATCAGTGTCATACATGTAAAAGAAATTTGCATCTTTTGAAGATAACTCTAAAAAATGTTTTTCCATTGCAGCAAAATCTTCTTCTTGAAGAGACAAACGCCTATGTTTGATGACCAAGTTTCTACAATCTTTCTCAGAAAAAGAACTGAACTAAATCCTCCATAACGCACGACAAATGTAGTAAAATTTATGCCAATAGGTACTCCAGCCTTTTCATTAGTCAATATGACCTCTTCATTGTGTGGATTAATGAACCTGTAGTTGGGCATCAAACGAGAATCGGTCGGGTCCAAAGGATGATTATGCTCTAATATAACTGTGGTGAGCTTCCATTTTCCACTCTTATCAATAGTGGCTGTTATTTTGGCGTTACAACCAGTAACTTGTGTGCGAGTTGGTTGGGAAGGATCTTTACCCTTTGAAGTAAATTTTCCTTCTTTTGAACAAGTTAATCTCAATCTTTTGCACTTCTTTTCCCGACTTCTAATTTGCATTTGAAAGCCATTTTGTCTTCCAAACTCGTGATAATAACCAATCACTTGATCATGAGATTCAAATGGCATTCCAAGAACAGGAGAAGGTAGAGAATCTTCTTTAGTGGGTTCCGAATCATCTATAATAATTTCTTCTTCTTGATTCATATCTAACCCATCTTCTGTTATATTACCATCAACATTACTTGAATCGGACTCGAGATCAATACCTATGTTATCATCACTTGCATAATCATAATTTGAAGTCCAATCCATGTTCAAATCTATCACAGGCTTCATTACACCTTCCTTTCCCATCCAAATCACCTATACATACACGCATGTAAAAATTAATTGAAATGCTGACATAAATTGAAAGAGCTAGAACACTATCAAATTATTTTATTCACACATGTGAGAAGAGAAAGGTAGATAGAGACATCAGGTACATATACAATACTTCTCCACTCACATTGTCTTAAAACAAAGAGTTTGGAATATTATATCAATATTATAAATTACCTGAAATTAGTCTTCAATAAACAAATGGTTTCGTAGTACATGAATTCGTGAATGGTGATTTCATTACTGTAATTCTTTTGATGAATGTTCAATCTTTTTCTATTTAGTGTTAAAGTTGCTGGAATTTGTATATTAGATAGATTAAAATTGTTTCAAGAATTTTGTATGAGATGTTCAATTCTAGCTCCAACGTTCTTTCATAAATGATCTCGGGAGAAAAAAAAAAAGCAAGAATTTAATTTGTTGTAGATAAAGAGAAAATAATGAAGAGAGAGAAAAGAAAAGAATGTAATTAATGAGATTCCCACGTTTACCACTTCTTTATATTATAAAAAAATATTTTATTTTATTTTTATTTTATTTTATTTGGTGGGTGGATTACCCAGTGGGTAAACTTAGCATACTCCAGATTTGCCAAGTCTTTGTGGAGTCTTGGACTTGAAGTGGTTGTATACTTTATTAAATGTTAATGAGCATGTATTTATAGCCCAGGGGCAGCCCTAAAGCTATCCGGGCAGCCCAACATTTAATGCTTGGGTTGGCCCTAGTTTTGAGTTTGGGTCGAGGCCCTCCGAGGTCATGACCTCGTCCAAATGCAAGGTGGACACGTGGAAAGTGCATGTCCTTTTTCCTGTCACTGATGGAATTACTTCCTAATATGTGATATGTCCCTCTGGATTAGGTGGGGATTCAATGTTCCTTGTCCTTTTTAAGGAATGATTGTCTCTGATAGTGTTTGACATCGCTTTTAAAGGAGTGTACAGACCTTCGCCTCATCTCGTCCTTACCGAGACTGTGCTCGTTCTTCATGACATCGGTTTTGGAGGGAGCAATCCTTGTTCTTTTGGGCCGCACATCGGTGCCTCTCTTTCATGTCGAGGCCGACACACCTTCCGTTAGTCTTGAAAACCGACTCTTCCTTTGAGCTCATGTGGCCTCGGTGGCGCTTCGTCATTCGTGCGCTGAGGTCATTTTATTTACCTTCACGACGAGGCTGTCCTTGCTCCGCGGGGCCAATCGTGCCTTCTCGTCTCGTCCCGAAGGTGGATAAATGTACACACAATATATATGAATTTGAAACCCATGCCAAGTTCAAGTACAATAATATTTTAAGGGACTTATGTGGTTTTTAAATTGTATATATTAATTTAAAGCCCTTTAATCTATATAAAAAATGAAGAGAACCCCAAAAAGATATATTGGTTTCAACAATTAAAAGTTCTTCTACCACAAAGAGAGCAATTTTTAATTACAAATAAACAAAATGAAAAGGTGATTATGAGACGATCCTGCTTCAAACAAAACATTTAACCATTTGAACTTTCTTTTGCCTGAATCCACACTTATCATAAAATGATTTGTTCTCACTATTGCAATCGAGCATGATTCGAAAGCCATCCGACCTTCGAACGCTAGAATCCACAACATCATCTTCAATATGACCAACCTTCCCACAATTCCTTATAAATTTCTTCTCTATAAACAGACTCCCCGTTGCAACAATTTTCCCAAAAATCTTGTCTATAAGATGTCCATCGTCATATTTTACAATTGTTCCTCAAATGCTTTGTCGGAGATGGAGTCACAGATGGTCAGTTGTTGCAGTAGGCTGACGAATCCCTTCTTATTGTTTGTCATCTCTAGTTTCTTGACCTTATATCTCTCTTCTTCTATGGAAGACTATCCCGTTTGCATCTTATCTTAAAGATTGGAGGAATCTTTCTGAAATTTGAAAAAAAATCTCAACTGGGTATAAGGCATATCCAAACGGCCAAACCATAGAGTTACAAGAATTAACAATCTCACTAATCTCGGGTTCGCAAGGCAATCATTAAAAAGTCTATTGAAGAGATAATGTATGATAATTTCCTAGGACCTTATATATCAAGTCTTTAGAATATTTATCGTTAGTATTCAAAGAATATACAAAGATCAGAATATTTTACTGCATATATATCACATATTTTTTTATGATATTTATTATGATAATTCAACAAATATATTTACAAACTAATATTAGCAACTAATTTATTTTAAATATGCACATTAGTGTAACACGTTTATATGATTTTTTTTGTTGAATTTAAAATTCACATCGATGACGATAATAGGATAGTCGGCCGTCAGACGATTTTTGAACAACTGAACTTGCGTCTAACTGTTGTATACAAAGTTTATGGGAAATATATAATAATATTATATTAATAAGTGATATAGGTCATTGCACAATTAAGAGTACTGACAGCAATGTCTTAGTTCTGATACTGTGTCTAAAGCTGTTTCACATGGAAGCTTAATTGGTGATTTAAACACACCCAAAATTAATGTTGGAACACATGTAATGTTGTTAAGAAACATTGATAATCCGATGGGGTTGTGCAATGACACTAGATTGGTGATTACGAAGCAGACAATCATAATCTTTATCTAGAGCCACGCTCAAGGTAGTGATGGCTAGAGAGTGAAAGAGAGGGGAGAGGGTGAGAGTTTTGGTAGATCATATATAGGTTAACCCCTTCGAGAGTAACCCGGTGAGGCAGCAAATTTATCCCGTCGGAGGAGGTGGAAGAGCAGTTCAAAGTCTGAAGCCTTTTAATGGGGAGGTGGATCGTTCTTCAGAAATTTAATTTCTGGAGAATTGTAAGATATCATTGCTAAAGAAGAAGTTTGAAGAGTTTGGTACGGTGGTTGAAATCTTCTGCCTAAAATACGTGATACAGTGGGCAAGAAGTTTGGAAAAATCATGTAAAAGACCTAGATAATTTTCTAGTCTCTCTAAATGAGGTATGGATTGCTTCATATAAATTGAGAATATATAGTCCGAGATTCGGAAGAACGCCGAGTACTTATATGACGAGGCCTAAAATGTCGGGGATGTCAAGACCAGATTCTTTCCCTTCCAATGTTTTTTTCTTCGAAAGTATCCATCTTGATAGATAATTCAGTAATTCGAAATCTCAAAGGTGGATCACAAATTGAAGAAATAATTAGAAGGATGTTTGACTGTTTGTAAACACTCAAGACAATTTAAATCCCTTTTTTCTTTAATAAACAAGATTTAGAGTGTTTCCAAACTCTTTTAAGTGATTAAATTTACCACTTTTAATTAGTTCTTGGGAAAAAATGATAGAGGCTGTTTAATAAAAATATATCGTGAGGGAGTGACTTGATTTAATTATTGCATGAATAAATTTGCTTGATAGGGAATTTGACTAGTGGTTGCGAAATTTGTACAAAAAATGTTGAGTGTCTGGTATAAAAATTTGAATGTAGTAAAATATTAGTGTGAAGTAAGAATCAGAGAGAAATATTACCCATCTAAACATGGATCCTAGGTGATTAATTTAAGTTGAACATATCATTTAATTCGAAAACATTGAAATTACTTCTACTCACAATTTTGAGTGATTATAATTACTTATAGTTTTTCAAAGACTTAATTAACTTAAATTTCTTAAAATTAATTCGTAGTTAAAATTGAAATAATACAACTTTATTTAAAATTCTAACCTCATATATATATATATATATATATATATATATATTTTTTTTTTTTTTTGTGATATCCCATTATTTAGTTCAATCTTTCTAATTCTTTTTGACAAAAACATTTTATATTCAACGCTGTATACTTTTAATTTCCCTAAAAAGTTCAATTTATATTACTTCTTTAAAAGTACAACTAATTACAAACATTCCATAAAACGAAGATCTAACCTTTGACCACGGCCAATATAAGGAGTAGTGAACTAGTTGGTTGAGGTGCAAGAAGAGGACCAACTACGAAAGATAGGTTCACCACCACTAGATTTATTCCGTTTTCCTCTGCAAATTTCCATGCTTATTTTTCTGCTATATAGATTTTGCACAAGCATACCACAACTGCAAAGTTCATAACATCAATTAAATTTCTCAAACTAGTTACTCCCTCCGTCCCGAAGGAACTTGCACACTATCTTTATTTTTATATTTTAGCGAACGAATTGTTTATTAATATTTGAAATGATAAAGTGACTTTTAAAGTAGGGTATGATAGATCAATAACTCTTTTATTATAAAGTAACTTTAAAATTACTTTATCATTTTAAATACTAATAAAAAACTCGTTCGCTAAAACACGTGAAAATAGTAACTGGGCAAGTTCATCCGGGACGGAGGTAGTATAACAAACTAATTAATCAATGAACGGATGATATTTAATAATAAATAATGACTATTTCTCCAAAATAATTATAAGGAATTAATGTGGTTACATTGTAGGTTTTGCAAAATTCAAGATCACTCCAATGAGATTCATTGAGAGGAGACACTTGTCCTGCATCATATCTGTATCTAATTGTAGAACAAGAAGAGGTTAATACAACCCTTTTCACACGGCTAGCTTTCTTACACGACTTTAGCACATTTAAGGTGCCTTTTATGCATGGATCAATCAACCTTTCCTGCAAAATATTATCTTAATTATGTCATGAATGACTACATTATGCAATAACTTAGCGCGTTAAATGAATTTTTTTTTTTTGACATTTACATATTTTTTTCTATCACAAATTCTTTATTTTGCAATTGGATAAATCTTTTTAATATGTTCAATTATATCATATACTATCAACTTATATTGCTGACGTAGCAACCATGAAATCTTTTAAAACAATTACAAATAATTTACATTTTTTTATACTATTTCAATTTAATCACTACTTCTCCGTCTCACATTTATTGGAAGTTAAACATTTGTTCAAAAGGTCCATCCCTCACTTATTAAAAGATTTCCTAATATGAAAATAAAGCAACTTAATCTTTTACAAGTATTTCCTTCAAACATCTTAAGATTACACATGCCATTACTTTTCTCTTACAAACAATATCATCCTTTTAAAATAAAGTTGAAAAAATATTCCATCCATTCAGAAAGTAATTTTATCTTATACTCCAATAATACTAATAAATAATTCACACATTAAAATCCGTATCGAATAGTAAATTATACGTCAACATGAGCTGCCGTCTTGCCAAAAGTTAATCATGAGATAAAACTACAACAATTTAAAAAGTCGTGTAAATAGAATTGCAAAAGCTAAAAATTTGTGATAGAATTAAAAAAAAAATGAAAATTCTTAATTTATTTTGCAATTAATCCTGACTTAGTTGTAAATTCTGCTAGGAACAAAATTTAAAATTTTAATTTGCTCCAAGAGATACAAAAATCTTCCTATTATAATATCGATCATGAAGTTTAACAAATAAAGAGTGACGATCTTTATTAAATTTCTTATATATAAAATATTTTTTTGAAAATTTGAAGAAGATCGATTATTTGTATATATTGACTTGCCTCGATGTTATCAACGTACTCTGATACGAGCACCGGAGACGCCGTATGGAATACCCCGTCCACTCCCGCCACCGCCGCGTCGAAGCTTCCTTCATCCAACAAATCAGCTTTTATAATCTTGTGCCTCTCCTTAGCCCCATTTAGCTCCTTCAAATACCCCACTTTTTCTACATTTTCTATAGTAATAGAAAATGCAACATATTTAATAATTAATCCTATATAAAAAATAACTATATTCTCATAATTACTGATTAATGTCTCAATAAATTACCTAGGCAGTCCTAATATCATACATCATACCACAATATATGATTTTTGAGTATGTACAGGGAGATATTAGTTCATACATGAACCACTAAAGAATATTAGTTATTTTCAAGAAAATAACTAATACCCTTCTATAAAAGCAACTAATATATTTTAGTAAAAACAATTAATACCTTTGATGATTCATATATGAACTATTTTCACTCTGTACTTTATCATGATTTTTTAGGGCAAGAAAATGATCAAGAACCAATCTTGCTTAATATACACTATTGAAAGTAATTTCACTCTTTTATTATGTTTTTATTTTTTTAATCATTTCACAATTCGTCTAACATTATAAGGTTTAATTACCTGGATTTCGAACCGTAGTTCGTACAATGTGACCCTTTTCCAACAGTGACTTGATAAGATAAGCTGCAATAAATCCAGTCCCTCCGGTTACACAATATTCTGGCATTTTCACCTCTCCCCTATTTCCCTTAATACATGTTTAATTGTTTCCTTGAATATTTATGTGAAATGAAATATTTAATTCTTGATTTGATAAGTTTGAAAGTAGTGACGTGTTTGGTGGGAGTCTTGTAAATAAAAGGAGAATCTCATGCTCATACACAACTCATTTATGCTTTAAACCAATAAACTAAAAATTCCGTGCCAGAATTTCTATGATTAATTGAAAATCAATTTTATCTTCTCTTGCTTTTTTTTGCTAAATGTGGGATGGAACGTGCAACTGGTATGCAGTAGAGTTGAGTTGCCCAAAGCTTATACCAGACAAAATGAAAAAATCGAGTAACGTTACTATCAGTGTTTTGTTTTCCAACTGCTAAAAATTGTTAATACTATTCAATTTACAAACTAATATTTTTTTAATTATATGGACAATTTTTTTCTTTATGTATAATACTCTCAATTTTAATTTTTGTACGTGGTTCTATAGCTCATTAACACAGAATCAAATCTACGAAGATTTGATAGTTACTGTGCAACTGGTGAATTTTTTTTTTCCCAAAAATATTAATTTGAATTGATTTAGGTTTGACAATCCATTTTTTTATTTTATTTGGAAAGGTTGACATTCTTATTATAGAAAATGATGTTCTTTTTTCAAAATAAAATAAAATAATAATCTCACCTTCGATCAATTTATTCTAAGAGACGTGGTCTTTCTCCATATATTTAAGGCGACCACAATATATTATATGAAATAATTCATAATAAGTTTATTATAAAATTATATTAAAGTATCGAATATTTGATCAAAAATATCGATAAGCTCATCGGGAGTATCATTAATCTGGATTGATGGTATTACATTTTAATTGTTGTAAATTTTTTTGAACCATAAAGATGTGTGATATATATACACATATGGGCTTAATTGCAGCCTTTTTTTCCAAACCTATCGTTAACTTCCATAGTGATCAACTAGTGCAAAATGAGAAGCAATATTAAGAGTTTCAATTATTTCGACAATGGGGGCAATGCTTCTTTAAGGGTCAGGATAAATACCCTCTAATATTTAGAAATGCACCTATATAAATTATAAATTACCTATTTTACCCTCTCACAAAAAATTAGGGGACGCTTGGTTAGCAACTCCTCAATGATAATGAGAATAAAATTGAAAATTAGTCTAATTATAATTGTTCATTAGAACAAAATCACTACCTCCTCTCCAAAATAAGGTAATCACTACTCCATTTTGATTATCCTATTCTCTCCCTACAATCATCCTCCTCAATCACTCCCCTCTTCCTCCACCAACAACCATTTGTTAACGTTGTCTACTTATATTCCAAAATTGGGGCATGACACTAGCAATAAAGTCACAATTATAACAATTTCTTCCCCCAACATATCATTTTTATTGCGGGGGCGTAGATGAAAAATGTTTTTCATTCCCATTACCATTGAAAAGTTGATAACCAAGCATCTCCTTAATTTCAATACACCCTTTTTAAACACACCCCCCTCTTTTTCCCCCTTTAATTCCAATTCTCAGCCCCTCAGCCCTCAACAATGTCCATCTCCCCCACGCCCCCAACCCACCATCTTCTTTTCCTCCTCCAATTCCCCAACCCCTGCAGCAATGCCCCCGAACTGCCAAACCCCTCCAAATTCCCCCAACCACTGCGTACCATTTCCCCAAACTCCTCAATAATTTAACAGCAGTGCATCATAATTTTTTTTATTGCACCTCTCTTTCCGTGAAGCCAAAGACAGTGTAGACGGTGACTGTGCTTTTTTTTAATGTTCCAGCTACATATTCGAAAATTAAATGGGTGTTTACTCATCTTAATCGAACAAGCAATGGTTATTCAATTGTTGTGATCGAAGAAAATAGCAAATTTCGAATCTGATATCCATGAAAATTCTTTAGATTTGTTTTTAATTTTTTTTATGGATTTTGTTACTTGTTTTTATTTCAATTTTGATTATAGATTTTTCGTTCTTGAGTCAATGAAAGCACCAACTTGAACGCATTCTTTATATTTATTGGTGGTGGTGGTGTTTCTTTAGTGTGAGGGGATGTATTAAAATTTATATTTATTACGTGTGGGAGGGATAAAATAGGCAATTCATTAAACGTAGAGGGTACATAGCTGAACCCCTTCTTTAATCTCCATAGTTTTAGTAACGAGAAACACAAAAAACAAACTAGAAAGTAAAAAAAGTCCGAGTAGCGCAAGAGAGAGAGGAGCAAAATGTGAAAAAGAAATCTAAGCCCATAGAGGCCCATGAGAGAGAAAATTGAGTGGAAAATATTGAAATTCAAAGACCTATTAATATTACAAATTATTTCTTCAATGGGATCTCATTTCACGGTATGAGATTTATAAAATAGTCTCGTATTAATATTTAACTCATACATAGTCTCACAATAGTACCGATGAAAATATTCTACATTCAGAAAACAACAACATTTAGTCTAGATGTTTCATCAATGATATCATCTAGAATTTTATGACTAGGTATCATACGTGAGGAAATTTCAAAGAAAGCCTCTTTCTCTTAAACTAATATTGCAATCATAAAACATTTGATCAAATGTTTTCATTGGAGGAAGACCCAACTCAATAATCTTGCTATTGTCCTTACTGATTTTCAATTAAACAATTTCTTTTTCGCTTTTTTTCTCTTTCCAGTACCTGTTTGTATATAGAAAGTTACTTATACTAATCACCATGCAAATGCAATTACTAGACTAAATGTTGTTTTTTCACTAATTTTTATTTATTTTTACTGAAATAAATATTTTTTCATAAAAAATATATAAGAAATGTGTGTTACTATCTATTCAAATATTGGATTTCACAAATATTTATTCATTTTTTAAAAAATAATTATTTTTCCACACAATAAGACATGTAAGGTAGTGAAAAGTGTATTACTATAATAACACAAATGTCTTACTGGATAAAGATGTATTTGCACAATCATATGTTACTGTAAAAGCAAATGTGTGTTACTGTTGGAACAAATGAGTGTTAATGTTAGAGTAAATGTGTGTTACGTACTACAAATGTGTGTTAATGTTACAATAAATGTGTGTTACTACAAATATGCACTACAAGAAAGTTTAATATTGACTACGGAAATTGTCAATATAGCTACGGAATTACCAACAAAAAAAATTCGTAGGGGAAATTGCCTACGAATTGCCTACAAAATTCTCTAATTGTATAGGCATTTTCCTTCCCCACCTACACAATAATTTGCCTACGGAAATTCCGTGGGCAAATTGTGTTGTAGGTAATTTTTTGTAGGCAATTGGCTTGTAGGTAATTATACCTAGGGATTTTATTCTGTAGGCAAATCAATTCCGTAGGCAAATTGTTTTAGGTTGAGAAATGTAGATGCTTTCATAATTAGAAAATTCCGTGGGTAAATCGTAGGCAATTTTTACTACAAATTTTTTTGTTGGTAAATTTTTGTAGGTAATTTAATTCCGTAGGCAAATCATTATTTTCTTGTGGTGATGTGTTACTATTGGAGCAAATAAATGTTAATGTTAGAGTAAATGTCTGTTACTATTGGAGCAAAGTATGTTAATGTTAGAGCAAACGTGTGTTAATTGATGTTGTAAAAAGTGTGTTAATGTTAAAGCTAATATATGTTATTGTTGGAGCAAATGTGAGTTATATGTATGAAATAATAAATTTAGATTTAAAGGGATGAAGAATAAATCAAGAAAACACATATTTGTCCTTATTGTTAAAGTACAAAAATTTATTTTTTAAGGACTAGTAACACACATTTTACCTTACAGTAATATACATTTGCTCATATAGTAATACAATTTGGAGCAAAAATACTGAAATAAGTTTTGTGTAATTATTATTATTATTATTTTTGAAAATCAGCTTGACCCGCTTAGGATCCGTGAATTTTGGCATGAAACAATTGATTTTTTTTTTGTTAAATAATGGCATATTTTAGGTATCTTCTGATTTAAAAAAAAAAAAATCAAAAGAGGGTGCCTTATATATAAATAATGTTATGAATTAAATAAGTCAACTATTATATCTTTTGAAAAATGTATCAAGTGGTTGAAAATACAGCATCCAAGAACGTCACTATATATATATAATTGTTATACAGGACATTAATTAAGTTGACATTTACTCATTATTAGTGATCAAACTAAAACTTCTAAGCCTAAATTATTAATGAACAAGAGCTAAAAAATGACGTGGACTTAAAAAATAAAATTAGAACCAGCTGAACTTTGTACTTAATATGTCAGAAGTCAAAATTTATTCTAAAAATATATGGTCGTATATGTAATGCAATTATGATATATGTATACATTGTCAACGTAATTAAAAGCACTGTGGAAAAACTCCTTTTAAATAAAAAAAAAAAAAAGTACCTTGGAAAAACTCGTGTATTGTTACTTTGCCACAACCCCACCTTCGCATAGCTAATTTTCAGCACATCACAAGGAGAGCAACACGCAACACCTCACAGAAAAAGGAAGATAGGCTTTGAAGATTTAAACATATCTGTTGAGGTAATAGTTATCCCAACACACTTGAATGTTTTGTTGTTTATAGTTAATCTACACATTCACTTAAATTTTATTTAGGATAAGTGTACGTAATTTAGCTTGTGGTTCTTATTTAACTAACCGAACTTTTTAGAGAGTTCAAAGAAATCACTGTAGAATCTTGCATAAGGATAATTACCTCAACAAGCTTTTCCATGTTTGGTATTCGCTAGTTAATTAATTATTTGATTTAGATTAATTTTGAAATTTACTTTAGATAATTTATTAGGATAAAATTCATTCTATTTGTTTGATCGATGTTTTGCTATAACTGTGACGGCATATATTTGAAGGGCTATATGGCGTACATATTTAGTTTCGTGAATCAACATTTAATTGGATACTTATGCCCACTGCATAGAAGAATATTTTTATACTCCCTCCGTCCCTGAGTAAACTTCCCACTTTCCTTTTCGGACGGTCCCCCAATAAACTTCGCATTCCATAAATGACAAAAACAACACTTTACTACATATAAACTTTAACCTTCAAATTCATACAATATTACCAAAGTGTCACTCATCCAATTCACTTTTTAACACTATTCATTACTTTATCTCAAAAGTCAACATGTGACCCACCATATATTAATAAACAAATACATTTTCTTAAATCATTAATTTAACAAAAAGAAATGAGAAGGAGTACTTGAGAGGAGAGTATTAAGAAAACACGTTTTTGTGTACATATTTTTTTCTTTTTAATTATTGTGTAATAGTTTATGATGATTATTCAAAACTACTAGAATATTTTGATATATTAGACAAAACTGAAAGGAGGTTTTTGTAATATACCAGTTATGGTTTGCTATATAATGTAGAATACACACCAAGCAAAAATAACAGCAAACTCAACTTTCTCCGTCATGGTAAAACTTAACTATGTGAAGCTAGGCTACCTTCTCGTCTTCTTCCTCACACTCGGCCTTGCCCTTCTTTTCATGGAAGTCCGGCACACCACCTCATTTCACTACATGTCCACATGTTTCTTCTCTCTCATTATCATCTCTACCTTAACCCTAATTTTCTACCTCTTGAATCCTCCATCCATACTACTCGTTGATTACGCTCTCTTCAAACCTCCACGCAGCCACCATGCTCCCCACGCGCTCCTCATCGAGCGATGCCCAGAGCGTCGATTTTCAGAAGAAAATCCTTCTACGCTCCGGCCTCGGTGAAGAGACTTCCTTGCCCCTCTGCTTAATACAAAGTATGCCACCCTCGCCCATGCAAGGGAAGAAGCCGAGCTCGTAATATTTTCCTGCATGGATTCTCTTTTCAAGAAAACGGGGCTAAACCCTAAAGACGTCGACATATTGGTCCTCAACTGCGGCCTATTCTCCCCAACCCCGTCTCTAACCTCCATGGTGATCAACAAGTATAAAATGAGGAGCGACATTAAAAGCTTCAATCTCTCCGGCATGGGGTGCAGCGCTTCTTTAATCTCCATCGATTTAGCAAAAGACCTTCTCCGTCTCTATCCAAACTCGAACGCCGTGGTGATCAGCACCGAGATCCTCACCCCCAGCCTCTACATGGGGAAAGAAAGACCCATGCTCATCTCCAACTGCTTGTTCCGAATGGGCGGCGCCGCCATTCTCTTATCCAACCGCCGCGCAAAGTATCGCCTCCTTCACGTCGTCAGGACGCATAAAGGAGGCGACGACAAATCATATAGATGTTTGTTCCAAGAAGAAGATTCCCAAGGTTATATTGGGGCAAGACTAGGTATTCAATATTTCATTATTTTTTCAGGATCGTGACACAAGGGTAACTTTTTGGGCTGACAAAATGAAAGGATAATAACTTTAAAATGTAGCAAATTGAGAACAAATCACCTTGAACCAATGCAAGTCAGGCTAATAGGCCTGATTTGGGTTAGAATTCAGGTCCAAATTGAGCCAATTTGACCTTAGTTCTGGCTGAACTTGACCTTTATTTGCAAAATTTTAAAAGTTACGGTACTTAAATTGTCAATCTAAAAAGCTACGATCCTTATTTTTGTCATTTTGAAAAGTTACGATCCTCATTTTGTCAACCCGAAAAATTACGGTTCTCGTTTTGCCACCCTTTTAAATTACAGTCCTAAAAAACAATTTTCCCTCTGAAAGTCCAAACTTGCAGAGAAAATGTAAAATTTAATTCATTTAAATTATTTCCCTAACAGGTATTGATCTGCCGGCTGTGGCCGGCGAGGCTTTGGAGACAAACATGACTGCGGTCGCGCCGCTCGTTCTTCCTTCCAAGGAGAAAATAATGTACGGCCTTTCAATCATTGGAAGAAAAATCATCAACTCAAAGTGGAAGCCCTACATCCCGGATCTCAAACGGGCGTTTGAGCATTTCTGCATCCACGCCGGGGGGAGGGCGGTGATAGATGAGCTGCAGAAGAGCCTCCGCCTGACGGACGACCAAGTGGAAGCTTCTAGAATGACACTGCATAGGTTCGGGAATACGTCGTCGTCTACGCTTTGGTACGAATTGAATTACATTGAGTCGAAGGGGAGAATGAGGAGGGGGGATCGGGTGTGGCAGATTGCACTGGGGAGTGGGTTTAAGTGCAACAGTGGGATTTGGATCTGCAATCGGACGGTGGATGGGCCGTGGGATGATTGTATTGATCGCTATCCAGTTCACATTGGATACTTTTTTAAACCTTAATTATTGGATTATATAAATTATTTAATGAAATATTTAAACAATATGAGACTGTTTTATGGCACGAAAAAATGAAAATAAATATAATTAGGACATTAACTCATTAACATTTTAGTAGGGATGAATGTTAATTTGCGTTGTCTAATGCCATGAGACGATATCATATAAAATTTTGCATTTGAACAATATATTAAATTATGAAGAAAAATTAATGGTCTTGGTTTAAATTAAGCAATTACGGGAGGTCTGTTTTTATGTCTTGTCCGTCACGATGTCAATTAATACTTTGAAATAATCATGCACACTTTATTTTTTTTGGATGTGATCGATACATCCTACACAGTTTGGATGGGCTGCTGCAAATGGCTAGGTGTAAACACAGTTCTTTCCTCTAATCCCGCGACAAATCTACTACACTTTAGTAGGATTCTTAGGGGAAAAAGGGGGGAATTGTTTGTTGTTTGCATCTGGGAATGTATTGTTTGGATGATGTGGAAAACACGAACACTACAAAAAAAACACTGTTTTGCGACGGAATTTGCGACGGAAAATCCGTCGCAAACAGTGTTTTGCGACGGATTCTACGACGGACACGTATCCGTCCCTAAAACAGCCGTAGCTAATTTTTGCGACGGATTTTGCACTCCGTCGCAAATTTGGCGGGTCAGACCCGGCCGGGTCGCACAAAATTTGCGACGGACAGTATTCCATCGTAAATCTTTCGGGTTAGACCCGTTTGGGTCAACAACATTTGCGACGGCCACATTCCGTCACAAATGTTTATATATATTTTTTTTATTTTTTTCTGTTAGAATTTGCGACGGGCTGTTTTCCATCGCAAAATTCAATATTTGCGACGGATTTCGGCCGTCGCAAATTACCGAGCCTATACCAAAAAAAAAAAGTGGCTCGCGTGGTTCGAGCCCGGGCACCCGGGGCGGGCGCGGACCACTGGGCCACCCGGTCCATTCATTATTATATGCGGCCCACCTTCTATATTAGTCTTATTAGGCCTTGAACAATTAATCCATTTTTGCGTCCAAGGGGAATCGAACACGGGACCTCTTGTGCAAGAGGAGGGGGCGCGCGCCACTAGGGCACAAGCTACTTTCGTTCATTTTTATGCAATTAATTGTATATGTATTCAAATTAAGTCATTTTTTTTTTATAATTCACCAAATTAATTTCTTTTCGTATCTAAGTTGTTTATTAAAATATTTTGCCCAACTATTTTTTTTATTTTGTAAAATTATTTATTTCGACAATGCATAATTTTATAATTCGTTCATTTGTACGCAATTAATTGTATATGTATCCAAATTGCTCATTTTTTTTCTATAATTCACCAAATTAATTCATTTTTGTTTCTCACTTGTTTTTATAAATGTTGTGGCCATTTAATTTTTATTAGTTTGGTAAAATTATTTATTTCGACTCCCGCTTAAAATTATAATTCATTCATTTGTATGCAATTAATTGTATATGTATCCAATTGACTCGTTTTTTCCATAATTCACCAAATTAATTCATTTTCCTTTCTAACTTGTTTTTATAAATATTGGGGCCATTTAATTTTTATTATTTCTGTAAAATTATTTATTTCGACTCCCACTTAAAATTATAATTCGTTCATTTGTATGCAATTAATTGTATATATATCCAAATTGACTTATTTTTTTTCCATAATTCACCAAATTAATTCATTTTCGTTTCTCACTTGTTTTTATAAATATTGGGGCCATTTAATTTTTATTATTTCTGTAAAATTATTTATTTCGACTCCCGCTTAAAATTATAATTAGTTCATTTGTATCCAATTAATTGTATATGTATCCAAATTGACTCTTTTTTTTTTCATAATTCACCAAATTAATTCATTTTCGTTTCTCACTTGTTTTTATAAATTTTGTGGCTATTTAATATTTTTTTTGGTAAACTTATTTATTTCAACTCCCGTTTAAATTTATAATTCGTTCATTTGTACACAATTAATTGTATATGTATCCAAATTGACTCATTTTTTTTTCAAAATTCACCAAATTAATTCATTTTCGTTTCTCACTTATTTTTATATATGTTGTGACCATTTAAATGAAACTCACGAGGTATATAAATGAATAATAGAAAAACATGATCTAAGATCATGTATATGTTTGCTACAAGTAATTAATTAATTAACACTGAATCTAAGCATTCCCGGTCACAAGGTTTCCGCCATTATTACAGAGATAATGAGGGATAATCTAGAGGAGAACGCAATGAAGTTCAAACTCGTCTCGTCGCAGCGGAAGCAGTACTACTTGGATGAGTTTCGGGTATATATATGCAAGTATAGTACCCGAAACTCATCCAAGTAGTACTGCTTCTGCTGCGACGAGACGAGTTTGAACTTCATTGCGTTCTCCTCTAGATTATTCCTCATTATCTCTGTAATAATGGCGGAAACCTTGTGACCGGGAATGATGCTACAAAAATTGTTCAAAAAACATAAATAAATTGTTCAAAAAACATAAATAAATTGTTCAAACTGACTCTCTCTTCTCTCTCTCTCTCTCTCTCTCTCTCTCTCTCTCTCTCTTCATGATCTTCTGAATGATGGTTCACTGTTCCAGTGATCCACCAAACCATCCCATATCGATCGTCCGTCTGGTGCTCGACCCAACTCCACCCGATCCCCACGCTCCCACCGCTTCTTCAGGCCGTAGATAATATTTTTGTACCGTTCTTGCGCTTTCGCACAGAATAATTGGTACATAATACTATCGTTGGCAGGGTCCCAAACGCACCGCCTCTGCAAATAAATTAAAATAGAATATTAACGAATAAATTAAAAAATTAAAAGTTAAATTAAAATCATAATAAATAAATTTATTATACCTTGAAGTCATCAAAGTACTCCATCCTCTTTTGCTCGGACACTTGACTCCACGAGTGGGCACCATACTCAAACTGTCTCATCCTAATGATTTGTGAGACGATTGAGCTAGTCTCATGGGCTGGAAGCAGTCCGTGACAACAAAATTAAAAAATCAAGTTAATTATATTAATATATATATTTAAAAATATACATAATTCATTAAAAAATACTTACTTGTTGTCGACTATGATGACAGTGAGAAAATTATCTTGACCTGGGTTCATCTGTAATAATTTTAAATTCAACTAATAAAATCAATCAACTAATATTATTCAACTAAACTAAAATCAATCAACTAATAATATTATTTTGTAAAACTATTAAACTTAGATCAAGCAACTAATATTATTCAAACTACCTACTCAACTAAATTCATTCAACTAAACTAAAATCAATCAACTAATAATATTATTTTGTAAAATTATTAAACTTAAATCAAGCAACTAATATTATTCAAACTACCTACTCAACTAAATTCATTCAACTAAACTAAAATCAATCAACTAATAATATTATTTTGTAAAATTATTAAACTTAAATCAAGCAACTAATATTATTTAAAATCATTAAACTAAAATCAAATAACTAATATAATTCAAACTACCTACTCAACTAAATTCAATCAACTAATATTATTTTGTAAAATTATATATTAAACTTAAATCAAACAACTAATATTATTTAAAATCAAACAACAAATATTATTTAAAATCAATTAACTACCTACTCAACTAAATTCAATCAACTAATATTATTGTGTAAAATTATATATTAAACTTAAATCAAACAACTAATATTATTTAAAATCATTAAACTACCTACTCAACTAAAATCAAACAACTTATAAATATTATTTTGTAAAATTATATATTAAACTTAAATCAATTTACTAATATTATTTTGTAAAATTATTAAACAATTCAACTAAAATCAATCAACTAAAATTATTTTGTAATATTATTTAAACATGCTTAACAATTAAAAATTAACAAATTACTAAAACAATTCAACTAAAATCAAACAACTAAAATTACTAAAATTAAAAATATAATATAAACTTAACAATTCAACTAAATTCAATTCTAAACTTAACAAATTCTAAACATGCTTGGAAATTAAATTTTAAACGGTAAAAATAAAGAAAACTTACGATTTAATGAAAAAACGAGCACTCGGTTGGGACGGATTGACTCTACAGCGACTGCACTCGACTTCTCCCTCCTTTTCCTCTCTTTTTCCTCTTCTTCCTCTTATTATTCTCGCCGCCTGCGCTGTCCTTTATATAAGGCGAAAAAATTTGCGACGCACGCCTGTCCGTCGCAAATTGCGACCGCCAAACACCTGAACGACGTCGTTTTTTAGTATTTGCGACGGCCAATCCGTCGCAAATGTGAAATTAAAAATTTTGTGACGGACAATCCGTCGCAAATCAGTCAACGCATCGTTTCCCGAAAGGTCGCGCGACGTTTCCCGAAAGGTCGGGTCAATATTTGCGACGGAATAGGCCGTCGTAAATTCGAAGTTAAAAATTGCGACGGCAATATCCGTCGCAAAATAGTCAAGTGGACCGTTTCCCCAACGGGTATTTTTTAACGGGTCGGTTTGCAACGGACTAGCCGTCGCAAAACAGTGCAGTTTGCGACGGTTTTTTTATTTCCGTCGCAAATTATCTTTTTTTCCGACGGGTCTCCAATATCCGTCGCAAATGCATGAAATTTGCGACGGATAATTGTCCGTCGCAAATTTCCCGTCGCAAAACAATTTTTTTTTTGTAGTGGAAATGCTGTGATCTTTCGGAATGAACAATTTCTTGTTGAAGTGGGAATATGGGCATGTTATTTAAATTTTAGGCTATTTTTTTATTTATTTAAATTAAAGTCACCCAAAACTAAAAACAAACATCACCGGTTTTATATCCTAACAGGAGAGATGTACAATTAATCGTTATTCCTAGTTCCTTGCAGTGTTTTTGGTGAGGATAGAATCAAAATGGAGACACAAACCTCTTATTGTTTCCAATTTGGGAGAAGTGCAATATCCAACGTAGAGGCTAAAAACAAACAAAGAAAACTGAAGTTGTTTATGAACGGACTTAAAAAGGAAGTATAGTTCGAAAGAGTAGTCAAGATATGTAATATATTCATAGATTTGCTTGTATTCATGCATGCTTTCAATTAATATAATGGGTCCATTTTTGTTTTTTTTTTTGGTCAGAAAATATATTTAATTGCATTATTGAATTCATTGCAAACTCTTTACTTAAAAATACCGTGAAGGAATTTTAACGTACATATTTATTTTTACAAATAAATTAAAATTGTGTCTCATAGTGTTGGAATGGTGTTACAACAAATTTGGAGAGAAAGAAACCAAAAGTTGTGGAATGGGCGATGCAATACGCCTACAAAAGTTATACATTTATCAGCATCGTTTTGGTAAAAATGAAAAAATTCTAAGAACGAATGAAATACGAGAAAGACAGAGCATCAAGTATACTGTGGAGCATAGAATAAACAACCTATGTGCACGTGAAAATTAAATGTTGATGTCGCTTTCTTTAATGATTTGATGTAAACAGGGGTAGGCCTTATCCTTAGGGATGATGCAAGCACTTTCTTGTCAAGAACCATGACTTTAAATGGATGTTGTCAAGAATACAATACTTATAGCTACTCAATTTTATTGATGAATAATATAAAAAATATATATATATATATATATATAAAAGAGAGGTTTCTTGTTCCATTGAACAAGAATCTAGCTAAATCAAGCCTATAATCTATTTATAAGGAAATACCAAATTACAATAAAATTTGCATGATAAATAAATCTATTTACAATATTTTGTTGATCTTGATTTTGATCTTCAGTAACTTCTTGATTTGTGATCTTTGATATCATATCTCTAACAGATACTTGTGAAAACAGGGGAAGCATCGAATTTGTTTTAGGCATTATCTTGGATTAAAAGCTTGGGAATTGACAATATAATCATAGAGGAGGATGCACAACTGGTTGTAGATACTATTAACAACTCAGGTGTTTTTTTATATCTATTTATAGAGATTATGTTAATTCTTGCAAGGTCATTATCTCTCGAATATTATTGTTACTTTCGTAAAAAGAATGCCAATCAAATGACACACAAATTTGCAAGGGTGTCTCAGTCTGTAGAAAATCTGTTTTACTGGGTTGACCCTCCAACGTTTGTGGTTGGACTCCCTAATGTAAGTTGTTCGTGCAATAATCAGAATTAGTTACCACACTTATAGAACTATTTCAGTCAAAATTTAATATCATGTGATTTTTTTGTAATTCATACAAAGCAATAATAAAAAAGTAAAGCCACCTTATTTTGAAAAGTAAGAAAAACTGAAATTTTCTGTATAATCAACTTTTTTTTTTTTATGTAATGCACGATAGAGTTACTCTGTAGAAAATGAAAGGATAAAGATAAAGATCATCGATAAGCCGAGATGTAGTGGATTGGGAACCATTTCTTAATCCCGAAATATAAAGCTTAGATAAAATATATTAAGCCCAATAATATGGTAACTAGGTAACAAAGACAAGTCCACGTACATCAAGTTTGATTAGCCAAGGTTAAATACAGTCCATTTTTTGGATAGTAAACTCCATCGGATTTTTTTTTTCTAAATTTATTGAGATTTTCGGATTTCTTTTTTTTGTCAAAAATGTGTATGTTTGTTTGTATTTTTTTTTTATTTTTGAATTAGTTATTTTGAAAATTGTCATTTTTTCGAAAAAAAAAAATTCGAACACATTTTGGGTGCAGTGTATTATAAAAAGATAGGACAGTAGAAAACCTTGGCCTTGAAATATTAGCCACTGTAACGATAAAGTGGCCCATTAGTAAATGATTTAAGGTTATGGTTGGATGGAGAGATTTGGGTAATGGATTTTAAATTCACACTATTTATTTAGGAAAAATATTCAAATGAATAAATTTAAAATACTTAGCTTTGATTCTAGCTCAAATAGGAGGATTTTAAAATATCTAGGAAAATCATGTCATTTTAAATCCATAGATTCACAAATCCATTAATTTTGAAATGCTAACATTTCAAATAACTTTATCCAAACACAACCTAATGATTTTAAAATGACTTTGTGTATTTTAATTACTATCTTAAATCTTTTACAATGTTACGACTTTGTTAACTATGAATTTTGACATGGATTTGACGTCCACATTCAAATCATTCAACTAGTTTGGCTAAGAACTCATAATAATAAATTTTAATTTTCTCGTTACAATTATAGTTTATTATTTAGGATCATAAAGCAAATATTACTCATAATTATGGAAAAATATTTTTATTTGTCATTAGTATAAAATAGGACCTAAAAAGACTAACATACTCATCTCCTATGGTGGATTGAGTTAAGTCTGTTTTCAACTCAAGAATACCGACGAAGAATCTCCCAGGCGACAACAAGAGTTGTGGCGGAGGAAATTTGTGGGAGTACTTCGGTAGAAGCAGATCCAAGATAAGTTGGTCTTGGCGAAACCATGACGGGAACAACGGATTAGAAGCAGGCGGTGATGAGCGGAAGTTTTAGATCACAGATCTTGTTAGAGAGAGACTCGTGATACCATATAGAAATTGATAAAACTGATTTATATTAATTTGAGGGAGATACATTGGGATATATACAAATACAATATGAGTGTTGTACAAGAATCATATCAATTAGAAGATTTGTATTGATATGAAGATGATATGCAAATCAGAAATAATCTCTAGAATCTTCTGTTTTCTTAATAAATTATTCCTAAAAAAAGTCAACAAATCCCACAATAATTACCGCCACACAATTAACATACCAATACTAAATTATCCCTAATAATAAGTTAACAAAATCCACAAAAATAGCCTTAATAATCCTAAAATCACTTCAATCTTCCTAATTAAACAAGTCGCTACTAATAGAATACATCATATTTATGAAAAAAAAAAATATACATTAATACAAGATATATCGAATATACATATTACATATGTGCAATTTTATAAATCCAAAACAATTGTAGAATAACACTGATATTATATATTACACATGAATATCAGTGACACCTATAAATAAATTAAACGTGTGCAACTACATGGTAGAAAGAACTTCACATGGGTGTTGATGACCGTTACTAATCGCGAAGATTAATGGTTGTTTTTAGCGGTTAATTGATCACCAAACAATTACGTGTGATTGATCACTAACGTAATTAGTGAATACGAAAATTTAGGTTCAAGTTGGATTATAGCGTAGATAAGCTTACGTGATTAATTTGAACGTAAGGTAACGAGCTGCTTTAGATTCGTAGTCGAAGTTTGGACGTGTATGATAATTTGTGCTTATTTTATTAGCTGAAAAAATCTAAGTATTTATAAACATTTGCCTAGCAGGAGGTGTCATGACCTTTGGCCTACCAAGCTTGCATGTGTAACACTTGGGCTTTGACTAGTTTGACCTTATTTAAATTAAATTATATCCTTCTATGCTGGACTTGCTCGCAGTTAAGAGGTGCTCGTCCTGTTGGACTTGTCCTCGAGGTGTCCTTAGTCTGATTTTGTTGGTCTTTAGTCTTGCTGGATTGTAGTCTTAACATTATAGCTAGTTTTGTTTGGCGGGGTGTCGTTTGTGTTCACTGGATCCCCCCATGGTCCGCATGGTCTATAAGCAATCCTGTTCGCCGGGTTAGTCTTTGCTCTGTATGCAGGATCTGCTCGCCATATACCTTGTTCAATTCTTGATCTTGATTTTACTTCATCTTAATCCGCGGGTATTTTGTGCTAACCCTGATCGCCCAACTAGTGATTATGCTCGCCTATCAACAATTGCCCCCTTGCCGATCATTAAATTGTGACGATGATAAGCGAGCAATTCATGGGTTGGCAAATATTAGGTGACACTAAAGCGAGCAGAAATAACGAGGTGCGAACAACTCTTCATGGGTGGACAACATTGGTCGAGCAGAGTCGGGCCGGTGATGGTTGGGATCCCCAAGTCTGGGTGCGGCTCGAGGTGGACGTGGGCGGAATGATTGCCGCCGCCCACGCGCACGTAGTCCCGAGGTGACGCGCCTCCCAATTTGTCGAGCAGAACTTGCACGCGCTCGATAATTGCATTTTGGTCCCTCAACTATTGGACTTGCTCGCCTGGAATCTCATTTTTCCAGATACTATTTAAGGATTTTTTTTCCAATTTTGCTCATTTTCACTATTCATCAAGCGCGAATTTTACTCCTCCCCTCTTTTCAAATTTCCGGCGATCGCTCCTCCGACTTCGGTGACCTCTAATCCATTTCAAGGTAGTTTTCTTTTGTTGTTTTCTTCCTCTTCCTTCTTTCTATTGTTGTATGCGTTTAAATTTTTGTAAAATCCTGAATTCTGCCGTTGGGGATTTTGAACCGTCGTTTCCTCCGTCGTCGGAAATCGCCTCTACCGAAACCTTTTAAACTCACAAATCCTGATGTTATCACTCTCCGAGACTGGCTCTTTCCATCCTCGTAATCCTGAGAAACGACCCATCAAGGAAAACCCTAACATTGTGAACCTGGAGTCAGACCCTGAGGTAGCCTCAGTTGCTCGCTCCGTAAACTCGGGAGCTCGCCACCGGGAAGAGGGAAGAGCGAGCAAATCCTGCACGCCAGCTTATGAAGGAAACAAGTTCCGACCTCCACGAAGACGAGGACGAGAAGGCTGAGGTGCTCCAACCTGTGAACCCTGACGAGCTAACCTGGGCATACCTCAAGGACATAAACTTCCCAATGCCTAATCCAATTAAACATCAAATTCCGGTCGCCGTTGCTCGCCGAGTGGACATGGGGCGAATACGAAAGGGAGTATTCAAGTCGCTTTGTAGTGCCTGCTTGCGGGGTACGGAGACTCAAAGCGACCGAGTTCGCGGCGAGCTGCATTGTGTCTGCCATCACCGAGGAGGAGCTGCCTCAAATTCGGAGGGATTACAAGATTCCCTTTGATATACCAATATATGCCCCCTTGACGGATGATAGGGCTGATCGCCCACCCCGCGGACTAACGGCGATCAACCTTGCTACCCTCGACGCCGGGATCACCTTGCCGCTGCATCCTCTGGTCGGCCAGTTTCTGGAGCGCACAAACTTGGCCATTACCTAGTTGACCCCCGTAGGGTGGATGAACCTCATGGCCTTGATGGTTCTGTTCGCCCTTGAGGGATACCCCAACAAGCTGTCCGCCGAGGAGGTTTGTTATTTGATGACGATCACCGGCTGCACTGGAGAGGAAGCTGGATGGTATTACCTCGAGGCGCGACCAGGCCTGAAATTGGTGGAAGACATCCCAGGGAAGGTGCGGGATTGGAAGCACGACTGGTTCTGGATAGGGGGTGACTGGCGTGCTTCTGCTCGCCCTTTTGGTGGCCCTGAGCGGGTTGAAACTGTTGGAGTTATACGTGAAAGTATGCTTTTACTTTGTATAACTCGTGTATCAAACACTCGTTTTATGAGAATAATTCTTTTATCGCATTTGCTTTAGTTATGATTGAATGTTGAATTTCTATTGCAAACCGTTCAATATATAGTACGTGTTACATAGTAGTTAATGTGGTGATACCCGATCACGGAAGACGACATTAACAGTTTACTTGTAACTAAACGTACATTTTCACGACCTAGGTGGAATTGAACAATCCGCCGTGAAAGGTCGATGTGTAAGGCCCAGATTAGTCTGTCTTGACTAAGAGATTGCACTAGCACATTTAGTATGTGTTGAAGAGGTCCTACAGCGAGGAGAAATTCTTCTGTTCTGAAAGGTGAAGAATTAGACCTCAGTGGTTGTTGATTTCTTAATCTTCGTCACTTAAATAGGACCGTGTGTGCTTAATAGTTACTGCTTTGATTCATGTTGGGTGAGAATCATTGCGACTTCGAACTTTGTGTCTTGGGCAGTAATATTAATCATACGACGGTTGCTAAGATTTAATACGGAGAAACGCGTGCGAGTACGGCTCGTGTGATTAGTCCCCTTGGTGGGCTCAGAAGTTTTATTGTACCAAATCTTGCAAGTGAAGAATTAGTTTCTTCGGTACGAATAATAATGTTGAGTTGTCTTTACTCCAAGGTGAAAGATGTTAATTAATTTAGAGCTATTCAGAAGCTTAATTAATTAATGGACTTGATAATCTTAAACGCGGGAAATAATAACCGGGAGCCCATATTATCGTAATATGGATTAAGATGGATAGTGCAATATTAATTTATTAGTGGTAATAATTAATATTAATGGGCTGAATTATATTGGGGCTCAATATTGAAATTCAGAAGTCCATTAGGAGATCCAATCTTAATTCTCCTTAAGGCCCCTCAAGTAGCCCATTAAGTAGCCCAATAATGATAAGGTGATTAAAATAAAAAGATAATATCTTGCTGATTTTTCTTCATATTTTCGAAAATAAGTAATTCAAGGAGAGAGAAGATTTTGTTGATTTTCTTGAAAAGATATTATGGAAGATATGTATTCTTGGAATACAAGAATATCTCATATATTCAAGAAGATCCAAATCTTAGGATCTCTACATGATATTTTCGAAAATTACCCTTAATTAGGAGAGTGAGATTTTTGTGGAATATTTTATTATGGAGAAAAGAATATATGGGATATATTCAAGATTTCTTAGAGACTAAGAAAAGATTTTCTCCAGGCCCATAAAATCTCTACAAATTTCGGTCACTACTCTTATAAATAGGGGGTGATTATTTCATCCCCAAGTACATAATTCCATGTGTTGGAAAAATCAAGAAGCATAGATATTTTTCTTTTTCCTTAGTTTATTAAATTGCTTGAAAGCGTCTCCCACCGGCGATCAAGTGAGGTGAAAAGGGAAATACTTGAGAAGGCTTTGGGTTGATAGAGCGAGATTACAAGTGTCCCGTATATCCAAAGGCCAATACTACGAGAGGTACGTTAATCGCATATTTACTTGTTTAATTCAGCCTAGTTAAATATGTGAAATTAATTTAACATGCATGATGATAATTAGTTGTTGGAATTATTATTTGAATTAATTAGGATTAATTCATGCTAGTAATAATTGTATTTAAATTTGTATTTAAAATTCATCCCGAATAGATTCCGGGCACCCCTATTTTCCCAACAACTGGTATCAGAGCCACGGTTTCGGGCTCTGAATTTTAAATTAGAATTTAAATTGTTAAACATTAAATTGAAATTGGATAGTAGAATTGTTAGATCTTTTTTGCAGGTATCCAATTGTCATGGTTTTAATATTGTTAATTTCATGCGTGTAAATTAATTGTTTTTTAATTCGATTCGTTCGAATTCGTTTTTCTCGTGAGAAAATCCACGAGTAGATTAGTTATTTTTATTTTGATTCGATCATTGTAATAGACTAGTCTAGATCTAGTATTTATTTTTTTTGTAAAAATAAATTGTAACCGGATCGTGACGAAGAACGAAGAATTAAAAACGGCGTACCCGGACGACGCATACAAGCGTGGCGCGTGTATGGACGTAAAATCATGCAAGGGGTGAAGAAAACGAGGACGAACGGCGAAAAAAAACGGTGCACGGGGGTGCACGGCGCACGCCGTGCGCAACGGGTGCAGGGCGCCGCGCGCACGCGTGCGCGCGCCTCGGGCGCGGGCTGCAGCGCCTCGGGTGCGCCTCGGCGCGCCTCCGTGCAGCGCCTCGGGTGCGCCTCGGGGCTGCGCTTCGGCGCGCTTCGGGCAGCGTTTCGGCGCTTCTCGGGCCGGGAAGCGCGCGGGCCCACTTCGTGGGCCGACGCGCGCTGTATCTCAGGCCGTGGAATTTTTTCGGTTCGTGTTTTTTTTTCGTGTGATTTTAAACGTCGTCCTGAACCCCAAACGATGCTGTTTTTGAAGAAGTGTTGTTGTTCGAGTGGGAGCACGTCGAGACGAACGTCGGAAAGCAACAAGGACGATTTTTCGCATCAAGACGTGAAGAAATTAAACCGTGACAATTGGATTTGAGTGCTCCAATGTGTTTAATTTTGTTTTGATGGATGTTTTATTTCGTGCACTTATTATTATATATTAATATGTGTTTGCATGAATTTAATTGTCCAAGAAAAACCTTACTTTCGAAAATTACTAAGTATGTTTTTATAATCGCAATTTTATTCCGGATATTAAAATTGGATTATTTTGACCTCCATAATTTATTTATTTGTGAAGTTCTTTTGGAATACATTTCTCCCTCGGATCGGCCAAAAGAACGGATTTCACATGAATAAATTCCGAAAGGATGATTGTGGATTATTACTAGTGGCGGTATTGACCCTCACCACGAGTGGCTTGCTCAAAGCGAAATAATAATCCTGTATTTAATTATGGTTATTACTTAGGCATAGAAAATTGATATTAACTTACTCCCCTCGGAGTCCCTGTCAGTTTCTATGTGGTCAAAGTGGGAGCCAACTATTAATTTTGAATTAAGGATTTGTAACTTTTAAGTTTGTAATCCGCTTGAATGTGTTTAAATGTATAGACCACCCCTCGTGGCGCATTTAAATTGTTTCGAGATGTTGGCTGATGCATGATTATATTGTTTTAAGGTTTCAATATAATTGATGTGATCGAATTATGTGATAATTTCGTATTTTTCTAGATATTAATATGAATGTATGTTTTATTCTCATTTCATCATGTCGCAACCTTTTAATCCACTGTTTAATATACTTAAAGTTAATAAACTTTTTGGAGAGAATTATATCGATTGGAAATGTTTTTTTAAAAAATTTGTCCTTACTGCACGGAAACACAATTGGGTTATTTACCCGGCAAGCCTAATGATAAGTCAAGCAATGGGTAGAGGCAGTTTATGATTGGAAGCGTGACAATGAACACATGAAGTGCATCATCTTGACATCTCAGTCTGAGGATTTGAGGCGCGTTCATGGAAACATTGTATCCGCTGTTGAAATCATGGAACACCTTGAAGAGATGTCCTCACATCAAACCCATGACTAATCAGTTCACCAGACATGACTCGGTCAGGTTGGAAATGGTGGAGGGAACGCCCGTGAGGGAGCACGTTCACAAGATAATGGCATACCTTAACAAGTTGGAAGTACTTGGTGCGGATTTTGATTGATTTCATATACCATTCTCTACCGAGAAGCTTTGAGCAGTTTCGTCTGAACTGTCAGATGAATGAACGGACAAATCGTTTGCCCGAGCTCTTGCAAGCTTTAGTTTCGGTGGAGGTAAAAATGGAGCACCAGTCTAGTGCTATGGTGGCTAATGGTCCGTCTACCTCTTTTGGTCCCAAGGGAGGGAAAAAGAGGAAGAGAACCAAAGGCCGGATCCAAGCAGATCTAATTGTTGCGAAAGGCAAATGCAAAGGCTAGCATCAAAGGGGAAGTGTTTTAGTTGCGGTGAGAGAGGACAATGGAGGTCTGCCTGTTCCAAGCCTAAGAGGCTAGGAAAGTTAGGTAATTCACACACCTCAGTCGTCGAAACTTGTGAAGTGGCGTATGCTGTCTATTCGTGGATAGTGGATACGAGAGCTACTGATCACATTTATTTCATGGGTTTAAGCTAACCCGACGACTTAATGGAAGTGAGATCCCCATCACATCGGGCAATGCTACGAGAGTGGCAGCTGAAGCAGTGGGAGAAGTGCGCCTATCTTGTGAAGATAGAGTTATGGTCTTGAGAGACGTTCCTCATGTTCCTAGTTTAGAAAGAACTCAACCTTCAGTTTCTAAACTGTTTGAATAGATACTCAGTTTCTTTTAATAAGGTTGTTATTATTGCTTGAAACGATGAGTTTATCCGTTCCGGAACTTTAATGGATGATCTTTATACCATTATTTGGGCACACCACTCACAAGATTGAATCTAATAACACATCGATTATTTCGAGTAATAAAAGAAAGCGTTCTTCGGAGATGAACGAAACACTTCTATGGCATCTTAGACTAGGTCATATTAATCTAAAGTGGATAGAGAGATTGGTGAAAGACGGATCCTTGGAATCATTCCAAGTCAACCGTTTCCAACTTGTGAATCCTGTTTAGAGGGTAAAATGACCAAGAGGGCATTTGGAGCCAAGGGGAATAGAACTACGGAAGTGTTAGAACTCGTTCATACCGATATGTGTGGTTCAATGACGATCATAGCAAGAAGAGGTATGAGTAATTTGATGATTACTCAAGATACAGATACATCTACCTTATGATGCATAGGGAAAGAAGTATCAAGTCTCTACGATTTGTTCGTGGAGGCGAATACCTTAGCAATGAATTCTTGAACTACCTATCGGAAGAAGGGATTGTATCCCTGTTGACCACATCGGGAACCCCTCAATAGAACGGTGTGGCGGAATGAAGGAACCAGACTCTTTTAGAAATAGTCAGATCCATGATGAGTTATTCGGATCTACCCAAGTCGTTTTGGGGTAACGCCTTGGAAACAATGACTTACATTCTAAACTTGGTGCCATCCAAATCGGTTCCTAAAACCCCAATGGAATTATGGACCGGGGCGCAAGCCCAGTCTAAGACACTTGCAGATTTTTGGGGTTGTCCGGCATACGTGCTAGACAAGGAAGCCGGTAAATTGGATCTATGTTCGGAATTAAGGTTGTTTATAGGATATCCCATGGGAACGAAAGGGTGTATGTTCTATAGTCTCAAGGATTAAAAGACCGTGATTAGTTCGCACTTTAAATTCTTGGAGGAAGACTATATGAACAAAAGAAAGCCCAGAAGTGAGATTACCTTAGACGAGTTAAGAGGACAAACTCCTATACCAAGTATACAAGATGATATACCACACGTCATACCTTCACAACCAGAACCCCGTCGTAGTGGGAGGATTGCAAGGCAACCCGAGAGATTCATGGGAATTGGAGAATCTTTGGATTTGATTCCCGGCGATGAATCAGACCCATGAACGTACGACGAGGCAATCCAAGACAAAGACGCGGAAGTGTGGCATACCGCAATGGAAACCAAGGTGGGTTCGATGGATTATAATCAAGTGTGGGAGTTAGTTGATCCACCTAATGGGGTAGAGCCCATTGGATGCAAGTGGGTGTACAAGAGGAAAAGAGGACCGGACGGAAGGGTAAAGACCTTCAAAGCAAGGCTTGTGGCCTGTGGCCTGTAGCTATGCTTAAGTCCATCCGTATTCTCTTGTCGATGGCTGCGCACTTAGATTACGAGATCTGGCAAATGGATGTCAAGACAGCTTTCCTTAACGGAAGTCTTGATGGGATCTATATGCAACAACCCAAAGGTTTCGTTGAAAAAGGCCAAGAGCACCTCGTATGCAAGCTTAAGAGATCCATTTATGGACTTAAGCAAGCATTGCGTACTTGGAACCAGTGTTTTGATCAAGTTACTAAGTCTTCAGGGTTTTTGATCAAAACAAGTTCGAAAGTTGTGTGCATAAAAGGTATGACGGAACTGCGGTGGTATTCTTAGTATTATACGTAGACGATATTCTGCTCATTGGAAACAATGTAAAGGTATTGTCAGACGTAAGGGTATGGCTGTCAAATCAGTTTGATATGAAAGACTTAGGGAAAACCGGTCACATCCTTGGGATCAAGTTCACTCAAGATCGCAAGAGGAGGATGTTGGGTTTATCGCAAGTTTCATACAAAGCCACTGTTTTGAAGCATTTCAGCATGCAAGATTCCAAGAAAGGTTTTGTACCTTTTAGGGACGAAATCCATCTATCTAAAGAAATATGCCCTAAGACACAAGTGGAGATAGATGACATGAAAGACGTTCCGTACGTTTCGGACGTAGGAAGTCTTATGTATGCAATGTTGTGTACGAGACCGGATATCTGCTTTGCCGCAAGCATGAGGGCAAGATATCAAAGTAACCCCGGGAAAGCACATTAGATTGCAATTAAATGTGTTCTTTAGTTTCTGAAAAGAACTTGGTATGGAATGCTGATTTAACAATCAGACAATCTAATTCCCATGGGATACACAGACTCAAATTTCCAATCAGACATAGACTCCAAAATACCTACCTCGGGTAGTGTGTTTTGCATGGGAGTGATTAGGCGTGAAATTGTCATGATTCGTAGCTAGAAACGCCCTAGTTTTGGTCGAGTTTATAGAGTATTTAGAGTCAATTGAGCATTATTTCTATACATTGATAAATTTGTCTCTTTGATGCTCATAGGTGAAGAGAGGACGAAAAACGGAGTTCGTAGGACTTTGAATCGACTCAAACGGATGCCCGGATGAGAAGATATTGAAGAAATACGATTGGTATTAGTGCGGACGAGGAAAAGTATCATTTCGGAGGATTGGAGATCACTCGAGCGCCACCGCTCGAGCGCCTTACTCGAACGCGCAAACATACAGAACCATTCTTGCGCTCGAGCAGCTCGAGCGCCACCGCTCGAGCGAATCACTCGAGCGCCCAAAACTTACAGAATGATTTCAGCGCTCGAGCAGCTCGAGCGCGACCGCTCGAGCGAATGCACCATTCGAGCTACACTGCTCGAGCGGGACCGCTCGAGCGTTTTGCTCGAGCGCCCCTATACTTTTGCCTCCGGATTCGTATTTTCGGCCCGTTAACTCCCGTTTCGACCCGTGCCTATATATATCTCGTCCAAACACGTTTTGAAGAATCCCCAACTTTAGAAATCACTTTTAGACTTAGTTTTTAGAGAGAGGAAGAGGAGAAGAACGAGCAAGCTTTATTTTACGTTTTGTTGAGGTTTTTCATACGAATTCTTAGTTTCTTTTCATTAGTTCGTTCCTTTAAACGCTTTTAATTTCGTTTTAGTTAATTCAATTTCAGTTCTTCATATTTATTTCTTTTTAAACCCTAGTTCATGTTTCGTATTTTCTTCATTCAATTCATTATGTTTTCATTCGTTGTTTCTTCTGTTGCTTTTATTTTTGTTATGACCATGTCCGGCTAAAACCCTTGCATGCTTGGGTTAGGATGAACTCGTAGAAGTAGGATGTGGGTACGTAATTAAGGTAATTGGTGACGTTAGTTTTAATTCTCTTAATTAATGAATTCATATAATTAATCTTAACTCTACCTTTGAATTTCGTACGAAAGTGTTAGAGAGAGGACGACCGCATCACTCAATAACAATTAGTAGTCTTAACGAGAAGGTTTAGGAAAGGTTAATTCATTTACCGGTTTAGCGAAGGAGGACGACCGCATCACCTTAGTTAAATTAGGGTCTCATTAATTGAGCACAATCCATTAACTTGTTAGTGGATTAGTGAAGTCGAGTGTTAGGGTAAAGTATTAGGGTTTAGAATCTTGAGCTTTCACCTTGCATTCTTTTACTTAGGTTAATTCTTGTTTGTCACGATTACTTTGATTATGTACCTGCTCCGTTAGTATACGTAGGGATTCCTAACCTGAGCATCACTATCTCATATCTGAAAAACACCTTAGATACTTAGTTTAATTTTCCTTTTGCATTCGTAGAGTAATTTAGTTTAGATTATTTTCTCTTTTCAAAAAACCAAAAAAAAACATTTCACTCATATTAACTACGACGCGTAGATCTTCAGGGATCTATTCGCATATACACCATCCCTTGGGTTCGATAATACTTGGTCCCTATACTTGCCCATACTACAGTGAACCCGTTCTCTTGCGGGGTAGCTACTAGTAGAAGCTAGTGTAGTCGCTTCAAGTCAATGGCGCCGTTGCCGGGGATGGCGTTTTATGCTTTTTGAATAGGACTTGTCGATAGCTTAGTAGTTAGTAGTGGGTGCTTATTTTCTGTTTTTATTTTTTATTTTTATTTTTATTTATTCGGCAGTTGCGTTTTGATCCATCTGCTAGTGTGTCAGGTTTATGAGAACACGCTCACAAGGGAATACGAGCGAAGAGAGAATACCGTTGGACCCTGAGACAATAGCCAGAAGGAACCGAGCCTTCTTGAGAAGGATGAACGCTGCCGACTTAGGGAAGGGACCAATGGACCTCAATAATGAGTTGGACAATGCTGCTGACGAGTTCAATCAGGCAGTAGACCGGGTTGATGGCTCTGGAGGGAGTGGTGGTCAGAATCAAGACCAGTTCGTGGATAGTCAACGCCAGAACCCGGGTGCACAAAATGTAAACAATCCAGCTCAGAACCTAGTCCCAAATCCTCTGAACAATCCTGCTTACCCACAAAACCCGAATAACCCTTTCCATAACCCAGCATACCAACACTACCCATACCCACCTTACCCTTACCCACCGTATCCATATCATCCACCACCAGTCTATAACCAACCACCTGTTTACCAACCACCACCCCAACAAGTACCCGTACCAGCTGCTAATCCTCAATACGTTCCTCAAAACGTAGATCATAATATGGCGATTCGAGGGAGGTTTGCAGCGCAGCCACAGCGGTACTATGACGGAGTAGCTCTACCTCCTGTTGAGGCGAACAACTTCTCGATATCACCGGGGATTTTAAAGCTGCTGACTGAGAATCAGTTCAAAGGAGTGATCGGGAAGGAGAATCCTCACACACATCTGAGGAGCTTTCTCATGATAGCCTCCACATTTCATTATAATGGCATGTCTGAAGATGCCAAGAGGCTTAGGCTGTTCCCATTCTCATTGACGGGAATAGCCAAGGAGTGGTACGATAATACGCTCCCGCGGGGAGGTATTACCACTTGGGCCGAGCTCGAGCGTCTGTTCCTCGAGCGATTCTACCCTCCATCTAGGACGATCAAGGCTAGAATTGAGATCTCGTCCTTTCGCCAGAAGTCTGGAGAGGATTTACGCCAAGCGTGGGAGAGATACTCGAACATACTGATAGAGTGCCCGCAGCATGGGTACAATGAGGGGGATGTTATGGCATTCTTCTACAGCGGTGCCAGCAAGGATGGTCAAGCCCATTTAGATGCATGTGCGGGCGGAGCATTCCTCAATCAAGGCATAGAGAGGTGTAGGGAGATCGTGGACAACATTGTCACGAATGCCGGTGCTTGGGGAGTGGATGCATATTTGCAAAGAGTGCATCAGGTGGAAGAGGGAGAAGGAACGAGAAGGCTACTGATGGCCATGATGGAAAAGATCAACAACCTTGAGTTGGGGAAGAGTTTGGGTGGAGAGCATGCAGTGGAGAATGAGAGAGTAGACCAGCCCAGTGGACAGCAAGAGGTAGCCAATTACATGGGAGGTCCTTATTACAATCAGAATGGCTACCAAGGTGGAAATCAGTATGGAAGGCCTTCTTATGGCCAACCATTTGTGCCTCCAGGCCCTCAGCCACTTCAAAATCAATGGAGGAACACACAAGGAGTTCAAGGAGGCCAGCAGCCTCCTCAAAACACATGGAGGAAGAATGATAACTTTTCTTATGCTAACCCAAAAGCTGGTGTTACCGTTCCTGCAGGTGTGGATCCGGGGTCTAAACCTCCTGGTGGAGAAGGCGGTGCATCAACCGAGGAGATGTTGAGAGCGATCCTTCAGAAGGTGGAGGAAGAGAGCAAGCGGTTGTCATCCTTGGAGTACGATGTGAAGGAGTTGCATAAGAAGGGTGATCATCGTGATCAAGAGCTCCAGAAGATGAACGTTGAGTGGACTAGAACTCAACAAGAGAACAATCGAAGGTTCACCTCTTTAGAGCTCCAGATGAGTCAAATTGCAAAGTCCGTGAATAGAATGCCGGAGGGGAACTCAAAAGAGCAGTGCAAGGCGATCCAGCTGAGAAGTGGAACCAACTACGAAGGTCCTCAGATGCCTGCTGATTCTGAGACGCCCCAAGAAGAGATTGAGCCTAAAGGAGATGAAGTTGAGAAGGGGATTGAAAGTGAAGGAATTGAGAAGAGTGAGAGAGTTCCTAAGTGGAAAAAGGCAAAGGAAGCAAGGGAGAAAGTGAAAGAAACAGAAAGAGATGAATGGGGGGTACCCAAATCTGTGATACCCGTCCCATATCCACAGCGCTTCATGAAAAAGAAGCTTGATGAGAAATTCGCTAAGTTCCTTGATGTTTTTAGACAATTGCATATTAATATTCCTTTTTATGATGCTTTGGAACAGATGCCGCACTATGCGAAGTTTTTGAAGGACTTGATCGCAAAAAGACGGCGAGTGGATGAGCCGAAGTTGGTGCAGCTGAACCACGAGGTGAGTGCATTAGTGCACAAGGCGCTTCCACCAAAGCTGAAGGATCCCGGGAGCTTCACGATCCTATGTGATATTGGGAACGGGATCAAGAAGGGAGCGTTGTGCGACCTCGGGGCGAGCATCAATCTCATGCCGCTGTCGCTTTTCAAGAAGTTGGAAGGTGGTGAACTTCAACCCACAATGATGACGCTTCAACTAGCTGATCGGTCTATTACTCGACCTCAAGGTGTTGTTGAAGACGTCCTAGTGAGAGTTGGAGATCACATTTTTCCAGCCGACTTTGTAGTGCTAGAGATGGAGGAAGATGAGCACGTGCCCCTGATCTTGGGAAGACCGTTCTTAGCTACGGCGGGGATGGTGCTAGACGTGGCAAATGGGAAGATTACATTGAAGGTTGACGATCAAGAAGTGAAGATCTCCCTATATGAAGCCATGAAACACCCGAAGGAGGACGAGAGCTTGTATTGCATGGATGCAATTGATCCTCGTGTTGAAGACACGCCTTCTATCCCTAATCCTTCTCATATTCATGATTTTGCTAGTCCTTCAATTGATAATTTAACCCATGAGCGTTATGATCTTAATTATTTTGATAGGGATGAAGTGAAGAAGTTGAAGGATGAAGAGGTGAAGAAAGTGGACGTGGTCCAGTTAGAAGGGAAAGGAGGAGTTAAGAAGAAAAAGTCCAAACTCAAGAAATTGTTTAGTAAGACTCCTCCAGATAGAGGCAAGAAGGAGTTGAGACCCATAACACTTGGGGATGAGAAGAGAGCAAAGGAACTCATGATGGAGGGACAACAAGGAAAGGAGTTCAAACACCACTCTTATGAGAGTAAGGGAGGTAAATTTGAGTATGATGTCCCATAAGCTCCTTTGAGCTTGGTCCGGCATGAGGACCTTAAAAATAGCGCTGAATGGGAGGCAACCCATTTTTATTTGCTTTTGAGTGTTTTTAGTTTTTACCTTTTATGTTACTAGGATGTTTTTGAGTCGTATGTTTAACCTCGTACTCGAGAGTTTCATTTTGTAGGCTTGTCTCTAAAGGAGTAAAGGTATCATGGAGTTATTTAGATTGAAGGAACCAACTTGAGACAAGGGAGTGTGCAAAGCTAGTGACAGAAACGGAATTATTTGGTTGAGGTAACCCACAACCCCAAACTTAGACCTCTAGCAAGGTCGAAGTTTGGGGGGGTGGAGTTTTTTATGTTTCTTGTTACATTGCACATGCATGCACCCCTTATCTTTGAGTTGAGTTAGTTATTTTGTGCCTTGAGATGCTCCTTGGGCTTTTATTAATTTGTTTTGTTACTCAATATTTTATGCCTATCAATCACCTTATGCTTGTTGATTGCTATCTTTGAGTATGATTTGATGAGTAGAGTGAGTTGTAAGGGTGAGTTAGAATTTTTTTTTTTGTGTGAGTGTTTGAGTTTGAGCTGATTAGGGAGAGAACCCGTATGCTTATGAGTTTTCTTTTGAGTACTTGTGTGATGAGAGTGAGAATGCACTAGGACTAGCATGGATGTGAAAGCTGTGAGATTTGAGCCTTACGAGATTTAAATGCATGATTTAATCTCTTCGTTTGTGAGTGGATCGTCACCTTAGAGGATGCTAGAACTTGCATGTGCTCTTGCTTCTAGATTGTGTCTAGTTTGATATGCCGAATGTGATCTTAGGCCATCATTGATTTTATTGAGTAACTTAGCCAAAATTTTCCTTACCAATGACATTGATCCCTTGTTAGCCCCGTTGAGCCTAAAGCCTATTTTATTTGCTAGCACATATGAACACTATTCCAATTCCTAAGCCTTTTTGTCCCAATTTGAGTGGAGAATAGGAAAGTGTGAATATGAAGGGAGTGAATTGAGTTGAAAAAAAGGAGAAGGTTGTTTGTTGAGTGAATATGAAAAAAAAGGTGTGATGAAGTTTTGAGATGTGGGAAAAAGAACAAAAAGAAAAAAAAAAATTTGAGAATGAGCAAAGGAAAAAATGAGCTCATGTGTTTGTGCGAAAAAGAAAAAAATGATGAAGTGTTTAAAAAAGTGAAAAAGTGAGAAAGAAAAAAATTGAAGTGTTGAGAGAATTGAAAGCGAAAGTGTAGTGATTGAATATGTTTGAAGTAGATTGTTTTTAATCTCGAAGTACCGAAGTTTTGAATTTCTATTCTCCATTCACTTGAGTCACTTTACCATATTGTTATCCCACCTGTCCAAAGAGCCTACATTACAACCTTTTGAAAGTCCTTTTTGATTCGGCATTGATTTCTAGAGTATGGTCGAAGTTGAGAGCATTTACAAGCCTATGGCTGCCAATTTGTGTGAGTGATTGATTGAGTGAGTCCCTTTATCATTGTTATACACTTGTGAGGGAGTTAAACACATCGTTGAGTGCACATCCATGCTTGATCTTGGTGCTTCTTATTATTGTTGCATGAGTACGATAAAAGGAATTGAGTGAGTATACGGGTGATTGACTTTTGAAGCTTGAATTCATTAGCTTGCATGATTGATTTTTCCTACTCATTCCTAACAATTTCACTTGACTTATTATTTCATTGCTTGGGGACAAGCAATATGGTAAGTTTGGGGGGGTTGATTAGGCGTGAAATTGTCATGATTCGTAGCTAGAAACGCCCTAGTTTTGGTCGAGTTTATAGAGTATTTAGAGTCAATTGAGCATTATTTCTATACATTGATAAATTTGTCTCTTTGATGCTCATAGGTGAAGAGAGGACGAAAAACGGAGTTCGTAGGACTTTGAATCGACTCAAACGGATGCCCGGATGAGAAGATATTGAAGAAATACGATTGGTATTAGTGCGGACGAGGAAAAGTATCATTTCGGAGGATTGGAGATCACTCGAGCGCATCACTCGAGCGCCACCGCTCGAGCGCCTTACTCGAACGCGCAAACATACAGAACCATTCTTGCGCTCGAGCAGCTCGAGCGCCACCGCTCGAGCGAATCACTCGAGCGCCCAAAACTTACAGAATGATTTCAGCGCTCGAGCAGCTCGAGCGCGACCGCTCGAGCGAATGCACCATTCGAGCTACACTGCTCGAGCGGGACCGCTCGAGCGTTTTGCTCGAGCGCCCCTATACTTTTGCCTCCGGATTCGTATTTTCGGCCCGTTAACTCCCGTTTCGACCCGTGCCTATATATATCTCGTCCAAACACGTTTTGAAGAATCCCCAACTTTAGAAATCACTTTTAGACTTAGTTTTTAGAGAGAGGAAGAGGAGAAGAACGAGCAAGCTTTATTTTACGTTTTGTTGAGGTTTTTCATACGAATTCTTAGTTTCTTTTCATTAGTTCGTTCCTTTAAACGCTTTTAATTTCGTTTTAGTTAATTCAATTTCAGTTCTTCATATTTATTTCTTTTTAAACCCTAGTTCATGTTTCGTATTTTCTTCATTCAATTCATTATGTTTTCATTCGTTGTTTCTTCTGTTGCTTTTATTTTTGTTATGACCATGTCCGGCTAAAACCCTTGCATGCTTGGGTTAGGATGAACTCGTAGAAGTAGGATGTGGGTACGTAATTAAGGTAATTGGTGACGTTAGTTTTAATTCTCTTAATTAATGAATTCATATAATTAATCTTAACTCTACCTTTGAATTTCGTACGAAAGTGTTAGAGAGAGGACGACCGCATCACTCAATAACAATTAGTAGTCTTAACGAGAAGGTTTAGGAAAGGTTAATTCATTTACCGGTTTAGCGAAGGAGGACGACCGCATCACCTTAGTTAAATTAGGGTCTCATTAATTGAGCACAATCCATTAACTTGTTAGTGGATTAGTGAAGTCGAGTGTTAGGGTAAAGTATTAGGGTTTAGAATCTTGAGCTTTCACCTTGCATTCTTTTACTTAGGTTAATTCTTGTTTGTCACGATTACTTTGATTATGTACCTGCTCCGTTAGTATACGTAGGGATTCCTAACCTGAGCATCACTATCTCATATCTGAAAAACACCTTAGATACTTAGTTTAATTTTCCTTTTGCATTCGTAGAGTAATTTAGTTTAGATTATTTTCTCTTTTCAAAAAACCAAAAAAAAACATTTCACTCATATTAACTACGACGCGTAGATCTTCAGGGATCTATTCGCATATACACCATCCCTTGGGTTCGATAATACTTGGTCCCTATACTTGCCCATACTACAGTGAACCCGTTCTCTTGCGGGGTAGCTACTAGTAGAAGCTAGTGTAGTCGCTTCAAGTCAGGGAGAAGGAGCCATGACATGGAGAAGCGATTTGCAAATATGCATCGCAGATTCGACCATGGAAGCCGAATAAGTAGTTGCTTGTGAAGTAGCGAAAGAAGCGGTTTGGCTCAAGTACTTCTTAGTGGACTTGGACGTTGTTCCGAATTTGCCCGACAAGATAACTGTCTTTTGTGACAATGCCGGAGCAGTTGCAAATTCAAGGGAACCGAGAGCCCACAAGGCCAGCAAACACATTGAAAGAAAACACCATCTTATACGAGAAATCGTTAAGAGAGGAGATAAAGAGGTGGCAAAGGTAAATGTCGTAGGACAACCTAGTATATCCATTCACAAAGGGTCTGCCTCTGAGTACATTCGAGAGACATGTGGATGGAATGGAAGTCAAGACTATTGCCAATCTGTTTTAAGTATAAGTGGGAAGAATTATTAGGTTAGTGTAGGTTGACATGAGATGTCACGTAGAGCTACTACACTAAGACATGCGTGATGTATACTAAAAGCAGACTTTAAGTATAAGTGGGAGATTGTTGGAGTTATACGTGAAAGTATGCTTTTACTTTGTATAACTCGTGTATCAAACACTCGTTTTATGAGAATAATTCTTTTATCGCATTTGCTTTAGTTATGATTGAATGTTGAATTTCTATTGCAAACCGTTCAATATATAGTACGTGTTACATAGTAGTTAATGTGGTGATACCCGATCACGGAAGACGACATTAACAGTTTACTTGTAACTAAACGTACATTTTCACGACCTAGGTGGAATTGAACAATCCGCCGTGAAAGGTCGATGTGTAAGGCTCAGATTAGTCTGTCTTGACTAAGAGATTGCACTAGCACATTTAGTATGTGTTGAAGAGGTCCTACAGCGAGGAGAAATTCTTCTGTTCTGAAAGGTGAAGAATTAGACCACACCAAATAATTACGTGTGATTGATCACTAACGTAATTAGTGAATACGAAAATTTAGGTTCAAGTTGGATTATAGCGTAGATAAGCTTACGTGATTAATTTGAACGTAAGGTAACGAGCTGCTTTAGATTCGTAGTCGAAGTTTGGACGTGTATGATAATTTGTGCTTATTTTATTAGCTGAAAAAATCTAAGTATTTATAAACATTTGCCTAGCAGGAGGTGTCATGACCTTTGGCCTACCAAACTTGCATGTGTGACACTTGGGCTTTGACTAGTTTGACCTTATCTAAACTAAATTCTATCCTTCTATGCTGGACTTGCTCGCAGTCAAGAGCTGCTCGTCCTGTTGGACTTGTCCTCGAGGTGTCCTTAGTCTGATTTTGTTGGTCTTTAGTCTTTATGGATTGTAGTCTTAACATTGTAGCTAGTTTTGTTTGGCGGGGTGTCGTTTGTGTTCGCTGGATCCCCCCATGGTCCGCATGGTCTATAAGCAATCCTGTTCGCCGGGTTAGTCTTTGCTCTGTATGCAGGATCTGCTCGACATATACCTTGTTCAATTCTTGATCTTGATTTTACTTCATCTTAATCTGCGGGTATTTTGTGCTAACCCTGATCGCCCAACTAGTGATTCTGCTCGCCTATCAACAATGGGCAGATGTGAAATATTGCACATGTTCATATTGTTGCTCTATAAACTTCGTATTGGGAAAATTGCACATATATAATAAGTCAGCATCTCACATTAACAATGTTCTAAAAAAAACACAACTCACAACTCACATTAACACAATAATGTGTAATGTCAGAATATTACAACACATGCACATTGAAATTACTCTAGAACTAAAAATAGTCCAAATATTAATGTGTTGTCTAAATTTACAAAAAAATACACATGTAAGGACTAAGTATAATAAATACTGCACATTTTCAATTACGCACATGTGAAATACTATACATGTATTAAAAAATCACATTACAATCGATACAAAATAAGTGAATTAAAAGGTCGATTAATCCAATGTTTTTTTTATTTTTTTATTGTCGCTTGGACTCTTGTCATGAATTGAATGTGAACCAATATCAAGCGACTTTTCTTTTCTTTAGTCAATCGCAAGTGGGTCTGTCGTCCTCTTCATTATAGTCCTCCTAGAATCAATACCATTTCGTCGGAATACATCCGGTGTTTTCGCCTTAATAGTCCTACCAAAAATGTTGGTTCCACCCTGCACACAAGTACACACAAAAGGCAGAGTAAGAACTTCTTATCAAAAGAAATAGACCACACTTGACATGGTTATTAAAACTGGACGTCTTTCTTAATTCTTATGATTTTCAATGAAAAAAAATAAAAAAACACAAAGCAAGTTTGTTTTATTCAATCAGTGCCAAAATTTTTTTATCAAAACAATTAACTTGTTGTAGAAGACGAAAGAAACTTCGTGTTTTTTTTCCTTTCGCCGGGTAATGGTTTGATCTGTAGTATGTATAATTATATAAGGTTAATTTGGTTACAATTTAATTTTATAAATATTTGTGCACAAGTGTAAATATTAGATAAATTTTTAAGAAGACTTCTCGTGATTGGTACATCAATATTTTTTAGCAATTTGGGTGTCCAGAAATTAGACAATAATCCTGTAGCTGTACTCATATGGTTGAGATGTTGCATCTCATCAATAGCCTTTTAATTTCGGTAAGAAGATGTGGTCCTATTTTCAGAAATTAATTAAAATGAGATTATTTTGTAGAGGATATACAATACATGGAATGCCTTGTGCATTTATATATGCTCGCAGTCCATGATACTATATAAAGGCTAGAGCCTAGATGCATGGCTTCTTAACATCTTTACACTTTCATTCATTATACAGTGATGGATTTAATATAGTATTGGTGGGGGTCTTTTTTGGGGGATTCTTTTAGGAAAAAATCATTTATATGCAAAAGAACAAGTTCATATTCTTGGCTTGCATAATATTTCTCGGTTCCATAAAATGGATTTGGAAAATTTTCCACACAAATTAAAAGTGGCATAATTGTAATTCCAACCATATTTCCAACAAAAATATCAGAACACAATTACCAAAATATGCCACCAATCTTTTTTTTTTTTTTTTTCCTTTGACAGTTCTATACTGGAGTCTGAATTACTTGGGGGCATATACAAATGTTAAAAAGATCATGGCAGGTAGGGTCAGCAAATTTAAATTAAAAAAAATAAAAAATTTAGGGATAGTTTTTCACGCCGGTTTTTGCCCTATCAGTTTAGCCCGAATCTTTATAGAATTAGAGTCGCCCATTTAATATTTTTAAGTCTAATTTTAATATATTTATTTAATAATTTTATTGATAATTTATTTTTATTGTTTTACAAATTTGAGATAAAATGAGTTAACATATTGTTCAAATATGAATAAAAATATTCAATAATAGAGATGTGGAGTATTAAATAGTGTTATTATCTATTTAATAATGCTTTTTTTTTTTTAATTTGGCTGATATGATTGAATATAATTTACAATGCATTATTTATATTATTATGTATGCTTTAATTATATATGTAAAATCTAAAAATTACACCATATTATATAATAGATATTTTGAATTAGTTTTTTTTTTCTTTATTTCATACCCTTTTAGTAGTTTATTTAGCCCGCAAACCACTGAAGATTGGATTAGGTCTCAATTATTAATGTTCTATTAAAAATATACCAATAAAATTTTGAACAGTAGGTCTCTTGTGCACCTGGTACATGATACACTTATTTAACAATTGAAGTTGTTTAATTAAACTGAATATTTTTCAGTGTAATCAACGGATTGATTATACTAAAAAGTGAGGGTTGATTACACTGAAAAGTTTTCAGTGTTATCAGTATTCAGTGTAAACTTTTTAGTGTAAATAATCAATACTTTTCATTGTAATCATCTCACACTTTTTAGCGTAAACAGTCTCAACTATCGAGTGAGTGTAAACTTTTCAGTGTAATCAGCTGACATTTTTCAATGTAAACAACCTTAACTGTTGAGTAAATATAGCGTTGTCCTGTTGCTTATAATACCTTGCAAAATTTGAACCATTTAGGATCGGGCTCTGTAGAGCAGATAACATCGATCCGTACTGGTATAGAGCAAATAAGTGTGGCAACTCACCCTAACTTTATTACTAAAAAGTTACTTATTATATTTCGATCGTTACCGTATAATGCTACCAAATTAGAGTTGGACCATTATCTTTAATTTAGTTAAGTCGAGTAATTGTGGAACAGTTGGATTATTGATATTGATCCGCTACTTGTATTTTTCATTAATAAAGACAGTACATAAATAAACGAAAGTGATGCATGGTATAATGTTATCCATGATGAATTTATATTTGAAAAAAAAAAATAACTCTTCAATTAAGCATTTGAACTAATATTTTATGTGAAAATTAGATGTATTGATCCTAATTTATATCTAATACTCCCTCTGTCCCAAACTCATTTTCCCGGTTATTGTATGCACGAGTTTTAAGAAAATAGTTGTTTATAGTATTTAAAGTGATAAAGTAGATGTTTTTTTTTATTATTAGTATATGGAGAATATTATATTAAAAAATATTGTTACGTTTTTGCCAAAAATAGATGTAGCAAACGAGTAAGGGACAAACCTTTTTGGCAATGTAGCAAACGAGTTTGGGACGGAGGGAGTATATATATTTGATTATACTAAATAGGCAAATTGCATCTTTAGATCTCTAAACTATTAGTATGTTTTATATCAAAAGGTTATTAAACAATTCGTTTGTTTTAAAGAGTTCTTTAACTATTGAAATCTTGTTTCACGAGGTCCCTCGAGAACAAAGTTAACAAAAATTGTTGAATCATAATAGAACCGTTAAATAATATACACTTTATTTTTTTAATTAATTTTATGGGTAAATAATAATAAAATTAATAAAAATAAAGTGTATATTACATTACAAGAAAATCAAAACTTTCTTAAGAAATTAGAATTTGTTTAGGAAAATTTTCGGTACATATACCTACGATATTTAAAAAAAAAAAAATATTATAGTGGATATTACCTACTACTTGTCTATAAATTTAATAATTATATAAGCATTTTCATTTTTCAACATACAAACAATTCGCTTAGGAATTAAAAAAATTTAAGTAGTTAATTACCTATAAATAATTTGTCTACAAATAATTACCTACAAATAATTTGTCCATAAAAATTATAAACGGATGAATATGCCTACATAATTAAAAAAAATTGAATGTAGGTTATAGGCAATCCCCAATATGAAATTTGTTGTTGGAATTTATGTAGCTATATTGAAAAAAATTCTAGGTAATTCTATATTTTCTTATAGTGTTACTTAATGTAACTGTTATGTTGATTCAATAATTTTCGCCCATTTTATTCTCGAGGGACCTCATGAAATAATAATTCAATAATTTAATTACTCTTTAAAACAAACAAATAGTTTAAGGACTTTTCGAAATAAAAATTTAATAGCATAGGATGAAACGTAGTATATCGGTATATCGAATCCTGAATTTTTGTTTGGGCGCCATGAGTCTTTTTGGCTCTGATACAATGAAATAATTTCATCTCATTTAAAAGTCCAAACTTGTAGAGTGGTGTGAAATTAATTCATTTAATTATTTCTCTTACACGTGACACTAGTTTTAAATGGAACGTCCATGTTAATATAATTGAACCGTGACATTAACTTTAACTGAAACGTGCAAGTTAATATAATTAAAACATGACCCTTACTTTATGTGACAATAATTTTAACTAAAAACGTGACGAATAAATCGTTGTAAACAAATAAGTTGTGATTTTGAAAATACAATTTTTCCAAATAACAAACATTGAAAGAGTTTCATCTACCTAAAAGCCCGAATTTATAGATCCATGGGCCGGACACTCAACTTAATTTTTCCAAAGGGGGAGGTCTAATGAGTGGAAAATTTTAATATGAGTGAAGTTACTTTTAGCCAGAATCGAATCTAAATTTTTTGTATGGACGTGAACCTCTTAATTCTGATACCATTAAATAATTTCATTACATTTTAAAGTCCGAACTTTTAGAATAAATGTAAAATTAATTTATTTAATTATTTCACTTGTAATCCTAGTCCAGGTATGAGAGATTGGTAGACTAAACACTGTGTGAGAGCGACTGGGACACGTTGCCCTCCCCTCTGTCGTTATTAAGTATTTACTACACAGAAATAAAGCTTGGAAGTGTCCCTTCAGTTCTTCGACAATTCGTGTATCTTCTTTGAATTCAATTAAAAATGTAGGGCATTGATACCTCTAGATATTAAGGACTTGGTGGAGTAGGCGGTGAGACTTAAATCAAATATTTTGGTCAAGGTTAACTAGGAGTAGTAATTCTGTATATGATTTGAATAGGTAAATTTTAACATATGTAACTACCTATCTTTATAAAATCTATTTACTTATATTTTTATCTCAAAATATTTTGTGAATCAGTTTCATTGTAAAACGTGTTTGCATTTTATATATATTTTTAACAATATTTGTTGATTCATTAAAATATATTAACTTAATATAAAATACAATACAATAATACCATTTTGAGTTGTACAGTAAAATTGGTTTACGAAAGACTTTCATTATTTTTTATAATAATTTGCGACATAAAATGATGTTAAAATTCAATAAAACTTATTATAAAAAATAAAAAATCTTAAATACAACTCATATAATTAAAAAAAAATCAAGAGTATGTATAAAGTGAAATTGGTCCATACATGAATCATTGAAAAATATTAATTGTTTTCACTAAAGAGTATTAGTTGTTTTTGCTGAAGAGTATTAGTTGTTTAATTTTCACTAAAAAATATTAGTTTGTTTTCACTGTATAGAACTAATACCCTTCAGTGAAATGAACTAATATTCTTTAATGAAAACAACTAATACCCTTTAATGATTTATGTATGAACCATTTTCACCCTATACTTTGTCAAAAATCAATAAAAAAAAAAAAAAAAACTTTAAAAACAAATCAAATTCATAATCTGGATCTTAATTTTATTTTTGCATATTTATGTTATTTTAGGTTCACTGAAGTTGAGTCCCCAGTCCCCAATACTAGCAAATTCCGAATGCTCAAGGAGACTTGGCATTTGGCAAGGAGCAGCTGGCTTCTCTAAACACACCTTTTCCTCCTCGAAATCTCACCATAAAAAAAAATGTACCGTGGACAAGTCTTATAAACTTTACTTGCTCGAATAAAGTTCCACCAAATTTTGACCTCATAACTTTCCACAAAAATAAATTTTCCAGGTAAAAAAATCTTGTGGTCCAGATCACATCATAGAGACATCATTACATATTTATCTTATTAGCAATATTTTATATACTTGTTTGCCGACTGAAGTATTACGTTAAAACTTTAAAAGACTAGTAATATTAACGAACAGCAATATAATTAATATTGCAGATTTATACTGATTTACTGTGAACGCAACAAATATTATAGGGACAAAACATGCAATATTATATTAAGTTCATAATTCTTTTTACAATTAATCGAATATTATATGGACAAACATGCAATACTGTTAAGATAAATAAGTAATATTGTCTCTACGACCCCATGAATTCAATTTCGACCCGCTAAATATTTTGACCTGTGAGATTTTTATTTCTTATATTTAGGAAATATTGCATGGTAATAATGTATATAAATTTTTTTAGGTACAATATCAAAATCTTATATGAACCATTTGAATAGCGGATGGGATCTCCTATTACACAATAGTATAACATCTCCTATTACACCATTTAGATCAAGTTAGTTGTATAGCTGACAAGTTTGTTAGCTAGCCTACTGACGGTTAGTTAGTTACTAACATGTGTCATGCACATGCATTCTCTTGTATTTAAACATGTATCTCACACATTGTAAACTTGAGTTCAAAAATCAAATAAAAAATATCACAGAAATTCAACATGGTATCTTGAGACGGTTGCGATCTCCTACGTGATTCGTGGTTCAACCTTTGTTGTTTCGTATTGTTTCTTCCAGCTTCGATCTCATCTTCTCCCTGTTTGTTTCTGTTTCGTTTATGTTTGTTTTCTCCTTCTAGTAGTTTTCCTTCAATGGAGTCTTCAATTATTGTTCTTCCGAAGTCTTTTGTCACTCTTTCAATTAGGTTAGAGAGGTCAAACTATCTGTTTTGGAGATCTCAGGTCCTAGCAGTAGATAGAGCTCACAACTTTGAAAATTTTCTCACTTGCTCTGCCTCAGATGTACTTCTTTGAGTACGGTTGATGAGGATGGTGTTACTCAGATGAGCAATGATGCTCAATTGTGGCACCAACGAGATCAATTTCTTCTTAGTTGGATGCTTTGCTCGATCTCAGAATCGATGCTTGGCTATGTTAGAGTTGTTCTCATTCATATCAAGTTTGGAAAGTGTTTGATGATCTGTGCAAATCTCAGTCCAAAGCCAAAGCGATGAATCTCAGGTTTCAATTGTAAACAATTAAGAAAGGCAACTCCTCAATTGATGAATATGTTCTTCAAGTTCGCACCATTGCAGATCAACTTCATGCGGCTGGGTATGAAATTCATGATGATGATCTTATTATGCACCTACTTGGTGGCCTTGGATCTGACTACGATGCAGTGGTAGTAAATCTAACTACCAGATCTGAGAATCTGTCCTTCAATGAGGTTCAATCTATACTTCATACTCATAAGATGAGGCTGCTCCAGATTAGTTCTTCTCAGCAGCTCATGCCTGTTCAACAGTCTAGTTCCCCCACAACACCTTCTGCAAACTATGCTTCCAAGGATAGTAAGTTTTCAAATGGTGGTAAACCTAAAGGTAAACCTCGCTTTTACTCAAAAAATAAGAATCCATGCCAGATCTGTGGTAAAACCAACCATACTGCTGCAAGATATTTTAAGAGGTTTGATCACTCTTTCCAAGGTCTTGAAAATCATGGTGCATCTGTTACTTCTTCTCAGTCCACACAACAGGCCAATATAGCTCAGTATACTCAGAACACCACTCCTATTACTCATCCTTATGCTTATGCTACTGATGCTAACTCTTTTGATCATGCAACTTCTTCTTCACATCTAATTCAGGCAATGAATGGTTTGTTGATAGTGGAGCTACACATCATGTAACTTCATCTCTCAATAATCTCCACATTCAACATCCATACAAATTAAGGTCAGTCATCTTTAACTGTTGGTAATGGTTCCTCGGCAAACATTTTACACACTGGTTCTTTGTCCTTGGCAAGCATACAAAATGGTAAAACATTGCATCTGTGTGATATGCTTCATGTACCTGATATCACCAAGAATTTAATTAGCATATCCAAGTTCTTAAAAGATAACAATGCCTTGATTGAATTTCATCCTAATACATGTTTTGTCAAGGATCAGAGAACCAACAAACTTCTATTGAAAGAAACACTTAAAGATGGCCTCTACCAACTGGATCTCACTCCTCTGAAGTCCACCTCTCCTGGTTTTCCTCAGTTTGTTCCTAGTTGTAATGTTGTTGCTACTTCTACTTTAAATAAGACAGATCTCTAGCACAAGAGACTTGATCATCCTTGTTTTGACACTTTGTGTACTGTTCTTAATACATTGAATGTACCAGTCAGACATTTATCCTTCTGTGAGCCCTATAAACTCGGAAAAATGCATAAAAAATCTTTCAAGCAAGTTAATAGTCATGCATCCATTCCCTTTGTTCTTGTGCATATGGATGTATGGGGTCCTGCTTCTACTGCCTCTACTGAGGGTTACAGATATTACATTACTTTAATGGATGAGTGCTCTAGATTCACTTGGATATTTCCTTTAAAGGCCAAGTCAGATGTGGCCTCTGTGGTTATTCAATTTGTTCAGATGGTTGAGAGACAATTCTCTATCAAAGTCAAAGCTTTTCAATCTGATATGGGGGGTGAATTCACTACACTTCACAAGTACTTTAATGAGTTGGGTATTATATACAGACACTCTTGTCCTTATACATACCAACAGAATGGCCTGATAGAGAGAAAGCATCAACATGTTACTGAAATAGGTCTTTCTCTTCTGGCTCAAGCTAATCTCCCTATGTCATTCTGGTGGGATGCTTTTCAAACAGTAGTTCATTTGATCAACAGACTTCCTACACCTGTTCTATCACACATATCTCCCTTCCAGAAACTATTTGAACTCACACCTGACTACTCCACTTTAAAGGTCTTTGGTTGCTCTTGTTATTCCTTTCTCAGACCATACAACTCATCCAAGCTCCAGTTTAGATCCACAAAGTGCTTATTTCTTGGTTACAGTCCCCACCATAAAGGTTACAAATGCCTACATCCTTCTGGGAGAGTGTATGTATCACCCACTGTTGATTTCAATGAAACTGAATTTCCATTCCCCACCTTCTCATCATTCATCACTCCTAAAACAGCTAATGCTCCCTTAAATGCTCATTTTCCTATTCTTCCTAATCCACCTGGAGCACCTCAATCCCCTATACATTCTCTTGTTGCCTCAGCACATTCACCTATCATTTCCTCCAATAACAATACTCTTGTCCCTCAAGCATCTTCAAATACTCCATCTCCTATCAATCATGCACCTATCTCTCCTTCTGCTGTTCCATCCTTATCACATCCTCCCAGTGGACACCCTCATCATGTTGTCCCTTCACACTCCATGATAACTAGATCTAAAGATGGCATCTTCAAACCCAAAATCTTTACATCCTCCATTCTACCTGTTCTTCTAGAACCAAACACAATGGCTCAGACCTTCCAAGTTCCAGAATGGCATCATGCTATGGATGAAGAATATAAGACTCTTTTGAATAATAACACATGGGAATTGGTTCTTGCATCCTCAGCAATTACCCCCATCACTACCAAGTGGTTGTTCAGGGTCAAGTTTAAGGCAGATGGCTCAGTGGAAAGGTACAAGGCACGTCTTGTGGCAAGAGGTTTTCAGCAAAATGCTGGAGTAGACTACTTTCAAATATTCTCTCATGTGATAAAACACCTCACTCTACGCATTATGTTTACATTAGCAGTCACCTTTGGTTGGCAAATTCAACAAGTTGACATCAACAATGCATTTTTGAAAGGGGGTCTTAAGGAACCTATATACATTACTCAACCTGAAGGCTTTGAGGACAAGTCCAAACCAGGCTATGTTTGCAAGTTATCCAAGGCACTTTATGGCCTCAAGCAGGCTCCCAAGGCATGGTACGATACTCTCAAGGCATTTCTCCTATCAGTTGGCTTTGTTCATTCCATGTCAGATCACAGCTTGTTCCACAGATCAGTTAATGGCAAACGGCTGCTGGTTCTAGTATATGTGGATGATATTCTTCTCACCGGTGATGACAATGAGGACATTGATCATCTCATTAACTCCATTCATCAAAAGTTCTCCTTCAAACACCTTGGTACAGTAAACTACTTCTTGGGCATTGAGGCAAGTGTTTCTTCTAAGTCCATTAAACTCTCCCAGTCCAAATATGTCAAAGAATTACTTCTCAAAACCAATTTTGCTTCCTGTAAACCATGTTCTACACCTGCATGTCCTAGTACTAAACTAGCTCTAGAAGATAGTGCCCCTTTCTCACAACCTTCGTTGTTTCGTAGTGTGGTAGGAGCTCTTCAATATCTAACACTCACTAGGCCAGATATTGCTCAAAGTGTCAACAAATTAAGTCAATTCCTAGCTTCACCTACCACGAACCATTGGGGAGCTTGTAAACGTATTTTAAGATACCTAAAAGGTACTATACACTCTGGACTTTCTTTCACTCCTGTATCTAACTTCCAACTTCAAGGCTTTGCAGATTCAGACTTTGCTTCTTCCCTGGATGATCGTAGAAGCACCACTGGCTTTTGTGTTATGCTTGGTTCAATCCTATTGTCGTGGGGATCCAAAAAGCAATCAGTCGTGGTCAGGAGTACCACAAAAGCTGAGTACAGGTCATTGGCTTCATCAGCTACAGACTTGGTGTGGATCACCTCTCTTTTTCACGAACTACGGCTTCCGCTTCGCCCACCAGCTCTTCTTTGGTGTGACAATGAGGGTGCTGTCACCTTGTCATACAGTCCTGCTCTTCATTCTCGCACCAAACACATCGAGATAGACGTCCATTATCTCCGTGAAAAGGTTCATGATGGGATTCTTGACGTTCGCTACATTCCAACGGAGGATCAACCCGCAGATATATTTACCAAACCACTTGCTCCGACTCGTTTTCGTCACATGTGCATGCTTCTTGGTCTATTCTTCCGAGAGAGTTCTTTGCCAGATGGGCGTATTATAGATCATTCATGCACACTCTCATGATCTCATGCACACGGCTGAATATTCCATAAGCAATCACATTCTAGAAGTCGAAGCAAGCAGTTAGATGAATTTGTTAACAAGTTAGTTGTATAGCTGTCAAGTTTGTTAGCTAGCTTACTGACGGTTAGTTAGTTACTAACATGTGCCATGCACATGCATTCTCTTGTATTTAAACATGTATCTCACACATTGTAAACTTGAGTTCAAAAATCAAATAAAAAATATCACAGAAATTCAACAAACGCCACATGTACATCCTACAAAATTTTAGAAAATGAGAATGACACTATATAATAACCATTTAAATATATTAGGTAATGATAGGAAATAAATTACTTGCAAATTTCATCCAAAAATCTTTTAAAAAGTAATTATTAATCAATTACTTATATTCGAATTCATGCATATTAATAATCATTCATTAATCAAACTCGTAATACTTATTAACTTATTAGTTTTAATTTATTATATAAAATATATGTTCAATTCCAATAAGAAAAAATGAAAACATTTTATTAACGAAACAAAAATGAAAAATTTATTAGAAGTAAACATATGAAAATTTATCTTGTTAGAAGAAAAATATAAATATTTTAAAATATTATAAAATGATACGAACAAACTCTTTCATTACACATTTAAAACAAAATAGATAAAAAAAAAACTCTTTACACATAAAATTTATATGTAATAATATAAAATTTGTATGTAATTAATGTCTATAAAAAAATAAAAGTATATAAATTATGTAAGAATCCAAATGTTATACTCCCTCCGTTTCAAAATAAGTGTCGTTCTAAAGGTTTTGTATCAAATTAAGAATTGTAAATTTTGACATATATACCCCACCTAAATTTCTGAAAGATCTATTATATTTTCATAATCTCTAATAGATCTGTTATATTTTAATATAATCTCTAAAATATCTCTTATATTTTTGAATTCGGGATAAATTAGAAAAAAAAAAGGTGAAAAAATAGTTAAAACATCACTTATTTTGAAACAAATTTAACCTCTAAAATGATACTTATTTTGAATCGGAGGAAGTATTTAATAATAAAGTTTGTAAAAAAAAAATAAAAAAACTTGACAAGTAAACTCTTAAAACATAATAATAATTAAATTACACAAAAATATTACCAACATTCAAATGGTGTGAAATGGTATTTTCCAATTTTATTTCTAATCTCTTCTTTATAGGGGTTTTTTTTTTAACAAAATAAAGTTATAATCGTAATTTTCTGTAACAAAACATATTAACAATCATATTTTGTATTTTTCAATTTTGGATGGCATTTTAAAAGATCAACTGGTTGCCTAAATAAATATAATTTCCTAAATAGATTCAATGGTTATTTTAGAGTGTTATTCTCATATTTTTAAATTTTGTAGGATGCACATGTGTCATTAATCTAAATGGTACAACAGGAGATGTTACACCATTGTGTAACAGGAGATCTCGTCCTTTCACATAGTGATATTAAAAAGGGTAAATCGGAGATCATAGAAGAAATTAGAACCTTGAAACTAATTAAATACTTCAGCACAGTGCAAGTGAATAGTAGAACATCTTATTTTCCAGGGTACAATATTTATGTGCAATGTTGTTTCGATTTGAAGCTCAGGAGCACATTTTTCAAAACGTGAAAAAAAAAACTTATTTTTTGTTATTGGTTTAAAAAGAAAAATTGCCTTAGCGTGGATGAGTTTCCAAACTTAGCCAAACAAAAGCACACACGTGAAATTCTGCCATAATTAATTCTCATACGGATTCCCCCCCGGCAGTATTCATTTATAGATTAACTGATTTCTTCAAGAAAATAGAAATCAAATTTCTCATTTTGACCACTTCAGGGATAAAAGCAGGGTACTTAACGATGCAATAAGCCCACCACCATTCCAAATGTACATGTTTTGCGTTTATATATTTTTTCAGCTGAGTTTGTATGAATGTTTTTATTTAACTATATAAGTTGTTAATGTTCTTTTTGATAGAAAGTGGTTAATAGATTTTTCTTAGGTTCTGTTTGGATGGGGGGATTTGGGTTATGAATTTTGAGTTCACAACCTAAATTCACTCCACTTGTTTAGATAAAATAAAAATTCATAACCTAAACTCACTCCACTTGTTTAGATAAAATATTTAAATTAAAGGATTTTAAACTTTTAGCTTTGTTCCTAGTTCAAATTTAAGGATTTTAAATGCCTAGCAAAATAATTTCATTTGAAATTCATGAATTTTTAAATACATGCAATTTCAAACTTTTTTCCATTTCAAATGACTATATCCAAATAATTTACAATCAATGAAACATATGGTTAATAGGGTCTTGGTGCATAAGTTGTTAGTGCATTAATGATGTTTAACTCCGAAATATTGGTAACTGGTAAGCCGTAAACCTCTATCCCCTCGCTGCATGTAATGCTAAAGAGTGTGATAGCAACGCATGGCCATGTGTTGGTCTAGTTTCTTCGAATTCAATTTAATTTGTAGGGCATTGGTGACCTTGATATCAAGGGCGTTGCCCGTTGGCTATGGAACATTATATCACACTCTCTCCCAATCTCCCCCTCATATCAATTTTTACACACTAAATTAAAAAATAAAAAAATTCACAAATTTTATCCTCAAAATTCTTACTCATTTACCACACATGCCAATACTTTTTGTTACACAATTAACTCACACTCGCACAATTAAAATTGATTTGACCTTATTGTCCCTATTTTATTACGGGTAAAAAGCAAAAAACACCCATAAATTTGATGATAAATGCACAAAACAACCTTGTGTTTCATTAATTGCATAAATTATAAAGTATGATCGAAACAGTCTCATATTTCATTAAATGCAAAAAATCTGCTTATGTTAGATAAAATTATGCACGAGAAAACCACTCATGATTCATTAAATGCATAAAAAAACACCCCTATGTTTGGTAAAATTGTGCACAAAATTCTCGTTGTCCACCTCTTAGCACATTTGATATGTACATATTTTGCGTCAATGTTTTTCCATTTGAGTTAGTGTGAGTGTTTTTTTTTTATTTATATACACGACAACTATATAAATTCGCACTTCAATTTTACATCATTAGTATTCTTTGAATGAAAGTGGTTAATAGGAATTTTCGTGCATACTTTTATCATGAAAATAGTTCATGATAAGTTTATCATTAAACAATTTTAAAGTATCATTGATCTCATCGGGAGTATCACTATTCTCATTAGGGGTATCATTTGTCTGAGTTAAAGAAAATTGAAAAATAGGGGTGTTTTTTTATGCATTTAATGAAAAATTTTCTTTAACTCAGACAAATGATACCCCTGACAGGTTTAATGATACTCCTGATGAGATTAATGATACTCTAAAATTATTTCATGTTAAGCTTATTATGAAGCGTTTTCATATAAAACCTACTCTAATAAATTATATGGATCAACCATAGGAATTTTTTTTTCTTTTTATCCACTTTAACACATTAATAAATTAAAAAAGTTGATTTTTCTTATTTTCTGTGTTCAAATAATTTGCAAACTGATTTAAAAAAAAAAAATGCTACACTAGCTAGATTCCTCATTCAATAAAATTATGTTAAGAAAATTTAAAATAATAAGAGTCTGAGTGAAATGTTGAAAACAACAAGTACTGATTTTTAAGGGTGGACGGTTTAGCTATGTAAATAAAGTTTTTTCCAATTTGTAATAGAGGGAGTATAACTTAGTCTAGGTTTAATTAATTGTATTTACTACTGCAACTACAAAACTCATTAGTCAATTACTCAATGCAGTTCGTTTAGTTTGAATCTTTAACACGCGTATATGTGATATACTAGTGTTAGACCCGCGATTTTTGCGGGTTTATAAATCTTTATAAGACATTCGCACCAGTTTTTATCCTCAAAATATTTATGCGTATGCAGATTATCAATTATTGATGGATAAATAGTCTGAATCATAGATGTAATTGGATCACTCACGTTGGAAATCAAAATATCATTCGGAATCTCAATTTCAGTGTAGCCGTCAATACTATCACCAAGTTTTCCATCGCCTACGTTCAAAATCCGTTATTGCAATCTCATGTTTTTGGTCAAGGTCAGAATCTATCAAATACAGGAAAAAAAATGAATCATTATATATATATATATATATATATATATATATATATATATATAATTTAATTAAACAAATGAATTAGAAAGTTCACTGGTAATACCTTGCAATAAACTCACAAATATGATGCATTGGGAGTTGCGTGTACAATGTCCTCAAATAATTTTTTTGCAAAATTTAGAACACATCTTAACAATCTTTCAAAATAAGAACTCTATCTTTTATGTTGGGCAAAATTAGGCCAAATTTTATAAAAAACGAGTCAAATAAATTTCGTTTATGATATACCCAGTTGGCCGTATTTTATAAAAGTTGGACTAAATTGGCCAAAATTATAAGAGAGTGTCCTAGTTTTGGCCAATTGTAAAGACACTTTTCCAATTTTGCATGTTCGTAAAAATATTTTCTCAATTTTGCAAGCCCGTAAAGAAAGTGACATAATTTTACAAACACTCATAAGACAATGTCCTAAAATAATAATTATTTTTCCTAATAATCAATATATTTAAGAAAGGCAAGATTGAGAAACCAAAAAGTAAGGTCGATTTTAATGGATAAAAGTATGAAACTTTCTCAAAAAATATATTCGTATCATAACCGCTTTAGAGAAGAGTTAAGAGAGTTTACTCAATCTCTAGTTATTGTTTCCTTGTATAATCAAAACCATAATTAATTAATCCATTAGACATTATACGTACCATTCATTTTTATTAAATAAACTTTTTAATATGTGAAAACCATCTTCAAATTAATTATCTACATAATTATAGAAGTTGTGATTTATGACCACATCTTCCGCTTAAATGAAATTTAGGCCAAATATTATAAAATGTGGGTAAAATAAAACTCGATTATGATGTACCTAGTTGGCCATATTTTATAAATACTTTGGCCTAAATTAAAAGATAGTGTCCTAGTTTTGCAAGTTTGTAAAGATACTTTTCTAATTTTGCAAGTTCATGAAGACATTTTCTCAATTTTGCAAGCTTGTAAAGATAGTGTCCTAATTTTAAAAACACTCATAAGGTAGTGTCCTAAAATAATAAATTTTCCCTTATAATCAATTTAGTTGATGGAAGCGAAGAATATTAATTGTTTATTTAGAGAATATTAATTGGTAAAAGTAAAGTGTATCTAAAAATAATTAAATAATGGTTCATATATAAAACAATTTAATTCTAAAACATAATCTAAATAGTAATATTTTATGATTAAAATATGTAACTATGAGGTTAACTATTTTTCTAATCTATCACCAATTTTGTCTGAACTGTGAATTGATATGTATACAATAAGTCATACCTTATAATTTATCATTAAATTAACTCATATACGCAAGAAAAAATTCTTTTTTTTTTTGGCATTATCTTATGGGTGTTTGCAAAATTAGGACACTCTCTTTTCAGGCTTATAAAATTAAAAAAAACTATCTTTACTGCTTATAAAATTAGAACACTATCTCTACAATTTTGCAAAATAAGTACACTATCTTTTATGTTGGGCAAATTTAGGCAAAATTTTATAAAATGTGGTTCAAATAAAGTCCAATTCTGATATGCCCAATGTTTCGTATTTTAATATTTGGCCTGAATTGGTTAAAATAAAAAAATAGTGTTATAGTTTTGCAAGTTTGTAAAGATATTGTACTAATTTTGCAAGTTCGTAAATATATTATCTCAATTTTGTAAGCCCGTAAAGATAGCGTCCTAATCCTACAAACACTCATAAGGTAGTGTCCTAAAATAAAATAAAAATTTCTTATAACCAATTTAGTTAATGGTAGCAAAGAGAGGTTAATTGATTACTTAAAGAACATTATTTGGTAAAAGTAAAGTGTGTCTAAAAATAATTATAAAGTGGTTCTTATATGAAATCATTTAATTCTAAAACTTACTCTTAATAGTAGTAATATTTTATGATTAAAGTATGTTATACCACATTGAGGTTTTATTATGTTTCTAATCTATCACCAATGTTGTTTGAAATACGAACTGATATGTATGCAATAAGTTGTACCTTATAATTTATCATTAAATTAACTCATATTCGCAAGTAAAAAAATATTTTTTTAGGACATTATATTATCGGTTATTTGCAAAATTAGGATACTATTTTTTCGGGCTTCAAATACAGGAAACTATCTTTGTGGGCTTATAAAATTAGAATGCTATCATTACATTCTTGCAAAATAAGGATACTATCTTTTGCATTGAAAATTTTAGGCCAAATTTTATAAAATGTGGGTCAAATAAAGCCCGATTACGATATGCTCAGCATGCCGTATATTATAAAATTTGGCCTAATGTCCCAGTTTTGCAAGTTTCTAAATATATTGTCCTAATTTGGCAAGTTTGCAAAGTTGTTGTCTCAATTTTACAAGCTCGTAGAAATAGTGACCTAGTTTTACAAACACTCATAAGGTAGTATCCTAAAATACCAAATTCCCCCTTATAACCAATTTATTTAAGGTTAACAAAGAGTATTAATTATTTATTTAAAGAAAATTAATTGGTTAAACTAATGTGTGTCTAAAAATAATTATAAAGTGGTTCATGTATGAAATAATTTAATTCTAAAACATACTCTCAATAGTATTATTTTATGATCAAAATGTGTAATACCACAATGAAGTTAATTATGTTTCTAATCTATCATCAATATTGTCCGAACTACAAATTGATATGTATATAATAAGTCATACATTATAATTTAATCACTATATTAACTCATGTACGCAAGGAAAAAAAATTAGGACATTATCTTATAGATTTTTGCTAAAATAAGACACTATCTTTTCAGGCTTACAAATTTAGGAAACTATTTATATAGACTTATAAAATTAGAAAACTATCTTTACAATATAGCAAAATAAGGGCACTATCTTTTATATTGTGCAAATTTAGGCCAATTTTTTTTATAATATGTGGGTCAAATAAAATCCGATATGATTTATCAAGTTGGTCATATTTTATAAATTTTGGCCTAAATTGACCAAAATTAAAAGATAGTGTCCTAATTTTGCAAGTTCGTAAAGATATTTTCTCAAATTTACAAACCCATAAAATACTGTCATAATTTTACAAACACTCATAAGATAGTGTACTAAAATAACAAATTTTCCCCTATAACTAATTTAGTCAATGGTAACGAAGAGTATTACTTTTTTATTTATATTAATTGGTTAAAGTTAAAGTGTATCAAAAACTAATTATAAAGTGGTTCATATATGAAACAATTTAATTCTAAGATATACTCTCAATATTAATATTCTATTACTAAAATATATAATACAACATTGAGGTTAATTGTTTTTCTAATTTTTCACCAATATTGTCTGAATTGTGTATTGATATGTATACAATAAGTCATACCTTGTAATTTATCACTAAATTAACTCATATAAGAAAGGAATATTTTTTAGGATTCTATCTTTTGAGTTTTTGCAAAATTAGGACACTGTCTTTTGTAATTTGTGTAAATAGTAGAAGATTGCATTTTTTAAATATTCACATTTTAGTGAAAGAATCACAAATGGGCCTCTAAATTTTTTATTTTTAGTTTAAATGATCGTGTAACTTTTTTATTCTAACAATTTTAATCCTGTTGGTATCAATTTTGGTCATTTTCGTCGAAAAATTCAAGTTTACCAAAGACAAACTAATAAAGAAATAGTAAAATCCACATACACACTAAATACCAATTATTTAAAAGTTGCAAACTAAATTCTCTCAAAACAAACATCCATTATGACAAATTCCACAAATTAGACCGACAAAATCAAAGTACACCTCTAATCACCAAGGATGACAATTTAACACTAAATAGTCATCAATTATTAGAGGCCAAAAACAAAAAAATGTAGCAATTAATTACCAAATTTGAAGTTGGTAGAAGTATAACTTTTACATAAAATCCACATTACAATATACTTTGAATATACACTAAATACCAATTATTTAAGATGAAAGAGCAAGACAACAACACAGTAATTTTCACATACATGCGAACTAAATTTTCTCCGAACAAAGATCTATTATGAAAAATTACACCAACTTAGACCAACACAATCAAACCTTTAATCCATGATTTATATTTCAGGGATTTGTTATTTATAAACGCATGGTATATTATGTTAACAATCTAACACATCCATATGTCTCTGACAAATAATAATTAATAATCCAACCTATTTATTAATTATTTACTAAAGTAATCAATAATTAGAGGTTAAAAAAAAAAATATAGCCCACTAATTAATTACCAAATTTGAATTTGGTAGGAGTATAATTTTTATAAATAAGTAAGCATAACTCATATAAGCAAGGAAAAATTATTATTTTAGGATACTATGTTATGAGTGTTTGTAAAATAAAATAAAAATAATAAATATACTCATTAATAGTACCACAATTAATAATATTTTACCTTGCACTACGTTGATTTTTTATTTTTTTTTTGTCATGTAATTTTTAATTTTTTTATTTCAGACTTTTAAAAAGATGAAGGACCAAAATATCAAAATATCATCTGAAATCTCAATTTCAGTGTAGCCGTCAATACTATCACCAAGATTTCCATCGCCTACGTTCAAAATGCATTGCGAGAACTTAGCAACATCATTAGCATCAGAGTCGTCATTAGAACTTCCTTATTGCAATCTCATATTTTTGGTCAAGGTCGAAACCTATCAAATACAGGAAAAAAATGCATCATTATATGTGTATATATATAATTTAATTAAACAAATGAATTAGAAAGTTCATTGGTAATACCTTGCAATAATCTCACAAATATGATGCACTGGTAGTTGCGTGTACAATGTCCTCAAATATTTTTTTGCAAAAATTAGGACACTCTCTTTTCGGGCTTATAAAATTAGAACACATCTTAACAATCTTTCAAAATAAGAATACTATCTTTTATGTTGGGTAAAATTAGGCCAAATTTTATAAAATGTGAGTCAAATAAATTTCGATTATGATATACCCAGTTGGCCGTATTTTATAAAAGTTGGACTAAATTGGCCAAAATTATAAGAGAGTGTCCTAGTTTTGGCCTAAATTGACCAAAATTAAAAGATAGTGTCCTAATTTTGCAAGTTTATAAAGATATTGTCTCAAATTTGCAAACCCATAAAATAGTGTCATAATTTTACAAACACTCATAAGATAGTGTACTAAAATAACAAATTTTCCCCTATAACTAATTTAGTTAATGGTAACAAAGAGTATTACTTTTTTATTTACATTAACTGGTTAAATTAAAAGTGTTTAAAAAAACTAAGTATAAAGTTGTTCATATATGAAACAATTTAATTCTAAGATATTCTCTCAATAGTAATATTCTATTATTAAAATATATAATACAACATTGAGGTTAATTGTTTTTCTATTTTATCACCAATATTGTCTGAATTATGTATTGATATGTATACAATAAGTCATACCTTGTAATTTATCACTAAATTAACTTATATAAGTAAGGAATTTTTTTTTAGGATTCTATCTTATGAGTTTTTGCAAAATTAGGACACTGTCTTTTGTAATTTGTGTAAATAGTAGAAGATTGCATTTTTTAAATATTCACATTTTAGTGAAAGAATCACAAATGGTCCTCTAAATTTGTTTAAGTTTAAATGATCATGTAACTTTTTTATTCTAACAATTTTAATCCTGTTGGTATCAATTTTGGTCATTTTCGTCGAAAAATTCAAGTTTACCAAAGACAAACTAATAAAGAAATAGTAAAATCCACATACACACTAAATACCAATTATTTAAAAGTTGCAGACTAAATTCTCTCAAAACAAACATCCATTATGACAAATTCCACAAATTAGACCGACAAAATCAAAGTACACCTCTAATCACCAAGGATGACAATTTAACACTAAATAGTCATCAATTATTAGAAGCCAAAAACAAAAAAATGTAGCTTATCAATTAATTACCAAATTTGAAGTTGGTAGGAGTATAAATTTTACATAAAATCCGCATTACAATATACTTTGAATATACACTAAATACCAATTGTTTAAGATGAAAGAGCAAGACTGAAACACAATAATTTTCACATACCTGCGAACTAAATTTTCTCCGAACAAAGATCTATTATGGAAAATTACACCAACTTAGACCAACACAATCAAACCTTTAATCCATGATTTATATTTCAGGGATTTGTTATTTACAAACGTATGGTATATTATGTTAACAATCTAACACATCCATATGTCTCTGACAAATAATAATTAATAATCCAACCTATTTATTAATTATTTACTAAATTTATCAATAATTAGAGGTCAAAAAATAAAAATATAGCCCATTAATTAATTACCAAATTTGGATTTGGAAGGAGTATAATTTCTATAGATAGTTAAGCATAACTCATATAAGCAAGGATAAATTATTATTTTAGGATATTATGTTATGAGTGTTTGTAAAATAAATAAAAAATAGTAAATATACTCATTAATAGTACCACAATTACTAACATTTTACCTTGCACTACGTTGATTTTTGTTTTTGGTCATGTAATTTTTAAATTTTTTATTTCAGACTTTTAAAAAGATGAAGGACCAAAACCAATTTTTTTAACCGATTCTTTTCGTTATTCAATTCATAAATTCAATAAACACATATCATGAATCACGAATGTTCTTTAAATGCAATTAATCGAGTGTTGACTAACGAAATTTTAGGAGAATTAAAAGAAAAATTTTCATAACAATTTTCGGTCCACTTTCTATAAGGTAATGAAGGAATAATTAGTATTCAGTAATAACTAAATTCACAACCCACATGCCCAATTAACAATTGTGTGATAACTATATTGTATATATCTTTTATATCCATCTAATTAAAATTGAATATCTATTCATATTAAATATTTAGTTTTCCTTCTGATTTTAAATTAGCCATTAAATTTATTCATATTAGTCATTTTAAATAAAACACACAACTAAATTAAGTTATAGATTGAATATTAATTTCTTAATTACATCAATCAATATCATCAAATTATACACCACTATTACCTTTTTGTTGTGAATATTCTTCTTATAATCTGCCTAATTGACATTTTAAATTAATATAAATTTGACAAAAGTAAATTATAAATTTAACTATTTAGTTGACATGTGCGTAATAACCATATCATTTTAACGTAAATAGGCATGTATTCATAGACTTTGATGAAGATTGAAACAATTATGGCATATTTCATAAAACTATAAATGGAAACGAATCAATTAAGTTGTAATTGGTTTGAATTAGTTGCAAGCAATTGTGTAGACTAATGTAAACTAATTATTTGACATTCATGTATTAAATATGTTAATTTTTTATATTTAGTCATATATTAATGGACTTTGATGAGAATTAAAACAATTAATGTAAATCCCATACAATTGACCAAAAAAAAAGAAGAGTAAATTAAGTGGAAAGGGGGGAAATATTTGCAAGCAAATGTGTCAATTTATAAATTAATATATGCACAATTTAATTTATGGTAAATCAATCTATAAAAATCGATCAATTTTTTATCTACACATAATTTTTCCATAAATTACGTTAAATTAGAAACATAATTTACATCATAATTATTGCAGATAATTTATGAGTTATGTGCCGTACTCATATTAGTCAAGTACATATTAATATATTATAATGTATGTCATTAAAAATTATAATAATTAGGTCAAATTTAAAGGCATAGTTTTAGGTCACATAATTATTTGACCATTGTAGAAACACCTAATGACTCGTTTTTATATGATTTTGTTAATCAATAATAATATAACATATATTTTACGAATAATGCTCCAAAAAATGAAATAATTTCATGGGTTAATAAATAACCGTCTAATTAGCTAAATAACTGTCTAATTAACTATGCTTATCTCTTAATAAAATATTAATGTAACGGATGATTAATTATGGAAATACTTACATATTAATTTAAAATGATTCCAAATATACCAAGTCAAATATACCTAAACATATTCACGAAAAATATTAACAATATTTTATAATCTTAATCTGTGATTTAATTAAATAATAGTATCATATTTGCACTTTAATACTTTTCATATTTATATAACACATGTATAACGTATTAAAAAAAACCGGGGCCAATAATTAGATATGACTTGTTTTTAATATTCCGATTAATTAGCAATATACCAAGTCAATAGGATTGGAAAGAAACTAAATTTCATCTTTATCCAAGTTTTAGCGTAATATTTTTTGCATTAATGTAAGGATTTTAAAGGGATTATTAACAATGTTTTATAAACTAAATTCGTGGGTTTACTCAATAATATCACAATCTATAATATATATATATATATATATATATATATATATATATATATATATATATAAATATATAATATCTCATAAAACTGTAAACATTAAATTTAAATCAGAATAAGTGTCATGCCAATTAGCCAAAAAAAGCCGATAATTAGATATACATTGCCTCTAATAATCAGTTTAATTAGCAATATACAAATTTTGGAAACATGCAAAAATTCATTCAAGAATTAATATGCTAATCTATGGAATTGGGAAGAGACTAAATTAAACTCAAGATATAGAGGCTTAGCTTGTTGTGGTTTAGATACATTAGACTCAAGATATACAGAGCGTGGTATAGAGGCTTAGCTTGTTGTAATTTAGTTAAATGACTGCATTAATATGATCTTCATACAAAATTGTAGCAAAAACGATCAAATGATCTTGTGAAATGGAAATACAATACAGTACGCCGAAGTATCGCAGAAAACGATCGGCAAAAAAATTTCAAATACGTCGGAGAAAATAATCAAAAACAGGGGGAAGATGATAATCTTTCCGTCTGATATCCCGTACCCACATCCCCAAAACCAAAATTGTCACAGCAAAAAAGGGAGCCCAGACGCGTCGAATTGGTCGGAACCCAAGCCCGAAACATTTGCCTTGATGCCGTCTCCCCATACCACTATCGTGTAGAGGGTCGTGTAGAGCATCCGCGGCTGGTGCTCACTCGCTCGCTCGATGCACTGGGAAAATGATATGAAAAATTGTGGTAAACTAAGTGACTTAAATAGGAAAAACAAATGTCAAATAAACGATCAAGATGAAACAAACAAAATGAACGTCCAAGATTAAAAAGGGCTACAAAGAAGGAGAGAGCAAGAAAATGAAATAGATAGTGAGGGGCTCGCCACATAGGATTTTGCAGCCCCTCCTATATAGTATATTATGATATGCGTCAAATATGAAACTAAATATTAGAGATTACTTTTAGGTGGTATGGAGCGATGTTATATGCACACTGATTACACACCAATGTTTATAATCAGTGTGCTAGAGTTTTTTTTTTTTTTTTTAGGATTAGATTTTAATTATTTAATCAATTAATCTTACTAATTATTTGAAAAGTCATATTTATTTTTGATGCAATATTTGAAAAGTGATATATAAGTGACCAAATTAATTAGTGCATTCAAATATCTGCTAAATTGTATCAAATATTTGAAAAGTCATATTTATTTTTTACATTAACTTTAAATTTACTCTAATTATTTATTTATTTACTCTAATTATTTATTTACACTAATTATTTTATAAAAAATATTAGTAAAATGTTTAGGGTGATGATGAGATGATGCTATTTTCCTTTATTTACTTACTCTAATATTTTACAAAAAATATTAGTTGTTTCATTCAAAAATATTAATTGTTTAGAGTAACTATTTTTTTTATATTACAAAAATATTAGTTATTTAATTCAAAAGTATAAGTTGTGAAGAAGGACAAATATACACAATTCTAACAAAAATACACTCATTACAGGAAACAAAAAATACACTCATTACAAGAAAAAAATACAATCATTATAGGGAAAAAAAATACACACATTACATATTTTTCATGAAAAAAAAAGAAGATTTTTTTGGGCCTGATTTTTTGCCTCTTTGTCAGCCTCACGTTTATCTTTACGTCGTTGCGGTTGAGTGTCTTCTTTTGATCCAGTATTCCGATAGCCATGACACTGGATGATAGTCGGATTACATGTGCAACTGAAATAAAAGTAATAGTTACTATCCGGATAATTAAAATACATTATAAAAAATATATTAAAACCACAAATATTTTTTCTTACCAATATCCAATGAGAATAATAGTTCACGTGCCCTAACACCACTAGGGATGTTAAACGGGTTAGGGCCAGCCCTACAGGGTTGCTGGCCTAAACGGTCCCGAGCCTTATCGGTTCATTTTAATCGGTCCTGTAATACCCCGTCCCGTTTTATACCTTTTATTTTGCTAGAAACTTTATTTTATATTATTATCTTTGTTTCTTTTAATTTTATTATTTTGTGTGCTACTGTGTAACTTAAATATATATACCCTTTTATAAATTCCTAAATTCGAAGAAAGGAATCCAACCTTTCAAACGAATAAAGGACTACGAGAAATTAAATATTCTAAGTTTACAAATTAGGATTTTGATCCGTATAATTTACTAAGAATAATTCAAATGCTTTAAAATATTAATCGAATTATAAAACTGTATTAATTATTAAATTGGGATTAAACTCGTAAACCAAATAATCCCTAAACTGTATCAAGTGGGAACGAAAATATCCGAATTAAAGGGGATTAATCCCTACCCACGTGAATTACTATCCTTTTTTAATTAAATTAATTAGAGTATTAATTCCTAGCCACATATTTTATTTATTCCTTTTGATTACTAGCCCTCCTCTATTTCACGTACTAGTTAGGATATGAAATAGGCACCATTTTCGGTTTTGTAAAAATTGGAATTTATGTTCTGTTTAGAGACTGTGTTATGGACGGAGTTTTGATATTGTTGGTATATTGAGGTTATTGTTTAGTAATATTGAAATTGTTATGTGGTGTTAGTTTGTTAGGTTTGGTGTTATTGGTTTTACTGATTAGTATTGTTGAATTGATTGTTTAGTAGTATTGGAAATGGTTGAATTAGTATCCTTGGTTTAACTGTTGAATTAGCTTGAGTTGCCTACTCCCTATTCGAATTACAAAATAGAAAAAACGAGAAGAAAACTTTATTCTCCTTTAAAATCTTATTCTTGTTTCCTTGAGAAATAGACTAATATCTTTAGTTTTTAAAAGTAGTACCTTTTGTTTTCAAAATGGTTATGTTAGTTGTTTTTGGATAAAAGATTGAAAGAGATAAAAGGTGTTTATATCCAAAATTAGTAACAAGTGAAAAGAGGCTTTTTGGAAAAAGAATACTATTCTTTGATTTTGAAAGTGACGCAAATCAATTTGATTAGTAATACTAATAATAAAACAAGTATATATATTATATTATTTTAGTATTTATTATATAAAATTCTTTAAGCAAAATATTTATTAATAAAGAGGTTTTTGTTTATATAATATAAACTATTTTCAAAGTTCTTTTAAATAATAATTTTAGAAAGAAAAATATTAATTTGGGATTTTTATTATATTAATAATATTTAAAAAACTTTCCTTTTCTTTTGATTATTTTGAGAAAAATATTATATGGTTATACTTATAAGTATAAAAGCTTTTAGTTATAAAAGTCTTGGAATTTTAGAAGATTGTTTTATAGAAATCGAAATGATCATACAACAAGAAAATTAGTAAGTACACACCCCAAATACACTCACCCTTTTTAGAAGTGATGTATTTACCAAAATAGAGTGTGACCCTTAAACAAGTCCTTTTAAAGTTTATAAGACATCGACCTCCTCGATTCTCGTAGCACAAACTCTCAAGTTTTCCTAATAATTCAAAGGTCAACTTTTAATTAGATGATTTCATATTAGGACTCTGTGCTAATCGGAATACGCACGAGGGATCCGACATTCTATTTGTATATCACTCTCGGGACCCGGAGCAAACAGGTGGGTGATGATCTGTTGATTGATCTGTTCTTAATACGTTGTGCTGGTATACTCTGAACTCGACTAAATCAATCTAAAACAACTAATCCAACATAAATGTATCCCTATAATATAAATATTTGAACTACGTGATGTATTTATATATGATGCAAAATGTCTGTTGTTTTTATTCTAATTAATCACCATTGCATGATTAAGGGCATTATCTGGGCATGAACCAATTTAACTGTGAATTATGTGAATTCTCCCCACAATTTGAAATGACAGTTTTATGGGAAAGAGGAAAGCGAGTAATCATTGATTTGATGTGCAGCAGTTTTGTTTGTGGATTGACACATACGGCCATGAGTGATAATAGGTCAGATTCATGGTCGCTGATATTATTTGTGGTGACCATGAGTGATAATAATAAATCAGATTCATGGTCACATGAATGGATGAATTGTTGGTGAGAAATGGTTTGGGGGAGATTTACTATGTGAAAAATGATTTTGGCAGATTAGGCCATTACTTGAAAATGATTTTGGGCTTTGCCCTTAATGTGAATCAACTTGTGATATATCAATTATGTGAACGTGAAACCTGCTATGCCCAATTAATTATTACGTGAGCTTATTACTTCTGTGATATATGTTGTTCGTATTTATATGTCAACTGCTTAAATAAATTAATTATTTTATCAATGAGTATAATTTAATATACTTCGGATTTACCAATCCCATAACGTTGCAAATCACCTATACGTGAGAATTCAAATCTCACGCCCCCTTTTTACAACCCTTGCAGATTATGATTTCGTGGAGCAAGGACAGTAATATGGACGACACGGAGTTCCCCACTTAAATAAAATGTTAATGTTAATACTAAGCTTTATATTCATATACATATGTGTGTGAGATACTTATAAATATTATTCTACTCATTCTTCCGCTGCATAAAACTCATCTCTCATTTTGTTATCTCTTTTTATATCAAAAATTTTTATAGTTCGGATTTTAGTTACAAGTGGCACCTCGAATCTGAGATATTTAATGTGTTTTGGATTCGGGGCGTTACAGGTGGTATCAGAGCTTAGGTTCAAACTTTCGGACCTAAACTCAAAATCATTGTTTTCTTCAAGCCAAAATCCTTTTCATAAATTAAAATTTTCTTATCATGTAAGTATAGATCATTAATTAAATCACTTGAGGGGAAATGTGTCTCCTATTACCGTCTGAAGCTCTTCGAAGGTATGTTCTTGTTTTATTATCAAAATGCCTATAAGTTTATGACCTTGCGATAAGTTGACTTTCATAACAAAAACTCCAATCAAAAGATCGAGAACTCAAAACAACACCTAAGTGGTGTGGAAAGAACTATGAAATGTCGTTTATATTCAATTAAATACAATATTTTGTGAATTGCATAAATGAATATATTTGTTTTAAGTTTATAAATTATTATTATGTGACTATTTGAACTTTTATGTTATACATGTTTAAATTATGTTTCAGCATGACTAAAATTTTGACTAGAAATTTCCTTTCTATGTTAGAATCCATCTAAGATAATAGTAGCTTGGTACTTAGAAGACTTATTTTTCATTTCCAGATATGACGTAAGTAGACTGACCTACATAGAAGTCGAAACTTTTATATAATATTATGTGTTATGAAATTGCTACTTGGCAATGTGTGTTACTTGTTCTATATTAACTGTTATATTTTATCTGATTATTGTTAAATGATACGTCACTGGTTTCTATTATACGGTGCGTATGTGATCACTGTACCATTTTGCGGCCGCAATGCGTTGCGGTGAACTACATACTCACGTGTATATCAGTACTAGCATTGTGTTACTTACGTAATTCGATTCTGTTTTTATAATTTTTCATACCTATATGACGTAACAATATTATTCTTTTCGCTTCAGAATCTCCAATAGAATGACAATTAGACAAACACCACGTAGTAGGTAATATAAGATCATTAAACCTCATGAAAAAAAAAATTATTATGGGACCAAATTCCAGAAGTTGAAATAGTTAAAAAAAAAAAAAAAAAAAAAGAAATGCTACCATACTCTACATACCCTAAATACGATTTCAAGTTTCACCACCCACTGTGTTAGGTCAATAACTTTGACATGTAGAGGAAGAAACCACTTGAAGATGAACATATGAGTTTTAGTCGAGCAATACCTAGAAGCTGAATTTCGGGGACGAAATTCCCGTTAAGGGGGTGAGGATGTAATACCCCGTCCCGTTTTATACCTTTTATTTTGCTAGAAACTTTATTTTATATTATTATCTTTGTTTTTTTTAATTTTATTATTTTGTGTGCTACTGTGTAACTTAAATATATATACCCTTTTATAAATTCCTAAATTCGAAGAAAGGAATCCAACCTTTCAAACGAATAAAGGACTACGAGAAATTAAATATTCTAAGTTTAAAAATTAGGATTTTGATCCGTATAATTTACTAAGAATAATTCAAATGCTTTAAAATATTAATCGAATTATAAAACTGTATTAATTATTAAATCGGGATTAAACTCGTAAACCAAATAATCCCTAAACCGTATCAAGTGGGAACGAAAATATCCGAATTAAAGGGGATTAATCCCTACCCACATGAATTACTATCCTTTTTGAATTAAATTAATTAGAGTATTAATTCCTAGCCACATAATTTATTTATTCCTTTTGATTTTATTTTCAATTAAAGATATTTTCTTTATAAAATATCCCTTTCCAAAAACCACATACGGGTTTTCTTCCTAAAGCCAAAATCAGTTCTCTCTCTCCTCTCGTCCTTCTCTTCTCCCCATTTTCAGCCACGACCGCCGCCCTCTTCGCCAAACACCTCACGCCGCCCTTCCTTTTCTCCTCCGCATCAACCACCGAGCGACCGCCCAGCCTCGCCTCCAGGGCCGTCGCGGAGCGCCGCCGTGCTCCAGCACGCAGACGCGCCTCCTCCTCCGATCAGAAGCACCGCCGTCGCGCCTCAGCCCGGCTGCCGCCTGGCCTCGCTCCCCCTCGGCCGTGCCTCGCCTCCCCTTCTTCGATCAACACCAGGCGCAGATCTCCGCGCCTCCAGCCGCAGCCCAGCCCCGCCTCCAACGCCGTCGCGACGGCGCCATATTCCAGCGCCGCCTCGCGCTTCTCTGCTTCCAGCGACGAGCGCCGCCGCTCATCCTCCAGCCGCGACGCCTCTTGTCCCCAACCGAGCGCGTTCTCTCCTTGCCCCAGACGCAGCCGAACGATGCGCCGCCCAGCTCCTTCCGTCGCCGTACACCGTCGCCTCTCTCCTCGAGCAGCACCGCCTTCCTCTTTATTTTAAGTGAGTCCCATCTTTTCTATCCGTTCCCGAATTCGTTCAATTTTACAGTTTTCCCCAATTAATTCCCTTCGAGATAAGAAAAGGCTCATGTTTCATTCTTTCGTTTTGTTTGAGATGTTGTCGTAACGAACTGCTGCCCGTTTGATTTTGGAAGAACCAAAACGACGCCGTTAGGCCGCCGAAATTATCCGACGAGCCGTTAATCGAACGCCGTGAGGCTGCCCGATTTGGGACTGTAAGAATTACTAGCCCTCCTCTATTTCACGTACTAGTTAGTATATGAAATAGGCACCATTTTCGGTTTTGTAAAAATTGGAATTTATGTTCTATTTAGAGACTGTGTTATGGACGGAGTTTTGATATTGTTGGTATATTGAGGTTATTGTTTAGTAATATTGAAATTGTTAAGTGGTGTTAGTTTGTTAGGTTTGGTGTTATTGGTTTTACTGATTAGTATTGTTGAATTGACTGTTTAGTAGTATTGGAAATGGTTGAATTAGTATCCTTGGTTTAACAGTTGAATTAGCTTGAGTTGCCTACTCCCTATTCGAATTACAAAATAGAAAAAACGAGAAGAAAACTTTATTCTCCTTTAAAATCTTATTCTTGTTTCCTTGAGAAATAGACTAATATCTTTAGTTTTTAAAAGTAGTACCTTTTGTTTTCAAAATGGTTATGTTAGTTGTTTTTTGATAAAAGATTGAAAGAAATAAAAGGTGTTTATATCCAAAATTAGTAACAAGTGAAAAGAGGCTTTTTGGAAAAAGAATACTATTCTTTGATTTTGAAAGTGACGCAAATCAATTTGATTAGTAATACTAATAATAAAACAAGTATATATATTATATTATTTTAGTATTTATTATATAAAATTCTTTAAGCAAAATATTTATTAATAAAGAGGTTTTTGTTTATATAATATAAACTATTTTCAAAGTTCTTTTAAATAATAATTTTAGAAAGAAAAATATTAATTTGGGATTTTTATTATATTAATAATATTTAAATAACTTTCCTTTTCTTTTGATTATTTTGAGAAAAATATTATATGGTTATACTTATAAGTATAAAAAATTTTAGTTATAAAAGTCTTGGAGTTTTAGAAGTTTGTTTTATAGAGATCGAAATGATCATACACAAGAAAATTAGTAAGTACACACCCCAAATACACTCACCCTTTTTAGAAGTGGTGTATTTACCAAAATAGAGTGTGACCCTTAAACAAGTCCTTTTAAAGTTTATAAGACATCGACCTCCTCGATTCTCGTAGCACAAACTCTCAAATTTTCCTAATAATTCAAAGGTCAACTTTTAATTAGATGATTTCATATTAGGACTCTGTGCTAATCGGAATACGCACGAGGGATCCGACATTCTATTTGTATATCACTCTCGGGACCCGGAGAAAACAGGTGGGTGATGATCTGTTGATTGATCTGTTCATAATACGTTGTGCTGGTATACTCTGAACTCGACTAAATCAATCTAAAACAACTAATCCAACATAAATGTATCCCTATAATATAAATATTTGAACTACGTGATGTATTTATATATGATGCAAAATGTCTATTGTTTTTATTCTAATTAATCACCATTGTATGATTAAGGGCATTATCTGAGCATGAACCAATTTAAGTGTGAATTATGTGAATTCTCCCCTCAATTTGAAATGACAGTTTTATGGGAAAGAGGAAAGCGAGTAATCATTGATTTGATGTGCAGCAGTTTTGTTTGTGGATTGACACGTACGGCCATGAGTGATAATAGGTCAGATTCATGGTCGCTGATATTATTTGTGGTGACCATGAGTGATAATAATAAATCAGATTCATGGCCACATGAATGGATGAATTGTTGGTGAGAAATGGTTTGGGGGAGATTTACTATGTGAAAAATGATTTTGGCAGATTAGGCCGTTACTTGAAAATGATTTTGGGCTTTGCCCTTAATGTGAATCAATTTGTGATATATCAATTATGTGAACGTGAAACCTGCTATGCCCAATTAATTATTACGTGAGCTTATTACTTCTGTGATATATGTTGTTCGTATTTATATGTCAACTGCTTAAATAAATTAATTATTTTATCAATGAGTATAATTTAATATACTTCGGATTTACCAATCCCATAACTTTGCAAATCACCCATACGTGAGAATTCAAATCTCACGCCCCCTTTTTACAACCCTTGCAGATTATGATTTCGTGGAGCAAGGACAGTAATATGGACGCAACGGAGTTCCCCACTTAAATAAAAAGTTAATGTTAATACTAAGCTTTATATTCATATACATATGTGTGTGAGATACTTATAAATATTATTCTACTTATTCTTCCGCTGCATAAAACTCATCTCTCATTTTGTTATCTCTTTTTATATCAAAAATTTTTATAGTTCGGATTTTAGTTACAAGTGACACCTCGAATCTGAGATATTTAATGTGTTTTGGATTCGGGGCGTTACAGGTGGTATCAGAGCTTAGGTTCAAACTTTCGGACCTAAACTCAAAATCATTATTTTCTTCAAGCCAAAATCCTTTTCATAAATTAAAATTTTCTTATCATGTAAGTATAGATCACTAATTAAATCACTTGAGGGGAAATGTGTCTCCTATTACTGTCTGAAGCTCTTCGAAGGTATGTTCTTGTTTTATTATCAAAATGCCTATAAGTTTATGACCTTGCGATAAGTTGACTTACATAACAAAAACTCCAATCAAAAGATCGAGAACTCAAAACAACACCTACGTGGTGTGGAAAGAACTATGAAATGTCGTTTATATTCAATTAAATACAATATTTTGTGAATTGCATAAATGAATATATTTGTTTTAAGTTTATAAATTGTTATTATGTGACTATTTGAACTTTTATGCTATACATGTTTAAATTATGTTTCAACATGACTAAAATTTTGACTAGAAATTTCCTTTCTATTTTAGAATCCATCTTAAGATAGTAGTAGCTTGGTACTTAGAAGACTTATTTTTCATTTCCAGATATGACGTAAGTAGACTGACCTACATAGAAGTCGAGACTTTTATATAATATTATGTGTTATGAAATTCCTACTTGGCAATGTGTGTTACTTGTTCTATATTAACTGTTATATTTTATCTGATTATTGTTAAATGATACGTCACTGGTTTCTATTATACGGTGCGTATGTGATCACTGTACCATTTTGCGGCCGCAATGCGTTGCGGTGAACTACATACTCACGTGTATATCAGTACTAGCGTTGTGTTACTTACGTAATTCGATTCTGTTTTTATAATTTTTCATACCTATATGACGTAACAATATTATTCTTTTCGCTTCAGAATCTCCAATAGAATGACAATTAGACAAACACCATGTAGTAGGTAATATAAGACCATTAAACCTCATGAAAAAAAAAAATTATTATGGGACCAAATTCCAGATTGAAATAGTTAAAAAAAAAAAAAAAAAAGAAGAAATGCTACCATACTCTACATACCCTAAATACGATTTCAAGTTTCACCACCCACTGTGTTAGGTCAATAACTTTGACATGTAGAGGAATAAACCACTTGCAGATGAACATATGAGTTTTAGTCGAGCAATACCTAGAAGCTTAATTTCGGGGACGAAATTCCCGTTAAGGGGGTGAGGATGTAATACCCCGTCCCGTTTTATACCTTTTATTTTGCTAGAAACTTTATTTTATATTATTATCTTTGTTTCTTTTAATTTTATTATTTTGTGTGCTACTGTGTAACTTAAATATATATACCCTTTTATAAATTCCTAAATTCGAAGAAAGGAATCGAACCTTTCAAACGAATAAAGGACTACGAGAAATTAAATATTCTAAGTTTAAAAATTAGGATTTTGATCCGTATAATTTACTAAGAATAATTCAAATGCTTTAAAATATTAATCGAATTATAAAACTGTATTAATTATTAAATCGGGATTAAACTCGTAAACCAAATAATCCCTAAACCGTATCAAGTGGGAACGAAAATATCCGAATTAAAGGGGATTAATCCCTACCCACATGAATTACTATCCTTTTTGAATTAAATTAATTAGAGTATTAATTCCTATCCACATATTTTATTTATTCCTTTTGATTTTATTTTCAATTAAAGATATTTTCTTTATAAAATATCCCTTTCCAAAAACCACATACGGGTTTTCTTCCTAAAGCCAAAATCAGTTCTCTCTCTCCTCTCGTCCTTCTCTTCTCCCCATTTTCAGCCACGACCGCCGCCCTCTTCGCCAAACACCTCACGCCGCCCTTCCTTTTTTCCTTCGCATCAACCACCGAGCGACCGCCCAGCCCCGCCTCCAGGGCCGTCGCGGAGCGCCGCCGTGCTCCAGCACGCAGACGCGTCTCCTCCTCCGATCAGAAGCGCCGCCGTCGCGCCTCAGCCCGGCTGCCGCCTGGCCTCGCTCCCCCTCGGCCGCGCCTCGCCTCCCCTTCTCCGATCAACACCAGGCGCAGATCTCCGCGCCTCCAGCCGCAGTCCAGCCCCGCCTCCAGCGCCGTCGCGACGCCGCCATGTTCCAGCGCCGCCTCGCGCTTCTCTGCTTCCAGCGACGAGCGCCGCCGCTCATCCTCCAGCCGCGACGCCTCTCGTCCCCAACCGAGCGCGTTCTCTCCTTGCCCCAGACGCAGCCGCACGACGCGCCGCCCAGCTCCGTCCGTCGCCGTACACCGTCGCCTCTCTCCTCGAGCAGCGCCGCCTTCCTCTTTATTTTAAGTGAGTCCCATCTTTTCTATTTGTTCCCGAATTCGTTCAATTTTACAGTTTTCCCCAATTAATTCCCTTCGAGATAAGAAAAGGCTCACATTTCATTCTTTCGTTTTGTTTGAGATGCTGTCGTAACGAACTGCTGCCCGTTTGATTTTGGAAGAACCAAAACGACGCCGTTAGGCCGCCGAAATTATCCGACGAGCCGTTAATCGAACGCCGTGAGGCTGCCCGATTTGGGACTCGTAAGAATTACTAGCCCTCCTCTATTTCACATACTAGTTAGGATATGAAATAGGCACCATTTTCGGTTTTGTAAAAATTGGAATTTATGTTCTGTTTAGAGACTGTGTTATGGACGGAGTTTTGATATTGTTGGTATATTGAGGTTATTGTTTAGTAATATTGAAATTGTTATGTGGTGTTAGTTTGTTAGGTTTGGTGTTATTGGTATTACTGATTAGTATTGTTGAATTGACTGTTTAATAGTATTGGAAATGGTTGAATTAGTATCCTTGGTTTAACTGTTGAATTAGCATGAGTTGCCTACTCCCTATTCGAATTACAAAATAGAAAAAACGAGAAGAAAACTTTATTCTCCTTTAAAATCTTATTCTTGTTTCCTTGAGAAATAGACTAATATCTTTAGTTTTTAAAAGTAGTACCTTTTGTTTTCAAAATGGTTATGTTAGTTGTTTTTGGATAAAAGATTGAAAGAGATAAAAGGTGTTTATATCCAAAATTAGTAACAAGTGAAAAGAGGCTTTTTGGAAAAAGAATACTATTCTTTGATTTTGAAAGTGACGCAAATCAATTTGATTAGTAATACTAATAATAAAACAAGTATATATATTATATTATTTTAGTATTTATTATATAAAATTCTTTAAGCAAAATATTTATTAATAAAGAGGTTTTTGTTTATATAATATAAACTATTTTCAAAGTTCTTTTAAATAATAATTTTAGAAAGAAAAATATTAATTTGGGATTTTTATTATATTAATAATATTTAAATAAATTTCCTTTTCTTTTGATTATTTTGAGAAAAATATTATATGGTTATACTTATAAGTATAAAAGCTTTTAGTTATAAAAGTCTTGGAATTTTAGAAGATTGTTTTTATAGAGATCGAAATGATCATACAACAAGAAAATTAGTAAGTACACACCCCAAATACACTCACCCTTTTTAGAAGTGGTGTATTTACCAAAATAGAGTGTGACCCTTAAACAAGTCCTTTTAAAGTTTATAAGACATCGACCTCCTCGATTCTCGTAGCACAAACTCTCAAGTTTTCCTAATAATTCAAAGGTCAACTTTTAATTAGATGATTTCATATTAGGACTCTGTGCTAATCGGAATACGCACGAGGGATCCGACATTCTATATGTATATCACTCTCGGGACCCGGAGCAAACAGGTGGGTGATGGTCTGTTGATTGATCTGCTCATAATACGTTGTGCTGGTATACTCTGAACTCGACTAAATCAATCTAAAACAACTAATCCAACATAAATGTATCCCTATAATATAAATATTTGAACTACGTGATGTATTTATATATGTTGCAAAATGTCTATTGTTTTTATTCTAATTAATCACCATTGCATGATTAAGGGCATTATCTGAGCATGAACCAATTTAAGTGTGAATTATGTGAATTCTCCCCACAATTTGAAATGACAGTTTTATGGGAAAGAGGAAAGCGAGTAATCATTGATTTGATGTGCAGCAGTTTTGTTTGTGGATTGACACGTACGGCCATGAGTGATAATAGGTCAGATTCATGGTCGCTGATATTATTTGTGGTGACCATGAGTGATAATAATAAATCAGATTCATGGTCACATGAATGGATGAATTGTTGGTGGGAAATGGTTTGGGGGAGATTTACTATGTGAAAAATGATTTTGGCAGATTAGGCCGTTACTTGAAAATGATTTTGGGCTTTGCCCTTAATGTGAATCAACTTGTGATATATCAATTATGTGAACGTGAAACCTGCTATGCCCAATTAATTATTACGTGAGCTTATTACTTCTGTGATATATGTTGTTCGTATTTATATGTCAACTGCTTAAATAAATTAATTATTTTATCAATGAATATAATTTAATATACTTCGGATTTACCAATCCCATAACGTTGCAAATCACCCATACGTGAGAATTCAAATCTCACGCCCCCTTTTTACAACCCTTGCAGATTATGATTTCGTGGAGCAAGGACAGTAATATGGACGACACGGAGTTCCCCACTTAAATAAAATGTTAATGTTAATACTAAGCTTTATATTCATATACATATGTGTGTGAGATACTTATAAATATTATTCTACTCATTCTTCCGCTGCATAAAACTCATCTCTCATTTTGTTATCTCTTTTTATATCAAAAATTTTTATAGTTCGGATTTTAGTTACAAGTGGCACCTCGAATCTGAGATATTTAATGTGTTTTGGATTCGGGGCGTTACAGGTCCACTAACACTCGAAACCTAACCCTAACCCTAGCGGTCCGCGGGCTAAACGGGCCACTAGCGGGCTCCGGAAGAAAAAAACTACAAAAATTAAATTTGAATATAAAATATAGACATGTAATTGTAATACGATGTCATTTAAACTTAAAATTCACACATCATAAAAAAATTCATGAAAATTACATTTAAACATTGTTCAACATTTCACTTTTTAATGAGATAACTTTATAACATCAATGACGATTTAAGAGCCGGCGGCAACCGACAATGACAATTTGAGAGTCATGCAACCACCGATGATCCCCAATTGGAAAGATAATTATAAAGTACGGATGTTGAAGCCCTACATTGTTCATGAATTTATAAAAATTATATTCACACGTTGTTCATAAAGTTCAAGAATTAATTAAATGGTTATATTCAATTTCAAGTAATTTAATAAATTAACTAAATGAAAACATAAATTAACTAAATAAAAACTTGAATATATATATATATATATATATATATATATATTGGACATTGGACTTGGATTGAAAATTTGAAGTTGAAATAAAATAGGTAGGTTGCATACACGGTTGTAATTGTACAAAATATATAAAAAGTAAAAAAAAAGCGGGCTAAACGGGTTGGCCCGGTAGACCGGCGGGCTAGCCCTTTTAGCCCGCGGGCTAAACGGTCCGGGCCAAAAAGGCCCGGTTTTAAACGGGCCGCCAAATGCTTGGACCTAACCCTTGTTCGGTCCAGGGCTAAACGGGCCAGCCCGCCAGCCCGCGGCCCGTTTAACATCCCTAAACACCACCCTTGTGCTCGGAAGTGCTCGATAGGGTTCCAAAGCTACAAAATAAATGTGTTGGAGGGTATTGTGGTGAAAATAAAATAAAAATTTCTTCTTAATTTATATTGAACAGACCAAAAAACAAACTATGTTTTCTTATATTAAACTAAGAGAGTTTAATTTATGGTTGCGGCTAAACAAACCCCCGATTCTCCTATACACACCCCAATTACTATAAAAACCCCATTAAAACTATGATTATTTTTAAAAATTACTAAACATACCCCAAGTTTAGACAATTATGCCCTTTTTAAAAAAATTAACCTAAATTAAAGCACAAAAAAAAAGTAAATAATTATAAACTCACAATTATATTCACTTAAACATATACACGATCAAAACAAAAGTGAAGAGTTCCCATATTTTAAAGGAAGAACAACATATTTGACCTCCAAAATTATTCAAACTCAATAAAAAATATAAGTTGGTCTTCTTAATCTCTAAAAAGATAGAGAAAAAAAAAGCATTTGCAAGAAAAAAAATATGCGGAAAAAAAAAAACACAACATAGGCTAACAAAGCGGGTTTAAATTTTGTTCCAAGTAAACTAATTTTTTTGTCTTTACAAAGAAAACTATAAGTTAATGTCTATCAATTTTACTCACTGGTGCTACCGAAAAAAAATGCGAACAGAATCTCACACAAAATAATAATGATGCACTACGGATACAAATTAACTTGTCATTCATCGTAAAAAAAAATTACATCAATGTGATATTTTGTGTCGTTTGACTCCATTAATTAGACACTATAAATTTGAATTGTCTTGAGTTAATTTGAATGAAAACAATCCAATAATTTGATTTTTAGGGGTTTTAATGAAAATAATACAGAAATTTGATTTTTAGGAATTTCAAAATGTTAATTTTTTGATGTTGAGAATGAGAAAATGAGTGAAAAACTAAAGGAATTTCAATTAATAATTAAAAGAATATTTATAAATGGACCTTTAACTTAAAACTATTTTTTGGAAAAAATAAATTGGGGTATGTATAGGAGAATTGGGGGTTTATTTAGCCGGAGCCTTAATTTATTCGTAAAATATTTTTTTTTATTACCGTTGCCGCTTTTCTAATTAAAATAAAACCAAAAAGGACTGCAAAGCTGTTATTAACAAAATTAAAAACAAAATTAGTGGAGAATTTTTTTTTATGACATTTATGCTCTTAATTGACAGATTTATTTTATTTTTATTATTTTGAGAACCTTAATTGACAGATAATTAGGGGTGATATTTTTTGCACACTGATTATAGACATATATGTCTAATCAGTGTGCATTTAGTATTTGTGGGTGGTATGATATCATTAATCGGAACTCTGGACTTGGGCGGATATATATAATTCGTACTTTTTACCTTCCATTGCATTGCATGAGATATGGGTTGTAGCGTACTTTATTTTAATCTCTGATTCGAAGTGTCTCATTTCTGTACTTGTTCATAACTGATTGAGTTTGTCATGAAGAATTAATATATTAGAAAGAAAGCCACAATATCCAAGAAATAGAAATTCATTAAATTATTGGGTGGCTATTTAACAAAACCACATAAGTACTCATTCGTTATAAATTGAACGTGCATGCAACCTTTTCATTGCAAAATTAAAATAGTCCCGACAACGTACTTGGCCAAAGAGAACACCTAAACTTTAAGCACAAATATTCGCATGATTGGGGAAAAAAATATACACATATCAAACAGTCGGGAACTAATTTTGTGGAAACACAAAAACAAAAGAAAGATGTTTATTGCCTTATCCGTGTATAACTTAATTTCCAAACATGGTCAATACACCTTTAGATTTTACACTTGAATAACAAAGCACACACGTAAAATTCTTCCATAATTGGAAACATTTTTTCCTTTTTAGTATTAAATACATAAAACACAATCAAATTACTACTAAAGTTTGACCACTTCAGGGATATGAACAGGGTAGTTATCGATGCAATCAGCCCAGGGCCCTTCCAGTTCCACAGGCGTCTTGACCGTCCGATTGCATTTCCAGATCCCGCTGTTGCATTTGAATCCACTCCCGAATGCAATCTGCCACACCCGATCCCCCTTCTTCATTCTCCCCTTCGATTCAATATAATTCAATTCGTACCACAGCGAAGACGACGACGTATTCCCGAACCTGTGCAGCGTCATTCTAGAAGCTTCCACTTGCTCCTCCGTCAGGCGGAGGCTCTTCTGCAGCTCGTCGATCACCGCCCTCCCCCCAGCGTGGATGCAGAAATGCTCAAACGCCTGTTTGAAATCGGGGATGTAGGGTTTCCATTTCGAGTTGATTATTTTTCTCCCGATTAGGGATAGGGCGAACAGGATCTGCTCCGACGCCGGGAGAACGAGTGGCCCAATGGTGGTGATGTTCGATTTCAGAGCCTCTCCGGCGATCGCCATCAGATCTATGTTCAATTTTATCCCGACGTGCCCCTCGTCGTCCTCCTCCTGCGACACGCATTTGTACGCTTTGTCATCGGCGCCTTTGTGCGTTCTGACCACGTGCACGAGGCGGTACTTCGCGCGGCGGCGATCGGCGCGGCGGTTGGATAGCAGAACGGCGGCGCCGCCCATTCGGAATAGGCAGTTGGGTAAGAGCATTGCCCTTTCCTTGCCCAAATAGCTGTTAGGGGTGAGAATTTCGGTGCTAATTACGACGGCGTTTGAGTTAGGGTACTGCTGGAGCAGATCCCTAGCTAAATCGACTGAAATTAAGCTGGCTGAGCATCCCATGCCGGAGAGGTTAAAGCTCTTAATGTTGCTCCTCATTTTGTACTTGTTAATCACCATCGCCGTTAGAGAAGGCGTCGGTGAGAAAAGGCTGCAATTGAGGACCAAAATGTCGACGTCTTTGGGCTTGAGCCCTGTTTTCGAAAACAGAGAGTCCATACATGAAAAAATGACGAGTTCGGCTTCTTCTCTAGCGTAGGCCATGTTTGGCGTGGGGGGAATGTAGTGCATCGCCGGGGGTATACACGTCTCTTCGCCGAGGCCGGAACGTTCTAGAATCTTCATCTGGAAATGGATGCTCTTGGGGTGCTCGAACAGCCCCATTCTGCAATGCTCCATGAACCCGGCGAAGGAGACCCGGAAGCTCCGGGGCGGCTTGTAGAGGGCGTAGTCGACGAGGTAAACGGGTCGGGGCCTCGACATGAGGAAAACGGTTAGGGCATAGATGATGAGGAAGATGGAGCATACGAAGGTGAAGCTATCGATGGAGTTGTAGAGGAGGAGGATTTGTTCGGGGCTTTTGTGGAGGATTTCGATGGAGAGGGCAATGATGACGGGAATGAGTAAGAAAATGAGGAAGTGGTTTACTAGGTATTGGTACCCTAGTTTGACGTACTTGAGTTTCACTGACCGAGACAAGTCCGGCAGCGGCGGAGCCATGGCGGAGGATTGGGGTTGGAGTTTAGTGGGAAAGGTAAGGATGGGAGATTTAAAGAGTGGGAATTAAGGTGGCAGATGAGATGTGATTAATGAGCATGGGAGTTGGACTTACAACCCCACCTCTCTTTTTCAGCACTAGCATTTAATCTCAAACCAATTATCGTGTATTAATTCTAATTCAAATTCACATACGAGTATTTTAAATAAGAGGGGAGCATTCGTAAATTTATTTTCAGTGAAAAGTTATGTAACAGTTACATAAGTACAATTAGTACACATGGGATATACTACTTCCTCTTATCTTAAATTTTTTTCCATACTAACAAATGATAATAATAATAATAAAATGTGTGGGTGTATAGTTGAATAAAATAAAAATAGTTTAATACTTTACTGATTTTTGTGAGTGTAGTTTATTTCTTTTTTAGGTGTGAAAATAATTGTGGGACGTTCAGATAAAACAAGTGTGACAATAAAGACAGATCTCGCACTTACAATTTGCGGACGATACTATTTTCGTCGGGAAAGCCTCTGAAGAGAATGCTGATTTTTTAAAGTTTTTCCTTGTGAATCTAGAATGGCTATCGGGGCTGAAGGTGAATAAGGAGAAGTGTTTGTTGTATGGGTTGAATGTGAGCGAGACGGTTTTGGCCAATCTTGCAAACTCTCTCGAGAGTAGAGTGGGTGAACTGCCTTTTTGTTATCTTGGGGTACGCATCGGCTCTTCTCATCGAAGATCATCTGATTGGAATTATGTAGTTCAGAAGGTGAAGTCTCGTCAGAAAAAATGGGATGATTCTACGATCTCTTTTGGTGGTAAATTAACTCTGCTTAATTCTGTGCTTACCTCATTACCGGTGTATGTCATGTCGATCTTCAGGGCGCCTAAGTGTGTTTTGAGAGATATAGTATCCTTGTAAAAAAAAAAAAAAAAAAAATTGAGGTGGGGGTGGTGGGGAAGGAAGATCTAAAACTCCTCTGGTAAAATGGAGTTCGTTATGTGCTCCAAAAAAATCTGGGGGCTTGGGGGTGAAGGATCTTGAGTCCTTCAATGTTTCCTTGTTAGGGAAATGGGCTTGGAGATTTATTACTGAGTGAGATAGGTTGTGGGTCAGAGTCATTAAGTCGCGGTGGGGGTCTCTCGGGGGGTTAGGTCTATGTGTGGGGAGGGAGTCGAGGAGGTGTACTATTAGGGGTGGTGGGGGGATATCTTAAAATGTGTGGGGGGAGGAAGTGATAGTTGGTTTTTCGAGTCAGTAGAAAGGGTGTTAGGGGATGGGAGAGAGACTAGATTTTGGTGGGATAAGTGGGTGGGAGATGTGTGCTTAAAGGATAAATTTCCTAGATTGTTTAGACTAAATGAGTGTAAAGAGGCTAGTGTGAGGGAGATGGGTATGTGGAGTGGGGGTTCTTGGGAGTGGAAGTGGCAGTGGAGGAGGGAGTTGACGGAGAGGGATGTGGAGATTCTTAACAATTTAATTGTTGTGATTAACAGGTTTATTCCAAGACAAGGTGAGTACGATCACTGGAGGTGGACTAAGGCTAGAGGAGGGATATACAATGTCAAAGATGCGTATAATTTGTTGTGGGAGAGGAAGATGGACAATGTTGGAGGCTCCATGGAAGAATACAAGATGTTATGGAAATTTTGGACACCTCCAAAGATACGCATTCATGTATGGAAAGTTCTCAAAGAAAGACTACCGACCTTGGTCCTTTTACAGAAAAGGAGTATTATTCCTTCATTGGAAAATAATTTGTGTGTCTTCTGCAATATTGAGCCTGAATCTGTTAGACATATATTATTCGAATGTTTGGTGTCACATGAGTTGTGGATGAAGTGTGCTAGGTGGTTGGGGGTTGTTTTAGTTTTATCATCATGCCCGGTCACTAATATGATGTAGTTTTGGGGTATTAAGAGTGAGAAGATGGGTAGAAGAGTGTCGATGTGTATAAGGGAATGTGGGGTGTGGTTGTTATGGAGGGCAATAAATGGATGTATTTTTAGAAATGAGTCTTTTAGATTAGAAAAAGTTTTGGTTGATCTTAAGGCATTTTGTTGGAGTTGGATGAGGCATTATGCGGAATGGAAGTTGGATGCGAGTTTCTTGGAGTGGAGCAGGAATCCGTTTTCAGTGTTGTAATGTCGGATATGCCGTTTTAACGTAAGGGCTAGGAGTATAGTGTTATGTGTAATTTGAGGTGAATCTCTCACCCATTTGGTTGTAAACATTCGTGATTTTAATGAAATGATTTCTCTTTTCCTGATAAAAAAAAAAAAAAAAAAAAAGACAAAGACTTACATTATAAAATAAAATTTATGTGAGTCAAATATAGATTAATCCGGACTAGGAAGCGGTAGTTGAGCCAAGTTGTATTTTATGTGAGTCAAATATAGATTAATCTTACATAATAAGAAATATAGATCAATCTTATAAAATAAAATTTATGAGACGATCACAAAACATTTTCATTAATAAAAATTGTGAAAAAACACAAAAATGCTCAATTTTTAGTGGCCTTTTTTTTTTTTTTTTTCTAATTATAACTTTGATACCCCAAAAATTCCCTCAAGTTGGAAACTTATTAAAATAAGATTGAGTTGGAAACTTGAAATAAGATTGAAAACTTCAAATTGGAACAAGGGGATATAAGGATTGTGAAGAAGTAAGAAGATATGCATACACCAAAAAGGGTAAAGAGACAAAGAGTTAACAATAATTTTTCAACAATTTTCCAATCCAAACTTATTTCAATAAATTTCCAATTTAAGAGAAAAAAACTAATAATTTGGCAAAAAGTACTTCTTCGATTTAGATTATCACTGCCAACAAATTTTAATGAAAAAATAGTCCATTAGCATTAAAAAGTATAAAGTTGAGTGTTTATTAGTGCGTTTTTATTTATTTATTGAAGGAAGTTTAGCTTATTTATAAATGATATATTAAAAAGTGTAGTTTAATGAGATATAAATAAGTAATATTTAAAAGTTATTAGTAGTAAAAAGTAAAAAAAAAAAAAAAGTCGTAGTTAAAAATAATTTAAATTGCAAATAGAGGAAGTATTATTTCTATTTCAACTGGGGGAAAACGATTTGGGGTAATTGAAATCGGACAAAAAGATTTTCTCCTGGCTATCGTACACTGGAATTATAAAAAAATGTAAATGGAAATTATGGAATAGCATTTGCAAATCGCAACTCATGCGGTAGTAGCTCTAGGTTAAACTAGCCATTTAGTAAGAAAGAAAAAAAAAAATTAGTCAAATTGAGTACTATGACAACCCAACTTCACTGTACAATATTGAGTGTAAATTTGAAATATATTCCTTGAGTTTGTACTTTTTTTGAAATTAGAACTAGGTATCCACGCACAAGCACAATGTACAGTAAATAGAACTAGGCTTTAATTTTTCATGGAATTTTATCAAGTTTAATTAAGGCCGGGTTTGAGATTGGATAAAATTACTTATGCATGCCAATTCTTCTTTATGATACTTTGGCTAATGTTCCAATATTCTTGATATTAATTGGGAAACAACATTGACATTCCTTATGCTCGATAATGACGGGCCAAACCATGAATTTTGAATATTACCACTCCTTCCGTCTCTTAAATCAATTTTTACAGTGCACTATTCATTTCTTACAAAAACTTATAAATTACATTTTAATTTATTAATAATTATGTAAATTAAGAAATACATTTACTTTGTTTCATTCACTTATATTGAACAATATTTTCATCATTAAAAAAACTATTTCATCCATTTAAATACAACAAATCAACTTTCATATTAAAGTCTCAAAAAATCAATTATGAAAACTAATTTGTGACGGAGGTAGTATTTTTTTTTATAGTATTGTACATTTTCTTTCTTAATTAATCACTAACTTGCAAATTGTTGTTTTCACTAATTAAAGAGTATCAGTTATTTTCGTTGAAGAATATTAGTTCATAAAGGGTATTAAGATATTAGTTTAAAGGTACGAAGAGTACTAGTTGATTACATTAAAGGGTATTAGTTGGTGACACTAAAAAATATTACAAAATGATTCATGTATAAAACAATTTTACTCAATATATATATAAGAGAAACCCGTGCATCTGCTTCATTTATTAAACCATAATAGTAATAATATATGGGCAAAAATTTGTATGAGACAATACAAATTAACATTTACATCTATCAATTGTTAATACACCAATGATTAAGTTATACCTCATTCCATTGACTCATGCTATTAAACACTCTTATACAAAACTTACTCAAAGATATGAATGTTGCAGCTAAATATCCAAAATTTAAGTACGCATCCCAAAAATTTATAAACCAAAATATCATATGATATACTCCCTCCGTCCCTTATTATCTGTCCCATTTTATCCATTCACACATACCAATTTTCTCATTTATTAGGGTATCAAAAGACACTTATACCCTTATTTATTATTCTCATTTATTACAAAATGATGGTTAACATTACAATTTAATAGGGGTATTATTAGAAAAGGTAGGTAAAAATTGCATTGATATTAGTGGAGTGACAATTAAAAAGGGACACCATTTTGGATAAAATGGGACAATTAAAAAGGGACGGAGGGAGTATTTTTTTTTTAAATACCCTTCGTTTGGCTAAGCTTATTTAAAACATTTTATAAATTGTTTTAAGAGCTTTTAAGATGTAATTTTTAAATAGTTTATAAGTTGATAAAATGTTTGATTAATACAACTTATAAGACTTTTGAGAATTTATAATTAATAAATAATTTTAATATAGAAGGATATTTATTTTTATTTTTATGTTGAGATAGAGATGAGATAGAGATGGGTAAGGGTGGGGTGACTAAGCTTATTTGAAACAACTTATAAGTTGTTAGGAACCTATTTTATAATTTTATAAACTATTAAACAACTTATTTTGGCAAAATAGTGCTTAAAAACTCTTTAATAATTTATAAACTATTTTAAAAGGCTTATAAACTCAACCAAACATCCTCTGTTTGTTTGTGGTAATTAATTGATCAAATGACTAGTTTAATCATTCCCATGGCTTCCTCCCCAGAGAAATGATAACTCAACTTACCAATGCTTCAACCGATTTCTGATTATTTATTTTTTCCTGCAAATCGAGATTTATAACAAGAGGTGAAAGATATTCTCTCTTCTTCCTTTTAAAAAAAGTTAAACGGGATGAGAGTATATTTCTTTCCTAATTTTTTTTATAGAATTTATAATTGTCTATGTTTGAGTGTGAAAAGTAATTATATTACTCCAACTATAAATTTCACTTTCTTTTTGTTGTTTAGTTTAAAAAGGTTTATTGTTTATTAATATATGATAAATCACATGTTGACTTTTGTGTAAAGTAATGTGGAGTTGTGAGAAAAGTAAAGATAAAATCGTTTAAGAAAATATTTATTTATTAATATATAGAGGGTTGATTTTTTTTTTTTTTTTGAATGAATGAATGAAAAATTTATAGTTGGACATTAAAAAAAGGTGAAAAACTTATAGTGGAATAAATGGAGTAATTTTTATATTTATATTTTAAGTGGTGTATACATAGTAAATGTGGTACATATATAAATTTTGCAGTTGTACTTGGGTAGTTGTGTGTGAGCTTTTTTACTCTGATATCATAAAAAAAATTCATATCATCTAAAAGTTTAAACTAATAGAAACATGCGGAATTTAAGGGGCGTTTGGTTAGTAACTCTTCAATATTAATGAGAACAAAATCACCACCTCCTCTCCTAAATAAGGTAATCACTACTCCATTTTGATTACTCTATTGTCTTCCTACAATTCTTCTCCTCAATCACTACCCCATTCCTCCACCAACAAGCATTTGTTGTCCACTTCTATTCCAAAATTGGGGCATGACACTAGCAATAGAGTCACAATATTGTAACAAATCTTCTTTCAACATACCATTTTTATTATGGGGGCATAAATGGAAAATAATCTTCATTCCCATTACCATTGTGGAATTGGTAATCAAGTGCCTCCTAATTTATTTATATACGTAGAGTTGTAGTCTTGTAGACGTACCTAAAAAAAAAAAAGAATATGGGGGGGGGGGGGGGGGGAACCACAATGCACCATAAAAACACAGAAAATCTATAACTCCGGAGATTGGGGTTGGGATGGGGAGCTCTGGTTGAGGGTTAGTGCCGCGGCAATGAGAGTCATGAAGAATTTACAGTAGGTTTTTTGTTTTTTGTTTGTGTTTCTTCTTTTCTCATGTTATGAAGTTAAATAATCGATTGTAAATTAATATTAATCGAATTGATATTTACCCAGCAATACAAAAATAAAGTTAAGTTGGTCGTGGGAACAATTTAGAGCAACAAACAAGAAACACGGATGGTGTTGATATTCCAATCGAGACGAGCCAAGTATTTGAAATATAATTTAAATTCGACTTCAGCTTTTGTTGAGTCGAGATCACTTAGGGTATGTTTGTTTTGGGATTTAAGTGTGCGGGGGAAGTCATGACTTTGAAATCTTAGGATGTGAAAATCTTGATGAATAATATGAGTATGTGTTTGTTTTGGGATTTTAGTAGGGTGAGATTTTGCTTTATGTCAAATCAATGTTTATTAGTGATTGATGCTGTATTATTTTATTATATTGTGTAAGAGAAAAGTAGGAGAGATGTTGAGTGGATGATAAAAAAGTGATGATGTGATTGTATTTAATTATATGAAAAATAGTAATAGGTACATAGGTAGGGATTGAGTTTGGGATTTGAAAACCCGATTTTAAATTCCGAACTCGTATGGGGCGTGGATTGCAAAGTCCAAAGTCTATCCGTGTGAGTCCCAAAACAAACATACCCTTAATTATATTAATGAATTGAAAATATAGACCAGCTCTGCTCACGAACTAGTCTAATGTCGAACGAGCTTGAGCTCGAGTTTTACGAGTCCTCGTATGTTACATTGCAATGACAAAAAAATCCTTATATATCGAATCCAACGAGTTGAGTTCAAGTCGATTCGTTAGTAAATCAAGTATTTTATGAGTTTGAGTTCAACTTGTTTATTAAAATAAAAGAGCCGAGTTCTAACCTTGACGAATTGAGTCGAGCTTTTAAGTTACTCGATTCGAATAACAATTCTAGACTCAGGGGGCGCTTGGTTAGCAATTCTTTAATGGTAATGGGAATGAAAATTTATTTTCATTTATGCCCTCATAATAAAAATGATATGTTAGGGGAAGAAGTGCTCCAATGGTGACTCCATTGCTAGTGTCATGTTCCAATTTTGGAATAGAAGTGGACAACAAATGGTTGTTGGTGGAGGAATAAGGCAGTGATTGAGGAGGATGATTGTAGGAAGAGAATAGGGTAATCAAAATGGAGTAGTGATTACCTTATTTAGGAGGAGAGGTAGTGATTTTGTTCTCATGAACCATGCTAATTACACAAATTTTCAATCACATTTCCATTACTATTGAAGAGTTGTTAATCAAGCGCCGCTCATATTATAATTAAACTTCAGGAGGCAATTGCAAATTTTGTCAATAGGTTGTGAGAAAAAAAAAACTTCGCACGAGAAATTAGAGTGTCAAATTTGGCATAGCCCTTAGCTATTTCGGTACCATACACATGAAGGTCAAAACATCGGAATTTATTGGGGTGTTTGCAAAAAGTTATACTTAAAAAAAATGATTTTATTTTGTGTTTATAAGAATAATGGTTTAATAGTAAACATAGCGTGTGTTTTGCAAAATTATAGCCAAAATTAGTAGAAGATCACAAATAATCAATGATTAGGCGTGAAATTGTCATGATTCATAGCTCGTTTTGCCCGTGTTTTGAATGAATTTGATGAGTATTTGGAGTCAAATGAGTATTATTTTCATACATTGATGAATTTGCCTCTTTGATGCTCATAGATGGATAGGGGGTGAAAAATGGAGTTTGTAGGACTTTGAATCGACTCAAACGGACTTCTGGATGAGAAGATATGGAAGAAATACGAGAAGTACTAGTCCGAACGAGCAAAAGTATCATTTGGTGGAAGAAGGAGGACTCAAACAAGAAGAGGTCGAGCCCTTAGGACTCGACCAGCTTGAGCTCGAGTCCTAGTGAAGTTCTGGAGAATGAAAGCACTCGACCAGGTCTTGCTCGAGTCCTATGGACTCGAGCGGTCGAGTGCGCACTCGATCAAGAGGGGGTCGAGTCCTAAAGACTCGACCAAGGTGATCTCGAGTCCATTGTAAACGCTGGAAGAATGAAGGACTCGACTGTGATGAGGTCGAGTCCTAGGCACTCGACCGAGGAGAGGTCGAGTCCTTTCCGGGATGTTTCGGCCCATGAGCTCCAAATTTGACCCGTTACCTATAAATACCTCTTTTCGAGCACGTTTTAAAGACCACTTCACACATATAGATAGTTTTTTGAGAGAGAAGAGCACCGAGAGTTCGAGCAAGCATATTTTACTTTTAATTGAGGTTTTAACATTACGAATTTATAGTTAGAGTTTTAATTTGAATTTCTATCTTTTCTTTCTTCTATACTTGTTACATGAGACTTTAATTTCTTTTTAATTCGATTTTCATTCTTAGACTTTAATTCATTCTTAAACCCTTGTTTATGTTCTTGAGTTTTTTTTCTACTAGATTAATCATGTTTTTGTTCGTTGCTTGTTTAATTGCTTTCGTTATCGTTAAAACCATGCTAGGTTAAAACCCTTGTATGTTTAGGGTAGGATGAACTCGTAGAAGTAGGACGTTGGTACATAATTAGAGGAACTCGTGATGTTTAGTTTTATCCCTTAATTAATGAATGCTTAAAATAAATCCCAGATTTATCTTTGAATTTAGTACGAACATTGTTAGAGAGAGGACGATCTTATCACTCTTTAATAACTAATAGGCTTAACGAGAGGGTTTAGAAGGGGTTTATTCATCAACCGATTTATCTAGAGAGGACGACCGCATCACCTTAGTTGAATTAGGGTCTCATTAATTAAGCACAATCTATTAACTTGATTATTGGTTTAGTGAAGTCGATTGATAGGACAAAGTATTAGGGTTTAATTCTTGAGCTTTTAGTCTTTCAATCTTATACTTAGGATTATTTCTTACACATCACGGTTGTTTTAATTATCGTACTAGCTCCGTTAGTATACGTAGGAATTTCTATCCTGAGCATCATCATCGCATATTTTAATACAACCCTTAGTTATTTGTTTGATTTTATTATTTGCATTGATAGAAGTAGACTTTAGAGTAGTTTAATTCCATTCTTAAACCAGAACATACACTCATATTAACTACGATGCGTAGATCTCCAGGGCTCTATTCGCATACATACCTTCCCTTGGGTTCGATACTACTTGGTCCCTATACTTGCCAATACTATAGGGATCACATACTCTTGTAGGGTAACTACTAGTATAGCTAGTATTTTACGTTCAAGTCAATGGCGTTGTTGTCAGGGATGGCGATGTATGTCCATTGAGTAGGACTTGGAGATAGCTTAGTAGTTAGTAGTGAGTGCTTTATTTTTCTGTTTAATTCTTATTTGTTCGGCAGTTGCATTTTGATTCTACTGTTAGTGTTTCAGGTTTATGAAAATACGCTCGCAAGGAGATACGAGCGAGAAGAGAACACATCTAGATCCCGAGACAATAGCAAGAAGAATCCGAGCCTTCTTAAGAAGGATGAATACTGCCGGTGGAGACAAAGACAACATGAATCTGGATGGAATTGGGGATTTAGACAAAGCTGTTGTAGAGTATAATGCTATAGTGGAACGGGTGGATGGAGTTGATGGAAACAGCAGTAACCAGCAGATACCCATAGGGGAAACTCAGAATCAACGCCCGAACCCGCAAAACCAAAACAACTCTGCACAAACTCAAACCCAAAATCAAAGCCATAGCAATAATCCGACAACCAGTTCAACAACCCTGTCTACCAACATCACAACCCAAACTATCCACCATACCCACCATATCCTTATACACCATACCCTTATCCTCCGCCTCCTGCTTATAACCAACCTCCAGTTCCTCAGGTACCTTTACCACCCGTCTATCCTCAGCATGTTCCTCAGAATGTTGAACATGATATGGCAATCCGAAGAAGATTTACGGCACAGCCGCAACGGTATTACGATGGAGTAACAATGCCTCCAGTTTAAGCCAACAACTTCTCTATAGCTCCTGGAATTTTGAAGATGCTCACCGAGAATCAGTTTAGAGGAGAAGTAGGGAAGGATAACCTGCACACACACTTGAGGAATTTTCTGATGATTGCCTCAACTTTCAACCATAATGGCATGTTTGAAGATGCCTAGAGGCTCAGGTTATTCCAGTTCTCTTTAACTGGAATGGCGAAGGAGTGGTATGATAATACGCTCCCAAGGGGAGGTGTAACCACATGGGCCGAGCTCGAGCGTCTATTCCTCGAGCGATTCTACCCTCCGTCTAGAACAATCAAAGCAAGGATAGAGATCTCGTCTTTCCAGCAGAAGCCAGAAGAGGACTTACGTCAGGCTTGGGAGAGATATTACAATATGCTCATTGAGTGCCCACATCACGGGTACAATGAAGGTGATATCATGGCTTATTTCTACTGTGGAGCCAACAAGGCAGGTCAAGATCACCTTGACGCATGTGCTAGTGGAGCATTCCTGAACAGTGGTGCAACTCGGTGTAGAAAGATTGTTGATAATATTGTCAAGAATGTGGGGCAATGGAATGAGGCACAAGAAGTTCAGCGAGGTTATCAGATGGATGAGAGTGAGGGTACTAGGAAGCTGTTGATGGCTATGATGGAGAAGATAAGTAACTTGGAGGTCGGCCAGAGTTTGAATGGGCAGAATAATGTGACGAGTGAGAGAGTGGACCAACCGGCGAGCCAGCAGGAGGAGGCCAACTACATGGGAAGACCTAATTACAATCAAGACGGATTCCAATAAGGTGGCAACTAGCAGGGAAGACCACTCTACGGTCAACCGTTTGTACCACCCGGTCCACAACCTCCTCAAAATTAGTGGAGAAACAATCAAGGTTATCAAGGAGGCCAGCAACCTCCTCAGAATCAATGGAGGAAGAACGAGAATTTCTCGTATGTCAATCCTAAGGCAGGAATTACTGTACCTCCCGGAGTTGATCCAGGTTCAAAACCGCCAGGTGGTGAAGGAGGTGCCTTGACCGAAGAGATGTTGCGAGCGATCCTTCAGAAAGTGGAGGAAAGTCGTAATAGATTATCCTCACTGGAGTATGATATGAAGGAGATAAGTAAAAAGATTGATTAGAGGGATCAAGAACTCCAGAAGAGAGATGTAGATCTCAATAGAACTCAACAAGAGAACAATAGGCGGTTCACTTCCATAGAGTTTCAGATAAGCCAGATTGCGAAATCGTTGGTTAGAGAGCCGGGAAAATACCCATCTATGCTCGAGACAAACCCGAAAGAGAAATGCAAGGTGATCCAGCTGAGAAGTGGAACCAAGTATGAGGGTCCTCAGGTGCCTGCTGACTCGGAGACGCTCGAGGAAGAAGTCGAGATAGAAGGGAAAGAGCCTAAGGAAGATAGAGATGAGATTGAGAAGGCAGGCGTTGAGAAAGGGGTTGAGGGTGAAGGCACTCAAAAGAGCAGAGAGCCTAAAGAGGAAGGCATTGAGGAGATTGAAAGAGTCCCAAAGTGGAAAAAGGCAAGTGAAGTAAGGAAGAACGTAAAAGAGACCGAGTGAGACGAATGGGGGGTACCCAAATCTGTGATACCCGTCTCATATCCGCAGCGTTTTATGAAAAAGAAATTAGATGAGAAATTCGCTAAATTCCTTGATGTTTTTAAACAGTTGCATATTAACATATCTTTTAATGATGCTTTGGAACAGATGTCTAACTATGCCAAGTTCCTGAAGGACTTGATAGCTAAGAGGAGAAGAGTTGATGAGCCCAAACTTGTGCAGTTGAACCATGAGGTGAGTGCATTAGTGCATAAAGCGCTTCCCCCAAAGTTGAAAGATCCCGGGAGTTTTACGATCTTATGTGATATCGAGAATGGAGTCAAGAAGGGAGCATTGTGCGATCTTGGATCGAGCATCAATTGTATGCCCTTGTCACTATTTAAGAAGTTGGAGGGTGGAGAACTTCAGCTGACAATGATGACGTTTCAACTTGTCGGCCGGTCTATTACTCGACCTCAAGGTGTGGTTGAAGACGTCCTTGTTAAGGTGGGAGATCATATATTTCCAGCGGATTTCGTAGTGCTTGACATGGAGAAGGATGAGCGCGTTCCTTTGATCTTGGAAAGACCGTTCTTAGCTACGGCCGGGATGGTGTTAGATGTGGCGAATAGGAAGATCACGTTGAAAGTTGATGATCAAGAGGTGAAGATTTCCCTATACGAGGCCATGAAGTACCATATGGAGGAAGACAGTTCAGAATTGAAAAGGGTAGATGTGGCCAAAGGAGAAGAGAAAGGAAGAGTTGAGAAGAAAAAGTCCAAACTCAAGAAGTTGCTTAGTAAGACTCCTCCAGATAAAGGTGAGAAGAAGTTGAGACCCCCACCACTTGAGGATGAGAAGGAAGCAAAGGAACTCATGATGAAGGGGCATCAAGGAAAGGAATTTAACCACCACTCTTATGAGAGTAAGGGAGGTAATTTTGAGTATCATGTCCCATAAGCTCCTTTGAGCTCGGTCCGGCATTAGGACCTTAAAAATAGCGCTGAATGGGAGGCAACCCATTTTTATTTGCTTTTGAGTGTTTTTAGTTATTAGTGTTTTTGTTTTTGTGTGAATCGTAAGTTCTAACCTCGTATTTGAGTGAGTTGCTTGTAGCTGAATTATTCAAAGGTATCATGGAGTTATTCAAAAGGAAGGAACTCAAGCAAGAGAGTGTGCTACGTTGTTGAGAGAAACTGAACTATTTGAATGAGGTAACCCACAACCCCAAACTTAGACCACTTCACAAGGTCGAAGTTTGGGGGTGGAGTATTTATATGTTTTATGGCACACATATGCACCGGCGAACACTCTCTCTTTGAGTTGAGTTTGGTTATATATTGTGCCTTGAGATGCTCCTTGAGCTGATATTGCTTCGATGTGCTACTACATATTTCAAGTCTATCAATTCTCTTATTCTTGTTGATTGCTATATTTGAGTGTGAGTATGAGTTGGTGATTTGTGAAGTTGAGTTAGGGACTATATTGTGTGAGTGTAGGAGTTAAAGTTGATTTGAGAGTGAACTTGTATGCTTGCGAACTTCTCTTTTGAGTACTTGTGTGATAAAAGTGAGAATTCACTCGGACTAGCATGGATATGAAAACTGTGAGATTTGAGCTTTTTAGAGATTACAATTCATTAAATTGATCTCTTCGTTTGTGAGTGGATCATCACCTTAGAAGATGCTAGAACTTGTGTGTGCTCTCACTTCTTGATTGTGTCTAGGTTGAAATGCCGAAAGTGATATTAGGTCATCTTTGATTTTATTGAGTCACTTAGCCAAATTTTCCCAACCAATGACATTTATCCTTTGTTAGCCCATTTAAGCCTTAGCCTATTATTTGCTAGCACATTTTAACACTTATCCAAATTCCTAAATTCTTTTTGTCCAAATTTGAGTGGAGAATAGGAAAGTGTGAATGAGAAGGAATCGAGTTGAGTTGAAAAAGGAGAATTATTAATCCTTGAGTGTAGTTGAGAAGAAGGTGTAATGAGAATTTGAGTTGTGGGGAAGACAAAAAATTTGAGAATGAGCAAAAGAAAAATGAGCTCATATGTATGTGTGAAAAAAGAAAAGTGTGGTGATTGAAAAAGTGAAACGAGTTAGAAAAAAAATTGAAGTGTTGAAAGTAGAGGAATGAAAAAGTGAATTGCATGAAGATGTTTGAAGTAATTTGTTCCTCGTCTCGACATATTGAAGTTCAATTTTCTATTCTCCATTCACTTGAGCCACTTACCCCATATAGTTTCCCCACCTGTCCAAAGAGCCTACATTACAACCTTGAGAAAAGTCTTTTTTTGTTCGGCATTGATTTCTAGAGCATAGTCGAAGTTGAGAGTGCTTACAAGCCTATGGCTGCTGATATGAGTGATTGATTGATTAAGTGAGTCTCTTATCATTGATATACACTTGTAAGGGAGTGAAACACATCGTGAGTGCACATCCATGTTTGATCTTGGTGTTTCTTGTTGTTAATGCATGAGTATGATGAAAAGGGTGAGTTCGTGTACGTGTGAACGATCTTTGAAACTCGAGTTTGATTACTTGCATGATTTGGTTCTTTGACTCATTCCTAATAATTTCACTTGACTTATAATTTCATTGCTTGAGGACAAGCAATATGGTAAGTTTGGGGGGTTGATTAGGCGTGAAATTATCATAATTCGTAGCTCGTTTTGCTCGTGTGTTGGATGAATTTGATAAGTATTTGGAGTCAAATGAGTATTATTTTCATACATTGATGAATTTACCTCTTTGATGCTCATAGATGGATAGAGGGCGAAAAATGGAGTTCGTAGGACTTTGAATCGACTCAAACGGACTTCCGGATGAGAAGATATGGAAGAAAACGAGAAGTACTAGTCCGAACGAGCAAAAGTATCATTTGGCGGAAGAAGGAGGACTCAAACAAGAAGAGGTCGAGTCCTTAGGACTCGACCAGCTTGAGCTCGAGTCCTAGTGAAGTTCTGGAGAATGAAAGCACTCGACCAGGTCTTGCTCGAGTCCTAGGGACTCGAGCGGTCGAGTGCGCACTCGATCAAGAGGGGGTCGAGTCCCAAGGTGAGCTCGAGTCCATTGTAAACGCTGGAAGAATGAAGGACTCAACCTCGAGCGAGGAGAGGTCGAGTCCTTTCCGGGATGTTTCGGCCCATGAGCTCCAAATTTGACCCGTTACCTATAAATACCCCTTTCCAAGCACGTTTTAAAGACCATTTCACACATAGAGATAGTTTTTGGAGAGAGAAGAACACCGAGAGTTCGAGCAAACATATTTTACTTTTAATTGAGGTTTTAACAATAACTATTCATAGTTAGAGTTTTAATTTGGATTTCTATCTTTTCTTTCTTCGATACTTGTTACATGAGACTTTGATTTCTTCTTAATTCGATTTTCGTTCTTAGACTTTAATTCTTTCTTAAACCCTTGTTTATGTTCTTAGAAGGGGTTTATTCATCAACCGGTTTATCTAGGGAGGACGACCGCATCACCTTAGTTGAATTAGGGTCTCATTAATTAAGCACAATCCATTAACTTGATTATTGGTTTAGTGAAGTCGATTGATAGGACAAAGTATTAGAGTTTAATTCTTGAGCTTTTAGTCTTTCAATCTTATACTTAGGATTATTTCTTGCACATCACGGTTGTTTTAATTATTGTACTAGCTCTGTTAGTATACGTAGGAATTCCTATCTTAAGCATCATCATCTCATATTTTAATACAACCCTTAGTTATTTGTTTGATTTTATTATTTGCATTGATAGAAGTAGACTTTAGAGTAGTTTAATTTCATTCTTAAACCAGAACATACACTCATATTAACGACGCGTAGATCTCCAGGGCTCTATTCGCATACATACCTTCCCTTGGGTTCGATACTATTTGGTCCCTATACTTGCCAATACTACAGGGATCTCATACTCTTGTGGGGTAACTACTAATATAGCTAGTATTTTGCGTTCAAATCAACCAACTTAGCTTTTTTTAGAATATTTAAAACTTAGCTTTCTGTTAGAATATTTAATCACTTGGAAAAGAAATAAAACACTTTAATTTATTTTTAAAAGTTAATAAAGTGGTTATAAGTTGCAAGGACTTTTTTTTTCCAAACGCCAATTAATTTGGCTAAACAAAGCGAAAATCTGTTTGGTCCATTATTCTATGGAACAAGGTGTTTGGATTTAAAAAATTTCTTCAGGAGAGACAAAAGTGTTCATAGTTCAAGTATATATAATTACAAATGGGTAAAAAACTCTCCACTACATAGGACAAAACTCACTTTAGGCTCCACTACATAAAAAAAAGTCAACACTTTCTACTTTTTCACCATTTCAAAAATGAAATAAGTTCTTTATAGGAATCTTTTCTCATTTTCTACTATTTTATACATCTTATAAAACATTGTACGTCAAAATCTCTATATGGATCTTTTTTTTATTTCTTACCATTTCAAAAATGAAATAAGTTTCAAAATGTAATTCAGAATTTTTTAGTCAAAATGTATCATTTATTGGTTATTCTAATGTCATTTGTTTTTACTCCACGCACATTCAATATATAACATTGTACATATAATCAAAAATTGTATATCATATCAAAAATTGTATATTATAATGGTAATTTTTCCAGATTTCATAATCTATTCCCATAATTAAATTAATGCAGATTTCAAATCCTTTATTACACTGAAGCAACTTTGCAATAGAAAGTCATTTTCCAAAAATTGAAAACCAAGAAGTTTTTAATTAAAACTATCTAACTACATAATTACTGTTCTTAAACAACATTGTGAATTCAGCCAAAATACATATTAATCAATGATCATTCTCGCCAAAAAATAAGAAATTGGGGACAAACGAATTCTGCCAAAATACAAATTACTCTGTAAAACCCAAATCGGCCAGTAAAAAGTAAAAATGCAAAAAAACTCCATTGATTATACATCAAGCTCACACACCTGTTCCATAGGAAGGGGAAAATTTTTTTTAGGAGATTGGGAATAAGAAATTGGAGGAGAGAGAGTAGAAATCATACCATTTTTTTGAATGTCTTACTTTCCATTTTTCTTCCGTATTTCTCCACTTTGCTCTCCATTGAGCGTAAATTTCTGGTGAAGACGGTCGCCTTGCTAAGCGTAAATTTCCGGTGAAGATTAACGGAGTTCCTGGAGTCCGATCCTCAAATTGCTTGAAGGGTTTTACTCCCCTCGTCAAGAGCTTTCAATAGGCATTGGAATTGAGACCAACCGAGTGATTAGGCGTGAAATTTTTATGTTTTGGTGCCCGATTTGCCCATGTTTTGAGTATTTTTTAAGAGTGTTTGGAGTCAATTGAGTATCATTTCTATAAACTGATGAATTTGTCTCTTTAGTTTTCATAGATGGATAGAGGGTGAAAAGAGGAGTTTTTAAGACTTTGAATCGGCCAAAACGGACTCCCGGTTGAGGAGATATGAAGATTTTACGAACATGTGTACAACTGTCGAAAAGTACTCGAGCAGAGTCACTCGAGTAGTCACTACTCGAGCACTCGAGTAGTGCACTCGAGCTGCAACAGGTTGAGTAGTCCTACTCGACCTATACTCGATCTTGACGCGTATTTTGGCCCATGAACACCCAAATTCGATCCCAAGCCTATTTATACCTTTTTCCAAGCATATTTTTACATATTTTGAGAGAGGAGAAAGCTTGGGAAAGAGATTGGAAGAGTTTTATACGTTGTAATCGAGGTTTTAATTTACGAATTCTTAGCTTTAGTATTTCTTTTGCACATATTAGATTAATTCTTTCTTTCTTTACTCTTTGAGACAATGAACCCTAGTTTTTCAGATTTATATAGATTTCTTTAGATACTTTAATTTGTTCTTTCGTTTATGTTCTTGATTTCTTTCGTTAATTTAATTATGCATATGATTATTGTTCTTGTGATTGCTTTTATTATTCAAACCACCATGTTAGGCTAAAACCCTTGTATGCTTAGGGTAGGATGAACTCGTAGAAGTAGATTGTGGGTACGTAATTAGGGTAATCCATGACGTTTAGTTTTAATTCTCTTAATTAATGAATTCTTAAAATCAATCTTAACTTTACCTTTGAATTTCATACGAAAGTGTTAGGGAGAGGACGACCGTATCACTCTTTAACAACTAGTAGTCTTAACGAGAAGGTTTAGAAGGAGTTAATTAATCTACCGGTTTAGCGAGGGAGGACGACCGCATCACCTTAGTTAAATTAGGGTTCGTTAATTAAGCACGATTCATTAACTTGTTAGTGGATTAGTGAAGTCGATTGATAGGATAAAGTATTAGGGTTTGAAATCTTGAGCTTTCATCTTACGATCTTTTACTTAGGTTATTTCTTGCACGTCACGATTATCTTGAATATGTACCGGCTCCGTTAGTATACGTAAAGATTCATATCCTGAGCATCACCATCACATCTTTGAATACAAACCTTAGTTAATTCGTTTCTTTCGTTCTTTAGTTTAATTAGTTTACTTTAGTTGCTTTTAATTAATTCTTTCAAAAAATCCAAAAACATACACTCATATTAACTACGATGCGTAGATCTTCAGGGATCTATTTGCATACACTTCATCCCTTGGGTTCAATATACTACAGTGAACCCGTACGTTTGCGGGGAATCTACTAGTAGAAGTTGGTATTTTCGCATCAAGTCAATGACGCCGTTGCCGGGGATGGCGTTGTATGTCTTTTGAATAGGACTTGTAGATAGCTTAGTAGTTATTAGTGAGTGATTTACTTTTCTGTTTTATTTCGTAGTATTTTTGGCAGTTGCGTTTTTATTCTTTTGTTAGTGTTTCAGGTTTATGAAAACACGCTCGCAAGGAAATACGTGCGAAGAGAGACTACAGTCAGATCCTGAGACAATAGCAAGAAGAAACCGAGCCTTTTTAGGAAGGATGAACGATGCCGGAGGATGGAAAGAACCAATGTACATTACTAATGAGTTGGATGATGTAGAGAATGAGTTTAATCAGACATTGAACCGGGCTGACGACACTGAAGACAATTCTAGTAAGAACCAAGATCCGTCAGGGGACAGCCAGAGCCAAAACCCAGGTACACAAAATGTGAACAATCCAGCTCATAATCTTGTCCAACATCCTTAAAACAACCCTGCTTACCCACTGAACAAATTTTCACAAAACAACTTGCCTTATCCCTACCCATACCCACCTTATCCGTATCCACCATACCCGTATCCTCCACCGCCTGTTTACAACCAACCACCAGCTTATCAACCACAACCACCCCAAAAAGTACCCGTACCAGCTGCTAATCCTCAACACATTCCTCAGAATGCAGATCAAAACATGGCTATTAGAGGAAGGTTCGCAGCTCAACCGCAGAGGTACTATGATGGAGTGACATTGCCCCCTGTAGAGGTAAATAACTTCTCGATTTCCCCAGTAATTCTTAAGCTGCTTACCGAGAATCAATTCAAATGGGAGGTTGGGAAGGAGAATCCTCATACTCATCTGAGGAGTTTTCTGATGATCGCATCCACATTCAATTATAACGGCATGTCTGAAGATGCCAAAAGGCTCAGGTTGTTCCCATTCTCTTTGACGGGAATAGCTAAGGAATGGTGCGATAACACGCTCCCACGGGGAGGTGCAACCACTTGGGCCGAGCTCGAGCGTATGTTCCTCGAGCGATTCTACCCTCCATCTAGAACGATTAAAGCAAGGATAGAGATTTCTTCCTTCCGCCAGAAGCCAGGAGAGGATTTACGTCAAGCGTGGGAGAGATATTCTAACATGTTGATCGAGTGCCCGCAGCACGGGTACAATGAGGGGGATATTATGGCATTCTTCTATAGTGGAGCAAGCAAGGCTGGTCAAGCCCATCTAGATGTATGTGCCAGTAGAGCTTTTCTGAACCAAGTGATCGCGAGATGTAGAGAAATCGTCTACAATATTATCATGAATGCCGGGGCATGGAATGAGGATCCGGAATTTCAGAGAGCGTGTAAGTTGGAAGAGAATAAGGGTACGGGGAAGCTGTTGATGGCTATGATAGAGAAGATCAGCAACCTTGAGATGGGGCAAAATCTGGTTGGAGGGAATGTAGCAGTGAGCGAGAAAGTGGACCCACCCATGAGACAGCAAGAAGAGGCCAACTATATGGGGAGGCCTAATTATCCACAAGGTGGAAATCAGTTTGGAAGGTCTTCTTATGGTCAACCATTTGTACCTCCAGGTCCTCAGCCGCCTCAAAATCAATAGAGGAATACACAAGGATATCAAGAAGGCCAGCAGCCTCCTCAGAACACATGGAGGAAGAACGAGAATTTTTCATATGCTAATCTGAAGGCTGGAATTACAGTTCATCCGGGTGTTGATCCAGGTTCTAAACCCCCGGGTTGAGAAGGCGGTGCCTCAACTGAGGAGATGTTGAGAGCTATCCTTTAGAAGGTGGAGGAAGGAAGCAAGAGATTGTCCTCTTTGGAGTACGATGTGAAAGAGTTGCATAAGAAAGGTGATCAGCGTGATCAAGAACTCCATATGAGAGATGTAGAGCTGAATCGAATTCAGCAAGAAAACAGCCGACGGTTCACTTCATTAGAGTACCAGATGAGCCCGATTGTAAAATCATTGGGAAGAGAGCCGGGTAAATATCCTTCCATGCCGGAGGAGAACCCGAAAGAGCATTGCAAGACGATCCAGCTTAGAAGTGGGACCAACTATGATGGTCCTCAGATGCCTGCTGATTCTGAGACGCCTCAAGGAGAGATTGAGATGGAGGTAAAAGAACATAAGAAAGATGGAGGTGAGACAGTTGAGGGTGAAGGCATTCCGAAGAGTGAAGATGCGGAGGAGTCCCATGAGAGCAAAGAGCCTAAAAAGGAAGGCATTGAGAAGATTGAGAGAGTTCCAAAGTGGAAGAAGGCAAAGGAAGCAAGGGAGAAAGTGAAAGAGACCGAGCGTGATGAATGGGGGGTACCCAAATCTATGATACCCGTCTCGTATCCACAACGCTTCATGAAAAAAAAGCTTGATGAGAAATTCGCTAAATTCCTTGATGTTTTTAAGAAATTGCATATTAACATTCCTTTTTATGATGCTTTGGAACAGATGCCGAATTATGCCAAATTCCTGAAGGACTTGATAGCGAAGAGAAGGAGAGTTGATGAGCCCAAGTTGGTGCAGCTGAACCATGAGGTGAGTGCATTAGTGCACAAAGCGCTTCCCCCAAAGTTGAAGGATCCCGGGAGTTTCACGATCTTATATGATATCGGGAATGGAGTCAAGAAGGGAGCGTTGTGCAACCTTGGGGCGAGCATCAATCTTATGCCCTTGTCGTTATTCAAGAAGTTGGAAGGTGGAGAACTTCAGCCGACAATGATGACGCTTCAACTCGTCGATCGCTCTATTACTCGACCTCAAGGTGTGGTTGAAGACGTCCTCGTGAAAGTTGTAGATCACATTTTTCCAGCCGATTTCGTGGTCCTAGAGATGGAGGAAGATGAACACGTGCCTTTGATCTTGGGAAGACCCTTCTTAGCTACGTCCGGGATGGTGTTAGATGTGGCAAATGGAAAGATCACGTTGAAAGTTGATGATCAAGAAGTGAAGATTTCCCTATATGAGGTCATGAAGTACCCGAAGGAGGATGAAAGTTGTTATTGCATGGATGCAATTGATCCTCGTGTTAAAGACACACCTCCTATCTCTAACCTTTCTTATATTCATGATTTTGATCACCCTTCATTTGATGAGTTAACCCATGAGCATTACGATCTTGATTATGTTGATAGGGATAAAGTGAAGAAGTTGAAGGATGAAGAAGTGAAAGGTGAGAACGTGGTCCAGTTGGAAGGGAAATGCGGAGTTAAGAAGAAAAAGTCCAAGCGCAAGAAATTGCTTAGTAAGACTCCTCCAGATAAAGGTGAGAAGAAGTCGAGACCTATACCACTTGGGGATGAGAAGGAAGCAAAGGAGCTCATGATGGAGGGGAACCAAGGAAAGGAATTCAACCACCACTCTTATGAGAGTAAGGGAGGTAATTTTGAGTATCATGTCCCATAAGCTCCTTTGAGCTCGGTCCGGCATTAGGACCTTAAAAATAGCGCTGAATGGGAGGCAACCCATTTTTATTTGCTTTTGATGTTTTATGTTATTAGGATGTTGTTTTGAATCGTAAGTTTTAACCTCGTACTTGAGAGTTTATTTTGTAGGCTTGTGTCGAAGGAGTGCCAAAGAAATGGAGATTGAAGGGGCCAACTCGAGACAAGGGAGTGTTTCAAGTTGTTAGGAGAACTTGAATTATTTGGATGAGGTAACCCACAACCCCAAACTTAGACCTCTTCACAAGGTCGAAGTTGGGGGGGTGGAGTTTTTTTATTTGTTTCATGGTTATATTGCACAGATGCACACCCTCCTTTTGAGTTGAGTTTGGTTATTTGGTAACTTGAGATGCTCCTTGAGCTGTTATTGATTTGATTTGCTACTACATATTTTATGCCTATCAATCATCTTATGCTTGTTGATTGCTATCTTTGAGTGTGAGTATGAGTTGGTGATTTGTGGATTTGAGTTAGGGACTATATTGTGTAAGTATGGGAATGAAAGTTGATTTGAGAGAGAACTAGTATACTTACAAGTTTTCTTTTTGAGTACTTGTGTGATGAGAGTGAGAATGCACTAGGACTAGCATGGATGTGAAAGCTGTGAGATTGAGCCTTTTGAGATTTGATGCATAAAATAATCTCTTCGTTTGTGAGTGGATCGTCACCTTAGAGGATGCTAGAACTTGTGTGTGCTCTCTCTTCTTGACTATGTCTAGTTTGATATGCCGAAGGTGATCTTAGGCCATCTTTGTTTTGGTTGAGTCACTTAGCCTAAATCTTCCTTATCATTGATATTTATCCCTTGTTAGCCCCGTTGAGCCTTAAGCCTATTTCATTTGCTAGCACATATGAACACTATTCCAGTTCTTAAGCCTTTTTATCCCAATTTGAGTAGAGAATAGGAAAAATGTGAATATTAAAGGATTGAATTGAGTTGAAAAAGGAAAATGTTGTTTGTTGAGTGGTGATAAAATAAGGATGTGATTGAGTTTTGAGTTGTGGGAAAGAAAAAATTGAGAATGAGCAAAAGAAAAAATGAGCTTATGTGTTTGTGCGAAAAAGAAAAAAAAAGTGAAGTGATTGAAAAAAGTGAAAAGAGTTAGAAAGAAAAAAAATTGAAGTGTTGAGAGTGTTGGAATTGAAAGTGTGCTTATTGAATATGTTGAAGTAGTCTGTTCCTAATCTCGAAGTACCGAAGTTTGATTTTTCTATTCTCCATTCACTTGAGTCACTTACCCACATTGTTATCCCACCCGTCCAAAGAGTCTACATTAAAACCTTGAGAAAAGTCATTTTTGATGCGGCATTGATTTCTAAAGTATGGTCGGAGTTGAGAGTGCTTACAAGCCTATGGCTGCCGATATGAGTGATTGATTGTTTGAGTGAGTCTCTTTTATCATTGATATACACTTGTGAGGGAGTGAAACACATCGTTGAGTGCACATCCATGTTTGGTCTTGGTGGTTCTTGTTGTTATTGCATGAGTATGATGAAGAAAGGTGAGTGAGTATGCGTGTGATTGATCTTTGAAGCTCGAGTTCATTTACTTGCACGATTTGATTATTTGACTCATTCCTAACAATTTCACTTGACTTATTATTTCATTGCTTGAGGACAAGCAATATGATAAGTTTGGGGGGGGGGGGGTTGATTAGGCGTGAAATTGTTATGTTTAGGTGCCCGATTTGCCCATGTTTTGAGTGTTTTATATGAGTGTTTGGAGTCAATTGAGTATCATTTCTATAAACTGATGAGTTTGTCTCTTTGGTTTTCATAGATGGATAGAGGGTGGAAAGAGGAGTTCGTAGGGCTTTGAATCGGCCAAAACGGACTCCCGGTTGAGGAGATATGAAGATTTTACGAACATGTGTACAGCTGCCGAAAAGTACTCGAGCAGAGTCACTCGAGTAGTCACTACTCGAGCACTCGAGTAGTGCACTCGAGCTGCAACATGTTGAGTAGTCCTACTCGACCTATACTCGATCTTGACGCGTATTTTGGCCCATGAACAGCCAAATTCGATCTTAAGTCTATTTATACCTTTTTCCAAGCATATCAACAGATACAAACACATATTTTTACATATTTTGAGCGAGGAGAAAGCTTGAGAAAGAGATTGGAAGAGTTTTATACGTTGTAATCGAGATTTTAATTTACGAATTCTTAGCTTTAGTATTTCTTTTGCACATATTAGATTAATTCTTTCTTTCTTTACTCTTTGAGACGATGAACCCTAGTTTTTCAGATTTATATATATTTCTTTAGATACTTTAATTTGTTCTTTTGTTTATGTTCTTAATTTCTTTCGTTAATTTAATTATGCATATGATTATTGTTCTTGTGATTGCTTTTATTATTCAAACCACCATGTTAGGCTAAAACCCTTGTATGCTTAGGGTAGGATGAACTCGTAGAAGTAGGTTGTGGGTACGTAATTAGGGTATTTCGTGACATTTAGTTTTAATTCTCTTAATTAATGAATTCTTAAAATCAATCTTAACTTTACCTTTGAATTTCGTACAAAAGTGTTAGGGAGAGGACGACCGTATCACTCTTTAACAACTAGTAGTCTTAACGAGAAGGTTTAGAAGGGGTTAATTAATCTACCGGTTTAGCGAGGGAGGACGACCGCATCACCTTAGTTAAATTAGGGTCTCGTTAATTAAGCACGATTCATTAACTTGTTAGTGGATTAGTGAAGTCGATTGATAGGATAAAGTATTAGGGTTTGAAATCTTGAGCTTTCATCTTACGATCTTTTACTTAGGTTATTTCTTGCACGTCACGATTATCTTGATTATGTACCGGCTCCGTTAGTATACGTAGGGATTCCTATCCTGAGCATTACCATCACATCTTTGAATACAAACCTTAGATAATTCGTTTCTTTCGTTCTTTAGTTTAATTAGTTTACTTTAGTTGCTTTTAATTAATTCTTTCAAAAAATTCAAAAACATACACTCATATTAACTACGACGCGTAGATCTTCAGGGATTTATTTGCATAGACTTCATCCCTTGGGTTCGATATTACTTGGTCGCTATACTTACTCATACTACAGTGAACCCGTACGTTTGCGGGGAATCTACTAGTAGAAGTTGGTGCAACGGTGCCATTTTTTTGGAAAAGGTAAAGAAAGGAACTCCGACGAATCTGCATAAGAAAGGTCTCCCCCCTTTGTGGCCTTGCTAAGCGTCCGGCGAATCTGCATAAGAAATAAAGTGGCGTAGCCGCCAAACGAGAGAGAGAGATGAAGAGTTTTTAGTGTGGAATTGAGAGAGAAACCAAGAATTGAAAATGGAGAGAGAAACTCATTTGAGAATGGAGAGAGAAATTAATTGAGAGAAAAGTAAAAAGTAAGTCAATGTAGTGGACACTAAATTCATTTTGGGTCATGTAGCTTAAAAGAATATTTTTTCCATTTATGTAGTACACACTAATTATCCCATTTATAACTAAAGATTTAAATTAAATAAATTATTACAAATACAATGAAAATAACTAAAAAGGGTGTTTTTTTTTTTTTTGGGTGGATTGGGGGGGGGGGGGGGGGGGGGGGGATGGGGTTGTGGTTCCCTAAATTCGTCCTTGATTCCATTTACATGAGACAAATTCAAATATAAACTTCATAATTAAGAAAAAATAATTTATGATCTTTTTTTACTGGATAACCTAACCACGTACGTAGGTGTGTATATATATATATATATATTGTGGAAATATAAGTTCCAAAGAACATAAAGTGGTGTTAAACACGCACACAAGGCTGATTGTTATTTATTACAAAATTTTCAATAAAATAAAAAATAAAAAATTCATAAATCAAAACTTTCCACATAAATATATATATAAACATTAATGTTGCTTTAGTCAGATCGATTTGAGTAGCTATATAGGTTTTAACGTGCTCAACTTATATTTGTGATTTCTAGTTTACATTAATCGATAGAGTTGACAATTAAACCATATGTGTGTTCTCCCTACAAATATCTTGTTAAGTTCGGTATTAAAATTATTGCTAAGAAAATGGCATGCATGTATTGAACCGATTTTCTATTGAAGCATATATAGGAAATGTAGTGGTGTGAAACTTTGGAGGAATTTGGCCTATGAAACACGAATTTGTATACGAGCGCGATCTGTAAATTAAGTTGGTGGTGAACGGATAAGGTCACTGAAATAATGGTCCATTATCTTTTATTTGAATTTTGATCCGTTAATTTTCAAGTTTTAAATTTGAAAACCTGAGTTAAGCCTCCAGAGGTTACAATATAGTTTTAGAGGTTTCAAAACCTGATTTGACCTTAACTTTTGATACTTCTAATGAAATCATAAATACTCGATCCTGATCATATATTAAATACTTTAAAATAATTTCGTGATAAGTTTACTGTTGATGGGCGAACAATGAAGTGATTAGTAAACAAAAAGAGATCATTAGACTCAGTAACAGGATAAAAAATGGAAAGAGCTAGCAACTCCGTTGGGCGAGCAGCTTAGCAAGAAGCTCTGATATTGTAAGACAAACTGGGCGAGCAGCTTTGCAAAGAACAGCTGTGCAAGCGGCTCAAACCAAGATCAATTCGGGCGAACAACTTCGTAATGAAGCGAGCAACATTGTAAAACGATCCCAAGCAAGGAACGAACAGCTCGGAATGCAAAGGACCACGACATCCAACGAAGACGTACAAGCGAGCAACCAGTCACCGTCGAGAGCATCTCAGTAGTGCCAAAGACCAAGTACAACATTGGGAACTCCAAGAGTCACTAACTTAGATATGGTCCAAGTGTCTTAACACTTGGAACCCATCCAATGAGCAATAGTTTAGATGTTGTACAAGTGTCCTAACACTTGGCAAAGATCCAACGGTTAAACCACCAAAATGGTGACACATGGCCTCTTTGTATGTCTATAAATACCCCATTCATTTGCATGAAAAAGGAGAGAACAATTCAATAATATAGCAAAACTCTTGCAAAATTATTCCTTAAGCATTACTTAGCTAAATTCCATGAACATAGTTCTTGTTTGGTGATCTTCATTGGGTAAAAACAGCCACTAATCATCTTGATTACGAAAGGTCATCAACAATTGGCGCTAGAAGAAGGGTTCGAACCTTCAATTTATGAAATATTCGAAGGAAGCTTGAAGATATTCACCGGAATCTGCAGAATTTAGCCGGAATCCGGGAAGACACCACCGGAAATTAAGTGTGCACACTACTCGGAGCAAAGTTATCCACTTACATATCACTTTAAGAGTTTGAATGCATGTGTATATGAACTAGGGTTTTCAAAACCACCATACTCATATATACAAGGCTAGTGACTCTTAAAAAGATGATTAGATCGCAAGAAGAACGACATTCGAGCGCATCCCCAAATCCTAGGTCAAGAACTAGGGTTTCATCTACCGAAGGACATGCTCGAACAGTGAGAGCAACTTCGCAGAGGAATATCCAAGTCACCATTGACACAATTCCACCGGAAGTTGAAGCTCTTGCTCAAAACCCCGAGGAGCTAGCAAAAATGATTGTTGTTCTTCAATCGTTGCAAAACAGGCGAGCAGCCGGACCGTCAAGAGCACCGGCAACAACTGATCGAGCAGGCGAGCAGGGGCGAACAGGTGAACAAAGAAGTAAGATGAGAGAAGATGCACGTCGGGACGAGGCCGACAGCGAGGAAGCCTGTAGAAATAAAGGGAAAACTCCCCTGAGTGAACGTTTGGGGAGCAGAGGAGAGTCATCACCAAGCCGGGTTGATGAGTCGAGCAAAAGTACATCCCAAACAAGCGCTTTGGAAAGGTTAGGAACGAGGAATGCGAACAAAAGAGAGTCATCCAAGAAGAACGAGGAGCGATCACGCCCTCCTGCTCGCCCGTCAGTGCATGACCGAATCCGAAGATCAGCTTTTGGCCGACTAGGGCCAAATGGAGCTAGCAACGCTGCTAGGAAGACGACTCAGGAGAAACGTCCTGTTGGCAAGGGACTGCATCGTGAAGAAGTTGCTGAACCCAACCACGATGAACAGCCTTCCAACGGGAGGACTCCCCCAAATGAGTTACAAGAAATGAGAAAGGCAATCGAGGAATTGCAGAAACAATTGGAATCCCAGAGAGGTGTCGGATCAACTATTCTCCCTTCTTCACCGTTATCTCCGTTTATCCTCAATGCACCAATCCAGAAGAAGATACAATTTCCAGCCATCAATTTGTATGAGGGAACGTCGGACCCTCGAATTCATGTGATGAAATATTCAGATTTCATGATCTCAATGGGGGCAACCGACGCCACACAATGCCGAAATTTTCCACTCACCCTTGGAGACGGCCCGCACAGATGGTTTTCGGCATTGACTCCCGGCTCCATCAACTCTTTTGCCCAACTAAGCAAAGAGTTTTTATCTTATTTCTCAACTGCCGGGTCCTACTTGACCCACAGACACCATCTGGCAGATATCAGACAAGGAGACGAGGAGTCCGATAAGCAATTTCTGGAAAGATTTGATAAAGTTTTGTTGGAAGGCGAAATGGTGAGTGAAGATACGAAGATAGTGGCAGTGATGGCTGGATTGAAGAAAGGAACTGATTTGTGGAAGGAGATGCATTTGACTTGCCCAAAAACATACGCGGAATTCAGACACAAAGCAGGAATCCACGTGTCGATGCAGGAGGCCCTGCACAGAGAGTTGGGAGACAAAGCTGATCCAAAGAAGTTTGGCAAGAAATCTGGAGGAAGTGATTACAAAGCTCCAAAGAACATGAAGTCGTTCAATGAGGGAGCTGAGTTGAAAGAAAAGCTGAATCAAGTCCTTACCATGTCCGTGGACGCTGTGTACAACAACGTTAAAGACAGGGAGATGTTGTCAGAACCACGGAGAATAAGGCAAGAAAGAGGAAAACTGAACCCGGACAAATACTGCGCATATCCTCAGAACATCGGCCACTTCACAAGCGAGTGCCGAGATTTATTGAAGCAATTGTGGAGGTTCTATGAGGAAGGAAAGTTGTCCGAGTTCGTGAAAAGGGAACCAGGTAAGAGACCAAGAGCACCAGTACCATCCAGTTCGGATGATGGAGACAGCGACGAACAACCAAGCAAAGCTGGTAAGAGAGAAAGAAAGGTCTCAGCAGCCCCAGCAAGGCCTATTCTGGAAATCTTAATGTTGGAACCCACTGGACCAGTAGGTGGTTGTTCTGATGGGAGACCACCTGTGTCAAAAAGAAAGAGAAAAGCGGAACTGAGAGCAGTGGATCAAGTGATGGAAGTGGGTGCGAATCCATCGACCAAACGAACCGGGGACCTAACTTTCTCAGAAAAAGACTTAGACGGAGTACTCACTCCCCACAATGACTCGTTGGTCATTTGTGCCAATATTATGGGGATAAAAGTGCACCGTCTACTTGTCGATACTGGTTCCTATACGAACATCATGTTCAAAAGCACGGTGGACCAGCTGGGAGATTGCGTCGAGTACATCAAGGACTGTGATCACAAAATTGTAGGATTTGGAAATGTTGTGACCGTCCCGTTAGGAATAGTTACGTTGGCAGTCGAGCTTGTATCGGTCGAGGACCCGGAAAGAAAACTGAATAGGATGGTAGACTTCCTGGTTGTAGACCAACAGTCCACCTATAACGGGTTCCTCGGCCGTCCTTTCTTGCATGAATTCAAAGCAGCTGTTTCAACGTACTATTATTGTTTAAAATTTCCAACAAAGACAGGTGCAGGTACAGTCAAGGAAGACCAGAAGAAGGCTCGTGCGTGTCTTTTGCAGATACAATTGAAGGATCACCAAGTCAACATGACGAACAGGTGCTCAGACAAGGACGGAGGCGATAGCGAGGCTATGACTTCCATCGATACTGAAATAATGGAAGTCGATGAGCAGCTGTGCGCAGACGAACAGCCGCGCATTGACGAGCAGCTGTGCGTAGGCGTACAGTTGGACGAGGACGAGCAGGAACGCGAAGACGAACAGTTTGTCCAAACAAGAGGTAGAGAAGTTGCTGCAACCAATACCGAAGAAAAATAGACAATGGCAACGGACGTCGACACAGAGGACATCGAGCCACGACTGGGGGTAGAACCGATGGAGACCGAAGATGAGCCAAAGGCAGAAGGGCCCATTATTGACCCCAGATGGAAAGGCTAGAAACGAAGGGCTACCCCGGTTGAAGAGTTGGAGACTGTAAGAGTCGACCCGAACCAAGAAGGCTTAGAACTCTTCATAGGGTCCGAGCTACCAGAGCCGTATAGGACCAACATGATTGAGTTTCTTAAAGCAAACCTCGATGTGTTCGCATGGTCGCATGCAGACATGGTGGGCATCAGCCCCGAACATGCCTGCCACAGACTCAACATCGACCCAAGGAAGAAGTCAATCCATCAGAAGAGGAGAAAATTTGGGCCCGACAAATACGAGGCACTCGACGTGGAGGTTAAAAAGCTGCTGGATAACGACTTAATCAAACAAGCGTTATGCCCGCAATGGGTGGCGAATCCAGTATTGGTCAGAAAAGCGACTGGAGCGTGGAGACTCTGCATCGACTTCACAGATCTCAACGCCGCCTGCCCAAAAGATAATTTCCCATTGCCTCACATCGATCAACTAGTTGATAGCACCGCTGGACATGAGCTTCTCACGTTCATGGATGCATTCGCAGGATATCATCAAATAGCGATGCATCCCGATGATCAAGAGCATACAGCGTTCTACACCAACAAAAACTTGTTGTGCTGGAAGAGAATGCCATTTGGGTTAATCAACGCTGGAGCTACATATCAGAGATTGGTTAATAAGATGTTTGATAATCACATCGGGAAGACGATGGAAGTGTACGTAGATGATATTGTTATCAAGAGCTCCAAAAAGGAAGATCACTTGCAGCATCTAGCTCAAACGTTTGGGATACTTCGAACATACAACATGAAACTGAACCCTAAGAAAAGCAGTTTTGGGGTCCATTCCGGGAAGTTCTTGGGACATTTAGTCAGTCAAAGAGGAATCGAAGCAAATCCCGTAAAAGTAAAAGCGATCATAGAAATGCAGCCACCCAGATCAGTTAAAGAAGTCCAACGGCTAACCGGATGCCTAGCAGCTTTGAACAGGTTCGTCTCAAGATCCGGAGATAAATGCAGGCCGTTCTTCGAGGCAATCAAGAAGGGAAAGTTTCAATGGACAAACGCATGTCAACAAGCGTTCGAGCAGCTGAAAGAATATCTCGGCGATACGAAAATTCTTGCCAAGCCGATCCCAGGGGAGAAGTTATACTTATACCTGGCAGCTTCAGAAGTAGCAATCAGCTCAGTACTCGTTCGAGCAGAAGGAAAGTTCCACCTGCCCATCTACTATGTGAGTCAAGCTTTACAGGAAGCAGAACTCAGATATTCACCGACAGAGAAGCTAGCATATGCACTGGTGATGAGCGTCAGAAAGCTTCGTCCATATTTTTTCGACCACCAGGTGAAAGTGTTGACAACGTTCCCGCTTAAGCAAATACTACACAGACCCAATGCGGCTGGTCGCCTCCTGAAATGGTCATTGGAAATCAGTCAGTTCGGGATTTCATATGCTCCTCGAACAACGATCAAGGGGCAAGCCTTAGCAGACTTTATAGTCGAACTGACTTTCCCCCAGGATCCAACGAGAGGACATAGCCATCCCTGGCACATGTATGTTGACGGATCGTCAACTAATACAGCATCGGGGGCAGGTATAGTCTTGATAAGCCCAGATAGGCAAGTTTTTACTTCAGCAGTCCGGTTTGAGTTCATGGCGACAAATAACGAAGCAGAGTACGAAGCTGTGATCGCTGGATTACGCCTAGCATTAGCAGTTGGAGTAAGAAGGCTGCAGATTTTCGGGGATTCACAATTGATTATCAACCAAGTTCGAGGGGAGTACGAGGCAAAGGACGAGAACATGGCTTTGTATCAAAAGATTGTTGCTCACTTGGCCTCCTTGTTCGAACAAATATACATCGAACAGATACCAAGAGACAATAATGCTCAAGCAGATGCATTAGCCAGGCTAGCAACTAGCACAGGACCAACAGAGTTGACAGGAGTTACGCTAACAAAAATATCCAAGCCGTCAACCGAAGACTACAAGATGTATCAAGTCAACGAAGATTTCGAAGAGGACGACTGGAGGATACCAATCATTGAGTATTTACAAAACGACAAAAAGCCAGACAACCCGTCTGAAGCTAACAAGTTGGTCAAGAGAGCAGCAAGATACACCATGATGGATGGACAATTGTACAAAAGAGGAATTTCGCTCCCACTTCTGAAATGCTTGGCTAGGGGGCAAGGGCAAGCAGTATTGAAGGAAATTCATGAAGGCATATGCGGAAATCACGCTGGAGGATGGGCATTAGCGTACAAGACCGTAAGACAAGGGTATTATTGGCCGACCCTCCTGCAGGACGCAATCAAAGTTGCCCGAACTTGTCACATGTGTCAGTTATTCGCCCCAAACATCCACAAGCCCCCACACGAACTAATTTCAGTCAATAGTCCGTGGCCATTTGCGAAATGGGGAATTGACCTCATCGGGCCTTTTCCGCCGGGAAAATGAAATGTTCGATTCGCAGTGGTGGCAGTAGACTATTACACGAAGTGGGCTGAGGCAGAAACGCTTGTGCGAATCACACAGGAGAAAATGATTAACTTCATATGGAGAAACATTGTTTGTCGTTTCGGGGTGCCTCAAGCGACCGTGACGGATAACGGAAAACAGTTTGAAGGGAAAAAGATAAGAGATTTTTGTGAAAAGTGGGGAATGAAGAAACATTTTTCAACACCGTACCACCCCCAGTCGAATGGCCAAGTAGAAGCAGTGAACAAAATTATCAAACATATTTTGAAGATCCGCTTAGCCAACAAACAGGGGAAATGGTCTGAGGAGCTGCCGGAGGTATTGTGGGCATACCGAGTATCACACAGAACAAGTACTGGCGAAAAACCCTTCACAATGGCGTTCGGGACGGAAGCAGTAATACCAATTGAGCTAAAAATCCCGACAGGTCGAACAGCTGCGTTTGACGAGGAGGAAAATAACTCCGCATTGGCAGCAGAGTCGGACTTGCTTGAAGAAAAAAGAATAACAGCAGAATTGAAAAATGCAATTTATAAGAAAAGAGCGGCGAAGTACTACAATTCTCAAGTGAAAGCAAGAGAATTCGAAATTGGAGACTTGGTACTTCAAAAAGTTTTAACACCACCAGGAGTATTCGGCCCGACTTGGGAGGGCCCATACAAGGTGACGAATAAGTGGCACAACGGCACATACGACCTTGAAGACATGGAAGGCAAGTCGTCCCAATACTCCTGGAATACTACTTTGCTTAAGAAGTACTATCAATAAAGTCCTGTAAGTCTTAGAAGTTTTGCAAATAGATCCCTTGTGACTTTTTGTAATTTTGAAATTTTTTGCACAAGTTTATATATAAACAAGCAGTTATGCAGTTACCAGGTGAGTAGTGTTGTAGTTAACATTTATCCTGCTTTCATTAAAAAAATTTAGCCTTTTAAGTCCAGATTACTCAGTTGCTCGCCTAAAACTTGCAAAGCACAAGTCTGTCATAAGACGAACAACTGAGCTTAACAAAAGCAAAATAAGGCTAAGTCCCTAATGGACTAATAGCCCACATTAATGCAAGGCCAAGTCCACAAGCGACCAAAAAAGCCCAAACAATTAAAGGTCAAGTTCTATAAGAACCAAACGACCAACTTAAAATATTCACTAAGTGTTTACCATAAGAAGAAAGGAACATTTAGACATGCAAAAGTAATAGGCGAGCAACTAAGTAAGACAAACAAAGAGACGTAAATTTGTAGATTAGCAAAAGTTTTCATTTCATTGCCAAAATATGTTTACAATAGGAATGATCGAATAAGTACAAAAAGAGACATCCTATTGTAAATAAAAAGCTAAATCCTTCAAGAAGGAGGAGCATCTACAACGCTGGTCGCCTGAGCACTAGGCTGCTCGCCCGGGGCACTTGTACCAGCCCCATCTAGTGGAGTTAAGGGAAGTGAAGACAACCCCTCAAAGACTTCATCAGTGGCCGCTGCGCTGGTCGCCACTGGGGTAGGATCAGGCTGGCCACCATAGGTTGGAGCAGCGATGTCGACCTCCTCGCCAAAGACATCCAAGGGGAAGCCAAGAGCAGCCAGGTCAGAGACGAACAAGGTTGTACCAGGAGCAGGGGGGTAATTCTTAACATATTCAATGAAGTCCGCCTTCACCGCGCCATGAATATCTTGATTGTGATCGTGGACGAAGTGGACAGACCTCAAGCATTCGGCAAAAGCACAGATATAACCAAAGTTGGTCTTGTCCAACACCTCCTGCTCATGAACTTCATAGTCGATCATGTTCTTGCGCTCTTCCTCCAGCCTCTTGATATGTTCCTCGGCGGCTAGCAGGCGAGCAGCTAAGTCTGCTCGCTCTTTTTCAGCCCTTTCGGCTCTCAGATCTGAAGATTTTACCTCCAGCATCATCTTTTCAGCCTTGTCCAAGGCACTCTTTTCGCCGGCCAAGGAGGCCTCCATCTTCCTCTCCATCAAAGCCAGCTCCTTAGCATGCTCAGCCTTGCACTCTTTGATGGTGGAGGCTTTTTCTTCGTCCATCCTCTCCACGCGGCGACCCAAATCACGGTTTGTCCGCTCGAGCCCCGTGACTTGGTCGAGCAGCATCTGGGACTGGATCAATTGATGGCTAGCATTGTACGCCACCAAGCGAACATTGTCACTAGCAGATTTACTAGTAACAAGGGTGTTCGCCGACTTCGTCCAGGCCCTTGGAACTGTTTTGACTGCTCGGCGAACAGGGACATCAGGAATGTCGGAGAACGAAGAGGGTGCATTTTTCACCACAGAGAAATGGTGAAGAGTGGTCCCACGGCCAGGATAATGTGCCGGGTTATACCTAAAACAGAAACACAGTAGTCAGTAAGCAAGCAACATTGCGCCAAGTGATGAACAACAAACAAATCAAAGACAGACAACTTACTCCTTGATTTTAACGGGATCCCAACCCAAATAAGAAGTATCTTTGGGGTTGTCCCCTCTCTTGGTCGCCACCAGGCCAGCAACCACTTGTTGTTCGTCCACTACTTCCAAGGAAGTGGACTTAGAAGCAGGAGATCGGGGAGCAATGTTGCTCGCCTCCCCTACAGTTTTTGATCGCTTTGAGGCACGATCATCTCCGCGAGTGCCGTGAACATCGTCGCCCCGCGGCGCCTTCTTCTTCTCCCTCTCCCGTTCCCTTTCCTTCTCCTTCCTTGCATCCCGCTGAGAGGAGGTAGTTTTCGCCGCAGGCTTACGACGACCAGCTTCGGCGGCTGGGCGACCAGTGTGGTCCTCCCCTGCTCGGAGGCGAATGATGGCAAGGGGAGGGTCCTTCTTCCTTCTTGAAGCTTTGGCCATCTGTTTAACTCAGGCACAGACGGGATAACAACGGTGACTCGTTGATCTAACAAAAACAAGGAATTTAGGCGAGCAGGAAAGGATAGGCGAACAACAAGAACAAGAATAAAGAAGACTTACCTTCAGGGATAGCAGCCTGAGCTTCAAGATGGTGGGGACTCGTAATCAAGCCAGCAAGCTTGCGACAGTGAGCTTTTGAAAGATGTTCCAAATCGCGACTAGCAGTGTCGCGAAGAGAAATGACAGCTAACGTGAAGAGGTATTCGTCGCTGAGATCAGGATGCCCCCACTTCAAGATTCTCGGACCTGCAAAACAACGAAGAGGATTAAAATTAGTCCTACTTATGAATTAGCGAGACAAAGTTAGCCCTACGTTTGATGTTTCCAAAGCCTTCAGGTGACATGATGCGCGCCTGCCCGCCAGCGAACCCCTCAGTTGCTCGCCAATCTCTACCAATATAGAAGAATTGACAATGCCAACCCTTAATTTTATTGGGAACACCTTCAACAAGTTTCACTCCGGTCTTCGCCTTAACATAATACCAGCCAGCACCGTCCTCTTGCTGAGCAGAAATAGTTAAGGCATAGAGAAGCTCCGCAGTTGTTATTTTATTCTTGTAACCCTCAAGACCAAAAAGAGTCATGAAGGCTAGAGGAGTACTCCAACCATTTGGAGTGATTTGAGTGATCGCCAGATTCATGTCAGACAAGAAACGGCCAATGAGCGGATGAACGGGGAGCGGGAAACCCGTGTTTAGCACATCCAAGTTGATCGCCGTGCAACCAGGTGGGGGGCGATCAGCAGTCTCTCCTTCCTTCGGCACATACATGAATATATCATAAGGAATCTTGTATGTTGCACGGATGCTCGCCAGATCACTCTCCACACATACACTAGCAATTTTGCTCGCTGCAAAGTCCCCACCCTGAGTCTTCATAATTACCCTCGATGTGGGGGCAAAGGTCTTCGAGTAGCGAGCAGAATAGTCCGCCCACTCGTCATCACGAACAACTCCTTCCGGGATCCGAGATTCTGGTGTAGTTTGAGAAATGGGAAAATTGATCTCCCTTAAAAACTCCCAAGTAAGAGTAGGACCTCTCTGCTCGCCAACTCGCTGCTCGCCAGCAGTGTCAGGTTGATCGCCCTCAAGGTCAATTGAACCCTCTATCTCCGCGGCCACTACCGCAGAATCTTCTCCAAGGTCAGAAGACGTTTCAGGTTCGCGAGCAAGAGGGTGAATCTCTTCTTGATCGCCAGAGCGATCAGCGGCGTACATTTCTACCGAGCGAACAACGGAGCTCGCATCTGAGTCCGTGCCTTCGTCCACCAATAATGTACGCGGGTTGTTCGCCAACGCTTGGCGAATAGATCTGCGCGGAGAAGCTGGGTTTACGGGTCATTTTTCCGGGTTTCGCCCGGGTCCGGATTGAGAGGAACTTGAGGGGGAAAGCTCAATTTAAAATAGTAATGGAGGAGTTTGGCTAATTATGAAGAAATATATGGACAATAACGCCGACGGAGAAGTTACGGTGGCAATGCTATCACAGAGCAGCGGCGCGGCAGCAGGTTACAGCCGGAGAAACAACGGCGATTGTAGAAAACGAAAAAGAAAGAGAAAATATGCGAAATTGAAATTTAAAGGAAATACAAGATGAATTACCTTCGAAAACTAAGATCTAGATGACACAAGAGAAGATTCAGGCACAAGAATTGCAAGGGGAAAGCTTCGAAGCGTTTATCAATGGCGGAAATTTAAAAAGTTCAGAAAGAAGAAAGAAGAAGAAACTGCCGCCTATTTATAGAAATAGAAATGGGTTAAAAACGCAATTTCCTAAAAATGTTGTAGGCCCCTATATGCAAATAAGGAAACGCGCGTGGCTGACGCGACGTCTCACATCCTGTGCCTCGGGAACCCAACCGTCGCGACACGAAAGGGCGTTCGCCGCTGGTCGCGCTCATGAAGTTCCTATACTCGTTTGTTCGCCCAATCACAGACCAACTGCCCGTATGCTCGCCCATATAAACAACCATATTCCATTTTTGCTCGCCCACCTCCCGTGGATGAAATCGTAGCTTGGTCTCAGTTGATCAATCCATATCCAACATGAGGCCAAGCTAGGGGGCAATTGTTGATGGGCGAACAATGAAGTGATTAGTAAACAAAATGAGATCATTAGACTCAGTAACAGGATAAAAATGGAAAGAGCTAGCAACTCCGTTGGGCGAGCAGCTTAGCAAGAAGCTCTGATATTGTAAGATAAACTGGGCGAGCAACTTTGCAAAGAACAGCTGTGCAAGCGGCTCAAACCAAGATCAATTCGGGCGAACAACTTCGTAATGAAGCGAGCAACATTGTAAAACGATCCCAAGCAAGGAGCGAACAGCTCGGAATGCAAAGGACCACGACATCCAACGAAGACGTACAAGCGAGCAACCAGTCACCGTCGAGAGCATCTCAGTAGTGCCAAAGACCAAGTACAACATTGGGAACTCCAAGAGTCACTAACTTAGATATGGTCCAAGTGTCTTAACACTTGGAACCCATCCAATGAGCAATAGTTTAGATGTTGTACAAGTGTCCTAACACTTGGCAAAGATCCAACGGTTAAACCACCAAGATGGTGACACATGGCCTCTTTGTATGTCTATAAATACCCCATTCATTTACATGAAAAATGAGAGAACAATTCAATAATATAGCAAAACTCTTGCAAAATTATTCCTTAAGCATTACTTAGCTAAATTCCATGAACATAGTTCTTGTTTGATGATCTTCATTGGGTAAAAACAGCCACTAATAATCTTGATTACGAAAGGTCATCAACATTTATAAAAACTATTTGCATATAAAACTTTTGCCATTATTATATTGTTTGATTCGTTTATAATGATTTCAATGTAAAATCTTGCCAACAACAAGTATCATGAATTTTTGTGATTTACTTTTATTAAAAAATATAGTTTACAAAAGTTTCCTTTTTTTCTGCATTATCATGAAACTTATTATTGGAATTTAATTGAATATGAATTATATTAATGCACGCATATTTTCACCAATATACATTAATTATAATAGCCACTGAATAATATTTTGATATTTATAATTTATATATGACAAAGTATAGAGTAAAACAGGTTTATACATAAATTACTGAAGGATATTATTTGTTTTTATTGAAGAGTATTAATTGTATTTACTGAAAAGTATTACTGATTTACAGTAAATAGTCTTAGTTGTTCAGTGAAAATGAACTAAGACCCTTAAATGTAAACCAGTAATACTCTTTAATAAAAACAACTAATATTTTTCAGTGAAAACAACTAATACCCTTCAGTGATTCATATATAAACCAATTTTACTCTATACATACTCTTTATATATTGATTTTTTAAATTATTATATATATTATTTACTATTATTATAGATTTAAAAGAAAAACTCGCGTGACGCGCGCTTTTATACTGGTTATCAATATTAAAGAGAAACAAGTCATAGGATTGATATTCCTTAGAATGACATATGGCATGTGGACAACCAAATAACATTGACAAACATAGCCCACAAATAATGCCAAAGTATCCACATTAACATTATGGATTTATAGTGGTGCTGGAAATTTTACAAAATGAATACTAGTGTCCAAAAATTATTACAGACAGTATTTGAAATTTAAATTTAAAAATTATTAATACTTCCATCTCTATCTCTAAACTTTTTGAACAGTTAGTTGTTTACCCCCTACATAAACATCTAATTACATCACATTCCATTAATAATTACACACACAAATATATTTCTTTTATTTCATTTACTTTAATTGAACAATTCGTCTTTATAAAAAAATTATTTTATTTATTTAAATACTATAAATCAATTTGCATATTATTGAAATTTTGTAAATACAACTATGCAAAGTGAATGGGGATAGAGATATTAATAAGAATTGATTTGCAAACATTCCCTATACTTAAATATAACGTTATAAATATGAATAAAAATTGGAAGGGAAATAAATTAAAGTTTACCAACTCTCACTGGCTTAAATAGTAAAAAAGTTGGATAGCCAAAAATCACCAAACCACACGCTGGAATATTCATTTTCAAGAAATGAAAGTCACATCACCTAATTTTCTCACCAACCTTAATTCAATTATCTAGTTTAATTTCTTTGGGGGAAAAGAAGTCTACGCCACTACAAGAAAAGTTGAAAACGAGTTCATGCTAAATTCTGTTCACATGCAATTATCAATAAATTAACGAGGGAGTAAATTATCCTTCTTCCATCCCTTAATAATTTTTGCACCTTCTCTTTTTCTAAACATTCCAAAATAAATTTCATACCTCAAATATAAAAATAAAATATTTTTAAAATAAATATTTTATTTTAAAATATTCTTAATTTTTTCGTCCAAAAATATCAATAATTTTCTTTTAATAAATGTGTCACCCCACGTTATGAAAATTAATAGGAAATGGAATAAGTACCAAACAAATCCGATTTCACAATATCAACCAAATAGAGAAAAAAAAACCATACTGATTACCGAAGATTAAAATCCATGATATTTGATTGTCGTTGAACTTATTTAACCTACTAATTCGAACAACTCTTAAAATTAATTTGATCCAAAATCCTATTGCATTTTTGCTGTAATTAATTAGGAGTGTTTATTCTGATTTATTGGTCTTAAAGTGACAAATATAATTAACAATTTTTCGAACAGAATTTAATGGATTTGGATCTAGTTAGCAGCCTCCCTCAACTTATAAACTGCTGTACATATTTTAAGGCCTATATATCTTAAATCGAATTTAATAAAACCTCACCGACCCGCAATCCACGTCTGTAACCAGGGTGGACCTGTAAATTAATAAATTGTTGACTTCACTTTAAAGAAATTACAACTATTATTATTTATTACTAATAAATATAATTGGATTTAAAAAAAATCAAGTGTTTAACTGAAAACCCGATATAAGATGTTTTCGATCAGTTTATTAATTAATCAGTCAAAAGCGTTTCATTAGTATCACTTTTATTTATAAACACACGCACACACAATTTTTTAAACCACCGCCTCAGGCATAATAAAGTCTCATATTTTATTTTATTTTATTTAATCTGTACTACATTCATTATATTTTATTGTATCCTTTTTTTTTTAAATATTGTTATGTATTAAAGTGAAATTGATTAATATATATGGATAAATAAAGAATATTAGTTGTTTTTTCTAAACAACTAATATTCTTCATTAAAAACAACTAATACCATTTAATAGTTTATGTATAAACCATTTCTATTCTATACTTTGTCTAGAAGTTTATATTAGAAAATGGAAATTAGACAGACATAACTTGTAGCAAAAGGCGAAGCCCTCGCCCCCACTTCCTTGCTCGACAGGAATGGTGGAGGAGGTAAATCATTGTGACTCAGATACCCATTAGGTAGGAGGATTAGTGTCTGGTGCCTACAAGGAGCTATCCCCCACATTGGAGGGATAAAACTCTCACATTGCGACCACTACAAAAAAGATGGAGATTAGCGACGGGAATTTTGCGACGGCAAGAATATCCGTCGCAAATTCCTGAATTTGCGACGGATTTTTGTAAGCCGTCGCAAAAAATGACAATTTGCGACGGCTTAGGAAGTCCGTCGCAAAATATAGTAATTTGCGACGGATAAGCCGTCGCAAAATCTAGGGCCCACCGACTTCGTCTTGAACCGGCTACATTTGCGACGGAAAGGTCGTCGCAAATTTCAATTTTGAGTTTGCGACGGTCAATTCCGTCGCAAAACATACCCGTTTAAAGGTGACCGTTCGGGAAGCGACCCGTTTGACTGATTTGCGATGGAAGAGGTCGTCACAATTTAAACTTTGTAATTGCGACGGACTAAAGCCGTCGCAAATGTGAGCGGTTGAAATTTGTCAGGCGGGTTGGTGGCCAATAATTGACCCGTGTCGTCGCAAAAGAGCTCTGCGACGGAATAGCCGTCGCAAATAATGCAATTTGCGACAGAAATTTAGGCCGTCGCAAATTTACGCAGTTTTATACCAGTCCCCTTCCTTTTCCTTCCCTTTCACTTTCACTCACGAAAAAAAATAAGAAATGATACGGTTTTAATATGTTCTTCACGTATAATTGGTGTATTTGTCATTGCCTTCAACCTCAGCGTACGTATTTGTCATTGCCTTCAACTTCACCGTACGTTTTCACATTTTTAACCGTTTAATTGTCATATTTTTATTGTTTCAATTTTTTAGTACACTATTAGGTAATGAGCATGATATATGTTTATTTGATGGGTTTTAGTATGATTGATGATATATGTTTATTTGATGGGTTTAGGTTAATTTTAGTTTGTGTGATATTTTATACCTATTTTTAGTCGAAACTCTGCTCAATTTTTCTGTACACTATTAGATAAATTGTGTGATGTTTGTTTATTTAATTGGTTTACTATGATTGATATATATGGTTGCGTTGGATTGATTTTTGTGAAGAAAAATTGTGTATATCCTTATTTTTAGGCAAACTCTGCCCAATTTTTTACAACTCATGTGATATTTACTTTTAATTTGTAACAGATGCAATTTCCAGATCGTGGTTGGATGTACTCAATACCTAGAATTATAGGAGGAGGCATTAACTCTGTCTTTTGCAATAAAATTGATGAGTTTATTGAGTTTGCACTACAACATCCATGCAATATGGATTGTATGGGTAATATTAGGTGTCCGTGTAAAGACAGAAGATGCAGAAATATGAGATTCTTGAGTGTTGATGAGGTTAGAACTCATCTTGTGATTTCCGGTTTTGTTCCCCGTTATTACAACTGGACCAGTCACGGTGAACAACGGTGGAATGTTGACATCGAAACCGTAGAATACTGGTATACTGGGTGGAGCGGTGGTGGAAGTTCTGATGTTGGTGGTTCAAGTTATGTTCCGTATACTCAATTTAAACCACAAATAGAGGATGAACCTGATAGATATCGGATGATGATTGCAGAATCTGTTTTGGATGGTCAACCACAATTCAATGAAACACCTATGGAGGAGGAACCAAATCATCGGTCAAAGAAGTTTTTTGATATGCTTAAAACCGTTGATCAAAAGTTGTTTCCTGGTTGTGAGACTGAGACGCAATTGTCATTCAATGCTCAAATGTTGAACATCAAAACTGAAGGCAAGGTCAGTCAAAAAGTGTTCAATCAATTTGCTAAATTGTTCAAACGAGCTCTACCTGAAGACAACACGGCGCCTGATAATTTCTATCAGAGCAAGAGGCTCTTGAAACATATGGGTCTACCCTTTGAGAAGATTGATTGTTGTACAAACGGTTGCATGTTGTTTTGGGATGAGGATGAGGATTAGGATCATTGCAAGATGTGTGGTCACCCACGGTACAAACCATCTGGTCGTACAAAAAGTAAGAAGAAAGTGCAGTTGAAGGCTTATAAGGCAATGTATTACCTTCCCATCACTCCTCGTCTAGAGAGGTTGTATCAGTCCAGTGTCACGGCTAAAGACATGACATGGCATGCTGAGGAGTGTTCTGGTGAGAATTCTGGAGAGATGCGGCATCCTGCAGACTCGGAGGCATGGAAACATCTTGATAGGGAGTTCCCAGATTTTGCAAGGGAGACGAGAAATGTGAGGTTAGGCTTGTGCACGGATGGTTTTGCCCCATTTGGAATGCACGGAAAAAAGTATTCATTATGGCCTGTGCTGTTGACCCCGTACAATCTACCTCCTTGGTTGTGCATGAAGCCTCAACATATATTTCTTAGTATCTTGGTGCCTGGACCACACAACCCCAAGCATAAATTGGATGTATATCTCCAGCCATTGATTAAAGAGTTGAAATCTTTGTGGTCTACGGGGGTGGAGGCCTACGACGTTCATAGGAAGCAGAACTTCACGATGCGAGCTGCACTTTTGTGGACCATTAGTGACTTTCCAGCATTTTCTATGTTGTCTGGGTGGTCAACAGCAGGAAAACTAGCATGCCCGTATTGCATGGACGGTTCTGATGCATTCTATCTTCCGTTGAGTAGAAAAGTGTCATGGTTCGACAACCATCGCAAGTTTCTTTCTCCTGATCATCCCTTTCGGAGGAACAAAACAGACTTTCTAAAGGGTAAAAATGCAGTAGGCCGCCCAAGACCACAGATTCGATCAGGTATGTGTCTGGGTACTAAATCACTACTGATGTCTATGTGTCTCATATATATAAGTTAACCATATATAAATTAATTATTTCAGGTGATTCGTTGTTGTATGAGGTTACAGTCACTGATTTCATGAAGACAACTGAGGCGGGTGCAATGGAGCACAATAAACGTATCCAGGGTGGTTGGAAGAAGAGAAGTATCTTTTGGGACTTACCTTATTGGAGCAAGTTGTTGATTCGACACAATTTGGATGTGATGCATATAGAGAAGAATGTTTTCGACAACTTGTTTCATACGGTCGTGGGTACTGAAGGGAAGACCAAAGACACTTTAAAATCCAGAGATGAGTTGAGGCTCTTCTGTTCTCGTGCTTCCCTACACAAGGATGAGCAGACAAGAACATATCCCCAGGCCTCTTACACAATTAGTAAAGCAGAAAGGAAGAATTTGTGTAAGTGGGTGAAAGAGTTGAGCTTCCCTGACAATTATGTGTCGAATTTGGGAGACAGAGTTGACACGGAAACCTGAAAGGTGTCTGGAATGAAGAGTCATGATTGTCACGTGTTCATGCAACGACTCTTACCTATTGCATTTCGGTACTCACTTCCCAAGAATGTATGGAGTGTCATCACGGAATTAAGTCTCTTTTTCAGACACTTAACGGCATCAACGATTACAGTTGAGGACATGAGGCGTTTGGATGAGGAGATCCCTGTTATTCTATGCAAACTTGAGCGGATTTTTCCACCCAGCTTCTTCGACTCGATGGAGCACTTACCCGTACACTTAGCTTATGAAGCCTCAATTACTGGTCCCGTACAGTATCGATGGATGTACCCTTTTCAGAGGTAATTCTATACCATTTTTTAAATCGACTTTTAAGATCAATACTGAATAAATTTTCTAACACAAGAATGTTTTAGGTATTTGCACAATTTAAAGCTCAATATTGGAAATGCGGCCCACATCGAAGCATCAATTGTTAATGCATACCTTACTGAAGAGGTTGGAGCATTTTGTTCTTACTACTTCGGCGATCAAGTTCAAACCAGAATCAGAAATGTGCCTCGCAACTACGATGGTCGTGGAGTAGACCATCCCCTTCGTGATGTTGAAGGTATGTTATCTGTATTTTTGCATCCGGGTCGACCAATGGGTAAGGGCACCAAACGACCGTTCAGGGGCAGTATTGAAGAGGAAACAATACATTCATATGTTTTGATGAATTGTCCTGAAGTCCAACCGTATATAGAGTAAGTAATTTAATTTTATAGTTGAGTTTTTTACAATATGTATACTGTTGATATCTGAAAAGTAATTAATTTCTTTTTTCTGATATATAAGCATGTTCTGTGAGTATAAGCGTCAAGTAGAACCAGACATCACAGATGCAACAGTTTTTCAATCCATCCGCAATGATTTTATGTTTTGGTTCCAACATTACGTGAGTACCACATAATTATATGATTTTTACCTTATAACAAATATGTTATTATTTTTATACATGATAATTTAATATTTATAGGGACAAAATGACCTACTTAATAACAACCCACATCTTGAAGCTCTGAGCAAAAGACCACTACGTAGTGTGGTATCATACCACGGATATTACGCAAATGGATACAAATTTCATACTGAAGCGTATGCTTCAACGAAATCGACTACAAATAGTGGTGTTTGCGTTATCGGTGCAAACTACAACGAAGAACCCATCGATTACTATGGAGTGCTGCAAGAAGTAGTTGAAATAGAATATCCGGGTTGGCCGAGCAGGACGATAGTGTTGTTCTTGTGTGAATGGTATGATCCAGGGAACCAAGTAACAAGAGTCGACAAAAACTACAAGATTGTTGATATCAACACCGGAAAGAAGTTTCCGGCGGCATACAATCCTTATATTTTTGCAACGCAAGCATCTCAGGTATATTATTGCAAATACCCCGGATCAAGTAGGCCCAACTTGAGGACAGTTTGCAAAGTAAAGGCAAGATCATTGGTTGAAGTTTCTAATCCGTCAAACAAAGACGGTGTAGAACCAACAGATCCATTTCAAACAGAGATACAAGAGGCTCAAACAGAGATTGATCAAGCAGGTGTGAATATTTTTGTCGACTTACTTGCTGCAAATCCAGAAATGATAATGATTAAAAGTGATCATGAGGGTGATGGACAAGAGCGCGGTGGGGAGGAAGAGGAATAGGAAGAGGAAGAGGAAGAGGAAGAGGAAGAGAAAGAGAAAGAGGATGAAGATGAGGAAGAGGATGAAGATGATGATGAGGATGACGAGGAAGAAGACGACAATTAGAATTACTAAATTATTGTATATATAACAAGTGAAAAACGAAAATGAATTAATTTGGTGAATTATGAAAAAAAAAACGAGTCAATTTGGATACATACACAATTAATTGCGTACAAATGAACGAATTATAAATTTAAGCGGGAGTCGAAATAAATAAATTTACATAAATAATAAAAATTAAATGGCCCCAATATTTATAAAAACAAGTTAGAAACGAAAATGAATTAATTTGGTGAATTGTAGAAAAAAAAAGAGACAATTTAGATACATACACAATTAATTGCGTACAAATGAACGAATTATAAATTTAAGCGGGAGTCGAAATAAATAAATTTACAGAAATAATAAAAATTAAATGGCCCCAATATTTATAAAAACAAGTTAGAAACGAAAATGAATTAATTTGGTGAATTGTAGAAAAAAAAATGAGTCAATTTAGATACATACACAATTAATTGCGTACAAATGAACGAATTATAAATTTAAGCGGGAGTCGAAATAAATAAATTTACAGAAATAATAAAAATTAAATGGCCCCAATATTTATAAAAATAAGTTAGAAACGAAAATGAATTAATTTGGTGAATTGTAGAAAAAAAATGAGTCAATTTAGATACATACACAATTAATTGCGTACAAATGAACGAATTATAAATTTAAGCGGGAGTCGAAATAAATAAATTTACAGAAATAATAAAAATTAAATGACCCCAATATTTATAAAAACAAGTTAGAAACGAAAATGAATTAATTTGGTGAATTGTAGAAAAAAAATGAGTCAATTTAGATACATACACAATTAACTGCGTACAAATGAACGAATTATAAATTTAAGCGGGAGTCGAAATAAATAGTTTTACAGAAATAATAAAAATTAAATGGCCCCAATATTTATAAAAACAAGTTAGAAACGAAAATGAATTAATTTGGTGAATTGTAGAAAAAAAAATGAGTCAATTTGGATACATATACAATTAATTGCGTACAAATGAACGAATTATAAATTTAAGCGGGAGTCGAAATAAATAGTTTTACAGAAATAATAAAAATTAAATGGCCCCAATATTTATAAAAACAAGTTAGAAACGAAAATGAATTAATTTGGTGAATTGTAGAAAAAAAAAAGAGTCAATTTGGATACATATACAATTAATTGCGTACAAATGAACGAATTATAAATTTAAGCGGGAGTCGAAATAAATAATTTTACAAAATAAAAAAAATAGTTGGGCAAAATATTTTAATAAACAACTTAGATACGAAAAGAAATTAATTTGGTGAATTATAAAAAAAATGACTTAATTTGAATACATATACAATTAATTGCAAAAAAATAAACGAAAGTAGCTTGTGCCCTAGTGGCGCGCGCCCTCTCCTCTTGCACAAAAGGTCCCGTGTTCGATTCCCCTTGGACGCAAAAAATGGATTAATTGTTCCAGGCCTAATAAGACTAATATAGAAGGTGGGCTGCATATAATTAATAAGGAATGGGCCGGTTGGCCCAGTGGTCCGCGCCCGCCCCGGCCGGCTCGGGTACCCGGGCTCGAACCACGCGAGCCACTTTTTTTTTTTGTATAGGCTCTGTAATTTGCGACGGCCATATTCCGTCGCAAATATTGAATTTTGCGACGGAAAACTGCCCGTCGCAAATTATAACACAAAAAAGTATAAAAAATATATAAAAATATTTGCGACGGAATTTAGCCGTCGCAAATGTTGTTGACCCGATCGGGTCTGACCCGAAAAGTTTGCGACGGACTACTGTCCGTCGCAAATTCTGTGTGACCCGGCCGGATCTGACCCGCCGATTTTGCGACGGATTTTTCCGTCGTTAATTTGCGACGGATGGCCGAATCCGTCGCAAAAATTTGCTACGGCTGTTTTAGGTACGGATACGTGTCCGTCGCAGATCCCGTCGCAAAACACTGTTTGCGACGGATTTTCCGTCGCTAATTCCGTCGCAAAACAGTGTTTTTTTTGTAGTGGACTGTCAGGACTCGATCCTGTGTCCTTGTAGCAATCTGTCACTCAGGAACTAACTGAGCTATGGGCTTAGACAGACATAACTTGTTATATGTTATATTTGTTTGATGACTGATACACAAGGTAGATGTGATTTAAGGAAAACTCTTTAATTCTCTCTTTTAAATCTTACAAAATTTATACATTTAAAACTTTAAAGTCCAATTATTAGAATATCATGTACTCTAAATAGATTAATTTTAACAATATAATTTCTAACATTTTCAATAAATTGAAAATTATTTTAAAATGATTTTAAATTTTTAAGAAAAAACGAATTTATATTCTATTCAAATTTAAATAATTAATATTTAAGCTTTAAATCATTATATATACATGTCAACTAATTTTATAATCGTCATGAATTAATTAGTTCCATAATAGTTATGTATCTTTTTCCCTCCATTAGAAAAAACTTTTTTAAAAAACAAATTCTAGCATGTACTTAAATTTTAAGCTCAATTTTGATTTTTTCAAAACAAACACAAACATCCCGAACTGTGTATTTTTTTTTCAGCTGGGGTATTACTGATTACTTCTTGGGGTATTACTAATTTCTGCTTAAGGTATTTTTTTTCAATATTCAAGTGCATAACATGCACTCATATGATCACTAGAACTACTCTTTTTAAAATTTGATTTGCTCTTTTGTTTAAGACAGAAAAAAAAATTAAAAAAACTTTTTTTTCATTATACAATTATTTATTTAGTTGTTAATTTGTTGTAAATTTTAATTGGAAATAAATTTAAATTATTTTCTTTTACCTTTTTATTTTTTATATTTTTTAATTTAAAATAAAAATAACACTTAATTAAATACCCTCATAATACTATTTTATATTAAAATAAAATCCTAAAAAACTATTTTTAACAATTTTTCTTAGTATTCGTGATTTACAAGGTCTGAAGTGTTACCTGAGACAATGGAGTATGATATTTTTCTATGGCACAAATATATGTTAATTATGATATAATAATTGGAGAAAAATCTTTCAATAAATATATTTCAAATCACAATAAAAATTCATATTTTAGTTTTGAAGTATTATATGTTGAAACATTTAAATTTAGAAGGTGTTTGGTATAATACAAGAGAATGGGAAAAGTATGGATTTTAGGGGGTGAGGAATCAAATCCATAGTCTTCATTTAGGTGAGGAATAATTGATTCCCGACTTTTAGATTTTCATTCCATTCCCCACCCCATACCAAATATACGAATACAGTTTCTTACCTAGTCCTTAGTGTACCTACTAGAAATAAAAATTAAAGATTGAATTTGAATATGATTTTAGCAATAAAATGAATTTTTTTTTTTTTTTGGTAGATTATTGTGTATGTATATATATAAATAGATTTTGATTTGAATTAATATTTGACATCTTTCTGCGGAACCGATATCATTTAATTATGACGTGATAATTAGAGAAAAGAAAATAGGAGTTGGTAAAACTTTATTAGTTTTTTTTTTTTCCTGAAAAGGAGTTGGTAAAATTGAAGAAGAAGTCGAACAAAATACAGAAAAAAGTCCAGGTGGCGTCAATTAAGAACCGGCAAGATAAACCCTGTCCACGTTCACTGCTTCCTTAAGCAATGCATAAACCTCACCCAAAACACGCATTCCCCCCTAAAATCACACCTATTTAAACATGCCCCTTTTATTTCCCCAATTTTCATTTTCTACAACGCCTTTCTATTCCCAAAAAAAAAAAAAAAAAGAGAGAGAGAAATGGGGAGAGAGAGTGGAAATGCGGAAGAAGACGTGTTGGCGGATCTAATTAAGAAGGCGGGTGGTTGCGCCGTCGTGGATGGTGGTTTCGCCACCCAGCTAGAGAGGCACGGCGCCACTATTAATGACCCTCTGTGGAGCGCCCTTTGTCTTATCAAGGATCCGGATCTAATCAAACGGGTACGGATATGGTCCCCCACGCAATAATATACTTGTTCTTAATTGCTATCCTATTTCTTTCTGCATAATCTAGTTATACGTTGCTGTATATTTCAATTTATTGGAGTATTTAATGGGTGATGAATTGTGAACGAGTTATTGATGATCACTTTACTAATTATTTTCAAATCACAATTAATTTTAACTGTGAAAATTATGTGGTTTTTGCAATCAAAGCTACTGTTGATGCTACCATTTATGATATGAAACTGCCACTGTTGACAATGAATGCAATGCCAGCAAAACGTTTTACAGAGATCAGAGTTGCTGCACTTTTCTCAGAATCCTCCGAACAGGAAACAGTAATATCATTGTAGATATTCACTTATTTATTAATCAAAAATTTGAAAATCTGGAGTATACAACAATAATTTGCAAAATCATTCTCGTTCCGTAATACACCTTTTCTTTTCCTGTTTGTCCTTTTCACACCTTTAAATGAAAAGTCATGCTTCACCCTCACTGTATTTTCAATTTTACACAAAATACCATTATTTTTTAACCCATATATATACACTTCCCCGGGCAGAGTGTTTTATGCTTTAGCTGGGCCCCCTATCATCATAAATCTATCTCATTTCTTTACTTTATACTTGTGAAAAGTATTCGAGGACGAGAGTGTAACATTTTATAAATGATAATTTTTTGAGGGATGAGTTATACTCTCCTTTTAAAATATAATTGAGTTGGAGCTCCATATGTTTATTGATTATATAGTATGATAAATGAGATCTGTTTCCTATACAAATTTTGTCCAAGTTCTTTTCTCTTTTTTAAATTGTCTTTTGAATTGAAATTTAAAAGATTAAAAAATGAATTTGAAATCATTACGCCTGGAGCGGAGAGGGCAAGAAACTAACTTTTTCTCTATGGTTAATTTCATATAAATTCATAACCTTTATATTTAGTATCAATTTAATCACGAACTTTTGGATTTTTGTAAAAAAACACAATCTTTGATACTGTTGCAATTTGATACACGTTTTTTTTCTTCCGGCCGGCAACCGATGATGTGGCTCGCCGGAGCGAGTGTCATCTTGTCACGTAGGGTTACACATGTTTATTTTATTTACTTTATAAATTCATATCACAAGTAACACTTACAATTTAAATAACACCTTTCTACTTAAAATTAAAATAGCAACCAAATAAATTAAACAACCACCAACATAAATTATATGTAATATTTCTCTTTACGCTCTTAGTTTTTGAGATTTGTTTGGTTGCTATTTTAATTTTAAGTAGAAAGATATTATTTAAATGGTAAGTGTTACTTGTGATGTGAATTTAAAAAATAAATAAAATAAACATGTATAACCCTACGTGGCAAGATGACACACACTCCGGCGAGTCACATCATCGGTTGTCGGCTGGAAGAAAAAAAAATGTGTATCAAATTGCAACAATGTCAAAGGTTGGGTTTTTTTTACAAAAATTTAAAAGTTCATGATTAAATTGATACTAAGCATAAAGGTTGTGAATTTATATGAAATTAACCATTTTCTTAATATTAATATTTTATGTCTAAGAGTTAAAATATGTATAATCACATACTCCCTCCGTCCCTGAGTAAACTTCTCACTCTCCTTTACGGGCCGTTCTCCAGTAAGTTTCTCATTCCATAAATGGAAAAAACAACACTCTACTATATATAAACTTTAACCTTCAAACTCACACAATATTACAAAAAATGTCACTCATTCAATTTACTTTTCAACACTATTCATTACTTTATCCCAAAAGTCAACATGTGGCCCACCATATATTAATAAACAAGTACACTTTTTTAAATCATTCAACAAAAAGAAGTGGAAAACTTAATCGTGGACGGAGGGAGTATATTAAAACATGTAAGAGTTGAAATATGTATATTTATAAGAGTTAAAATATGTATATATTGGCTTAAGTAAAATTGGTTTTAACATAGTTATGGTGAATATGCAAGTACAAACCCACATCTTGATTCATCCTTATTACTTATGTATATAAATTGATATGAAAAAAATAGTCAAAACAGACTGTGATGCATAAAGTTTGTGTTCCCCTATTTTCATTACAGACTGGTTGTGTTGTCATATTTTACTCTCACCAGTCAGGCAGTCACCACCAGTTGTTTCGACTAAGATTTTGATAAATGAATTTGATATCCATCATATCTCATTTATACAAACTATTTTTTTGAGTGATTCTGGTAAATTTTGAAAAGCACTTCAAATTAAAATTTTCTAAGTGGTTTGGTTAAAATTTGAAATCCACTCTGATGATATTTTTTTTCAATTGCATATTTGCTCCCCAAATTTTGATAATTATTGGTGATGCATGAGTGCATAAATCTTTTACAATCTTGTGAATCTATATTTGATTTTTGCCATTTTTTTCAATGTGTTCAGGTGCATCTGGAGTATTTGGAAGCGGGTGCTGATATACTAGTAACTTCGTCATATCAGGTGATACTAATTGAGTACCGAATAACTTATGTTGATAAAAAATGCAGTGATAGTTGATACTGATTGTGTTTTCTTAATTATTTGGTGGCATTTTTATATTATGTATTTCATGTTAAGGTTATGATATCTAATAGTTTCTGAAATAAACAGGCATCTTTACCAGGTTTTCAAGCCAGGGGATTATCCATGAATGAAGCAGAGTCGCTTCTTAAAAAAAGTGTAAGAATTGCGGTAGAAGCACGAGACAGTTTCTGGTCATCAGTGAAGAGGAAATCTGGACATAATTACAACAGGGCTCTTGTTGCTGCTTCGATTGGAAGCTATGGTGCGTATCTCGCAGATGGCTCAGAGTACAGGTTGGTTAAAGAGGCATGGTTTATTTGTTAAAGAGTAACATCTGTGTGTGCACACTAATACTGTTCAATAAAATCAACTTATCATGTTCAGTGAAAACAAACTAATACTTAGCAACTAATACCTTTTAGTAAACGGGTGATAAAATTTAATAATTCACTTGAGTTGCATGGTGCAACTGGCGCATAGAATTATATCGCCTTTGTCAAAATATAATGGATTATTAGTTACTAATTCCTTTCGGGTTGTTTCCTTCAGTGGTAACTATGGACCGAATGTATCTTTGGAGAAGTTAAAGGATTTCCATAGGCGGCGGTTGCAAGTTCTAGTCGAAGCTTGTCCTGATTTGCTCGCCTTCGAGACCATTCCTAACAAACTAGAGGCTCAGGTCTGGTTAAATATACAAACAGAATATATATTATCATCAAAGAAGTTGAAATTTACTAGCATTATTTTACCATAAGCTACATAAATCAACTGTGTTTCATGATTAGGCTTGTGTAGAGCTGCTGGATGAAGGGAACGTCTCGATTCCATCGTGGATCTGTTTCAGCTCTGTGGACGGTGAAAATGCGCCCTCGGGAGAAAGCTTTGGGGAATGCCTTAGCATAATTAACAAGAGTCGCCAAGTCAGCGCTGTTGGGATAAACTGTGCACCACCCCAATTTGTATTAAGCCTTATCCAGACATTCAAACAGGTATGATTGAACAAATGCTTCTGAGTGCAATTCTCACTTTTCTTTTTCTCCAACCTTTTAAATGAAATTTATTATTGTCCGCAGTCCACTAGTAAGGCAATAGTTGTGTATCCCAACAGTGGTGAGATATGGGATGGTGTTGCTAAAAGATGGCTGGTGAGTTTAACCTCGCTATAATAACTTATTGAAACTCTATAATATGGTTTCAATCAAAACATACCATTGTTTAATTTCTACTCATATTGACAGCCATCAAAATGTTTTGATGATAACAAATTTGAGATGTTCGCGACAAGATGGCGTGATGCTGGAGCGGCACTTATTGGCGGTTGCTGCAGAACGACTCCTTGTACTGTTCGATCAATTTCTAATGTTTTGAAACAAGAGAAGCTAGCTGTCTTCAAGAATCAATAAGGGTATAGAAACGCATAGTGCATTTGTGCTCCGTGTTTATCTCCCCGCCTCTCTCTCTCTCTCTCTCTCTCTATATATATATATATATATGTACGTCAATCTGTTATATGATGTATCTCCAAAAGTGTTGGCTTCGAATTTTGTTTCGATTCATTCAAGAATCCAAAGCGAGAAACTGATGAGCAATCCTAAAGTATAGCAATCTAGAGTTCATTGATCAGTCACGGAGTCATATATACCATAAGTAAAGATGCTATTTGAAATAATATTTTACCCTCCCGGCCTAAAAAAGGAAAAAGAATAAAGGTACGTAGAAACCATGTAATGTGAATAAAATGAATTATAGAGGCTAAAGTAATAATATTTGTGTTAACGATATAGATATGTAAATACTCCCGTGTCTAATATCTCACTCATACTATGTACACACTGCATCGGAATTAATTGTGAATTACAAATAAGGTCCATAGATACATGTGGTCATGATTTGTCGACTTACACCAACTGTAGTAAGTTACTAATAATTGTTTTAAAATTAATTGTTGGCCCAAGTACTTGGCCCTTTTCTTTTCCACCTCGTAGCCCAGTCCATTGAACCCACTACCTTTGGCAGCCATTACTTTGTCGATCCTTGAGCAACAAGCTTTGTTGCCCTATAAGCTCTTTCCCCCTGAACTAAAAATCCGTGTGAACTTGACTTCATGGGAATTCGATTTCTTCACATGTCACTTTTAACATACATAAACACTATTATTGTTGCGTATCTACATCATATTATTATGGTCTAAAATATCAAGTTTTTATAAAATAGTAATAGTTGATATGCATAATAATAATAGTATGTATATATATATAATAGTGATACTTAAAATAAAAAGAAAATTCACATAAATTTGGGTTCACATGAGACATACCCTGAGAGTAGTCTTTTTCTTGTACATTAAGAACTGAGAGAGGAGTGGTTGAGAATTTGAAAGCTTTGAAAGAAATCCCACTGAGTTATCGGTTTGTGGGAGATACAAGTTGAGGGTTTCTGTGTGATACTATTTGATGCTCACTGTTGTTGCTACATTAGAAGAGTTTCAAGCAAGGCTTGGACAATTCCGCCCATGTCTAATACTTGTTCATCGATGGGATTAGTTTAAAACTAAATTTAACTTCTAAAGTGACAATAATATGAAATGAAGGGAGCAAACTTGACACTTGTAGGCGCATGAGTTAATTCAATAAGAATTTACCAATTACTTTACTGTTTTACTAATCAAATACTACTACTCAGTGCGATTATTCTGAAATATCGTGCCTGACTTCTCAAATAAGCTAAACCCCTTCAAATTCCAGTAGCTTCGAGTAGAATTTTTTCAATCACTGCATCGGTATATGACTATAAATAGCCATTTTGATTTCGTGGTTCTCCAGATTGAAGGTAATGGAGTGTCCATTCTGTATAGTCTCTCCTTTTTCTATTTTGCAACAACAAAGATTAGAAAAAAAATCATACTCAAGTTTTCTTTTTTGAGAAAGAAATTTTCTACGCATAATCAAAGGGTCTCCACTCTCCCCTTAAATCCATTCTGATCGAAGGTTATGATAAGGGTTGAAAATATTGGGTTTAGACTTGGAAGAAAAATAAATTGAAGCATGACCAGATTAGATGTTACGAAGTGAAGGAGATTACGGATTTTGGCCCAAAGAAAATACATGAGGTTTAACTTTTGCATATGTGCGGCTACCACTGTTCACCATAATTCCTGGTTAGTTCGATTTGGAATTATGAAGCATGGTTGGATAAACAGTTCGGGACTTAATAGCATTTGAGAGTGCATACATTGATACGCATCCATCTTCTTCATTTTTTTTTTTCACATTAATATTCGTGTGTTGAATTGTTGATGGAAATGAGGAGTCACTCTCTGCCTTGGGACATCGGATTGAATTTTGTATTTTAATACTACTTCCCAAATTTTTTTATTTACTAGGAAAAAGTTCATTAAAACAATACAATTATCATTTGATTTTATAATTAGTAATCTTATTATGACTACATTTCTAACTAAAAACTAATCCACTGTCTAATTTGAATGTGATTTATTTTAATTATCATTATTTCAATTTTTATACTCCCCCAATTTCAAAATAAATGTCATTTTAGCATTTTGCATCTTTTGCAAAATAAATGTCATTTTAGTCTTTGAAATACTTTCCAAAGCATGTAAAATAGCCTATAATTTGTTTTGAACCAATGAAATCAATTATATTTAGAAAAAACAAATTTTGTATAGGGATAATAATAATTATGATAAATATTAGCTGTTTTAATATGTGTAAAGAAAATTAAAAAAAATATTTATTTTAAAATTGAGGAAGTATTATTTTTATTAATTTTGTATGATTACTATTATTCTCATAAGTTCATAACACGCCACATTATTTAGACATCATTGGCTGGATACTGAAATTGATTTTTGCTTATTTAATATTCGAATTCTCAATTTTATACAATGTTTTGTATCAACTTTTTGGTATCACTAAATGTTACGTTACAACTTTACAAGATAACAAATATCACAAATTTGGATAAATATTACTCCCTTCGTCCTTTAATAATATTTGTACTCTTTTTTGGGACATTTCACAATTATGTTTGCACTAAAAAAATAGAAATAAAATACTCTTATACTACTAACTTTATTTCAAAATATTCTTCATTCATTGATCTAAAAAGTCAATAAAACAGATTTTCTTAGAAAGTGTGTCACCCCACATATGAAGATTAATAAGGGACATTACTATATTTACTTCCTTCGTGTGGGTAAATTTCATGGGAGGAGGGCAAATAATTTTTTTTTTTTTAGGAATAAGATTAGATTTGAAGGATAGTTTTGTATGTGCAAATGTATAGACAAAGTATATCGAGTGAAAATGTTCATATATGAACCAATAGAAAATATTAGTTGTTTACTCTAAATAATATTAGTTGTTTTCACCAAAAAATATTAGTCGTTTTCATTAAAGAGTTTTAGTTTATTTTCAATAAATAATTAATATTTTTAAGTGAAAACAACTAATATTCTTTAGTGAAAATAATTAATACCCTTTTAACGATTTATGTATAAACCAATTTCACTCTATATAAATACTCTATATAAACAACAATTGATATATGTTTTTTAATAGATCTAGGAGTATGATATTAAGATATTTTATGTAACTTGGGTAGTATGAAGGTGTATATATACATAAAAATAAAAGTCAGAAGAGAAAAAAAGTTATCATTATTGGTGTTGGGTTTTTGAGGCACGAACACCATGTTCGGCGCAGCGGAAGATAACGATTCACCAACAACGAATCTACATATAGCTGTATAACATAAAACACAAAGGATAAATAACATGTATATAAATCCTTACAGCGATTTGTACGCGGAATCCTCAACTATGGTATCCACGTAACGACTTTTCTACCAACCCGCACCGATATGCCAGCGTTGAATCTCGAGACGAATTTGCTAGAAAAATTCCGACTGAGATTTTATGGAGAAATTATATTTCTTGTGTTGTTTTCGGAATTCCCATAAGACACATATTTATAGGGATTAACTTGGCTTAATTTCTAAGCAAGATATCGGGTCTGGCCCGTAATATAATCTCTACAGATTATATCTCCCTAGATATGTTCATACGAATAATATCTTTATCATATCTATTATTCTTGTATAATAATATTCCAAATATTATTATTGGAATTTCATATTTAATTAAATCTAATTTAATTAAATAATAATAATTATTAATTTTAAATATTATTATTATTATATTCTCCATAAATTAAATATTATATCCAATACAATATTTAATCAACCAACTATAATTGGTAAATTGCCATTACTTGTTGTGTGACCTATAGGCCCTCGTATATCGAGCGATTAGTCAAACTAACGGTCTTAATTGAACCCTAGACAATAAATTAGACATTCTCAATATACGAGGTACGTTGCGAGGAAATCTGCAACTACCTGTAATATTGTGGGCTATTGTGATATCTTCATTTCATTCACGAATACTTGATTAAGTCTTGAACATGATGAAGTGTCTATTCAAATAACTTAATCATATTATCTCCAATCACTAATTGATCAAGTATATCACACTTAGCCACAAAGTCTAAGTTGATGTGCGTCGGCCGACGACTTAGATCCAATTATGATGAGAAGACGAGTATTCTCTCTAAATCCACATTGAGGAATGAATCCTATTCTTGGCTCAACTACCACACACATGCATTTCGTGATGAACCCAATCCATGCCATATCTACCGGTGGAAGGGTGCAAACGTCGGTCATGGTCAAAGTTCACTATTCCACACATGTCGTGCGTATTGACCTCAAGTCGGAGGAGTATCACATCGCTCCCACTAACCGAGACACCCGTAGACACATTATGTGGAATTACATCAAACGGTTTCTCGGATGGGTATACCAATACCCTCTAAGGTATCTGTGCATCCATCATGAGATACCCGGTATCTCGTAGTAAGTGAGATCTTACTACACTCTCTAAGAGTATGATGCAGATCGCACACCAATCTCAATTGCATCATCAAAATCCCATTCTTGATGATCCTTGATCGGGGCTATTTGAGAATCATACTTAAGTCATCTGAGTTCTCACCCACTCAATGACAGTAGTGATTCATGGGAACACAAATAAGAATATATGCAAACAATCAAATATCATATTTAGATATGTGTAACGCCATACATTTAATATTAAACCAACAATAATATTAAACCAAATCTGAATATTATCTTAGCATTATGTCCTTTCGATGGATTGTCTCTAGGACACTAACACTAACAATCTCCCACTTGGACTAGAGCCAATCACCTACATGTCTAACCCTAGACCATCAAATGTCTAGTGTGTACATGAACAGTGAAAAGGATTTGCAAGATTATCCTTTATGGGAAATATTTTAATTTCATTTCTCCTATCGATATGATCTCTCGGATCAAATGATAATGCCTCTGTACATGCTTATTTCTCTCATGCAATCGCACCAATGTTGTCACAATACAACTCTATTTGACAACTGGCACTCGGAACTACCCCTAGTTCTTTCAAGAACCTTAAAATCCAGACAGCCTCAAAGGCTTCTGACACAACAATGTACTTAGCTTCGATTGTTGAATCTGCGGTGAGATCTTGCTTGGAACTATTCCAACTTACCGCCTCATCATTGAGATTGAATATATAATTTGACTGTGATTTATAATCTTCACAGTCTGACTGGAAACTCGCATCAGCATAGCCCATGACGACTAGCTCTGACTGGCTACCGTAGATAAGAAAATGTTCTTTAGTACGCCTGAGGTACTTCATAACATTCTTGACAGCAATCCGGTGAGGCTCACCTGGATTACGCTGGTATGTACCAGTGATGTTGACAGCGTAGGCCACATCTGGCCTCGTGCAAGTCATGGCGTACATGATGGAACCCAATTGCAGATGCATATGGAGCGTCCTTCATGTGCTCGATATCAGCTTCGCTAGAAGGATAATCCTTCTCCGACAGCTTTATCCCATGATTTGCCTGTAGAGATCCTCTCTTAGAGTTCTCTATCGCAAAATGCTTCAACATCTTATCTACGTAGGTGGATTGTGACAGCCCTACCATCTTCTTGGATCTATCTCTATGGATCTTGATCCCTAAGATGTAGCATGTCTCACCAATATCCTTCATCATGAAGGTCTTTTATAACCAATCTTTCTCGGACTGCATTGGCGGGATGTTATTTCCTATATTCAATATGTCATTGACATATACGACTATAAAGACAATACTCTTCCCACTGCATTTACGATAAATGCAAGGATCTTCTGAATTTCAGATGAAGTCAAAGGATTTGACAGTTTCATCAAATTGGATATTCCAACTCCTAGAAAAGCTTGCTTCAATCCGTAGATGGATTGTTTAAGCTTGCACACAAGATTAGATTTTGGCTTAGATATAAAACCCTCCGGTTGAGTCACAAATACTCCCTTATCAATGTTACCATTGAGGAGAGCTGTTTTGACATCCATCTACAAAAACTCATAATCGCGATGTGCTGCTATCGCAAGTAAAATTCGAATGGACTTGATCTTAGCAACTAGCGAGAAAGTCTCATCATAGTTAATACTGACTATAACCTTTCGCCACCAACCTATCTTTATAGGTTTGTACTTTGCCATTTGCATCGGTCTTACTCCTGAAGACTCACTTGCAATCTATGGGTCTAACCCCTTTCTGGCAACTCAATTAAATCCTAGACTTAATTGGTGTACATCGAGTCCATCTCGGATTTCATGGCTTCATGCCATTTCTCTGAGTCTATAAGTTCTAGGTTCGTCTCTATTCGGGATCTCCACGTCATCATGTTCCTCCACGAGAAACCTATAATAACTAGTGGGTGGATTACGAATCCTAGTCGACTTATGGAGTTGTGGTTGTGCAGGCTGTACATTCTGATTGTGAAAATTTTGTGGTGCAGCGACTTCATCGTTGACCGGAGAGTCCTCAAGAGCGACACTTTCAAATGCCTCTTGGGCGGGAGTTTGAACTATGTTATTCTCATTCAGCCCACTTGGAGGTTGTTGCGAAGGCAATGCAACTCCAATTACTCTCCCACTGGCTGAAAGAAGATCACCTAGTGATAAACTTCCACCATGAGAGTCGCTGAATGCTCCCACTGATTCTTTGTCATGTTGCTATTGACAAATTATCAGTCTCTATGTTAATTCGTGGTTCTTGAATCTCTTCAAGTTCTATCTTCTTACGGCTTTGTTCCTTAAAGACGTACTCGTCTTTTAGGACCTTAGCTTGCCTAGAAACAATCACTGGTTGTTTCTTCGGTAGATAGAAATGATATCCTCTTGTCTCTTTAGGATATCCCACAAAATAACTATTTTCACCTTTGGATTCTAACTATCAGTTAGCATTTTCTTCACAACTGCGGGGCAACCCCACGTTCTAATGTGTAGAAAAGATGGCATCTTGTCATGTCATAGCTCATATGGAGTCTGCTCAACTGATTTGGACGAAATCCTATTCAGAATATAGATTGAGGTTTGTAATGTGTATCCCAATAAGAATGTTGGAAGAGAGAAAAACTCATCATGGACCTTACCATGTCTAACAAGGTTCGGTTTCTCCTTTCGGACACACCATCCATCTGAGGTGTTTCCGGAGGAGTCCATTGTTACTGGATCCCATGAAGCTTCAAGTAATCCATGAATTCATGGCTAAGGTACTCACCTCTTCGATCTAATCGAAGAGTCTTGATACTCTTACCAAGTTGTTTCTCTACTTTGTATATTAAGAACATCATGTCCATAACTCAACAAATGCCTAGCAGTTTGAACTATTAGTGAACATGTTTATCTTAACAACAATCATACTTGTTCTAGCAGCTAAAACACCTTGTGTTTTCTTCTTGGGTGCTAGAACCTTATAGTCTTTCTTCCAATGCCCCCTTTCTATTGCAGTGGGGCACACATCCTTATCAACCCGCTCTTACTTTTGAACTCCACCCTTAGCCTTCAGGAAGTAGGGCTTGGAGCCCTCTTAGCCTTACTCCTTCGCTTCTTCTCGTCTTTCGGGTCAGAAGAAGTAGAAGCACTCACCATGAGCACGGGTTTTTCCTTAGCAGTGGAAGACTCAAAACTTAAGCATGTTATGAGGCTCCGACATTGTCGCTTCCGTCTTCTTCATATTTAATTTACTATGAAACTAGAATATGAATCGGGGAGCGACTTGAGGATAGCACATGAGGTAAAATCTTCCCTCCTTTCGCTAATCGGCATCTGAACAGATCTCTCATCACTTCATAAATCTCAAACGAGATCTAGAATCAAAGAGATCTTTCAGACGCTTAAGCATCTCGAAGGGATCCATTTTCTCATGTTTGCCATTGCAATTCGGAAGTCATGCCGAGCAATCATAATATCGAGTTTGGGAAGCATCAACTTAATGCTTCTTTTGAGCTGTAACGTCAAACGATGCAGCCTCAACTGAACCAGCCTCAGGGGTAAAGGGATTATCGTGTCTAACACGTACTCAATCTCTTCTTGCCTTAGCACCAAACACACGTTTCAGTGCCAGTCCAGAAAATTTGGCCCAGCCAATTTGTTTATTTCCAGAACAATTTTCAATGACAAGTTATTCATTTCAACAATTTTAGAAAAATAAACTAAAACGGGAATTAAACACATAACTCCTATGATCAATATTTCAGCAATCAAAATAAATATGACCTTTTAATTTATTTTGTCTCCATTATTTTCACATACTCAACGACCTCATCGGAAGGGTACGAATTTATATCTAATATAAATTGTAATGGACTAGGATCCACATTCCTACTATTACAATGACTGCTTGGGCTGAACAATGCAACAACAGAACTGGTAGGTCTCTAAACCAATTGTCTCACGCAATTCCTAGTTGATTGAACCTAGTTCAATCGGATGTCACCTAATTCTCGTTTCCCTGCTTGGGCTGGTGAAACAAAATTAAGTTGGTTTACAACCATTAAGCGGCGACAATCATGTCCCTATAAAAGTCCCGTTAGATGTAGATCCGAGCAAAAGACTTGGGCCTTAAATACTCATTGGAACGAAATCTCCGGTTTACTTTTAATTTTAATGGAAGACATCATTCAATTTAATGAAAAACCATATTTTAGTGAGGATCATTTTTAAAAGCGGGGTATTAATTGCTTAATCGAGATCTGACATGTTAATCTATATCACATTTGAGCAATTATAGGGCGCCACCTACCCAAACATGATTTTATGCGGACTAACACTTATTTGGGCGTCGTCTACCCAAAATATATATAACGGTCCGACAAATATTGGGTGCCGCCTACCCAAACAATTTAATGCGGGCTATAACTAATAATGTAAATATCGATTCATATAAGCAGTTATACAAGTGGGGAGCAACTAATCAAGTTCCCATGCTTTATTTCAAAATTAAAATTTGCATAAATAAAACATCTAATAAATATTTGGCACATAGATCAAATAAACATGCAAAATATTTAATAACACATGCTTAACAATAATTATCCGTAGGTAAAATATTGCTAAAATTAGAAATACCAACAAGCTCCAAGCTTTTGGTCAATTTCTAAAGTTATTTTCAAAATTATTTTGCCCAAAATATTATTTTAAAAATTCCTTAAATTTGGTTCAACCAAACATTCCCTTATTGCAATTTCTGAATTTCAATATTTGGTCCAACCAAACACATCCTTATTTGTTTTTCTGAATTTCTAAAATTCATTCAACCAAACAAGGCCTTAACACTTTCAAGAAAATAAAATCTAGGGATTTATTTGCAATTATTTCAAATATCAGAAATTACAAATTCCCAAGGGCCAAACTGCTATTTCTAGAAAATTCAAAAATTGCAGAAAGGTCCAAGGGCCAAAATGCATATTTCCAAAAATTTTACATTACAATAACATCCTTAAAGAAAATCAAATTCGCGAAATCAGCCCCTAGGGCATTGGACCACTGTGAGAAATCCCAGATTTCATCCGGTCATATTCTGTATTTTCGACACGCCAATACCGGCCAAAATCCATTGTCTTCAACGACCAGTTTATGGCTGCGTTACACATGCCCCGGGATGCCGAGTTACCAGCGAGAAGGCGGCTGAAGGCACAATCGAATTGTCCAGCACCGCCTCAGTTTCAGCCAACACCAGAAATTCGAATGATGCCAGATTAACGCCATAAACCGATACTAGCAGTCGCGAAACGAAGGCACCAATGAAGCGTGAAAGCGGTCAAACCGCCACCTTCGCCTCCGCCCGGACCGCTCAGTGTCGCTCGACTGCTCCAAAATCCAGCAGCCATCGCCTCGATTCCGACATCAGATTTAAATCGCGATCGAATCACGACTTTGCTGTAGAAAGGTCACTGTCAAACGGTCAAACCCTACTCCTACAGCGCCATGATCCCAAATCTTATCGCCATCCGAGATAGCAGAGAATTTTCTGAGATTGTAGCAGCCAGACTCGATTTCCGGTGATAGAATTTACAAAGTAATCTTTTTTAATATTCGACAAATATAACCCTTAAAAACAAAGAGGAAATACTTATAAAATATACAGTAGTTTTCCTAGAAAACTAATGACGTGCACTTTTAATTAATTTCCCAGAAAATATGTTATATACACAATTATGAGATAATTAGTTAATTTAAAAATCAAAACTGTCAATATTTATGGGCAAAATCAATTGAAACACCTACAATATTTTACTTACAGATTTACACAATCACGTATACAACCAATAAATCAAAGCCCGATGCTCTAATACCACTGTTGGGTTTTAGAGGCACAAACACCATGTTTGACGCAACAGAAGATAACGATTCACCAACAACGAATGTACATATAGTTGTATAACATAAAACATAAAGGATAAATAACATGTATATAAATCCTTACAGCGATTTGTACGCGGAATCCTCAACTATGGTATCCACGTAACGACTTTTCTACCAACCCGCACCGATATGCCAGCGTTGAATCTTAAGACGACTTTGCTAGAAAAATTCCGACTGGGATTTTATGGAGAAATTATATTTCTTGTGTTGTTTTCGGAATTCCCATAAGATACATATTTATAGGGATTAACTTGGCTTAATTCCTAAGCAAGATATCGGGCCTGGCCCGTAATATAATCTCTACAGATTATATCTCCTTAGATATGTTCCTACGAATAATATCTTTACCATATCTATTATTCTTGTATAATAATATTCCAAATATTATTATTGGGATTTCATATTTAATTAAATCTAATTTAATTAAATAATAATAATAATTAATTCCAAATATAATTATTATTATATTCTCCATAAATTAAATATTATATCCAATACAATATTTAATCAACCAACTATAATTGGTAAATTGCCATTACTTGTTGTGTGACCCATAGACCCTCGTATATCGAGCGATTAGTCAAACTAACGGTTTTAATTGAACCCTAGATAATAAATCAGACATTCTCAATATACGAGGTACGTTGCGAGGAAATCTGCAACTACCTGTAATATTGTGGGCTATTGTGATATCTTCCTATCATTCACGAATACTCGATTAAGTCTTGAACATGATGAAGTATCTATTCAAATAACTTAATCATATTATCTCCAATCACTAATTGATCAAGTATATCACACTTAGCCACAAAGTCTAAATTGATGTGCGTCGGCCGACGACTTAGATCCAATTATGATGAGAAGACGAGTATTCTCTCTAAATCCACATTGAGGAATGAATCATATTCTTGGCTCAACTACCACGCACATGCATTTCGTGATGAACCAAATCCATGCCATATCTACCCATGGAAGGGTGCAAGCGTCGGTCATGGTCAGAGCTCACCACTCCACACATATCGTGCGTATTGACCTCAAGTCGGAGGAGTATCACATCGCTCCCACTAACCGAGACACCCGTAGACACATTATGTGAAATTACATCAAACGGTTTCTCGGATGGGTATACCAATACCCTCTAAGGTATCTGTGCATCCATCATGAGATACCCGGTATCTCGTAGTAAGTGAGATCTTATTACACCCTCTAAGAGTATGATGCAGATCGCACACCAAACTCAATTGCATCATTAATATCCCATTTTTGGTGATCCTTGATCGGGGCTATTTGAGAATCATACTTAAGTCATCTGAGTTCTTACTCACTCAATGATAGTAGTGATTCATGGGAACAGAAATAAGAATATATGCAAACAATCAAACATCATATTCAGATAAGTGTAACGCCATACATTTAATATTAAACCAACAATAATATTAAATCAAATCTGAATATTATCTTAGCATTATGTCCTTTCGATGGATTGTCTCTAGGACACTAACACTAATAATTGGAGCAAGTAAAGTCCACTTGCTTTGTGGTGCAATAGTAAATCTCACTCTGTATTTAAGAGAGTAGATTACTTTTACTTATTTTTTTCTTACTTTGCACCAATAATTTCAAATTTTTTTAAGTTTTTAATTTTAAACCTATTTTCTACACACTATATCAAATTAATTGTCTTTTGAACATTTTAATTTAAAATATATATTTCACATATAAAAAGAAAAATTATATTTAAAATATTTATTTCATTATTTTTAAAGTATCTTTTTATTAACTTTAACTATATGATTGATCGAATTTAAATAATTTTTATTTAGACTATATAAGTTTTGTTATATATTAAAATAATTTTATGAATTTCATTAAATGTTGAGAATATAGTATATAATTAAAAATTGTATAATTAATAAGTCAAGGTCTTATATGCACTTGGTGCACGACACACTCATTCAACAGTTGAAGTTGTTTACCCTAAAAATTGTGGGTTAATCATACTGAAAAGTGTGAGTTGATTATACTGAAAACCGATAACATTGAAATTTTTTCAATGTAATCAACCTACACTTTTCAATGTAATCAGCTCACACATTTTCGTGTAAACAACCTCAACTACTGAGTGGTGCACCATGCACCAAGTGCATAAGAGACTTACCCACTAAATAATTGTAATACTCATATATATACAATATAATCTTTACATATTAATTTGTTTATAGATAAAATAAATTTGATTAAAAGTTTTCTATAATTTATTCATTATACAATTTTGCAATTAAAATTTATAATTCAATCTTTGCATCGCTCAGAAGAAACACTAGTTTAACTTCTAAAGTGACAATGATATGAAATGAAGGGAGAAAACTTGACACTTGTCATTCCCTTAATCCTTTTGTACATATCATTCTAAGATGCAATTCTTATTGATGTGGATTCACTTGTCAACTATACAACATCTCTCTCTTGAATATTTTTATAATATATATCACATTGTAAGCTTGTACGTCATTCTTATTAAGTGAGTTACCACAAGCAACTATAAAATTATCTTAAAAAATTGTTAATATGACTATAGATTTTTCAAAAAATAATTTTATAGTGCAAATTGCCTATAAAATTGTTAGTCCCCGTTTAGTTTGCAGGATTGGCCAGGATGGACTGAATAGTCCCAAGTAATAATGTATTGGTTTGCATAACTGAAGCCCAGGACCCAATTTTGGTCCGGGTCCCAAATACCCTTTGGTCCTAATGCATTGAGACTATTTGATCTCATGTGGAGAGTCGGACTAGTTAGTCCCAGCTATCAAATGACCATATTACCCCTGAAATTCAACCTAAAGTGACGAAATTGCCCTCATTAACATAACAATTTACAAATCATACAACTTCACAAAAAAAAAACCTAGCAGCTCTTCTCTCACCCAAAGCCTCACGTTCATCTTCTCTCTCGCACCAAACAAGTCGGGTTCATCGACTCGATACCTACCACCATTCTTCTCGGTCATTCTCTTGTCGTCGCCTTCACATTCTCTCTCCATCGTCAGTTCGTCATCTTCAATTTCTTGATTCATCGTCTTTGATTCGCTACGGGAGGCGACGACGAGTGGAGGCTCCATTGACGGAAGGATCGGTGAAGTCCCGTCGGCGACCTCGTGTGGGCGACGGGACAGATGAAGCACTATTTTCTTCATTCTGTAATTTATCTTTGCAGATTTGATGTTCCCATTCTAAACTTCTTTCAACTTTTATTTATTCTCAGATTGTGAGCTCGGGAACTAATTAAGCATTCAATCCTCGGTCATCTCAATTCAAGCAAGTATTCTCTCCATGGTTTAATTTTGGGTTATTTATCAAAACCGTCAGATTGAATTTGATTTGTTGTATCAACATTGCTTTGAAGAAGTCCTCTGTTATTTTATAAACTGGTTTAATTTTCGAAGAATGTTAGCTTGCATTTGTAGATTTTTGCTTGTTCATATGGATTGGGGAATACACAGTGTGAATAGATTAATAAAGATGTTCCGTTCTTTACCTTCTTTCTTGTTATATTGGATGAAAAAATTTCAGCATCTCTGTGTATATGGAATGTGGGGGTTAAATTTTGAAGAATTATGTTTTTATAGATGGTAAGTAAAGCAAAACGAAGAAATTGATTTATTTAAATTAAAGTGAGGCAGTTCCAAGTCAGAATTGTGAGTTTAAAATTATTAAGCTCTTACGTAGGAATGCTCAACACATGAATCCATGTTAATCTAATATTTCATGTGTGTTTTAGTGGAACATAATGTAAGAAACAAGTACGAATTGCTAAAATAATGCATTATTTGTCATTTGCAGATTGAGACTTGTAAACTAGATGTGAAATCAAGATTAAATAAATAGTTGATCAACATTTAGTTAATAATTCTTGGACTTTCACACATGAAGCCCTTATTCAAGATACCAGACCATATGAATCATCTCGATTACATGATACATACACAAACACATATGATTTTTAGATTGTCTCATTTCTTAAGCCTTGATCTTGATTGTGCTGGGAAATTGAACCTTTTATTCTGAAGTGTGCACTACTCATATCTATATGTGATGTTTGGGAATGAATGAATACTGCTCGATACGGTACATTTGGTTGCATACATTAGTGTGTTTGTCTTGGTGTTGAGCTTGTTTCGTTGAAGCAAATTGTTATGTGAACAAATTAAAAATTAGCAGTGTGAACAAATTAGTAGTGTGTCCTTGATTACTTATTTGACAATCATTAACACGACCACTTTCTTGATTCATATCCCTGGGAAGATTGTGGCTTAGAGTTTTCCTGATAAATCTTACAAGGAGCTTCTCAATTTGAAAATAAGGCCATACTCAATACATGCGCACTTTGGTGAAACTCCAGCTCTCTCTTGATTTTATGAGATTAATGTAGTTTTACTAGTATGTTCCTTCGGTCCCTAAAACATGTATCCATTTGCTAGCGGAATGAAACAACTTAATCAATTTGTTCTGTTTCCTTAGTTCTTTTCTGATTGACATGTACAATTCCAATTCTTTTCTGATTGAGTTATCTAATTCCATTCATTTCCTTTTCTCTTAACTCTTTGCTGATGTCTTTTTTAATTAGCAGCATCATGTTTATTATTTTTCTCCTTAGCTTGATCTCATACATTTGTGGTTTGTTTTCAATTGTTTGAACATTCATGATTCATTTCACATATATGTACTTCAGAAGAAGATCGTACAGTTGTATAACAAAATAACTATTACGAAGTAAGTATTTTTGGAAAGCTAGGCTCGTGTGGCTGTCTTAATCATATTGCATACAACAATGGATCACGATTAAGTATTAAGAGATGTTTAGAGAAAAATCCTTGATCTGTTCATGTTGATTTTTCTAACGTGAGACAAAACCTTTTTTTTTAAACGAGTTAAAGATCTCGTGTACTTTTATGTAACTAGGATTAGCTTCCTTGAAATCGCACATGCACCGGTATATTTTTCCTTAATTTGAGTTTGAATGATTTGGGTGATATTCAAGATTGGGAACACTGGATCGAGCGAGGCATGGGGTTTCATAACAATGTTTGAAATAAATTAAGAATTAGCAGTGTGAACAAATTATTAGTGTGACCTTGATTACTTATTTGAAAAAGATATTAATATATATGATACTCATTTTCAACTTGACTTCTTTATTTTGTTCCACAGCGTGTTCTGAAATATGAGGGGAATCAATCAAAATTTGGCGAGATGCGGTGCGATTATTTCACTGTTTATCCAAATTCAGTTTTTTGTGACATTAATAACGATTGGTTATCTGAGGTCCCATCGTCATAGAAATATTAGGAATAAACATTGTCATAGTGTTAAGGAAAAAGTCACCTGTCAACTAGAGAAGATGCACCACTTGGTTAATGTAAGCGATGTAACATGTAAGGATGAACTTCGGATGAATAAAGATTGTTTCAATAAATTGTTTTACCTTCTAGAAAACTTAGGTGGACTTTCCCCTACCCGTCATGTTACAGTTGGTGAACAAGTAGCAATTCTACTAACAGTTCTGTCTTACCATACTAAGAACCACATCATTAAAGGGGGTTTTGAGCGTTCTGGGTACACAGTCAGTAAATACTTTAATAGAGCACTGAACACCTTACTTAAGCTCCATAATGTTCTCTTCATCACACCTCAACCTGTGCCTGACAATATCAATGACAATCGATGGAAGTACTTTAAGGTATATCAGTTACGAATATATTAATTAAAGATGAGAGGGATGAAATATAAACTTAAAAATTTAATGTTGTTTGTTTTAGGGTTTTCTGGGTGCGTTAGATGGAACATACATCTCTGTTCAAGTGGCAACTGTGGACATCCCCCGTTATAGGAATAGAAAAGAAAACATTTATGTTAACGTGTTAGCTGCTTGTGATCAAAACATGAACTATATATATGTACTATCTGGATGGGAGGGATCTGCAGCAGATAGTAGAGTTTTGTGTGATGCAATAGGCCGCACGAATGGACTGAAAATCCCCAATGGAAATTTTAAATATTTCAACTTAAATTTTGTCTAATTAAGCATGTAATTTTGATGATATTAATTGATGAATGTTTGTAAATCTTGGTTGTAGGTATGGTGGGTACATGAACGGAAATGGTTTTCTATCTCCTTATAGAGGAGTTAGATACCATTTGAAAGAATGGGATGCCACACACAATGGACCTCAAAATTATCAAGAATATTTTAATTTAAAGCATGCCAAGGCCCGTAATGTAATCGAGCGTTCATTTGGTATACTGAAAGCACGTTGGGAAATTCTTAGGAGTACTTCATACTACCCTATCAAGACCCAAAATTGTATTATTTTGGGGTGTTGTTTGCTTCACAATTTCATTCGTACCAATATGATCATTGATCCTTTTGAAGGAAGTGGCGCTGAATTTGAGAGTGATGACGAGACCAATGATGACAATGATGTCGAAGATTTTATAGACGTCGTCGAACCCTCCCAAGCATGGATAAATTTATGGGATAATTTGGTCATGCAAATGTATACAGATTATGTTTGAGAGTGTCGGATTTATTGTAACTTGACAGTACTTTAATTTTTAATACTTATGTAAACGTTGTTACATTTGGTTGTGGTAGACTTTATCCATTTTATTTATGATATGTTTGGATTATTTAAATATAGAATATTATTATTTTGGCTTTCCTATGGTTGTTTTTGGTTGTGGGTGATTTTGGTGCTTGTTATCCATGTGGTAGACGTTGTGCGAAAATTCTTAATCATGTGAACATTCTCTATATTAGTATTATTTTTTGTAATGTTGGTTTTCAGGGGAACATGCATGGAAGGAACAGATGTTGGTGATCAAATTTAATTGATATGATTAGTGACTGTTTAATTCGGTTTACCAACAAATTGGCGCTAGAGAGAGGGGATCGAACCTTCGATTCAGTGTGATTAATCAAGAACTTCAAGTTAAACACTTGAAGATTTGAAGAAAGTTTCAAGAAATATTTGAAGATTCAAATAGAAGTGTTCTTGGTGTTCTTGGTGTTCTTCATCACAAGAACAAAGACAAATTAATTCGGAATACCTCAATCAAAGGAAACCCAAGCATCACGCTTGTCAAGGAGAGCATCTCCCACCCGAGCTTCATCGGCCGACCACCAGGATCATAATCCTAGACATGTAAATAGATCGCATCATACTGCCATAACTCATAATCTCCCACCTGAAATGGAGGCCCTGGCAAACAACCCTAACGAATTGGCCAAAACTATTGCTGCTCTCCAGGCTCTACAAAGACATCAAGATCAGAATAGGCCTTCACAAGTGAGGCCTAAGGACAGAGCCGTAGAAGTTGTTAGGGCTAGGTCAACCAGGGGCGAACAACATGAAGTAAACAGTGCCCAGATTAGGCGGGATAAGGGTAAAGCAAAGATGGTTGAACCGAGAGAGGGCCAGGCTGAATCTGCTCGCGGGCGAACAACAATGTCAAGCCATGGAACTACCCGTTCCAGTGCCCAAGACAGACTTGGCCAACCCCAACAGCAAGAGAAAGTTGCTCGCCAGGAAGTTGAGCGTGGGCGAACAACATTCGAACAACCATGCCCATCAGTTCATGAGAGACTCTCCCAGTCTGCCTTCAGGCGTCTAGGGCCAAATGCGGCGAGAAACCCTAGAAAACAGCTCTAGGATTTGCCCACTCCGAGTGAGGGACTACGACGAGCAGAAAGATTGGTACCTTTGCTCGCCGAACATCCTCCAAGCCAGAGGGCATCTTTGGATGAGCTATCAAGTTTAAGAAGGGCAGTGGAGAGCATGCAAGGACAGTTGGACCAACAAAGAGGAGTGGGGACGACCAGCTTGCCATCCTCACCACTATCACCTGTTGTTCTGAAAGCTCCGATTCAGAAGAAGGTCCAGTTCCCGGCAAGCATACAGTATAACGGAGTTGCTGATCCCAGAGTTCATCTGACGATATATTCAGATTATATGGTCTCGGTGGGGACCATCGACGCCACTCAATGCCGAAACTTCCCCTTAACTTTAGGGGATCGGGTGCACAAGTGGTTTTCGGCGATGCCACCAGCATCTATCCATTCATTCACTCAACTAAGTCGAGAGTTCCTTTCTCATTTCTCAACGGCGGGGTCGTACTTGTCTCAGAAATATCGATTGTCGGACCTAAAACAAAATAACGATGAATCGGATCGGGTATTCATGGAAAGGTTCGACAAGGTGTTGTTAGAAGGTGAACCCGTCAGCGAGGACACGAAAATCATTGCCGTTATGGCCGGGTTGAAGAAAGGATCAAAGCTATGGAAAGAGGTACGTCTGAAGTGCCCAAGAAGTTATGCCGAGTTCAGAAATCAAGCCGGCATATTCGTTTCCATGCACGAAGCCTTGCAATCAAACTTGGGGGAGAACAAAGCTGATCCCAAGGAGAATAACAAGAAACCTGGCGTAACAAACTATTGAGTCCCTAAAAATATGAAGGCATTCACTGAAGGGACGGAGCTCAAGGAAAAATTGAATCAAGTGCTAACAGTGTCAGTCGATACTGTTTATGAAAATGTGAAAGAGAAGGAGTTGCTCTCCCCTCCACGGAAAATCCGTCAAGACACCGACAAACTCAACCCTAACAAGTATTGTGCATACCATCAAAGCGTGGGGCACTTTACGAGTGAATGTAGCGATTTGCTCAAGCAGCTATGGCGGTTTTACGAGGAGGGCAAACTTTCTGACTTTGTTAAAAGACAACCTGGGAAGAGAGTCAGGGAGAACAACTCTGAAGATGAGGATGATCAACCTCAGAAAAACAATAAACCAGCACGACCAGTTCCTACCATCCCTACTCGTCCGTTGGAAGATTTATACATGATGGAACCTGCAGGCCCCGCAGGAGGATGTTCTGATGGACGACAACCAATATCCAATCGAAAAAGAAAGGCTGAGTTACGAGCGATCAATCAAGTCCAAGAAATGGGGGTTAAACCGTCTATCATGCAGACAGCAGAATTGACCTTCACCGAAAGTGATTTGGAAGGAATATTAACTCCGCACAACGATTCGCTCGTAATCTGCGCAAAGATTATGGGAACACGGGTCCACAGATTGTTGGTAGACACTGGAGCCTACATCAACATCCTATTCAAAAAGACGCTCGATCATCTTGGAGATTACTCGGGCTATATTCGGGATTCGACTCACAGAATAGTAGGCTTTGGGAATGCTGTAACAGTCCCGTTGGGAATAGTTACTTTAGCAGTACAACTTATAACGGCCAACGAACCCGAGAAAAATATTACGAGAATGGTTGACTTCTTGGTTGTGGACCAGGATTCAACTTATAACGGGTTTCTTGGTCGACCCTTTTTAAATGAATTCAAAGCTGCGTGTTCCACTTACCACTATTGTTTGAAATTTCCAACAACAAGTGGAGCAGGTACAATCAAGGGAGATCAAAGAAAAGTCAGGGAATGTCTCCTACAGTTGCAGGCCAAACACGCACTAGTATCCATGATGGAGGCCACAACTAACTATCCTGCTGATGAACCATCAATACTGGAAAACATGATGGACATAGAGGAAGACCACATGGATACTGGCGAACAACATCTTGACGAGCAGGTGTTGGACGAACAACTCCTCACCACCCATGAGGAACATCATTCTGACGAACAACAAAAGAGTGGTGACGAGCAACACTCGCCAGATGGCTTGAAGGGCCAGGTTTTGACTAACAACAGTGAGTCAGAGCCAACAGATGATCTAGATCCCCGCCTAGGAGCAGAGCCCATGAACATCGAAAATGATTTCAACCCTGAGGGACCAATACTTGATCCTCGTTGGAAAGGACAAAAACGATGAGCAACTCCAGTTGAAGAACTGGAGGCATTCAAAGTTAATCCTGAAAACCAGGATCTTGAATTATACATAGGATCTGAGCTCCCTGAGCCTTACAGATCCCGAATGAAAGAGTTCCTCAGCAAAAATCTAGATGTTTTTGCTTGGTCTCATGCAGACATGGTGGGAATAGATCCAAAGCATGCTTGCCATAGACTCAACATCAATCAAGTAAAAAGGTCTGTCCATCAAAAACGAAGAAAGTATGGCCCAGACAAGTATCAGGCCTTGAACGAAGAAGTAAAGAAGTTGTTAGACAATGACTTGATCCGACAAGCACTCTGTCCGCAATGGGTAGCAAACCCAGTCCTTGTGAGGAAACCAAACGGGACCTGGAGGCTATGCATAGATTTTACAGATCTGAATGCAGCATGCCCAAAGGACAACTTTCCTCTTCCTCACATTGACCAGTTGGTGGACAGCACTGCAGGTCATGAAATGCTAACATTCATGGATGCCTTTGCCGGATACCATCAAATTCTAATGCATCCAGACGATCAAGAAAACACAGCATTTTATACGAATAAAAACTTGTTGTGTTGGAAGAGAATGCCCTTCGGCCTCATCAACGCCGGAGCAACATATCAGAGGTTGGTGAACAAAATGTTTGACGAACAAATCGGAGACACGGTAGAAGTCTATGTAGACGATATCGTAGTCAAAAGCCCCCGAAAAGAAGACCATCTTCAACATTTGATCCAGGTGTTCGATATTCTTCGGCATTACAATATGAAGCTGAACCCGAAGAAGAGCAGTTTTGGAGTCCATTCAGGAAAATTCCTGGGTCATCTTGTTAGTCAACGAGGGATTGAAGCCAATCCAACAAAAGTCATAGCAATCGTGGATATGCAACCACCACGTTCAATAAAAGAAGTGCAAAGGCTTACGGGGTGCCTAGCAGCATTGAATCGGTTCATATCCAGATCGGGGGATAAATGCCGTCCATTCTTTGAAGCTATCAAGAAAGGACAGTTCACATGGACTAACAACTGTCAAAAGGCGTTTGACCAACTCAATGACTACCTGGGAGATGTTAAAATCCTATCAAAACTCGTCCCAGGAGAAAAACTATATTTATACTTGGCAGCGTCAGAAGTGGCCATCAGCTCCGTTCTAGTGCGAGAAG